>LR991082.1:0-2400000 GCA_905163515.2 Lymantria monacha
GGCCGCCGAGCTGTCGCCGCTCCGAAACCGCCCCGAGGCGCTGGCCGCCCAGTGGTCGCCGCTGCGCCGAAGACACCTCCGACCACGGAGCGTGCGCCGCCGACCAGCGCCAGCCCACCCAACGCCGTGGAGCAGGCCCCTACAGCGGCCCAGCCGATAACATCGACCCCGCTGCCCGCGGTGGGGGGCGTGCCGGATGAGGCCTTGCGCGCCATTATCAACACCGTCGGTAATCTGGTGGATGCGCGCTTGGCCGTTCTGGAGGCAAGGCTGCCTCCAGAACCACGTGTTCGGCCGCCTCTCGCCGCGGATAAGCGGCCATATGCGGCACCAGCCCCCGCCCCGCTACCTTGTCAGGGTGGCCGCGTGGGGGTGAGCTACGCCGCAGCCGCGGCTGGGCCAAAGAAGAAGGGGCCTGCTCCGAAGAGGAAGACAGCACCGGCTCCTGCCGGACCGCAGTCGTCGCCAGCACCGACACCGCCAGCGATGACTAGAGCGCCCGCGACCGCGCCTCCCGCGCCTGGCACGCCCGCTGCGCCCGAACAGGGTTGGCAGGTGGCTGAGCGCGGTAGGAAGAGTCGCGGCCAGAGAAGGAGAGCGGCGGCCAAGCGCGCCGCTGAGGTCGCCGCTCCCCAGGCAGGAGCCGAAGGAGGCGGGAGGAAGAGGAAGAGGCCGCGCAAGGGGCTCCGGCCGCCAAAGACAGCCGCAGTGGTGATCACTGTGCTGCCTGAGGCGGCAGAAAGGGGCCTCAGCTATGAGGCCGTTCTGAGGAAAGCCCGGCGGGAGCTCGACGTCTCCGACATAGGAGGCGTCGAAGCCAGGACCCGCAAGGCCCGGACAGGGGCTCGGATTTTAGAGTTCCCTGGGGCCGAGGGTACCAGGACGGCCGATAGCGTGGCGTCGAAGCTGCGAGGTCTGTTCGCCGAGGAGGGTGGCGTCAAAATCGCCAGACCCGTAAAGTGCGCCGAAATGCGCATCGCGGGTCTGGACGACTCCGTGACGGTGGAAGACATCCGGGAGGCCATTGCCTCGAAAACCGGGTGTCCCCTGGACACCGTCCGAGTTGGCGCCATCCGGCCCGGTCCGGGCGGCGTAGGTGCCGCCTGGGTGCAGTGCCCAGTGGAGTCGGTCATGCAACTGGCCGGCTCAGGCAGGCTCCTCGTGGGCTGGAGCTCAGCGCGAGTCACCGTGCTGGAGCACCGGCCTGCGAGGTGTTTCAAGTGCATGGCGGTTGGGCATACCCGGCCAACATGCACTAATTGCTTTGACTGCGGCGGACTCTGTTTCCGCTGCGGTCAGACTGGGCACATGGCGGCATCTTGCGCCGCCCCGCCCCACTGCCCCGCGTGTGCGGCGGGCAATAAGCCTGCCAAGCACCGCATGGGCTCTGGGGCGTGTAGACCTCCAGCTTCGGCTCCAAAGGGGCGGAGCGGCCTTTCGACCACGGCCGCTCCCGCTCCTAGCGCGGCCCGATCGCCCGCCGCAAGCCAGGAGGTGATAATGGACACGGCCCATTAATGGCTGCCCAGTCTACTCACCTCCTGCAGGCCAACACCAACCACTCCGCCGGTGCGCAGGATCTCCTCCTGCAATCCATGGCGGAGTGGTTGATCGGTGCAGCCGTAGTCGCGGAACCGTACTGTGTGCCTGATCGCCCCAATTGGGTGGTCAGCCGGAACGGAACCGCGGCAATCGTCGTCTCCACGCAGCGGCACTGCCCGTCCTTGTCCCTTTTGGATAGGGGCGAGGAATTTGTCGCTGCGGAATGGGGAGGGGTCACACTCTACAGCGTTTACCTCTCCCCTAACAGGAGAATGGACGATTTCGGGGCCTCCCTCACCACCTTGGAGGCTTCGATACGGCGACTGGCACCGGGCCTCGTCCTGGTCCTGGGGGACTTCAACGCCAAATCCACGGCGTGGGGGTCCCCGATGACGGACGATCGCGGGCGGGCGATCGTGGAGTGGGCAGCGTCACTGGGCCTCTGTGTCCTAAACAGAGGCTCAGTGAACACGTGTGTGCGACAGCAGGGTGGGTCGATAGTGGACTTGTCGTTCGCTAGCCCCGCTGTCACACCACGAGTGAGGAACTGGCGTGTCCTCGAGGAGGCAGAGACCCTGTCGGATCACCGATACATCCGGATGGAGGTCTCCCCTCTCCGGGACCCCAGCAGGGGTCACAGGGCGGACCGGGCTCCCGCATTTCCGCGGTGGGCTGTGGGGCGTCTAGATAGGGACCTACTGGCGGAGGCGGCCATCGTGAACACGTGGCTGTCCTCACCACCCCCAGCGGACGGAGTGGACGCTGAGGCTGTCCGCATCCGCAGTGCGTTAACGCAGGTCTGCGATGCGGCCATGCCCAGGGTGCGGCGTCTACCTCCGAGGCAGGGGGTCTACTGGTGGTCCCCAACACTAGCGGACCTTCGTGCGGCGTGCATTAGTGCCCGAAGGTCTTACACCCGCAGTCGGCGGCGTCGCCGCGATGTTGAGCGGGAGGGCCAGCTGTACGAGGCGTACCGCAGTGCGCGTACCGCCTTTCGGCTGGCCATCCGGTCCGCCAAGGACGCAAGTTGGCAGGAGATGCTGGACGGTCTCGACCGTGACCCCTGGGGTCGCCCGTACCGCGCGTCGCTGAATAAGCTTCGCGCGCAGGGCCCCCCCCTCACCGAGACCCTCCAGCCCGACCTCCTTCGTAGAGTGGTCGAGGAGCTGTTCCCGCGGCAGTCGGAGCACACGCCCCCGGTCATGGCTTCGCCAGATCACGACCGGGAGGCCGTCGAGAGTGTTCCGCCTGTGACGGAGTCGGAAGTGGGGGCAGCCGTGGCGAAGATTCGTTCCGCCACCACGGCCCCCGGCCCGGACGGAATCCCAGTCCGGGTGTTGACGTTGCTCCTCGAGCATCTCGAACCTCGCCTCAGGCGACTGTTCAACGCCTGTCTGACGTCTGGACAGTTCCCTGAGTGCTGGAAGGAAGGGAGGTTGGTTCTCCTGCCAAAGCCGGGACGGCCTCCGGATTCGCCGTCGGCCTACAGGCCCATTGTGCTTCTGGACGATGTGGGTAAGCTGCTGGAGCGTGTCCTCGCTGCCCGCATCGTCCAGCACCTGGAGGAGGTGGGGCCCGATCTGTCGGACGCTCAATTTGGGTTTCGGAGGGGGCGTTCGACCATCGGGGCCCTGCTACGCCTGAGGCAGACGGCCGCGGAGGCTGTCGCTGGCAAAGGAGTGTTGTTGGCGGTGTCGTTGGACATCGCCAACGCCTTCAATAGTCTGCCATTCAGCTGCATCAGGGAGGCGCTCCGGTTCCATGGAGTGCCCCTGTACCTCAGGCGGCTGGTGGCAGACTATTTGGAGGGGCGCAGTGTTCTCTACGCGAGCCCCGCAGGGGACATTGTGCGGACGCCCATGTCGTGCGGTGTTCCGCAGGGGTCGGTTCTGGGGCCGACTCTGTGGGACATCGGGTACGACTGGGCGTTGAGAGGGAGTCTCCCCCCCGGGCTGAGCGTTATTTGCTATGCTGACGACACGCTCGTCACAGCCCGGGGCAGGACATTCGAAGAGGCGGCGAGCCTGGCCACTCTCGGCACCGAGGAGATGGTCAGGCGAATCGAGGCGCTGGGGCTCAGGGTGGCCCTAAACAAGACGGAGGCCCTACTATTCCATGGGCCCCGTGTGAGGCTGCCCATCGGCGCCTCGTTAGTCGTCAACTCCATCCACATCAGTATCCAGGCCCATATGAGGTACTTGGGTCTGGTGCTTGACGGGCGATGGTGGTTCCGGGAGCATTTTCGCCAAATTGCTCCCCGGCTGGTCGGCGCGGCGTCCGCCCTTTCTCGGCTCATGCCGAATGTGGGCGGACCCAGTTTCGAGGGCCGACGGCTGTATGCGGGGGTGATCCGCTCAATGGCCATGTACGGCGCACCCGTGTGGGCGAGGGCTCTGAACGCCCAGCTCAGGGCGGTGCTGTGGAGGCCACAGCGAGCCATGGCGGTCAGAGCCATTCGCGGGTACCGCACGGTGTCGACAGAGGCGGCGTGCCTATTGGCCGGGACACCCCCGTGGGACCTAGAGGCGGAGATGCTCTCCGACCTCTACCGGCGGGTTACCTCAGTGCGCGACGAAGGTGGCTCCCCATCGTTGAGCGAGATAGCCACCTGGCGCGAGGACGCCCGCCGAGACGTCATCGCCCGTTGGGTTACGCGGCTGGAGAGGCCAAGACACGGTGTCGTTACCGTCGAGGCCCTCCGGCCCGTACTGATGGAATGGATGGAGCGGCGGCACGGAGTCCTCTCCTTTCGGCTGGTGCAGGTATTGTCGGGGCACGGGTGTTTCGGTTTGTACCTGCACACGGTCGCGTATAGGGAGTGGACTCCGGCCTGCCACCATTGCAGCAGTGACGAGGACACGGCGAGACACACACTGGAGGTGTGTCCGAGTTGGGACGGGCAGCGCCGTGACCTCGTCGCTGTTATCGGTGCCGACCTGACGCTGCCGGCTGTCGCGAGGGCGATGGTCGACAGCGTCAGGAACTGGGACGCGGTCGCCGCCTTCTGCGAGGCTGTCATCTCGCAGAAGGAGACGGCGGAACGAGTCCGGGAGGATTCCCGTGACCCGGGCCGCCGTCAGCGGCCGGGGCGGCGCAGGCGCGAATACCTGCGCCTGATGCCGCCCTAACCGAGGCTTCGGGTGATCGGACCGGGGAATTGTCCGGTCACCCGACGTGAGGCCACCGCGTGAGGATGACGCCTTGACGGCGAAAGCTGTCGGGGCGTCGACAGGAGAGGAGCCCGAGAGGGCATACCGCCGAGCGGGCCACCGAAGACAAAAATCGGGTACCGGTGGCCCGCTCGCACGGCGAAGAGAGGTGCTTGCAGGGTGGGTCAATGGGGTTGCGCGCCGCCTCTTCCGTCACCCCGGACCGACTTGGCGGGGTGCGACGTCCATGGCCCACCGCAAAAAAAAAAAAAAAAAAAAAAAAAAAAAAAAAAAAAAAAAAAAAAAAAAAAAAAAAAAAAAAAAAAAAAAATGGTGGTCCGAAGAACTTAAGGAAATGAAACGCCAATTAGCGACCAGAAAAAGAAGGATCAGATGCGCAAGATCTGCAAGAAAAACATTTGTGATTCAGGAATACTTAGAATTAAAAGCAAAATATGAAGCAGAAACCAACAAAGCCCAAATAAACAGTTGGAAGAACTTTTGCCAGCGACAAAATAAAGAAAGCCTCTGGGACAGTATCTACAGAATCATTAAAAACACGAGCAAATTTGAAGACGACATCCCATTAATTCATCAAAACAGCACACTCACGAAAAAGGACTCAGCGGAACTACTAGCAAAGACCTTTTATCCAAAAGACAACACCTCTGAAGACAATCCATACCACACAAAAATCCGCACACTGGCAACGTTTGACGACTACAATAATACCTACACTTCTATTGAACCAGACTTTACACTTGATGAATTGACAACAGTGACCAAATCATTTAACCCCAAAAAGGCCCCCGGTTTGGACGGCCTAACCGCTGATATTTGCCAAAACATCATCACTCAAAATTTACATCTCCATCTTTCAATTTACAATAAATGCTTAAATCTATCATACTTCCCCAAACTTTGGAAAGAATCAGTCACCATCATCCTAAAAAAACCAAGCAGGGAAGACTATCAAACACTTAAATCAAAACTTATTGTTAGTAGACTCATGTGGCATTTGGTGCCAAGGATAAGCAACCGCCAGTACGGCTTTATGCCACAGCGTGGAACAGAGGACTCCCTCTGTGATCTTATGACACATATCAAAAATGGACTTGAAAAGAAAAAAATAGTCACAATTGTATCATTAGACATAGAGGGGGCCTTTGACAATGCGTGGTGGCCATTAATAAAAGTCAGACTGGTGGAAGAGCAAGTATCCTTGGCACTACGCAAAATTCTTAGCAACTATATGACAGATCGTAAAATTAAACTACGCTACGCTAACCACGAGCATACGTTATTACCGGAGAAGGGCTGCGTACAGGGCTCCATTGGAGGCCCTATCATGTGGAATCTCATTTTGGACCCCCTACTGAAAAGTCTGACGCGAAAAGGAATTTATTGCCAGGCATTCGCAGACGACGTAATACTCATCTTCTTAGGTGACTCAGCGGGGGAAATCCAACAGCTGGGCAATGCCACTCTCGCTCATGTTAGAGAGTGGGGTGTTAACAACAAGCTATCATTCGCTCCAAATAAAACAAAAGCAATGACAATCACAAACAAGCTTAAGTATGACACCCCACTCTTGACCATGGGGGGGATTGACATAGTCCATGCTAATGAGATCAAAATCCTGGGGCTAATCCTAGACTGTAAACTAACGTTCAATGCCCACACTACATACATTTGTAAAAGGGCATTGAACGTTGGTAAACAGCTTTCAAAAGCCGCCAGAGCCAGTTGGGGTCTCCATCCCGAAGTGGTTAAAACCATTTACAACGCCGTAATAATCCCAATAATTACGTATGCAGCCGCAGCGTGGGCCCCTGCCTGTCAAAAGATTTACATCAAGAAAAAATTAAACTCATTACAGCGTCATTTCGCCCAAAAGATATGCAAGGCCCACAGAACAGTGTCACTTAATGCTTCCCTCCTATTAGCAGATATACTCCCTCTTGACATCTGCATAAGGGAAAAAGCCTCTTTGCGTGATGTCAAGAAAGGAACAATATCAATCACACCCAATGGAGAACCTGAGCAAATGGCACCCTTCCACAAGCTACCCCATCCAGCGAACCGTATGAGCCAGCAAATCATCAAAATTAACAACGAAGAAGATTTGGAAAATCTCGTCGACGGTGCGGTGAGAATCTATACAGACGGCAGTAAAATCGACAATAAGGTCGGCGCCGCTTTTTCTGTCTGGAATCAAAATCACGAAATTTCACATCAAAAATTCTGTCTAGCTTCTTACTGCACCGTCTACCAGGCTGAACTGCTGGCCATATGCCTGGCGGTAAAGATGATAGCAGCTAGTGATTTCACCAGGTGTGCTATCCTCAGCGACTCCAGAGCAGCATTGGACACTGTTACTGACGGCCTTTCTCTCCACCCATTAGCATTAAACACCCAACTTTATCTTAATTCATGCCACAATCAAAAAAAATTCATCTCACTATGTTGGATCAAGTCTCACATCGGTCTAGAAGGCAATGAAAAAGCGGATAGTCTTGCCAAATCGGCGGCACTAAACCCTGACGAACATCTAGACTACAATAAATTCCCAATCTCTTTCGGCAAAAATGTAATCAGAAAAAATTCTAGTAAAGAATGGAATGACAGATACACCAACACAAACACCGGCAACACTACCAAAACATTTTTCCCCAACACCCATATGGCCCACAGAACACTGAAAAAAATCAAAATTGACAACACACTAACACAAATATTCACAGGCCATGGAGGGTTCTCCGATTATCTTGTTCGATTCAAATGTAAGGAGAATCCTCTTTGCCCCTGCAACACCGGCGCCACAGAAACAATACTACACATAATTACAGAATGCCCCATCAACAACAAGGACCGACTTAACTTGGAACAGGAAACAGACTTAAAAATAACAGAAGACAACTTACCACAATTCTTGACTGACGACGACTTCAGACAAATATTCGTAGACTATTGTAGAAAAGTCGCAAACATTGCCATAAAAAGGAACAAAACGACATAATTCAAACATATTCACAATCGCATAATCATCTCACACTGCCACTACACCACTTAGCCACTTACCGTTATCCCGTTAAGATAAGTAAAGTTAATAGGTTAACCTACAGATGGCACTATATCTAAACATAGTAATGACCTCTTTCAACTATTTATTTAAATTTTTTGTTTTGTTACTTCTCTTTTCTCAATCACTCCTATTATGTATTTATGGTATTTATGTTACATCAATTTTATTTATGCTATAACAATAACTGTAATAATTTAAATTGACTTGTTTATATTCTCTATGTACTTCAGCGTTTGTACTTAGTAATGACTTCTTTCTACTATTTCTTTTATTTATAACATCATCTTCAAGAAAAAAAAAAAAAAAAAAAAAAAAATATATATATAAAAAAAAAAAAAATACAAAAAAAATTAAAAAAAAAAAAAAAAAAAAAATTTATAAAAATATACAAAATTAAAAAAAAAATAATAATAAAAAAATATATATATAATAATATATATATATAAATTAAAAAAAAAAAAAAATAATAATAATAATTTCCTAGACTTAATTTTATTCTCTTACTTTAACAAGAAACCCTCTGTTTTGTTACTTCTCTTCTCTCAATCGCTTCTTATGTGTTAATGTTACATCAATTTTATATTTATGCTATAATTATAATTTAAATTTACTATATTTTCTATGTATGTCCTTCAATGACTTACTAATGACTTCTTTCTACTATTTCTTTTTATTTCTATCTTAATCATTAATAATAAAAATAAATATATATGCTTTAGTAACTTGTATTAACTGTATATAATTTAATGTAATTTGTATAATGTTAATTATTACTTAAGTTAATCATTATTCCTGCACAATGCTAATTAATTTGTAATATTAATCTAAATAATAATAATCTCCCACTTTTATAATTTATTATAAACTCATTGTATATAAAACATTACACTAATATATCACTACAATCATCAACCCCATTATACACCAACATCACATTATTCACTCATTACACCAATTTAATTAATTGTATATAAACTCACACTATTACATACTACTATATCATCAATATATTACCATTACTTTAATTATTAATTCTATCAACTCCACTAACTATATCATTAAATAATTTATTAACTTAATTAAATTTAATATAATTACATCCATCTTTTAGTATATTTACACACACTACTTTAACTAACTCTATTAATACTCTACACACTAATTAAGGTCTCTGATTATGTCAGAGGAGATGAAAGCCCAAACTAAATAGTTTGGAATTTAAAAAAAAAAAAAAACCTAACCTAACCTAACCTAACCTAACCTAACCTAACCTAACCTAACCTAACCTTTTTTTTTATCTAACTTAACCTTTTTTTTTTTTTTTTTTTTTTTTTTTTAAATTATTTTTTTAATTAATTTTAGCTTCTTACCCTGACGGGCTAGTCCACCCACGGTTTTTGGCCGGTGGCGACAGTTGGATATTGCATTAGGTAAGTCGCCCATTTTGTGCCGCAGCCGGAGCCTTGTCAGGACAAGCCCTTTTTCTAAATTGAGCACTGCAATATTTTCATAAATCTCCTTCATATTACCGAGCACCCTCTCCCATACTATATAAGCTAGACAATAAGATAGATACTAAGTTAGACTAAGTTAGATATAAGACAACTTCGGTCTTGTAGTACAAAACTTTTAATTTAGCAGAATAACAGCCCACATAATATCTGATCAAGACCAACAGATTGACACACGACATAATTTGAACACAAATATATACACAAATATATATTAAAATAAACATTCCTTGACGTTACAGTTATCTGTAACACACAAAAATATAATTGACACCCCGCGAAAAACAATGTTTTTATCACCCCTAACAACAAAACACCACCAAAACAGGGAAAGGGTGGGCAGGGAGCCATGAAGACAAACAAAACATACACCCAAACCTCACCAAAAATCGGGGCAACACAAAGTGCACCGCAGGCATCAAACACTAGTCAACAAGAGGAACTGCACTCGTCGCACCAATCAGTAAGAAACATGATGAGCAGTTTCGAAAAAATGTGCAACCCTCCTCCAATTCAGACCGTCTCCAAGGCACCAAGATTTGCGGACCTGGGCATGCGCTCGTCGACACCAAAACCGGGCGCCTGCACGGGTAGTGCCCTGTCGCTGCTACCAACCAAAAACGTGTACAATTTAAATAAGGAAAAAGGAACTGGCAACCGATCTGAGGAAGCAACTGCATGCATTGAGGAGGCACAACGCCAACTCAATACCTCAAGAAACCTTAAGGCAGAGGTAAAAAAAAAAAAAAAAAAAAAAAAAAAATATATAAATATAGATAAATATAAAGATAGATAGATAAATTGGGCCGCATGATATACGAAATAGAAACAGCGACAATCAGTCGGAGGAGGGAGGCAGCATATCCGAACTGATTGAAACAACGGAAAAGGACGAGGCAGGCCACAGACCAGAAAAAAGGCTGACCCTAATAGAGACGATCAAGGAGCATAAGAAATTATTAGAGGATCACAAACTCGAAATGCAGGCCCTTGGCGACAAGATCCAAAAGGCGCATCTTGTAAACACACGCAATGAACAGGAAAGCAAAGAAGTGGTGGAAGAGGTGAGAAAATTGGAGCGTGCCACTAGAGAAGTGCAAGACCACCTCCAAGAGATAAGAATCACCAAACCAACCTACGCGGAGACACTTGCAAGGCCAAGAGCAGAAAGTGCAATCCAACCCAGGCACTCAGTCATAGTGTCCACTGAGGGAGATAAAGCCACAAGTGACGCGACCATTAGTAAAATCAGGGCAACACTCAATGCAAAGGAAAGCGGCCTGCAAATCCAGGGAGTTCGTAAAGTGAGAAACGGCAAGGTTGTTGTAAGCTGCGGCTCAAAGCACGAAATGCAAAGGGCAGCCACCAAACTAAAGGACAATAAAGAACTCAAAGTGGAAGAGGCAAAGAATAGAGACCCTTTCGTGATTTTGAGGAATCTCATGAGTTACAATGAGGAGGCGGACATAAACATGGCCATTAAGACACAGAATGGGCACCTACTGGAAGGTCTGACTGAAGAGGAAACGAAGATCGAGATCAAACATAAGCGTAGGGCGCGGAACCCGTATGAAAATAACGTCATTCTTCGAGTTTCGCCAAAATTATACCCGCGACTGATCTCGGTCGGGAGACTGCATATAGACATCCAGCAGGTAAAAGTTGAAGACCAAACACCTCTGGTGCAATGCTCCAAGTGCCTCGGCTACGGGCATGGTCGACGTTTTGCGCTGAGAAAGAGGATGTGTGCCTCCATTGCGGAGGACCACACCTGAAAGCGCAATGTCCGCAGAGGGAGCTTGCGACCCCTCCAAGATGTATCAACTGTGAGAGGGCAAAAATGGACCCAAACCACCCGGTTTACAGCATGGAATGCCCAGTGAGCAGAAAATGGGATGCCATAGCACGCACAGCCGTGGCATATTGTTAAGGGCACCCTGGCGAACAACCCAGACACAAACCACTGCCTCTTAATAGCACAAGCTAACCTTCAGCGTGGAGAGCTGACAACTATGGAGTTAATGCTCGAGGCAGACAAAAGGAAAATCTCGCTGGCAATGATCCAGAAACCTTACGTGGGAGGAGGCAAACAGATGAGGAGGTACGGGAGGGCAAGAATCTTCCAGACCGTAGTGCAGAGCGAAGGCACGGTTAAGGCGGCGGTGGTGGTATATGATCCCAGGCTAACAGTAACGCAAAGCCTGGAATACACCACCGACAACTTCGCCATTGTCAAGATCGGCATGGGCGACTGGGAGGTCCTCGTCATCTCGTGCTACCTTGAGCCAAATCTCCCGCTGGAACCTTATATTGAGCACCTAACCAGGGCATGCCGGGGGCTCCGCGCTCGCAGAGTTATAATAGGAGGAGACATAAACGCGAAGAGCATGTGGTGGGGAAGCCACAAAACGGACAAAAGAGGGGAGCTGTTTGTGGGTGCCTTAGAAGAACTGGGTCTACAGGTGCTCAACTATGGAAAAATCCCCACTTTCGACACCATCCGGGGCGGTACCCGCTACACTAGTTATGTCGACGTAACGGCGTGTAGTACGCAGATGCTGGGCATGGTCGACGACTGGCGTGTCGTTGAAGATCTGACCGGCTCTGACCACAATGGAATTCTCTTCCAGGTAAAAAACAAAATAGACAATAAATTAACAATCACTCGAACAACAAAGCGCTTTAATACAAAGAAAGCAGATTGGAATTTTTTTGAGGAACAATTAAGGACATTGATAATAGCAAACAACTTAAATAAGGAAAAGGCCCAAAAGATAACAACCAAAACTGGAATGGACGAAATGGTAAAAGACATAACCGATACAGTTGTAAAAGTATGTGAGGATACAATACCAAAAATAAACAACTCCCAGAAACTGAGAATTCCATGGTGGTCGAAGGCGCTAGGGGAGATGAAGCGACGGACGGCGACCATGAAACTGCGAATACGTTGCGCGAGACCCGCGAGAAGAGAGGCAGTGGTGGCCGAATACCTGGAGGCGAAGGCACGGTATGAATTGGAGGCCAAGAAAGCTCAGATCCAGAGTTGGAAAGAATTCTGCGGAAAACAGAGCAAGGAGGGAGTGTGGGAGGGCATCTTCCGAGTCATAAAAATGACAACAAGGAGAGAAGATGATATCCCCCTCATGCAGAACGATAACCAGCTGACAGGCGAAGAATCGGCCCAAAAACTAGCGGAAACTTTCTTCCCACTGGACACAGAGGACAATGAAACAAACGAGCACCATAAAATAAGAGCCCAGAAGGATGTGCCAGATAGCCTACATCCAGCTACGAATAGCGAGATGGCTATAACAGAAGAGGAACTCCTAACGGCAGCAGGAAGCTTCAATCCTAAAAAAGCCCCAGGGGAGGATGGATTGACCGCAGATATCTGCGAAAAAGCCATAATACAAAATATTGACACATTTCTGGCGCTCTACAATGGATGCTGGTGGTTGTCCTATTTCCCCACGCAGTGGAAAAAAGCGATAGTAATAGCAATAAGGAAGCCTGGTAAAACCAACTACACGGAGCCAAAGTCCTATAGACCAATCGGACTATTACCGGTATTCGGCAAAATACTGGAGAAGATTTTGATTCGGAGACTGACATGGCACTTGGTGCCTCGTCTTAGCCCAAAACAGTATGGCTTTATGCCGCAAAGTGGGACCGAGGACTCCCTTTGTGCCCTAGTGGCCCACATAAGAGGTGAACACCAAAAGAAGAAGCTCATAACAGTGGTGTCACTGGACATAGAGGGAGCCTTCGACAACGCCTGGTGGCCAATGGTTAAGGCTAGGCTAATCGAGGAGCAGTGCCCGGGGGGACTCCAGACAATCCTAAACAGTTACTTGGACAACCGAAAGATAACGCTGAGATACTTGGGACACCAAGCAACCAGGCAAACGAACAAGGGGTGCGTGCAGGGTTCGATTGGGGGCCCTATGTTATGGAACCTCTTACTGGATCCGCTGCTGCGAGCCCTCGGGGAGGCGGGTGACTACTGTCAGGCTTTCGCTGATGACGTGGTGCTCGTGCTCTCGGGGGACGCAGCGACGGAGGTCCAGAGACGGGGCAATGCCGCTCTCGAGCATGCCTGGGAGTGGGGTGTCGTCAATAAGTTGAGGTTTGCGCCACAAAAAACTAAAGCAATGGTCATAACCAATAAACTCAAATACAATACACCACACCTAAGCATGGGCGGGATGGACATTGCCACGTCTAAGGAGGTTAAAATCCTGGGGCTGACGATAGATTGCAAAATGACTTTCAACACCCATGTGGCAAATGTTTGCAACAAAGCCTTAGGGGTGTATAAGCAGGGGTGCGGTGCTGAACCACCTCCCCGTGGTGCACCCTGGAAACGTCAGACCTTTTTCCCCGTCTGACGGCCAAGAGTTCAGCGTTCGGGTCTCGGCGCGTTCTGCGCCGTCTGAGTGCGCACGATTTGACCCTGTAGGAAGGGATGACATTCCCCGTTGTCCCCTCTCCAAAGGGCATGGGGTCTCTCTCGAGATGTCCTTCATGTCCGGCCCGCGTCCCTGAGTTTAGGATATCTTAGATTTAGGGCCGGGATTTGGGGTGCGGAGATAGATACCCCTCCAAAGAAAAAACAATCCCGAATCCTAAGTTTCACCGCTCGGCGAGAGGATGCATGGTTACTCCGGAGGAGTCAGCCGTTAGAGCGGTACCCAGTCACCCGGGGGGACTTAAAACCCCCAATCATCATGGCAGAAGAAAATACGACGTTAAATCCTCCTGAGGGTCCCGACGACGTCGGGGAGTCCCTTGCTGAGTTGGCATCGGAGCGCGTTTCGGGAACGCGCTCCGATGACAGCTCAGTCTGCTCCACATCGTATAGGGGGGGGGCACCTTCTGTTTTAGCCGCGGGGGGCCCGGCTGTCAACTCGGCCCCTAAATTTCGACTCAAGGCACTAGAGGTGCGACTGGAAGACCTCTCTCTGAGGGCTCGGAAGCGTCTCCATGTAGAGGGGAGCTCGGAATCCGACCTCGGAGAGGGGTCTTCAAAACTCCCCCCGCCGAAGGTGGCGACATCGCGCCGCGGTAGGGGGAAGGCGACGGCAACCAGGGCGGCGGCTCCGACGCCGGCTGGTTCGACTGGGGGCGCTGCGACTCGCAAGTCCAAAGCGGTCGCCGCGTCGGTGGTGAGGGCGTCGACAAGACCCCTCCCTGCTGACGAGGTGACCGGGGACATGGCGGGCAGCGACCCTCCCCAGCCCAAAATGGAGGCCCTGCAGGCCGAAAACGCCCGCCTTAGTGGCGAGGTGTCAGCCCTGCGGGGTCAGAATCTCCAGCTTGGGAAGGAGCTGGCGGCGGTGCAGCGGGCGCACCGTGAGTTGGCCAGACAAATGGCCGACTTGCGGGCCCAATATGCGCCGCCGGCTAGCGCCGGCCCGGGTGCCGTCGCTAAGGGAGGGAAGAAGGAGCCGCCTCGCGTTGCGGAGCGTGCCCCCAAGACGGTTCGGCCCGTAGAGCCGATCCCGCTGCCCGCGGTGGAGGGTGTGCCGGATGAAACCGTGCGCGCCATAATTGAGTCGGTCGGGAAACTGGTCGACGCGCGCATGGCGGCTCTGGAGGCAAGGCTGCCTCCGGAGCCTCGACTCCGGCCACCACTCGCCGCGGACAAGCGGCCGTACGTGGCGACAGCCCCCGCCCCGCTACCCTGCCAGGGTGGCCGCGTGGGGAGCTTCGCCGCGGCCGTGGCCGGGCCCAAGCCGAAAGGGCCCGCTCCGCAAGGCCAAAAGAGGACGGCACTGGCTCCTGCCAAGGCCGGGCCACAGTCGTCGCCCGCAGCTGCGCCGCGGGTGGCGACCAGTGCGCCCGCGACTGCGCCTCCCGCGCCCGGCACATCTGCCCCGCCCGAACAGGGTTGGCAGGTGGCCGAGCGTGGCAGGAAGAGTCGCGGCCAAAGGAGACGGACGGAGGCCAAGCGCGCCGCTGCGGCCTCCGTTCCCCAGGCAGGAGCCGGGGGGAGGGAGAGAGGGAGGCCGCACAGGAGGCTCCGGCCGCCGAAGACAGCCGCAGTAGTGATTACTGTGCTGCCTGAGGCCGCCGAAAAGGGCCTCAACTATGAGGCCGTTTTGAGAAAAGCCCGGCGGGAGCTAGACGTCACCGATATTGGTGGCGTCGAAGCTACGACCCGCAAAGCCCGGACAGGGGCTCGAGTACTCGAGTTCCCTGGGGCCGAGGGCGCCAAAACGGCCGATAGTATTGCGGCCAAGTTGAGGGGCCTGTTCGCCGAGGAGAGCGGCATTAAAATCGCCAGGCCTGTGAAGTGCGCAGAAATGCGCGTCACGGGCTTGGACGATTCCGTGACAGCAGAGGACATCCGGGAGGCCATTGCCTCGAGAACCGGGTGTACCCTTGATGTTGTCCGGGTTGGTGCCATCCGCCCTGGCCCAGGTGGCGTGGGTGCTGCATGGGTGCAGTGCCCGGTGGAGTCGGTCAGGAAACTGGCCGACTCGGGCAGGCTCCTCGTGGGCTGGAGTTCGGCGCGGGTGACCGTGCTGGATAACCGGCCCGCGAGGTGCTACAAGTGCATGGCGATCGGGCATACCCGACCGACGTGCACTAACTGCTTTGACTGCGGCGGATTGTGTTTCCGCTGCGGTCAACCCGGGCACATGGCAGCATTCTGCGCTGCCCCGCCCCACTGCCCCGCGTGTGCGGCGGGCAATAAGCCTGCTAAGCACCGCATGGGCTCTGGGGCCTGTAGGCCTCCAGCTTCGGCCCCAAAGGGGCGGAGCGGCCGTTCGACCACGGCTGCTTCCGCTCCTAGTGCGGCCCGATTGCCCGCTGGCATAGAGGAGGGCATGGACACGGCGAATTAATGGCGGCCGAGTCCATCCACCTCCTGCAGGCCAACATCAACCACTCCCCTGGTGCGCAGGATCTTCTCCTGCAATCCATGGCGGAGTGGACGATTGGTGCAGCCGTAGTCGCGGAGCCGTACTGCGTGCCTGATCGCCCCAATTGGGCGATCAGCCAGGACGAGACCGCGGCAATCGTCACCTCCACGCTGCGGCATTGCCCGCTCTTATCCCTTAAGGATAGGGGCGAAGGGTTTGTCGCAGCGGAATGGGGGGAGGTCACGCTTTACGGCGTGTACTTCTCCCCTAATAGGAGTGCGGCTGATTTCGGGGCCTTCCTTACCAACTTGGAGGCTTCGATACGGCGACTGGCACCGCGCCTAGTCCTTGTCCTGGGGGACTTCAACGCCAAATCTGTGGCGTGGGGGTCCCCTACGACGGACGATCGCGGGCGGGCAGTCGTGGAGTGGGTTGCTTCGCTGGGCCTCTGTATTCTCAACAGGGGCTCAGTGGACACGTGTGTGCGGCCGCAGGGCGGGTCGATAGTGGACTTATCGTTCGCTAGCCCTGCGCTCGCACAACGAGTGAGGAACTGGCATGTCCTCGAGGAGGCTGAGACTCTGTCCGACCATCTTTACATTCGGATGGAGATCTCACCCCTGGGCGCCGGTAGGGGTCACAGGGCGAACGGAGCTCCCGCGTTTCCGCGGTGGGCTGTGGGACGCCTGGATGGGGACCTGCTGGCGGAGGCGGCCATTGTGCATTCATGGCTGTCCTCACCGCCCCCAGCGGACGGAGGAGTGGACGCTGAGGCTGGCCGCATTCGCAGTGCGATGACGCAGATTTGCGATGCGGCCATGCCCCGTGCACGGCGTCTACCTCCGAGGCAGGGAGTTTACTGGTGGTCCCCGAGGCTGGCGGATCTTCGTGCGGCTTGCATATGTGCCCGAAGAGCCTACACCCGCAGTCGGCGGCGTCGCCGCGATGATGAGCGGGAGGGTCAGCTGTACGAGGCTTACCGCAGTGCGCGGTCTGCCTTCAGGCTGGCCATCCGTTTCGCCAAAGACGAGAGTTGGCGGGAGTTGTTGAACGGTCTCGACCGTGATCCCTGGGGTCGCCCGTATCATGCGGTGCTGAGAAAGCTCCGCGCGCAGGGCCACCCCCTCACCGAGACCCTTCAACCCGACCTCCTCCGCAGGGTGGTCGAGGGACTGTTTCCGCAACAGCCGGAGCACACGCCCCCGGGCATGGCTTCATGGCCAGATGATGACCGGGAGGCCGATGAACATAGTGTTCCGCCTGTGACGGAATCAGAGGTGGGGGCGGTGGTGGCGAAGATTCGTTCCGCCAATACCGCCCCCGGCCCGGACGGAGTACCCGTCCGGGTGTTGATGATGTTCCTCGAACACCTGGAGCCACGCCTCAGGCAACTGTATAACGCCTGCCTAGCGGCGGGACGGTTCCCTGAGTGCTGGAAAGAGGGGAGGCTGGTTCTCCTGCCAAAGCCGGGACGGTCTCCGGATTTGCCGTCGGCCTATAGGCCTATCGTGCTGCTGGACGATGTGGGCAAGCTGTTGGAGCGTATCCTCGCTGCCCGCATCGTCCAGCACCTTGACGAGGTGGGGCCCAACCTGTCGGACGTTCAATTCGGTTTTCGAAGGGGGCGTTCGACCGTTGCGGCTCTACTGCGCTTGAGGCAGACGGCGGCGGAGGCCGTCACTGGCGGAGGGGTGCTGTTGGCGGTGTCTTTGGACATCGCCAACGCATTTAATAGTCTGCCATTCAGCTGCATCAGGGAGGCGCTCCGGTATCACGGAGTGCCCTTATACCTGAGGCGGCTAGTGGCAGACTATTTGCACGGGCGCAGTGTCCTCTGCGCGAATCGCGCAGGGGACATTGTGCGCACGCCCATGTCGTGCGGTGTCCCACAGGGATCGGTCTTGGGGCCGACTCTGTGGGACATCGGTTACGACTGGGCGTTGAGAGGGAGTCTCCCCCCCGGGCTGGGCTTAATTTGCTATGCTGACGACACGCTCGTCACAGCCCGGGGCAGGACACTGCAAGAGGCGATGAGCCTGGCCACTCTCGGCACCGAGGAGATGGTCAGGCGAATCGAGGTGCTGGGACTTAGGGTGGCTCTAGATAAGACGGAGGCCATCTTGTTTCACGGGCCCCGCACGGGGCCACCCGCCGGCGCCTCGATAGTCGTCAACTCCGTCCCCATCGGTATCCAGGCCCATATGAAGTATTTGGGCCTGGTGCTCGACGGGCGGTGGTTCTTCCGGGAGCATTTCCGAAGACTTGCTCCCCGGCTGGTCGGCGTGGCGTCCGCCCTTTCACGGCTTATGCCGAATCTGGGTGGACCCAGCTTTGAAAGTCGACGGCTATACGCGGGGGTGGTCCGGTCAATGGCATTGTACGGCGCACCCGTGTGGGCGAGGGCTCTGACCGTCCGCCTTAGGGCTATTCTGCGGCGACCGCAGAGAGCCATGGCGATCAGGGCTATCCGCGGATACCGCACGGTGGCGACCGAGTCAGCATGCGTATTGGCCGGAACGCCCCCTTGGGACTTGGAGGCGGAAATGCTCGCCGGAATATATCGGCGGGTGTCTTCCACTCGCGAGGAAGGTGGCGAGGTTTCGCCTAACGAATTGGCCACCTGGCGCGAAGACGCTCGCCGGGAAGTCCTTGCCTGTTGGGCGACGCGGCTGGAGAGGCCTCGATTCGGACTTCGTGTCATCGAGGCCTTCCGGCCCGTACTGATGGAGTGGCTGGAGAGGCGGCACGGAGTCCTCTCTTTCCGGCTGGTGCAGGTCTTGTCGGGGCATGGTTGTTTCGGCAAGTACCTGTACACGGTCGCTTGGAGGGAGACGACTCCGTCCTGCCAGCAGTGCGGCGACGACGAGGACACAGCGCAGCATACGCTCGAGGTCTGCGTGACCTGGGCTTCGCAGCGCTCTGCCCTCGTCGCCGCCATCGGTGCTGACCTCTCGCTGCCGGCCGTCGTGAAAGCGATGGTCGACAGTGAGAGCAATTGGGACGCGGTCGCCGCCTTCTGCGAGAGCGTCATCTTGCAGAAGGAAGCGGCGGGGCGAATCCGGGAAGATCTCCTCTTCGAGGATTCGCGCCGCCGCCGGCGACTGGGGCGGCGAAGGCGAGAATACCTCCGCCTTATGCCGCCCTAGCCGAGGCAGCGGGTGACCGGACCGGGGATTAGTCTGGTCACCCTTGGAGAGAGGCCACCGCGTGAAGACGACGCCCTGACATCGAGACATAATATTAGTTGAGATGGCAGGGCGTCGACCCGAGAGGATACCCGTGAGGGTAGACCGGATGGGCCACTGAAGAAAAGAACGCGTACCAGTGGCCCACCCGCAATGCGTAGAGAGGTACATTGTAGGGCGGGTCTACGGGGTCGTGCGCCGCTTCTCCCGTCGCCCCGGACGGATTAGCGGGGCGTGACCGATCCGTAGCCCGCCGCCAAAAAAAAAAAAAAAAAAAAAAAAAGGGGTGTATAAGCAACTATCGAAAGCCGCCAGGGTCAGCTGGGGCCTCCATCCGGAGGTGATACGAGTCATCTATAACGCAACGGTCGAGCCGATTATACTGTACGCGGCCGGCGCTTGGTACCAGGCAGCAATGAAGAAAGGAGTCCAGAAGCGTTTCAATGCAGTACAGAGACCCTTTGCACAAAAACTTTGCAGAGCCTATAAAACAGTCTCCCTCAATGCGGCACTGGTGCTGGCGGGACTTCTTCCCCTGGACATCCGGCTGCGCGAAAACGCGCGTTTATACGAGGTGGAGAAGGGAGTGTCGCAGCTAATGGCGAACGGCATCGAAATAGAAAAACGAGTCGACTTCGTAGAATGGCCACACCCGGCGCAGCATATCCGCATACAAATAAAAACCATCAGCGATGATGATGAGCTTGAGGAGCGGGTGGGCAGTGCAGTAAGGATCTACACAGACGGTAGCAAGATAGAAGGGAAAGTGGGAGCCGCCCTTAACGTCTGGACAGGAGGCAAAGAAATAATGAAACGAAAATTTAAACTACATCCTTGCTGCACTGTTTATGAGGCAGAGCTATACGCGGTGAGCCGCGCCGTGGAGGTGGCTGAAAAAGGACCCTACGAACGCTATGCGATAATGAGTGACTCGCGAGCGGCACTCGACACTCTGGCTAACAATGGCGTGCCCCATCTTCTGGCAGTCCGGACACGGGAGACATTGGCCCGATGTCAGAGCAGGCAGAAATAGTAAATCTTTACTGGATCAAGGCGCATGCGGGGTTAGTAGGGAATGAAAGAGCAGACGTGCTGGCGAAGGAGGCGGCAAAGTCGCTAAAGAGACTGCCCGATTACGACAAGTGCCCAGTGTCCTTCGCAAAAAGGACGATACGTGGCACCTTTCTAGAAGAATGGAATCGAAGATACAAAACAGCCACGGTGGCAAACATTACAAAAATCTTCTTCCCTGATGCAGTCGCGGCATATCCTATAATAAGAAAGATAAAACCGCGTAACGAATTGACCCAGATCTTCACGGGGCATGGTGGGTTCTCAGAATATCTGAGCAGGTTTAAATGCAAGGAGAACCCATCATGCATATGTGAACCGGACACAACAGAGGACGTCCCGCACATACTGCTGCACTGCCCAATACACATAAACAAAAGACATGCACTGGAACACAACACAGACACTACACTACACATAAATAACCTACACATTCTCCTCAAAGACGAGGAGAAAAGAGAGTATCTAATAAGATATTTTGAGGAAGTGGCCCGGTCGGTGATAGCCAGGAACAAGTAGAGGGACACACTGGCTATCATAAGACATGGAGGATGAAATTTTTGTATAATAGGACAGAGGAGTAGTGGCACGAAAATGCTCAGTAAGGAAATAAGAAATCCAAAGTGCAATTTGTATTATACCTTATTGAAATAATACCATAAATTGTATGTAGTAAATGTAGAAAAAGAAATAGAATTATAACTTAGATGTAACATAAGAAAAGAAAATAGCTATACATTAGATTAAGTATTAGTAGATAGAAACAAGTAAATTATATGTAAATAGAGCTATGGTAAATATTGTATTATAGATAGGTGTAGTCATGTAAGCAAAGATAGATAATATACTATATGTAATAGTAGTTAGATAATGGTATAAAAGTGAATATAATGTAAATGTATATATAATTGCCCTTAATAACTGTGTAAATTGTTTGTAGAGCTAAGTAATAAACATAGGCTATAAGTTTAATGTAAATTTAATATTGCTTTTTTGCTGTTTTGTCTTATTGTTGGATAGCTTTACTTATTTGAGTCTTGATGTTTAATAAAATGTGTACACTAGTCTTAAGAACGATTGTAAAATAAAGATGAATGGCCAAAAGGCCACTGAAAAACTCTCTCCCCAGACTAGATTAAGTACGCTAAAAAAGGTCTCTGGTTACGCCAGAGGATTCGCGGGCCAGGTCATTGCACCTGGAAAAAAAAAAAAACCTAACCTAACCGACTAAGGGAAACAAAAACCATACCATCTTAGAGAAGGAAAACTCGACACAAAACCCTATGTGCATCACCAGATTACTTAATGATCATATCAATAAGAAACCAGTATATAAAACACCGTACAAAATAAAACCGAATATAACACGAACAAATAAATTAAAATTAATTGATATATTAAACAAACACCCTTGTATAACAAATAAACAAACGAACAACAAATTAAATTTGATAAATAATATGAACAAATAAATAAAAAAATGACAAATACAAGCATAATGTATATTAAATAACACACAAGAATAAATTAAATATAACAATGTACATACACAAAAATTGGTAAAAATAAACAAGTGCATCTAAATTAAGTTGAATAATAACTAACAATTATGAACAAATAAATTAAATTGACACTAAAATAAAAGAGTATTTTAAATAATAAAGCTAACCTTGTATAATAAACTAAACCCTTGTATAACAAATATTTAGCTATGATAAATAAAACCACCCTGAATATAACACGGACAAACAAATTAAAAATTTACAAATACAAACAGATGTATATTAAACAACAAATAAGAACAAACCGAATATTAAGTACAATACATAAAAATTGACAAAATAAACAAATGCATATAAAATAAAAAGAGCATAATAACCAACAACTATGAACAAATATATTAAATTGACAACAAAACAAAAGAGTATATTAAATATAAATGTACAAACACCCTCGTATGATAAACTAAACCATTGTATAATCAATATCTAATAATAACAAATAAAACTAAACCGAATATCATAACGTACAAATAATTAAAAAATTTGACAAACAGAAATAAATGTATATTAAATAAAAAACTAGAACAATCTAAATAAATTAAGAACAACTATACATAATTGATAAAAATAAATAAGTGAATATAAAATAAAGAGATGAATACAACTATGAACAAGTATAAAATTTGACATTAAAAACAAAAGTACAAACATAATAATAAAGTATACAATAAATGGCTGAATAGCCATCTGAACAAATAAGCAATGAACAGTTCACCTAATTCTAATACGAACAAACAAGGGCTCTGAACTAATATCAGAGGTGTTAACGGACCGGGTCAAACATTGACCTGGACTCATAAAAAAACCTAACCTAACCAGTACCGCTTTGGCAGCGCTAGAGCAAGCAGCATTTTTGCAGCGCTTCTCAGAAATAAATTCGAAATAGTGGGTTTTTCTCATCCGATTTTCGCGAGTGAAGTGTCCACAGTTGCGCCTTAGTGTTGCCCACAACCCTACATACAAGGCGTGAACCGCAAATTCACCCACAAAGTGCTAAAATCAAAAAAGAACCTGAATTGAGGTTAAGTGACAAAATTTTCGCGGTTATAGTGAAATTGTGATCACAATACAGTGCCTCCATCGGATAAAAAAGTGTCATCTTGTAGGACTCGTTGGTCCGCGGATGCTGACGGTTGTGCGGTGAAAATCGGTCCACCGCAACACAGCGAAAATTGAGAAAAACAAAATTTTCCACGTGTTTTTGGCACCACGAGGTCGTTGAAGGAGTGATGCTACCGACTTGAAATTTTTGTGGTAGGAAGACCACATAAGACAATACATTATTCTTTAAAAAACAGAATTTTAACACATAAAGTTTTTAAACTATACATAAAAAACCATCAAAACTTTAACATCAAATAATTCGAGAACTAGAGAAGATTTAGAAGATCTGCAACTGCTATCTGCTGCGCGCTCACTGGTGTAACAGGCCGAAAGTCGAAGATAAAAACTTAGTTAAGTAATTTTTAAACTATACTTAAGAATCAAAAATTTTAATTTTTTGTTAACCTGAAGGTAGTCTTACACAAGAAAATTCAAAATTTATACCAGCATTATAGTCCAAGAATTTGCACGAATTTAGACACTATTTACAGAATTTTTGGTCTGATATTGGCAAAGTTACTGAATTTTTTGTCTTTTTTCTAAATTAATTAATCAATATTATAAATAAAATTTTAAAATTTTTGGCCTCTGATTATAATCGTGCATGTCTGCGGGCATAAATAGAGCCCAAACTTGGCCTATCTAAGTCCATAAATAAAGACTTTTGACTTTTCTGGCCATCAAGGTGGTGTACATAGGTTGGCTAGAAGTTGCCTATCTCCTGAACCGGAGGTCGTAGGAAGACGCGGTTTTCAGCTCTAGGAGAAGTAGGACAGGGGCTATAACCCTATCTGCCAAATTGTCCAATTGGGCACAAAAATATTTTTGGGCGTTATTAAGGCACAGGCGGATAGCCCAAGGCGCACCCTTTACTATATTGAAAACCGCAAGTCTCTGCGACGTCTGGTTCGGGAGTTATTTAACTTTCACGCCGCACTTTGACAGTTCGGCGGCCATTTTGGAAGTTTTCGGATTGCCATATCTCCGGAGTTAAGGCACGTAGAGCGACGGGAATTTTTCCTAAGGCAAGGGGGGGAGCTTAGGAATTGTACGAACTTAGGTTTTTCTAAATTAGGGGTTAAAATTTTTGGAATTTGGATTTCATGAAATTTTGATAGAGCGTAAAATTCCACCTTAGGAGAACCCAAACTCAAGTACTCTACGACCAATGGCGCCGGAGCTATACCCGATTCACGAACGACTTTGACAGCTGGGCGGCCATCTTGAAGACTTTCAAACAAGCACAACTCAGTCTAGTATTATACTAGCAAGCTGCGGTTTTCGGTGTTGGGATTCCTAGGGGTAGGAGCTACTACCCCATAGGGTTTGGGACTAATCCAACCCCACAAAATTTGGGTTTAAGCCAAAGGCGGGACTATATCCGGGAAGTCACCAGCACCCTAGCAGTCCAAACGCGAACTTTCTGCGACCCGTGGGGCCGGAGATATCGACGCTTGAAGATTTCTCTGGCGTACTTTGGGGTCCGCCAGAGAGTTTTCTGGCGGCCTTTGCTCCGGATGTACTGGGCGTAGAGGCTCGGGACTTTTTTCGCCGGTGTTGGTAAGTCCGTCCCTACCGAAGTGGCAAACTCGCTTTCTTCTGGGACTTCTTCCCATACTTTTCTTCTTCTCTTTTCTTCTTTTGCCTTCTTTTGGCTGGGGCCGCTCCAAGACCACCTGGGAAGCTCATTGCCGACTCCTTTAGCGTAAGAAAAAGCTTGTTGGTGAAAATTTTTAACTAAAAATTTTCAAAATTTCAATATTTAAAAAAAAAAAAAAAAAGAAATGACCTTATAATTGATTATCCTCGACATTAATAGATCTGATTAATCCTATTTAAGACTGATCAACAAAAGTCACAGACTTATACAACTGAACACCAATTGACAAGCACCGCGAAGCACAAATATGTTCCGTACACCACAGAAAACACACCCAGCACACGATACAAGTCCAGAGGACAAAACAAGCCTGCACCAAACAAGGACCACGAAGACGGTATACACAGACACAGACACAAGCACAGCCCGCAAAATGATTACCTCTCGAGATGATAGCTCATCGGACCCGTTGCACCCCCAGGCAAACCCTACCGACCAAATCCGGAAAAAACAAAGAGAACCTAGCCCACCCGTTAAAGAAACGGTTGCCCAAATAGAAGCGGGAATAAATGTCGAAATTGCTCTGAATGCCTCGGCATCTCAGAGCAAATTGCAGACAGAAAACCCACCACCTAATCCACCTCTCTCGCTGAACCAAACTACAATGGTGACCAAAAGTGCACGGGATGGCAAGAACAAATACTCCAGCCGATCAGCGGATGCTAAGGATCTCAGGAAAACAGCAAAAAACCTTATGACAACAAACCGTAACTTAAGAAAAGATATAAAGGAAGGAATAACAGGGATATTGGAAAGGCTGGTGCAGCTGATCCTTGAAGCCGAAGCAGAAACTGCCCAAACAAAAAAACCCGATCAAAATAAGGCAGCCCGTGCAGACATCGGTATAGACAATGACAGTACAGATAAGAGAGAAGAAACACTCCCAAAGACCTTATTAGAAGATCACAAACTACAAATTAATTTGGAGCTAAACACCATGCTCGAAAATCACGGCAAGCAATTAAAAGAGAGCCTGATACAAATCAAAAAATTAGAAGGAGTTGTAAAACATCATACCACTGAAGTGGGAAAAGCTACAGACAAAATAACAGCCATACAAGGTATTCCGACAATATCTGAAACCTCTAATAGTCGCGAAGAAACTAAAGCTATAATTGAAGAGATGAGTCGACTAAAGGAGATAACCCTGGGAGTTGAAAAACGGATCACTGAAATAAGGGACCAAGCTCCCTCATATGCAGAGGTTGTCTCGAGACCCCAGCAAGAGAATACCACTAAACAAAAACACAAGTCAAAACACAGTGTTATTGTGACTACAGAGGCCGATACTCCCACATATGAGGACACAATTAAGCAAATAAAAAACACCCTAAATGCTAAAGAAACAGGCTTCAAAATAGAAGGAGTCCGTAAAATACGAAACGGAAAGGTTGTCATAAGCTGCGCCTCAAAAGCTGAAATCAACAGAACAGCTGAAAAGTTAAAGACGAATAAAACCCTAAGGATTGAAGAGGCCAAGAATAAAAGCCCACTTGTGGTCGTAAAGGACCTACTGAGATATAACTCAGAAAAAGATATAAAAAAAGCCATAGAAATCCAAAATAAGGATCTGCTGGAGGGCCTTAGAGCAGAGGAGATCCAAATTGAAGAAAAATATAGGCGGAAAGCACGCAACCCACTGCAATGCCACGTGGTTCTCCGAGTGTCACCGCAGTTATGGACCAGAATGACAGAGATAGGAAAATTATACATTGACATACAGCAGGTCAAAGTAGAAGACCAAACCCCTCTGATGCAATGCACGAGATGTTTAGGCTATGGGCATGGGCGGCAAACTGTAAAGAGGAGGAAGATCTGTGCCATTACTGTGGCGGCAAGCACCACAGGGCGCAATGCCCCAAACGAGAGGCAGGACAACCGCCAAGCTGCGTAAATTGTAAGAATACCAAGTACTTACGCAGAACACGCCGTATTTAGCCAAACCTGCACCATCAGAAAAAAGTGGGATGAATTAGCAAGAGCGAGTATAGCGTATTGCTAAAGGCACCTGGGGCAGAAATATTCAAAACAATACCCATGAATATGAGGTCCTCCAGATGAACCTACAGAGGAAGCAGCTGGCAACCACAGAAATAATGATCGAGGCCAACAAAAGAAAAACGGCATTCGCGCTTATACAAGAACCGTATGTGGGAAGCCAAACGTGTATGGGAGCGTATGGCACTGCAAGGATATACCAAAACATGAACCGTGCAGGTGGAGTAGTAAAAGCAGCAATAGCTGTATTTCATCCAGACATAACCGCAACACAGAACATCCACCTCACAACAAATAACATTGTAGCGGTAAACCTATCAACCAGTGCATGGAAGATCCTTGCAGTGTCATATTATCTCGAACCTGAAGAGAATATTGAGCCCTACCTAGAACACATCACAAAAATATGCAAGGAATCTAAAATCAGCAAAATTATAATCGGCGGGGATGCAAATGCAAAGTGCATACTGTGGGGCAGCAAAAATACTGACAACAGAGGAGAAGCCCTAACAGGAGCCCTCTCGGAATGTGGTCTTCACGTGCTCAACAACGGCAACAAACCTACTTTCGACACCTTCAGGGGGGGTAGACACCTCATGAGTCATGTGGACGTCACAGCCTGCACGAATGAACTGCTGGGCCTGATGGAGGACTGGGAAGTAGTTGATGACCTCGCCAGCTCGGACCACAACGGGATAGTTTTCAAATTACAGCTGCAGAGGTCCAAAGGCTTTCACATAAACAGAACCACAAGAAGGTATAACACAAACAAAGTTGACTGGTCAAAATTTCATAGGAAACTTGATCAATTAAAAATAGTAAATAACATAAACAAAGAAACAATAAATAAAATAGAAAATACTCACCAAATAGACACGTATATATCACAATACACAAACACAATAGTAAAATTATGTGAAGAGCTGATGTCAAAAAAGAAACCTGTTCAAAAACTGCAAGTCCCGTGGTGGTCCGGTGAGCTGGCGCGACTAAAACGGGCTGCCACCATCAGGAAACGTAGAGTCAGGTGTGCGGCTCCTATACATAGGGTTGTTGCCGTCGAAGAGTACCTGAGGGCCAAGGAAACATACGAGAGGAAGGCAAAAGAGGCTAAAATAGCGAGCTGGAAAGATTTCTGCACAAAGCAGAAAAAAGAAGGTCTCTGGGAGGGAATCTACCGCGTAATAAAAAATACGAGTAAGAGAAAAGAAGACCTGCCGCTGGTGAAGGACGGAATCCAACTGGGTCATGCAGATTCAGCCAAGTTGCTAGCAGAAACCTTCTACCCGGAGGATAGGACTGAAGATGATAATCCAGACCACAGTCGAACCAGAGAGAGAGCCAAAAACGCAGTATACGAAGATCACGATGGTCATGAACCTGATTATACAGAGACAGAGCTAAGGTCGGCTGTGGCGGATTTCAATCCAAAAAAAGCTCCAGGCTCAGATGGCCTAACGGCGGACATCTGCTCCCAAATTATCCTCCGGGACGCCAGAACACACCTAGCCCTGATAAACAAATGCTGGAACTTGAACTATTTCCCAAAAAGTTGGAAGGAGGCCACGGTAGTGGTATTGCGGAAGCCAGGAAAGGAGGAGACTACACGAGCCCCAAGTCGTATAGACCCATAGGGTTGCTACCGGTAATGGGGAAAATCTATGAAAAAATGCTGGTCAGAAGACTAACCCACCATCTAGTACCACGGCTAAGCCCCCGCCAGTACGGCTTCATGCCCCAACGCTCAACCGAGGACGCCCTCTATGACCTTGTGGCCCATGTGAAGGAGCAACTTCGTAAGAAGAAACTCATCACAATGGTGTCGCTGGACATAGAGGGCGCCTTCGATAGCGCCTGGTGGCCCAAGATTAAGGTCAGACTAGCGGAGGAAAAATGCCCGGACAAATTGCGGAGGACAATGGCAAACTACTTCAAGGACAGATCGGTACGACTGAGGTACGCAGGCCACGAGCATGTCCGGTCAACCAGCGTGGGGTGCGTGCAAGGATCCATAAGGGGCCCCATTTTATGGAATCTCCTCTTGGAACCTCTGCTGCAGGGTCTCACGAGGAGGGGAGAGTACTGTCAGGCATTTGCCGACGATGTGCTTCTCGTCTTCTCGGGGGACACGGCGGAAGATATCCAAAGACGTGCGAATTCAACCCTCGAGTATGTTCAACGGTGGGGTGTCGAGAGCAGACTTAGGTTCGCACCACAAAAGACTTCTGCTATGGTGCTGACTAAAAAACTGAAATATGACACTCCACGGTTGACCATGGGCGGGGTAGGAATTGTCATGTCTAAGGAGATAAAAACCTTGGGGCTCACGATAGATTGTGGGTTGACATTCGGTGCTCACGTGGCAAATGTCTGCGGGAAGGCGTTGGGTGTCTACAAGCAGCTGTCGAAAGCCGCCAGGGTCAGTTGGGGTCTCCACCCGGAGATAATCCGCATAATCTACACTGCCGTGGTCGAGCCTATAATCACATACGCCGCCAGCACATGGGCTCCTGCAACAAACAAGAAGTGTGTCCAAAAACCTCTTAATACAGTGCAGCGCCTGTTCGCACAAAGAGCCAGTAAAGCCTACCGCACGGTGTCACTGAACGCTGCCCTGCTTTTGGCCGGGGTGCTTCCTCTTGACATACGTATTAGAGAAAACGCTTCTCTGTACGAGGTCAGGAGGGGGTTGCGCTGCCCAGTGCCGGGCCGCGATTTGGAGATACCACTGCGGTTCAGCGAGAGACCGCACCCATCTGAATTACTGAACCTACAGTTCGCACAAATAAATGACGCCGAAGAATTGGAAGAAAAGGTAGGCAGTGCAGTACGAATATACACCGACGGCAGTAAGATAGAGGCCAAAGTCGGAGCCGCACTAACGACGTGGGAAGGCACAGCGGAGACAAAATGCCGAAAACTCAACCTGCCGTCTTACTGCACTGTCTACCAAGCCGAACTTCTGGCGATATGCAAGGCTGTCGAAGAAGCAGAGCGCCAAAAGTATAATACATGCGCCATATTAAGCGACTCGCGATCCGCTCTGGAAACTGTAGTGAACAGCAGCTCCACACACCGCCTAGCCGCACAAACAAGAACCTTCATAAAGCAGACCAATGACCAACAAAAAACTATAGAGCTGTACTGGGTCAAAGCCCACGAAAACATAGCAGGCAATGAAAGAGCCGACCAACTGACTAAAGAAGCAGCTTTAAAAAGCAAAGTTAAACCCGTCTACGATAAGTGCCCTATTTCGTACGCCAAGAAAGAAATCAGAGAGGGCTCACTTGGCGAATGGAATAGAAGGTACCAAAACGCACAAGTGGCGGGTGTCACAAAGATATTCTTCCCAGATGCAGTTAAGGCATACAGGATAATAAAAAATATAAAGGTGGATTCGGTGCTTACACAGATACTGACGGGGCATGGTGAGTTTGCAGAATATTTGTATCGTTTTAAATGCAAAAGCAACCCATCATGCACCTGCGACTCTCAAGTGGATGAAACAATTCTCCACCTAATAACTGACTGTCCTACACATTTGCACAAAAGACATAACTTAGAAAACGAAATAGACACAAACACTAATCTAAACAACATAGCACAAATCATGGAAGACAAACATATTAGGAGTAAATTTTTGGACTATTGCAAAATTATTACAAAACAAGCCATTGAAAGAAATAAGTAGGCATATAAAGAGAAATTATAACCACCGAATCACAGTGGACCTGTAAGTCCAGTGATGTGTTCATTGTATGTAAATATTGTATAAGTCCAATTAGTCTTAGTGTAAATTAAATCTGTATGCAAAATAAACCTGTATGTAAAAATTATATAAACTAAACTTAAGTCATTTAATAAAATAAATCTGTATGTACATAATGTGCAATAATATAATAGAACATGTAAGTGGCGTGTGTATATGTATGCATGTGTGTGTATGTGTATATGTATGCATGTGTGTGTATATATATATATATATATATATATATATATATATATATATATATATATATATATATATATATATGTGTATATGTATGTATATATATATGTGTGTGTATGCGTATATATGTGTATATAAATAATGAATGATTAATAATGTAATGATGTAATAATAAATCTATGTAATAATGTAATAATATGCAACAATGTAATGACAATAATTGACGTCAATCTGTATTAGTATCATATATAACAATAAAATAAAGAATCCCTGATTAGGGATATGAAAAACTTATTTTCCCTTAGATAATAAGTAGTAAGAGTAGTAAATCTCTGATTATGTTAGAGGCCTTCGTGGGCCGGGTCAAAGCACCCGGACAAAAAAAAAAAAAAAACCTAACCTAACCTAACCTGCCCTGCTGCTAAAGTGCCCGATATGTGCCCATCACCGCCGAACAGTAAAAGTATTGAGCATGTTTCGATATGCAGTGTGACTATTGCGAGCACTAAACGTTCAAGTTATATGTTCAACAAAGAAAAAATGTTTGAAAAATAAAAAGTTATATTTAAAAATAATATTCATCTTTGAATAACAATATTCAATAATAATAATAATAGTTATGAGTGCAAGCTGTCACTGGACGCAGTCGATTCAGTCAGCCCATATGCATTTAGTGAAAAGCTGTTTTTAATCATTTAAATTACAAACAGACCTTTCAATTTTCTTTATTTTTTTATATAAATATATTTTACTAGCAGCCCGTCCCGGCTTCGCACGGGTGGACATTTAGTTTTTAAACATTTTGACATAAACGTACAGGAATTACAGGACATACTTAAATAATAATGTATTTAGCAATAGTGTATCGCTGGCTCTCTTTGGGTACGGGACTTGATGATTGAAAACAAAATGATAACAGAATAAATGACATCAACGGGTAATTTAAAAATAAAACATTTCACTGAGATTCAGAGTATAATAAATAATAATAAAAAATAAAAAGCCTTTTATTTCTCACTTGCCATAATCAGTTCAGTTGCATGCAATACAATGACAATTTTTAATCTTAAACCTTTATATTACCTATCCAATTTAATTTAATTTAATTTAGAAACGAATGATACTAATCTCCTTTCTTTTTCTAAATCTTATTTTCTTTAATCTAAATCTTAGGTTTTATACATACATATCATCACGCCATATCCCTTGCATGGTAGGCAGAGAGAACAGAGTGCCAGAGAGCTCTATCTCTGCATACTTCACTCGCTTCCTCAACATTCATAATTCTCTTCATACACGCTCGCCGGTTTCGGAGACTCTTGACTCCACCTTCCTTCAGTACATGACCGATCTGGTCTAGGTAGGTTAGTCTCGGTCTCCATCGGTACCTACATCCTTCCACTTTCGCATTGTATATCTTCTTAACCAGACGTTCGTTCGGCATTCTTTCCACATGTCCGAACCATCGGAGCATTCCCTTTCGTATCTTTACACCAATACTCATACTACTTTCATACCTACTCGCTCTCTTACGTCGTCGTTACGAATGCGGTCGGTCAGTTGGTCTTAACACGTTAAAACACTAAGATATCGAATATAATACAAGAGCACCACATGACGTTTTCAAATTCCCGTCAAAAGTCCCCTAATTGTCATGGTTCTTGGTACAATGAAAATACTCTTTAAAATTGGAATGTCTCGAAAGTCACAATACTGTATTAACACGGCATTTGCAAGTTTCTAAGCTATAAAGAGGTCATACAATTTTAGGACACGGCGTCATAGGAACGTAGAGTTTGAAATTTTAAATTGTTAGATAGCAATTTTCTGAGCCGAATATTATAATTGAGAGCCATGGCTACACATCGCATCGTATAACTGAAATCCATCGCTCATAAGATGTATTACCCATTTTAATTTTACTCTGGCGAGGGTATTTTTACCGCATAATGATTAGGAAAGAGAGATAGTCATTTGCTATAATTTTGTTCGCTGTTTAGCCAGCGTTTCTCCAACATATTTGTAAAGATCCAGACGGAAAGGTTGAGTAATATTAGGAACAATCAGTAAGATACGATAGGGACACAGGTTGTTAATGCTGATCAGAATGGTCGCAAGACTTATTATTTACTTGCAAATATTTTAAATCATTCGAAGGGGTCGAATATTAAAATAAATCCTTCGAATAAGTGATAAACTCCAAGTCAGACAACCGGTCGATTTCCTGAATACTTTGAGGGCTCCCGGTCTCCCACCTCACATCTTAAAATTGAGAGCTGGCGCGCCAAAATTATACAATGCCACCAATTTGCAAGAAAACACATTGCATTGCAATGTAATCGGGTTTACTATACTGACCGGTTATTCTCGAGCAGAGTCTGTATTTATTCATAGGATTCTCCAAAGACCATCAAATTACTCCCTCGAATTTCAGAGAGTGCATTTTGCCATTAAAGTCTGTTTCGCAATAACCATAAACAAAACTCGAGGTCAAATTCTTAAGTTAGCGGGAGTAGACTTGAGAGAAAGCTGCTTCTCCCATGGGCAGTTGTATGTGACATGTTTCAGAGTAAGCTCACAGAATAGCCTGGTTATTCTAACATCCGAAAGAAAAACAAAAGATATTGTTTACAAATAAATACTGTAATAGGTGTAGTATCGCGGGTGGATGTCAAGGAAGTGGTACCAGTGGTCGGCCTAATTTCAATGGAAAAGATGTGTTATATGGGTTATGGGGCTGCACACTGCTCTTCCATCACCTCGGTCGGAATGAGCGCGGTGTGTTTAAAACATGGCCTGCTAAGAAAAAGCCTGGTGTCCATAATATATAATAAAATTTCATTTAAATTTTATATTTATTAAACCTTCCCTACACTATAACAAAGATTGTTATCATCATCATCATCATCACAGCCCATATATGTCCCACTGTTGGGCTCGGGCCTCCTCACTAATAGGAGGGAAGTTAACCTACTATACCGCGCTGGTCGGACGTGTTGGTATAGGGTTTTGTTTCGAGTTTTCCTTCTCTTGCATAAATGTTATATGCATTTTATATCCCTTAGTCGTCTCTTACGATCGCCCACTGGTAAGATAGGGGGTGGCGAATTATATTCTTCCACACTATATGGATAACATTGTTATACTATATAAGTAAGTACACAAACATTTATACATAATTATTTATAAAAAACAATAAAATTAATAACGTAAACAATAATCCTATTAAAATGTTATCGACTTCTACGCAGACAATGAATGACAGAAAATTCTAAACAGATGCGGCAAATGATAATAATTAATAAAATAATAAAAAAGTAAATAAGAAAAAGTAAGGATCCGAACCAAGGTCCGGTTTATTTGGATTAGACTACTCGATTTTCCAACTGAGCTAAATGTCTATTCTTAATGACAGCGTCAAAATTTGAAAATCTTCATATTCTCATAGTTTTAGTACAACAAAAAATTATATTTTTGTTGCCGAAATATACTGACAAAATAATATTTTCTATAAATGAAACCTAGCTAGATCGATTAATCGCCCCCGGAACCCCTTGTATGCTAAATTTCAAGAAAATCGTTGGAGCCGTTTCCGAGATTCAGATTACATATACATATATATATATATATATATATATATATATATATATATATATATATATATATATATATATATATATATATATATATATATATATATATATATATATATGTATATATATATATATATATATATATATATATGTATATATATATATATATATATATATATACAAGAATTGCTCGTTTAAAGATATAGTGAGATGTATGAATATTTTAGTACATTTAAATTATGTATTTTTGAACATTTAGTTTCAATTTGTTTAAATACTTTAAATAAGCTATTTTTATTAATCATCAATGCCTGATGTGTTTTTATTAATTCTTAAGAATCAGGTACAACTGAATTAAAAAAACAGTTCTTATTATAATTTTTTTTGCTTCAGTAATTTTTTCTCCTTTTCTGCGTTAATAGCAATAATTCACTATTTAAGGCAGATAAAATTATAAATTGTAACATTATCAAATCTACTTAAAACCGACATTATTTTAAAATTATTAGTCACTCAAGTACTCACACATTTTTTTTTACCCAAGATGTTTAAAAAATAAATTTTGCTAATTTTCCAAAATAAATGAAATAGCTTATATTTTTTTAAAAAAAAAAGTACAATAACTAGTCTTACTATTTACTATCTATCTATCAGAATAGTTAGTGTTTAATATTAAAACAACAAAAAACCTATAAATTTCATTCATTTCTAGTCGTAGTGTTCAATAAAATAAAATAAGGCAAAAAATAATTGTTCTTTTCTTTTTTAATACTTATCTTAGGTACTACTTATGATAGATTTTTTTTCGTATTTTCCCCTGAATGGCCATAAGTTCTACTATAAGCCATTTCAAGGTTATCCATTAATTACCGGACACCCTATATATATATATATATATATATATATATATATATATATATATATATATATATGACGAAGGAGGAACCAATCATGACGCAGGAAGCACCACCATTGTATTTTTAAAAGGTGTGACGTCACCATTGCCGACGTCACTGTTGTTAGTTACGTGGATTACTCATGGTACGGTTTTAATCTTCGAAATAAAAACTCCACAAGTAACTGTTTAAATGTTGTATTCTCAACGAGTAGCGTAACGTCGCCCCAGAGAGCTCCGCACGGTACAAAGACTCGAACACGAATGAATGTATTGCTATTTTTTTTTTTTTTTTTGTTTTTTTTTTTTTTGTTAACGCAGTGGTTCAAGAATGCATTTTGCGCACTAACCCCCGCCTGTCGGAAAAACAGACGAGGAGTGTGGGACTCGCTAGGCCCGTGGCTAGAATACCCACTAAACTCTTTCCACTGCGATCGCTGTTAGCCGAGAGGGCTTTGACAGCTTAACCGGACTATGGGTGAGCGCTGAGGGCTCTCAACCCGGTGAACGTATTGCGACAGTGCGTCCGTATTTATAGGATTCGGCGCACGTGCACGTGCACGTGTTTACAATTTAAGTATAGAAATTTCAATGAGAGAAATAATCACATGTTTGTTAATGTTAATTTAACATCAAAATAATCTTTAAGTAATCAATTGATGATTTATGAAGTAATTAAACTATTCAATTAATTAGTCTAATTATTTATAGTAGGTGTATTGTTGTATTTGCGCCGATACGCATACGCCTACCTAGACCAGATCGGTCATGTACTGAAGGAAGGTGGAGTCAAGAGTCTCCGAAACCGGCGAGCGTGTATGAAGAGAATTATGAATGTTGAGGAGGCGAGTGAAGTATGGTATGCAAGAATAGAGTTCTCGGGTACTCTGTTCTCTCTGCCTACTGCAAGGGATATGGCGTGATGATATGTATGTATGTGTATGCGCCGATATATATATGTATATATATATATATATATATATATCCAAGAATTGCTCGTTTAAATATATATAGTGAGATATGTATATATATGTACTATTTTTGCCCGCGATTTCATCCACGCAGACGTCATCTCTGACAGAGGCAAATAGAAAAAGCAATGCAAGGTGTTGAAGGTTTGTCGCTAGGACAATGCTCGACAGCGTAAGAAACTGGGATGTGGTCGCCGCCTTCTGTGAGTTAGTTGTCTGGCGAAATTAGGCAATAGGGTGGGTCGGAGAGAAAATACTCCACGGTGACACGCTCTACCGTCAAGCGTCGGTGCGTTGGACGGTGCAGGCGTGAGTACCTGTAATGAGGTTCGTTGCGTTGAGGGCTTCGACTCGAGATGATACCCGAAAGAGACTACCGGACGGGCCACCGCTAACTAATATTCGGTTGCGGTGGCCCGCCCGCACGGCGTAGAGGTACGCGTATGGCGGGTTATGGGGTCATGCGTCGCCTAGGACGGATTGGGTGGGATTTATGTATATACCATAGCCCGTCACTAAATAAAAAGGTTGTTCAAGGTTCTATTCATTCTGCAAATTATATTGCCTTTAATATCCTATTTACTGTGTGGAGATGGGATAAGAATATAATTATCGCCACCCCTTATTTGACCGTTTTGTTTCACCAGCAGAGTTGGTCTCGCCAGCAGAATGTGCTGCAGCCTCTTCCTGGGAAACATATAAGGACGCACTGCTTTGATAACCCGCCTGCCAAGCGTAGCGATTGCTGCACTCGTCTCATCTGTGGTGTAGGCTTACGTCCAATAGTGAGCGGGATACGTTCTGTTGATTAAAAAAGATTAACGTACATGTGTTAGTGTAGTCTCAGATATTACTTCTCTGTACAAGAATTACCTGACTGTTGGCTTTTGTAATCCACTGCTGGACGTAGGCCTCCCTTATATTTCACTATAAAGTGCAGTCTACTTCTACTCGCATCCAACGATTCCCAGCAACCTTCACCAGGTCGTCGGCCCACCATTGGGCGATCAACACTGCGATGTCCGATACGTGGTCGCCACTCGAGAACCTTTCTTCCCCAACGGTTATCGGTTCGTCGAGCGATGTGGTCTGCCCATTGCCACTCCAGCGTGCTATGTCGGTTACACCCGTTCTTCTGCGGATTTCCATATTACGGATTCTCTCTCGCAAAGAAAACCCGAGCACGGCCCGCTCCATAGCACGCTGAGCGACTTTGACCTTCATTATTAGTTCTACAGTTAAGGACCACGTTTCCGTGCCATAAGTCATCACTGGCCATAGACCTGTGTTTCTGTGTTAGTGAGTCTCAATATAATAAAATTTGGTACTTATCTGTCCTAATTATTAATGCAATAAGATTCGAATAAAAGTATCACCGCAAAATAAAATCCCCTATTTCTCTTTCAGAGGATGAAAACTGTAACAGAGGTAAACAGAAAGCTATATTTCAATTCATTCTATAAACTATATTGCCTTTAATATCCTGTTTTGTTGTATAAAGATGTTAATGATATCAATGCAACACCTCTTTATACAGAACATTCACAGTATTACGTCCCGGTGCAAGAACTACTTGACTTTTGAAGGAATTTATTTTGAAACAGCGGTAATGAGTCATTCAACCAGCTTCTTATGCAAAGGGTGAAAATTGACAAATACTGCAACACATGTTTATTTATTTTTACCGAAGTATATTTGTACGTAATTTAAAAAGAATCGATAAAAGGTTTTTTTTTTTTCATATAAACTTTGCCACTCTGTTAACTCCTTTAGGGGCGGAATTTCGTAAAATCTTTTCTTAGTGGATCCCTACGTCATTAAAAGAAACTATCATCAAAATTTCATGTTTTTAGCTTTAGTAGTTTCGGCTCGGCGGTAATGAGGCGTTCAACCAGCGTCTTAGGCTTAATCAACACCCAGAGGGTGAAAATGGACAAATTCTGAAAGAAATGTTTATGTTTTTTTACCGAAGAATATTTGTACAAAATTTGAAAAGAATCGATAAAGATTTTTTTTCTCCCTATACAAACTTTGTCACTGTGTTTCACCCCCTTAAGGTGGAATTTTGACAAATCCTTTTTTACTAGAACTTTAGATCATACAAAGAAACTACAGTCAAAATTATATGTTTCTAACTTCAATAGTATCGGCTCGGTGCTAATGAGTCATCCAAGCACCTTCGCAGGTCTAATTTACATCCCCAAAGGGTGAAAATTGACAAATGCTGAAACACGTGTTTATTTATTTTTATCAAAGAATACTTGTACGTAATTTGTAAAGAATCCATAAAGATTTTTTTTTCCTCATACTTTCCACTCTGCTTCATCCCCTCAGGGGTGAAATTTCGTAAAATCCTTTCTTTGTAGATCTGTTTGTCTTAAAAAAAACTACAGTCAAAATTTCATGTTTCTAGCTTCCATAGTATCGGCTCGGCAATAATTAGTCTTCCAACCAGGTTCGCAGGCCTAATTTACACCCTTAGAGGGTGAAAATTGACAAATGCTGAAATACCTGTTTCTTTATTTTTACCGAAGAATATGTGTACGTAATTTGAAAAGAATCGATAAAGATTTTTGTTTCTCCCCATACAAACTTTGCCACTCTGTTTCATCCCCTTAGGGGTATAATTTCGTAAAAGCCGTTCTTAGTGGATCTCTACGTCATAAAAAGAAACTACGGTCAAAATTTTATTTGTCTCGAATCAGTAGTTTGGCTCTGCGTTGATAGGTCAGTCAACTAACGGCTTTATATATATATCTATATATATATATATATATATATATATATATATATATATATATATATATATAGATAGATAGATAGATATTTATAAATACCCGATACGAAACGAAAAATGATGTCACAAGCGGGGTTCGAACCCGTACCTATTGGGAATCCGGCCCAACCGTGCTGCCACTTACACCATCGTGAACTATTTTAGGACATGCAAATTTCGAATCATATTATATCTTACGTCTTCAAGGTGACGTATGCCATCTATCGGACAATGTTTACACATTGTATAGACTTAATACTTCAAACTTTACAGTTAGAATTGTATTAAACGATGACACAATCTTGTTATTCAAATTACTGAAATTTTTTAGCATTTAATATGCTTAATTATTTATAAATACCCGATACGAAACGAAAAATGATGTCACAAGCGGGGTTCGAACCCGCACCTATTGGGAATCCGGCCCAACCGTGCTGCCACTTACACCATCGTGAACTATTTTAGGACATGCAAATTTCGAATCATATTATATCTTACGTCTTCAAGGTGACGTATGCCATCTATCGGACAATGTTTACACATTGTATAGACTTAATACTTCAAACTTTACAGTTAGAATTGTATTAAACGATGACACAACCTTGTTATTCAAATTACTGAATTTTTTTAGCATTTAATATGCTTAATTATTTATAAATACCCGATACGAAACGAAAAATGATGTCACAAGCGGGGTTCGAACCCGCACCTATTGGGAATCCGGCCCAACCGTGCTGCCACTTACACCATCGTGAACTATTTTAGGACATGCAAATTTCGAATCATATTATATCTTACGTCTTCAAGGTGACGTATGCCATCTATCGGACAATGTTTACACATTGTATAGACTTAATACTTCAAACTTTACAGTTAGAATTGTATTAAACGATGACACAACCTTGTTATTCAAATTACGAAATTTTTTAGCATTTAATATGCTTAATTATTTATAAATACCCGATACGAAACGAAAAATGATGTCACAAGCGGGGTTCGAACCCGCACCTATTGGGAATCCGGCCCAACCGTGCTGCCACTTACACCATCGTGAACTATTTTAGGACATGCAAATTTCGAATCATATTATATCTTACGTCTTCAAGGTGACGTATGCCATCTATCGGACAATGTTTACACAATGTTTACACATACGTCACCTTGAAGACGTAAGATATAATATGATTCGAAATTTGCATGTCCTAAAATAGTTCACGATGGTGTAAGTGGCAGCACGGTTGGGCCGGATTCCCAATAGGTGCGGGTTCGAACCCCGCTTGTGACATCATTTTTCGTTTCGTATCGGGTATTTATAAATAATTAAGCATATTAAATGCTAAAAAATTTCAGTAATGTAGATAGATATTGTTATGTGTCAAAATAATATTAACGAAAAGTGGGTAGTGCATATAGGTATATAAAGCACAGTTACGGAGACTAGAAACGGCACTGCCATGACACACCCCAACCAATTTGTGGTTGGGGCGGCTAACTACATCCCATCAAAAATATCCGCGATCCGACGTCCTCGACATGTACTGACCGACTCTGACGATTCGATAACGATCGCTCAAGAAAGAGCATATACGGCCCGCGCGGCGGTCACACATAAATATCCGCGCTTCCACCCCCGCCGCCGGGGAAGGAAGACGCGACGCGTAATTGTCAATAATTCAAACGTGGGCACGCCCACTTTGTTATCAACGGCGCCCCAAGCCGAGGTCCGTTCTTCGCAGGAAGAGCCCTTGGGCAATGTCGTTTAAAGCCTTTTTCTCCGGGTTGAGAGCCCTCAGCGGTTACCCATAGTCCGGTTTAAGGTGTAACAGCCACACGAAACGGCATTAGGTACACATCCGACCTCTGTAGCGCGCGGAGGCCCGGCTCGCTGTGTGACGGTTACCGTTTGTGTTTACGAGGATATCGATTGAAGTGTTGGGATTGGCAATTAGTTTAACGAGTGCTTATGATTCGGTTATTGGTTGGTTTTATGAAAGATGAAAGTGATTGTGATAATTAATATTTCAGTGTTACACATTAGAAACTATTTAGTTATTTCTTCTTTATATTAAAATTCGTTCGTCTGCCAAAAATATATAAATCATATTAGGTGGTGCCATTCACGGCAATATAGCAGCGAGTCGTAACTATGTACAAATGAGACAAGAGCGTGGTCGAGTGACGTCAGCTGCCACAATATATCTAGTCACACACACACACACATTGTTAGGTAAAATTAAAACAAACAGAGGAGACGGTACCTATATTTATTTAGTTATCGAAAATTCTCAAAAAAATACAGCGATCGCGACGAGCTCCACGTGCTCTCACAACACATTACGTCGACAGCGCCCCGACACGTGGCGTGTGACGTCACGCCGGAGCTAATGCCATATACTCTACGAAAATTATTGTCGATGGACACCGTGCCGGCGCGGCGCGGCTACGGCACCGGCGCCGCGCGCGTCCGGTACCGCGCGGGCCCCAGCCCGGAGCGCGGTGCGTCCGGCGGCGAGGGCGGCGCGGAGACGGCACGCGCCTCACCCGCGCCCGCCAGCGAGTCGCCGCGCTCCAGCGACCACTGCCGTCTCAGGACACGTCGCCCCTCGCCCAGGCACCTGCGCACCACACGCCAGCATACAGGGACACGATTGACTCACACGGGGGCAAGTTATGGGGTCGCTGGACGAGCTCCCCCTCTCGTGCGTTTCATAAAATCGATTAGAAGATGTTCGCACATGGCCTCAGTGTGGCGGCGGCCCATGCGGCTCGCGCTGGCCGCCGCCACTCCCATGGTGCACGTCGACGGCTTCGAACGACACAAGCCAATAGCGTACTAAACATAATAGCTCAATATGTCACCTATAGCGGCCGTGCGGGGCGGGCGGCGCGGACGACGCGGTGGCACCGTCCTCCGGCGGGGCGGCGGTCGCCCTGCACGCTGCGAATGCAAATAGAGCGCTCACTGATCAACTGTAATGTCAGCCATCTTGCGGTGACGACGTGTCGCGATAGATGTTAGGACTGATATGATCTCGTCAGGATTCTCCATGGTGGCCACCTTTGTAAGTGACTACTGCTGTAAGCTATTCAATCCAGTTATTCACGAGTGACGACCGTGACCGGAGCCGGGGCCGGGGCCGGGGCCGGGGCCGGTAAAAATATTCTGTCTTTCAAGAATAGACAGAAACAAATTGAGGAGAAACAGGTCTCAGCTGGCTAAGGTCGAGTTGACAATTTGGTGAACGCTCTGGGGCTAACAATTAGTGAAGTGGGAAGCTGTAAGTGAGTACTCGCCTTGAATGTTCGGGTAACCGGAAAAGAACACACTCTGTTTATCCGGAGGTGTCGACGGGGTGGAGTCGTGGGACTCGACAGACGGCGAGTCGGTCGCCGGGCGCGCCGTGGTCTCGGCGTGCGCCTCGCTCTCGTTCTCTCCGTCCTCTTCGAACAGAACCTCTTCCGAACTGAAAAAGGTGCGTTAAACGTTTGAACGAAGAGTACAATCGACGTTGCTGATGATGGCTGTCGGGAGATAACCGCACGAGACTGACCCGAGCGGTGGCGGCGTCGGCAGCGGCTTGTCGAAGCCGTCCTTGCCGAGCAGCCAGTAAGTGTGCATGACGCCCTTGCCTTTGACCTGCGTGAGGCCGCGCGAGCGCAGGCGGTACCCGCCGGCGGCGCCGAGTCGCGCGGCGGTCGTAGCCGACACTTGAATACGCCACGCGGCACCCGTGGACTCCATCCGCGAGGCGGTGTTGACCGTGTCGCCGAAGAGGCAGTAGCGCGGCATGGTGAGCCCCACGACGGCGGCACAGCACGGGCCCGAGTGCAGGCCGATGCGCAGGTGCAATGGCGTGGCGGGCAGATGGCGCACGCGGAAGCGCCCGGCCAAGTGTAATAGGTGCAGCGCCATGGTGGCCACGCTTTCGGCGTGGTCACGCGCGCGCACCGGCAGCCCGCCCACCACCATGTAGGCGTCGCCGATGGTCTCCACCTTGTACACGCGGTACTGCTCGATGGCCGCGTCGAAGGTCGTGTACAGATCGTTCAGCAGGTCCACCACCTGCACGGGCGTAGATCGCGCCGCCAGCGCCGTGAAGCCCACAATGTCGCTGAAGTAGATGGACACCTCCTCGAACTCTTCGGGCTCGACGCGCGACCCCAGCATCAACCGTTCCGCCACCGACCTTCGCAGAAAAAGTCTCTTGTTGAACGCCTCGAGTGCGATAACTCAAGCAATCGTTTAGTTTCAATTGAAGAGTAATCATAAACAATAGTCTAAACTAGTGCGAACAATAGCTATTCTGTAGCAAGCGTTAGACACTTCTTATATCTAAGTAATGATATGGATGAGGCGAGTACTGGCTCACAAGCACTCGGCACTCGCACGCCGACTGGAGGCTCCACTGGGCCACAGGCACTCGGCACTCACACACCGACTGGAGGCTCCACTGGGCCACAGGCACTCGGCACTCACACACCGACTGGAGGCTCCACTGGGCCACAGGCAATCGGCACTCACACACCGACTGGAGGCTCCACTGGGCCACAGGCAATCGGCACTCACACACCGACTGGAGGCTCCACTGGGCCACAGGCACTCGGCACTCACACACCGACTGGAGGCTCCACTGGGCCACAGGCACTCGGCACTCACACACCGACTGGAGGCTCCACTGGGCCACAGGCACTCGGCACTCACACACCGACTGGAGGCTCCACTGGGCCACAGGCACTCGGCACTCACACACCGACTGGAGGCTCCACTGGGCCACAGGCACTCGGCACTCACACACCGACTGGAGGCTCCACTGGGCCACAGGCACTCGGCACTCACACACCGACTGGAGGCTCCACTGGGCCACAGGCACTTGGCACTCACACACCGACTGGAGGCTCCACCGGTGTCTCGTATAAGATGACTGAGTGTACCTTATTCTATAAATGTGCCCGACGCACAGTGATCAATTATTAGATATTAGGTGGATAATATTCAAATTTGACATTGTGAGGGTATGTAAAACAAATTATCTCTATGCGATTGGGGGTACTTACCTCATATTATTGTTTAATATGAACGGTTGAAGGTAAGTCATTACTGAGATATCAGCTAGTGAATGAAGTGTTCTCGCTAATTGTATTGATTTGTTCAATTTACTTCCTGTTTTCGCCCACAGCTATCTATTTGTTGTGACTTAACAGTGCATTATAGCGCATCAATAAATATGGTACACATTAATAAAGGTATGTGCTTCATTTTGTATAACACTTAGTAGCTGTTAATTGTTACAGTCATTTAGGAAGAAATATTCAAAACTTAACTTAAAATTTAATATTTTTTATATTTTAATCCCTGTATCTTATGAGGAACATATTAGAACATAGACATTTTTACATTAGTAGATAATTGGAAGTCTATAGTATGATATTCAATTAAAAAGAATACCCCAAAGTACCCCTCTACCTGAACAAACTTTTCATTTATACAGGAAACGGTGGTACAGTTAGAAATGCCGATTTGTTTAATTATCTCAAAAAACACCCGCCAATTAAACCTTCAACTAAGAAATCTATAGATATGTTATTGAACTATATTTATGAGGTCATTGGAGTATCAGATTTGATAACACAACAACGTAATGAGTTACGAAATTCAGTACATAGCTTTTGTTTATCAGCTTCCAGAAATTGGATTAAAATCGGCAAAGATGTTTCCAAATTTGAAAAAAAATATCAGGATTGGTTGTCTAAATACACAATAACATCTATAGATCATAATATTGAACAGTCTTCAACTTCTGGGTCTATAGATAGAGGACGCCCGAAAAAGGATTTCATGAATTTAGGTGAGAGAACTAAGCGTAGAAGGTTAAAAGACGAAGTATCATCCAGAAGTGAAGAAGAGTTGTGCCTAGCAGCTGAGATGAAACTTCATTCAGTCGGAAAACGTAGGGCTGCTTCAGCACTTCATAATATTTCATCATCTCCTGACTGTACTGTCAAGTTACGAGACAGTGTACAAAATGATATTTCTTATTCGGCAAAAGAAGCACTAGCACTTTTTATTCAATTGAAATTAACGCGTCTTCAGTATATTGAACTTAGGGCATCAGCTATACGAAAATATTTACAGAAATTGTATCCACCGTACTATAAACTTTTAGAAGAGAAGGCCAAGTGTTATCCACCGAACATACAAATTACAGACATATAGGCTGAAGTTCCATTACAAAATTTAGTAGATCATAGAGTGCCACGTATCGCTGAAAACCAAAAAGAACTGCTTATGTCTTTTAGCTATCATAGTAACTTAGGCCTGGAAATGACCTATAAATGGGGCGCGGATGGCAGTGGTAGTCAAAAAAATTACAAACAAAAGTTTGAAAAAGAGGATTCGGATGATTCGCACGTTATTATTACTTCGTTAGTTCCTCTACGCTTACACTACATACAAAAAAATAATGATGTAATTATTTGGCAGAATCCACGTACTAATTCCACCAGGTTTTGTAGGCCAATTAAGTTGCAATTCGTGAAAGAGACACCAGAAGTAATTAATTCTGAGTTTGCTAATATGGATAGACAATTCGCTAATTTAACACCTACCAAGATAGATTTGTGTGGTCGTACTTATAATGTCAAACATATTTTGCTGAAAACTATGATTGATGGAAAGATCTGCAATGCTTTATCATTAAATAAGTCAACATAGAGATGCTACATTTGTAAAGCGACTACATCTGATTTTAATAAAATTCTAGATTTAGAACCAAGATCTTACAACCCTCAAACACTGGACTTCGGCATATCACCATTACACGCATCTATTAGATTTTTGAGTGCCTTCTGCACATATCATATAAATTGCCTGTGAAGTCGTGGTAAGTTCGGGGTGAAGAAAATAAACAGATTGTTGCCAATAGAAAAAAAGAATATACAAGAACAATTTAAAGAAAAACTTGGTTTGTTGGTTGATGTTCCAAAACCGGGCTTCGGCAACACCAATGACGGCAACACTGCTAGGAGATTTTTTGCCGATCCTGATATAGTACACGAGATCACAAACATCGATCGTGACTTGATTCTAAGATTTGGGACTAGTGCCCTCTTTGATAAATATGCAAGAGATATGGCGAAACTATATGTTAGTTTATACGGATGGTACAGCATGTCACCCACAGTACATAAAGTTTTATCTCATGGCAAAGAGTCATAAAATTATTAGAAGGCAGAAGTCATAAAATTATTAGAACAACCTAATTTTGATACAAACGAGGAAGAACCTTCACACTAATTTTTTTTGTACGTTGGAATATCAAAAACTGAATTTAAATAAAGATTAATTTATTTTAATAGCAATATTTTCAATAACAGTATTAGATTATTCTAATTCCAAGTTAAAATATTTTGTCATCCTAAATTGTAATTATTGATCACAGACGTAACGGAGACTAATAAGAATAGAGCGTGGCGCGTGGCCCCATAGCCCACCGTTTTCCCTCCCCAGCGTTGGAGTTCCTGACGCGCCAGGTCGGCACCGATGATTGCGACGAGTTCACGGCGCTGCTCTACCCAGGCCACACAGACCTCGAGCGTGTACTACGCCGTGTCCTCGTCGCAGGACGGCGTCCTCTCCCTCCTCACAACCGTGTGCAGGTACTTGCCGAAGCAAATATGCCCCGCCAATACCTTCACCAGTGGCAAGGAAAGAATCCCCTGCTGCCGACACAACCACTCCGTCAGCAGTAGTCGTAAGGCCTCGACGGTCTGCACATCGAAGTGGGCGGCGTCACTGGGCCTCTGTAGTGGGCGGCGTCACTGGGCCTCTGTATCCTAAACAGAGGCTCAGTGAACACGTATGTGCGGCAGCGGGGCGGGTCGATAGTGGACTTGTCGTTCGCTAGCCCCGCTCTCGCACCACGAGTGAGGAACTGGCGTGTCCTGGAGGAGGCGGAGACCTTGTCGGACCACCGGTATATCCGGATAGAGGTCTCTCCGCCAGAACCCCAGCAGGGGTCACAGGGCGGACCGAGCTCCCGCATTTCCGCGGTGGGCTGTGGGGTGGCTGGATAGGGACCTACTGGTGGAGGCGGCCATCGTGAACACGTAGCTGTCCTCACCACCTCCAGCAGACGGAGTGGACGCTGAGGCTGGCCGCATTCGCGATTCGTTAACGCAGATATGCGATGCGGCCATGCCCGGGGTACGGCGTCTACCTCCGAGGCAGGGGATACTGGTGGTCCCCAAGACTGCCGGACCTTCGTGCGGCGTGCGTTAGTGCCTGAAGGTCCTACACCCGCAGCCGACGGCGTCGCCGCGATGCTGAGCGGGAGGGCCAGCTGTATGAGGCGTACCGCAGTGCGCGGGCTGCCTTTCGGCTGGCCATACGGTCCGCCAAGGACGCGAGTTGGCAGGAGAAGCTGGACGGTCTCGACCGTGACCCCTGGGGTCGCCCCCTGGGAGACCCTCCAGCCCGACTTCTTCTGTAGGGTGGTCGAGGAGCTGTTCCCACGGCAGTCGCAGTACATACCCCCGGTCATGGCTTCGCCAGATCACGACCGGAAGGCCGACGAGAGTATTCCGCCCGTGACGGAGTCAGAAGTGGGGGCGGCTGTGGCGAAGATTCGTTCCGCCACCACAGCCCCCGGCCCGGACGGAATACCAGTCCGGGTGTTGACGTTGCTCCTCGAGCATCTGGGACCTCGCCTCAGGCAACTGTACAAGGCCTGTTTGACGTCTGGATAGTTCCCTGAGTGCTGGAAGGAGGAAGGTTAGTTCTCCTGCCAAAGTCGGGACGGCACTCGGATTCACCGTCGGCCTACAGGCCCATAGTGCTTCTGGACGATGTGGGTAAGCTGCTGGAGCGTGCCCTCGCTGCCCGCATCGTCCGACACCTGGAAGAGGTGGGGTCCGATCTGTCGGATGCTCAATTCGACTTTGGAAGGGGGCGTTCGACCATCGGGGCCCTGCTACGCCTTAGGCAGATGGCCGCGGAGGCTGTTGCCGGCAGAGGAGTGCTATTGGCGGTGTCGATGGACATCGCCAACGCATTCAATAGTCTGCCATTCAGCTGCATCAGGGAGGCGATCCCATGGAGTGCCCTTGTATCTGAGGCGGCTGGTGGCAGACTATTTGAAGGGGCGTAGTGTCCTCTGCGCGTGCCCCGCAGGGGACATTGTGCGGACGCCCATATCGTGCGGTGTTCCGCAGGGGTTGGTGTTGGAGCCGACTCTGCGGGACATCGGTTACTGGGCGTTGAGAGGGAGTCTCCCCCCAGAACTGAGCGTGACATGCTATGCTGACGACACGCTCGTCACAGCCTGGGGCAGGACACTCAAAGAGGCGGTGAGCCTGGACACTCTCGGCACCGAGGAGATGGTCAGGCGAATCGAGGCGCTGGGGCTCAGGGTGGCCCTAAATAAGACGGAGGCCCTTCTATTCCATGGGCCCCGCGTAAGGCTGCCTATCGGCGCCTCGTTAGTCGTCAACTCCATCCACATCAGTATCCAGGCCCATATGAAGTATGTGGGTCTGGTGTTCGACGGGCGTTGGTGGTTCCGGGAACATTTCCGCAGGATTGCTCCCCGGCTGGCTGGCTGGTGGGCGGACCCAGCTTCAAGGGCCGACGGCTGTATGCGAGGGTGATCCGCTCAATGGCCATGTACAGCGCACACGTGTGGGCGAGAGCTCTGAACGCCCAGCTCAGGGCTGTAGTGTGGAGGCCACAGAGAGTCATGGCGGTCAGAGCCATTCGCGGGTACCGTACGGTGTCAACCGAGGCGGCATGCCTATTGGCCGGGACACCCCCGTGGGACCTAGAGGCGGAGATGCTCTCCGAACCCTACCGGCGGGTAACCTCAGTGCGCGCGACGAGGGTGGCTCCACATCGTCTAGCGAGATAGCCACCTGGCGCGAGGATGCCCGCCGAGACGTCATCGCCCATTGGGTTACGCGCTGAAGAGGCCTAGACACGGTGTTGTTACCGTTGAGGCCCTCCGGCCCGTACTGATGGAGTGGATGGAGCGGCGGCGCGGAGTCCTCTCCTTCCGGCTGGTGCAGGTATTGTCGGGGCACACGGTCGCGTATAGGGAGTGGACTCCATCCTGCTACCATTGCATTAGTGACGAGGACGCGGCGCAACATACGCTCGAGGTATGTCCGAACTGAGACGGGAAGCGCCGTGACCTCGTCTCATCGATGCCGACCTGACGCTGCCGGCTGTCGCGAAAGTGATGGTCGACAGCGTCAGGAATTGGGCCGCGGTCGCCGCCTTCTGCGAGGCTGTCATCTTGCAGAAGGAGGCGTCGGAACGAGTCCAGGAGAATTCCCGTGACCCGGGCCGCCGTCAGCGGCCGAGGTGGGGAATTGTCCGGTCACCCGACGTGACGCCACCGCGTGAGGGCGACGCCCCGACGGCGAAAGCTGTCGGGGCGTCAACATGAGAGAAACCCGCGAGGGTAAACCGCCGTGCCTGTGTATGTGCACCGAAGACAAAGATCGGGTACCGGTGGCCCGCTCGCACGGCGAAGAGAGGTGCTTGCAGGGTGGGTCTATGGGGTTGCGCGCTGCCTCTTTCGTCGCCCCGGACCGATTTGACGGGGCGCGACAACGTCCATAGCCCACCGCAAAAAAAAAAAGCGGTCCGCACATCGAACCGAGGCCTCTCCAGCTAGATTGTCCAACGTGCAATGACGTCACGGCGGGGCGTCGCCGACACCCGCCGGCACAGTCCGGCGAGCATCTGCGCCGCCAGCTACCGCGAGAGTTCCAGCCAACAGGCACGCTGCCGTATCCGCGTACAGCCTTGACCGCCATAGTCTATGTTCGCCACAGGAGAGCCCTAAGTGGGGCGGTCAGGGACCCCACCCACGCGCGCGCCCTGCAGTACCATTGACCTGACTATCCTCGCGTGCGTGCGTGTGTGTTAGTGTGATGACGTCCTGTTCCGTACCTTGGCAACATTCGGTTCAATAATTGTTCAGTTTTCTTTTTCTCCATATCCAACTGCTCCGTTCGCTCCCTGATCAGCTCCTCTAGGTTGTTGCTGTACTTCTCCAACATCTCGAACATAGAGTCGACTATGTTTGTTTTCCTGCGACAGAACGAGTCATTTCGTTAGCTCGCCGGCGAGGCCGCGCCGGGCGACGCACGCGGAGGCGCAGACCTGCCCCGGTGCAGCTGTCGGAACACGTCGCAGAGGCGGGTGAAGTCGGGGCGCAGCTCGGGCGCCTCGCTCCAACACTGGCGCATGACGCTCACGGCGTCCGGCGGCGCCGCACCCATCGACACCGAGGGCCTGATCAGCGGCGGCGGTCGCGATAGCTTCTCCACGATCTCTGCGGAACGCTCGCACATGAAAATATGTTATAATATATCACATTTAAAACGGCAACCTCGTGTAATAACTTTGAGAAAACCGTTAAATACAGATGTACTTCTGTGCGCGTCTCTCGTATGTATGGAGAATGACATCAACAGAGGGCGCGGCAGACGTCGACCGCAGCTGGATGCATTTTATTATATGGACGAACGCGTCTAATGATATCCTTAGATTTACATATAAATACAAGCTACTCAACATATTATAATAATTGTAATAATGAGTAGGCTACAAGTGGGATATGTATGTCTTCAGTGACTTGCCCGTTGCCCGTCGCCCCGACAACAGACATGAAACTGTTTATCTACATATCATCATCATCATTCTCCTACTCTTATCCCAATTACTTGGGGTCGATACAATATGTACTCTTCTTCTGTAGTACATATTGTATAAAAAAAATGATTAAAAAATCAAAAAACCCGACTGCGTAAAAAGTCACCAAAACTACGTACATAATAAAAAAACTGAAAAGAAAAAAACAAGCACTTAGATGTGATGCTTGTTTTTTTTCTTTACAGTTTTTTTATTATGTACGTAGTTTTGGTGACTTTTTACGCAGTCGGGTTTTTTGATTTTTTATCATTTTTTTTATTTTATACTTTTTAGTTATAAATACCTAGGTAGCTATAGTTATCTTATTTATTAATAAGTAGGTAAGTACCTAACTATATATAGTTTTTCGATTGAAGTTGAGTACTAAATCGTTAGAAATCGGAGATGGGCGACCGCGTCAGACATTAGATACTTTAGGTAGGACTACCTATGGTGTATTGGACAATATACCTACTAGATACTTCAGTATATCTCCATCCACATCCAGTTATATGAATTTTTCGTCTTTTCATCGTAAATTTCTACTGTCTAAAAAACCTATATGTGAGAAAGTTTGTTACGAAACTTTAAATCGATATAGATCCTAAACGGCCAGTCAAATCGAAAAATGTTGAGAGAAAACTAAAAATGATTTTTAAATACCTATTTAACGATACCTCACTCGATATAGTTTGTTGACTTTAATTTTTTTTTTCACTATATGGCGTCCGGTAGTCGCCATATTGAATTTTCAATAACGTCATATCTTTATATATATATATATATATATACACTCGCCGAATTAAGAGGAATCGATTGACGTGCGAATCATAAAAAATACATAACATACATAGACTGTTAAACACAATACCACTCCTTTGCAGTCGGGTAAAAAGTTATTGGCAATAGTTTTATGACCGGCCGCCTGCCAGACGTCAACCCTCTTTGGGAATGTAATTGTTGACCAAACGGCATCAGAAGGTGTTGGCCCAGGTCATTACAAGGTTCTTAGTCGTCTTTTACGACATCCATGACCAAAGTAAGGGTAGGTAGTACTCGTAGCCGCCACCACACAGCGACGTTTATCTACATATGGACGTCCGTTATGTTATGATTGTTGAACATTCAGCAGAACACGTCAGCCGGGCGGAGGATCCGCGTGGGGGACGACGGAGTAGGTGTGATATGTGTAGGGGATGAGTACCACATGTTGTGACCTCGCAGTAATGTGAACTTGTGCAGTGGGGACACGCGCTGTCGCACAGCGCGCCACCGCACCGTCCAACTAATAATTTGAAATAGTCGGAGACAGAGGCAGTGCGACAGCTCGTGTCTGCGGTCTGTTGCTATCGCAGCAGCTATTAGAGTTCGTATACAATACGTGGTTCACCGTCGGGCGTGAGCGCCAGCATGCAGTAGGGCTCGCCGCGCACGATCACCTCCTGCATGATGATGGCGAATGAGAACACGTCGCCGGGTTGCGTGCCGAGCGCCTCACCGCGCGCCGAGCGCAGCAGTTCCGGCGCCGTCCACAGCAGATCTGCACAGAGCGGGCCTGTAGCCACGGGTCAAGCACCCGGCGGAGGGACGGACGGGCACGTGCTCACCGCGGGTGGAGCGCGGAGGTGCCTCCAGCGCCAGCGCACGATAGAAGGCGGGCAGACCGTAGTCAGTGACGCGCAACACCCAGCGCGAATCCACGACGCAGTTGCGCGACGAGAGGCGCCCGTGCACGCGCAGCGCCGACGCATGCAGATAGCGCATGCCCCTCACCAGGTCCGTCAGCAGCGACAGCCGGAACGTCCAGTCCAGCCGGATCTCGTCCGCCATCAGCACGTCCTCGAGCGAGCCGCGCGTGCCGCGCTCGAACACCAGCGCTCCGCGCGCCTCGCACAGGCAACCTAGCACAGGTACGATCAGTGCGGGGCCCCGCCGGAGGGTTGGGAACCCGCACTAACGACATTACCTATGAACGGGTTCAGATTCTCGTGGCGCAGATTCTGCATCACCAGCAGCACGTCGGTCGCCCTGCGGCCGAGAGCCAGCGCGCCGCCTGCGCCCGCCAGCTGCTTCACGTGCACCACGTCGCCCTGTAGCACAGTGTCGCGGGTGAGATCGACCGACAGCTCGGCCGCATTTGCAGCGTCGAGTCAACCAATAACACAAGAGGCTGTATCGTGTGTGACGGTCTGACGACGCTACCGCCTGCACTGGGCCAGCTTGCGGTAGGGGCTGACGGAGCACACCTTGTAGCGTACGCGGCGGTCGGCGCCGAGGCGGTTGACGCTACAGGTGGAGGAGGGCGCCGAGAGAGGTGGACGCGGCGTCAGGTCGGCGCGGTGGGGCTCCGGCGCGCCAAACTCGTGCAACTGCTGCAGCCAGCACGAGAGCATCGTCTCCATACCCTCGCCAACGCGCCGCCGCTCCTCCACCGGGAATGTGAAGTTGGCCGGCGACAGGGCGACACCCTCCCTGCGCCGTCTTCTTCGACGTCGCGTAGCTAGCCAACGTGCCAGCAGCGCCGCGGTGCCGCCGATGCCGAGTGCGGCGCCCGCCGCGGCGGCGGATATCGCGGCGGCGTCGCCATGCTCGTCGGTGTCCCGCTGTGGTGTCACGGCCCACTCGTCCGGTGCTACGGACCCGTTGGCCCAGAGCACGTCCAGCGTCCAGTCGGCGGGTGCGTCGAGCGTGCGTGACGTCTTCGCCGCAAGCCGAGCGGCGGTCCGCCACACGCCCGCGTCGCCCGCCGTCCACTCGTACAGTACGAAGGCGTGGCGGTGGCGCTCGCGACGGGAGCGCTCCGCCTGGGAATCGCTTTTGATCGCTTCCATTATTTGATCGAGAACGTCGTGTTCGTTTTTAACCTCGCGTCCGTATTGTTCATCCGCGAGTAGCAACTTACGTTGAAAAGAATCGATCAGTTGCGGAGAAATAAAATCATCAATAGACTGTAAGCTCCGAGCGGGGTGGCCCACAGGCCGGCCCCGGGGACGGCCCCGGGGCCGGCCCGGGCCGGCGCTGCCATTGCTGTATCGGTAACGGTATAAATGTTTCGTTAAATTAGTCCGTTCACGACGTTCCGCTCGAGGTCGGACCAAATCTATTTTGGTGTCATTTTTAATTGGTTCAGTGAGCTCGTCGGCTGAGGTCGCGATCGATGGAGCTTCTCTCAGTGGAAGGGTCGCGGAGGTCACGAGTTCCTCGCCCCCGTCCCCGCCCCCGCTCGGCCCCTCTTCGCCCGTCGAGGTATCGCGTCCGTTATTGTGTGTATTTAGACTTTCGCTTACAACTAAATTGATATTGCTCAAGTTGAAAGCGTCATTAATTTCTTCATTCGCCCCGGACCAGAAGTCGTGAGGTGCGGGCGGCGTCGTCTCCTCGACGTGCAGTAGCAGCAGCGCCGGGGCCGCGCCCGCCGAGGCTGCGCCCGCCGGGGCGCTCTCCGTCTGCGCCCGGTCACGGTGGCGAGAGGCACATTCGATCACAACTGCAATAGAGACAAAATGGTTGATAAGAGTCTCAATTAGATTGTAAGTTTTGTGTATGTACCAATGGGGGTGGCATAGTCAGCTTGACTAAACCCTTTCTAAAATAAAGAATTAAAAAAAAACTGCAATAGAGAGAGGGAGCTTTGAGCGCCTCGTCGGCGTGGCCTGCGTTCGGGCGTCGTGCGACGGTCTCACCATGTGGACGGCGCGCCAGCTCGGGCGAAGAGAGCTGGGCGCGGCGCACCGCGAGTCCCGCGGCGGTGAGCGCGTGCACCACGCCCCGCAGCGCCGCCGCACACTCGGAGGCCGGCGCGGCGGGGGGCACGAGGACGCGGTGCCAGCGCGCACGCCGCGCCACCTCCGCCACGACGGCAGCGCGCGCCTCGCTGACGGCGCACACGCCGGGCGAGGGGAGGCGCAGAGCGCGCGCGCCCGCCGCCAGCGCGTCACACGCGTCGGCTCCGGGCCAGCCGACGCACAGCACGGAGCCGCCGCGGCCCAACGCCGCGAGCGAGGCGCGCGTCACCGCCGACTGCCACCCCGCGCCGCAACTTTCTGATCGACAGACAGACTTAGTGAAGTGAGCCCCCATTGTAGTCGTGAACGTCGATGCAATGGCCGACGCCGCGACCACAGCAACAGACAGAGCACATTACACAGCACACGTGACGACGTCCCAGGGCCGTCTACTGCGCATTGTCCGTACGTGTTATACGGTGCCGGAGGACGGTAGATATGAATAGTAGAAACGGATGGGATGAATGGAAGCAGGTGATGGACGGGAATGAGTAGGGACTATGCTAGATGCGATGACTAGTGAGTAATACTCGCATATAGCAGATAAATGAGTGGTGACGAATAGGAGTAGATGGAATGAGTGGTGACTTATTAAGATGGATGGAATGAGTGGGGATGGACGCGATAAGTGGGTGCGAATGCGTTAAATGGGTGTGGGTGGAATGAGTGGGGATGGACGCGATAAGTGGGTGCGAATGTGTTAAATGGGCGTGGGTGGAATGAGTGGGGATGGACGCGATAAGTGGGTGCGAATGCGTTAAATGGGCATGGATGGAATGAGTGGGGATGGACGCGATAAGTGGGTGCGAATGCGTTAAATGGGCATGGATGGAATGAGTGGGGATGGACGCGATAAGTGGGTGCGAATGCGTTAAATGGGCATGGATGGAATGAGTGGGGATGGACGCGATAAGTGGGTGCGAATTCGTTAAATGGGCATGGATGGAATGAGTGGGGATGGACGCGATAAGTGGGTGCGAATGCGTTAAATGGGCATGGATGGAATGAGTGGGGATGGACGCGATAAGTGGGTGCGAATCCGTTAAATGGGCATGGATGGAATGAGTGGGGATGGACGCGATAAGTGGGTGCGAATGCGTTAAATGGGCATGGATGGAATGAGTGGGGATGGACGCGATAAGTGGGTGCGAATGCGTTAAATGGCCATGGATGGAATGAGTGGGGATGGACGCGATAAGTGGGTGCGAATGCGTTAAATGGGCATGGATGGAATGAGTGGGGATGGACGCGATAAGTGGGTGCGAATGCGTTAAATGGGCATGGATGGAATGAGTGGGGATGGACGCGATAAGTGGGTGCGAATGCGTTAAATGGGCGTGGATGGAATGAGTGGGGATGGACGCGATAAGTGGGTGCGAATGCGTTAAATGGGCATGGATGGAATAAGTGGAGATAGATGCGATGAGTGGAGACGGATTGAGATCGTCGGTATCAGTGGTGACGTATCGGATGAGTGTGGATAGATGGGATCAATGGTTACGGATAAGATGAGAACGTTACACGCACAACAAACACACACACACACACACACACACCCTATTTGATATTTTATAACACTATCTGGACGTGGGAGCGTGTCGAGCTAACAGAACTGGCGAGCAGCACCCTATACACATGAATTTGGAGCCACTAAACCCTTTATGACACAAATACTATATATGGGAAAGCAGATGATGAACTTGTATGCCATCAGTATAAGCATAGCTTAAATGTGTATGTAAGTACTGACGTTCAAATACACACACACACACACGCGCGCGCACGTGTCCGTATACGCACGCATACATCCTTTACACACCGTTTAAAAGTAAAACACCAAGATCTTAACTAGTAAAGCATTTGACAGGATCGATCATTATTTACTTGTGGGTAAGCAGTACAGCCGTACCCTTTTTTTTTTTTTTTTTATTGGTGGGCTATGGGTGCGTCTCGCCCCGCCAAATCGGTCCGGGGTGACGGAAGAGGCGGCGCGCAACCCCATTGACCCACCCTGCAAGCACCTCTTCTTCGCCGTGCGAGCGGGCCACCGGTACCCGATTTTTGTCTTCGGTGGCCCGCTCGGCGGTATGCCCTCTCGGGCTTCTCTCCTGTCGACGCCCCGACAACTTTCGCCGTCAAGGCATCGTCCTCACGCGGTGGCCTGGCCATAGTTCAGTACCTTCTTTGTTTGCCAGAAACAAACGCTCCTACGGAACGAGCTAATTCCTTATGAATTAGCTTATGGTCATCCGAAAGATCGTCACTAAAAGTAGAAACGAAACGTTACGTGCAGTGCTAATTATAAAATTTAATTTGGACACCTGTGAAAACTTTTTAGACAGTCTGAACCAAAACCCAGAACTAGTAAGAAAATGGCACGCATATGAACATGTGGTAAATGTTAATTCAGTAGTACCTAGTGTTGTTTGTTTCTTGTTTGCATATTGTATCGACAAATGGTTGGGATAAGAGTAGGAGAATGATGATGATGAGTGTTGTTTGTTTCTAACTTAAGTACACCACCAACAAGTACAACAAATCCTCAGTCTTATTGTGGGTAGTGGTGGGTGTCCCGCATTGACTTATTATAAAGTTGGCCGCCTTAATCATACTTCACCTGAGGAGTTCCCCAGAGGTTCACGCTAGCCCCTCGTCTATTCAATACTTTCGTAAATGGTAGCTCTCTTTTAAAATTCTATTTTTCCTCCGACTCAAAAAGATAGGTGTATAAAGTTTGACGTGGATGTGTGTCTATGTGTCCATCCATGTGTGCCACCTTTTTTTTTTTTTTTTTTTTTTTTTTTTGCGGTGGGCCATGGACGTCGCACCCCGCCAAGTCGGTCCGGGGTGACGGAAGAGGCGGCGCGCAACCCCATTGACCCACCCTGCAAGCACCTCTCTTCGCCGTGCGAGCGGGCCACCGGTACCCGATTTTTGTCTTCGGTGGCCCGCTCGGCGGTATGCCCTCTCGGGCTCCTCTCCTGTCGACGCCCCGACAGCTTTCGCCGTCAAGGCGTCGTCCTCACGCGGTGGCCTCACGTCGGGTGACCGGACAATTCCCCGGTCCGATCACCCGAAGCCTCGGTTAGGGCGGCATCAGGCGCAGGTATTCGCGCCTGCGCCGCCCCGGCCGCTGACGGCGGCCCGGGTCACGGGAATCCTCCCGGACTCGTTCCGCCGTCTCCTTCTGCGAGATGACAGCCTCGCAGAAGGCGGCGACCGCGTCCCAGTTCCTGACGCTGTCGACCATCGCACTCGCGACAGCCGGCAGCGTCAGGTCGGCACCGATAACAGCGACGAGGTCACGGCGCTGCCCGTCCCAACTCGGACACACCTCCAGTGTGTGTCTCGCCGTGTCCTCGTCACTGCTGCAATGGTGGCAGGCCGGAGTCCACTCCCTATACGCGACCGTGTGCAGGTACAAACCGAAACACCCGTGCCCCGACAATACCTGCACCAGCCGAAAGGAGAGGACTCCGTGCCGCCGCTCCATCCATTCCATCAGTACGGGCCGGAGGGCCTCGACGGTAACGACACCGTGTCTTGGCCTCTCCAGCCGCGTAACCCAACGGGCGATGACGTCTCGGCGGGCGTCCTCGCGCCAGGTGGCTATCTCGCTCAACGATGGGGAGCCACCTTCGTCGCGCACTGAGGTAACCCGCCGGTAGAGGTCGGAGAGCATCTCCGCCTCTAGGTCCCACGGGGGTGTCCCGGCCAATAGGCACGCCGCCTCTGTCGACACCGTGCGGTACCCGCGAATGGCTCTGACCGCCATGGCTCGCTGTGGCCTCCACAGCACCGCCCTGAGCTGGGCGTTCAGAGCCCTCGCCCACACGGGTGCGCCGTACATGGCCATTGAGCGGATCACCCCCGCATACAGCCGTCGGCCCTCGAAACTGGGTCCGCCCACATTCGGCATGAGCCGAGAAAGGGCGGACGCCGCGCCGACCAGCCGGGGAGCAATTTGGCGAAAATGCTCCCGGAACCACCATCGCCCGTCAAGCACCAGACCCAAGTACCTCATATGGGCCTGGATACTGATGTGGATGGAGTTGACGACTAACGAGGCGCCGATGGGCAGCCTCACACGGGGCCCATGGAATAGTAGGGCCTCCGTCTTGTTTAGGGCCACCCTGAGCCCCAGCGCCTCGATTCGCCTGACCATCTCCTCGGTGCCGAGAGTGGCCAGGCTCGCCGCCTCTTCGAATGTCCTGCCCCGGGCTGTGACGAGCGTGTCGTCAGCATAGCAAATAACGCTCAGCCCGGGGGGGAGACTCCCTCTCAACGCCCAGTCGTACCCGATGTCCCACAGAGTCGGCCCCAGAACCGACCCCTGCGGAACACCGCACGACATGGGCGTCCGCACAATGTCCCCTGCGGGGCTCGCGTAGAGAACACTGCGCCCCTCCAAATAGTCTGCCACCAGCCGCCTGAGGTACAGGGGCACTCCATGGAACCGGAGCGCCTCCCTGATGCAGCTGAATGGCAGACTATTGAAGGCGTTGGCGATGTCCAACGACACCGCCAACAACACTCCTTTGCCGGCGACAGCCTCCGCGGCCGTCTGCCTCAGGCGTAGCAGGGCCCCGATGGTCGAACGCCCCCTCCGAAACCCAAATTGAGCGTCCGACAGATCGGGCCCCACCTCCTCCAGGTGCTGGACGATGCGGGCAGCGAGGACACGCTCCAGCAGCTTACCCACATCGTCCAGAAGCACAATGGGCCTGTAGGCCGACGGCGAATCCGGAGGCCGTCCCGGCTTTGGCAGGAGAACCAACCTCCCTTCCTTCCAGCACTCAGGGAACTGTCCAGACGTCAGACAGGCGTTGAACAGTCGCCTGAGGCGAGGTTCGAGATGCTCGAGGAGCAACGTCAACACCCGGACTGGGATTCCGTCCGGGCCGGGGGCCGTGGTGGCGGAACGAATCTTCGCCACGGCTGCCCCCACTTCCGACTCCGTCACAGGCGGAACACTCTCGACGGCCTCCCGGTCGTGATCTGGCGAAGCCATGACCGGGGGCGTGTGCTCCGACTGCCGCGGGAACAGCTCCTCGACCACTCTACGAAGGAGGTCGGGCTGGAGGGTCTCGGTGAGGGGGGGGCCCTGCGCGCGAAGCTTATTCAGCGACGCGCGGTACGGGCGACCCCAGGGGTCACGGTCGAGACCGTCCAGCATCTCCTGCCAACTTGCGTCCTTGGCGGACCGGATGGCCAGCCGAAAGGCGGTACGCGCACTGCGGTACGCCTCGTACAGCTGGCCCTCCCGCTCAACATCGCGGCGACGCCGCCGACTGCGGGTGTAAGACCTTCGGGCACTAATGCACGCCGCACGAAGGTCCGCTAGTGTTGGGGACCACCAGTAGACCCCCTGCCTCGGAGGTAGACGCCGCACCCTGGGCATGGCCGCATCGCAGACCTGCGTTAACGCACTGCGGATGCGGACAGCCTCAGCGTCCACTCCGTCCGCTGGGGGTGGTGAGGACAGCCACGTGTTCACGATGGCCGCCTCCGCCAGTAGGTCCCTATCTAGACGCCCCACAGCCCACCGCGGAAATGCGGGAGCCCGGTCCGCCCTGTGACCCCTGCTGGGGTCCCGGAGAGGGGAGACCTCCATCCGGATGTATCGGTGATCCGACAGGGTCTCTGCCTCCTCGAGGACACGCCAGTTCCTCACTCGTGGTGCGACAGCGGGGCTAGCGAACGACAAGTCCACTATCGACCCACCCTGCTGTCGCACACACGTGTTCACTGAGCCTCTGTTTAGGACACAGAGGCCCAGTGACGCTGCCCACTCCACGATCGCCCGCCCGCGATCGTCCGTCATCGGGGACCCCCACGCCGTGGATTTGGCGTTGAAGTCCCCCAGGACCAGGACGAGGCCCGGTGCCAGTCGCCGTATCGAAGCCTCCAAGGTGGTGAGGGAGGCCCCGAAATCGTCCATTCTCCTGTTAGGGGAGAGGTAAACGCTGTAGAGTGTGACCCCTCCCCATTCCGCAGCGACAAATTCCTCGCCCCTATCCAAAAGGGACAAGGACGGGCAGTGCCGCTGCGTGGAGACGACGATTGCCGCGGTTCCGTTCCGGCTGACCACCCAATTGGGGCGATCAGGCACACAGTACGGTTCCGCGACTACGGCTGCACCGATCAACCACTCCGCCATGGATTGCAGGAGGAGATCCTGCGCACCGGCGGAGTGGTTGGTGTTGGCCTGCAGGAGGTGAGTAGACTGGGCAGCCATTAATGGGCCGTGTCCATTATCACCTCCTGGCTTGCGGCGGGCGATCGGGCCGCGCTAGGAGCGGGAGCGGCCGTGGTCGAAAGGCCGCTCCGCCCCTTTGGAGCCGAAGCTGGAGGTCTACACGCCCCAGAGCCCATGCGGTGCTTGGCAGGCTTATTGCCCGCCGCACACGCGGGGCAGTGGGGCGGGGCGGCGCAAGATGCCGCCATGTGCCCAGTCTGACCGCAGCGGAAACAGAGTCCGCCGCAGTCAAAGCAATTAGTGCATGTTGGCCGGGTATGCCCAACCGCCATGCACTTGAAACACCTCGCAGGCCGGTGCTCCAGCACGGTGACTCGCGCTGAGCTCCAGCCCACGAGGAGCCTGCCTGAGCCGGCCAGTTGCATGACCGACTCCACTGGGCACTGCACCCAGGCGGCACCTACGCCGCCCGGACCGGGCCGGATGGCGCCAACTCGGACGGTGTCCAGGGGACACCCGGTTTTCGAGGCAATGGCCTCCCGGATGTCTTCCACCGTCACGGAGTCGTCCAGACCCGCGATGCGCATTTCGGCGCACTTTACGGGTCTGGCGATTTTGACGCCACCCTCCTCGGCGAACAGACCTCGCAGCTTCGACGCCACGCTATCGGCCGTCCTGGTACCCTCGGCCCCAGGGAACTCTAAAATCCGAGCCCCTGTCCGGGCCTTGCGGGTCCTGGCTTCGACGCCTCCTATGTCGGAGACGTCGAGCTCCCGCCGGGCTTTCCTCAGAACGGCCTCATAGCTGAGGCCCCTTTCTGCCGCCTCAGGCAGCACAGTGATCACCACTGCGGCTGTCTTTGGCGGCCGGAGCCCCTTGCGCGGCCTCTTCCTCTTCCTCCCGCCTCCTTCGGCTCCTGCCTGGGGAGCGGCGACCTCAGCGGCGCGCTTGGCCGCCGCTCTCCTTCTCTGGCCGCGACTCTTCCTACCGCGCTCAGCCACCTGCCAACCCTGTTCGGGCGCAGCGGGCGTGCCAGGCGCGGGAGGCGCGGTCGCGGGCGCTCTAGTCGTCGCTGGCGGTGTCGGTGCTGGCGACGACTGCGGTCCGGCAGGAGCCGGTGCTGTCTTCCTCTTCGGAGCAGGCCCCTTCTTCTTTGGCCCAGCCGCGGCTGCGGCGTAGCTCACCCCCACGCGGCCACCCTGACAAGGTAGCGGGGCGGGGGCTGGTGCCGCATATGGCCGCTTATCCGCGGCGAGAGGCGGCCGAACACGTGGTTCTGGAGGCAGCCTTGCCTCCAGAACGGCCAAGCGCGCATCCACCAGATTACCGACGGTGTCGATAATGGCGCGCAAGGCCTCATCCGGCACGCCCCCCACCGCGGGCAGCGGGGTCGATGTTATCGGCTGGGCCGCTGTAGGGGCCTGCTCCACGGCGTTGGGTGGGCTGGCGCTGGTCGGCGGCGCACGCTCCGTGGTCGGAGGTGTCTTCGGCGCAGCGGCGACCACTGGGCGGCCAGCGCCTCGGGGCGGTTTCGGAGCGGCGACAGCTCGGCGGCCAGCACTGGCCGGCGGCGCAGGTGGCGTAGGCGGCACGAGCCGCGCGATTTGGGCCCTCAGATCGGCCACATCCTTTGAGAGGACGCGGTTGGCCCTCCTTACCGCGGCCAGCTCCGCCTCTAAGCGGCGATTCTGGGCCCGCAGGCCTGACACCTCGCCACCAAGGCGGGCGTTTTCGGCCTGCATCCATGTGTGCCACCTTAAACTATGTAATGGATGTACCAATTATAATGTGCTTCTTTTTATTGAAATGACTTTTTGTTCAAATTGTCTTTTTGTTGGCTGCAGTCACTACTGCAGATCATTATCTTAGACAGAAGCATTGCAATGGGCATATATGTTGGCTGCAGTAGTGACCTCAGACAGAAGTATCGCAATAAGCATATATGTTAGTCTCAAACATGTCTGTAAGTTACCGTCGGCGCCACCGAACTACTCTGATGAACTTTGAACACATTGTACCTCCATGTTAACTTGTTCTGTTCGTTTGTGCTTCCTTTTATGTCAATGGTTTTTTATTTAAAATATTTAATTTAATATTGTGGAGATGACAATGCGACAATAAATGAAAACACCGGCAATACTAGTGTAGGTATAGGAGTATTTTGCAATTATCTAAAAAATCCTCAAGTGCAAATTTTAAAAAGAATATTTTCAAATTAACTTTTTATCATAAATATTGAAACAAAATAGAACACCGTTTGTAAATATTAGTTCACTGACCTGTAATACGACCGAGTATATCCTTTCATTGCGCCGCATTCATTAGGTACTTTTAATTGTCTTATCTAAGTCTGATGACACAGTTTATATGGATCTTATTGGTAAGGAATGAGGTATAATATGCCTTAATTTGTATTGCGTTTAGCGAATACTTGAAATGGTAAACTGGCGATATGTAGGAACCTTCATATTAGTTTATAGCGATGCGGCGCGGGAGGTCTTTGATCTCTTAGTGATAGCCTAATAATTTTAATTTGTAATACAGAGTGTAGAAAATGTTAATAATACAAAGTAATGTGCTGTGACTAAACTATACGACATATTGTATTCAAAGTTTGTATACAGGCTGGGCAAGCCACGAGATACACTAAATTAAAATGATTGCCGTATGGCCGTCTCCACCCTGTATACTGTTGATGTATTTGTGCTAACGGCGCCGCGCACCGCTCTGTGCGGTTGTCACTTCAAGTTGAGCTTGTTACGTTCTCATACTATATCATTATTTAGTGAATTAATTTTGTTTATTATATATTTTGTCTGTACGTACGTCTACACGATCACTAAACACCACATTACATTCAAGTACACGTCGCACGTCGTGTAGTACACGTGTAACAACAGTAAACGTCATCAAACACTTAGGGAATCGTGTAGTTTAGTGTCGAAACTGATATTTAAGTCTCATTTTAAATATAATTAAAAACGTGGGTAAATAGGGTTTTGAGTTTCAACGAAATTAAAAAATATGTTATATTAGCTTTTGCCCGCTACTTCGTGCACGCAAAAGTCATCTCTGATAGAGATAAATAGAAAAAGCAATGCAAGGTGTTCAAAGTTTATCGCTAGGACGATGCTCAACAGCATCAGAAACTGGGATGTGGTCGCCGCCTTCTGTGAGTTAGTTGTCTAACGGAATAAAACCCTAGGGTGAGTCCGAGAGAAAATACTCTACGGTGACACGCTCTACCGTTGGTGCGTTGGGCGACGCAAGCGTGAGGCAGCATGAGGGCTTCGACTCGAGATGATACCCGAAAGAGTAACCCGCCGGACGGTGACCCGACCGCACGGCGTAGATATACTCGTACGTGTATGGCCCATTATGGGGTCACGCATCACCTCGGACGGATTGAGCGCGGTGTGTCTATATACCACAGCCCGTCACTAAAGAAAAAGGTTGTTCCAGGTTCTATTCATTCTACAAATAAAATTGTCTTTAATATCCTGTTTACCGTATGGCGATGGGATAAGAATATAATTATCGCCACCCCTTATTTGACCGTTTTGTTTCACCAGCAGAGTTGGTCTCGCCAGCAGAATGTGCTGCAGCCTCTTCCTGGGAAACATATAAGGACGCACTGCTTTGATAACCCGCCTGCCAAGCGTAGCGATTGCTGCACTCGTCTCATCTGTGGTGTAGGCTTACGTCCAATAGTGAGCGGGATACGTTCTGTTTCTGTTGATTAACGTACATGTGACATGGTAGTCTCAGGTATTACTTCTCTGTGCAAGAATTACCTGACTGTTGGCGAAAATAAGGTTCAAAATGATTTTCATTATTTGTATTATAGGTTTCAAATATAAAGCCACCTGTTTCACCCCCTTAGAGGTGTAATTTCGTAAAATCCTTTCTTAGTAAATCTCTATGTCATAAAAAAAATTACTGGCAAAATTTCAAGTTTCTAACTTCAGTAATATCGATTCGGCGCTAATGAGTCGTCCAACCAACTTCGCAGGCCTAATTTGCATCCCCGGAGGGTGAAAATTGACAAATGCTGAATTTATATGTAATTTGAAAAGAATCGATAAAGATTTTGTTTCTCCCCATACAAACGTTACTATTCTCTTTCATCCCCTTAGGGGCAAAATTTTGTAAAATCTGTTCTTAGTGGATCTCTACGTCATAAAAAGAAACTACGGTCAAAATTTCATGTGTCTCGAATGAGTAGTTATGGCTCGGAGGTTGATAGGTCAGTCAACGTACGTGAAGTAGTCTAACTACATCTAAATCGGATAGGTAAGCTGTTTCTGAGATTAGCGTGCAAAAACGCACAGATAGACAAAAGTTTTAACAATCATTGTTTTGGGTTCTATTTATGTTGATAAAGGTACTAATAGTTTTTTCTCCTTTCAATAATTTTACTATTAGTAAAATTGAATGAGGATGGTGTCCGATGGTTTACTGCGTGGGACACAAGGAGGTTTCAGGAGTGGAAGAGGATGCATGGATCAAGTGTCCTCTCTCCGCAACATTGTGGAGAAGCATCTGGCTCTAGGTCAGAGGGTTTTCTGCAGTTTTGTGGATCTGGAGAGAGCATTTGACACGGTTGTACGAAAGGAACTTTGGGAAATTTTACCGGAGTATAGTATTAGCGGTAAACTGCTACAGGCTGTGCAGTCCAGTTACATGGGCTGTAGAGCCTGTGTGCGGCTGGATGATGGAATGTCGCCTTGGTTTGACGTCAATATCGGCGTCAAGCAGAGGTGCGTTCTGTCAGCCAGGGTGTTTATCATATATCTGGATAAATGTCTCCAAAGGTTGAACGATATGAATGTGGGAGTCCAGATGGGCAACTCAGTGGTCACTGCTCTGCTCTATGCAGATGATGCAGTCCTGCTGGCACAGTCAGCGACTGACCTGCAGACCCTAGTCGACATAATGCCAGAAGATTGTAAGAAAAGGGGTCTACGCGTAAATGTGAGCAAAACCAAAATAATGGTCTTTGAAAGAGATGAAGCCAGAACAGATGTAAGAGTAACAATAAGTAATGATGTACTGGAGCAAGTGGATGAATTTGTATATCTTGGATGTGATTTTAGCCGAGATGGAAGGTACACCACTGATATAGAGCGAAGAGTGGATGCGGGAAATAGAGTGAACGGAGCGTTGGGGCAACTTCTCGGCAGCCACCACCTCAGCCAGAAGACACGTGTAGCAATACATAACGCAGTGCTTGTCCCAACATTACTGTATGGAAGCGAGAGTTGGGTATGCAGAAAAGAGTATGAAAGTAAAATTAATGCGGTCGAAATGCGATCTCTGCGGAAAATCTGTGGAGTTAGGCTGACCGACCGCATTCGTAACGACGACGTAAGAGAGCGAGTAGGTATGAAAGAGAGTATTGGTGTAAAGATGCGAAAGGGAATGCTCCGATGGTTCGGACATGTGGAAAGAATGCCGAACGAACGTCTGGTTAAGAAGATATACAATGCGAAAGTGGAAGGATGTAGGTATCGCGGGAGACCGAGACTAACCTACCTAGACCAGATCGGTCATGTACTGAAGGAAGGTGGAGTCAAGAGTCTCCGAAACCAGCGAGCGTGTATGAAGAGAATTATGAATGTTGAGGAAGAAAGTGAAGTATGCAAGGAAGTTCTCTGGCACTCTGTTCTCTCTGCCTACCCTGCAAGGGATATGGCGTGATGATATGTATGTATGTATGTATGTATTAATAGTTTTTCTCATATATCTTCCATGTACAGACAATCCATTACATTTTTATTATATGCATAGAATAGATATAGATAGAAGATAAAATGTAAATATTAATAGGTGCAAGTGTGTCTGGCGCGTCACCTTCATGTGTGAGGAGGCGCAGCGGTAGCGCGGTCAGCTCGGGCGCCTCGAACAGGCGGCGCAGCGGCGCGGGGCAGGCGGCGCGCAGCACCAGCAGCGCCGGCGGGCGCGCGGCGGCGCCCCACACCAGTAGCAGCAGCGCCGCGAGCGCGCGCCCACCGGGGCGGCGCCCCGGGCACACTGTCGCACGCACCGCGCGCACTAACCACTGGGCGGATACGAGTCACTTGTGGGCGCTGTCGTCTGTCGCACGTGCAAGTGTATACAACACGTGTACTGGTACTTACATAAATGTATATTCACCCCCTACTGAGGTAGTAGCATCTGTGTTGTGGGGAACTTTACACACATATAAAGTGTACGTGTGTGTGTACGTGGTGTACACACGGCGCACACACGGCCGGCCCCCACCACCATCACGCATACAACGCCATGACATATATACCGCTAGCTGCACGATAGGCAGGCACAGCAGACATGAAGGCGGGACGATTCTAGTATTATTTAACGAACGCTTTCAAAGGTAGTTCATATACCTAGGTCGCATAGTAGAGAGGTCCAACACGACACCGTGAGGTACTCACTCACCGCGACCTTCGTAACGTGTAACTACTGCCACTGCTCGGTCGACTATCACTAACGTTATTTGCAACAGAGTGGTGAGCTAACTTGCACGTTGTTTTTCCGTTTAATAAGCAGTAGAGGACATAAACTGTATCAAACTCTTTCGAAACTTCAGCAAATGTTGCCATTTCCATTTTTTATATTTGCATGTATGCATTTCTTAAATTTAAGATAAATTATATTCAGTTAATAATTACAAAGGATTACGTTTGGTAATTGGAACGAAGTTCCTTATCGCGCGTTGCGAAAGGGGGCTAGACGGAAAAAATTACTACCGACACACAACAAAGTTGTAACGACACAGCATAAAACAAAGTCGCTTTTTCTGTCCCTATATCCCTATTTATGCTTAAATCTTTAAAACTACGCAACGGATATTGATGCGGTTTTTTTTAATAGATAGAGTGATTCAAGAGGAAGGTTTATATGTATAATATATGCATAATGTAGTAGAGAAACACTGATAATTTAAGAGGTTTCTAATGTGATGTCGTAAATAAACACATTATTTTGCGCTTACATTGCAAACGCTGGCTGAACCCTACGAAATAGATCAAAATAAAGTACTACAGTATTATAGAGCTTAAAAAGACCTACAAAAAAGTCCGCGATGGTATATGCCTATCTCTTAAGGATAACATACTATCTCCATTTTAATACTTTAAAAAATGGCCTATTATAAAACGATAATTGAAAAGCTATTTTCACAAATACTGTATTAATCCTTATCATTTTAAATACATTAGTTGGCTTGAGCATTTCATGAAGATAATTTTTTTCCTTCAGACCATGCAAATTAAATCAATACTTTAAGAGATATAGCAAAATCAAAATAATGCGCAACGAAATTAATTTCGTTTCGCCGCGCGGCCGGCTCGCGTTCGAGCTCGGGGCCCAAAAGTTTTGGTAGTCTAGCGGAATTATATATCCTATTTCCTATTAATATTATAAACGTGTGGTGATAATCCGTGTGGTGACGGAGTAAGAATACTATTCACCACCCCATGTCATACCCGTGGGTGATCGTACGAGACGACTAAGGGATATATAACGCACATAACATCTGTGCGAGAGAAGAAAAATTCGAAACAAAACCCTATACCAACACGTCTGACTAGCGCGGTATAGTAGGTTAATTTCCCTCCCATTACGGAGGAGGCTCGAGCCCAATAGTGGGACATTTATGGGCTGTGATGATGATGATTATAAACGTGAAAGTTTGTAATAATGTACGAGTATGGATGTGAACATGTTTGTTGCTCTTTCACATAAAAACTACCGAATGGATTTTGATGAAACTTTATAGTAATATAGCTTGCACCTCAGAATAACACATAGGCTATAATTTATAAAGATATTTTGCAAATTGGCTAAAATATAACGATAAAAATCGCTTAAGGCAGAAAAAATTATATAATAAAAATAGTAAATTAAAAATTCAAAATAATTTGATATTTATTGCCGATGCACATTTTATAGTAAGGAATTGATTCTTATGCAAACAAATGCTTTTATTACTTTCGATATTTAAAGTACATATTTTTTGCCTTTTACCGTGTGTCGTTTGGTACAATATTTCAAACGTTAGGACAATAAGAGTGCGCAGTGCTGTGGTCAGGCAGCAACCGGGCGCACTACAGATCTACAGAAATATGGCAAGGAATCTATGATCGCCGATTGTGTGACCCGAACACAAGTAAAGGCGTGAGGGCAGTCATCGTTGATGATTGTTGTATTTTAACAGCACTATCGATTTGTTAATAACATACTATACCTGTAATTATATGGTAGATAGGTATTGAAAGTTTGTGATGTGAAACATCTTTTTGCGCGCCTTGGCAGTAAAATTGTGTCGACTACTGGAAATGATACATTGGGTAGGTACTAAGGCAAACGTGGTCATGTCGTGATACTACGCCGCTATTCTATATTCATTTGTGTGTGCGTGCGTATGACATCGATAGCTGTCTAACATAAGTGTGACATTAAATAATTAAATATTACATAATCTTAAATTCAATTGTTAATTAATATTCACTCTTTTTTATATGTAAAATGTCAATTATAATAATAAACAAAAATAACAAGTTACTTTAGAGACGAGCTTTATTTTTCTTTTTAGTTTATTTTTTCTTTTTAATATTTACAATAATACCTAATTGCGTGAATGTGAGCAAAACCAAAATAATGGTCTTTCAAAGAGATGAAGCCAGAACAGATGTAAGAGTAACAATAAGTAATGATGTACTGGAGCAAGTGGATGAATTTGTATATCTTGGATGTGATTTTAGCCGAGATGGAAGGTACACCACTGATATAGAGCGAAGAGTGGATGCGGGAAATAGAGTGAACGGAGCGTTGGGGCAACTTCTCGGCAGCCACCACCTCAGCCAGAAGACACGTGTAGCAATACATAACGCAGTGCTTGTCCCAACATTACTGTATGGAAGCGAGAGTTGGGTATGCAGAAAAGAGTATGAAAGTAAAATTAATGCGGTCGAAATGCGATCTCTGCGGAAAATCTGTGGAGTTAGGCTGACCGACCGCATTCGTAACGACGACGTAAGAGATTTGATTTTGATTTTAAAATGATCTTTATTAAAATAAATAAAAGTGACACGCTATACATAAAATAATAAAAAAGATTATGTTAACAACCATAACTTATAAGCTATTCTTTACAGGCGAAGTACATACGCCTTTATAGAATTTTAAAATAACAATGAATGTATTATAATTTTTATGCATGAATAAATATTATGAAGAAAATAAAATAAGCCGGACTAAGTGGCAAGTTAGATACTTACACATTTTAGTTACATAACAAAATATAAATTATTTGAAATAAAAGTTATTACCTGATTATGTGCGTACCCACGATACGAAAGGTAAATTGGTAGCAACGAGTAACAACAACTTTAACACAATACACATCAATAAACACTTATCACATGCGACTGTAATATTTTATCAAAATGAGTGACAATATTCTGTATAAATTCGGCAATTTGTTTGATAAAATTGCAGTAATGAAGGTAGATACCATAATATTTAAAATAATACATAGGTAGTAACAGTCTAATCGTACGGCGAGTTAAACAGCCGATCATGCGTTGGTATGCCGACGTCACGCGCTGCCGAGAAAATAGTGATGGGGCAGACGATATCGACAATAAGATGTCATATATGTCGTATTTTGAAGTTTTGTTGATGCTATGCCAGCAATTAAATGGTTTTCGTGATGACGATTTTTAAATAGATAGAACTTACGTGATATTTTTAAGATATAGTCCTTAAGTAGAGGGAAGTTAATACGTTCATGAAGTTTATATAAATTTGTGCGAAATGGTGTATTATAAGATATTTTTATAGCCTTGTTTTGGATTATTTGTAGTTTGGCGTAATTACTATTACAAGTACTGCACCAAACTGGTGCTGCATAGCTTATACAAGGACGAACTAGGGTCTGATAAATGTAAAATTTTGTTTTTGAGCTAAGATTTGTACGACGGTTCAAAATCGGAGTGAGCGCGTTCAAAGCTTTGATTCCTTTAGATTGAAAGGCTAAAGTGTTGCTTGTCCAGTTAATTTTACTATCTAAACTCAGACCAAGATATTTGACAGTAGAGCTCCAAGGAATAACACAATCAACTACCTTCAAACAACTAGTCGGGAGAGTTCGTTTACGACTAAACATAATTGCTTCCGTTTTGGAGGCATTTAATTTGAGTTTCCATTGTGTGAAATACTCGATAAGGAGTTCAAGAGCCCATTGTAAACGGGTAATGATAATATCCAAGTCGTTGGATGATGTGAAACATGCAGTGTCATCCGCAAAAACAGCAAGTTGGGTATGAGGTTGTTTAGGGATATCATTAAGATACACGAGGAATAAATAAGGACCCAAGATAGACCCTTGGGGTACACCAGCTGGGATGGCTCGTGTTCTAGAATACATATTACCAATGTGAACAGCAAATTTTCGATCCTTGAGGTAAGATTGTATAAGTTTAGTGAGACTCAAGGGGACATTGTTTAATAATAATTTGTGCAGTAAACCATTATGCCATACGGTATCGAATGCTTTTTCAACATCTAACAAAATCATACCTGTAGAATGGCGAAGATTTAAATGGTGAGCAATATGCTCAACAAGCCTAGCCATTTGCTGAGTCGTGGAATGATGCTGCCTGAAGCCAAACTGTTCAGGGATTAGTTTATGGTTCGTTATTTTTGACAATCGGGAGGTTATTAATTGTTCGAAAATCTTGGCCAAGGAGGGTAAAAGGCTTATCGGACGATAATTAGATGGGATAGTATCATCTTTGCCAGGTTTTTTAATTGAAATAATTTTAGCAGTTTTCCAGACCTTAGGAAAATATGTAAGTCTAAAGCAATCATTAAATAAGACGACGTAAGAGAGCGAGTAGGTATGAAAGAGAGTATTGGTGTAAAGATGCGAAAGGGAATGCTCCGATGGTTCGGACATGTGGAAAGAATGAAAACAATCAACAGACAGCGAATTAATTAAACTACGTGACAACAGAAGATTAAAGTTCGAAAACATCAGGCTTCCGGGCTCCACAATAAACATTAGCTGCGACATATCTACAGGAAAAAGTCGCCCTTACTTACCACAACATTTCCGTAAACAAGTTTTCGACGTCATTCACGGCATGAGCCATCCAGGAAAAAGAACTACCAGAAAAATGATAACCCAAAGATACCTATGGCCATACATGAACAAAGATATTAACAACTGGTGCAGATCATGTATAGCTTGTCAAAAAGCAAAAATACAGCGACATACAATATCACCCCTTGGCAAATTTATGACAGCACAACGCTTTGAACATTTACACATTGACATCGTCGGACCACTCCCTATCTCACAAGGCAAGAGATACCTAATCACAATCATAGACCGTTGTACATCGTGGCCTGAAATATTTCCAGTAGAAGATATAACTGCAGAAACAGTGGCCAAAGCACTTTTCGAAGGATGGATTATTCGATTCGGATGTCCATTACGAATTACTACTGACCAAGGCAGACAGTTCGAATCAAGAATATTTGAGTCACTTACACAATTTTTGGGCATACACAAGATCAGAACAACGAGCTATCACCCACAAGCGAACGGGAAAATCGAGAGGTTCCACAGTGGTGACCCCGAAGAAAAGAATAAGCAACATGGCGCAACCCACGTGCAAAGCAAACGGCAGTCAACAAGAAGCATTAGAAGTAGCAGCTGGTACCTCAGTACTATCCCAAATTCCGGCATTCTGGAAGGATCAACCGAGATTATGGTTCACACAACTCGAAGCCATAATAGCACCACAGAAACAAGGAGACGAATACAAGTACCGTACAGTGGTGGCGAAGCTATCAAAAGAAGAAATACTACAGGTTAGTGACCTAATCACGTCACTTCCGCCTACGGAAAAATACAAAACCATATTTGTACACCCCGAACTTAAGGAATGCTCGCACGTATTCGTGCGGTGTGACAGAATGAGGAAAAGCCTGACACCGCCATATGAAGGTCCTTATCCAGTGATTAGAAAAATGGACAAAACATTTTGCATTAGAATTAAGGACAAAGAGACGATAATATCAATCGATAGATTAAAACCAGCCTTCATTATCAACAACGAAACAGATTACGTGCTGAACCTTTAGAAAAGCGACACAGCAAACAATTCGCACCATCGCAGCGGGAATTAAACCACACATCACGCAACTTCTAAACAAATACGAAGACATCACGAGATACTCAAACCTCCGCGCCACGCCCAAACACAAGATTGAACACCACATTATTACCCAAGGACCACCCGTTGCAGCTCGCGCAAGGCCATTGCCTCCCGAAAAATACGATATAGCCAAAAAAGAATTTCAAGATATGATCGAACTCGGCATTTGCCGACCATCAGAGAGCCCATGGGCAAGCCCATTACACATGGTACAAAAGAAAAATGGCGAATAGAGACCATGTGGAGACTACCGGACGCTCAATAGTGTGACAGTACCGGATAAATACCCACTACCAAGATTAACCGATTTCACCTACATATTAGAAAACAAGAAGATACTGAGCAAAATTGATATACGCAAAGCATACCATTGTATTCCCGTAAAAGACATTGAAAAAACCGCCATCATCACGCCTTTTGGACTTTTCGAATACCTAAGAATGCCCTTCGGCTTACGCAATGCAGCACAAACATTCCAACGCTTTATGGACTCCTTATTCAGAGATTTAGACTTCGTATTCATATTCATCGACGATTGTCTCATCGCATCCGATAACGAAGAAACACATTATCAACATTTAGAAATAGTTTTCAAGCGTCTACATGAAAACGGAATAACCATTAACCTCGAAAAATACGAATTCCTCAGAAGGGAAATAGATTTCTTAGGTTATCACATAACGAGCCAAGGAATACACCCAACGGAAGAAAATTACAAAGCAATCATGGAATTCCCAAAACCAAAAACAATTAAAGAATTAAGAAGATTTTTGGGCATGGTTAATTTCTACAGAAACAACCTCCCACAAACAGCAATTTCAAAAATTACTATCAAAGACAGAACTTGGCGACCAAAAACCCTCGCAATTATTACGCAAGATGCAGGTTCTCGGAAGAGGAAAGATGAGCGACGAAACAATCAAACTACTATGGTTCCGACTCCTACCACAATCAGTAACTACGGTCCTAGCGGTCACGGAAGACATGGAAATAGACAAAATAAGCCAGATTGCGGACAAAATAATAGCAAACTCAAAATTAACAGAAGTATCAACAGTAAGCACTACAAGTGACACAGAAACGGCGTGCATTTTAGCTCAATTAGCTAAATTACAAATAGATATAAACGCAATTCAGCAAGGTCAGAGGAACCATCGATACAACACGCAAAACAATTTCATCAAACGTCAACATTTTCCAACGAGGTCAAGATTAAACTATAGACGTATTAATCAATTTTGCTATTACCACGAAAGATTTAGAAAATACGCTAGGAACTGTACACAACCATGTAGTTGGAAACCGACACCTCACGCCAAGAACCAGGGAAACGAATAAGAGCACAGAGAGCGGCGAAACTCTGTGCAATCCACCCATCCAATCGCCTCACTATTACCGACCGAAAAAGTGGTATAAAGTTTTTGATTGACACGGGCGCAAACATCTCAATAACGCAAGCAACTTGTACACATATATAAAGAACGCAGATGCTAAATACACAATACAATCATCGCAATGGGACAAATTATTTTAACAATCAGCGTACTCATTATCTACGGCCTATTGAAAACCATGGACAGAAGAATGAAAGTATTTACAAAAATATCAACACTCATGCAATGGATAACAAGGCATTTGAACTCAGCACATAAGTCACAACACCGTCAGCGCATACGTCGCACTCGACACCACAACAACCGTCAGCACATTCCACGCATCAATGTCAAGGCCATACCCCATCATAATCGTTTACAATAATAGACAACCTATATATTTTTTTCTTTTTTAAAGGGGGGTGTACTGTTGCCACCTACAAATTCAGCATTACGTGACATCGTCGGACTTACATCATCTACATCTGACCTACTAACCTACTACACCGACATTTACATAGGAAGCCCAAACTTAAGCATAAGCACTTTTAGTCACGTAATATTATAGTATTTAAGCCGCACCACATCTTACAATAAACCAGACTAAAACTAGATCTTGTGTCTCATTATTCTCTCCGTCCGCAAGAACTCCACAGTGGTTGTTCGAAAATCTTGGCCAAGGAGGGTAAAAGGCTTATCGGACGATAATTAGATGGGATAGTATCATCTTTGCCAGGTTTTTTAATTGAAATAATTTTAGCAGTTTTCCAGACCTTAGGAAAATATGTAAGTCTAAAGCAATCATTAAATAAGACGACGTAAGAGAGCGAGTAGGTATGAAAGAGAGTATTGGTGTAAAGATGCGAAAGGGAATGCTCCGATGGTTCGGACATGTGGAAAGAATGCCGAACGAACGTCTGGTTAAGAAGATATACAATGCGAAAGTGGAAGGATGTAGGTACCGGGGGAGACCGAGACTAACATACCTAGACCAGATCGGTCATGTACTGAAGGAAGGTGGAGTCAAGAGTCTCCGAAACCGGCGAGCGTGTATGAAGAGAATTATGAATGTTGAGGAAGCGAGTGAAGTATGCAGAGATAGAGTTCTCTGGCACTCTGTTCTCTCTGCCTACCCTGCAAGGGATATGGCGTGATGATATGTATGTATGTATGTGTAATAATACCTATTTTTTATTAAGAAATAGTTATCATTCTTGCCATCTGAATTACATTAGCGAGCGCTACCTAAAATGTAGAATTCACACGAAGATAACGTAACATAAATAGTTCTGAACAAAAAATAGCGACAGTTTACTCTTTATGTGGCAGCCAATATATCCTAAATTATAAGCTCATACATGTCCCTTTATTGGGCTCGAGCCTCCTTCACCCTACAGCCCTACGAGTGTACGCGCGAGTCTCACACTCGCTAACTGTTTACTAACACATTTGACAATTCATTCAGTGAGTTTATTATATAAAGTGGTAGTGGTAGGGGTAGTGTCCCACTGTTGACGGTCTGCTGCACGTCTGTACGTGTGTACAGCCGCGGGCCGACACCATCGGGGCGGTACCCATAGACTGTAGGATTACTACTGTCCACACTCCCGCAGAATATCAACGTCAGAGCAGTGGCAGTGGTGGGGGCAGTAACACTTACCATCAGATGCACTGCTCGCTCGTCAATGAACAACCAGTCGAGGCACGTGTTGTGTCGTACTAGGGCGCGCCACTACGTGCTGTGTCCACGTGTTACCTGTGGACGTCGCGCGCGTGCCCGGCGCCTCTCAACACGTTACACGTTTACATAATCACAGTACACCGAGTGCGACGCCGCCGCCTCCGCTGGGGACGCGAGTTTGATTTCTGAATCGAGACGAAACAAATCAAAACTGTATTTTTTGTAAATATTCAGTGGGCCGACCCACCCGGCAGGGTGTCAACCCCATTACGCGAAATCGCTTAAGCATATTTCTTCGAAAACATAGCGACCCCATAGAGAAGATACAAACGGCCGCTGTGACCTTCGCGAGCGTCTAGCGAGCTAAAGGCACGATGTGCGACGACAGACAGTCGGGACACTAGCGGCGGGCCCGGCCGGCGCGCCCGGTGCGCCGCCCGCGGGTACGTGCGGTGTGCGGCCGGCGCGCGCTGTGCCCCCCGCCCGTCCCCGGTGCGCGCGCAGACTGCGCCCCGTGCGCTCGGTGGCGCCCTCCGGTCCGACGTGCCATTGTGTAACAAACTGCAGGGCTGGGTGCTACTGTTACAAACGCTGTGATATATGTACTGCGCACGAGAGAACCTTTTCAAAACAAAAATGTTGTAATTTATCCAGAGGAGGCCTGCGCGGGGCAAGGACGCCATGGACGGATAGATAAAATCTGCCGTAACGCTTCAACGTTAGTTATGTCATCCAACCCCATTATAACGTGCAGAACTAAAACACTAAAGAAGAATAAAATAGAATGTTGTCGCGCCCAAAACATCGTGACACGCGGTTCGTTCGACCGAACCTTGCATACGTCGCGCCGCCGTCGTTAGTACAGACTAGATTGCACAGCGGCCGGCGCACAACTACCTACCTAACAGTTTCGTCCTAAACAAGACATTAGAACTCTACTTTGTTTCAAACTGTATTATTAAGTTTTGAATAGATAAAAATAATGGTAAAGTTTATTATAATTGAAAAATTAGATTTGCTGTCGAATAATAGAACCCGCCTGTTCAGTTGTCATGTTCTATTATTAAAATATATTTTATTTACTTCCATAGTATTCATTCAATAATATTGTTCAGATAAACCATCCAAAAAGGTTGTGTAAGATTTATTTATTTAAGATTTATATTATTTCAATATTGACATAAATTTTGATTTATAAATTCGAATTGTTTGTATATTTCATTTGTTAATTATATGTGCTAATGGCTCCATAGATGGCGATGCTAAATCGCACTATGGTTTCATTGTAAGCCTTAGTATAAATATGTTCAGAATTGTTTCTTTTGTGAACTCATTCCAGACACGCAATTCGGCTTCCGTGCGAGGCACAGTTGCGTACAACAGGTCCACAGATTGGTGGAATACACAAGTGGTCAGTTCATGATGAACAGATACACCGGTGTATTATTCCTAGACGTAGCGAAAGCATTCGATAAAGTGTGGCACGAGGGCCTCATTCACAAGCTTTATCGTCTAAAGATCCCAGATTATTTAATTTTAATTATACACGACTACTTGAGTCACCGCAGCTTTCGCTACAGGGTGGAAGGTACGCTGTCTACCTCCCACCCCATCAAGGCCGGCGTCCCTCAGGGATCGGTCCTCTCCCCATTCTTATTTACGCTATATGCTAGCGATATGCCCCAGTTTAACAGAGTCCAAAAAGCGCTTTACGCTGATGACACCGCACTCTACTGTGCAGGCAGGACCCCGACAGCAGTAGTTAAAACTCTCCAAACAGCGGTTACCGCCCTAGCCAATTGGTTCAGGAAATGGAGAATCGAAATCAATCCAGAAAAGAGTCAGGCGGTCATGTTCACACGCAGAACTGCCCGTTCCTACTCTATAGACAACATCCCACCCCTCCAGCTATTTAGCAAACCTGTCTCCTGGAGCAGGCAAGCTAAATACTTGGGTGTGACCCTTGATGACCGACTTAGCTTCGCACCCCACATAAAGATTGTACGCGATCGTGCAGCCTTTGTGATGGGACGCCTCCACAGCCTACTCCATGCTAGGTCGAAACTACCCTTGAACAGCAAGGTCCGATTATACACCGCTTGCATACGGCCGATCATGACCTATGCAAGCGTAGTGTTCGCGCACACCAAGGCACACAGGATCCATAGGTTACAGACCTTACAGAATAGGTTCATGCGCCGAGCTACGGGAGCACCGTGGTTCATTCGTAACGTCGATCTTCACATCGACCTCGAACTGCCGACCATCAGGCAGTTTATGAAGCGGTGCTCCCAGAGCTACTTTGACTCTGCCACGACACACCCCAACCAACTAGTGGTCGGGGCGGCTTCCTACACCCCATCGCGCATCTCCAAAGTCCGACGTCCACGTCACGTCCTCAACGACGATGACGACGTTATTACGCTCGCCCAGACCAAAGCCTACGCCGCGCGCGAGGCCATCGCGCACAAACATCCGCGTTTCCGTCCTCGACGTCGAGGTACGAAAACACGGCGAGCAAAAATCACCGACCCCAAGATGGACACGTCCACGTCCACCTTACCCCCAGCGACGCCCCGAGCCGAGGCCCGTTCCCCACAGGGGGAGCCCTCGGGCGAAGTCGCCTAATTCACGTCTATCGGGTTGAGAGCCTTCGGGCTCGCCCGCAGTCCGGTTAAGCTGTAAAAGCCCCTTCGGCTAACAGCTCGCAGTTGGTATGTTTTAGTGGGTATTCAGTGTCCCCTTCAGGGCCTGTGAGTCCCACATACCCCGCCCGGGGCGGGTATGCGACAAATGCATTTTTAACCACTGCGTTACCAAAAAAAAAAAAAAAAAAAAAAAATTCTTTTGTGAAGCTATCAGATTCGCTCCCACACTTGAGCGACAAGGTTCATTTAATACTTCCAAATAATGGATAGGCACACTCCCGGCAGAGTCAAACCAAGACACCTCACGCTAGGGACATTCAACGCCTGCAGCCTCGCCCAAAAAAGGGACGAATTAGGCACATTCCTCCGGGATCACAAGCTCGAAATCCTGCTAGTACAAGAGACATTCCTCAAACCATACAACAGGGACCCTAAAATTGCGAACCATAACATAGTTCGCAACGATAGGACAACCTCAACTATGGGTGGGACGCTCATCTACTACAAGAGATCGCTGCACTGCAAACCTATGGATGCGCCCCCTCTGGCGTACAAGCCGAGCGTGAAGCCTCCATTTATCGGCTAGCCCCCTCCGGCCATCAGCCGATAACCCTTGTATCCGCATACCTGTCTCCCGACAAGGACACACATTTAGTCGAGAGCGATCTCAAGACCTTGCTTGACTTGGGCGGCGCCGTTATTATTGGCGGCGACCTTAACGCTATGAGCACCTCGTGGAACTGTCTCAGCTCCAATACGAGGGCAGGGCTTTAGAGACCCACGCCGACCGATTGGGATATGACGTCATAGCGCCATGAGAACCGACGCACTTCCCACACAATATTTTACACAGATCGGATATACTCGATATTGTTCTTCTCAAGAATATAAACCTACGTTTATCTTCAATCGAAGTTCAACACGAGTTAGACTCAGATCACCGCCCGGTGACTCTGGAACTCGCGTCCCACTCCCGCGGCCCTTCAGGCCAAAACAACTCAACGACAAGGATGACCACCAATTGGGCTCGGTTGCAGAAAGGCCTGCAATCAACATCCTCGGCCCACCTTGATCAAATCCCCAAGGACATTAGGACCAAGGAAGACACCTCTCAGCAATCGATTCCTTTACGAATCACGTGCAGTCAATTATCGACAACTGCTCACGGCGGGTACCAATTACGAGTGATCGTAGATGTCACCCGCCGGACGACGTCCGTGACCTGTTAAGACGCAAGAACGCCGCTACCCGCGCTTATGACCGATACCCCACGGAGGACAACCGCACTCGACTGCGGTCTCTACAAAGGAAGGTCAAAAAAACCATTCAAACTCTGAGACAGAGCAAATGAGACGCCATGGTAGAGGAGCTTAAGCCCTCTCACCAAGCCTTCTGGCAGCTTTCCCGCTCACTCAAAAAGGACATCGTGTCCACCCTCCCTCCCCTCAACCGATCAAACCAGCCACAGGCATTCCTGGACAAGGAAAAGTCCGAATGCCTGACCGACTACCTGGAGCTTCAGTGTACGCCGAGTACACTATACCCCGACGATATAAATCATCGATTTATAAATGACGAAGTGGAACGTCGTACCACTATCTCGCGATCCCCCGAAAACGACAACCCAGAGGAACCTATTACAGCGGTGACCACCGACGAGGTCGAATCACTGGTCAAGGGTCTACACACTAAGAAAGCCCCCGGTTCGGACGGTATTTCAAATAGAGTAATAAAATTATTCCCTGCCCACCTCATTACCCTTCTGTGCTGCATTTACAATGCAGCACTCAACAAATTCCCTCGCAATGGAAAGAGACCGTGGTAATCGGAATCCACAAACCCGGCAAGCGACGTACCGACTCAAGTAGTTACCGCCCGATAAGTCTACTAAAAGGATTAGGCAAGCTCTATGAGCGCATAGTCCTCAGTAGACTTAGAAAATTCGCCAAGGCTAATAACCTTATTCCAGACGCGCAATTCGGCTTCCGCGCGAAGCACAGCTGTGTACAAGAAGTCCATAGACTGGTAGAATACACAAGTAGTCAGTTCATGATGAACAGATTCACCGGTGTATTATTCCTAGACGTAGCGAAAGCATTCGATAAAGTGTAGCACGAAGTCCTCATTTACAAACTTTATCGTCTAAAGATCTCCGATTACTTAATTCAAATAATACATGACTATTTGAGTCACCGCAGCTTTCGCTACAGGGTGGAAGGAACGCTGTCTACCTCCCACCCTATCAAGGCCGGCGTCCTTCAGGGATCGGTCCTCTCCCCGTTCTTATTTACGCTATATGCTAGCGATATGCCCCAATTTAATAGAGTCCCTAAAGGGCTTTACGCTGATGACACCGCACTCTTTTGTTCAGGTAGGACCCCGATAGCAGTAGCTAAGACTCTCCAAACAGCGATTACCGCCCTAGCCAAATGGTTCAGGAAATGGAGAATAGAAATCAATCCCGAAAAAAGTCAGGCGGTCATGTTCACTCGTAGAACTGCCCGTACCTACTCTATAAATAGCATACCGCCCCTCAAGCTTTTTAACAAGCCTGTCACTTGGAGCAGGCAATCTAAATACTTGGGTGTAACCCTTGACGACCGACTCAGCTTCGCCCCTCACATAAAGCTTGTCCGCGGGCGCGCAGCTTTTGTGATGGGACGCCTCCATAGCCTACTAAATGCTAGGTCAAAACTACCCTTGAGCAGCAAGGTCCGATTATATACCGCTTGCATACGGCCGATCATGACCTATGCGAGCGTAGTGTTTGCGCTCACTAAGGCACACAGGATCCATAGGTTACAGACACTTCAAAATAGGTTCATGCGCCGAGCTACGGGAGCACCGTGGTTCATTCGAAACGCCGACCTTCACATCGATCTCGAACTGCCGACCATCGGGCAGTTTAGGAAGCGGTGCTCCCAGAGCTATTTTGACTCTGCCATGACACACCCCAACCCACTAGTGGTTGGGGCGGCTTCCTATACCCCATCGCGTATATCTTAAATCCGACGTCCGCGTCACGTCCTCAATGACGATGACGATCTAATTACACTCGCCCAAACAAGAGCCTACGCCGCCCGCGAGGCCATCACACTCAAATATCTGCGGTTTCGTCCTCGCCGTCGAGGTGCGAAAACACGGCGCGCAATAATCACCAACCCAAACGTGGACACGTCCACTTTGCCTCCAGCGACGCCCTGAGCCGAAGTCCGTTCCCCTGCGGGGGAGACCTCGGGCGAAGTCGCTTAGTTTACCTTGTTCGGGTTGAGAGCCCATAAGGCTCGCCCATAGTGCGGTTCAGCTGTCAAAGCCCCAACGGCTAACAGCTCGCAGTTGGTTTTTTAGTGGGTATTCAGTGACCCCTTCAAGGCCTGCGAGTCCCACATACTCCGCCCGGGCGGAAGTGCGAAAAATGCATTTTTAGCCACTACGTTACCAAAAACAAAAGCAAACAAAAAAAAAATTCTTGTGTGTCGGGTTGAGAGCCCATAAGGCTCGCCCATAGTCCCGTTCAGCTGTAAAAGCCCCAACGGCTAACAGCTTGCAGTTGGTTTTTTAATGGGTATTCAGTGACCCCTTCAGGGCCTTTGAGTCCCACATACCCCGCCCGGGCGGGAATGCGAAAAATGCATTTTTAGCCACTGCGTTACCAAATAGAAAAAAAAAAGTTTTGTGTGAACTGACTGACTCTGAAGTTTCAATTACAATCGCTCAAGAAAGAGCCTACAACACGGCCCGCGCGGCCACAACACATAAATGTATTGGAATATAATCTATAAAAATATTATGTTTTGGAATATAATCATATTTATTAGGTATTTACATGTTTAGTGCACCCACATATACCTAACAACTTAGTTTCTTTTTTTTTTAGTATCTTTCATCTCTCTACATTGTATTGCACCTACCTCACATTATTTCTGCACCACTCTAGGTCGACTGGTAGAAAATGCTTATAGCATTAAGTCCGCCTTGTGCTATTTTTCTGTGCAAAAGTAATAAATAAATAAATAAATATCCGCGCTTCCGCCCCCGCCGCCGGGGTCGAAAGTAGACTTGGTTTATACTAGGCAAAATCAGACTCTAGATATCACAGCGACAGTGATTTAAAAATACTAGTATCAGTTAACTGTGATAAAATACTAGGCAGGTAGTTGTTTCACCACCAAAATTAAAATTGAATAGTTGATAATTATTAACTATATATTAATACTAGCTGTCCCGGCAGACGTCGTCCTGCCCGGAAAAGCTTTAAGCGAAATGCCGACATCAGCGCCACCTATCGGGTTCAATTGTGTTTTGAAATTATCCAAGGACCTATTGGAATATACATAGAAGAGTTCATCCTAATCGGTCCAGCCGTTTGACATACCGACAACGGCGCCACCTATTGGGTCCAATTGCGAATCTAACCCATCCTCGAAACCCCTTGAAAACACATAAAATATTGCAAAAAAACTCCGTCCAGCCGTTAAGATGGAGTTCACTGTCAACACACGTACAGAAGAATTATATATGTATATATAAAGATTAATCATTATTATTAATTTTGCAACAATTATAATTGTTGCAAAATTCTAAGAGGTTTTCTTGTAATAGCGCCATCTAGCAATTTATACCTACTAATAATTATGACTAGAAGTTATATAATATGACTAGAAGAGCATAACCTTAATAAATAGAAATAATGTAAATTGTTTAAAAAATGACAAGGTGGCAGTATCAGAATCGCTCTTTTTATAAGGAAAACACTAAAACAAAAATGTTATGATATAAATTTAATTTCTGATACTCGGCATAACCTCTAATTTTATTGGCACAAAATCACCAAGGTGGTAAATTCGTGTCGGAGGAGTTAAAGCATAGAATTTATTTGTTTTAATTGAAATAATGCTTTACAGATTATTCGAATTAACTTGTTTAATCTGTACCTCAAAACATTTTTTCTTAATTTATTTATTGAATATGTTTTTTTTCACATTTTACCCCCAAAACGTCATTCCGGGAACGTGTCCCCAAATCGTTATCTGCTGACAACAACAGTTAAATACATATTAAAAAAAATTTTTAATGCTTTAAAGGTACTTTTTAACTTAGTTAATATTATAATAAAATGCTATTTATAAGCTTTTAAGTAGATAGATTATTATTATTTTTCTTAATTAAGCTGAAAGTTTGGCGGAAATTTTGTGCGTCATGTCGGGAACGCAACATTTTTTTTAAATAACATTTTTCAGAAAAATGCAAGAGATAGCGCTACTGGGTAATTATTTAAAGCATCTGAGTGCAAGTGGATACCTCATGCGTTTTTTATTAAATAGTGGAAATTCTGAGTGGTAAGTGTGTTTTTGTATGAAATTTTCACACCGTACATCAATTCACCGTCATTCCGGGAACGCCGATAATTGTCAAAAAAAAAGTAAATGAATTTGAATGTAATATTTCTTAAACATTATCATGAGCATTTACTACATTAACCTCAAAAAATGCCGTTTTAATGACTATTGTCTATTTTTTACGAAGTTTTATATGAAAACGTCATTCCGGGAACGGTCATTCCGGGAACTTGCCCGGACAAATCAAATCAAATCATTTATTATGCATAAGCCCTAAAGTGATAATTTAATATAAGTTATTAATTATGAGTCACTAAATAATTATTTATTTAATTTATAATTTCATTTAATTATTAAATCTTTGCTACATTAAAATAATGAAAATACAACTAACTCACTGTGTCAATATGATGACTTTCTAGCTGAATAAGAAAACAAAAAATATATTAAAACTGTCTTTATTCTTAGAATATGATGACATTAACTGTTAATTTGTTATGTAAAACACTAAAAACATATTTATGATTGAGAATAATAAATAATTCAAGGATTACTTATGAATTTATTTTTTAAAATCACTGGATTCTAGACATATCGTCACTCCGGGAACGTTGTTAAAAGTCAATTAAACGGCAAAAATCATCAATTTTATTAATTTTTTTTTTATAATGTGCTAGCAACATATGTACTGTATTAAACGAATCATTTTCCATACTTATTACTTAGTCATTGAAATTATTCAAAGCGTTCCCGAAATGACGATATGTCATAAATTGCTTTTCCTAAATATTATTTAATTCATGTAATTATTTAATTCATGTAATTATTCATTTTCAGCTCTGCCCGCTCAGATATCAATTAAAGATAAGATAATTAATGATTAGAACTGGTTTGTAAAGCAAAAATAAAAAATTATATATTTTAAAATTTGAAACCCGGAATTTACCACCTTGGTGATTTTGCGCCTATTATGCCCAATATTGTTGTAAAAGAAGAAATCTCTTCGACCAAAATGTGATAAGTTATATCAAACTACATCTTTACTCAAACGCTAGTGCTAAAACGGCACAAGAATAAATAATTCGTAGCACTGTAATATATGTATTTCTTTCCAACGCATTTTAATAAATGAGTTAAAGTAGGACAATGTTATTATATCGTAGCAATTTATTAGTTGCTTATTTTTCTCACGCATATGATAACATGCGTCAAAACGAGTAAGAGCTAGTAATTCGCACCGTAGCACTAGCCACATCCTTTTCGATCGTATTTAGTTATATGAGTGAGAACGAGATATACATAATTTTTCGTAGCAATTTATTGGGTTTTCTCTCTCTGATACATTGAGTTCAATGGGAGAGAATGTGACATACATAATATTTTGTCACATTCGCTGTGTTTTATCAACTACGAGACTGCTGCTAAGTGCGTCATAGTATCACAGTTATGTTTATAAGATATATCGTCAGATCACAGTCGCAGCTACTGGTATTTGGTTATTACTATTACAAGATGTGATTTTAAATTATCATTGATATTTCACAGTGACGATAAATACGACTCACCGCTAGTCGAAAGTTGCGACGCGTAAGGCTTAGCACGCACTACGATGGCCACTGACGATAAGTTCACGCTGCTCCAGTGGCCGGTCCAACGACATAGGCGAGGTTCATGGGTGGGTTGCGGGTATGCGTGCGTACGCCCCTCTGTCGCCCCGGACGGAGTGGTGCGAGAAGAGCGCCGACCATAACCCACCCGTAAAAAAAAACGCACTACGATTAAACGCAAGCGGTTTACGAATAGCTGAAAACGCTAAACCGCGTGTCAACACGCACTGCGGCTGGCGTTTTGCTTTTCATTTTCAGTTCCACCATGGATGTCTGGCGAGCAGCATATATTGTGTCTTTGGTATTGAAATTAAAAAATAGAAAACGCAAACAACGCCGCCGCCATTGGTACTGGGTACATCCACTAACCGATCAAAGACATTTGAAAGAATACTTTTGTAAAATGTACAACAACGTGCGTCAGCATCCCGATAAGTTTTTTAATTACTACAGAATGTCGATTGGTACTTTTGATAAATGATTACAAGACGTGGGCCAGTATTTACAATTTGAAGACACTTCATTTCGTAATGTAATATCACCTGAAGAGCGAGCTAAAGCCGGGCCTTAATATTTCTGTCTCTGTATTGATTCAACGATTTGTCATATAATGCCAGTCTTTTTTCTAATTCAACGATAATGTTTTTTGACATATTGTCGTAGTCTAGCTGTGTAGTTGGGGCTACGAATACTACCAACCCTTACTTTGCTCTTGGATGTCGTAAAAGACGACTAAGAGCTTTATAACGACCTGGGCCAACTCGATCTGATGCCGTTTGGTCAACAATTACATTCCCAAGGAGGGTTGACGTCTGGCAGGCAGCCAGTCATAAAACGAATGCCAATAACTTTTACAATATGTACTATGAAAAAAGAGTACATATTGTATCGACCCCAAGCAATTGGGATAAGAGTAGGAGAATGATGATGTCGTAGTCTACATACGATGCTTCTAAGTCGGACGACATGATATAACCGCCGTGAACAACGTCTATCCTCCGCGCTCTCACAGTCGAGACTGAATATAAAACCGAGTGCGGTCAAACGCAGTGCGGCGCCACAGTACTGTTACTATGGGACACAAAAATTCGCCCGTTTTTAAACCACGGTCAAAACGTAGCAAGTTGCGTTTTTAAAATCAGTCACTGAAAAAAGTCGCTAATGCGTACGCTTGTATAGAAAGCTGTGTTAAATTTTTTTGCGGTGTTTACCTTGCGGTAAAACGCGGGCGTTTAATCGCAGTGCGTGCTAAGCCTAAGAGGAACAGCTTTTAACTGAATTACGTCTTATCTATATAACAGGGTACAATATGTAGAAGCCACCAGTTATAACAACGATTCTAATATAATAATATCAATTTCTTCAAAATTCTCAGTAAATAAACGCGGGGTGCCCTAGGACAGTATACTGGCGCCACTTTCATTTCTACTTCATATTTATGACTAACCGCGGCAATTTTTCACGAATGTATCTTATTTGTTGACGATTGTTCCATTTTATTAAGAAGATCAATAAAGCATGAGTATAAATATAGTATTAATTCAGCTCTTGGCCAAGCAGTGGCTTGAATGACATCAAGTAATTTAAAATTAAATGTGAAAAATATCTAAATATACATATGAGGGCGTTCGATTCAATTCGATAATGATTTCATAATGCAAAGTGTGTAAGGGTTATTTGTGTGTGTGTGTGTGTGTCACCCTCTTTTAATAATATTTATTTACTGACCCTACCTACTAGATAGTACCTGTACCTAATATATCCCACCAAAAACATAAATGTAAAAAAGGAGAGCCAAGTTCAATACAAAAATTATGCTTGGCTGTGCCGCAAAAAGAATGGAGATCTAAATGTATATGATCTGTACTCGTGTTATAACATGTAGGTATACGATCTGTACTCGTGTTATAACATGTAGGTATACGATCTGTACTCGTGTTATAACATGTAGGTATACGATCTGTACTCGTGTTATAACATGCAGGTATACGATCTGTACTCGTGTTATAACATGTAGGTATACGATCTGTACTCGTGTTATAACATGTAGGTATACGATCTGTACTCGTGTTATAACATGTAGGTATACGATCTGTACTCGTGTTATAACATGTAGGTATACGATCTGTACTCGTGTTATAACATGTAGGTATACGATCTGTACTCGTGTTATAACATGTAGGTATACGATCTGTACTCGTGTTATAACATGTAGGTATACGATCTGTACTCGTGTTATAACATGTAGGTATACGATCTGTACTCGTGTTATAACATGTAGGTATACGATCTGTACTCGTGTTATAACATGTAGGTATACGATCTGTACTCGTGTTATAACATGTAGGTATACGATCTGTACTCGTGTTATAACATGTAGGTTTACGATCTGTACTCGTGTTATAACATGTAGGTATACAATCTGTACTCGTGTTATAACATGTAGGTATACGATCTGTACTCGTGTTATAACATGTAGGTATACGATCTGTACTCGTGTTATAACATGTAGGTATACAATCTGTACTCGTGTTATAACATGTAGGTATACGATCTGTACTCGTGTTATAACATGTAGGTATACGATCTGTACTCGTGTTATAACATCTAGGTATACAATCTGTACTCGTGTTATAACATGTAGGTATACGATCTGTACTCGTGTTATAACATGTAGGTATACGATCTGTACTCGTGTTATAACATGTAGGTATACAATCTGTACTCGTGTTATAACATGTAGGTATACGATCTGTACTCGTGTTATAACATGTAGGTATACGATCTGTACTCGTGTTATAACATGTAGGTATACAATCTGTACTCGTGTTATAACATGTAGGTATACGATCTGTACTCGTGTTATAACATGTAGGTATACGATCTGTACTCGTGTTATAACATGTAGGTATACGATCTGTACTCGTGTTATAACATGTAGGTATACGATCTGTACTCGTGTTATAACATGTAGGTATACGATCTGTACTCGTGTTATAACATGTAGGTATACGATCTGTACTCGTGTTATAACATGTAGGTATACGATCTGTACTCGTGTTATAACATGTAGGTATACGATCTGTACTCGTGTTATAACATGTAGGTATACGATCTGTACTCGTGTTATAACATGTAGGTATATTTCCTGACACTGATGTCGTGTTTTGACTTTTTCTTTTAATCAATTTGCAACTTTGACTTAATATTATGTATCGAGTGTTTAGTTCAGAGTATGGCGCGATATTTTCATGGTATTATAATTTTGCATGTTATATAACAGAACATGTAGAACAAACAATATTTGTAACATCTTATTATACAATGCTTGTGAGCGAAATAAATTATTATTATTTTGGGACTTGTAATAAATTTAATTAGAACATAAATAGGAATTGGAAAAGAAGAATCGAAGATCTTGGAACGTTCGGACAGATATTCATAAATTGTAGTTAAGAACCATCTCGCTCACGTCAGCTTTCAAACAAAAAAATTGCATCATAATTGGTCCATTCGTTTAGGAGTTAAGATTCTATAGACAATCGCATAGATATGTCAAACTTATAACATCTCTCTTACTGTGTCGAGGGTTAAAAAGTCTATAACGCCATTGTTAGATGGGCACCGTAACGCACCTACTTAGGGTGGCCTATGTCCAACGCTCGTAGTGTAGGTATCAACTAAAGGAGACCTAAAGTCATCGTACAGTACATACCGTACCGTACTACATCACGTACTGTAATCACTTCCATATATGTACTGGGCCCTTGAGGACACACAGCAACTAATTTATTTGTAACACTCGTAATGGTCCATGGACCACAATATTTCACGCATTTCACTGAAAGTAATTTAAAAAAAATGCCTTAATATGTACTAAGGTCCAGTAAAAATCAATCAAGAAAATTAAATAAAACTCATGGGAGGAATTATCACCAATAAGTTTACTGTATTCTTAATGAAACATCATCATTTTCACTAAATTACAATTATGGCTACGCAGTACGCAGCTGAGATATGGCAAACTGCAGTAGTTATTGATATGTTCCTAACTAATGTATACATATAACAACGAAATTATTATAATTATAAAATAATTATATCTATATATTTATAACTCAATACATACATTGTGTTTTTGTAACGTGTTATTTATTATGAAGTGTTTGAATTTGACGGTTCCCTCCGCCGCCGCGCCGCGCGCCGGACCGCAAACAGCGTGAGGAGTGGATACAATTTGTACAAATTAATGGCAGTGCAAGTACGTGGCTACTGTCCGAGCACACACACACACACACACACATGTGCCGTGCACTTTAAAGAAGACGACAAATGTGGCTAAACACACGACGTATTTGGTTATTACCGACGTATATGTAATTAACATTGGCTTTTAAAATTTTTACTCCTTATTTTGCAGAAATTAAGCAATTACCTGTGTGGCGACGGGTAAAGGATACAAATGTCATCATCACTGTCAGAACTGGGAGTGATCACCGGGTGATACGAGGCACATTGAATCTACGTATGAGGTCTACACTTTTCCGTGTGGTGACGGAGTAAGAACACTATTCACCACCCCATATCTTACCCGTGGGTGATCGTACGAGACGACTTAGGGATATAAAACGCATATAACATCTATGCGAGAGAAGGAAAACTCGAAACAAAACCCTATACCAACACGTCTGACCAGCGCGGTATAGTAAGTTAAATTCCCTCCTATTACGGAGGAGGTCCGAGCCCAGCATTTGGACATTTATGGGCTGTGATGATGATGATGAGGTCTACACACCGACCTACACCTGTCCAATACCAGAACCCCGATAGCTTTCAACTTGAACTGCACAATCGCTTCCAATGCCTAGAAGAGTGCGAATCTTCGAACGATATGAACAACAGGTTCGTGGAAACTGTCCACGCGGTCGGTCCCGTCAGCGGTGTCAAATTGACTATCGATACATCGAACTGCTGAAGTGTTTGTATAAAACAAATAATTTGAACAATCAAAAACCCCGACAGTGTAAAAAGTGAACCAATTTACGTACATAGTAAAAGAAGAAGAAGAAGAATTAGCACGTTGAAGTGGCAATGGGCAGGCCACATCGCTCGACGAACCGACAACCGCTGGGGAAGAAAGGTTTTCGAGTGAAGACCACGAATCGGACAGCGCTACGCAGGAAGATCCCCCACGAGGTGGACTGATGACATTATCAAGGTCGCAGGAAACCGCTGGATGCAGGTGGGGCGAGACTGTGTTGAATGGCATTCTCGTGGGGAGGCCTATGACCAACATTGGACATTTACGGGCTAATAGATGGATGGAATAAAAAGAAACTGAAAGAAAATTTAAAAAACTAAAAAAACATGCTTTTATATATAAACTAAAAAGTAGAAAATAACTTTTTTAATCATTCAAGTTAAGGTCGAGTGAGAAATAAAAGAAATTATTTTAATGTAAAAAAGCGTGGGGTGTCTGATGTTAACATTCCATTGATAGAGTCATGTGGGTAAGTAGGCACTGTGGGTATGTTGCGAAATATTTTCAGAAGACACCCCACGCTTTTTTACATTAAAATAATTTCTTTTATTTCTCACTCAACCTTAACTTGAATGATTAAAAAAGTTATTTTCTACTTTTTAGTTTAGTTCATATATAAAAGCATGTTTTATTATTTATTTTCTATTTTTTAGTCCCGCTAAATACAGAAGCGCGATTTTATATATTTTAATCTACTATGATTTCATGACTACTATCGGTAACTGTAATTATTTTCCAAATCATTAAATATGTACAGCTGTATTAATCGTGAAATCTCGATTTTTAAAATTCATTCAAATAATTTTACATTGTCGTCTTGTTACTTGATAATCGAAGCATTGCATCAAATGCTATGTAACAGAGAAGCTTTAGATGAAATGCTCGATTACGAAGACTATGACTAAGTGCTACATAAGCTTGTCCAGCAGCAAACAGTCGAGAGCCTAGATAAATGACTGCATGATCAACTGTACGGCCTTGAATCTTGTGGACGCTCGATGCCCAACTCAGAATGTCAATGGCAACATTCGTCTCTCAGCAGTTCCATATTTGGCTATTTTCTATCCAACTTACCTACTACATAAAAATGTAATAAGTGCAAATATTTATAAATTTAAATTCATATAAATGTTAATGTTTTGAAATTATATGAAAATATAACTTTGACTGTTTAACAATCAATTAAAATTTGAAGTAGTCACCAATGGTACTAAAATGGCCGAAACCAGTACTTCTTTTAAATTAGACAATAACTCACAAATGAACAATTAAAAAACTAAGTTTTACATTATTCCTGCATTAGTAACTACATATTATGTTTTATAATCACATTCCAAGCTTAGATCTTAAATATTATAATAATACAAAAGTAAGTTATATAATACCACTAGCTTTTGCCCGCGGCTTCGCTCGCGTTAAGAAGTATTATTATTAAATAGGTATAGTTTTTGTGGCTTTACTTTTGTTTAGCGTGTGTCAAAAATTAGGATTATTTTTTTAATTTTTTGGGCTGTGCGTTGATAGATCACTATGTCAGTCATACTGTCATATGTTAGATAAGTTTTCGTTTGATTTAAGTAGAGGTTTAGTCGGTTAGACTTTTTTAAAATGGCTAAAGAAAATCTGAACGTTAATCGAGAAGTTGAAGAATGTACTGTCGTCCCTATTATTGGTGACCGTGCATGTTTGTTTCGTGCTCTCTCTTATTTAATGTACGGAACACAAGATAGAGCAATGGAGGTGCGTTCAGAAATTGTCAGATATCTAGTTAATGACTGGAGCAAGTTTTCAATTATGACCCACGACAGGAATGGTGATAACTACGTAACATCTGACGAATATTTTGCTGATATGATTAAAAATGCTAATTATGGCGGATTTTGTGAGTTAATAGCAGCAGGACTTATATTCCCATTTAAGTTTGAAGTTTATAGCAACGGTCTCATATATACGGCATCTGGATATAACGACTATCCGGCAAGGCGATTACGATTCAGACAAGATTTGTCCAGTGGGCATTTTGATGCCTATCTTCCCATAACAGCACAGAAAATTACTCGGGGTCGTATGGAGGTAGCTGTAGAAGAACATGATTTTGGAATTGATACACCTTCGCAACTTAAAGTTGATAAGGGTTGTCAGGAGGTACCTGTTTTAGAGCGTGAACATTCACCTATGGTATCTTCAATAAATTATGATGAAAATTTAATAAAAAGTTTATTGTCCCAATCTGAGTCTGTGACATTAATAGAAAAAAAGAAAAACAAACGTAGGGCAAGGTTTACTAATTACACACGAAAAAATCAATTACAAAAACATCAAAAACATATGGACAGACTACCTCTACGAAAAGCTGTGTCTGAATATAAGATAAAAAAAACCTGATGTACAGAGGCAAGCTGTTGCCACCTACCAGGCTGCACACCCTGAGAAACACAGGCAAGCTGTCGCCACCTACCAGGCTGCAAACCCTGAAAAGCATAGGCAATCTGCTGCACTATATCAGCCCAGGAATACCGATGTGCATAGAGTGATTCAGTCACGGTATAGAGAAAATACAATTCAGCGTGTATGGAGAAGCAAGTTGCTTTCAGGTTCGGCGTATGACCCAGATATTGCTTATGAAACTGACAGCAGTGTAGTCTTAGGTTCTATGACGTACAAGTGTCAGTGGTGTAACGCCTTGAAGTGGAAAGATGAGACACCTGGAATGTGTGCGCCGGTAAAGTACAACTTGAGCCGTTTAAACAACTGCCTGAACCACTTTACAGTCTGGTTAATGATTTTCACCCAAATCATGTACAATTCATAGATAATATCCGAAAATATAATGCCTGTTTTTAAATAACTTCCTTTGGTGGAAAACAAATAAAAGATGGTGGTTATTCACCAACTTTTAAAGTTCAAGGACAAGTCTATCATTTAATTGGAAGTATATTACCGGCAACTGAGCAGGATGCACAGTTTCTGCAAATTTATTTCGTCGGTGAAGATGATAGAGAAGCTAATATTTGATGTTCTAAATTTCCTGATTTGAGACCAAATTTAATCTAACAATTGCAGCTTAAGTTACATGAGGTGAACCCATACATAAAACATCTAAAAACAGCCATTGATAAAATATCGCCTTCAGAGTCATTCAAGGTCGTAATACATGCAGATAAAAAACCACAAAGAGAACACAGGGGCAGATTTAATGCACCAACGGCAAATGAAGTGGCTGTTGTATTGATAGATCAGCATTTTGACCGAAGAGACATTATCCTCGAAAGCCGAAGTAACTCACTTCAGCGTATCAGTGAGATACATGAACAGGTATCTCCTGACAACCCTTATTAGCTTGCTCTAGTCATTAACCACATATCTGACAATTTCTGAACACACCTCCATAGCTCTATCTTGTGTTCCGTACATTAATTAAGAGAGAGCACGAAACAAATATGCACCGTCACCAACAATAGGGATGACAGTACGTTCTTTAACTTCTCCATTAACGTTCAGACTTTCTTTAGCCATTTTAAAAAAGTCTAACCGACAAAACTTATACTTAAACCAAACGAAAACTTATCTGACATATGATAGTATGACTGACATAGTGCTCTATCAACGCACAGCCCAAAAATTAAAAAAATAATCCTAATTTTTTACACACGCTAAACAAAAGTAAAACCACAAAAACTAAACCTATTTAATAATAATACTTCTTAACGCGAGCGAAGCCGCGGGCAAAAGCTAGTCGTCAAATATAATCCGATAGATATATTATCTATGCACTATGCACAAAAATGGTTAATTCAAAGTTCTCTCCAAAATAACTCAATGTAGATGGCGTTAGCATACAGAAATTCGTATATTTTAAACTGAAAAGTTACTAATCTTATATAGCCTGCATCTCAAAATCCTTTTTTAGGGGATGCCTTCGTCATAGTAGCTTTATGCATGCAAAGTCTCAGCCCGATCGGTTTAAAATTGACAAAGTTTCATACAAACTTTCATCCCATATTTTATCCCCTTGGGAGTAGAATTAATCAAAATCCTTTCTTAGCTGATGCCTACGTCATAACATCTAACTGCATGCCAAATTTCAGCCCGATCCGTCCAGTGGTTTAGGCTGTGCGTTGATAGATCACTATGTCAGTCAGTCACCTTTGAGTTATATATATATATATATATATATATATATATATATATATATATATATAGATTTCAATTTTTAACTTCACAAATAAGCACTAAATCAGTTGAAAACTATGTTATATCATAACATTTCAAGCTTTGATCTTAAATATTGAAATTTATCTTTAAACAATCCTCTTGTAAGTATATCTGCAAATTGTCAATCACTACCAACAAACTGTAATACAATTATCTTTTTATAATACTTTTCTTTAATAAAGTTATATTTAATTTCAATATGTTTATACTTCTTATGGAAATTAATATTTTTAATGACACTGATAGCAGTTTGGTTATCTAAATTAGGACAGTCCTCTTTACTTAAAAACTGTTTGATCCACATGGCCTCTTTTTAACAGCACAAGCTGCCATAAATTCAACCTCTGTAGTAGATAGAGCCACAGTTTGTTGTCTTTGGCTGTACCAAGCCACAACCGCCCCGTTCTTGATGAAAGCATAGCCAGTAAGTGAATGACTTGTATCCATGTTCAGCCGGTACATGTTATTGATTATAAATTAGCTGTTGTTAATTTTTACTGTTTATAATAACAGTCAGTTTTGTCAAATCATACTTGGCCATGACTTTGAATAATCTGATTCACAGATATCAGATTGCTAGGTTGCTAGTTCGAGAACATGTAAAACATTATTAAACAGGACCACTTTGTCATGACCTTTATAATATATAAGTGGCTAAGCTTACTTCTCCTGAGGACTGCACAGATAATTCCTGTCAATTTCTCCTATATTTCTTTGGCAACACACATACACAGATTTGAATGTGCACATAATTTGTTGGATTGACTGAAGTATTATCTTCGTCTTAGCTTTAGCGTCTCGTTTCTTATCTACTCTTTCTGAGAAGTCTTCTATGCAATGCCAGAGTTCCTCATGTCCTCATGTTTAGCAATGCATACTGCATTGCTAAATGCCAGGTTGCATAATTTATATGGCCAGACAGGTTTTCGATAAATGCGAGAGTATTATTTAATGCCATTTTCAAATAGACATCTCAATTCAAACACTTAAATGCTTCGCAAAGACCTAACAGGAAAACTTTTACACGAACTACGTTTTGTTTTTAATGTTCACTTCAATCTTTGATCACTGATTTTGCCATATTAGATATTACACTGTCTTTATTTCTGAGCTTTTCTGGGCCCTTAACCTGATGAATTGAACGACGTAGCTCGAGTTTTATTAACTATTTAATATGAAACTAACAAGAAAAACATACAGTGACTTGACAGATGACCTTGATGTCACGAAATAGAGACAATGTTTTACGGTAGCGCCCTCTAGGCGCGTAATTCGAAATTGGAAACTTAAATTCAAGAATTTAATCCTGACTATCCCAATAACTGATTAGGATAATGGTGTAAACTTATTAAATTATTGCATTGTCATCGGTCCTCGATAAGTCTACCAAATTTAAATGAAATCTGACCGTTTCAAGTGGGTTAAAATCAAGTCCGAAGGAGTCGGTTACAAACATACAGGTCAAGCTAATAAAAAGCATGTAAAAAACAAGCGCTTAGATGTCCGGTGGTCTGGAATTTTATAATATATTATTGAATGAATACTATTGAAGAAAATAAAATATATTTTAACTAGCTATTTCCCACGGCTTCGCCCGCGTGGATATATAATATATTAAAATATGCCTGGTGAAAAATATATTGGTGTAATATATATTCCTTTTCCGTCGTATATATTACACAAAATATTGGCAATAGTTTTATGACCAGCCGACTGCTTGACGTCAATGCTCCTTATAAATTTAACTACATAAATGATATTACTTTTATACTGATAAATAAAGCAATTCTTGCGAAATTCCTCCCTAATCTTTCCAAAATATTCAAAAATGCACAACCTGCCGGCACTCCTGTAGTACAATTTTTTTTTATAATTTATGGTCTATACACACGTTGTTCGTTCCGTTCTGGGCAACAAAAGGGCAACGCGTGCCCCACAACCTACCATATTCCCTCCCCATCGGCAGTGGTCCGGCCACTGGAACCACTTCTGTTTTACACGCTTAGAGGATAAATTACCAAAACTTCTGAAACACTTCTTTATTTATTTAATATTAAATAGGCAAATACAAATTTTCGCGAATCTAATTTCAAAACTCATAAAGTTTCATAAAAAAGTTGGAAACCCTATTTTTACACTCTTAGGGGAGAATTTCCCAAAATGCTTTAAAACTTGTGTTTATTTGTATTAAATAGCTAATAACAAATTTTTAAGGGAACTAACTTCGAAACTAATGAAGTTTCATACAAACTTGCAACTCCTACTTTTCATCCTTAGGGAAGAAATTTCCAAAAATGCTGAAGCACGTGTTTGTTTATTTAATATTAAATAATCAAATCCAAATTTTAACGGTTCTAACTTTAAAACTGACAAAATTTCGTAAAAAAATCTTGCAACCCCTAATCCACTCCCTTAGAGCCGAATTTCTCAAAATGCTGAAACAGGTAAATTTTTATTGAACATTATATAGCTAATAACAAATTTTCAGGGATCTAACTTCAAAACTGACGAAGTTTCATACAAACTTGCAACCCCTTATTTTTCAGCTTTAGGGGAGAAATTTCCAAATATTCTGGAACATGTGTTTATTTATTTAATATTAAATAGACGAATACAAAGTTTCACGAATCTAGCTTCAAAACTGACGAAGTTAGATACAAACATGCAACCCCTATTTTCTACCCTTAGAGGCGAAATTTCCAAAAATCGTTTCTTATTGAGCACCTACAATATAAAAGGCAGCAACTGTCAAAATTTCATGTAATTACCCCTAGTGGTTTAGGCTGTGCGATGATGAATCATTCAATCAGGACAAGCTCTTTTATATACACACCGTGGAATCTAATTGGCTGTTTTCCTGAAACGTATGTACTCAGTTAATATCCCCACATAACTAAAAAAGAATTTAAGTCTCTTTGTCCGGCAAAGCTAGATTACGCCAATATACTCTTCGACGCTATGAACAATACCTCGGATAAGTACGCCACTTACGCTGAATATGCCCGGCGCACTTTACTTCGTTTGCGCATTGTACAAGGTCTAAGCGATGAATTACGTACTCTTATTGTTATAAGAGGAATTGCAAATCCTCAAGTACGCGCGGCTGCCGCTAATGCAGATTTGAATCCAGACAGCCTCGTGTCATTCCTGTCTATTTACACTAAGCCGAATCATAACATACGTGAAACCCGTGGCCCTGCTCTGAAAGTTTCTTCTTCACTTCCAGCACAGCAAATTAACCGTGATAAAGATATTAAATGTTTCTCTTGTGGCCAAAGGGGACATTTACGCCGTAATTGTAGCACGAAGCCAAAGTCCCTAGTTGGCAATAACGACAGTAGACCACCGCTACATACTAGCGGTCCTAGTACTCTGTGCACGTTTTGCAAGAAACCTGGTCATAGGGAGAACAATTGTTTCGCTAAGGCTAGGGCAGAGTCTCGAAATGAGCGTAGTGTTAATTTGTGCACGGACTGCTCGAACTATACCCAGAGTAGCGACATTACCACGGCTGTCGTTTACGGTGTATCAATGGACGTACTAATAGACAGTGGCGCACTTAACGTATCCTTAGTCTCTTCCGCTGTATTAAAATACCTTCCTTGTCAGCCTAAATTTCGCCATTGCGTACTTAAAGGAATCGGAAATAAAGAATTTCTCTCGACGTCATACATCACGGTTATTATTGAGTTTGACAGTTTATCGATCGAAGCTGACCTAGTAATAGTACCGTCAGCATTGATGGTAACACCGATAATAATAGGAGCGGATATACTTAACCGCGACGGTGTGACTTACGTACGAACAAAGGACCGACAATACCTTTCTCACTCGGAACAAGTGAAATGCGTTAATGTTACATCACGAACGGATGAAGTCGAGATAAATACGCAAGTAAAGGGTAGTGAGTGCGATACGTTGCTGAGTGTGGTTAGGGATTATTCGCAGTTCTTAATTACGGGTACGGCTGAAACCACTGTGAAGACAGGCGAGATGGAAATTAAATTAACTAGCTCCACTCCTGTGGTCTATCGGCCATATAAGCTCTCACATGCCGAAAAACTTAAGGTTAGAGAAATAACGTCGGATCTTTTAGATAAAGGCATTATGGGGTACGACGCCAGAAACCTCCGCGTGGTGTACCCTGGGTGCGGGCGACAGTCCCCCAGATCCCTCTGTCGAATTGTCGCCCGTAGCGAATCTCTGGCGCGAGGGGGGGTTCCCCAGCAATGGGTTGAGCCCCAATTCGCTCCTGACTCTCTATTTGTAGAGGGTACAGGAGGCGAAATTTCGGACGGGCCCGGTCACTCATTAATTTGAGGGCTGGGCAGGCTTATGCCACCGCCGACATATCGTAAACCTGATATCTTGCTTCAAGACAAGTTGTCGTGAGGCGTAGTATCAGGAACGAGGGTCTTGGCTTAACCGCCCGGACCGCGAGGAAGACAACCTCTATAAAGAGTTCGAATCAACATTCGAATTCGGAAATCACCCAGAATCTTAAGTTCTGGCGTGCGGCGAGAAGATGCATGGCAGATGGGTTGTTCTGTCGTTAGCACGCTCCAGCCAGGGTACCGGCCGACCCCCTGGTTGGTAAATGTAGGCTTGCCCGGGTACAGGGATCTCTGCCCGGGTCGACCGTTAGTTCTCCCATACTCGTGGGATTCACTATGAATGCTTCCAAATTTAAAAATTCTTCCGACGGGAATCATAGTGATTCCCACCTCAAGGCCTTGTCAAGCCAATGTAAAACTGACACAAACGACGCCTCGTCCCTAGGACTCGAGGCGTCCGCCGAGGGCCCGGCACCTATCATAGAGGCCCCAATAAAAAAGGTCGTGTGTATCGTTGATATCTGATATCAAGTCGTACATATCGTTGACTGTTTAAAGTGTTAGCAATCGTAAAAACAGTAGCGTTCGATTCGCTAGTAAGTTGTTTGGTAATATGTCATAGGCCTCTAGAGGCCTAATAATGACTGTATGGTTCTAGATGAAGCAGACCCCTTGGAGCCCGCTCAGCCGATAGCGCCGAAATTGCCACCAGGCGAACATGATCGCACTGGTGCGATTTCAGCTGTTTCGCCGTCTTCATCTCCATGCGACGCTAGTGGTACGATCGACTCGCCACCACATACGAGTGGTACGGCTGGGTTGTCAATGCCACTACTGGACTAGGCCACATCCTGGACGACTGGTCAGACATAGGCACTTCAGGATCGAGGATGACCAGCTGTCAGGAGAGGCCGTATTAGATATACCCCCAGATTGTCAATAAAGTACGCCGAGTAAACCTATAAAAGCGCGGTGCTTGGTAGTGTTCGGTCATTGCCATGACACACCCCAACCAACTAGTGGCTGGGGCGGCCTCCTACACCCCATCGTATATGTCTAAAATCAGACGTCCGCGTCACGTCCTCAACGACGAGGACGACGCTATAACGATCGCCCAATCAGAAGCCTACGCCGCGCGCGAGGCCATCAAAAACAAATATCCGCGATTTCGTCCTCGCCGTCGAGGTGCGAAAACACGGCGCGCAAAAACCACCGACCCAAAGATGGACACGTCCACGTCCACCTTACCCTCAGCGACGCCCCGAGCCGAGGTCCGTTCCCCACGGGGGAGCCCTCGGGCGATGACGCTTAACACTCTTCCATCGGGTTGAGAGACTTCGGGCTCGCCCGCAAAACCGGTTAAGCTGTAAAAGCCCCTTCGGCTAACAGCCCGCAGTTGGTACGTTTTAGTGGGTATTCAGTGTCCCCTTCAGGGCCTGCGAGTCCCACATACCCTGCCCGGGGCGGGTATGCGAGAAATGCATTTTTAACCACTGCGTCACCAAAAAAAAAAAAAAAAAAAAAAAGTGTTCGGTCACTTCTTGTCGGACATCGCGCGGTGCGGACGCGTTTGGTTGGATTGCTCGGTGTACGTAAGCCATTTTGTTAATTACTGTGTTTTATTGTTAAATTAATTCTTGTTCTATTTTCAAATGTAATTGTGAAGTAAGTCGTGAATAACTGGTTGTATTTGATTGTAATTATTTCTTGATATTGCTTGTAATTACATTGTTTAAAAGTTAATTAAAATAAAATAAGGCTAGGCCACCGCCTTATTATTTTTTTTATTCAATTCTCACTTCTGGTTGCTAAATATATATATATATATATATATATTTATAACATTTGACACAATCACATATGATGCCATCATACACCACCACTGAACTACTCCGACAACTTAGCACGAAGGTAGCAGACGAAGTGCTGAGTTGTCTCAGTCGTAGTAAACCCATAACATTCAAGTTCCTTTACATCCTCTAAACTAGTTCTGTTTGTTTGAGCTTGTCTTCATATGGTACATTATATGTATAAAATGTTGAATATTATACCGGGTATCTCAGAATATTTTTCGTTTTTTAATTGACCCATACGCGTCAACCGCAGGTTGCAGGGAGAGGGAGTGGACTTAAACGCTTGGCCGGCTTGTTAAGTTCAGGAACCATGAATCGTTCCACGGGATGGCAGTCCGGGATAGTACCACATTCTCGCAGAGAGATCGACGTCTGAGTAATGGTGATTTATTTTTGCGCTTCGTTCGGTGAGCGAGAGAGCTGGAAACCCAACTGGGTGGGTTCGGGGTTTGTATTGGTAGGCAGCGGCCTAGCTGTACCTTTGGTATAGCAAAGGTACATGAGCGGTAGTAACACTTACCATCAGGTGTGCTACTCGCTCGCTTGCCACCATAAGCAATACAAAAAAAATACTGTTACACGCCTCCTCAAGGGTGTCGTCCCATTGATGATCACTCTCCAGTGCTCTGCAAGCTTCTTGAAACATACTATTAACAGCGTATAAAAATGTAAATAAAAAAAATGATTAAAAAAATCGAAAAACCCGACTGCGTAAAAACGCACCTGCGCCGCACCCATCGACACCGAGGGCCTGATCAGCGGCGGCGGTCGCGATAGCTTCTCCACGATCTCTGCGGAACGCTCGCACATGAAAATATGTTATAATATATCACATTTAAAACGGCAACCTCGTGTAATAACTTTAAGAAAACCGTTAAATACAGATGTACTTCTGTGCGCGTCTCTCGTACGTGTGGAGAGTGACATCAGCAGAGGGCGCGGCAGACGTCGACCGCAGCTGGATGCATTTTATTATATGGACGAACGCGTCTAATGATATCCTTAGATTTACATATAAATACAAGCTACTCAACATAATACATAATGAGTAGACTACCAGTGGGATATGTATGTCTTCAGTGACTTGCCCGTTGCCCGTCGCCCCGACAACAGACATGAAACTGTTTATCTACCTATCATCATCATCATTCTCCTACTCTTATCCCAATTACTTGGGGTCGATACAATATATACTCTTCTTCTGTAGTACATATTGTATAAAAAAAATGATTAAAAAATCAAAAAACCCGACTGCGTAAAAAGTCACCAAAACTACGTACATAATAAAAAAACTGAAAAGAAAAAAAACAAGCACTTAGATGTCCGGTGGTCTAGAATTCCATAATATATTATAGAATAAATACTATTGCAGAAAATGAAATATATTTTAATAATAGAACATGACAACTGAACAGTGGGGATCCATTGAAAAATTAGATTTGCTGTCGAATAAAGGATGATGTTCTATTATTAAAATATATTTCATTTTCTGCAATAGTATTTATTCAATAATATATTATGGAATTCTAAACCACCGGACATCTAAGTGCTTGTTTTTTTCTTTTCAGTTTTTTTATTATGTACGTAGTTTTGGTGACTTTTTACGCAGTCGGGTTTTTTGATTTTTAATCATTTTTTTTTATTTTATACTTTTTAGTTATAAATACCTAGGTAGCTATAGTTATCTTATTTATTAATAAGTAGGTAAGTACCTAACTATATATAGTTTTTCGATTGAAGTTGAGTACTACATCGTTAGAAATTGGAGATGGGCGACCGCGTCAGACATTAGATACTTTAGGTAGGACTACCTATGGTGTATTGGACAATATACCTACTAGATACTTCAGTATATGTCCATCCACATCCAGTTATATGAATTTTTCGTCTTTTCATCGTAAATTTCTACTGTCTAAAAAACCTATATGTGAGAAAAGTTGTTACGAAACTTTAAATCGATATAGATCCTAAACGGCCAGTCAAATCGAAAAATGTTGAGAGAAAACTAAAAATGATTTTTAAATACCTATTTAACGATACCCCACTCGATATAGTTTGTTGACTTTATTTTTTTTAATTTTGACGATATGGCGTCCAGTAGTCGCTATATTGAATTTTCAATAACGTCATATCTTTACTTTACTTTGATTGACGTGTGAATCATCAAAATCGGCCCAGGCGTTTGGTCTATATAGTGCTTCAAAGGATACATACAAACATACATACATATATAGACTGTTAAACACAATACCACTCCTTTGCAGTCGGGTAAAAACTAGGCCCTCGCACAATATGCAGCAACAGGCGGAAGTAATAGCATTTGCTGTTGCTAGAGGCACTGTCGGGGGCTTGAGGCCCTTCGACCGGTGCTGATGGATGGTTGGATTTGTCCTCTCCTTTCGACTGATGCAGGGGTATAGATGGAGCATGACTACTTCAACATGTGCTACACGGCATGTGCACTCGGTCGTGAGGAGGGAGAGCACACCGTCCTACCACAACTGCGATTGCGAGGTGGATACGCGGCAGCGTTCGACTGGACGTGGCTAGATGGCTTAGCGTTGGGGTGTCGGGGACAAAATGTCAATAGACGACCTCTCCACATCCCGTAAAAGCGTGGAAGGGACCGCTGTGGTTTTAGTGCGTATTTCGGTCGAGAAGTCGGCCGGCGAGTCCCACACATCCCCTCGACTGTCACCGGCAGGGGATAGTGGGTAAATGCATTTCCACAGCGTGGACAAAAAAAGGGTATAACAGGGCCCTAAACTCGTCACAATCGTCGGTACCATCCTGTTGCTGCTGACTTGTCGCTAACGACCTACCGCTGCCGACTGTCACTAAGACGATGCTCGATAGTGTCAGCAACTGGGACTCGGTCGCGGCCTTTTGCAAGACAGTCATCTCACAGAAGGAGCCGCCCGCTGGGGCGAGTCACAAAGGAGACTCGCCACACTGACACACTCTGCCGCTGGTACATAACGCGGCACAGGCGCGAGTACCTGCGGCCACGGGTGGATGGATCGGGATTAATCAGTCACCCACAGAGAGAACGACCGCGTGAGAGCAACACTGTTGTTTGCCGGGACGACGGAGACGATATCTGAAAGAATAACTCGCCAGGCCGGCCACGGACGTCACGAAAGCGATGCCACAGGTCGGCCTAATGGCGATGGGGAAGGAACACGGTGGGTTATGGGATATATAAAATATATATAATATTTTATATTCTCTCCCCATCGCTATTGGGCCGGCCACTGCTGCCCTTGCTTGACCTCCGCGGCCAACCTGGCAAGTACCATCTTACCTAAGAAAGTACGTTTAGTACGCTATATGATGTGGATCTTTACTTTTCTTTTTCGTGTATGACTTAGTTGTTAGTCAACAACAGAGACAACTTTACACGGACTGTTGGGTAAGCGCTAAGTGCTTTCAACCCAAGTACCTTTACTAAGTTTAAGAAGTTAACACTTTTGAAAATATATGGAAATAATGAGTTAAACAAAATTATAGCGCCATCTTTTATTCATTTAACACACTAAATATCTAAATAAATCATGCATTTTATTACTTTCCAGCTAAACTATACAGGGTGGAAAGGGACCGCTCTCGAAAACAAAGACAGGTAACCCTACTAGTCCTACTTGTAATGATAGGCTAAAAAAAACCGATTCGGATGAAAAAAAAAAATTTTTTTCACCACGCGAGGTCGTTGAACTCTTGAACATATGATCGTCAGTTTTGAATAGATTGCGTTTTCTCTCATCTGAGTATAGTTACGTATTTCTTATGGAATTTTCGTTATATGGCACTGTCCTAATACGATGGAATATGAAAAAAAACTTAAAATTCATTGTGAAAAATTTTTCAAGCTATTGCATAGCTTCTATCGTCGGCCGTGAGCATGGAGACCGAATCCGGAAATTCCGTAACGAAAATAACCTAACACCCCCCCCACTCCGACCGGCACAGCGGTGACACTTTTTAGTTTTGCCATCTATCGATGAATAGCAGAACTTTTAATGACTTTTTTGAAATATCACGCTTGTCTCTTTAGTTCAGCAACTCGCCTCTAGGTGGCATTGGTTGTATCGGCGTCAGAAAACTATATGAGGAGAAACCTTATTCCTTGTAATGTACTCCTACCATATATAAACCCTTCATATAAGGGCGTGCTCCGAGGACAGTCCGTCAGATTAGTAAAAAAAAATCAATTCTCAGAAAAACTCGAGCGCGTCAGATTAAGGCCAGGTAAGTTAAATACATACAGAACAGAATATATTTCAATAATCTGATGATTTTAGCGTGGCATAAGGAAATAGGTGAGTGGCAAAATTGTAAAAGAAAAACGTCACTGTGAAATACTCGAGCGCGATTAAATTTTTTTTATTTTGAAGGAAATCCTGTAAGAATTACAGAATAAAAATAATCTGACGATTTTCATGGGGCGATGTAGCTTAAACCATAAATAAAGTGTGGTGCGTACAGCTGCTGAGAACTGGATTGAAACGCCGCGCCTCTGTTTCCTTCTCACTCTTTCTTTATATTTCACTCTCTCGCAACATCCCCACACTACTATCTAAAAAAACTAAATTATATCAATTATGCTAGGATGGAAATATTCAATAAAACATATAAAGTATCAGACACGTCTCAGCCCTTTTCGCTAAATGTGCGTAACTACGACGGTTGTAACTTGCCACCTTGCCAATCAGAGCTACGGCAACATTTATTAAGATCTAAATACATCGCATGCTTGTGGAGGAATGCTCATTATCGAATCGTAACTGAGATGCAACCAATTAACTGTGGATGGACAAATGTTGATGGAAAATTGGAGCCGACTTGGTTTCTTGGTAGCCAACTTCCTGAAGCATACGAAGATATTGTCAGAACACCTGACTGATATCAGGAGATACTTTAGATTCAGGTACGTTTTTTTTTAATACTATAATACAAAAGAAATAGAAAATTTTAAAGTTTATAACCCTTCCTTTTTACAGAAACACAAAATGAAGAAGGAATTGACCAAGGAGGAATCAATTTTGAAGATGAATCCAGTGAGGATGAAGATTATTATTTTTTTTTATATATTTTAATCTATTTTGTATTAATAAATAATAATAAAATTACACCTACATATATGCGTAATAATTTATTCCACTCAGAAATTGGAAAAAAAAAAATTTCTTTCAAATTGCCAGATTAAGAATATTCCTTCATATATTTGTCAGATTATCATTTAGGACGACTAGAACATCAAGTTAAACCGTTTCTGTAAAAATCTGATGCGCTCGAGTATTTCAAGGTCACGTTTTTTTTTACATTTTCAAAAATCTACCATGACTTTGATCACATCCAAATCGTCAGATATTTTAATAGGACACTTTTTTGAGTTTTCTAAATATTCCCTTCGAATATCTGACACGCTCGAATATCTTTTTGTTTTTTTTTTTCTACCCTTTTCTACAGCCATCCTCCCCTAATTACTCGTCAGAATAATATCTCTCGGTTGTTAGAAAAACAAAGCGGGTAAACACCGTGAATGTCTGAGGCGCTCGAGTATTTTTATGTGAATGATTTTTTTTAACATTTTTGAAAATTAGCACACGCTCTCCTCCTCACTAAAATGGCAAAATGAACAAATTATTTTTCGTTTTAGGCCCAAATCTTCACAATCTAATCGGTCCCCATGACGCTTTAGTAACTGAAAATTTAGCGTACCGGGCTCCCTACCAATAGGTATTTATCATCTATGTACAACAGTGAATATCTGTACTCGTAAATAAATAATTATAATTGCATAAGTTGATAAAAAATGCTATGCAATAGCTTTACCGCAGCAGTCCCCGAGTGCCACACGGTTTTTTTTTTCATCCGAATCGATTTTTTTCTAGCCTATCATTACAAATAGGACTAGTAGGGTCTAGTACTAGTCCAGTAGTAGTTTTCGGGAGCGATCCACTTCCACCCTGTATATTATCAACCAATTAAAAATAATGTTGCATCACAAATAGTTTTAATAATTATTTGGAACACCTGACCAACGTTATATAGCATGGCAACTTCCCTCCTACTTAGGGGGAGGCGTGCGCCCAGCAGTGGGATGTATATGAGCTGAACTGATGAAATATTAAGTAATATAAATATTTTTCTTACTTCACAAATAAATTATATAATTATTTTGAATTAACCCTTCTAGTGACATAAAAAAACGAGCGTCGATTTTTAAAACTTAAATGACCATAACTTTTTTTACTGACGTCAGATTTCAATGAAACAAAGACTAAATGTTGCTCTGAGTTGAGCTTAATCAACTTGTGAAAACGGCACAATAATCCGTTCGGTAACTTTGGAGATTAGCGAGTACACACATACAGACACAAACAAAAAATTCAAAAAATGTATTTTGTGTTCTGTTAATGTTTTCTTACTTGCCTACATTCATTATTTAATAAATTTATTAAATGTACAGAAACGGGGTTTCTACTGATTTATTATATGTATAGATAGATATAAGTATTATACAGACGAGGGTTGTCAGTGTCCATTGATTATGGTATATCTATGTCGTGGCGGTCAGCGCCAGGCGCTCGATGTGCTCGACGTCCAGGCGCATGGCGGCGCGGCCCTCGGTGAGGCGCAGGTCGCGCGCCCCCAGACGGGCGTAGAATGCTAGCGCCGGGGCGTTGCTCTCCAGCACGTGCCAGTCCACACGCGTCACGCCCTCGCGAGCCGCCATCTGCGAAACGCGAGGGTCAATCGGTCAGGTTCGGGGTACGAAGCGCAGGCGCGAGATGCGGGGTGCACTCACCTGGCATAGCGCGCCCATGAGGCGCAGCCCCACGCCGTGGCGGCGCGCGCTCGGCCGCACGAACAGGTCCTCCACGTAGTAGGCGCGGCGCGTCCAGCTCGAGTAGGCGCGGCTGCATAGCGCGTGCCCCACCAACGCGCCACCGCACTCCGCTACCAGCGAGAAGAACCACGGCGATTCACAGTCGAAGCCGTCCTTCACTAAGTCTGCGACAGGGCGTTCGTTAGTGTGTGTACGTCGTGCCACGTGCGCCCCAACAACAACAACAGACCCAATGAACATTACAAAAGCTAGTCGTTTAACTAAAGTTACGTTACGTGTACGGCGTGTACGTTGCGCTCAAATTGTTTGCAGACGTTTCGCGAACAAATTGTAATTATTGGTATATTATTTCGTCATTAGCGGTAGGACCACGCTGTTGACAGTTCTCTGTCCACAGCCGCGGGCCGGTCCGTCCGGGGTAGTACCACACTGAGCAGAAAATCGACGTTTGAGTAATGGCAATGTGCTATTCCGCTTCGTTCGGTGAGCGAGAGAGTCGGCAGTCCAACTGGGTGGGTTTGGGGATTGTAATGGTAGGCAGCGACCTAACTATAGCCTAACTATATATTGGTTATAGCAAAGGTCCGTGGACGGCAGTGACACTTACCATCAGGGGTGCTGCTTGCTCGTTTGCCACCGTAAGCAATAAAAAAATGAATGTCAATATTTGCTGTAAAAGTAATAACATTCAAAATAAAGTTGTTCTGTTCCCGCAGTTACTTGTGGTGGACGCTATATATATTCTTATACCATACGATGGTACTTCTACCATATACACACATACACTATATATATATATATATATATATAGTATACACATTGCAAAACTTTTGGCAGTAAACTTTATGATCGTCCGCCTGCCTGACGTCAACCCTCGGTAATATTATCGCCGCGGTTCAGTTTTGGTGCATAGTCAATACTTCGCCACCAGTGACCAGTGTCGCACGCCACCGGCCACACTACTTAGCTGAAGCTAATTAACGAGACGAGGCCCGTGTGTGAAGTGGTGGCCTTGTGGCGGTACGCACCTGCAGCGCTGAGGCGCACGCCGTCCGGCACGCCCTCGTACTCCGCCAGCTCCTGTCCGACACATAATATATCTATACAGTGCGGAAGTGGACCACTCCCGAAAACAAAGACAGGTGACCCTACTAGTCCTACTTGTAATGATAGACTAGAAAAAAAATCGATTCGGATGGAGTACAGTGCCATGTAACGATAACTCGATAAAAAATGCGTAACTATACTCAGATGAGAAAAGACGCAATCTATTCAAAACTCACGATCATATGTTCAAGAGTTCAACGACCTCGCGAGGTGAAAAAAATTTTTTTCTAGCCTATCATTACAAGTAGGACTAGTAGGGTCACCTGTCTTTGTTTTCATTGCTATATTTTTGTTCGCTGTTTAGTCAGATCTTAATCAACATATTTGCAAAAATCAAGACGGAAAGGTTGAGTTATATTAGGAACAATCAATAAGATACGATATGGAGACAGCATATTGATGCTGATCAGATGGGTCGCAAGACGCTATGACGTATTTATGTGCGCTACTACGGTCGTTTCGATTTCTTTAAACCATTTACTTGCAAATATTTAAAAACATTCGAAGGGTTCAAATATCAAAATAAATCCTTTGAATAAGTGATAAACCCCGCTTCAAACAACTGGTCGAGTTCCTGAATAAGTGATAAACCCCGCTTCAAACAACTGGTCGAGTTCCTGAATAAGTGATAAACCCCGCTTCAAACAACTGGTCGAGTTCCTGAATAAGTGATAAACCCCGCTTCAAACAACTGGTCGAGTTCCTGAATACACCGAAGCCTCTCGGTATCCCAGCTCACATCTTACAAATGAGAGCTGGCGCGCCGAAATTATACAATGTTTGCAAGTAAACATTTTTAAGGTTCTCCAAATACCATCAACTTACCTCTTCAAATTTCAGAGAGTGCAGTTTGTCATCAAAGTCTACTTCGCATTAACCATAAACAAAGCTCGAGGTCAAATTCTTAAGTTAGCGGGAGTAGACTTGAGAGAAAGCTGCTTCATGGGCAGTTGTATGTGACATGCTTCAGAGTAAGCTCACAGAGTAGCCTGGTTATTCTCATTTCAATGCGAAAGAAAAACAAAAGATACTGTTTACAAAGAAATACTGTAGTTGATGTAGTATTGTGGGTGCATGGACCGGGTATTAGTCCGTGACCTCGTCCAGGTCAGCCTCGTGAGGGCGACGCCTCGGCATCACAGTTGTTTGTTGCCGGGCGACTATGGTGATGATACCCGAAAGGATAACACGCCGGGCCGGCCATGGATGTCAAGGAAGCGGTATCAGAGGTCAGCCTAATTTCTATGCAAAACACGGTGGGTTATGGGTCCGCATACTACCCTTTCGTCGCCTCGGTCAATGGGCGCAGCTGTTCAAAACGTAGCCTCCTAAGAAAAAAGCCTCGTGTCCATAATATATAACAAAATTTTATTTCATTGTCATGTTTATTAGGCCTTTAAATACCCTACACTATTTTATATTTTATAAGTATACAAACATTCAAACATAATAATTTATAAATTATAATAAAATTATTAACGTAAAAAACAAAAAAAAAACTATTAGAACCATTTTCGACTTCTACGCGAACAAAGACGTGGGTAAATGTTAGTAATTAATAAAATAATAAAAAAGGCAAAAAATTAAAAAAAGGAAGCTAAGGATCCGAACCGAGTTCCGACTTGTTCGGATTAGACTACTCAATGTTCCATCTGAGCTATGTCTATTCTTAATGACAGCGTCAAAATTTGCCTGTACCTATATGTTAATAGTTTTCAGCCAATGAAAATTATTTTTTTATTGCCTGAAAATTAAAGAAAATTTAAAACAATATTGTCTAGAAATGAAACCTAGCTAGATAGATTAATCGCCCCCCGAAACCTCCTACATGCTAAATTTCAAATTGTTGGTGGCGTTTTCGAGATCCAGAAAAAAATATATATACAAGAATTGCTCGTTTAAAGATATTAGATAAAGTGTTATCGCAATCGGTCCAGTAGATAGTTACGGCGTGAACTAACAAACATACTCGTACACAGTACCCATACAGTTACGGCGTGAACTAACAAACATACTCGTACACAGTACCCATACAGTTACGGCGTGAACTAACAAACATACTCGTACACAGTACCCATACAGTTACGGCGTGAACTAACAAACATACTCGTACACAGTACCCATACAGTTACGGCGTGAACTAACAAACATACTCGTACACAGTACCTATACAGTTACGGCGTGAACTAACAAACATACTCGTACATAGTACCCATACAGTTACGGCGTGAACTAACAAACATACTCGTACATAGTACCCATACAGTTACGGCGTGAACTAACAAACATACTCGTACACAGTACCTATACAGTTACGGCGTGAACTAACAAACATACTCGTACACAGTACCTATACAGTTACGGCGTGAACTAACAAACATACTCGTACACAGTACCCATACAGTTACGGCGTGAACTAACAAACATACTCGTACATAGTACCCATACAGTTACGGCGTGAACTAACAAACATACTCGTACATAGTACCCATACAGTTACGGCGTGAACTAACAAACATACTCGTACACAGTACCTATACAGTTACGGCGTGAACTAACAAACATACTCGTACACAGTACCTATACAGTTACGGCGTGAACTAACAAACATACTCGTACACAGTACCCATACAGTTACGGCGTGAACTAACAAACATACTCGTACATAGTACCCATACAGTTACGGCGTGAACTAACAAACATACTCGTACACAGTACCTATACAGTTACGGCGTGAACTAACAAACATACTCGTACACAGTACCTATACAGTTACGGCGTGAACTAACAAACATACTCGTACACAGTACCCATACAGTTACGGCGTGAACTAACAAACATACTCGTACACAGTACCTATACAGTTACGGCGTGAACTAACAAACATACTCGTACACAGTACCTATACAGTTACGGCGTGAACTAACAAACATACTCGTACACAGTACCTATACAGTTACGGCGTGAACTAACAAACATACTCGTACACAGTACCTATACAGTTACGGCGTGAACTAACAAACATACTCGTACATAGTACCCATACAGTTACGGCGTGAACTAACAAACATACTCATACATAGTACCCATACAGTTACGGCGTGAACTAACAAACATACTCGTACACAGTACCTATACAGTTACGGCGTGAACTAACAAACATACTCGTACACAGTACCTATACAGTTACGGCGTGAACTAACAAACATACTCGTACACAGTACCCATACAGTTACGGCGTGAACTAACAAACATACTCGTACATAGTACCCATACAGTTACGGCGTGAACTAACAAACATACTCGTACACAGTACCTATACAGTTACGGCGTGAACTAACAGACATACTCGTACACAGTACCCATACAGTTACGGCGTGAACTAACAAACATACTCGTACATAGTACCCATACAGTTACGGCGTGAACTAACAAACATACTCGTACACAGTACCTATACAGTTACGGCGTGAACTAACAGACATACTCGTACACAGTACCCATACAGCACACACTAACGCGGTTGGAGTACGATGTCATCAATGTTGAGAGACACTATTATAATACCTTAGTATTTCACAGCTAATATTTTAAAATTTATTTATATAGGATACCAACGAACGAAACAAATGTGGTAATACGAACTTTTGGATTACAATTGGTACTAACGTTAGAGTACGAATGTAACGTTTTTAGTTTTTTAAATTATTATTTATTATCATACTTTTCTTTAAAGTTATATTTAATTTCAATATGTTTATACTTCTTATGGCAATTAATATTTTTAATGACACTGATAGCAGTTTGGTTATCTAAATTAGGACAGTCCTCTTTACTTAAAAACTATTTGATCCACATGGCCTCTTTTTAACAACACAAGCTGCCATAAATTCAACCTCTGTAGTAGATAGAGCCACAGTTTGTTGTCTTTGGCTGTACCAAGCCACAACCGCCCCGTTCTTGATGAAAGCATAGCCAGTAAGTGAATGACTTGTATCCATGTTCAGCCGGTACATGTTATTGATTATAAATTAGCTGTTGTTAATTTTTACTGTTTATAATAACAGTCAGTTTTGTCAAATCATACTTGGCCATGACTTTGAATAATCTGATTCACAGATATCAGATTGCTAGGTTGCTAGTTCGAGAACATGTAAAACATTATTAAACAGGACCACTTTGTCATGACCTTTATAATATATAAGTGGCTAAGCTTACTTCTCCTGAGGACTGCACAGATAATTCCTGTCAATTTCTCCTATATTTCTTTGGCAACACACATACACAGATTTTAATGTGCACATAATTTGTTGGATTGACTGAGAGTATTATCTTCGTCTTACCTTTAGAGTCGAGTTTTATTAACTATTTAATATGAAACTAACAAGAAAAACATACAGTGACTTGACAGATGACCTTGATGTCACGAAATAGTGACAATATTTTACGGTAGCGCCCTCTAAGCGCGTAATTCGGAATTGGAAACTTAAATTCAACAATTTAATCCTGATTATCCCAATAACTGATTAGGATAATGGTGTAAACTTATTAAATTATTGCATTGTCATCGGTCCTCGATAAGTCTACCAAATTTAAATGAAATCTGACCGTTTTAAGTGGGTTAAAATCAAGTCCAAAGGAGTCGGTTACAAACATACAGGTCAAGCTAATAAAAAGCATGTAAAAAGATAATTGTATTACAGTTTGTTGGTAGTGATTGACAATTTGCAGATATACTTACAAGAGGATTGTTTAAAGATAAATTTCAATATTTAGGATCAAAGCTTGAAGTGTTATGATATAACATAGTTTTCAACTGATTTAGTGCTTATTTGTGAAGTTAAAAATTGAAATGGTATTATATAACTTACTTTTGTATTATTATAATATTTAAGATCTAAGCTTGGAATGTGATTATAAAACATAATATGTAGTTACTAATGCAGGAATAATGTAAAACTTAGTTTTTTAATTGTTCATTTGTGAGTTATTGTCTAATTTAAAAGAAGTACTGGTTTCGGCCATTTTAGTACCATTGGTGACTACTTCAAATTTTAATTGATTGTTAAACAGTCAAAGTTATATTTTCATATAATTTCAAAACATTAACATTTATATGAATTTAAATTTATAAATATTTGCACTTATTATATTTTTATGTAGTAGGTAAGTTGGATAGAAAATAGCCAAATATGGAACTGCTGAGAGACGAATGTTGCCATTGACATTCTGAGTTGGGCATCGAGCGTCCACAAGATTCAAGGCTGTACAGTCATTTATCTAGGCTCTCGACTGTTTGCTGCTGGACAAGCTTATGTAGCACTTAGTCATAGTCTTCGTAATCGAGCATTTCATCTAAAGCTTCTCTGTTACATAGCATTTGATGCAATGCTTCGATTATCAAGTAACAAGACGACAATGTAAAATTATTTGAATGAATTTTAAAAATCGAGATTTTTCGATTAATACAGCTGTACATATCTATCTGTATATCTGTACTATAGTCCTTAAAATATAGCTTGGTCTCTGTGACAGATAGCGATAAAACCGATGAAGTAATTATGAATACGCGTCATGTTTACAATTTTATTTTGTATCGCCTATATTTTCATTTTGTAAAAAATGCCGCTTATATCTCAACTGAATTATGAATATAAAAATATGAATATTTACACCAAAACTTGTACCTTATATATTTTAAAATACTTAGTAACCATTTTATAATAATATGATGCTTACGCGAGTACAAGGTCATAATGGACTGCGAATAAGATAGAGATGGGGCAATCGATAAACGTAAATCGATAACATTCTTATTAATTATTTATAAAACAAGTAAAACCAATACATTACCTATATAAACCACATGGTTACTCTATAAAGTAAGTAAATTGTGTTAATTTAATATTCAGACATCAGTTATAATATTAATAAAACCATTACTTTTATATTAAAAAGATATTTTCTTTTATAAAATAAACATGATTATTCATGAAATAACTCATCATGATGACCAAGAACTCATCATCAACCTACAGGAATGTGCCAGCGATGATGATAATAGTGACGATGAACTTGGATGTATTCCTTTCAAATAATAAAAAGAGTTAACTATACTCGGTGCCAGATAACGAGGCAAAAGACGACCTTCACCTACCTTCACCACGCTATCTTAAAACACAAAAATAATTTATCGCTTACCATACAAATCTATCAAAAAGTTCTATCGCAAAATTCTCTTGGTACAGGCCTACAAGAAAGCAAAATTACAAACAGCACAACTCGAAATTTTACGAAATCTAGGAAAATTGCCATAGGAAATTTATGTTTCTAATATGCTATAATCATGTATTTGATTGTTTTAAAATACCAAATTAACCTGTAACTAGTGATATTTCATTAATTTATAAATAATATCATTGATAAGAATGCCAAATTACTTTCAAATGTCTGAAAAAAAAAGTTTTTAGGTAACATTAAAATTGTAACGAGGATATTTATATAAATTCAATATAATATAGATTCTATAATTAAATACGTAATTAGCTTTAAAGAATTATGTAACCTCCAAAAAATGCCAAATTTTAAGTTATAACACATTTTTTCAACTCATATTACCGTCAGGTGTAATAAACCTAAAGGATTGACTTAACGTATATTATTTAACCTCACCTTAACATCTTGCTCTTCCCCTTTATTAATCCTGTATACTAATTTGTAATTATTAAATATTCATTTCTTTTAAAGCTGTATTTTTTTAGTTGTTTTACGTCGTTACTCAACTAATATCTCTAACTCGCGAACAGACAGATATAGACGGCGTGGTTCGTTTAATTATAAAATACAGTCCTACGCCGCATCTGTCTGTTTTCGATTCAGAATTTCTTAATTAAAATTCTAAACAAATTACACGTAGATTAAATAAAAAATAAATGTTTGTAACCTCTGCACTGTCTAGCCGACTGGTACCACGATATTTCAACGATAAGACGGTTTGTATGGAAAGCGATAGAATTAGCAATAAATTACTTGGATTTGATGATATCGTGGTGAAGGTCGCCAAATGACCTCTTTTGTCATGCTATTTGGCAAACACTATAACAGCTTTATAAAACTCGATTACGAAGCGAAAAATGATGTCACAAGCGGGATTCGAACCCGCGCCTATTGGGATTCCGGCCCGATCGTGCTGCCACTACACCACCGTGACTTATTGTAGGACGTGCAAATTTCGCTTCGTATCATATTTACGTCTTAAGGTGACGGTATGCCATCTACCCGACAATGTTTACACATTGTTATAGGCTTAATACTTCAAACTTTGCAGTTAGAATTGTATTAAACGATGACACAACCTTGTTATTTAAATTACTGAAATTTGGCATTTAATGTGCCTAATTATTTATAAAACCCGTTCAGAATAACAATACACATTCAGAATCAGAGTTATCTTGGGCGAGGTCGAAAGGCTTTATGGGCAGTTGTACAAATCACCCCTGAACCCTGTTATCGGCCTGGTCCAAGACCTCAGGTCCATGCTAACTCAGCACTCATCATCATTCTCCTACTCTTATCCCAATTACTTGGGGTCGACGTAATATGTACTCGTACATACTACAAAAGTTATTGGCAATAGTTTTGTGACCGGCCGCCTGGCCGACGTCAAACCTCCTTGGGAATGTAATTATTGATCAAACCGCATCAGGTGGACCTGGCCCAGGTCGATAGTTGGATAGGACGCAAGTTGGCAGGAGATGCTGGACGGTCTCGACCGTGACCCCTGGGGTCGCCCGTATCACGCGTCGCTAAATAAGCTTCGCGCGCAGGGCCCCCCCCCCCTCACCGAGACCCTCCAGCCCGACCTCCTTCGTAGAGTGGTCGAGGAGCTGTTCCCGCGGCAGCCGGAGCACACGCCCCCGGTCATGGCTTCGCCAGATCACGACCGGGAGGCCGTCGAGAGTGTTCCGCCCGTGACGGAGTCGGAAGTGGGGGCAGCCGTGGCGAAGATTCGTTCCGCCACCACGGCCCCCGGCCCGGACGGAATCCCAGTCCGGGTGTTGACGTTGCTCCTCGAGCATCTCGAACCTCGCCTCAGGCGACTGTTCAACGCCTGTCTGACGTCTGGACAGTTCCCTGAGTGCTGGAAGGAAGGGAGGTTGGTTCTCCTGCCAAAGCCGGGACGGCCCCCGGATTCGCCGTCGGCCTACAGGCCCATTGTGCTTCTGGACGATGTGGGTAAGCTGCTGGAGCGTGTCCTCGCTGCCCGCATCGTCCAGCACCTGGAGGAGGTGGGGCCCGATCTGTCGGACGCTCAATTTGGGTTTCGGAGGGGGCGTTCGACCATCGGGGCCCTGCTACGCCTGAGGCAGACGGCCGCGGAGGCTGTCGCCGGCAAAGGAGTGTTGTTGGCGGTGTCGTTGGACATCGCCAACGCCTTCAATAGTCTGCCATTCAGCTGCATCAGGGAGGCGCTCCGGTTCCATGGAGTGCCCCTGTACCTCAGGCGGCTGGTGGCAGACTATTTGGAGGGGCGCAGTGTTCTCTACGCGAGCCCCGCAGGGGACATTGTGCGGACGCCCATGTCGTGCGGTGTTCCGCAGGGGTCGGTTCTGGGGCCGACTCTGTGGGACATCGGGTACGACTGGGCGTTGAGAGGGAGTCTCCCCCCCGGGCTGAGCGTTATTGGCTATGCTGACGACACGCTCGTCACAGCCCGGGGCAGGACATTCGAAGAGGCGGCGAGCCTGGCCACTCTCGGCACCGAGGAGATGGTCAGGCGAATCGAGGCGCTGGGGCTCAGGGTGGCCCTAAACAAGACGGAGGCCCTACTATTCCATGGGCTCCGTGTGAGGCTGCCCATCGGCGCCTCGTTAGTCGTCAACTCCATCCACATCAGTATCCAGGCCCATATGAGGTACTTGGGTCTGGTGCTCGACGGGCGATGGTGGTTCCGGGAGCATTTTCGCCAAATTGCTCCCCGGCTGGTCGGCGCGGCGTCCGACCTCTACCGGCGGGTTACCTCAGTGCGCGACGAAGGTGGCTCCCCATCGTTGAGCGAGATAGCCACATGGCGCGAGGACGCCCGCCGAGACGTCATCGCCCGTTGGGTTACGCGGCTGGAGAGGCCAAGACACGGTGTCGTTACCGTCGAGGCCCTCCGGCCCGTACTGATGGAATGGATGGAGCGGCGGCACGGAGTCCTCTCCTTTCGGCTGGTGCAGGTATTGTCAGGGCACGGGTGTTTCGGTCTGTACCTGCACACGGTCGCGTATAGGGAGTGGACTCCGGCCTGCCACCATTGCAGCAGTGACGAGGACACGGCGAGACACACACTGGAGGTGTGTCCGAGTTGGGACGGGCAGCGCCGTGACCTCGTCGCTGTAATCGGTGCCGACCTGACGCTGCCGGCTGTCGCGAGGGCGATGGTCGACAGCGTCAGGAACTGGGACGCGGTCGCCGCCTTCTGCAAGGCTGTTATCTCGCAGAAGGAGACGGCGGAACGAGTCCGGGAGGATTCCCGTGACCCGGGCCGCCGTCAGCGGCCGGGGCGGCGCAGGCGCGAATACCTGCGCCTGATGCCGCCCTAACCGAGGCTTCGGGTGATCGGACTGGGGAATTGTCCGGTCACCCGACGTGAGGCCACGGCGTGAGGACGACGCCTCGACGGCGAAAGCTGTCGGGGCGTCGACAGGAGAGGAGCCCGAGAGGGCATACCGCCGAGCGGGCCACCGAAGACAAAAATCGGGTACCAGTGGCCCGCTTGCACGGCGAAGAAGAGGTGCTTGCAGGGTGGGTCAATGGGGTTGCGCGCCGCCTCTTCCGTCACCCCGGACCGACTTGGCGGGGTGCGACGTCCATGGCCCACGGCAAAAAAAAAAAAAAAAAAAAAAAAAAAAATTCGATAGAAAGCTCTTAATCGTCTTTTACAACACCCACGAGCAAAGTAAGGGTTGGTGTATTCATAACCGCTACCACACAGCAGGAATCATAAATGGGATGGGCTCACTCCTGAGCCACGTGTACAAATTGTTTTTAAGAGTCATTATAAACCGACTCGCACGCGAATTCGACGACTTCCAGCCACCGGACCATGCCAATTTTCGAAAAGGTTATAGTACCATAAACCACATCCACAGGCTATTTCAGATTATACAGGAGACCGAGCGGTATAATCGACCTCAATATCCTGCGTTTGTGGACTATAAGAAAGCCTTTGATTCTGTTGAAGCTTGGGCTTTGCTGCAGTCCCTTCACCGTGCACCGGTGGCAAATTGACTATCGATGCCTCGAAGTGCTGAAGTGTTTGTACAGAAACACTACTATGTCGGTCTGCATCTGGGATAAGAGTACGAACTCTCCGAAACTGTCCATCATTGCATTGGAAGTTTTCAAACTCTTAAACTGGACTGGACTCGGCGTCAACATCAACGACGAATACATCACTTAACTTCGATTTGCAGATTTTGTCGTTATGGCAGAATCCATGGAGGACCTCGGCACCATGCTCAACGATCTCAGCAAGGTATCTCAACTAGTGGGGTTACGAATGAACATAGACAAGACGAAAATCATTCCTAATGCCCATGTCATTACTGTATCGGTTCTGGTTGGGTGGGAATGTAATTCTCAAGGTTGTCGATCACTATGGACTATTCCTAGGACAAACAGTCCAATTAGGTAGATTCAATTTTGAGAAAGAGATCAGCCGACGAATCGAACTCGATCCGGCAGCGTTTGGGAAACTTAGGATCTTCTTGTCCAACATGCCGCAGTGTCTGAAAACAAATATTTATAACCAGTGTGTGTTACCAGCGATGACTTACTGCATTGAAACGTGGTCTCTAATTGTCAGCCTGTTAAAATGCTCAAAGTTACACAGCGTGCTATGGAGAGGCTATTCTCAGTTTTTGTCTACGTGATAAAATCCAGAATACGGCAATCCGTAGAAGAACGGGTGCAACCAACATTAGCACGTTGAAGTGGCAATGGGAAGGCCATATCGCTCGTCAAACCAACAATCGTTGGGCAAGAAAGGTTCTCGAGTGACAACTACGAATGACAAACGACGCAGCGTAGGAGGACCCCGACTAGGTGGACTGACATCATGAAAGTCGCAGGAAGGTTCCAGGACAGAAGTGCGCCGCGTGTTGCCGTGTGTATAACTATTCAATTACATTAAATGAGTATGTACTTTATAATTGTATTAAACATACAATAATACAACCTTCAAGAGATTGTTTTATAGTTGTACGCTTGTATCGCGACGCAGTGTTACGTCGCGGCGCGCGGCGCTCACCTGTATCATGGCGCGCACGTGCGGCATGTCGGCGCGCGTGCCGGCGCGCACCGTCACGGCGCCGGCCTCGGCCGCGTCCGGCGCTGACATCGCGCCACACACACACACACGCCGGCCGAGTTACTGCTTACTGCTGCAGACACTCGGCTCGTGAGAACAACTAATTATCACTTTAATGCACACAATAACGAACGCGACTAGCGAGCAAGCGACATACGCCACAGACGGCGAAATACTGGACGCGCTCGCCGCATACTGCGCACAGACTCAGACAGACTGCTTACTCAGTGGTGCCAATCGCAAAATTTTCGGCTGATACACTTGTTGGCAACATTCATCTGGACACTCGATATTTTTACCGAGATATATTTAATCAAATATATGTAAAAATATTTTAAAACAAACTAAATAAATTAGTTAAAAAATAACTAAAAAGTTGATCTATTACCAAAATAAAAGCGTGTTGATTAGTTCTAGCTTTCGACCTAAAAAAAATTTTTTGAAGGTCGCGTGTGCGCAGAGTAATGTTATAATATCAGCGCTTCCACGCCGGCCGGTATCGTGAGACTCGAAAGGAATGTCTAGAACTCTAGAGTGATGGTTCTTAACCTGTTTAGGTCCGTTACCCCTGTATGACCTAACTAGGGTCACTGATCTCACCCCTTCTCTCAACGATGGTCTCAAATAATGCGTGTTAATACAAATACGTAGACTTTATTAAACATAATAACAATTCCGCACACGCACACACGCACACGCGTGGGATAAGAGCAGGGGCATGATGATGTAAAATTGTAATGACGAGAATGGCTCCACTACTGGGTCCACTACCACTACACTAATTGTCATTTTCTGTAAGATAATCTCTAATTAGAGTTGACCGTTCGAACTCATATTTCTGTTGTACTATTTGAAGATCCAAATGAATCATTTACTACGACCGTGCATGACAGGAACTTTTCACAATCCTATATCAAATGATGCTTTTCTAGAGATATCGTGTCGTGCCCTACTCTGTTCGAACACTGCCACTCCAATCGTTGGGCGTAGATCTCGACTGGTCGGGACAATATGAAAATTCAAATCAACAGTTATATATTGAATGTATAGTTTTGTCTAGAGTAAAAATATATCACTACAGCATCCATCCTCATTTATCACGCCCATCCCCTACAATCGTCATACGTCCCAAACCAAGATATCTATATAAAGATGTACAAATGTTTTTGTGACAATTGCTAGAGGCACCATTATCGACGATAACTATATATATATCGGCGCAAATACAACAATACACCTACTATAAATAATTAGACTAATTAATTGAACAGTTTAATTACTTCATAAATCATCAATTGATTACTTAAAGATTACTTTGATGTTAAATTAACATTAACAATCATGTGATTATTTCTCTCATTATAATTTATGTACTAAAAATTGTAAACACGTGCACGTGCTCCTCGCCCTATAAATACGGACGCACTGTCGCAATACATTTACCGGGTTGAGAGCCCTCAGCGCTCACCCACAGTCCGGGTAAAGTTGTCATAGCCATCTGAGGCTAACAACTAAGACACAAACAAAAAAAAACGCAATACATTCATTCGTGTTCGAGTCTTTGTACTAGAGATGCGAAAAACGGCTCACTGAAAAGAAAAGAGAGATATAGCTCTTTTGATCAAAAGCGCTATATCACTCTTTTAGCTCTTTAGTTCATTTAGCTCATATATATCCTGAGTTCATTTAGCTCATCAAGAGAGCTAGCTCTCTTATTGAGTTAGCTCATTTCATTTCAACTCGTTCACGGCTCTAACTCTTTTTACCCGACTGCAAAGGAGTGGTATTGTGTTTAACAGTCTATATATGTATGTATGTATGTTTGTATGTTCCTTTGAAGCACTATATATACCAAACGCCTGGGCCCATTTTTTATGATTCGCACGTCAATCGATTCCTCTTAATCCGGCGAGTGTCACTAAAGATATGACGTTATTGAAAATTCAATATGGCGACTACTGGACGCCATATTGTCAAAATTAAAAAAATTAAAGTCGACCAACTATATCGAGTGGGGTATCGTTAAATAGGTATTTAAAAATCATTTTTAGTTTTCTCTCAACATTTTTCGATTTGACTGGCCGTTTAGGATTTATATCGATTTAAAGTTTCGTAACAACCTTTCTCACAAATAGGTTTTTTAGACAGTAGAAATTTACGATGAAAAGACGAAAAATTCATATAACTGGATGTGGATGGACATATACTGAAGTATCTAGTAGGTATATTGTCCAATATACCATAGGTAGTCCTACCTAAAGTATCTAATGTCTGACGCGGTCGCCCATCTCCGATTTCTAACGATTTAGTACTCAACTTCAATCGAAAAACTATATATAGTTAGGTACTTACCTACTTATTAATAAATAAGATAACTATAGCTACCTAGGTATTTATAACTAAAAAGTATAAAATAAAAAAAAAATGATTAAAAAAATCAAATAAAAAAAATGATTAAAAAAAATCAAAAAACCCGACTGCGTAAAAAGTCACCAAAACTACGTACATAATAAAAAAACTGAAAAGAAAAAAACAAGCACTTAGATGCCCGGTGGTCTAGAATTCCATAATATATTATTGAATAAATACTATTGCAGAAAATTAAATATATTTTAATAATAGAACATGACAACTGAACATTCGGGATCAATTAAAAAATTAGATTTGCTGTCGAATAAAGGATCCCCCACTGTTCAGTTGTCATGGTCTATTATTAAAATATATTTCATTTTCTGCAATAGTATTTATTCAATAATATATTATAGAATTCTAGACCACCGGACATCTAAGTGCTTGTTTTTTTCTTTTCAGTTTTTTTATTATGTACGTAGTTTTGGTGACTTATTACGCAGTCGGGTTTTTTGATTTTTTTTAAACTTGAACATACTTGAACATAGTTTCTTTTACAATAATTTTAGAAAATATTTTTTAAATATAAGATATAAGTAGTTAATTTCATTTGGCATCATTAAAAATAGTGTCACTGAAGGACGCTATTGACAGTTGCGGCGCACACCCGCACAGTACTACGTTGCGAGACGGCAGCGCCGGTGACATCATGCCGCACCTCCTTCACCCCGTCCTGTACAAGTAGTTCGTCGCTGTAAACATAGATGGCAGCTAATACACTGTTACTAGATTTATGCCGACAAAACATCCATTTGAATGTGTACATGTTCGTAATGCTAAGTCAAGTCGTAAGTCGCATATTCAATAAAAATAAAAAGTATAATAATAATGTATTATCACAATTGAGCGTGACAGGTTCACGTGAGCGCTAACACTGCGGTTGTAGCACAGGTCCTCGGGATTGCGTTGCGGGGGTACAACCGAACCTCGACCACGCCTGCGACTGTTGAAAGGGAATAAGCTGTACCGCCACTATATCATAATACCGGCTCCCTTCAGGTGCTAGGAATGTGATTAGAACCTGTCGATGGTCTATAGTTAACACTTGGTCAAACATGTTAATCTAAACACAGAAACGATTAAGAAGTTTTACGACGAAATGTTGCAATTTAGGTTGATTGGATGATTTTATATAGAACTCGTCTTTTCATTGGTAATTCCTTTAATGCTTATATTTTATTTAAATCATTTTAAAATTGCATATATTATCATCATCATCATCATCTTAGCTCATATATGTCCCACTGTTGGGTTCGAGCCTCCTCCGTAATGGGAGGAAAATTAACCTACTATACCACGCTGGTCAGACGTGTTGATATAGGGTTTTGTTTCGAGTTTTCCTTCTCTTACATAGATGTTATATTATGCGTTTTATATCCCTTAGTCGTCTCTTACGATCACACACGTATAAGATAGGGGGTGTTCACCACCCCCTATCTTACTCTGTCACCACACGAAAAATATTATAGATAGGTATTATTGAATTGATATAAAATAAAAATTAGGCGACTGTGACCCTAACACATAATGGCCAAACAATTACTAATTAGCTGAATGCGTGATACATCAGGGATTCACTAGATGGCGTGAGGTGTCCTCTGCTAAAAATGTTCACTAAACTCTTGTATGTAACTCACCCACTAGTCATTTAAGTAATAAATTGTTTCATAATTATTTTGTTCTAAATTTATTTTCTAAAAGTGATTTAATATTTAAAAAAAGCAAAGCGAGCGTATCGTGGCGATGCTTCCAGTTGCCCCTAGATGGCGTTACTTGTTATATTACAATGAATACGTGACAACAGTTCTTTAATTGGTTTTACAATCACCCTCTCAGCTTATACTCAGAGTCACCCAGAACCGAGGAGCTTCTAAATCAATGTGAGGGCTTGCAATTGCTGCATTAGATGCTGGTGACAGTCAGTAGCGGGCCGACGAGTATGCTCAGCGGTGTCTGGGGGCGGGCTGGCTCCGGCAAGCCGTGGGGAGGGGGGGCAAGGAGGTGGGGAACATATCCGTCCGCAGCGATAACGCGAGCCGCCGAGTGCGGGCGCCGCCCCGCACACTGCGCGCGTCACCCGCACGGGCCCGTATCGCTATATGACTTTACGATACCTTTACATTAGGAAAACGAATTGAGATATTTTAAGCAACATCATTCACAACAATATTTATAATGAAATTAAAGCGATAACGTACGTGTGTGTGTGTGTGACGCGTCATCACGTACATACACGACACACACACACACGCACTGTTGGTACATTTTATGAATGTCGTAACGTTTGGAATAAATTATTTTATATCTTTTTTTTTACAAAACGTGGTTTTATGTAAAAAAAGTTCAATAACATCATGTAGGTATTGTATATGTGTGTGTTCGGTAGTTACTGTCGTGTACGTGTGTGTAGTGTACCCAGTAGTTACGTGCACATGTGGCAGCCAGCGCCCAGCGCCCGCTCGCACAACACTTGCTAACATATCTTTGATCATTTTCGCGATCAGTTCTTTGATAGTTCAGTGATTTGAGCGTGCTGCTGCGAGACGTAGCGAGTTTGATTACATATCGTACGTCGTCGGGCTGTATGGTCGGTGTGTGTGACGTCACGCTCGATCGCCGTCGCGCACGAACGATACATTTAAATAATATTGAGCGCGGCGGCGGCGCTCTCGCTGTACTACATACGGCGCGTTATCGCCGCGCGCGCCTGTGTGTGTGCGGCCGCGCTGATAACGGCCGACCCCGGGGCACACGCACACAGACACACACACACACGCACACACACACACACACACGACAGCCCCTCACAGACTCGACGAGAACATTTGATTTAATTGAAACTTCAGCACCATCGCCGTCTGCAGCACGGCGGCCGGGAGGTGTGCGCCAGGCACCGGCCCTCCAGTAGGGGCGAGTGTCCCACAACACACAACACTACCATAGATCAGTGTATCGGGGCGCCGCCACACGAGCCGCGCGCAACATTCGAGTGTATCTCGTTTGTATGTACTAGCGGCACCCACAGACGGGGAGGCAACACAAATACTCTTCAGTAAAAATAAATAAATACGTACATACTTAAACATTTATCAATTTTCATCTCCTAATAGTGCATAGTTAATAGTGGTTCGAATGTTGCCGTAACAGTTTTACTGACTGCTATGTGATGGTGGCCACTCTCTGCTCAGTGCGGTACTACCGTCTTCCACTACATTGAGGTAGTAGAGGTCGGCGCAGTGTGCTCTAGGGTCAGTCTACATAGAACACTGCACAGTTTTGTTCGGTCGGCCAGTGTGTGTGTGTGCGTGTGTCGCTCCGTTCACAATAACATCATTAAACGAAACGAAAACATTTTGTTTTTATAATTGAACGATTGTCGGCAACAACAGTACGTGCGTACACGTACGTAGGTATCATGTGTGCGGGACGTGCGCGCCGCACACTCACTGTCACCTCACCCGCCGCTGTGAACGGCCTCCGCGGCTGCCACGGCTCCATAAGGTAGGTACTTGGGGTCTGGTGCACGACGGCCATGGGTAGTTCTGGGAGCATTGCCACCAAGTTGCTCCGCGATTTGTTAGAGCGGCGCCCTTAGCTCGTGTCGAAAGTGGATGAACCGAGCGCCACCTGTCGACTTCTGTACACAGGAGTGGTTCGGACGTTGGCCCACACGTGGCACCCGTGCGGGCGAGTCAAATGGTTGGGACCCACGCCGTCGACCGGTGCAGGTCTGGTTGCTTCGGCAAATTCGTGCACACGGTCGCGAGGAAGCAGGGTAGACCCTCAAATGCTCATGTGCGTGTCCGCGAGCCAGTTGTCCGCCATCGCTGAGGCCGCGCGCGCCGTAAATATTTACATCGGTATCAGTGGCGCGAGGCGAGAGGTGCCGGCCGTCGCGGCACGCTACAGCACGAGTGCCAGTGCACCGATAACTTACATCGCAGCGGTTGTATACGCACACACGACCACGCACCGTTCAGTGCACTACTGTGAGCACGGTAGTGCAGTGCACGAGGATGCAACACCTCGAGTGTTTCTTTGAATGGGGCTGTTTTGGAAGTGAAACGTATTTATGTGCGACTAAGAGGTACTTAAGTGAAGGCTCTGCAACGGGAGCACGTGGTCGCTCGGCGGAAGTGACGTTCAATACAAAATAGCAGGAGTCAAGTGCATACTGTCGTTGTCAGTGAGCGGTGAGCGGTGAGTGGTGTGGCACGAGGCACGCACAGACATCCGCGGACGGGGAGGCAGAGGCGACATTTAGACTTACACCCGCCGGTGCCTCAATACAAATATTAAAATTAAATAAACCAGACACTTCATGAACGTTGAAGTAAACAAATATGATATTTTAATATGTTGTAGTTCACATGTCAACTGTGCGCCACGGAGTGGCTGCCCACACCGGACACACGGCACGTGTATATAACGCACTGTATGTCACACTGTAGACACGCTCGTGCCGGAGCAGGCAGCAGTGGCAGCACTCGACACATCGCTGCCGTCGAAACACATACGTTCAATGATATCGCGACAATTGTGCGGCGAACGACCTCACAGACAAAACATTTGAGATGTAAATGTACACCAACTAGTCTATAGATAGCCGACCTGACGCAGCATCACCAACTGGGACGGCGGCGGGGCGGCTCCGAGAGCAAATCCTCTTCGGACGTATTTATATTGTAATAATATTATATATACAATAAGTACTTACACACGCGCACACACACACACACACACTAGTTCAGTACACAACTTGACCAACAACAGTGTACCTATTGTTGTTGGCACAGCGTTGTACACATAGTCCGAGAGCTTGCACCAATTTTTGGGTAGCTGTTTGAGGCAAGCTGAAAACTTGTCACATACCTCTCCTATTATACCCCAATACGGAATATCAGACCTGGCTGGTGAGTAGCGGGGCTAAGTCACATCCTGAATATTTTATAATATTGGAACGAAGTTCCTTATCGCGCGTTGCGAAAGGGGGCTAAAAGGGGACGTAAAAAAATAAGACCAAAAGTAGTCACGACACAACAAAGTTGTAACGACACAACATAAAACAAAGTCGCTTTCTCTGTCCCTATATCCCTATTTATGCTTAAATCTTTAAAACTACGCAACGGATATTGATGCGGTTTTTTTATAGATAGAGTGGTTCAAGAGGAAGGTTTATATGTATAATATATGCATAATGTAGTAGAGAAACACTGATAATTTTAGAGGTTTCTAATGTGATGTCGTAAATAAACACATTATTTTGCGCTTACATTGCAAACGCTGGCTGAACCCTACGAAATAGATCAAAATAAAGTACTACAGTATTATACAGCTTAAAAAGGCCTACAAAAAAGTCCGCAATGGTATATGTCTATCTCTTACGGATAACATACTATATCAATTTTAATACTTTAAAAGATGGCCTATTATAAAACGATAATTGAAAAGCTATTTACACAAATACTGTATTAATCCTTATCATTTTAAATACATTAGTTGGCTTGAGCATTTCATGAAGATATTTTTTTTCCTTCAGACCATGCAAATTAAATCAATACCTTTTTTTTTTTTTTTTTTTTTTTTTTTTTTTTTTATGGTCGGCGCTCTTCTCGCACCACTCCGTCCGGGGCGACAGAGGGGCGTAAGCACGCATACCCGTAACCCACCCACGAACCTCGCCTACGTCGTTGGACCGGCCAATGGAGCAGCGTGAACTTGTCGTCAGTGGCCGGCCCGATGGAATACCCCCTGAGCGGTACCCTCCCCTTGAGCGACGTTCCCCCCCCGGGGCGGACGTCGTTCCCTCCTCGCGTGGTCAGCCTCTCGGCGGGTGACGGACTAATTCCCCGGTCCAGTCACCCGCGGCCTCGGCTAGGGCGGCATCAGGCGCAGGTAATCGCGCCTACGTCGCCCCAGTCGCCGGCGGCGGTTCGCGTCGTCGAGGAGACGCTCCTCGCGCACGCGCTCCGCCGCCTCCTTCCGCGAGACTACTGCCTTGCAGAAGGCTGCGACCGCGTCCCAGTTCCTGACGCTTTCGAGCATCGCCCTGGCGATGGTCGGCAGCGTCAGGTCGGCACCGATGATTGCGACGAGTTCACGGCGCTGCTCTGCCCAAGCGGCACACGCCTCGAGCGTATGCTGCGCCGTATCCTCGTCGCAATCGCAGTGGTGGCAGGACGGTGTACTCTCCCTCCTGACGACCGTGTACAGGTATTTGGCGAAGCATCCATGCCCCGTCAAAACCTGCACCAGTCGGAAGGAGAGCACCCCGTGCCGCCGTTCCAACCACTGCATCAGCACCGGCCGGAAGGCCTCCACAGTCCGCACACCGAACCGAGGCCTCTCCAGCCGGACTGCCCAACGAGCAATGACGTCTCGGCGGGCGTCGACACGCCAGGCGGTGAGCTCCCTCAGTGAGACCACACCACCCCCCGTTCGCACCCCCGACACCCGCCGATACAAATCGGCGAGCATTTCCGCCTCAAATCAATACCTTAAGAGATATAGCAAAATCAAAATAATGCGCAACGAAATTAATTTCGTGTCGCCGCGCGGCCGGCTCGCGTTCGAGCTCGGGGCCCAAAAGTTTTGGTAGTCTAGTGGAATTGTATATCCTATTAATATTATAAACGTGAAAGTTTGTAATAATGTATGGATGTGAACATGTTTGTTGCTCTTTCACGTAAAAACTACCGAATGGATTTTGATGAAACTTTATAGTAATATAGCTTGCACATCAGAATAATACATAGGCTATAATTTATAAAGATATTTTGCAAATTGGCTAAAATATAACAATAAAAATCGCTTAAGGCAGAAGAAAATTATACACTCATTTGCAAAAAAAACGGGCACCTAAGCAATGAACCATTTCAAATGTTAATATTTCTTTGTTTGATAATTATAGGTAGTTTTATCCACACAATTTGGTAAATTAATAAGAAAATAATCGTTTTCATCAGTATTTCATAAAATTTAGATACAATTTATGGGAAATAATGCTAAACCTCGCTAGTAGTGTATATTCGCTAGTAGTGCATATGCTCATGAAGTAAAAATAAAAAAGTTTTTTTGTTTGTTTTTCTTTAATAAAGTAAAAGCAGATAAATGTTTAGTATCGAGTGTGACCCCCTCTAGCTAAAATCACAGCTTGAATTCGTCTGGGCATGCTAGCGAGTATATCCCGGATACTTGCTTGCGGAATACGTTCCCACTCCGCAGTAATCACATTCTTCAGCTCTCTGATGGTCTGTGGAGCCGGGTGTACTGATCTCACACGCCGTTTCAGAACGTCCCAGACATGCTCTATGGGATTGAGGTCGGGACTTCGAGCTGGCCAATCCAAACGACGAATGCCGACCTCTTGCACATACGCATTAACATCGCGGGATCGGTGGGCGCGAGCATTGTCGTCCATAAAAATCGAGTCTTCACCTAGAGCGGCCAATGCGGGTTGTGCATGAGAAATTAGAACTTCCGTTATGTATCGATGCCCAGTCAGTGAGCCGTTTTCAATGAAGACTAACTCTGTACGATCCATTGAATTTATTCCTGCCCAAAACATAACAGAGCCCCCACCATAAGGTGTGATTTCTTCGAAACATGCCTCTGCAAAGCGTTCTCCTTGTCTTCTTAGCACTCGCCGACGTCGATCTTCACCGAACAGAGATATCCTGGCTTCATCAGAGAACAAAACCCTATTCCAATCGTCTTGAGTCCATGATTCACAATTTCTAGCGAACCTAAGCCTGTGAACTCTGTGCTCACGGAGTAATTTGGGGCCGCGGGCCGGGCGGTGACTGCGTATATTGGCAGCGAGAAGCCTCCTCCTGACCGTCCATAGACTAATATGCACATTTCTTACTTCTTGGAGGTTGTTCTTAAGATCCACATACGAAGATTTGCGATTTCTCAATGCGCGACTCACAAGAAAACGATCATCCCGTGGTTGGGTACATGGTTTTCTTCCAGAACCAGGCCTTCTCTCGACGGAACCAGTCTCCTGATATCGCTGCCAGGTCCTTTGGACTGTCGAGCGACTAACATTTAGCCTCCTAGCCACGAAACATTGGCTGCAACCCTCTTCAAGCAGCGCGATAATTTTGGTAGCTTTTACCACTTTATCTACCATTTTTGATACAGCCAAACAGCATTAAATAAAGCTTTGACAGTCAAGGATATGAAATTAATCGATAAAAATTGAATAAAAGTTATGAAAGTCGATGTTAACTTCTGGAACTTCGCGCCAAAAATATAGGATAAAAAGGGGTTTTCTGTAAAAATGAACATCAAATGAAAAATTGAATTTAGAACGTACTTTTTTAAATACCACAGCATTTTTAAAACCGGCCAGTAACGTGTACAAACGATTGAAACCTTTTTGGTATTGTATCTTTTTAAATATGAATGAAAATCAAAACCGCCCGTTTTTTTTGCAAATGAGTTTATAATTAAAATAGAACTTCGTTCCATCCGGGTGTCCCTTGACACCTCTCGTTGTTTTTTTTCCAAATACATATTTGTGGCAATTTGCAATTTTTAGTACAAGCAAGCTGTAGTGTGAGAGAGAGCGTATACCAGCAGCTATCTTCGTTCTTGCTTGCCGCGTTACTATTGGCTCTGACGAGGCCACGTGACTTACAATACCCATTTTGTGAATTCGTGCTATAGTTAGCCTTAGAATTCGAGCAGGTAGTTTTTATGTATGTATAGTTCGAGCTACGGTATTGAGTTATACAGGTAAATGATACAATAATGATATAAGTATATTGAAAATTTTATTTTGTCAGTAAGAAAATAGGTAAACTCAGTACTGTGAATGCTGAATTTTATTTGTAAGCATATATTACTTGAAAAATAATCAAATTAATACTACCTATACCTTTTACAGGAGTAGAAACATTAGATCCAATCACAATATTTTCATAATATTTTTTATCAGAGCTATAAGGTTTTTGTAACAACTTGTGTGATAAGTTGATAACCATCTGTAAGGTTAGGAATCACTGGCAAAACAATATCATTATATTTTAATCTATGATATTTACGGATCTCTAACACCTCATGACTTTTTCTGAGAGTTTTTCCACAAAAGCAATCACTTTAGCATCGTTTTTTTTTTGCAAATGACACAAACTAACTCTTCACTAGACATTTTCAAATTATATAAGTTTTAAAACGTGTAACAGCATTAGTAGAATTATACGACTAATAAAAAAAATAACAACAGTCGGGATCCATTGAAAAATTAGATTTGCTGTCGAATAATGGATCCCGACTGTTCAGTTGTCATGTTCTATTATTAAAATATATTTCATTTTCTGCAATAGTATTTATTCAATAATATATTATGGAATTCTAGACCACCGGACATCTAAGTGCTTGTTTTTACATGTTTTTTTTTATTAGCTTGACCTGTATGTTTGTAACCAACTCCTTTAGACTTGTTCTATGTTTTACATGTTCTCGAACTAGCAACCTAGCAATCTGATATCTGTGAATCAGATTATTTAAAGTGATGGCCAAGTATGATTTGACAAAACTGACTGTTATTATAAACAGTAAAAATTAACAACAGCTATTTTATAATCAATAACATGTACCGGCTGAACATGGATACAAGTCATTCACTTACTGGCTATGCTTTCATCAAGAACGGGGCGGTTGTGGCTTAGTACAGCCAAAGACAACAAACTGTGGCTCTATCTACTACAGAGGCTGAATTTATGGCAGCTTGTGCTGTTAAAAAGAGGCCATGTGGATCAAACAGTTTTTAAGTAAAGAGGACTGTCCTAATTTAGATAACCAAACTGCTATCAGTCTCATTAAAAATATTAATTTCCATAAGAAGTGTAAACATATTGAAATTAAATATAACTTTATTAAAGAAAAGTATTATAAAAAGATAATTGTATTACAGTTTGTTGGTAGTGATTGACAATTTGCAGATAAACTTACAAGAGGATTGTTTAAAGATAAATTTAAATATTTAAGATCAAAGCTTGAAGTGTTATGATATAACATAGTTTTCAACTGATTTAGTGCTTATTTGTGAAGTTAAAAATTGAAATGGTATTATATAACTTACTTTTGTATTATTATAATATTTAAGATCTAAGCTTGGAATGTGATTATAAAACATATGTAGTTACTAATGCAGGAATAATGTAAAACTTAGTTTTTTAATTGTTCATTTGTGAGTTATTGTCTAATTTAAAAGAAGTACTGGTTTCGGCCATTTTAGTACCATTGGTGACTACTTCAAATTTTAATTGATTGTTAAACAGTCAAAGTTATATTTTCATATAATTTCAAAACATTAACATTTATATGAATTTAAATTTATAAATATTTGCACTTATTATATTTTTATGTAGTAGGTAAGTTGGATAGAAAATAGCCAAATATGGAACTGCTGAGAGACGAATGTTGCCATTGACATTCTGAGTTGGGCATCGAGCGTCCACAAGATTCAAGGCTGTACAGTCATTTATCTAGGCTCTCGACTGTTTGCTGCTGGACAAGCTTATGTAGCACTTAGTCATAGTCTTCGTAATCGAATCATTTCATCTAAAGCTTCTCTGTTACATAGCATTTGATGCAATTCTTCGATTATCAAGTAACAAGACGACAATGTAAAATTATTTGAATGAATTTTAAAAATCGAGATTTCACGATTAATATAGCTGTACATATTTAGTAATTTGGAAAATAATTAGTTTTTTTTTTTTTTTTTTGGGGGCGGGTTACGGTCGGCACACTCCTCGCACCACTCCGTCCGGGGTGACAGAGGGGCGTAAGCATGCACACCCGTGACGTCGCCTTCGTCGTTGGGCCAACCACCGGATCAGAGTGACTTGACGTCAGTGGTTGGCCCGACGGAATACCCCTGAGGAGTACCCTCTCCTCGACCGACGTCCCCCCCTCGGGTAGGATGTCGGTCTTTCCTCACGCGGTCGGCCTCTCAGCGGGTGACAGACTAAATCCCCGATCCAGTCACCCGCGTCCTCGGTTAGGGCGGCATCAGGCGCAGGTAATCGCGCCTGCGCCGCCCCAGTCGCCGGCGGCGGCTCGCGTCGTCGAGGAGACTCCTCGCACACGCGCTCCGCCGCCTCCTTCCGCGAGACTACTGCCTCGCAGAAGAATGCGACCGCGTCCCAGTTCCTGACGCTGTCGAGCATCGCCCTGGCGATGGTCGGCAGCGTCAGGTCAGCACCGATGATTGTGACGAATTCACGACGCTGCTCTGCCCAAGCAGCACAAACCTCGAGCGTATGCTGCGCCGTGTCCTCGTCGCAATCGCAGTGGTGGCAGGACGGTGTACTCTCCCTCCTTACGACCGTGTACAGGTATTTAGCGAAGCATCCATGCCCCGTCAAAACCTGCACCAGTCGGAAGGAGAGCACCCCGTGCCGCCGATTTAGCCACTGCATCAGCACCGGCCGGAAGGCCTCCACGGTCCGCACACCGAACCGAGGCCTCTCCAGCCGGACTGCCCAACGGGCAATGATGTCGCGGCGGGCGTCGACGCGCCAGGCGGTGTGCTCCCTCAACGAGACCACACCGCCCTCCACTCGCACCCCCAACATCCGCCGATACAAACCGGCGAGCATTTCCGCTTCCAGGTCCCATGGAGGGGTCCCGGCCAATAGACACGCTGCCTCCGTCGACACCGTGCGGTACCCGCGTATGGCCCTGACCGCCATGGCCCTCTGTGGTCGCCACAGAAGAGCCCTGAGTCGGACGGTCAGGGATCCCGCCCACACCGGTGCGCCGTACAGGGCCATCGACCGGATGACCCCTGCGTACAGCTGTCGGCAGGTAGCGCTCGGTCCGCCCACATTCGGCATAAGCCATGATAGGGCGGACGCCGCGCCGACGAGCCGTGGAGCGAGTCTGCGGAAATGCTCCCGGAACCACCATCGCCCGTCGAGCACCAGGCCCAAATACCTCATATGGGCCCGGATGCTGATATCAACCAAATTGACGGTGATCGAGACGCCGATGGGAGGGCCCATGCGGGGCCCATGTAACGAGAGGGCCTCCGTATTGTCCAGGGCCACCCTCAACCCCAGCGCCCCGATCCGCCTGACGATCTCCTCGGTGCCGAGAGTCGCCAGGCTTGCCGCCTCCTCCAGCGTCCCACCACGGGCTGTGACGAGCGTGTCGTCGGCGTAACATATCACGCCCAGCCCGGGCGGGAGGCTCCCCCTCAACGCCCAGCCGTAGCCGATGTTCCACAGGGTGGGTCCGAGGACCGACCCCTGCGGAACACCGCACGTCATGGGCGTTCGCACAACGTCCCCTACTCGGTTGGTGTAGAGGACGCTGCGCCCCTCCAAATAGTCTGCCACTAGCCGCCTCAGGTAAACTGGCACTCCGTGATATCGGAGCGCCTCCCTGACGCAGCTAAATGGCAGACTATTGAATGCGTTGGCGATGTCCAGGGATACCACCAACAGCACTCCTCCGCCGGCGACGGCCTCAGTCGCCACGGCCCTCAGGCGCAACAGAGCCGTGATCGTCGAACGACCCCTCCTAAACCCAAACTGGGCATCCGACAGATCGGGCCCCGTGCCGACGAGGTGCCGCTCGATGCGGGCAGCCAGCACCCTCTCCAATAGCTTGCCCTAATTACAGTTACCGATAGTAGTCACGAAATCATAGTAGATTAAAATATATAAAATCGCGCTTCTGTATTTAGCGGAACTAAAAAATAGAAAATAAATAATAGTTAAAAAAACATGCTTTTATATATAAACTAAACTAAAAAGTAGAAAATAACTTTTTTAATCATTCAAGTTAAGGTCGAGTGAGAAATAAAAGAAATTATTTTAATGTAAAAAAGAGTGGGGTGTCTTCTGAAAATATTTCGCAACATACCCACAGTGCCTACCCACATGACTCTATCAATGGAATGTTTACATCAGACACCCCACGCTTTTTTACATTAAAATAATTTCTTTTATTTCTCACTCGACCTTAACTTGAATGATTAAAAAAGTTATTTTCTATTTTTTAGTTTAGTTTATATATAAAAGCATGTTTTTTTAGTTTTTTAAACTATTATTTTTTCTTTTCAGTTTTTTTATTATGTACGTAGTTTTAGTTACTTTTTACGCAGTCGGGTTTTTTGATTTTTTTAATTATTTTTTTTATTTCATACTTTTTAGTTAGGAATATCTAGGTAGCTATAGTTATCTTATTTATTAATAAGTAGATAAGTACCTAACTATATATAGTTTTTCGACTGAAGTTGAGTACTAAATCGTTAGAAATTGGAGATGAGCGACCGCGTAAGACATTAGATACTTAAGCTAGGACTACCTATGGTATATTGGACAATATACCTACTAGACACTTCAGTATATGTCCATCCACATCCAGTTATATGAATTTTTCGTCTTTTCATCGTAAATTTCTACTGTTTAAAAAACCTATATGTGAGAAAGGTTGTTACGAAACTTTAAATCAATATAGATCCTAAACGGCCAGTCAAATCGAAAAATGTTGAGAGAAAACCTATAATGATTTTTAAATACCTATTCAACTATACCCCACTTGACATAGTTTGTTGACTTTAATTTTTTTAATTTTCACCATATGGCGTCCAGTAGTCGCCATATTAAATTTTCATTAACGTCATATCTTTAGTGACACTCGCCGGATTAAGAGGAATCGATTGACGTGCGAATGATAAAAATCGGCCCAGGCGTTTGGTCTATATAGTGCTTCAAAGGAACATACAAACATACATACATACATTACGTCATACATACATAAAGAAAGAAAGAAAGAAAGTATTTATTTAGTGCCACATAGGAGAGACGTTAGGAACACAGAGAAAAACAACAATATACCTTACAATAAATGAAAACACATGAAATCTATAAATTAAATAAGGAGAGCATAATAATAATTACATCGAGTGAACGTCTCGGCTGCGGCAGAAAAAAGGATAATTGCTCAGCATTTGTGTTGTGATGTCAATGTAACACCACAACGCTGATTTTCAGCAATGTCCTTTTTATTTTATTTTTTCCGACGTCAGACATCAAAGCCACCAAAGTGGTGGAGCATTAGAAATAAAAACAAGAAAAAACAATTGCATTAAATGAAAACAAAAATAAATAAAAAAGTGCAGCTAATAAAAAAAAAATTCACTCTCACTTTTACATACATGAAAACACAATTAACGACAGTACAGTGTTACACTACAAAAGACGGCTAAGTCTACAAACACAATTGATTTTTTTACCCGTTTGTTGCTTATTTACCCGTTTGTTGCTTATATGTATGTATTATGCTTATATATGTTATGAATATATGTTTGTTACATAGACTGTTAAACACAATACCACTCCTTTGCGTCGCGCAGTCGGGTAAAAATAGCAACTTCTAAATACCGGCTAGAAACCTCATGGATATTGTAAATCACGTGGCTTCACCAAAGCCAATAGTAACGCGGCAAGCAAGAACGAAGATAGCTGCCGATATATGATCTCTCTCACACTACAGCTTGCCTATGACGCTACAGACTCGGACCTATCTATAATTTGTTAGATCACCTGGCAAGTAGAATGTCCCACCAAATGATATGCCTTTTTGAGAATCTTATTTTTTAGTTATAAATAACACTATATTATAATTTCAAGTTGCCTCGAATACGTTTTTTATAGTTTTTTGCAAAATATTTTTGCACGCGTCTGGCAATGCTAAAACCCCGACTAAATCGTCTGACTTATTATTTTTTTTGTATTCATTAAACATTACACTGCAACATATAAAAATTGCATATTGCCTTAAATATATTTTATGGGAAAAATATATTATAAAAATTCAGGGCTACTCACCAGCCAGGTCTGCTATTCCATATCATATAATAGGAGGGATATGTGACAAGTTTTCAGCTTGCCTCAAATACCTTCCCAAAAATTGGTGCAAGCTCTCCTACTAACAGGAGGCACTGAACGGCGCTTCAATTGTTGACACACACCAACAGAAACTGACGTGCGTGCGTGCGTGCGTGTGTGTGTGTGTGCCAATGTGGTATTCTTTCAAGTTAGTTCACAGCAGGCATAGTCTATAAACATTACAGAATAGGTTCATGTACGACGCTAAGGGCGCACACCCTGTCTCACCCGCAACGTCTATCTACGTTACATCGACTTACACTTGCCGACCATCAGACAGCACACGATACAGTTTGCCCGTAAAGATTCTCCCACAACGCACCACAACCGGTTAGTGGTCGCCGGGACTTACTTCACCCCGGCCCTGATCTCGAAGGTCCCTCAGCCGAAACTTGTTCTCGAAGATGAGATCACTATATAAATCACATACCTATTACATATATCCTTTTTTTTATTGCGCGGGCTATGCTTTGGTCACACCCCATTTAATCCATCCGGGGCGACATAAGATGCGGCGCGCGACCCCATATATCCGCCCTGCAATGTACCTCTCTTCGCCGAGCAAGCGGGTTACTGGAACCGGTCTTTGTCTTAGGTGGCCCGCCCGGCGGTTTACCCTCGCGGGTTCCTCTCAAATCGATAACCCGGCAGCTTTCGCCGTCAAGGCATAGTCCTCACGAGGTGGCCTCACTCAAGGCGACCGGACTAATCCTCGGTCCGGTCACCCGATACCTCAGCTAGGGCGAATTCAGGCGCAGGTACTCGCGCCTGCGCCCCCATGGTGCCAGCGGCAGCTCGAGTCCCCGTGGAAGAAGTCCTTTCAGACTTCTTCCGCCGCCTTCGCCAGCGAGATGACTGCCTCCCAGAAGGCGGCGACCACGTCCCAGTTTTTGACGCTGTCGACCATCGCTTTCTCGACGGCCGGTAGCGTCAGGTAGGCACCGATGGCAACGACGAGGCCACGGCGCTGATATATATATATATATATATTATACCTATATACAGGGTGTAAGGGGACCGCTCCCGAAAACAAAGACAGGTGACCCTACTAGTCCTATTTGTAATGATAGGCTAGAAAAAAAATTTATTCGAATAAAAAAAAAATTTTTGTTTTCACCATGCGAGGTCGTTGAACTCTTGAACATATGATCGTGAGATTTGAATAGATTGCGTCTTTTCTCATCTGAGTATAGTTACGCATTTTTTATCGAGTTATCGTTACATGGCACTGTCCTAATAGGTACGATGGAATGTGAAAAAAATTAAAAATTTATGAAAAAAAAAAAAAAATTTTTGTTTTCTCCATGCGAGGTCGTTGAACTCTTGAACATATGATCGTGAGATTTGAATAGATTGCGTCTTTTCTCATCTGAGTATAGTTACGCATTTTTTATCGAGTTATCGTTACATGGCACTGTCCTAATAGGTACGATGGAATGTGAAAAAAATTAAAAATATATGAAAAAAAAAAAAAAAATTTTCATCCTGATCGATTTTTTTTCTAGCCTATCATTACAAGTAGGACTATTAGGGTCACCTGTCTTTGTTTTCAGGAGCGGTCCACTTCCTCTCTGTATATTGTAATTAAATCTAAATAAACTTTGACAAAAAAACCCTTGAATTTTCATAGGATTTGTGTGAAATAACATCAAGTATGGTAAGGCATACCGGATCAGGACCAGATCAGGACCAAATAAGGATAGCCTGATGTGAAATATCATTAAGCATATCATTAAGTATGGTAAGGCATAGCGGATCAGGACCAGATCAGGACCAAATAAGGATAGCCTGATGTAAAATATTATTAAGTATGGTAAGGCATACCGGATCAGGACCAGATCAGGACCAAATAAGGATAGCCTGATGTGAAATATCATTAAGTATGGTAAGGCATACCGGATCAGGACCAGGTCAGGACCAAATAAGGATAGCCTGATGTGAAATATCATCAAGTATTGTAAGGCATACCGGATCAGAACCAGGTCAGGACCAAATAAGGATAGCCTGATGTGTAATATCATCAAGTATGGTAAGGCATACCGGATCAGGACCCGATCAGGACAGAATGAGGCATGCCGGATCCATCAAACCCTATCAGGACCAGGTCTGGTCCTGATCAGGATAGCCTGATGTGAAATAACATCAAGTATGGTAAGGCATACCGGATCAGGACCAGATCAGGACCAAATAAGGATAGCCTGATGTGAAATATCATTAAGTATGGTAAGGCATGCCGGATTAGGACCAGATCAGGACCAAATAAGGATAGCCTGATGTGAAATATCATTAAGTATGGTAAGGCATACCGGATCAGGACCAGGTCAGGACCAAATAAGGATAGCCTGATGTGTAATATCATCAAGTATGGTAAGGCATACCGGATCAGGACCCGATCAGGACAGAATGAGGTATGCCGGATCCGGCAAACCCTATCAGGACCAGGTCTGGTCCTGATCAGGATAGCCTGATGTGGAATAACATCAAGTATGGTAAGGCATACCGGATCAGGACCAGATCAGGACCAAATAAGGATAGCCTGATGTGAAATATGATCAAGTATATAGTAAGGCTTGTAGTATATCAGAACCAGAAACAGTTTTCGTAACACAATAAAAATATCAATCAAAATTCAAAAAAGTGACATGATTGTCATATTTATGCCACGGCGAAATTGTATTTGCATCAGAGGAGATTAATCTGAAATCTTTAATTAATCATATGTATTTAATAATAATAATAATGTTTAATTAATAATATAAAAATAATTTATATTTAAAGTAAAAAACAAAAATAAATAATATATATATATATATATATATATATATATATATAAATGTACCTAACATTTGAAAACATAGATAGATTGAAATAGTATATTGTAACAACCATTCTAACATTTAATGTTTTGGGTCATAATAAATAGATGGCGTTAGTAAAATGACGTCATTATTTGAATCGTGGTGTTAAGATTCTCCGAAGCGTAATGACATGGCCTAATATTAAATTAGTTGTTATCGAATCAGATTAAAACAGATCGATCAGGTCATGAATGAGAAATTCAGGCGACAGTTGCAGTCGTTAGCATCTGGTGGTTGCGCCATAATCGGAACGGCTCACTGGGACTCTCTATGGTAAGAATATAGCACTGCATTCGGTGTCTACGTCATATATTAATTTATATTTTTACCTATTAAACATGTTCTTTAAGATATTCATGTTTTTTAAAAGGACCGGACTGGGCATACTCGTTTTGGATCAGACAAGATATATAACGCAGATGATTGATTCCGATCAGTAAAATTTTATCCGGACCCGATCAGGAACGCCTGGTCTGGACCCGATCATGAATGCCTGATTTGGACCCGATCAGGTTTTCCTGATCGGGTCCAGATATATCTTCTGCGTTACATACCTTATCTGGTCCAGATCGGGCATGCCCGGTCCGGTCCTGCTAAGGAAGACGAAAAAATTTCTAGTCGGAATGGCGGTCCGGTGACGGTTCATTTATAGAAAATATTAACAAGACCATCAAACAATGTAAAGGCATAATCTAGATATATACATACCGGGAAGTGGATCAAATTTAACTTGTAAGATTTGATTACAGACAACGGGACAGGTGAAACTAAATATAAGCTTGTAATGAAAGAAAAGAAAAAACTTGAAATTTCGTGCCATTCTCGACGTAGAGCTAAACATAGCTGTATAGGCTGAATGGGATTTATTTCCTTTGCCTGTCCGAATGGTCGAACAAAAACATGTAAACGAACCCATCATTCATAAGGTATACATACAGTAATGACTAAGCAGTTTAGTTTTTTATTAATTGCAATTAAACAACAAAGAATTACCAAGACATTTTCGAAATGAAACAGCGCGTTGCAATTATGAAGCTTTTAAATAAATAAATATTATGATAGATTAAGTTTTACGGTCGTGATCCTGCCAGATACAAAAAAAAATTATCCGACGTCCTCGAATATTTTTTTAATCAACTATTTTGTTACTTTAAACAGAATATTTGCTTTTTAAAAATATCAAATACGTTTAAACGAATGTTTTTTCTTGACATATGTATTATAATATTATCCTATAAGTGCAATGTGAGAAAAATACAATCATTTTTATGTTTGAAAAGTGCTTGATTTTCATATATCGAGAGTAGAGCAAGACCTCAACGCTTCGCTTATGAGGCGTGCAATACCTATATTAAAATATCATATTTATCAACAAAAAAATATATCATTAATAAACATCAGTCAAAACATCAAGTCAACCTTTCATTTGTTCATTATGCAGTGCAACCTTAATATAACGAACCTCAATTTAACGATTTCCTCGATTTAACAAATTTTTCGTAATGCCCTTGAATTGTCCATAAGAGTCAATGTAAATAATATCTTTACATAACGATTTTTCTTTAACGAACTCTTAATAACGAAAGCTCTTTATAACGAATTTTCAACTATCAAAAATAAGTGAAAATACCTGTATTTAATGAATTTTGTGAACTCAACACGGGTTTTGTTGTGTGAATCTTTGAAATTAACGTTTAATTACCTGCATAATGTATGAACCCACCTTAATACAATATTAACAATAAAAGTAATTTTCCTACTTTTAATTTTTATTATTAATCTAAGGAAAAAAATATGTTAACTACCTAATTAGTTAGTTAGTTTTTAAATATAAAATACATAAAGTAATTTGGTAAAAATGTGTTATCATTTATAAGTATAAGTTGTTCACAAACAAGATGAATACGTAATTTTGAGGTAAAAACAATTATTTACCTCGTTATAACAAATTGTAGACCAACCTGACCTCAATATAAAGAACCTCCGTTTAACGAATTACTTGATATAACGAATATTTACAAGTTCCCATCGGATTTGGTATATCAAGGTTGCACTGTATAACAAAACGCAATTGACAGCTTACGTAATGTTGTCTGTGGTTTATTTTGAAAATGCCACGAAACGTTGACTATAAGTTGAGCGGTCGATATGTTTATTTTGTGCGAGTGCTACGAGTGCTATTATAATAAATCTTATTATGTCGATATTACTAACAACCGAGAAGATCTAATATTGCACGACAAAGCCGTAATGTAATTAGGATTCGAAGATAAACAAGATATTGCACGTGAAGAGCGCCGCGTTAGTACGGCCCGTCAACATGATTTTCAATCACAAGAGCAAAACGAGGCAGACCGTGAAACGGCTCGCTTGTTATTGTGAAATCGTGGCACAAACCTGAGAGATCAACAACCAGATAAATTTTGACACACAAGAAGAGATGTTCTTGCGCTTGATAACAAAAGGAGAAACTGTGGTATATCACAAGGTACTTCACCGCAGAGTGCAACCAATGCACCAAAATACATGGCCAATAATAATAAAGCAAATGTCCAACTGGCACACGGTCATTAAAATACTTAATTTTTTAAATTAATATTTTATTTATATTTATTATCATAATAAAAAAATGAACGTAATAATTGTGAATTAACCTTAAGATCCTAAAGCCGCTCGCTCATTAACTGTTAGACAGAACGATGTTCACCGGGTTAGCTAGTAAGTATTATAATACATTAACAAACAAATATCATTACAAACATAACGGCTATAACGTTTAGCTAATTATAACTACACAACAATAACGTTGACGATCGGCCACGGCCAGTGTTGTCGAACAATAACAATATATATATACATTACGATATATCAACATCGTTAGATAGGTACTTGTTAAGTAATGGCATTACAAATAACACGTTACCCATATCGTACAGATTTACATACGAATACGTATCTATAGTCCGGTCAAATTAAAACAAAAAATTGAATTGAGGTTACAAAATTTTTTTTCAGGTATCGGATCGATGAGGACTTTTTAGATTAAGTACATTTATTTTGAACAATCCTACCAATTTTTAGCTGGATGTGAATTTTGTAACCTCAGTTCCGCTCCCCGCCGCGTCCTCGTTAAACTTAGGTACATCCTTTATACTCTAAAAGACGGGTGCGACGAATCTGAATGCGGTTTGCGTCGATAGGTATATAGTTCTACAAGAGGAAGGTTTATATGTACCTACAACACATCCATAGTAATTGCAGGAATAATACGAAAATTTAAATGATTTGTAATTTGAAACAATTGCAAATAATAAATACTAAGTCACATAGTATTGTCTATGGTCACTAATTCAAGTATAGCTCCTTACATATGGCATTAGCGCTTTGCCGTACTGACCACTTTGATCTCAAACATCTCCTCTTTGGTTAAGATATCCTAATTTAAATTTATAAATTCATTTAGCTGGTACATTTGAGTTTTGAAAACAGTCATTCATTTGGTTTTCCCTCATTGTTTTTTTCTTTGGCATCTCTTATTACCGTACAATGGGAAACATGAAATATCGGTATATTTACGAGTACGAGTTCTACCGTGGCACCAGTGCTGCAGAAAAAGCTCGAAGGATTAATGATGTATACAGCGCTGGTGTCGCAAAAGAAAGCACGGTACGATTTTAGTTTCAACGTTTTCGTTTTGGAAATTTCCACCTTCAGAACCATCCCCGTAGACGGCTGGAGACCAAAGTAGAAAATGAAGAATTAAGGCCTGTTGTGGAAGCGGATCCATCACAAAGCACTTCAGAGATAGCTGCAGGCTTCGCGGTAAATGACAAAACTGTATTAATCCACTTGAAGCAAAACGGGCAAGTAAAAAATTGAACGATGGGTACCTCATGAAATGAGGGAAATGAACTTACAAACACGCGTCGACTGCTGTGTTACTTTGCTCAACCGACATAATAATGAAGGGATTTTAAATCGAATCATTACTTGTGATAAAAATTGGATACTGTACGATAATCGGAAGCGCTCGTCGCAATAGCTGAACCCTGGAGACCCAGCCAAAACCTGCCCTAAACAAAAATTGACTCAGAAAAAGTTACTAGTGAGTGTTTGGTGGACTAGCACTTATGTTGTTCCTTACAGCTTTCTAAAATCTGGCTAAACGATTACGGCAGATATCTATTGTCAACAACTTCAAACCATAAAGGAAGAACTAGCTGCTAAACAACCGAGATTGGTCAATCGTTCTAGGCCACTGCTGGTTCACGACAACGCAAGACTACACACTGCACAAAAGATAACCACACAGCACAATTGGAATGTTTGCGACATTCACCGTACTCCCCGGACCTTGCTCCAACAGATTACCATTTTTTCCGGAATTTGGACAATTTCTTATAAGGAAAAAAATTCAACTCCAATGCGGCAGTCCAAATCGCCTTCAAAGAGTTTATTGACTCTCGGCCCCCATGGTTTTTTTAGTAAAGGGATCAATGAACTACCTATAAGATGGCAAAAGTGCACAGCTAACAACGGTGCATACTTTGATTGATTAATTATATTTTACAAAAAAATAATAACTTTATATTTCTCCCGTACAAAACGCCAATTTCATATGTAAGGACCTAGGAATATATGTATATTGTCGTGTGAACTACTGCGTACGGTATGTAAGTGCACTCGACCAGCGCGCGTGGCGTGCGCACTGTCTGCACACCGGACTTTGGCGTCAACTAACGTTGTACAATACGCGGCGCGGACATCGTTCGTGAAATATAGAAAGAACACAACATATATTTTTAAAGGAAAGGTGATAAATTATATAGAAAACATGTTTGTTGAAAAAGAAATTGGAATTTTTCCCCTCGCGCTCTAAATTTTCAATCATCTAGGCATGTTGTAAATGTTGTTATTGAGGGGGGTGTCTGACGAGGTGAACTCTGCCATTGTGCAACTATGACGATGTCCAGTTCAAGCTCATTTACTGAAACTGGTATTCGTAATTTGATCTAGCGTTTTAACAAGTCTCAGGCCGTGCTCTGTAGGATTTACATCCGCGGATCACGGTGGCCACCCTCCACTATTGTGACTTTTGAGTTGAACGAGCGGTATGTGGCCGAACATTATCTTGCACCAGTATGAACCCATCACGGATGAAGATGCAACAAACTGTACCACACCTATATACTTCCAAAACAATCTGCAGTCAAGTACCTTCCATCGATCACGACCAAGTCCGTGTCGTCTCACAAACATATCTCTCCCCTCTCCTCATACCCTTATTGATCCCCCAACTACATGACGCTGTAGTATACTTTGAAGTCTACATCTGTATATCCTTTGACATCCATCGGTTTGATTTAAAACTGTTCTGTCTTCTACATCCCTCACCCAACAACACTGGTTACGTTAGACAACGTTCTAATTATGCTAGTCGCGGGTGAAGGCTAACCTGTTGCTACAATAATTTACTACAACTTTTGTAACTTTGGTGGACAGGAATGAAGTTAAACCAGCTTCTTGAAGTCTTCTTCGTACTATATATACGCTCACTTCTTACCGAGACAGTCGTTACACAAGCGTTTCAGCGAAGCTTAACAAAATGATCATCTCTGCTTGTAGTGGGCCGTTTCTGTCATATCTAGGGGGTTTCACAAAGGAGTTCACGTTTTTGAAACACAGGTATGTGTAGTTCAGGTTCACATCTGTTATGTTAACGATTAGTTATCATTATCTGTAGACATCACATTATGTATTGAAGATGTTCATATACCCATTAAACTGTATGCACCGAATCATAACATTTGTCTACATATCGAGACTATCGAAATATTAAGTACTTCGCTAGAGAAACAGGTCTGTGTATAGTTGTGCCTATGTATTTGTAGATCTGTTCATTGCTGCGTATTGCAAGCGCACTGGTAATATTAGTTGGGGCCAAATCAGGCACAATCGACTCCTTCATTTTTAAGATTTTAAGATTTTTTCATATTAATATTATGAAATAACTTATGAGGACATTTAGTTAAGCGTTGTGCCAATTTATATAAAACATAAGACAATATACGAGTATATATAACTAGCATTTGTCCGCGACTTCGTATATATAACTAGCATTTGTCCGCGACTTCGTATATATAATTAACATTTGTCCGCGACTTCGTATATATAACTAGCATTTGTCCGCGACTTCGTATATATAACTAACATTTGTCCGCGACTTCGTATATATAACTAGCATTTGTCCGCGACGTCGTATATATAACTAACATTTGTCCGCGACTTCGTATATATAACTAGCATTTGTCCGCGACTTCGTATATATAACTAGCATTTGTCCGCGACTTCGTATATATAACTAACATTTGTCCGCGACTTCGTATATATAACTAGCATTTGTCCGCGACTTCGTATATATAACTAACATTTGTCCGCGACTTCGTATATATAACTAGCATTTGTCTGCTACTTCGTATATATAACTAACATTTGTCCGCGACTTCGTATATATAACTAGCATTTGTCCGCGAGTTCGTATATATAACTAACATTTGACCGCGACCGCGTAGAAGTCGAAAATGGTTCTAATAGGATTTTTGTTTGGTTTTTTACGTTATTAATTTTGTTATAACATATAAATTATTGTGACGACGGGAAAAGAATACAGATGTCGTCACCCCACGCCCGTGGGAGTCGTAAAGATCGGTTAAGGGTCACACCATGAGAGTGGGCAGCGGCTATCTCTCGAGACACTTAATACCATCTACCGCGATCACCAGCCGGCTCACACTCACGGCAGTTCCGATGTGCCACGGGGTCATTTTGGTAGCGGGCCCGTTGGTGGCGGGGCAGGGGGTCCAAAAAAAGGGGACCAAAAAAATCGACCCTTGACCCTGGTAACACACAACATTCGGACGCTTAGGACCGACGAGAGGGTCATCGAGCTGGATGAGGAATTGAGCAAAATCTGATAAGACATTGTAGGATTATCAGAAATACGAAAAGAGGGGGAGGGCACGACAATCCTCCGGTCTACAATCCTGCTCTTCTACCGGGAGGGAGATCACCCATCCCATGGCGGTGCATTTATCGTTCTTAAGTCTCTCGTAGACAACGTGGAGGGACCGAGAGTGTGTCGACAAGGGTCGCGCACCTCACACTCAGCATTACCAAACGGTGCTCGTGGGTAGGTAGCGCATCGACCGCGACATACTCGGGTCACCCACAACTCCCCACCGGAGTCACGCTTGCTCCCTTCCGCTAGATACTGATAACGGTAACAGATAGACGCTTGAAATATTTACAGAATATCTAGTTATAAATTCACTATTCGTAATCGGGTTTTATATATAAATTCATTTTAAAAATAAATAATTAAATTAAAATAAAACAAATGCAGAAATATTTAAGAGGGGTTATATTATATACAACAGACATGATTTATTTGCTGTTTTTTACCCGACTGCGCGACGCAAAACAGTGGTATTGTGTTTAACTGTCTATGTATGTTTGTATGTTCCTTTGAAGTACTATACAGACCAAACGCCTGGGTCGATTTTTATGATTCATAGATCCATTGATTCTTTTAGCCCTTCGAGTATCACTAAAGACATGACGTTAGCGAAAATTCAATATGGCGACCACATACTACATATTGAGAAAATGAAAGTAAACAAACTATGTCAAGTGGGGTATCGTTGAATAGGTATTTAATCATTTTTAGTTTTCTCTCAACATTTTTAGATTCAACCGACCGTTTAGAATGTATATCGATTTAAAGTTGCGTAACAACTATTCTCACATATAGGTCATTAGACAGTAGACATTTACGATGAAAAGACGAAATCTTTGTATGACTGTGCGTGTGAATGTGAACGAGTTAGTATATAGTGGGTATATTGGACTAGCTGCCACCGACGGCAGAGATCGGGTACCGGTGACCCACGCGCACGGCGAAGAGAGGAGTTTGCATGGTGGGTCTATGGGGTCACGCGCCGCCTCCTCCGTCACCCCGGACCGATTCGGCGGGGCGAGACGCATCAATAGTCACCGAACAAAAATGGTATATTGGATCTCACTCTCACTCCTGAGCCACGTATACAAACTGTTTTCAAGAGTCATTACGAACCGACTCGCGCGCAAGCTAGACGACTTCCAGCCGCCCGAACAAGCCGGTTTCCGAAAAGGTTATAGTACCATTATCTTTTTTTTTTTTTTCTTTGCAGGGTGGACCATGGATGTGGTCACGCACATGCTCAATGGTCTCAGCAAGGTCTCCCAACTAGTAGGGCTGCAAATGAACATCGACAAGACGAAAGTCATGTCTAATGCCCATGTCATTTCTGTACCGGTCCTGGTTGGGAATGCGATTCTCGAAGTTGTCGATCACTATGTTTACCTAGGACAAACCGTCCAATTAGGTGGATCCAATTTCGAAAAAGAGGTCAGCCGACGAATCCAGCTCGCCTGGGCAGCGTTCGGGCAACTTAGGAGGATCTTCTCGTCTAATATTCCGCAGTATCTGAAAACAAAGGTGTTTGTTACCAGCGATGACTTACGGCACTGAAACGTGGTCTCTAAATGTCGGCCTCATAAAAAGGCTCAAAGTTGCTCAACGTGCTATGGAAAGGGCTATGCTCGGTACTTCTCTACGTGATAGAATCCGAAATACGGAAATCCGTAGAAGAACGGGTGTACCTGATATAGCCCGAAGAATTAGCGCGTTGAAGTGGCAATGGGCAGGCCACATCGCTCGACGAACCGACAACCGTTGGGGAAGAAAGGTTGTCGAATGGAGACCACGAATCGGACGGCGCCGCGTAGGACGACCCCCCACTTGGTGGACTGACTACATTATCAAGGTCGCAGGAAACCGCTGGATGTAGGTGGCGCGGGACCGTGTTGAATGACATTCTCGTGGGGAGGCCTAGGTCCAACAGTGGACGTTTACGGGCTGATAGATGGATGGATGGATATTGGACTACCTAAAGTATCTAATGTTTGACACGGTCGCCCTTCTCCAACTTCTAACGATTTAGTGCTCAACTTCAGACGAAAAACTATATATATATATAGGTAGGTATCTACTTATTAATAAATAAAATGACCTAATTAATTAAATACATTCACATTTTGCGTCACCCTCGTCTTATCCACGGCTAGCTAGGTACTCATAACTAAAAAGTATAAAATAAAAAAAATCATTCATCAAAATTCAAAAAACCTTTAATCAAAAAACATTTAATTATTTTTTTATATAGATAATGGTACGGCATCCTTCCCCGGTTTTGGAATAAAATCGATTTGAGTTTTTAAACATTTGTCAAAATAAAATGTCATTTAAATCAAAAGCACTAAGGAGTATTGATATCAACCTGAAGCACATCCCTTTTTTTCGCCCGTACCGTCCGGGGCAACGGAAGGGGAGCGCGTGGCCCCATAACCCACCTTATTCCCTCCCCATCGCCATTGGGCCGGCCACTGGTACCGCTTCCTTGCCTTCCGTGGTCAGCCCGGCGGGTTACCCTTTCGGGTACCATCCCCCGTCGACGCCCCAGCTAACTGCCGGAGCGTCGCCCTCACGCGGTCGGCCTCTCTGCGGGTGAAGGACTATTCCCCGGTCCAGTCACCCGCGGCCTCGGCTAGAGCGGCATTAGGCGCAGATACTCGCGCCTACGCCGCCCCAGGCGCCGGCGGTGGAGCGTCTCACCGAAGAGGATTTCCTCTCGGAGTCGCCCCGCCGCCTCCTTCCGCGAGACAACTGTCTCGCAGAAGGCGGCGACCGCGTCCCAGTTCCTGACGCTGTCGAGCATCGCCTTAGCGATGGTCGGCAGCGCCAGGTCGGCACCGATGATCGCGACGAGTTCACGGCGCTGCTCTGCCCAGGCCACACAGACCTCGAACGTGTGCTGCGCCGTGTCCTCGTCGCAATCGCAGTGGTGGCAGGACGGTGTCCTCTCCCTCCTCACGACCGTGTGCAGGTACTTGCCGAAGCAACCATGCCCCGTCAAGACCTGCACCAGTCGGAAGGAAAGGACCCCGTGCTGTCGACCCAACCACTCCATCAGCACTGGCCGGAAGGCCTCGATGGTCCGAACACCGAACCGAGGCCTTTCCAGCCGGATTGCCCAACGAGCAATAACGTCACGGCGGGCGTCGCCCCGCCAGGCGGCCATCTCACTAAGCGAGACGGTGCCGCCCCCTGCCCGCGTCACTGACACCCGCCGGTACAGTCCGGCGAGCATCTCCGCCTCCAAGTCCCACGGGGGTATTCCGGCCAATGAAGCACATCCCTTAAAATAACTTTCTACCCCTTTTTAACCCTGTTAGGAGATGACTTTCAATAAAACACGAAACATATCTTTCATCAACTCCGTTAAAGAATGTTTCAGCAAAATTTGAAATTTGTCACACACAAACTTTTTCACCCCCTTAGAGGCATAATTTCGAAAAATCTTATCGGATGCATACGTCTTACAAAAAATGCACCCTCGAAGTGAGGGTCGTAGCTCACTTATACAACACCGCTCCCACCCGGCCAAATACTGTTAATTGAAAAGAGAATTTTTGAGCGTCCTCTTTAGACACACTGCAAATTAGCAGCGGTCTTGTCTTTATAAGACGCGCTGTCACTGCACAAGCGAGCTACGACCCTGACACTCACCCACTGAGTATCTCTCTGGGAGGTACAGCGGCTGCGCTGTCGCTGTGCCTCCCAGCAGTCGTCTCGCTGTCAGTGACTGTGTGTTACATACGAACGGCACAGAACAATGCTGCCTCCACTTGAGAGGACACCTAACCGGACCGGATACATTTTTTATATATTTAACTACAGTTTATTTAGGAGCGGTACGATGTGTAACTCAAACCTTTATCAAACGGAAGTAATGTACAGTGCACAGTTGAAAGTTCCTTCCATATCGAACCAGATGACGAACAGAATATTTGTCATTTAATGTTAGCGCTCGCAGTGTCCCTACGGCTACGAGTATACCTGCCTACCTACCCGGCACATTTAGTTCAGTTATGTAGTTATCTACTAATGCATGTGGAATTTGCGGTGCTCTCTTTTTATGGCTCGTCTATTGTTTATGGTGCCTTTTTGTTGTACTTACGCGCTGTGCGCCGGAAGTGTGGTGCCGGGAGGGGGGGCGTGCGGGGACGCAGTGACTAATGGCATTGCGTTTGCATGACTCGGCGACTACCTCGAGACTAGCCTAATGTAACAGTCTGCGCTACACGACATACCTTCATACAATGTGCGAGGTGCAAGAACACATCTTGTGGATTACCTACCAATATCGACTTGGACTGTCGCTTTCTCTTAATTTATTGATTTATTCTCATCAGTTATTGGCACTAGAGATCCGAATCGATTGTTCTTCCCGATGGTAAAAGCTCATAATGAACAAATACCCTTCCAACCCACCGCATATACACCATCACGTACTGCGAGTCGGCCCGGGCTTTGCCACAGTCTGTGATGCCTGGCCGACCTTTGGCAGTTCTTCAGCTACGTCGTAACTACTCAAATACCGACCTTGCCCCACTTTTTAAATATGGCGTCCATTTTATCAGTGACAAGGCGATCAGAGCGATATGTATTTTTGACATCAAAATTCTTGGATTGTAAACGTTTAAACCAACTTTGTGCTCCTCTCACTGACACTGCTTTAGGTCCATGACGTCACAATGTTATTTCGCGACTTGCGATACATTTATCCCTTTCTTGTAATAACATTTTAAAATGCATCGAATTTCTTCATTAGATTCAATCAATTTGACAGAAAGAAAAACAATTGGAAAATGGCGGATACCCAAAATTTTACTAAATTGTTTCTTTTTTTAAAACGTAACCTTTTCAATGGTATCAAAACCAGTCAGTTTATACATAACTAGTACAGCCAAAGAGTCATTTTATTCAAAGTTTATACAGACTAAGTACATATACCTAAGCGAAAAGACTTTTTCTTTGACCTATTACGTAGATAGGTCTCCTCGTGGTGGGATAATGATTATTGTTAGCGCGTCCGCGGGGGCACCACCACCACTACCACCACGTCTCCACATGTGGAAGTATGTGAGACGTGATTGTCGAATGTGTAAGTTGGGTGTTAGCGCTCGTGTGTACTACACCGACACGCGGTGCGAACATACCGGCGGGCGGCGGGCGGCGGGCGGCGGGCGGCGGGCGCGCGACAAAAAGTGTTTGCAACATAATGTGCACACATCACAGTTGGCACGGGACGGTCCGGGGTCCGGGGGCCGGGGCCCGGGGCGCGCGGGTCCCGCGGGACTCGTAAATCACTTAACGGCGAGGGCTCGTTTACGACTTGTTTGTTTATGTTTGTTGACGCGAGCCCGCGCGCCCCGCACGCCCCGCAGCGTGTCGCGCGCGAAACCGACATTTCTGTACCTGTCAACCTCGTATAAGAACAGTAATGATTTCGATGGAGCTTTAACTTTAACTGTAGGGACCTGTTGAGGGCCCGTCCTGTGTGTCGACGTCGCGCCCCAAGCCTCAGGTCTTATTTGATGATACGCGAAACAGTCCTACCGAGAGTCCCCCTTTCTCGCGATCATTTTTTGTTTCCTCGTAGGATTTCGACGAATTCCGTGTTTAACAGCGTTTTTTAGTTGCACTAGCACGCGCCTCCATCTCTCATGGTGTTTGACGGAGGGTGTGACTGTACGTATGTAGTACGACGCGACGCGCGACGTACAGACACACAGTTGGCTCCACACAGTCTATATCGTGTTCTCTTTAGTTGCACTAGCACGCGCCTCCATCTCTCATGGTGTTTGACGGAGGGTGTGACTGTACGTATGTAGTACGACGCGACGCGCGACGTACAGACACACAGTTGGCTCCACACAGTCTATATCGTGTTCTCTTTAGTTGCACTAGCACGCGCCTCCATCTCCACTGACCTACTATATTACATTGGGTTGTATCATCTCAGCTCATATACATACGTCCCACTCCCACTGTAAGTGGGCTCGAACTACCTCCACTGACCTACTATATTACATTGGGTTGTATCATCTCAGCTCATATACATACGTCCCACTCCCACTGTAAGTGGGCTCGAACTACCTCCACTGACCTACTATATTACATTGGGTTGTATCATCTCAGCTCATATACATACGTCCCACTCCCACTGTAAGTGGGCTCGAACTACCTCCACTGACCTACTATATTACATTGGGTTGTATCATCTCAGCTCATATAGGTACATACGTCCCACTCCCACTGTAAGTGGGCTCGAACTACCTCCACTGACCTACTATATTACATTGGGTTTTCCTTCTCTTGCATAGCTGTCATCTGCGTAGCCAGAGCCGTATTCCGATATAGACGTATCAATTGCCTTGTGCTGGAGTAACGACGGCGACGTGAACAAACGTGTAATGTGTTTAGTGACTCTGAACACAAAACCTATTTCACATATCGGTTTATTGTAAATTAATTTAAGCCGTTATAGCCGCCTACGTCCAATATGTATTATTGTCCGGGTGTCCCCCAAGAGGTGACATTTAGGTATTCGACTGGATAGTAAAAGGTCATTATTAATGCTATATCTGTACTTAATCAGTTTTTCTTTCTGTCAAATGCAATATAGCATTTTTTAGAATTAAGATCGAGAATGGTACTCGTAATAGCGACTCTTACACACGTGACACGTGCATAGATATTCATACAATTTTGAACATTTGAATTACTGAAATATAGCATTCAACAAACTAGGTTAAAAAACTATTATTATTACAAAAAAAAATTTGAGCTGTCGTATGACATTCAATTTTCGGCTCGTATTACTTCGTCGTCTTTATGGACGCATTTTTCGCTTGTAAACAAGTTTTTATAAATGACCTAGCATGTTAAATGCAAAATTTCAGTAATGATTTTTTTCTTATTTTAAACAAAATAATTGCTTTTTAAAAATATTAAATAAGTTTAAACGAATGTTTTCCTTGACAAATGTCATATGTATGATAATATTACCCTATAAGTGCAGTGTGAGTGTGATACAGTCACTTTTAGTTTTGAAAAGTCCTTGATTTTAATGTATCGAGAGTAGAGCATTACCGCAATGCTTCGCTTATGAGGCGTGCAATAAGTAGGTACCTATTACACATTTGAAATAAAACTAGTTTTACGTATTCCATCGTGTTTGTGTTTGATTTTTAATTGCCCGAGGTTTCGAACACTTTACAGCGTTCATGATCACGAGAGCACTAAGGTGCCTCACGCCCAATAAGTCATCGTTATGACAGAGATTTATATATCTACCCGCTATCTATTCTACCTCCGTGTGGTGACTGAGTAAGAATACAGTTCACCACCCCCTATCTTAGTCACATAAAATGCATACCTATAACATCCATGCAAAAGAAAGAAAACGTGAAACGAAACCCTACATCATCACGTCTGACCAGCGAGGTCTACTAGGTTAGTTTCCCTCCCCTTTGGAGGAGACTCAAACCCACCAGTGGGACGTGTGTGATATGAGCTGAGATGATGATATCTACCCACTACAGTTTCAGTTACTCAATTTTTACCCACATTTTTATTACAAATTCATTGGTAATGAATTTGTAATATATATAAAAAAAAAATTGTTCTATGTATACAATTTTATATTATTTATGATCAGTTATTATTAAATATTTAATTTCTGATAGTTATTATATTAATATGCAATGTATAGCAATACCTATGTGGCAATTTACTGGTTTAGAAAACTAACACATCCATTCAGCTACCGCCGGATCGGCAAGCGGCCACGCAGAGAAAGGCCCGGCAAGACAACTCAGTAGGTATAGGTAATTGACTTTTGAGTGGCCGCCTACTTTATCTTACTAAAATTAATTAAATTAAAATTTAACTGTTATTGTGGATCAAATCTATAGGTACCATAAGTGCAAAACGTCGGGAAATTAAAAATCAAATACAAACGCGACAGAATCCGTAAAACTAGTTTTATTTCAAAATTTTAGTAATTTAAAGAACAAGTTCGTGTCATCGTTTAATACAATTATAACTACAAAGTTAGAGTATTAAAATCCGTAGGGGTATAGTGTAAACATTGTCGGGTAGACGGCACACGTCTCCTTTTTATATATTTACTAGCTTTTGCCCGCGACTTCGTCCACGCAGAAGTCATCTCTGCCAGAGTTAAATAGAAAAAGCAATACAAGGTGTTGAAGGTCTGTCGCTAGGACGTTAATCAACAGCGTCAGAAAATGGGATGCAGTCGGCGCCTTCTGCGAGTTAGTTGTCTAACGGAATTAGGCAATAGGGTGGGTATCCGAGAGAAAATACTGTAGGTTGACATGCTCTACCATCCGGCTTCGACTCGAGATGATACCCGGTTGCGGTGGCCCGCCCGCACAACGTAGGGGAAGGTTGCGATCAATGGACCAGCGCTTTCTTTGGACCACCTAAGTAATTAAAAAAATAGACAAGTTAGAACGTGTTCAATCTATTGTTAGGCAAAAGTACCGAGCCCAGTAAATACCCCTCAAAACCTCAGGATCACCGTGCCATCCATTGCGGAGTAACGTGTACGCAAGTATTTGTGAGGACGGTGATATAAAAATTACACAACAAAAACATCCATGTAAGTATTGTAATACTTTTGTTTATTGAGCGATAGTATTCTATATTGATACAATATTAATCTGTATTTTAGGAGGTGGTTGAGAATCTTTCCCATTTCATACCCTTTTTTTAATAGAAATATATTTTTAATTTAGCATCTAGTTGCTACCATTGGCCCACCATGGTGATGCTATGAATGGACTGGTCCAATCAACGAAACTTTAATATACAATTTTTTTGAATGTTTTGTTTCAGAATGTCATAAACTATTACGAAGCATCTAGAATTAATGGTGTACCAAAAACAACTCTAAAACGCAGATTGGACGACAAAAACCAAAAAGCCGTGGAAGCGACTCAAATTATAGGATCAGAAGGTGACTGCCTGCAGTATTAGAAACAGAACTTGGCAACCACATTATAGAGATGGAGAATTCATTGTATGGAGTTACTCCTAAATATGTTACGAAACTAGCATTTCATCTAGCCGAAAAAAATAAAATCAAGCATAGATTTAATCAATAGAAAAAAAAACCTAACTGCAGGAATGAAATGGTATTACGCATACACACCTACATTTTGTAACAAATGTTTTAAGTTTTAAAGTGTAACTGTTCTCATTAATAAAAATTGATTAAAATTATGTGCTTTAATCATATTACCATGATTGGACCTTTTGCCTATAGCTTTCTAAGTCCATTGATGGCAACTGGGCGGTCCATTCAATGCAACGGTGGTCCAAAGAAAGCAACGCATTTCAAAATCATTTTAACACTATTCTGCTAAAATTGCTCAACTTTAAATTGAAATAAATACAGCATCGTATTTGTATTAAGAAAGGATTAAATATTAATCATTAGTTTTATTCTATCACTTTTATTTTATTAGATATGACACTTTAAAGTTATGTGGTCCAATCATCGCAATCTTCCCCTAGATGTACGTGTACGGCGCGCGTGTGTCTATATACCATAGCCGGTCACTAAAGAAAAACGTGGTTCAAAGTTCTATTCATTCTACAAATTATATTGCCATTAATATACTATTTACGGTATGACCATGGGATAAAAATATAATTATCGCCACCCTTTATTTGACTGTTTTGTTTCACCAGCAGAGTTGCGACCTCGTTAGATATGATTTATTATTTGAGTTATAAAGTGAAAATTTTTAAAGCTAAACTTAACCTGTATCTTAAATCATTAGGCAAGAACCTATTGCTGTCTACTATGTGTATCGTGTGAGCTCTCACGCCGGAACTGGTCGCCACAACGGCACTGGTGCGGGGTTGATGGAGAGGGAGAGAGAAACACGTGTTTATTTATTTTTACCGAAGAATATTTGTACGTAATTTGAAAAGAATCGATAAAGAAATTTTCTCCCCATACACTATCGATAAAGATTTTATTCCCCGAACATTTTTTAAATTGACATAACTTTTTTATTTATAAATTAATTGACATAAAATATAGCCTAAATGTGAAGCTTACCACAATATATTAGTGAAAACCGCGTCTAAATCGGATAAGCCGTTTCTGAGATTAGCATGCACAAACGCACAGACAAACAGATAAACTGACAAAAATTTTTAAAATCATTGTTTTGGGTTCTGTTTGTGTTGATAAAGGTCCCAGTAATATTTTTTTTCTCATATATCTTCCATGTACAGACAGCGATCCGTTACATTTTTATTATATGTATATAAATTGTATTGTCTGCATGAAGTCAGAAATTTGAATAATTTAAGAACCTGGAATGCATCATTTATGTATAGGTATATTAAATAAAAGAGGACCGACTTGCGAACCCTGTGGTACACCAGATGTTGTACGTCACACGTACGTTATATTTCACAATACTGCTGTAGCCTGATTGTACCTAATTGTACAAATAGGACTATGGGCTATAACTATCGAAACAAGTCACCATGTTTACCGATATACTCTAGTTTGTCAGTTGTCCATTTAATTCTAACCGAGCTGCAACTCGGGTGTCGCGCGACCAAGCTGTATATATACAGTGATATCGTTTTGTTCATATTTATAACTAATTAGTTAATGAATGTGAAATTATTTTAGTACGTTAACGTGCGTGTGTGTGCGTGCGTGTTGTACGTCGCGGTGCAGTGGTGTGCGTGTGAGCGCCGAGGGCCGCTCTGTGCTCGTATTGTACACGGAGAGTGTTGGCTCCAACACAACTCACATTGTAGTATAGATAGCTGTACACTAGAACACTCGGTCGATATAATAAAGCTTTTTATATTTGTCAATGACGATAGACCTGTACTTGAGCAGGTGGTATACCTACCTGCATGGTCTAACGGCGCAGAATCCTAATTTTTCCCTTTTCATGTACCGAGTGGGGCTGCTAGAACCTTTTTCTTGATTTACATAACATATCTCTAGATGGAGTACCTATACCAGTATGCTCGCATTTCCAATACCTCCGTTCTCTTATCCAAAGCCATGGCGCCTGGCGACATGATCGTCCTGTGAAGCACAGTTATGATGCGGGATGGATGAAATGGCGACAGGTCACAGGTACCTACAACATGCGCCTCTAGAGTCACCCCTTAAATTAAAGGGCAAAATATATAAAACCCTAATAAAACCTGCTGTACCTACCTACTGTATGGACCAGCATGTTGGGCGATGCAGGCGACGGATGAGAGACGACTGCATGTAGCGGAGATGCGAATGTTGAGACGGATGTGTGGTGTGACGAAAATGGATAAAATAAGAAATGAACATATTAAAGGAGTTGTATTGACAATGTTTGTGGGACGTGTGTACAATGTGGTCGCGACGAGATCACATCGTTGACTTGTTCACATCACAATCATCACACGCAGAGCCAAGCTTCTATCCAACTCTACACGCACGCACTAACTATACCCAATATCACATCACAATCTCTAACACTTAGTCATAGGTAGTACCTACCTACCTACCTGGCTCGACTATTTTGTACAACTATTGTAAAATATAAAGATAATGAGCAGTGAATTAATTAATGACCTGACTCTAATATTTAGGTAGAGTTTGTGAAGTTGCGGCGTGTTGTGTTAGAAGCTTGGCTCTGCATGAGATGTGACAGTGCCAGCGATATGGTGGTGCTCTCGTGGTGGTATTTAATGGGATTCCATTTCATTTTGTATGTTGCTTATCACAATATATTTTTATTTAGTTCGATCCCCGTAGTCTATATGGTGGAGAGTGATTTACATAAATCCCTAAAATACATATTTCATTATTTATAACAAGGAGTCATAATAACAAGTTTTAGATCTGTAGCATCAACATTTGTGCGAGTCACATACAAACTCCCAGTCCCAGTCCCCAGTTCAAGGGGTTGGAGATAAAAGTTACCAGTTTTACATTCATTTTGTTGTTCATACAGGTAGGTACTAAGGAAGGAGGGACACGTTGTTACAATATTTAGATAATCGTTAATATAACAAAAGTATTCACATATTTGAAGAATTTGATATTTTTTATCAATAATATAACTATTCAGCTAGTTAAATATCACTAAATAAATAGTTAAACTACACGCATTTTTTTTAAATGAGCAATTTAATTAAAAAGGCGATTGTAACAATTTGCCCCCGAATCGGGGCTAGTTGTTACAATCGGGGCTAGTTGTTACACCTTTGGGGCAAGTTGTTACGGTAGATAAATAAAAAAAAAAACACTGGTATCACGGTAACAGACACTGGTCATAGACCTGTGTTTTTAGTCATTGCGGTATATTGGAGAAGATCCTCTTTAGTTTTCCGAACTTGGCTCAGTCGAATAGAATTTGTCAGCTCACCTCTTTGTCGTACCTAATTCGATTTACCTAACTGAACTGTTTATGCGAGGTCAACATAATGCTCGACAACTTTGAGAATGGTATTGCCAACTAGGGACTTGACTTTCGTCTTGACCATAATCATTCCTAAAGCCACTAGTTGGGATACCCCGCTGATATCGTTCAGCATAGTGCCAAATTCCTTCAAGGATTCTGCCATAACGACAATATCGTCTAGAAATCGAAGGTATGATGTATTCGCTGTTAATGTTGATATCGAGTCCGGTCCAGTCTAAAAGTTTGAAGATATCTTCCAATGCAGTGGTGAACAGTTTCGGAGAGATGATGTCTCTGTCCCACACTTTTCTGCAATTGGATCGATTTCATACTCTTATCTCATATGCGAATTGACATTTTGGCGTTTCTATACAAACACTTCAGCACTCTGATATAACGACAGTCGATTTGGCATCGCTGAAGGGACTGCAACACCGCCCAATTTTTGACAGAATTGCATTTTGGCATTCTCATAGTCTGCAAACGCTATACACCGAGCTCGATTGTGTTCCTCGGTCTTCTGGATAATCTGTCGAAGCGTATGGATGTGGTCTATGGTGTTATAACCTTTTTAGAAACCGGCTTGTTCAGGCAAAGTTGATACAGTTATATTTTGGAATGTGTTGGATTTATTGCTGCTTCGATTGTATGTAGGTATCGTTTCTGTGCAGCAGCAGACTTGTAAACTTCTTGACTTTTTGAACCTCTCTCCGTTTTCCTTTTATAGTTTCTCATTTTATAAAAGAAATAAGGAATATTTAAATTTAATTAATATGTGTATATTTCATACACAAGAAAAAGTCAAATAATACAACTAATAGCAATTAACTCATTATATGTTTTACATTAGGGAGATATAGTTTATTTTAGAGATCTGGGTAGTAAGCAAATTAGTGCCGCATCATCAAACTCAATGATAATACCCCTTTCGGGGCAAGTTGTTACATGTAACAATTTACCCCGAAAATTTGTAACAACGTGCCCCATAGTATGATTTTTTAAATAAATTAAACTCACTGTTAATGAATATCGCTAGCAGAAAAAAACAATATTGCAAATTAAAACTAGATACCTATATTAAGAAAATTCGAGCGTTAAAACGTTATGGGAATAATAAAAATATACTTCTAAAATCAAAGTTTTCTTAAAGGATTTTTTTAATTACATGGCTGAAATCGAGGCACACAAATACCTACAACCTGTCAACAGGTCGCTCAGGGGGTCACTAATTATTTTTTTTTTTTGTGTGTCTTAGTTGTTAGGCTCACATGGCTATAACAACTTTACCCGGACTGTGAGTAAGTGCTGAGGGCTCTCAACCCGTGATTATTTTTTTGTAGATAATACGCGGTATTATAAGGCATCAAATAGGCCCAATACTACATAGGGGAGAGGTGGCATGAAAGGGACACGTATTGAAAGGGACAAGTCAAATGTTCTGTAAACTAAGAAACGTTTCGCTGCGAGAATATTTTTAATTCGTGATAACCCCAAAGGATAACCATTCGTACCTAACATCACACTCCTGCCATTATAAAGATGGCGACAGCATGCGTATGTTCGAAATTGCACACAAAAGTAATTTTTTTCGTTATTCTTTGGAAATGATTTGTAAAACGTTGTAAATCAACAAGTGCCTATTATTTTACCAGTGATTGTGATCTATTAGTTATCTGCAGATACGAGAACAAAAGGTTAGTAAACTTTTATTTATTGGTAATCGGTTGTAAGGTTATGTTTTAATTTTTATGTGATATTCATGAAAGGGACATTACAAACGGTTATGAATGGGACATTCTCTTTATAGCTGTTCCTTTCATAAAAATGTATTTGAATTCCCTTTAAAAGGTAAAATAAGTAGATCTAGACTAATCTACTTTGTAATTACAAAATATTTTTATATATGTTTAAACTCAATTTAAAACATATAAAACAAAATTTAAAATGTTCTTGAACAGGTAAGGGATCAAACAAGACTAAAGAAAAGGGTAAAAAGAAGACAACAGAATCAAAAAAAATTGTGACTCAAAAAAAGAAGAATATTAACCAGAAATTGGCAAGAATAGCAGTAATGTATAAATAGTAACGTAATAAATGCTATGTCGAGTGTAGTTACTGATTCGGATTCAATTAATGATATATCAGAGAATGAAGTATTCACTTCGAAATTGAAATATTATAGCCAGATAAAAAATGTACGTGAATTACCTATTTGAAAAGAATTATAAAACAGTTAATTATTATATGCCTACTATAAATAATGATTAAGTGATTCTTCTAAATGTTTTTATTATTCGTTATTTTATGTTTTCGTTGGTTGTGTCACTATTACTTATTCTACGAATAGTACCTGGGTAGATTTAGTTTAGAGTAGCCAAATAACAAAGCTGGAGAATATTTTACAATATGACTGTACTAGTTATATATGTTATAATGTGATTTTATATTAATATTACGTACTGTCTCATTCATAAATGACCGCGTCCCGTTCAATACACTTAATTTATGAAAGGGACAAAATATACATTTTTAGAAATTGGCCAAATTTGCACCTAAGAATAAAGATATATTAATTACATACTTTTATTTCATTAGAAGATGAATGTAAGTTTCTCAAACAGGTTCAGTCTTAAAAATATTGTATTGAGCATTCACAAGACCCACTACAACAAAAATATCCTCTTCGTGCCACCTCTCCCCTACTGTAGATTTCTAAATCGCGGTAAATATGTGTGTAACTTCTTACCCCTGCTACAACGTGCCCCTCCTTCCCCTACTAGTTTACATACAAAATGTCATCCTTCTGGATGTCAGGCAGTATTCTAAGTATTTTGATGATGATCAGTGTATCAGTTTTATGATAACAATAAAATCTAATGTACATAGGTACATATGTGATCTATACAATTGTAACATTATGTGTTGTTATAGGTAAGTTGACCGTCGCCGTCGTGGTGGTGGTGGTGGTGGTGGTAGGTGGTGCGGGTATAGTATTGTTTATATGATATACACAAGTTATATGTGATCGATATATCGACTGGACACATTGAGACAAGTACACCACTAGTGTCGCTTGGCCCGCCCTGCGGCCGTCACCGCTGTGAGCTGTCCCACTGCGGCATCACAAACATGCGTTCATGTTCATTAACTACTGTATTATTAAATATTAATGTTGTATATTATTTACCGCGGTATAAATAGGTACATTGTGTACAAATCAGTACTTAATGGTTGACATACAGTTTGACGTCGTGTGACGTATTTAGGACGAGTGAGAGGTGATCACATAACGTGATACATCACAACTGTCTAATGTTGATCGTTGTTCGCGCTGTGGCTACTTACGGCCGCAGTGCAGTGCCTGCATCGCGCTGTAGGCACTGCACTGCGACCGCCGACCGCGCCCGTGTTACGTGTTAGTATATAGATGTACATCTATAGGTACGTATCTATGTATGTAGGAGGTGGTTGCGGCGCGTGGGGCAGGTCGTGTGCCGACAGTGCGATACTGTGACCCGGTGCCGCATGTGCAGCGCCAGATGGTTGACGTCGTCCGGTGGCCGCGGCCCGTCTGTAGACCACCTAACGTGTGTGGTACGTGCCGGTGTGTGTGCGCGGGGCGGGCGGGCGGCCGGCGGTCGGCGAGGCGCAGTAGGCGCTCGGAGTGCGGCACACGAGTGTCGTGTTTGTAATATAGTCTCTCTGTGTGTAGCGGGCCGCGGCAGGCGACGGCCCCCGCGCACCCGCGGACACATCCACTGGTACTTGTTGTTACAAATGTTGTTGGAGGACAACAGCGGCGGCGGTGGCGGCGGCCGACTACCGCGCGACACACTGTGATGGCAGAGCGTGAGCACGACACTGCGACCGGTACGTACCTACGTGTGTGTGTGTTGGGGGGGGGGGGGGGGGGCATGTACATGTACATCACTGTTATTGGACGGCGTGGGGCGGGCGCGGGGCGCGCGCGCGCCGCCAGTCAGCGCCGAGGTAGCGCCGCGAGCGCACGCACCGTGTGAGTACGTGTTCCGTGGTCGTCATGTTGCACGAGACACTGTTGAGCGGCTGGCACAAGGCCGAGCCGAGTGCACTGGACGCGCTCTTCGCCGAGGTCAACAATAACTGCGTAAAGGACGGTGAGTACACACACACACACACACACAGTGATCGTTGACGCCATACATTGGTTTATTGTGATCATATATATATATATATATATATATTGTTACCTGTGTGTACACATACACAAGTGTATGCCGTCGCGACATACACGTTATAACTAATACAATAATGTTGTTCATTGGTGATCAATGTAAATGTTATGTACGTATTGTGTTGTGTCAAACGCCGTAATGCGATATACATACCTATATATTGTTACACGGTCGCTGTCGCCGTCGCTAACGCGCTCGCTTCGTACGTCCGTATGTGTGCGTGTGTGCGAGGGGCGGTGGGCGGCGTCTGACGCTCGCGCGCTCGTTGCAGAGGGCGAGACGGAGGAGGCGGCGGCGGAGAGCCCGCCCCGCGCGTACGAGTACGCCCCCGCGGCCGCGTCGCCGGCGCGCTGCTACCAGGAGCTGCGCCCGCCGGGCGGCGGCGGTATGCACGCGTACGCGCCGCTCGACAGTTCGCTGTACAAGGAGCGGGCCGGCGATAGCGCCGAGCGCAGCCCCGAGCGGCGCGACCCGTACGCGCACTACGACCCGTACGCGCCGCAGTACGCACACCACCACATCGACACGTGAGTACACACATGACACACAACATACCTATATTGTAATGTACGGCCGTGTGTGTCGCGTGCACACTGTACACCCCCCACTGTGACAGACACGTTACATACATATTATAGTAAAGTGCATACGTTAAATGTAATACATTGTGTTGTTGGTGTTGGATACCTACCTACCTATATATTGACTGTGAATAGTTCGAAGCACTCGTTCGGGTCGTGAGACCTCCACTCCCAACCTCGACGTTCACCCACACACCTACAGCACGATTAAACTTGTCATAGGTATAGCCCATCAGCGGCTAACAACTAAATCACACACAAAAAAAAGATAGCACTCTCAGACGACTGAGCTGTGTGTGTGTGTGTGTGTACGCTACACAATATATAATATTATGTTCACGTTAGACTATTTGTGTTGTACATTGTGATATATATATATATATATATATATATATAGCTATGTATGTACACGTACCTACTTGCTGTGTACTTACATTGTGTAGGTCTGTAACCATGTACGTGCGTATAACTTACGTAAGTTACAATAACACAGAGTCACTTGTTTTGATATAAATGAAATATTCAACTAAATGAATGAAATTCCTTACATCTAGTGACACTCAGTGTACCTACCACTATCAATAATTAGGTACATACATGGCACATAGCGGGAGTGGTGCTATAACCACACCCGTCCGTCATGAGACTGTTTAAAATCATGTCAAATGATCACCCGTGGTGTAGGTACTGGTATATTATTAACAATACAAAATGTTGACAATACTTTCTTTGTCAATTGAATCGTGACATGTTGTCTAAGGGAGCGCTGCGAGACTCTTGCAGCAAGTTTTGGTGACACACATACGATACACGCGCAGGCAGGTATCAACAACAGACTTGGGAGTTGTTGGCGGAATTACATTCGAACGTATTGTGAATGGATCGAGTTAACTGTGTTATATGCGGTGTGCAGTGTGATGCCGGGTCGAGAGCCCTCAGCGCTCACCCATAGTCCGGGTTAAGCTGTGACAGCCATCTGCGACTAACACTAGAAGACAGACACAAAAAAAATATGTCCGGTGTGCGGCACACACGCAGACCTGCAGATCTTTAGTTACATATATATATGTATACGTAGAGTTGCCATTCGTCCGAATTTTCCCGGATTTGTCCTAGGTTAGAGGACATCCGAGGAGCGTCTGGGTAGGGTTTCATGTGTAGCCCACGTTTAATAATTTTAAGTCTCGGGTCGCCCGCGACACGGGCATTGGGCCCGCACGCCGCGATCAACCGACGAACCGAAAATATCTGTTGACGTATCCGCGCTCTGGGAGTTTTCACACGTACCAATTTTAAAGATGTCAACCGTATGTACCTATAGGTGTATAGTTAGGTGACGTACGTAACGTTCGGTCGCTAGTTATGTAGAGGTGCACAATGAGTGTTGTAACGTGTCCGTATTGCTGCCGTCTGCTGCTTACAGTACGTACCCGATGTGTGCGCGTGTCACGTACCTACGAGCCTAACTTTCACGGTTGGTAGTTACAGCGGACACACACACTGTTGCACAACACAACACAACAACACATATTACACGTAGGTATTATAAACTGAAGGCATAGGTAGGTGCACTATAGGTACCTATAGGTACGTATTTAAGGGAAAAACTAATTATGTGGAACTTAATTATAGAACATATTTAGACAACGTTTTTGTACAACGATCAGCTCTACATTATTTAATAATGACACATCAATTAAAGTACACAATTCAGTAGATATTTGAATGATTGCTACCATCACTTATGATGTTTTTGTCAGTCAATGCTCACATATATGTACCGTCGCCGTCCTCAGGACGTGGTGTGTTCAGACAGACAGACAGACATCATTGGTCGTGAGTCGTGACACACCAACCATCATGCTACTATATAAAGGTGTGAGAGCGGTGGCAGCACTCTCCGCGCACCGCCCACCACTACAGTACAACACATATCGCTAGTGTCCGAGGTATGCCTCACACCAGTTGTCGTGTCCCCTGTGCCGGTGCCTGCCGCTCCGCCTCGCGCCTGTCCCCGCCGCACGGTGTGACGTACATGTTGTCTCTCTTGTATCTCCTCGTCCTATTGGTATATATTCTACTGGTGACTAATGTTTTTGTAAAACTCATTAGTAGATAATAATAAATCTCGTCTGCAGCTGGCCTTCATTGGTTGGCTAGAGTGGAAACCCAAGAGTGCCCGAAGGACTCTCAGCTCTGGCTTGCCTTAAACAGCTGGTTAGAGAGGGGTCGCCAGAGTTATATGCTCGGGAGAGGAAGTGTCATTTTCAAAGGCATAATTACGGGGAAATCATGGCTCTGTTTATCGCAGACTCAATGGTGAAACCGGCGCCGCACCGCTCGACACCCCTAGCCACTTACACCAATGTTGCCCCCTGTTGCCCGTATGGCTTGTATGCCTGTAGCGACTGTTTAGGGGGCCCATTCAGTGAGTTGGCGAGTCACCGTCTGCCACCGTTCATCTCTTAATATGGGTTGGAAGGCAGACGACAGTTTTTAATTTCATAGATGTGAGATGAACCAGTCTAATATCTCAATATGGGAGTGGGTGCTTACCACTCCCATATTGAGATATTAGAAACCATCGTCACACAATAGTTTTACACTTGGGTACTGCTGGCAGTCCACGTATGTTGTGTGCAGACGTGGAATGTCATCGGTAGGTGTCCCATCCCAATATTTAGATTAAATTTCTCCAAAAGCCTCTGCGTGTTAGATCCATATCCCCATGTAAGCCTCCCAAAGGACCGGACATCTTCCTACAGAAGATCCCGTGAATAAAAATGAGATACAAATATAATAGTAATATTTATTTGCGGAACATAGGTAGGTAATACAAGGTTTTAGAATTAGTTATGGTAAGCGAGCCGCCATGTTGTACCTTTCGGGCACGCCAATTACAAGGTCTACAATTTTTTATTAGAGTTTTTGATATTTATAGGTTTTTAAATAATTACAATATAATGATTCAAGTTGGCTAAAGGTGGTTCGGTTGTTGTTGTTGGTGTTGGAGCTAATGATAAATGCTATAAAGTGTTATATTAGGTTAGGTTAGTTGGCAGTAATGATAAACAAATGTATTCATGTCGTGATATAACATCGGACGTGTGAGGGACGTCCGCGAGCATGTTGCCGACCACTCAGCACCTCGTCACGTGCCGGTCTCGGTTCGCTATCGATCGATTCTCGCACATTTGTTCCACATCATTGAGAATAGTGTTCCTCAAAAACAAGTCTACTGCAGCTCTCGCTGTTAAAATAACACTGAGTGAGATAAGTGTGTATGTGCGGGGTGCGGCCGCAATGGTGGCCTTTTTTTTTTTTTTTGGTTGTCGATGGTTGCGTCTCGCCCCGCCATATCGGTCCGGGGTGAAGGAAAGGCGGTGCGTGAACCCATAGACCCACTGTAAAACTCCTCTCTTCGCCGTGCGAGCGGGCCACCGGTACCCGATCTTTGACTTCGGTGGCCCGCCCGGCGCTTTACCCTCGCGGGTTCTCTCGTCGACGCCCCGAAGATTGTCGGGGCGTCGCCCTCACGCGGTGGCCTCACGTCGGGTGACCGGACAATTCCCCGGTCCGATCACCCGAAGCCTCGGTTAGGGCGGCATCAAGCGCAGATATTCGCGCCTGCGCCGCCCCGGCCGCTGACGGCGGCCCGGGTCGCGGTAAGCCTCCCGGACTCGTTCCGCCGCCTCCTTCCGCGAGATGACAGCCTCGCAGAAGGCGGCGACCGCGTCCCAGTTCCTGACGCTGTCGACCATCGCCCTCGCGACAGCCGGCAGCGTCAGGTCGGCACCGATAACAGCGACGAGATCACGGCGCTGCCCGTCCCAGGCTGCAATGGTGGCCTAGTGTGGTGGTCACGCAGGGGGTGGCAGTGTTCTTCAATGGCTCGCCCCGCGAGTTGGCCGCCTGGCGCGGCGACGCTCGCCGGGACATCATCTCTCGTTTGGCAGTCCGACTGGAGAGGCCTCGGTTCGTCGTTCGTACCGTGGAGGCTTTCCAGCCAGTGCTGGTGGAGTGGACGGGTCGGTAGCACGGAGTCGTCTCCTTCCGACTGATGCAGGTCTCGTCGGGACATGGTTGCTTCGGCAAGTACCTGCGCACACCGACACCGTCCTACCACCACTGCGATTGCAAGAACACGGCGCAGCACACACTCGAGGTTTTTACGGCCTGGGCAGGGCAGCGCCGTGAACTCTCGTCGTGTTTATCAACAACGTTGCAATCATCGGTGCCCACCTGGTGCTGTCGAGCATCGCTAAGCGTCAGAAACTGCGACACGATTGCCGCCTTCTGTAAGGCAGTCGTCTCGCGGAAGGAGGCGGCGGGGTGGGTCAGGGAGAAGGGCTCTCCACGCTGACACGCTCCGCCGGCGGCGCAATGGGTGGCGCAGGCGCGGATATCTGCGCCTGATGCCGCTCTAGCCGAGGCCGCGGGTGACTGGACCGGGGAATTGTCCGCCACCCGCAGAGAGGCTGACCGCGTGAGGGTGACGCCTCGGCCGCAGACTGGGGCGTCGAAGGGGATGGTACTCGAAAGGTTAACCCGCCGGGCTGGCCACGGATGTTAAGGTAGCGGTACCAATGGCCAGCCCGGTGGGGAGGGAATACGGTGTATTACGGGGCCACAGGTCGCCCCGGACTAGGAGGACGCCGTGTGTTCACACCATAGCCTACCAAACTATACGTAGATATATCTGACGTGCCACCATTCTGCACATTACGTACGTGCACATGAATTGATGTCAAATAGTTGAGTGTAACTATAATATGTATTGGTTATATAGTTGTGATACTGTACCTGTGTACCTGGAGGTCGGTACGTGTGTATGTTAAACACAATATCATGGATTGCCATGATATTTGAGTGTGGTAGCGGTACACTCATTGGAGTGTGGTAGCGGATACGAATACCTACTACCAACACTTACTTTGCTCGTGGATGTCGTAAAAGTCGACCAAGGGTACATATTGTATCGACCCCAAGTAATTGGGATAAGAGTAGGAGAATGATGATGATGGAAATGATTAAGTGTGTCATATCATTAAATTGACAATATAATTAAATACAACAAAAGTGCAGCCTTAACTAAATGGACGTGTGTTTTATATTAAACCTAGCGACCCGCCTTATCTTTGCTTCGGTTACGTCGGTTCACTTGTGTAGTTTACTTTCGCTACATAGAATTCCTTTCGGAGAAGGAATTACTTAAAATCCTACTTCATCTGACCTTTACAAGGTAGAAAGAAAGTCCACACTAAATTCCAAGTCTGTAGGAGCAGTATTTGCAAATGTGGATTTTTTTGTTTAACACCTACCTACGCATCCCTTAAGCGGTGGAATTTTTAAAAAGCCGTTCTTAGTTTACCTCTGCATCGTAACATAAATATGCCTACCGAAATTCAAGTCTTTACCTTTATTAAAAAATCGGCCAAGTGCGAGTTGTACGCGCGCACGAAGGGTTCCGTAAAATTAAAAAAAAATCAAGTTTGTTGTATGGGAGTCCCCCTTAAATATTTATTTTATTTTATTTTTAGTACATACATACATACATATCATCACGCCATATCCCTTGCAGGGTAGGCAGAGAGAACAGAGTGCCAGAGAACTCTATCTCTGCATACTTCACTCGCTTCCTCAACATTCATAATTCTCTTCATACACGCTCGCCGGTTTCGGAGACTCTTTATTTTTACCCGACTGCAAAGGAGTGGTATTGTTAGTATTTGTTGTTATAACGGCATTAAATCATCATTTGTGAAAATTTTAACTGTCTAACTATCACTGCTCTTGAGATACAGCCTGGTAACAGACGGACGGACGGACGGACAGCGAAGTCTCAGTAATAGGGTCCCATTTTACACTTTGGGTACGGAACCCTAAAAAATGAGGATTTTTTTAGGTTAACAGTTCCGCCCATGACGGAGTCAGAAGTGGGGGCGGCTGTGGCGGGGATTCGTTCCGCCAACACGGCCTGGACGGAATACTAGTCCGGGTGCTGACGTCGCTCCTCGAGCACCTCGAGCCTCGCCTCAGGCAACTGTACAACGCTTGTTTGGCGTCTGGACGGTTCCCTGAGTGCTGGAAGGAGAGTAGGTTGGTTCTCCTGCCAAAGCCGGGACGGCCCCCGGATTCTCCGTCGGCCTATAGGCCCATCGTGCTCCTTGACGATGTAGGCAAGCTGCTGGAGCGCATCTTCGCTACCCGCATCGTCCAGCACCTGGGCCAGGTGCGCGGGTCCCGCAGCGGACATTGTACGGACGCCCATGTCGTGCGGTGTTCCACAGGGGTCGGTTCTGGGGCCGACTCTGTGGGACATCGGCTACGACTGGGCGTTGCAAGGGAGTCTCCCTACCGGGATGAGCTTGATATGCTATGTTGACGATACGCTGGTCACAGCCCGGGGCAGGACACTCGAAGAGGCGGCAAGCTTGGCCACTCTCGGCACCGAGGAGATGGTCAGGAGAATGGAGGCTCTGGGGCTCAGGGTGGCACTAAACAAGACGGAGGCCCTCTTATTCCATGGGCCCCGCGTAAGACCGCCTATCGGCGCCACGTTAGTCGTCAACTCCATCCACATCAGTATCCAGGCCCATATGAAGTACTTGGGCCTGGTGCTGGACGGGCGATGGGCGTTCCGGAAGCATTTCCGCCGAATTGCTCCCCAGCTGGTCGGCGCGGCGTCCGCCCTATCACAGCTCAGGCCGAACGTGGGCGGACCCGGCTTTGAGAACCGACGGCTGTATGCGTGGCTGATGATTTACACCCTAGATATCCGTTTTGTGGGTGGAATTGCGTAAAATCCGGTCTTAGCTGACCTCTACTTGGCGAAAGGAGTATTCTTACCAAATTTAAAGTCTGTAGGTCTAATGTTTCCAGAGATATCGTGATGAGTCAATATATAGGTGGAAATCTCATATATACATATATACTATACATAATATGTATTACATATATACATATAATAAATCTGTAGAAATCCCGTGTCTGTACATTTGATAAATTTATTAAAAAAATAATCTAGGCAGTGAGAAAACACTAACAGAAAATAAAAAACATTTTTTGGAATCTCTTGTCTGTCGGTATGTCTGTATATAATATATATATAGAAGATCAGTGTTATAGTGATAAAAGTAATCAATCGTGAGACGAGGTGGTGATAGTTTGACAGACAGCCGTGGTCGTCGCGCGGCGGCGTTGTGTACAACACGTGCCCGTACAGTCGCGTTACGTCTGCGTTCAGTGCCCGTGTTATACGTAGTATAACGTCGTACCCTCACCGTCCAACACGACATCACTGTGTTCACGTTGGTGTCGTACTCGTAATTACATATCAATTTGATCAACAGTCATATTTGATGCAGTGTGATGTAATATGTTTGACTGCTGTGGGGCGCACCGCACTGTGTGTGGCTGTCTGCAGCGGCCACACCGAGCAGACGTCTGAGCAGTGACGATGTGCTGCAGTTCGGTGAGCGAGAGAGCTGGCAGCTCAACTCTCTGGATAGGTTTGAGCAGCCTAGCCTACCCTCGGGATTGAGGCAGGCCATGGGCAGCAGAAACACCGTCAGATGTGCTGTTTGCTCGTTTGCCACCGAGAGAGCAATAAAGAAAAGGGTTGCCATACTTACGGGTTTCCTCGGATTTTTTCTAGCTTAGAGCGCATCCAGGGACCGTCCGTGTTTAAACAGTTAAAAGTCATAAGTCGCCCGGGACACACGCGCTGGGCCCCCCACGGCCACGCCGCAATCAACCGACGAACTGAAAAAACCTATTGATACGTTCGGGTTCTGGGCTCCAAAATCCGGGGGCTTCATGCGTCTTGTTTTGACTGCCACATTGTAGATGATGATAGATGGCAACGCTATACATATATGATAACGCTAGAGGTACATTGGGGGGTTGACTGAATATTATAACGTCTTACTATAGCCATTCGTGAACCTGACATTACGTAAGATATTCCATTAAAAATGACTAGTTTTGGTAAAAACTGTGATATATTAATAAGATTTTCTCAAACATGCTTGGAAATTTGAGCATTATTTTGACAACCTTCTTCGAGATAAATTGAAATTGCTGTACTGACCAAATACATGTCAAGTCAAATCTAACCTACTTTAAGATCTCACATTTTTTTTAAATAACAGCAATTGTTATAGGTATCCAATACAGCAAAGAAATGGAGTTTAATACTTGTTCATAATGTTATTTTGTTCCTATAAATACATATTTAGATTTTGCATAGAACTTGGCACTCATTTAGATCTCCATTCTTTTTGCGGCGATGCCCACAGCCAAGCATAATTTTGTATTGAACTTGGCTCTCCTTTTTTACATTTATGTTTTTGGTGGGATATCATTACTTTTTGTAAAGAAAACTAGGCAGGTATTGAGATTTTTTTTCTTGCGTTTCCGCTGCATGGTTTCCTTCTAAATCGGTATTCGTAAGCGGTGCCTATGTTTATGTGCTGCTCGGGAGCGCTTTTATGTAGATTTACTTCTGTTCTGTGTATAATTATGTGGTGCCGCGCGCTGCCGACGACACATCGTTGGCTGGTTGTTTAGCGCGTATTACAAGTTTTTTGTATGGAGACACCACTTATTTTTTGACTTAACTTTATTTTTATATTTCTGTTTTAAAGCAAATATAAAAATACATATATTAGGATAGTTTCAAATATCTGCTTGTAACATTGCACAGTGTTTGATAGGACCAAAACAATTTCCCTCTGCTGTTTATAGCTTGAATCGATCAAGGTATGCATTTAAAATGCACGAGTAAAACACCCACGGGACAAATTCAAATACTTTTTTTTTATAAAAAATATTGAACTTTACATGATCTTTAACTTTAAAAAACTAAAATTAATTCTGAAAATGTAACAATTAAAGTTGATTGTTTTAATAAATAAATAAATATAGTCTGACAGAACATCTTTAGACGCATGTATTCCTAATTTTATTATAAAACGGCTTAATTATTTAATTATTTATAAAAAGGCACGGGTTCGAATCCCACTTGTGACATCATTCTTCGCTTCGTAATCGGGTTTTATAAATAATTAAGCATATTAAATGCATGCAAAATTTCAGTAATTTAAATAACAAGGTTGTGTCATCGTTTAATACAATTCTAACTGCAAAGTTTGAAGTATTGAGCCTATAACAATGTGTAAACATTGTCGGGTAGATAGCATACCGTCACCTTAAGACGTAAATATGATACGAAGCGAAATTTGCATGTCCTACAATAAGTCACGGTGGTGTAGTGGCAGCACGATTGGGCCCGAATCCCAATAGGCGCGGGTTCGAATCCCGCTTGTGACATCATTTTTCGCTTCGTAATCGGGTTTTATAAACAATTAATAACTAAATATCCAGAAGTGATTTTCCAAAAATAAAAATAGAAAAACATGCGCCTAAAGATGTTATATCAGACTAAATTTATTTAAAACAATCAACTTTTATAGTTAGCTACATTTTCAGAATTAATTTTAGTTTTTTAAAGTTAAAGGTCACGTAAAGTTCAATATGTTTTATAAAAGTATTTGAATTTGACACGTGGGTGTTTGACTCTTGCATTTTAAAGGCATACCTTGATCGATTAAAACTATAAACAGCAGAGGGAATTTTTTTTGGTCCTATCAAACACTGTTGTAACGGTTCCAACGCTGTAATAAAAAAAAATTGTATGAGGACCCCCCTATTTTTTAACTTTTTTATATTTTTAGATTTATTCCTACACTTACACACAATTACCGATCTGGATTCTAAATTTCATTCTTCTAGGTCATCTGGAAGTCATCCAAATCATTCTTCAATATCCCTTACCCTAAGGTGTATAGACTTTAGTTAGACTATAGGTACTTATGTAGAACATATGTCTTTACTTCGTGTAACACTATTGCCTATACTATTAAAATGAAGTACCTACTTTAGAAATGGATTACCATATCGTTAGAGAACGTTCGGTCCTCGACCGCGTGCTCCAACACAAACTCAAGTTTCGATGTCAGTAAATTGTTTCTGTTGTTTAGAAAAAAATAAATAGGTATATTTATTTTATAATTTGTACATTAAACACGGATACTATTTAATATTTAGTTCTCTCACACGTTTTTTTATAATAAAAGTCATTTACAATTAGCTAATTGTACGTGATCAGTAAGTGGATGTAGGCACCAGGCACCTACCATACTGTGACAGACCGTCTGTTGTTTGTCGAACAACTTAAACTATGGTGCTTGATATATTGTTTGTGCGACATTATTTCATTATTGTTTATTTTGTGTGTTAGTGTGTCGCGTGGGTAGGTATATATATATATATATATATATATATGTATCATCATTCTCGTGCTCCTCTACCTATTACATTTGGTCGACACAATATGTATGAGTAACTTACATATTGTAAAAGTTATTGGCAACAGTTTTGTGACCGGTCACCTGCTAAAGAGCGGAGCGGTCTGTCTCTATAAGTGACGCCCACCGTCACATCATTAGCCATTGACTAGCCCGGCTAGAGTGTCCACGGTACGGCGGTTGGGTCAGTATCGCAAGGAGGAAGAGGACACCGTCCTGCCAATATTGCGATTGCGACCAGGACACGAGCACACGCTCGGGGTCTGTGCCACCTTGGCAGAGACTGACCACCTGAGGGCGACAATAGCACGATCGCTTGTTGCTGGGGCGTCGAGGGGAATGATACCCAAAAGGATAACCATATCGGACCGGTCAAGGATGTAAAGGAATCTGTACCTACTAGTGATCGACCTAATGTTGATGGGGAGGGGACACGATGGGTTATAGGACGCACGCTATCCTCCTGTCGCCTCGAATAGAACGGATGAGATTGCCGCACCACGGCCTACCAAAAAGCAGACAAAAACAATACAAGGTTGTACTCGTGAGGAGCGCGACACATTGTATGGCGGGCGGTGACGGTGCGTGCCGTATCAGCGCCACACATAGACACGTGCGAGTACGTGATGCACTCGAGTGCACTGCACTACACTGTAACACACAGTGGTGCCATCTGTCTGTAAATGTGATCGCTGTGAGAGTGTCCACTCGCGCTGTACTTATACTTAATTGGTCACCTCACGTGGACGTTAGTCGGTAATACATATCCCATTAAAGATAGGTATATCTATATATATATATATATATTTATATATATATATATATATATATATATATATATATATATATATATATATATATATATATATATATATATATATATATATATATATATATATATAAATGTAAAGATGGCAGCCAAGTTCAATATTATGGTAATAGGGAGTATGCATGATTTTATTTTATTTTTTTAAACGATTCTACAAGTTATTACATTACCAAAAATAAATATAAAACATCCAAAATATAAACCATTAAGCTAAAAAAAAATATATTAAAATCACTATAATTTTCGGGCGGTTTAAACGCGGCAAAATATTCCCGCGCTTCTGTGACGTCAGAATACAAACACAAGTTGGATGCCAACAACGACATCTTTGTTTCACGAAGTTATTGAAAGTTAAAAAAGTGAGTGTAAAGTCAAGTTATTAGCATGGAAAAGAACAGAAAACCGTATTATAAATATTATACCGTACCTATGTGCCAAAATGTTATCAAAACTGCACCTAACGAAGTATATTTCTTATGCCGAGACATGTAATAAAGAAAAAATGGTGCAAGGCGATGAGAACAGACAATGTGTCGTGTTTGAGCAGTTTATAGGTACTGTTGTGAAGTTCGTTTTAACGTAGTGATGAAGTACATAAAAGAATATTGTTTCCTTGATTACATGCACATACTTGTTTTGTTTACGTAAAGTTCTTAAAAATATTCTATTCTCGATATCTACTTAATAGGACCTACATGGGTCTTTATCCATAAAAGTAATATATGTTTGGTTATCTATGATACCTATGAATGAAAACATATAACTTATTAGAGTAAGAGAAAAGTTCCAAATTATTTATTATTTATCTTTCTATTGGGCTTCAGATAGAAAAGAATACAGAAACTTATACGCAATACAAAATAATGGTATTAGAACAGGGACAAAAAGTGACATTTGTTAAGTTTTTCATTTACAAGGGTTAATACTTGAATACAGAAAACTAATAACTTATGAAATAACTGGATAGCGAGACAAAATAGTCACTAGAAACAACCTTGATACCAGAAGACTCGAGTGTACGATGACGTCACATTTTGAAAATTTGAGAGCGAATTTTAAAAAAGCCACTGTTGATAATTAAATTTGACTATTAAATAACGATGAATTACAAAAATAATTGTTTATGGTATGTTTGTTAAGCAATAGAGATTACAAATCAAAATATTTTGGAGTCACGTGCATATTAATCCCTATTATGATGTGATGTATCGAGTTGGTCGATAAAACACCTGACATATAAGCGGGTGCCAAGTGTGTCTATACACAATACTGAAATATATAATTATGTATTAAAAGAACATTTATTACAACATTTGTTTTTACTACAAGATATTTTATTTTTAATATTTTTTTATTTTCCCGTGGTCTAGTTATTTACATTAACATAATAACTTAAGATCTATTCTACCTCAACAATTGACTTGCTTAGTTTTTACGAATAAATCATAGTTATATGTATTTAGAAGAATAAAACTTTATAATATACCTACTAGCTGCCGCCCGCGGAAAAGGTTACTTTCCTAAAGTTTTTCATCTCCTATTTTTACTTTTCCCCTTACGGGTAACTTTTTACAAAATTTTAATACCATATTTATTTATATCTAATCAATAGCCTAAAAATAAGTTTCAAGCATCTGGCTTTAAAAATGCCGATAATTCCTTACAACTTTTTATCCCCCTTTACAACCCTTTTTTTGCATTAAAAGTAGTTTATGTGTATAAAGTCCTTTGTCAGATACTAGACTATTTGTGTACCAAATTTCATTTAGATCGGTTCAGTAGTTTTGGCGTGAAAGAGCGACAGACAGACAGAGTTAATTTCGCATTTATACATTTATAATATTAGTTATATATATATATATATATATTGGGTCTCAATATGTATGTTACAAAGTTGGTCCGTCAATATTAAATAGTTTTTGAGTTATGAAGGTTTGTGTAATGTGCACACGGTGCGCCACCCGCCAGTTCTGTTTGCATGAACTTGGCTTGTCGAGTTACCGCGTGTCCGTATCATGTGTGAGCCCAAGATATATGATCGACTGAACAGTCTCTTACCTGGACGTAGACCGCGTCACCTGTCGGCTGAATCAATCCCTAACTCATACTTTACTTACACGGAAGTCAATGATACTGTGGTGTGTGCCTGTGGATGTACCGTGTATGTGTACGGCTACGCAGTTATCTCAAGCGGCTGGCAGCCGTCTCACACTTGAGCCTCGTATTTAGCTTGCAAGCGAGTCTATGTGTAATAACAGCTCGTACACGTGGCTCAAGTGTGAGACGGCTGCGTGGCGCTCTAACGGCTCTAGCACCTTTCGATAACAATAGCATTATATAACACCGTTCTATCGGCTGCCGTGTGACACCGTTAGCGCGGGGTGCGGCCACACACACGCACACTCACTGTAACAACGTGTGATTGTACGCGTGTGCGTGTGTCGTACACTTCCTGTACTAACACAGTCACCGCCTGCGTACTACATACGTGTCCGCACTGCAACCGTCCATTGAGCGCTGTACGCTGTGCAGCACAGACAGGTGTCAGTGCACTAGTGTCTAGTGTCGGGTTGTCCTGTCGCTGGCGCTCGTATCATCGTGTCTGTACATTTGTTAATGTTGGTGGCGTGGGACGTCACACGGCACGACGCACCACCACTGTACCTATCTATACCTTCAACAAACATTCAATTACGCCCAAACCCAATACAACAATTTGTATATCGCACTAGTTATTGTCGTTTTTGTTGATCCGGTTAGCATATAACGTACGTAGGTACTATCAAACATGAATGTGTGACGGGTACTAGGTATTAGGTATATTGTCTACTTATATCGTGTCATTAACGATATTACAATCTGCCCGAGGTGTCACCGCTCACCATACACATGACTCGTGATGCGAGTGACATATAACTACGACCGCTACGTGTTCAGAACATCTTAGTAGTAAAGTTAGATTATACACCGCTTGCGTACGTCCCATCATGACGTACGCTAGTGTTGTGTTTACACAAGCGAAACCCTTCCGGTTACACCGTTTGCAAACATTACAGAATAGGTTCATGCGCCGTGCGACGGGAGCACCGTGGTATATGCGCAATGTGGATCTTCACATAGATCTCGGCCTGCCGACCATCCGGCAGTACATGAAGCAGTGCTCTCGCCGCTACTTCGACTCTGCCGCCACTCACCCTAATCCCATAGTGGTTAGGGCGTCTAGTTATACCCCTTCAAAAATTTCCGCGATCCGTCAACCGCGATTAATACTCGACGAACCCGACGACATTATCACGCTCGCCCAAACGGAGGCATACACAGCCCGCGCGGCCCTGACAAATAATTATCCACGATTCCGTCCTCGCCGTCGAGGTCGGAAGTCGTGTCGCGTTCAAATCCTAAACGTGGGAGAACCCACTTTGCCAGCGACCCCCCGAGCCGAGGTCCGTACCCCACAGGGGGTGCCCTCGGGAACGGTCGCTTAACTTTTACGGGTTGAGAGCCCTCAGCGCTCACCCACAGTCCGGGTAAAGTTGTCATAGCCATCTGAGGCTAACAACTAAGACACACAAAAAAAAAAAAAAAAAAAAAAAGTGTTCAGAACATATCAATACATTGTACTAGGGGTGTTAGCCTCCCACCGAAGACAAAGATCGGGTACCGGTGGCCCGCTCGAACGGCGAAGAGAGGTGTTTGCAGGGTGGGTCCATGGAGTTGCGCGCCGCCTCTTCTGTCGCCCCGGACCGATTTGTCGGGACGCGACCATATCCATGGTCGGTCCACCTTGAGGAGAAATAAAAAAAACGTTTGTTACACGTGTTTCAAACACGTCCACGTCCTCTATTAAAACTTGTCCCCCTCGTCACGCGTTTAAAAAATGTTAATTTGTATTTACTATACTATTATCCATAAAAAAAAACCACATATAAGAAATCATTAAATTATTAATAATATATTGTTAGGTGACGCATCAATTATTAATAATATTTATTTTGATGTATTAACTTAATGTTGATATCACTTCGAAGTATAATTCTTACTTCGAATATATACACTACCGTCCAAAAGTTTGGAAGCACACCTGTTTTCAAACAAAACAAATAAATGCCGACTAATAGCGGTAAAAATTAGCAATAATCTTAAGTTTTACAACCTTTTACGACTGTCTACACAAACACAAAAGGATTATTATCCTACATTCATCAAGTTTTATGGAATTCCTTAATATTGACGAAACACGTGTTTTATGACTTAATCCGTCGGCTACTTTATCCTATGCAATGGTGTAGTTTTATTGATAATGTTTGCTGGTTTTAACTTTTTTAGACCTTATTCAGTCGCACTTGAGCATTGGCACGTGAAAGTTGTGATATTAACATTGTCTGTATTCGAAAGATATCGGCTACTACTTTGACCGTATTTTTTCTTCTGAAAATGGCAAAGCGCAAGCAAATCACGCTTGAACAGCGAAGCGCTATTTGCACTCTACGCGAGGAAGGATACAGTGAACGTCAAATCGCAGAAAGGCTCGGAATTTCTTGTAAAGGTGTCCACTATACCCTTGCTAGAAAACAAGAAACGGGGAAAAATGAAGATAGAAAGAGATCTGGTAGGCCCAAATCCAGAACAAATCAAGAGGACAACTTCATTAGAGTTCTTTCTAAACGGAATCGACGCTTAACTGCACCACAGATCACTGCAGCTCTGAATGATACGCGAGAAACACCCATTTCAACAACTACTGTTAAAAGACGCTTACTGTCTGCGGGATTAAGAGGATGTGTTGCTGCTAAAAAACCCAAACTAACAAATCGACATAAGAAAAATAGACTAGAATGGGCAAAAGCGCATAAAAACTGGACTATAGAACAATGGGAAAATGTCCTTTGGAGTGACGAATCAAAATTTCAGATTTTCGGATCCAATAGACGTGTCTTTGTACGCCGGTCAAAAGAAGAGAGGGCTTCAGAGGCATGTACAGTGCCTACCATCAAACATGGTGGTGGTAATGTCATGGTTTGGGGGTGTTTTGGCAACAGTAAACCCGGCAATCTTGTGAGGATAACCGGAAAATTAAACAAGGAAGGCTATTTAAAAATTCTCCAAGATTCTGCCATACCCAGTGGACTAAGTCTCATTGGTTCTGGATTCATTTTTCAACAGGATAATGATCCTAAGCATTCGTCTAAATTGTGCCAGAACTTTTTAAACAAGAAAAAAGCTGAAAACATTTTAAACATCATGCAATGGCCATCTCAATCCCCTGATCTTTCTCCCATTGAACTTGTTTGGGATGAACTTGACAGTAGGGTGAAAAGTCGTTGTCCTACGAGCTCAGAACATTTGTGGCAGCTATTAGAGAACGAATGGAACAAATTAGATAAAGATTATTTTAAAAAATTGATTAATAGAATGCCCAGAATATGTGAGAAGATTATAAAGGAGAAAGGTGGACACTTTGATGAAGCTAAAATTTAATCTAATTTACCATTGTATATTATTTTTTTATTTTGTTTAAGTTAGTTTCTGTTTGTTCTTTATTTTTTTATCAATACATTTAAATTTAAATGACTTAGTTTGGTTTTATTCGATTTTACCTTTCTGCTTCCAAACTTTTGGACGGTAGTGTATATATATATATATATATATATATATATATATATATATATATATATATATATATATATATGTATATATATATATATATATATATATATATATATATATATATGTATATATATATATAAATATATATATATATATATATTATATATTTTCTATATATATATATATTGGCTGAAAACTATTAACATATGAAGGTAAATTTTGACGCTGTCATTAAGAATAGACATAGCTCAGATGGAACATTGAGTAGTCTAATCCGAACAAGTCGGAACTCGGTTCGGATCCTTAGCTTCCCTTTTTTCATTTTTTGCCTTTTTACCCGACTGCGCGACGCAAAGGAGTGGTATTGTTTTTAACAGTCTATGTATGTATGTATGTTTGTTTGTATGTTCCTTTGAAGCACTATATAGACCAAACGCCTGAGCCGATTTTTATGATTCGCACGTCAATCGATTCCTCTTAATCCGGCGAGTGTCACTAAAGATATGACGTTATTGAAAATTCAATATGGCGACTACTGGACGCCTCTGGTACCGCTTCCTTGACATCCGTGACCGCCCCGGCGGGTTATCCTTTCAGGTATCATCACTATAGACGCCCCGGCAACAAACAACTGTGATGCCGAAGCGTCGCCCTCATGAGGCTGACCTATCTGCGGGTGACGGACTAATACCCGGTCCATGCACCCGCAATACTACATCAACTACAGTATTTCTTTGTAAACAGTATCTTTTGTTTTTCTTTCGGATTGAAATGAGAATTACCAGGCTACTCTGTGAGCTTACTCTGAAGCATGTCACATACAACTGCCCGACTAGAAAACAAGTATGGTTCAACCAGATCATGTATCTGGACCCGATCAGGATAGAATGAGGCATGCCGGATCCGGCAAACCCGATCAGGACCAGGTCTGGTCCTGATCAGGATAGCCTGATGTGAAATAACATCAAGTATGGTAAGGCATACCGGATCAGGACCAGATCAGGACCAAATAAGGATAGCCTGATGTGAAATATCATTAAGTATGGTAAGGCATACTGGATCAGGACCAGATCAGGACCAAATAAGGATAGCCTGATGTGTAATATCATCAAGTATGGTAAGGCATACCGGATCAGGACCTGATCAGGACAGAATGAGGCATGCCGGATCCGGCAAACCCTATCAGGACCAGGTCTGGTCCTGATCAGGATAGCCTGATGTGAAATAACATCAAGTATGGTAAGGCATACCGGATCAGGACCAGATCAGGACCAAATAAGGATAGCCTGATGTGAAATATTATCAAGTATATAGTAAGGCTTGTAGTATATCAGAACCAGAAACAGTTTTCGTAACACAAAAAAATATCAATCAAAATTCCAAAAAGTGACATGATTGTCATATTTATGCATTATGCCACGGCGAAATTGTATTTGCATCATAGGAGATTAATATGAAATCTTTAATTAATCAAATGTATTTAATAATAATAATAATGTTTAATTAATAATATAAAAATAATTTATATTTGAAGTAAAAAACAAAAATAAATAATATATATATAAAAATGTACCTAACATTTGAAAACATAGATAGAAATATTATATTGTAACAGCCATTCTAACATTTAATGTTTTGGGTCATAATAAATAGATGGCTTTAGTAAAATGACGTCATTATTTGAATCGCGATGTTAAGATTCTCCGAAGCGTAATGACATGGCCTAATATTAAATTAGTTGTTATCGGATCAGATTAAAACAGATCGATCAAGTCATGAATGAGAAATTCAGGCGACAGTTGCAGTCGTTAGCATCTGGTGGTTGCTCCATAATTGGAACGGCTCACTGGGACTCTCTATGATAAGAATATAGCACTGCATTCGGTTCCTATGTCATATATTAATTTATATTTTTACCTATTAAACATGTTCTTTAAGATGTTCATGTTTTTTAAAAGGACCGGACTGGGCATACTCGTTTTGGATCAGGCAAGATATAAAACGCAGATGATTGATTTGGTTCCGATCAGTAAAATTTCATCCGGACCCGATCAGGAACGCCTGATCTGGACCCGATCAGGAATGCCTGATCTGGACCCGATAAGGTTTTCCTGATCGGGTCCAGATATATCTTCTGCGTTACATGCCTTATCTGGTCCAGATCGGGCATGCCCGGTCCGGTCCAGCTAAGGAAGACGAAAAAATTTCTAGTCGGGTGCCCATGGGAGAAGCAGCTTTCTCTCAAGTCTACTCCCGCTAACTTAAGAATTTGACCTCGCGCTTTGTTTATGGACATTGCGAAGTAGACTTTGATGGCAAACTGCACTCACTGAAATTTGAAGAGATAATTTGATGGCATTTGGAAAATCTTAGAATGTTTTTTCTTGCAAACATTGTATAATTTCGGCGCGCCAGCTCTCAATTTTAAGATGTGAGCTGGGATACCGAGAGGCTTCGGTGTATTCAGGAACTCGACCAGTTGTTTGAAGCGGGGTTTATCACTTATTCAAAGGATTTATTTTAATATTTGACCCCTTCGAATGTTTTCAAATATTTGCAAGTAAATGGTTTAAAGATATTGAAACGATTGTAGTAGCTCACATAGTTAAATCATGGCCTCTTGCGACCCATCTGATCAGCATCAATATGCTGTCTCCATATCGTATCTTATTGATTGTTCCTAATATAACTCAACCTTTTCGTCTCGATTTTTGCAAATATGTTGATTAAGAGCTGACTAAACAACGAACAAAAATATAGCAAATGACTATCTTCTCCTTTCCTAATCATTATACGGTAAAAATACCCTCGCCAGAGTCAAATAAAAATGATTAATGCATCTTATGAGCAATGGATTTCAGTTAGTTCGATGCAATGTGTTATCATGGCTCTCAATTACAATATTCGGCTTAGAAAATTGCTGTCCAACAATTTAAGATTTGAAACTTTATTTTCCTACGGCGCCGTGTCCTAAAAGTGTATGACCTCTTTAAAGCTTAGAAACCTTCAAATGCCGCATTAATACAGTATTGTGACTTTCGAGACATTCCAATTTTAAAGAGTATTTACATTGTACCAAGCTTTTATGGGAGTTCAACCTTTTCAGGGTTCCGTGCCCAAAGCTTAAAACAATACCCTATAACTAAAACTTCGCTGTCCGTCCGTCCGTCTCTCTGTCACCAGCCTGCATCTCATGAACCATAATAGACAGTTGCAATTTTCCCAAATGATGTATTTCTGTTGCCGCTATAACGACAAGTACTAAAAAATAAAATAAATACTTAAGGGGGCTCCCATACAACAAATGTCATTTTTGCTCGATATTTTTTTAGTTTCTATTTTTATTTTTTGCCTTTTTGATTTGTTTTGTCATTATTTTTATTATATTTAAATATACCTTCCAAAACACATTAAAAAGAAAATACCGAGCAAGGCTCGGTCATCTAGATATTTCAATATAACACAACAAAATATTGAATATAATGGAAATTGCAAGAGCGCGACATGACATTTACATATCTCCCGTTAACACAACAGCGCGACTGCACAGAGTATACATTAGTCTCATTAAATACCTAATAATATAACTCACATGAAAATTTCGTTACACGTAATACACTTTCGAAGAATTTATTATTATTAATGTAAAAAAATAACACACATGTATAAGTTAATAATTGCGCAATAAAAGCTATAGGCTAGGCCAGGGGTCGGCAACGTTTTGAGTCAGAAGAGTCAAAAGTTACAATTTTCAAAGTTTTAAAGAGCCACAAATTTTTCTTGATAATATTACTTGCATAAAAAATTTATTGATAAAAAAACTACATAGGTAATCTATTTAATAACTAATATTTTATTTTATTCAGGTTTAGTTTGCTCTTTTTTTTGGCAGGCTATGGTCTGGACACATGCGCTCCATCCATCCGGGGCGACGGAAGGGTGGCGCATGGCACCTTAACCCACGGCATTTCCTCTCCGTCACCTTTGGGCTGCCACTGGTACGGCTTCTTTTACATACGTCGTCAGACCGACGGGTTACCCGTTCAGATACCATCCCCCGTCGGCACCCCGGCTTGCTGCGAAACGGCTTGAGACGACCTTCTCGCAGAAGGCGGCGAACACGTCCCAGTTTCTGACAGGCCGGCACTGATGATTGCGACGTGTTCACGGTGGTGCTCTGCCCAAGTCACACAGATTTCAAGCGTGTGCTACGCCCTGTACTCGTCGCAATCGCAGTGGTGGCAGGACGGTGGCCTCTCCCTCCTCACGACGGTGTGCAGGTACTTGACGAAGCAACTATGCTCTCTGTCAAGACCTGCACCAGTAGGAAGAAAAAGGACCCCGTGCTCCCGACCACTCGATCAGCACCTGCAGGAAGGTCTCGATGGTCCGAACACAGAATCGAGGCCTCTCCTGGTACAGTACTCACAGGTAAAGGTCCGGCGAGCATCTGCACTTCCAGGTCCCGCATGGGAGTGCTGGCCAACAGGCATGCTGCTTCCATCGTCACCGTGCGGTATCTGCGTATGGTCCTGACCGCCATGACCTTCTGTGGTCACTACAGGAGAGCTCTAAGTCGGACGGTCAGGGACCTCGCCCACACGGGTACAGTGCCATCAACGGGACCAACCACACGTAAAATCGTATGCGCGTAGCGCTGGGTCTACGCTCGTTCAGCATTAGCCAAGAGAGGGCGGACGCCGTGCCACCAGACTCAAGTATTTCAATTGGGCCCGAATACTGATGGGAACCGAATTGACGGTCATCTGGGTGTCGGTGGGTGGACTAGTACGGGGTCCATAGAACAATAGGGCCTCCATCTTATCCAGGGCCACCCTTAATCCCAGCGTCTCGATCCGACTGACAATCTCCTCGGTGCCGAGAGTTGCCAGGCTTGCCGCCTCCTCTAGCGTCCCAACTTGGGCTGTAACGAGTGTATCGTTGGTGTAGCAGATTACGCCCAGTCCGGTGGAAGGTTATCTCTCAACGCCCAGTCGTAGCCGATGTTCCATAAAGTGGGCACCAAAACCAACCCCTGTGGAACATCGCACGACGACCGACGATCTCCTACTCGGTTTTTATATAGGATGCTACGTCCCTGCAAATAGTCTACCAGCAGCCACCTCAGGTAGACGGGCACCTCAAAATACCGGGGTGCTTTCCTGATGCAGCTGAATAGCAGACTATTGTATGTTTATTTTGCTCTGAAGAATCGTTGTTGTTTCTTTATTTTTTTCTGTCATACTTCTGGATTCATCAGTTGCGATTGAAACGATTTTATTTAAATCAATCTTATTATCTTCGAGGACTTTTTGCGCGGCACTCGCTATAACTTCCTCTCTAATATGTCCTGAGAGCGGTAGCAATCCTAGAAGTTCTCTTTTTGAACCTTGGGAAGGCATAGCAGGCACCTATCAATTACGTATATTGCACGGCTCATAAGCGAAGCGTTGAGATGATGCTCTACTCTCGACATATGAAAATCGAGGACTTTTCAAAATTAAAAATGACTGTATTTTTCTCACACTGCCCTTATAGGATAATATTGTCATACATATATCAAGAAAAACATTCGTGTTTCGTATTTGATATTTTTAAAAATTAATTATTTTGTTTAAAGTAAGAAAAAAGTTGATAAAAAAAAATTCGAAGATGTCCGGATGTTTCCGTAAAGATCTGGCACTATCACAACCGTAAATATTAATGTATCGAAGTTTTTCTTTTATTAAAAACTTCATAATCGCAACGCGCTGTTTCCTTTCGAAAATGGCTTCGTAATTCTTTGTCGTTTAATTGCAATTAATAAAAAAACTAAACTGCTTAGTCTTTAGTGCATGTATACCTTATGAAAAAATCTGCCAAGTGCGAGTAACTCGCGCGCACAGGATTCCGTACCATAATATATAATAAAAAATAAATAATTAAAAAATCAAAATACCCGACTGCGTAAAAAGTGAACCAAACTACGTACATAATAAAATAAAAAAACTAAAAAGAAAAAAACAAGCACTTAGATGTCTGGTAGTCTAGAATTCTATAATATATCGTTGAATGAATACTATTGAAGAAAATAAAATACATATATTTTAATAATAGAACATAACAACTGAACAGGCGGGTTCTATTGAAAAATTAGATTGGCTGTCGAATAATGGATGGATTGTTTTTTCTTTTTAGTTTTTTTATTTTATTATGTACGTAGTTTGGTTCACTTTTTACGCAGTCGTGAATTTTGATTTATTTAATTATTTATTTTTTATTTTACACTTTATAGTTATGAATACCGATGGCTATAGTTATTTTATATAATAAGTACCTAACTATATATAGTTTTTCGACTGAAGTTAAGTACTAAATCGTTAGAAGTTGGAGATGGGAGACCGTGTCAGACATTAGATACTTTAGGTAGTCCAATATACCTACTAGATACTTTAGTATATAATGTCCATCCACTTTCACACGCATATACGAATTTTTCATCTTTTTTCATCGTATATTTCTACTATCTGAAAACCTATGTGTGAGAAAGGTTGTTACGAAACTTTAAATCGATATAGATCCTAAACAGCCAGTCTAATCAAAAAATATTGAGAGGAAACTAAAAATGATTTTAAATTTTATATTTAAATACCTATTCAACGATACCCCACTTGACATAGTTTGTTGAATTTCATTTTTTTCATTTTCACAATATGGCGTCCAGTAGTCGCCATATTAAATTTTCACTAACGTCATATCTTTAGTGACACTCGCCGGACTAAGAGGAATCGATTGACGTGTGAATCATCAAAATCGGCCCAGGCGCTTGGTCTTGTGTGCTTCAAAGGAACATACAAACATATATACATATACATACCACTCCTTTGCGTCGCGCAGTTGGGTAAAAAAAAATATGTGATGAGTTACATCAAAAAATTTAAGAATTTCGGAATTTTTCCTTTATATATGCTATAAATCATTGCTTCATGTGAAATTTCAAGATTCTAGGTCGACTGGAAGTACCCTTTAGGTTTTGATTCCCTTGCGAGTAGTTGCGTGTTTGAAAGTATGCGGCTTAAATTGCTGTTTCTTTTTGCGTTGATAACGTTATTGCGTTGACATAGAAGTTTGATTTTGTTACAGCTTAAATAAAGGTCTTATAGATCTGAGTATTTGATATGAATTTCAATTAAATACCTCTACGCGTTCATAAGGAAAGAGGTAGTAAGTTTAAAATGATTAAAAATATTTTTATTATATGATGTAATTAAAAATTTACGGTTTTCACAATTCCCTTTATCTGTGCTATAAGACGTTGCTTTGTACAAAACTTCAAGATTCTGAGTTCACGAGAAGTACCCTGTAGGTTTTGATTCCTTTGCGAGTGTCGAAAATTTGCATAAAATTTGCGACATAAACGCCTGTATCTTTTGATTGCATTGGCTTAGAAGTTTAATTTTTTTTACAACTTTAAGGGACAGTAGACTTGAGTATTTGATATAAATTTCAGCTTGATACCTCCCACGCGTTCCTGAGAAAAATGGTCTTGACAGACAGACGGACGGACAATAAAGTGATCCTATAAGGGTTCTGTTTTTTCCTTTTGAGGTACGGAACCCTAAAAAGGTTTCGTTTATATTTTTTATTCGTCCATTCGGACAGGCAAAGGACACAAATCCCATACAGCCATGGGTTAAACGAACTGCTATGTTTAGCACTACGTCAAGAATGCCACGAAATTTCAAAAGTGTTTTTCCTTTCCTTTTTTATTTATGGCATTGACTAATAAGTAAATAATAAATAATATAAAAAATATGAGGCGTGCACTTTTGGATTTTCTAAATTATTTTGATTATTTTCTAAATTATTTTCTAAATTATATATTTTCTAAATTATTTTGATTATTTTCTAAATTATTTTCTAAATTATATATTTTCTAAATTATTTTGATTCCCCTGCAAGCAAAATTCGAGAAATTTTGAACTTTGAAGTTTTACAATCAACATAGTGGATCGGATTGATTACTCTAATTAGAGAATATTACGTTAAATAAACAAATACATATTGTCTTTGTATATTGATTTACGATTATGAAATGTTCGAATTTGATTTTGTCTCGGTTTCGTGATCTATTCATGATATAAATGACAACTGCCTCTCCGGCTGTGGTGTGGCCGGCGGCGGTGTGCGAACACACGCACACACACACACTATCGTCATTAACTAATGATTGAACACTTAACGTACGACTTTTTGTTTCTTTTGTTTCTTTTTTTTTTCTTACACGAACTAGTAATGAGTGCCATCCAAAACATTTAAAGCGATGGGCCCGAATAGTTCACCACGACTTGGGATGTAGTTGAGAGCAAAGTGTATAGTACTGCCAAATTGTTTGTATTTATTACTATACAAGACGGTGTCGCACCTCAACGGGTGGTCCTATCGCGGGTGTATGCCGTGATCTGTGCGGTTGTAATCTCGGTGGACAGATCTTCGACAATCTTTCGAAGGTATGGTTGTTGTGCGTCGTCGATCACAATCAAAGTATCTACGTAGTGCAGTGTGCAGTGCACTGTATCACGTACTAGCTGTGGGTCGTCCAGTGTACGTCTACGTTGGTCACGTACGAGGGTGCTCCGCCCGCCGACCCCCCGCCCGCCGCCACACACATGAACATATTTAATTTCATTTATTATATATAAACCCCGCGAGGACATTTTAATTTAATAAATACAATAAACTACCACCAGGTCGGAATGTAACCGTTACTGAGAACATCCCCCCCACAAGAGTCTCATCGAGTTTATTATTATTTCTTTACTGACCTTTTATAAAAAATAGTACATGTTCATTTAGTATTAGCTCCATTGTGATGCTCTTCGAACTACAATATCATGTAAAATATTATAACTGGACCGGATCACACGGCGGCAACCGGCAACCGATCATGAGTTAATTACTAGAGAAGCTAGCGCTCACCTCGACCATTAGATGGAAGGGAGAGGACAAGTAGACCTTGCTACAAACGGTAACCGCAGTCGTTACACAAAACACACTTCGCGACTTCAAACCTATCAACAGATAGCACATACAAATGATAGTATTTTAAGTTACCTTGTAGGTACTTTTCAGTTTTTGAAGGCGGTTTTTTTAAACGTAGTTTGTTTTGGAACGAAGTTCCTTATTTTACCCGACTGCAAAGGAGTGGTATTGTGTTTAACAGTCTATGTATGTATGTTTGTATGTTCCTTTGAAGCACTATATATACCAAACGCCTGGGCCGATTTTTATGATTCGCACGTCAATCGATTCCTGTTAATCCGGCGAGTGTCACTAAAGATATGACGTTATTGAAAATTCAATATGGCGACTACTGGACGCCATATTGTGAAAATTAAAAAAATTAAAGTCAACAAATTATATCGAGTGAGGTATCGTTAAATAGGTTATTAAAAATAATTTTTAGTTTTCTCTCAACATTTTTCGATTTGACTGGCCGTTTAGGATCTATATCGATTTAAAGTTCCGTAACAACCTTTCTCACATATAGGTTTTTTAGACAGTAGAAATTTACGATGAAAAGACGAAAAATTCATATAACTGGATGTGGATGGAGATATACTGAAGTATCTAGTAGGTATATTGTCCAATATACCATAGGTAGTCCTACCTAAAGTATCTAATGTCTGACGCGGTCGCCCATCTCCAATTTCTAACGATTTAGTACTCAACTTCAGTCGAAATAATAACAATATATTATGGAATTCTAGACCACTGGACATCTAAGTGCTTGTTTTTTTCTTTTCAGTTTTTTTATTATGCACGTAGTTTTGGTGACTTTTTACGCAGTCGGGTTTTTTGATTTTTTTAATAATTTTTTTTATTAACTTTTTAGTGTTATAGACACACATAGGTTGTTCTATTAGTAGCGGGGCTTGAGTTACTCGTTCATTTGTCGCACACATACTTAATGCTAATTTTAGACTTATATGGTTTTCTCATGAGTGCCATTGTCAGAACTGGGCCAAATTAAAAATGGACCACACAGGAATTGTAAATGGGACCACACGGGAAGCACCAACTTTCAAATAAAAAAAGAATCATTAAAATCGCTTCGCCCAGTCGAAAGTTATGAGGTAATAAACATAAAAAAAAAGTATAAAAGAATTGAGGACCTCCTCCTTTTTTGATGTCGGTTAAAAACAGGAAATGAGGAGAAATGGAAATCTTTAGAGGAGGCCTATGTCGAAAGACAAGCTGTTATTGAACCGAACGCCGAGCGCCGATACACAAACTTAAATATAAGCGAGATAAGATATATTTGTATTGTAGTTCATCTAATCTAAGAAGTGCATTTTGACGTTTTGCATTTTTTAATACACAATAACCTTTGTCAAACGTATACACATGATTGCAAACACTAAATCTGAAATTTTAAACAACTATTAAGTTATTTACATAATTAACGTACAATAAAGTCACCCGACTTTCTTGTACAATAATCTAATGTTAAAACTCGTAAAACTAATTTAAAATAAAAATAACATGGTAAATAGTAATTGTTATTGACGATCTAACAATGTCACGTCATCACGTTCTATACAGTAGTGCTTAACAACTTCCAATTCACGAATATCCAAGTAATCGGTAAAAATATTAGAATAATATAATTAATCGAATAGAGATTTTGACAGAGATGTGCATTTCGACGACGATTGATAAGGAAATAATAATTACCGTTCGGGACATGATGATAATTCAAGTAATAGTAGTGATTCTGAATAAATAGCTATTTACAAATCCAGTTTTTGTTTTTAATTAACCTAATCCTACTAAATATGATGAAAAGATTTTATGCTGAAATAATTAAATTTGTTTAGTATTAATTTAGCACTTAATCTACTTTATCTTTTGAAAAATAAAAAATAAACTGATTAATAATTAAAGAGAATCCATATCGATTTCTCACTAAAATCTGATATTTTCAATAGCGATTATTTGGTTCACAATCACATACCTAGACAACTCACTCCGCCAGCTGGCAAAGTGCACGTCTTAGATTAGATAGACTGTAATTAGTAAAAATCAAAATGCTAATTTTATTTATTTATTTATTATTGATCTCAATACTTCATTACTGTAACAACCTGTCAAGAGATGTAGTAGTGGATTGAAGATATTGGTTAACGTCCTCCGGAATGAGATCGGACGTCAATTAGTTCGTGCCGTCAGTATAGAAGGCTTTCCCTCTATAACCAGACCGAGTCTTGCAGTGTGTTGGCTCACATCGGGTGCGAAGAGCATAATGTTGTACTTGGTTTTTTTTAATTCCTTTGTTGGCAAACGAGCCAGCAGCACACCTGATAGTAAGTGTCACTGCCGCCCATGGAGCTTGTAATACCAAGGGTATAGCTAGGCCGCTGCCTACCAACACGAATCCCAAACCCACCCAGTTGGACTGCCAACTCACTCACTCACCGAATGAAGCGCAATAGCACATTGCCATTACTCAAAGGTCGACCTTCTGCTCAGTGTGGTACTACCGCGGACGGACCGGCCTGCGGTTGTGGACAGAACTGTCAACAGCGTGATCTTACCACTAAAAAGCTTGGTAGCGGCAGTTATGGTCGATTAGAGAGTATCTTACTATAAGTGCGAGGCAGGGGGGGGTATTGCTGATTGTAGCAGTTTGTTGATAATGTCGCTGTCTGTTAGTACCTGTACCTGTAGGGGACGTGAGTCATTGATGTATACGGGGCGCGCTCGGGGCCGGGGCCGGGGCGCGGGCGCGGCGGTGTGCCGGGGCGCTGTGCAAACACACTGGGGTCTCGACTGTTTGTGGATCACACAATTTATCCCTAAGTTTATTTATTTAAATACTTGTAAAGGAATAACACAAGATTTAACTTTTATACGTAGTCGCCGTGTGTTGTGCGCGCGGCGAGCGTGTCTGCTGGCGTGGTGCACCAGTGCGCTAGTGCACTAGTGCAGTGCACGGTGCGTCGTTCAGTAAGACGCAGCATTAGCAGAAACAATCAATAACAAACAATACTCGCGCCGCCGCACACACACGCGTGCTGTAACACACAGTTCCGCGAACAGGCCGCGCTATCGCACTTCCTGTGGCGCCCCCCTCCCCGGGCCCCCCACAGCTAGCGCGGGCCCGCACACACACACACACACACACACGCGCACCAGTCATTAGCTCGGTATGTTTGAATATAATTATGTTGACCACTTACCAATTAGTTGGAGGAAAATACCATTCGATATGTGTGCAGTGTAGACGACCGCCCGGCCGCCCCACTGGTGACAGACCACAATTATTTATTGACTATGTCGTTATATACATAGTGGTACGGTGGGCCGCGGACTTGGTACAATACATGTGTTATTGTAGCAATGGTTGGTCTATGTACGGACTGCATTACATCTGTTGGTGATGTGGTCCTGGGACGGAGAACACACGCGCACCACGTGCTCGTGTGCCGAGTGCCAGCCGAGTGTCTCGACCCCAAGGTCGCCCGCTATAGTTACGTCTGTCCACAACGACATTGGTGCCTGTCGTGCAAACTGTATACCTCACTATACCTACATTGTGTACGGGCGGGCGGTCACGTCGTCGTGTGTGACACGCCCACGCCCACGCCCAACAGTGGACGGCTGACGTACATAGATGTGTGTAGAACATCAACAAACAACTAGCGTGTGATACGTGCAGTAGTGACAGCCGCCACCAACTGTTCGTGTTGTTGACGTGACCAGTGCGGCACCTCAAGTGTGTCGTGTGAGACACACTATACACACAACAGACTCCCTCTGTCGGCCGTCGGTGTCGTACAACACTACACAGATAACATCTATAGAACTCGAGATTACAACCAGCGTTAGATCACCGCAGTACCTACTGTAGATCAATTCCTCTTATTGTGGTGGAAGCTGGGTTCGTCGGTAGTGTGATATGAATGTGTTGATGTGACAACAGTACATACGACAGCTTGTCGTACACGTCACATACATACGTACTGTGTACACAACACATCGTGTGACGTGTTAGGGCACATACATAAATTACGTGAGAGTATACATATAAAATATCTACACGTGACACTATCTCTATAACCCATCGTTGCGTAATATTTTACAAGTTGAACTTTATTGTTATAAATGTATTTCTATATCTGATGGCGATGTATGTTGTTCACTCCCCACTCCCCACTCCCCACAGTATGTGGTTTTGTTTACAAACAGTAGCGAGCTATCTGACAGTGTAGACAATCTACACAACGTATGTGAGAGCAGTGACGCACGCCCGCCGAGGGCCGGCTGTGGCGGCGGACACTGCTGGACCTGCACCGTCTGTAATAACGTTATGTTATTGACACAGACGTGATTGAATGTTGTGTAAGGAGAGGGAATGGGTTTCGAGAAATGTTATATATCGTTACACGGGGACAGGAAGGGTCATTTGGCAAAATCATCCTTACGTAATGAATGAATGTCCCCTAAGTGGGTGTTGTGTGTGTAACTAGTTAATGGTGTTGTCGTGTTAGTTTACAACACGTGTCATGCACTTAGCGGTTGTGCGGTGTCCGCCCCCATGGCGCGCGCGCTGTGCACACGTGCGTGGTCTAACTAAGCTAACGGTGTCGCACCGGCACACCTCGCTGCGTCAGACAGTGTTGTATGACAGTCGTCACACTACATGTCCAGTAGACGGCGGCGGTGTCCCGTCTCCCACCACGCCCGTTATCGTCCGTAGTACGTATCAATATTTGTTGTATTGAACAATATTACAGTCGTTGTACAACTCCTGCCCACTGGTGTGGTGACGGGCTGACAATACAATTCATCTCCTCCCACCTCCCCTTATCACATGCTAGCATTTGCACGCGACTACGTCCGCGTAGAAGTCGTAAATGGTTCTAATAGGATTTTTGATTGGTTTTTCACGATATTAATTTTGTTATAGGTAACATATAAGTTATTATGTCAAAATGTTTGTGTAATCTTTATTATAATGTCAGGGATTTAAAGTTAAATAAACATGAAAATAAAATAAAATTTTGTTATGTGTTATGAATATGAAGCCTTTTTCTTGGCAGGCTATGATTTGAACACACCCCCTCCATTCTGTCCGGGGCGACGGAAGGATCGTGTGCGGCCCCATAACCCATCGTGTTCTATATCGACATTAGACCGACCACTGGTACCGCTTCCCTGACACCCGTGGCTAGCCCGGTGGGTTACCATTTCGCGTATCATGACTGTCGACTCCCCGGCAACCATCAACAATGATGCCGAGACGTCGCGGTCTCTCGGTCCACCCACCCGTGGCACACCAACTACAGTGTTTTTTTGTAAACATTTTTTTTGATTCGGATACTGGCATTACCAAGCTACTCTGTGAGCCTACTCTGGAGCATGTCACATATAACTGCCCGTGGGAGAAGCAGCTTTCTCTCAAGTCTACGCCCACTACCTTCTCATCAAACTCTTAAGAGTTTGACCTTGAGCTTTGTTTATGGTCCTTTGTTTATAGCCTTTGATGGCAAACTGCACTCTGTTGAAGAAGTAATTTGATGGTATTAGGAGCATTCTAGAAATAGATACAGAGTCTACTCGAGAACAACCGTTCGGTATAGTTGTCCTGATTATATTGCGAAGCAATGTTTTCATTTGCAATCTGGTGCCATTGCATAATCTTCGTGAATGTATATTCTGCAGCAACTGGATTGGCGCGCCAACTGTCAATATTAAGATGTGAGTTGGGACAGCGGCGGGTTTCAGTGTTTATCACTTACTAAAATGATTTATATATTGATATTCGACCCCTTCAACTGATCTCAAGCATATGCAAGTAAATGGTATAAAGAGATCGGGACGACCGTATCAGCGTACATACGTCATGGCGACCTGGGACCCAGCTGGCCAGCATCAACATTCTGTGTCCCAATCGCATCATACATCAGTATATAGTAGTAGGAACAATCATGTTCTTAATATAACTCAACCTTTCCGTCTCCATTTTTGCAAACATGTTGAATAAAAACTGGTTAACAGTACGGCAATAAAGCAGATGACTATCTTCTCCTTTCCTAATCATTATTCGGTAAAAATAAAAAGTTGCAGCAGATCCCTCGCCGCACAAAAGTACGGGTATTGTAACGCATTGCATTAGCATAGATTTCAGTTATTCGATAACAATATTCCGCTTAGAAAACTGCTGTCCAATACTTTCAAATTTCAAACTCCTGTGAAGCCATGTCCGAAAAGTACATGACCTCTCTAAAGCTTAGAAACCTTCAAATGCCATATTAATGTAGTACGGTGACTTTCGAGACATTCCAATTTTAAAGAGTATTTGCATTATACTAAGTTTTTATGTGAGTTCAGCGTTTTCCGGGTTTAGGGTTCCGTACCCAAATGCATAGCCCCATAACCCACCGTATTCCTTCCCCATCGTCATTGGGTCGACCACTAATACCGCTTCCTTAACATCGCTGGCCAGCCCGGCGAGAAGGGCTCCCATGCAACACTTTTTGCTATTTTTATAGGTACGGACCCCGTCGTTGTACATGCGCTGACCACATCGCGCGGGTCCACACATGCCCTCTGTGTATACTCACTGGTCCTAAACGTTTGTTATACGAGACGACCGATCGTGAGTACTAGCACACGTCACTCTGTACGGATGTAGGTCGTTAGGTAGGTCTGTTGCGATGGGCGAGAGACACCACCAACCGCCCCCCTGCATCGTCGAAATCATTACTTCAACATTAACAGAGTTAATATAGGCTAAAAGAAAATATGTTTTTAACAAACACGATATTGTAAAATATACAGTACGTTTAATAAATCTGCTTAATATATAAAATTCTCGTGTGTTTGTAATTAAACTCCTCCGAAATGGCTTAACCGATTTTCGTGAAATTTCGTGTGCATATTGGTTAGGTCTGTGAATCGGACAACATCTATTTTTCATCCCCCTAAATTTAAATTTTAAGGGTGGTCCCTAAATTTTTATTTTTTAGACAAAATTGTTTGTATTTACCTATTCTTTTTATGATACAGCATATAAAAATACAAACCACCCTAAATTTATACCCCTCTATGATCAACCCCTATTTATAATTTGTTAATTAAAAAAAATAATTATGTTGCCAATTTTTTTTTATTTTGTCTAGACTTAAAATTAAAAAATTGCGTGCGTACAAAGTACACACGTCAGAAGTGAAACTTTGGCAAACTATTTTTAAATCTATTTTACATACATCAACCAATAGCGTGTGTACTCTCTCTATCTCTCTCTCTAGTGGGGGGTCAGGTAATGGGAATGCTACGAAGAGTCGCACAAAGAGCAGACCGAGAACGTCTAATGTGTTCTATCTCATTCGCCGGCTGAGTCCTATACATGTATGTGTTTGTGCCTCTATGGACTTATTTTTTCGTTTCATTGAGTTTGAACTCACAACAAAAGGGGTCAGATGAAGTAGGACTTTATGAGATTCCTTCTCCGAAAGGTATTCTACGTAAACAACACAACTGAAATGAGGTAACCGAAGCGAAGTGAGGGCGGGTCGCTAGTGAATGTATATGAACGACGAGCTTAATACAAACATCGTATTAGTTTTTGTATATACCTATGTATCATTTAAATGGTCGCGAGTTTGATAACAAATACAATAGACATTTTTGTAAATCATTTGTGTCCGTAGTGAGCACCCGTCACACACGGACGGACCGACACGCTAACGGTCACACACACATATATACATATATTGTTTTCACAAATCAATATAAATATTAAATGATATTATTGAAGCAACTGTCAATGTGTGTGTCCGCCCGCCCCGTGGCGGTGCAACGAGGAACAAACAACGTACGGTATTGTTTGTTCATATTAAAACAATACATATATGTATTTGTTATACAACAATATATGAGTATGGCGGGCTCCGATCGTACCTCGCCTGCAGTCTATCTGCGACCGACGTCACTGCCGCGCGCCACCGCCGCTCGCACTCCACACGCTGCGAGCACACGGAGCAAGGCTCATACGTCCCCTATATATTACGATCTCGAATTGCCGACCATCAGGCAATATATTAAACGATGCTCCCGGAGAGAGTTTTTTACTTCATAATATATTCTTTTGTTCATATTCAATTGTTAACTTAACGATCGATTTAAGTAATTATCTACTAGATTTACTTATCATAGTTATATATGTATGTATGTACATAGACACACACACACATACAGATAGAGAAAGAATGATGTATTTATTTACGATAAGTATAACAAAAGTAAATTATATTGTATTTCTAATCAAATATTACTTAACAAAATCTATAAGTTATTAGTAATGAACGAGTATTACAAACAACAAAATAGAACGGAACGGAACCATTACGGTACATTATGGTCTTTCATTACATTTAAATACAATATTTATAAATATTCGCGACTTCTTTACTTTGTATTGGCAATCAGCTACCTGCTAATATGAGGCCATTTTTAACCCCCAACGCAAAAAGAGGGGTGTTATAAGTTTAACGTATTTGTCTGTGGCTGTGTGTGTCTGTCTGTCTGTCTGTCTGTGGCATCATAGCTCCCGAACGGATGAAGCGATTAGTTTTTTTGTATTTAAGGTGACTTATGTGCGAGTGTTCTTAGACATGTTTAATGAAAATCGGTTCAGCTGTTTAAAAGTTGTGGGTGTGAAAGTGGGGAAGAATAACCACATGTCTACAAATATACTCGAGTGGGGTCTCAAATGAAAGCGTGTCACGCGCCCATTACAAAATAATATGATGTAATCTTTACCTTAAATATAAATTTAAAGATTTTCGACAAGAACCTATGTAATTACAACTTAACAAAATCTACATTATAATAAGTAGGTATGTATCTACCTTTAAAAAGTATAAAATAAAAAATTAAAATTTAAAAAAACATCGACACAAAAACCTAACCCTTAAAAAGTAAAAAAAAAACCGGAGGTGTCAAGGGACACCCGGATGGAACGAAGTTCTATTTTAATTATATAATTTTTTTCTGCCTTAAGCGATTTTTATCGTTATATTTTAGCCAATTTGCAAAATATCTTTATAAATTATAGCCTATGTGTTATTCTGATGTGCAAGCTATATTACTATAAATTTCATCAAAATCCATTCAGTAGTTTTTACGTGAAAGAGCAACAAACATGTTCACATCCATACATTATTACAAACTTTCACGTTTATAATATTAATAATAGGATATACAATTCCACTAGACTACCAAAACTTTTCGGCCCCGAGCTCGAACGCGAGCCGGCCACGCGGCCCGGTCACGGGCGAAAATAATTTCGTTGCGCATTATTTTGATTTTGCTATATCTCTTAAGGTATTGATTTAATTTGCATGGTCTGAAGGAAAAAAAATATCTTCATGAAATGCTCAAGCCAACTAATGTATTTAAAATGATAAGGATTAATACAGTATTTGTGTAAATAGCTTTTCAATTACCGTTTTATAATAGAACATTTTTTAAAGTATTAAAATGGATATAGTATGTTATCCTTAAGAGATAGATATATACCATCGCGGACTTTTTTGTAGGCCTTTTTAAGCTGTATAATACTGTAGTACTTTATTTTGATCTATTTCGTAGGGTTCAGCCAGCGTTTGCAATGTAAGCGCAAAATAATGTGTTTATTTACGACATCACATTAGAAACCTCTAAAATTATCAGTGTTTCTCTAGTACATTATGCATATATTATACATATAAACCTTCCTCTTGAATCACTCTATCTATAAAAAAAATCGTCGCGACACCACACTGTTCAATGCGAAATAGAAATGAAAATATCTGGCTTGCTTTCTATAAGAGAGCCGACGAGCGACGCCGCACAGCTTACAATAGCTTACTATAGCAAAAAGTGTCGTGACAACTTTTCGTAAGAATTTTTCCGTCTAGCCCCCTTTCACAACGCGCGATAAGGAACTTCGTTCCAATAAAAAAAGAAACTCTTACTTAAAGTACCTAAGTATGTATTAATAATTCTAAATTTGTAACAAAATACCTCACGTTGGGGGACCGCTCCAACCTAACAATTTAATTACAATTAGTCTAACCTCACCTAACCTATCTAAGCAACATAATAAAATAAAAATATAAATAACATAATAATAATAATAACATAATAATAATAATAACATAATAAATAATCAGAAGCGGTCCCCCAACGCGAAGTATTTTGTTAGAATTATTAATACATCCTTAGGTACTTTAAGTAAGAGTTTCTTTTTTTATTTTTTACTTTTTAAGGGAACTTAGGTTTTTGTGTCGACGGTTTTTATTGTCAGTGTGCAGTTATAAGACCAAGACTTGCAGCAAGTCTCGCAAGTTTCTCAACTCTCGTTGTTACACACACACACTGTCTGACACAGGGGCATTCGTTTTGATCACACGCCACAGATTTTTTTCGTTTTGTTCATCCGTACGGAAAGGCAAAGGGATCAAAGCCAGCCAAGTTTATTTAATTTTATTTCATATATTATTCATTACTTATTCATATTGTATAGTCTTAATAGTCACTGTCCGTCAATAAGTCAAGTCGTTACCGGGCGCTGATAACCAAATCAATGGCTTTTTGGGCATTTTGGCAAAATATGAAAATACACGTAAACGACTATTATACCATATTCACTACACTTCGGCATTTTAACTGTAGGTACTATATTCCATAAAATACCAGCAAAATTATTCAATATAACACTACAAAACACAAAAGAAATGAATATAATACAAGAGCGTGACATGATATTTTCACACCGGGTTGAGAGCCCTCAGCGCTCACCCATAGTCCGGGTTAAGCTGTGACAGCCATCTGCGGCTAACAGCTAAAAGACAGACTCAAAAAAATTACATTTCCATATTCGCGCCAAAACTCCGTCTTTTATTTTTGCTACATTCCACAGATTATTTTCACAGCTTAGCTTAGAGTATGGATGGGCGCTGAGGACTGTTTTTTTTTTTCAAGTTCGAGTCCGCTATTTATAACAGTTTTTCGCCACGAAACCATTCAACCGTAGCACTCAATAACTCCCAATGTTGCCAGAGCATACCCTCGGCATCACTAACTTTTAATGGGCAATAACATTAGGGGTAGGGGAAAACAAAAAAGAAAGATTGTTGGGTTAAGTGAAACATGACATTGCAGAAAAGCAGAGATAAAATCTCATAGAGTTGTGTAAAAGAAGAGTATACATATTGTATCGACTCTAAATCATTGTGATAAGAACAGGATGATGATTATGATGACATTTCAATAAATAAAGTTTCATAAAATGAAGTCAAGACGTGCTAAATATAATAATAACTATAATAATAGCTCTCGCATCAAGTGCGGAAAAACCAACATAATGCATCACTACTGCTGGACTAAATAACATATTAAATACATTAGTATATTGATATATCTATACCTACCTACATATAAACAATAAAACAATTTACTTAAATGAAAATCACAATAAATATTTGATCACCAATTTATTATTAAATAATAGAATAGAAATTGGGTAATGTAAGTAAAATAGCTTGCCACACCATTACAGCCGTGGGTGCTCGTATGAAAAATATTAACAAACCTACGAAGTTTTGGCGGTAAAATGAAAATGTCCTATGGCGCTCTTAAGTTGTATTCAATATTTAGTGTTTCATATTGTTGTGTTGTATTCAATTATTTTGCTGGTATCTTATGTAATGCACCTTGAGAAAGTGCTGAAGTGTAGCGGTTTACGTGTATTATCATGTTTGCCAAAACACCCAGAGGAGTTGTCGTTTCAGTTGTTGTATAGCGTCCAATTAACAGTAACGTTATGACTCGACTCGCTGACGGACCGTTGGTTGTTATGAACAATTACAACATATATTTTTAAATGTATAATTTATAATGTAAAACTGTGTGTTCCTGGTACCTGTGGTATGGTATGGGTACGCTCCCTTATATTGATTATTTTGGTTGTATTATGTAGGACATGCTAAAGTACAGTGAGTATGATATAGGTTCCTACGTAGGTAATACCGAACACTGGTTTATGTATACTTGCCTGTTCAACTAAAATTGCCAGAATAATTGTTAATTTGGTTGTTTGCGGCTCACTAATGATAACGACTTGACTTAGTGACCCACAGCATAGTGATTATGGAGAAGACACACAATGTGAACAACTGGAATATTGAATGTTACAAATTTAAAACGAAATATTTCATTAGTTGTATATATTTAGATAGTTAAACTCAGAGGAGGTTGTATGTCGGCTCATGACAAATGTCATGTTCACAAAACAACTTACACTTTTGTTGTAACATTATTGTGTAGTGTGCCGAATGCACATACTCTCATGTAGGTATACCTATAGCTTGTGTTGTTTGTCCAGTGTTGCCAACTTAAACGATTCGTCGTCATCACATCACATATATCGTATTAACGCAATAACATAACGCTCCACTCCACACACATCAATGTGTACCGTGTAATTACATCTATATTGTAACACACACACACACAGACACAGACACGCAGACGCACAACTTTTTCAAATATATATACATAATGATATTGTTCTGTAAATTGTTATATGAATTAGTAAATGTAGGTAGGTATATGGTGATTGTAGTGTTACACAATAACAATACAAGTGTTAATTATGTAACGTTATGTCGCGGTACATTGTCGTAGCGACTCGTAGGTGGATAGATACTTGCTACTGTAGTGCGTCAGGTGTAGGGATGTAACAATAATGCAAAAGCATCGATTAAATTTAAATCGATAAATATCGTGAATACAGTTGTCAGTTCTCACACAAACATACGTAGATGTCCTTACTTTTACTTTGTTGGTAACTTTTTTTGAAAAACTAAAATATTGACTATAGCTAACTTCAGAGTGTCGGTTTTTCGTGACGGTGTGCGCACGCATCGTAAAAAAAATGGTTGTCTGTAAAGTCGGTTTACGGACGATAGTTTAACGTGACAACGTCCGTCATAACAAAACATTCATGAAATGACTGCATACTTTTATGAATAAAATTGAATCATTTTTATTGAATTATCATTATTCTGTGGATACAAAAAAGGAGCGAAATGAAATCTACAATTTAATAAATAAATTTACTTTTATTTGCACTTTAATTCAAATATTTTAATTACTTTAACGAACAGATTATTTTAACAATAACTTTTGTACATGTAATTATGAAGAAGTTTTGTAATCAAATATCTATTATCAATTATTTGAATCACCATAATTTTTTAGTCAATTGTAACATAACCTATTATTACTGCACTCGCCGATGAGCGTCACTTTACGTGCATACAGCCAGCGTTCATCGATTTATTAGACGTTGTCACGTCAAAAATTGCCCCTCATCATTTTTCCCTGACGCGCCAAAAGAAGTATAACTTCAAAAAGTGTTTATCATATATTTGAGCGACCTTCATTATCTACGGAGTACCTATACGTACCTATATGTGTATATAGCGATAACAGTACCTACATGTTTACGTTTGTGATATCACATTATAGTTTTGTTCTCATAAACTATCAGTAGATATCTGACTGAAAGTATTCCTAGCAGGTGTATTATAGCCGTACGTGGTGCCCGACCGACCTAACTGGCTGGGTAGCACCGACGGCACTGTGGCAATCGTCGCCTCCACGTCGTGGCCTTCCTCGTCCCTGACCCTTAGAGACAGGTGCGTCGGATACATCTTGGCGGACTGGGGAGAGTGTAATGCTTTTCAGAGTCTATCTCTCCCCTAACAGTAGCGTGACTGATTTTGGGGCCTCCCTCACCATCTTGGGTGCCTCGTTATGGCGACTGGCACCGCGCCAAGTCTTCGTTCTGGGGGACTTCAACGCCAAGTCCATGGCGTGGGGACCCCCAGGACGGACGACCGAGGATGGGCGGTCGAGGAGTGGGCGACGGCACTGGACCTCTGTTTGCTGAACAGGGACTCGGTGCATACGTGCGTGCGGCAGCGGGGCGGGTCGATAGTGGACTTGTCGTTCGCTAGCCCCATTGTTGCCGCACGCGTGAGGAGCTGGTGCGTCGCGGAGGAGGTTGAGACCCTATCGGACCACCGGTATATCCGGATGGAGGTCTCCCGGACCCTCCCGACGCCCGGCAGGGGTCATGAGGCGGACGGACGTCCCGCGTTCCCGCGATGGGCTGTGGGTCGTTTAGACCGGGACCTGCTGGCGGAGGCAGCCATCGTTTACTCGTGGCTGTCCTCAGCCTACCAGTTGGAGGGGGTGGACGCCGAGGCGGACCGCCGAAGCTGGCTGCATCGCAGATCTGCGTCAACGCATTCGCAATGCGTTAACGCAGATCTGCGATGCGGCCATGCCCCGTGTACGGTGCTGCCCCCGAAAAGGGCTGTCCACTGGTGGTCCCGGGAGCTGGCGGATCTTCGGGCCGCATGTATACGCGCCTGGAGGGCCTACACCCGCAGCCGGCGGCACCATCGCGATGAGGAGTGGTAGGGCCGGCTTTATGAGGGCTACCGCAATGCGCGGTCGGCCTTCAGGCTGGCCGTCCGCACCGCCAAGGACGGCAGTCGGCAGGAGATGCTGGACGGTCTCGATCGAGACCCCTTGGGTCGCCCCTATCGCGCGGCGTTGAGTAAGCTCCGCGCGCGCCCCCTTGGAGAGTGTGCTGACTGCCCGCATCAAGCGGCACCTCGTCGGCACGGGGCCCGATCTGTCGGACGCCCAGTTTGGGTTCAGGAGGGGTCGTTCGATGATCGCGGCTTTGCTGCGCCTGAGGGCCGTGGCGACTGAGGCCGTCGCCGGCGGAGGAGTGCTGTTGGTAGTGTCCCTGGACATCGCCAACGCATTCAATAGTCTGCCATTTAGCTGCATCAGGAAGGCGCTCCGATACCACGGAGTGCCAGTTTACCTGAGGTGGCTAGTGGCAGACTATCTGGAGGGGCGCAGTGTCCTCTACACCAACCGAGTAGGGGATGTTGTGCGAACGCCCATGACGTGCGGTGTCCCAATGTGGGCGGATCGAGCGCTACATGCCGACAGCTGTATACGGGGGTCGTCCGGTCGATGGCACTGTACGGTGCACCGGTGTGGGCGGGGCGTGAGGAAAGACCGACATCCTACCCGAGGGGGGGACGTCGGTCGAGGAGAGGGTACTCCTGAGGTGTTATTCCGTCGGGCCGACCACTGACGTCAAGTCACGCTTCGGTGGTCGGCCCAACGACGAAGGTGACGTCACGGGTAGGTTACGGGTGTGCGTGCTTACGCCCCTCTGTCACCTCGGATGGAGTGGTGTGAGGAGAGCGCCGACCATAGCCCACCCCCCAAAAAAAAAAAAGCAGGTGTATTATTAATTGTAAACAAATCGTACGGCAATCTATCAGGAAATCGAATTTATGGGGGTTTTTAAAGTTTTCAGTAGTTCCTTGTATATTAGGGCTGTTATTAAAAATATAGTTGATAATAATTATTGTAAACCGGTGAGATGGCAAACATGATTTATTTTCATAAAACACTTAAATAAAAATGTTATTATGTTTTCCTGGTGTATGCAAGTGGTGTACAAGGGATCCTCTTTAGCCGTCGACAGGGATGAATCGATACTACCGAGTACTCATATGGTATCGATACTACTACTATGGTATCGTATAGGCAGTGACCAACCCGCACGGCGTTCAAAGGTGTATGCTGACAACAGCAGATCGCCAAAAAAGTGCGAGGTGCACGACACGACCATAATATTTCTGTATTATAAATACGCTTCCTTTTCCGCGCCGCCTTTTCCGTGTGGTGACGGAGTAAGAATACAATTCACCACCCCCTATCTTACCCGTGGGTGATCGTAAGAGACGACTAAGTGATATAAAAAAAGCATATAAAATCTATGCAAGAGAAGGAAAACTCGTAACTAAACCCTATACCAACACGTCTGACCAGCGTGGTATAGTAGGTATAGATTGATTTCCTTCCCGTTATAGAGGAGGCTCGAGGCCAACAGTGAGACATATTTAAGCTGAGATGATGATGATGAAATACGTCTGCATTGTCTAAAGTGTGGCAGTCATCTCTCCTTTACTTTGTGTATTGCAAATATATGAATAGTCAAAAGTCGATCGATCGATACTTTAATATAGTATGGACTGTGGTATCGATACTTTGATCCGATACTACTATCGAGTACTAGTATCGAAGAGAGAATAGTATCGTTTCATCCCTAGCCGTCGCATCGTCGTTAGGTATACACAAATGACTGACAAATAGAGTGTCGTTATATTCGAATTTACTCTACCGGTTCGAAACTTTGAACTTCAGTAAGTTTATTAAATATGGAAATTATCATTGCTTGAGCTCTGTGACAGATAGCTACAAAACCGATGAAGTAATTTTGAATAGATACGCGTCATGTTTACAATTTTATTTTGATTCGCCTATATTTTCATTCTTTACGTGCCAGTTATATCGCAACTGAATTATGAATATAAAAATATGACTATTTACACCAAAACCACCTCATATGTTTTAAAATAGTTAGTAACCATTTTATAATAAAAAAAAATTATTAAAAAAAATTGATTAAAAAAATCAAAAAACCCGACTGCGTAAAAAGTCACCAAAACTACGTACTTAATAAAAAAACTGAAAAGAAAAAAACAAGCACTTAAATGTGTGGTCTAGAATTCCATAATATATTATTGAATAAATACTATTGCAGAAAATGAAATATATTTTAATAATAGAACATGACAACTGAACAGTGGGGATCCATTGAAAAATTAGATTTGCTGTCGAATAAAAGACGAAAAATTCATATAACTGGATGTGGATGGACATATACTGAAGTATCTAGTAGGTACTAGATACTTAAGTATCTAGTAGGTACTAGATACTTCAGTATATGTCCATCCACATCCAGTTATATGAATTTTTCGTCTTTTCATCGTAAATTTCTACTGTCTAAAAAACTTATATGTGAGAAAGGTTGTTACGAAACTTTAAATCAATATAGATCCTAAACGGCGAGTCAAATCGAAAAATGTTGAGAGAAAACTAAAAATGATTTTTAAATACCTATTTAACGATACCCCACTCGATATAGTTTGTTGACTTTATTTTTTTTAATTTTCACAATATGGCGTCCAGTAGTTGCCATATTGAATTTTCAATAACGTCATATCTTTAGTGACACTAGCCGGATTAACAGAAATCGATTGACGTGCGAATCATAAAAATCGGCCCAGGCGTTTGGTATATATAGTGCTTCAAAGGAACATACATACATATACTGTTAAACACAATACCACTCTTTTGCAATCGGGTAAAAATATGATGCTTACGCAAGTACAAGGTCGTACTGGACTGAGAATAAGATAGAGATGGGACAATCGATAAACGTAAATCGAAATCATTCTTATTAATTATTTATAAAACAAGTAAAACCAATACATTACATACGTAATAGGCATAGGCATTACTAAGAAATTTATTATATAGATAAACCACATGGTTACGCTATAAAATATGTAAAATGTCTGAATACTAAATTCAGACATCGGTTATAATATTAATAAGACCATTTCTTTTATATTAAAAAGATAATATCTTTTATAAAATAAACATGATTATTCATGAAATAATCTGTGACCAAGAACTCCTCATCAACCTACAGGAGTGCTCCAGCGATGATGATAAAAGTGACGACGAACTAGGATGTAGCACTTTCAAAAAAAGAAAAAAAATTAACAGCTTTAGTTTAAATTAAATAAAATTCTTTGATTTAAATTCAATAAGATTTTCATAGATTTACATTTATAATCGATTCTCCCATCCATTAGATTGAAATTCAATAAAATTTTCATACATTGTTTTTCAATTGCAGTAGCAAAGAACTTTAAAAAATAAGGAATTATATCGACAAAAATACGGGCTACATCGTAAGCGTGCACCACTAGTGACAACTGTCACAGAGATCAAGCTATATTTTATGGACTATAGTTGGTCAAATTTCCTCACTGGAACCAAGGCGAAATTTGATCAACTAACTATGAGAACTCTGCTCCATCAACTTTAATGGTTGAAAAGTGATTTACTGATATTTGTTATAGCAGCACAACTGACGCTGTACGACCAGGTCGCCCCAAAGTGGTCGTCACGCGAGATATCGTCTATAAAATCCATAGATTGATATTGGATTAATAAATAAAGTTGTGTGAAGTGAGTACGGCTGTAGTAGGCTCTCAACTGAACAAGTTTATCACATTTTTCATGTGTTATTGAATATGAAAATCCTATTCGCGCGATGTGTGCCGTGATTGCTAACAATTGGCCATGACCACTATTTATTAGGATGCACGCGGTGACATTTATTTTGATCATCTTGAAAACGGCAAAACGATCACCGGCCAATATTATTACCTTAACTTTTGGATAGACTTAATATCGATTTGAAGCAAAAACGGCGGCATTTCGGGAATAAAAAATTGCTGTTCCATCAGAACAATGCACGCATGCAGCACAGGTGCACACGTGTGTAATAGCGGGCTATGGGTTGATCACGCCCCGCTAAATCTGTTGGGGGTGACAGAAGAAGCGGCGCGCGATTCCATAGATTCGCCTTACATACAGGTACCTCTCATCGCCGAGCGAGCGAGCCATCGGAACCCGGTCTTTGTCTTCGGTGGCCCGTCCGGCGGTTTACCCTCGTGGGTATCCTCTCGACGTGTGTAAACACCATGGCAAAATGCCATCAATTCGCCTATGAACTGCTACCCCATGCAGCATATTCACGAGATTTAGGCCTCTGCTACTATATCCTGTTTTTTTTCTTTATTGCTTATTTTGGCAAACGAGCAAGGAGCACATCTGATGCTAAGTGTCACCGCCGCCGATGGACCTTTGCAATACCAAGGGTATAGATTAGGCCGCTGTCTACCAATAAAATCCCCAAACCTAAGCGAAGTGCAATAGCACATTGCCATTACTCACACATCGGTCTTCTGCTCAGTGTGGACGGACCGGCCCGCGGCTGTAGACAGAGACCTGTCAACAGCGTAGTCCTACCACTATTAGTTATTATCCTGTTTCCAAACTTGAAGAGATTTGACTCAAATGTCTTACCGTCAAACCAGTAAAGCATTTGAGTCGAACGATGAGGTCATCACTGAAACAAACGCATATTTTGAGGGCTTCGTGAAATCTCATTATTTGAAAGGAATAAAAAAATTGGAAAAACGGTGGATGGTGGATGGAGCTAAAAGGAGACTCGCTGAGAAATAAAACAGTTAGATATACGCTGGAAAATATTTTTTATTTAAAAAATCAGCGAGTTATCAAACTGCTCTCGTATTTCGCGATGCAACCGTTTGCTTCTACAAAAAGCGTACAGGTGGTGGTATGTGCTGAGTTTATTATGATTCCTTTTCCATGAACCAATATTTTGTGTAAGGTGTGTACATATATTGACATGTGTCAAGTTTTAGTGTTTCATTACTTCAATAGATGCCCATCTATTACCTAGCACACACACTACTTCATTAAAAATCAGCAATGTTACATACATAGGAGTATGTGTGACGGATAACTGAGTGTTATAACAACTTTTGATATAACCATTATCAAATTCAATATTTGCATTATCAAAAACAATTCAATTTGTTTTATAATTCATTTACTTTTGATTGTGTGTCGGTCTTAACAACAAAGTAACTTCAATAACTGGTAACATGTGATAGTGGGTAGTGGGTAGTGGGTAGTGGGTACCCGTACCTACACGGCGCGCGGCGGACTAACACAACGCAACAGCAACGAGGTGCATCAGATAGTTGGCTCTGCAGCATGTTGCTACAGTTGAAACTGAAAAACTTTGCACAAACAGACAGTTACAGTTGTTTGGTGTTTATGTAACAATAGATACCTGCTGACTGACGACACCCCCCTACACTAAACATTTTTTGTTTTTATGATATTTAAGTTTGAAAGTTTGGACCGTTCAATGTTACCCAAAATACTACAATTGTGCTCGTGGTGTAAACTTCATCAATTTTACAACAAACACAACGATTTGAAAATAATGAAGTATAAACTACATTTTAAAGTTAAACACCAAGATACTATAGGTACCCGTTCAGTGCAATAAGGTTCTACTGTTTATTGGTGAAAATAAAGTTAAACTCACAATACGTCTATCTCCTGTAAGTATTTGATTGGTACTTGTATTAATGTATATATAATATACGAGTACCGACCGCCACGGTCCGCTGTCTCCGTGTGTGTTTACATGGAGTATCTCAGTTCTAAGCTAGCTATTTATGTTTAACTTAGACACATACCCGTTTACAATATAGTAAGCTTTGTATATTTAATTACGACTCTTCATCACGTTAAAGGCGGATCATCTTCAAAGTTATGAACAGAATATAAACACATTGAAAATAGTTCGGCACTTTACGTGTTTAAATATGTGAAGCCAAAGATCCTGTTCGTGGCAAGCGATTACACGAGTACACGCGCACTACTATGTAATGGAACACAATGACCTTGCACACTACTGAACGGGTCGCCGCGCGCCGTGACACTTATGTCACCAATTTAGTGGCTTCATATATTGTGCGCGGTATTTGTTCCTATGTGTTATTTATTATTTTAGGATTATGAAATTGATTGACAATTTGTTTATCTTTTAGTTAGCCAACAAACACTGATGATACGTTTCACGTACGTAGTTACCATGACATACCTACCTTGTAAGAAAATCAAAAGTTTTCACCAAATTAATTAATAGATGTTTTTCTCAACTCTGTTCAAAGTTAAACCGCAATTCAAAGTTATCGAAAACAACTTGTACTTACCTAGTGTTACTTGTTGGTTGTGCTCGTATTGATGATGACATTATTGAAATTGTTAGTTATCGAATCGTATTAGTTTTTGAGTTTTCCTTCATCAATGGCTGACTGCACACTGGGTATTGTGATTAAGGTCTTGATCTCCCATGCGAGTGTAGTGGGTTCGATTCTCGCGTAGGGCAATGCTTTGAGCGATATAATTGTTATTCCGAGTGTGGGTGTAATGTGTTTGTGGTCGTAAAGTCCCGAGTCAGTACAACAACGTATTGTCTGTGGCAGTGACCAACAAACATACAAATATATAATGTTATCTCTTTATAATACTTTAATAATATATTTTATTTGTTTCATATGACAATATTGTAAGTTATTAATGTTAGTTGTGTGTGTGTCTGTGTACACACGTATCGCGTACCCGCCACACGCTACGTGTGTACAACGTAGCTCACGTGGTCGGCGCGCGAGTGTTGTTGCTGCGAGTGTGACCTACATTGTATATAACAATAGACATCGTACCCGCCACACGCTACGTGTGTACAACGTAGCTCACGTGGTCGGCGCGCGAATATTGTGTGTTGTGCGACACGATACCTGCCCACCTACCCACCTACCTACCGACACATCGACGCATCGCTCATGTACACTATTATAAATTTAATGCACTCATTATTGAATAAATAATAATAATTTAAATAAATAATGAACGAGGGTTGTCACATCGAATATCCGTCGGCTTCGCCTACCGTTACCGGCGGGGACACTTGAACGTGTTCGCTAGAGATCGGCCTCGTGTCTGCGAGTGCCGCCCACCCACCTAGAGGTGCCATGCCCGCAGTGCCGCCACAGTACAGCACGTCCAATATATAGATAGATACCTACCGCTGTACAAGTACAACGTGACAGTACATACAATACATGTTGGACAATTTTTGAAAATAAAAATGTAGAAATAAAGGATTAGGCACCGGGGAAGACCGAGACTAACCTACCTAGACCATATTGGTCACGTACTGAAGGAAGGTAGAGTCAAGAGTCTCCGAAACTGGCGAGCGAGTATGAAGAGAATTATGAATGTTAAGGAAGCGAGTGAAGTATGCAAGGATAGAGTTCTCTGGCACTCTGTTCTCTCTGCCTACCCCGCAAGGGATATGGCGTGATGATATGTATGTATGTATTTGAAAATAAACTACTTATTATTTGTTTTACAATTAGATACACTTATTATACTTATATTTTGCTTGAATAGGTACAATAGATATGTGATTGTCATTACCACACGTTGGCAACATATAACAATTAGGTAAGTATCATTGCACATGGTAATACTTATTTGTACTCGTGTGTTTGTGTCAAACTAAATACATACATACAGGTGAGGCCGTGCGCCACACACGTATACAGTAGGGCTAGGCGGTACTTCGCGCCGAGACAACGTCTTGTGCTATACAAAGTACAAGCTCGTCCTCACATGAGTACTGCTCTCATCTCTGGGCAGGCGCGCCTAAGTATCAGCTAGACACACTTGACTCCCTGCAAAGTCGTGCTGTTCGAATCGTCGGTGATCCCAATCTCGACAGATTAGAGACGTTTTCACGGGGAGTGCTCTGAGGAACTATTTGACCTGATACCACCGTCACCGTTTCACCACCGTACCACTCGACACCGCAACAGGGTTCATCAATTTCCCCTGAAAACGATACGGTCCTCGACTGTACGTTATCAGCGATCATTTCTCCCACGTACGTGCAACATCTGAAATAAACAACCTGCTGCTGTGTTTCTCGAACGTTATGTATGTCCTTCAAACGAGGTTTAAGAAGAGCACTTTCTTCACGGTAGGCAACGGCCTGGCTGTGCCCCTGGTATCGCTAAGGTCCATGTGCAGCAGTATCACTTACCATCAGGCGTGCTGCTTACTCGTTTGCCATCAATGGCAATAAAAGACAAAAAAAACGACATAAGTCATTCAACACCCATCACATATGTTTTCATTCTTTAATTTTTAGTTTTTGTCAATCTGTTTGTTGTTTGTGCACCTAATACGGTACGGTCGTAGACAATAGGCTGTGTGAGTGTGGACGTGCCGCCAATCATTACTTATCATTAAATGATAGGTACCTACCTAGGTATTATACAGATTGGAAAATTAAATAATATATTTTATAATAAAATGTGGGTAGTTATTGTCTCACAGTCGTCACGTACGTAATGTGTAGGTAATGTTGTGCGTGTGCGCACACAGTAATATATTGTACGCACCGGGGCCGGCCCTGACACACGGAGACACCTCCCCTCGCCCGCCCACGGCGCGGCGGTGCCATCACCGGCGCAACGCATTTACATACAATAACTGTAACGTATACCGCTCACACACACATACATATAACACGACAATAACTCTGTAGCTGACATAGATGTGTATTCACGTATACGAGGTGTGACAGTGGAGGCGGAGGCGGCGGCGGTAGCGGTGGCGGAGGAGGCAGCGGAAGCGGAGCGGTGTACTCGCGCTACGCGGGCGCCGGTGGCTCGCCGTACTTCGGAGCCGGCGAACTGTCCACTCAACCGCAAATATGGACCTCCAGTGCTGGTTAGTACAACATTATATGGTACACATTATATCTTATGTACCTACTTTACACTCGCATTTCAAAATGATCGAGTCGTGAATTATCGCTATGGTGACCTCCCGTCACATAGATTCATGGCTCGACTGCGCCGGCCACCGATGACAAAGATCGGGTACCGGTGGCCCGCTCGCACGGCGAAGAGAGGTGTTTGCAGGGTGGGTCTATGGGATCGCGCACCGCCTCTTCCGTCGCCCCGGACCGATTTGGCGGGGCGCGACCACATCCATAATTCACCGCAAAAAAAAAAAAAAGAGGGTCACCTGTCTTTGTTTTCGGGAGCGGTCCCCTTACACCTGTATAAAGATGATCGTGTGGTCACGTGAAGGTGTAACAGCTGACGGGTTACTGTATCTACGTGAAGTAGAACTATGTATATCATCTACCTACTTAAGTAAGCCGCCTCTCAAAACTCAATAATAAAATTAGTAGGTATTAGGTATGCCTAATAAGGTTTCTTGCCAGAACTTTCTCGGTGTGGCCGTGTTCTGATCTGGTAGGTAGGTAGTTTAATACTTTATAAACTAGTAAATCGCCACATTATAATAATTATTATAAATTAATCGTTTAATAATAACTGATCGTACTTACAAAATATAAAAAAAATATAATATATAGAATTATTTACTTTTGCACTGACAATGAATTTGTTTGAAAAATGTGGTCAAACTTTAATAACTCATACTGTAACGGGTAGATGTAAATCTCTGTAATAATGATGACTTGTTGGACGTGACACACCTTAGTCTTCCTGTGACCATGAACGCTGTAAAGTGTTCGAAACGTCGGATAATTAGAAATCAAATATAAATGCGATAATATCCGCAAAAATAGTTTTTTGTTATGTATATTATCTATTAATGTGTTATGTTGTCACGACGCAGGTGTGTCGCCCAGTTACGGCGGCTCCAGCGGCTCGGGCGGCGTCATGCTGGAGGAGTACGGCGACGCGCCGGCGGGAGCGAGCGCGGGCGCGGACGGCGGCGCGGGCGGCGGGTCGCTGCCCGCCTTCAGCGCGCGGTTCGGCGGCGGGTTCGCGTGCGCCACGTCGCGCCCCTCCACAGTGTACGGCAGTCCCGCGCTGCAGGCGTTCTCCCCGCAACCGTTCCCGCAGGTGTGCGATATATATCATGCACTAGAGGTCGCCATGTCGCCACAACCGTTCATATATACTTACTACATAAGTATATAATCAACAATTACATGAGATACAACTAAGTATAAATGATAAGACATTGTTGATTCTAGACAAATACAGTTATTGAACATTTAAGTGCAACGTGGCCGCGCTGTGCTGTGTCGCGCTGTGTCGCGCTGTAGGGACAAACTGTTTTGAATTAAGTAGTCTATGAAATATATAAATACCTACATACGTGCGGCAAATTATAATGTTTTGGTAAAATATATGTTTAGATTGTGTTTAGGTATTTGTGTATTAAGTATGTACTCGTATATACAGAGTAGGGACTGGTAAATCATAATTAATATTGGAATCAAAACGTTGTGGGTTTTGGTGATAATGACGAAAACTGAAACGCACCTCGTAGGGCACGTGTACGGGGCACGCTTACGTTGGGCACATCTCTCAAGCCGCTCTTTTTATATATTGCCTATAGTAGCGAACGAGCAAGCAGCACACCTGATGGTAAGTGTCACTGCCGCCCATGGACCACCGCAATACCAACGATCCAGCTAAACCGTTACCTACCATCCAAACTCACCCAGAAAGTTGTGCTTCCGGTGTCACCGAACGAAGAGCAACAGCACATCGTCACTTGTCAGCCGTCGACCTCGTGTTCAGTGCGGCAGTACCCGGCCGCGTCCTCGGCTGTAGCCAGGCGTGCTCCTACCAGCACTACCTCTCTGTCTCCGCCAGATGAGAGTAATGAATGTACCACATGTAGCCAAACGGGGTGACCATAGAGTATTATTTCGAATTATCCTGTATCAGTGTTGTCTATTGATAAAATGTTTGAGTCAGGGCACGGCCTCTGTACTGTTGCACCGCACGGCGACGGCGTGCGATGTAGTACAAGTGACCACCAGCGCCAACACGCGCTCACCATCATTCGGGTGTCGTACTGGACTAAGACACCTCGGTGTACACTATGCATACGAAGGCACGCCCCTTGTGACCAGCGCGCGTGGTGCCTACAATAGGGCAGCAGTGGGACGTAGCTATATATACTGCGATGATGATGTAAGACGTAAGTATGTACAGGATGTGTGTGCTGTGTATAGCGCGTGTGTACAGGGTGTGCACGTTGTGTTGCAGGACGCGTGGCACGCGGAGGGCGCCCGTCGCACGCACATGTCAGCTGCCGCCAGCCTCACCGCCAGTGAGTACCACGACACTCCCTCACAATACATGTACTTTTCCATAGCAGATCTGACAGTACATAGAGACGGTCCTCCACGTCTGAGTTTAATGAGCTTAGTTTTGAAGGAACTCGGTGTCTCACACACTGACAGACATACATATTTGTGTTTTTTCTTTATTATAACATAAGTACATAAATAAGTAATTGATAGAACAAATAATGTTTTAGAATAATAACTTGAAGTATTCAATTTGACACAATCGTATAGAGTGAGAGGCCAGACGTACGCGCGTACTTTATATTACAAAGCCCTGGTTCGGACGCGGACGGTATCTCTAATAAGATCATGAAACTATTCCCAGCCCACCTCATTACTATATTGTGTACTTATCAATAACATCTTTCCCTCGGTCGTGGCAATCGAAATCCACAAACCCGGCAAGCGACGTACCGAACCAAGTAGTTACCGCCCGATAAGTCTACTGAGAGGGTTAGGCAAAATTTATGAAGGTATAGTCCTCAGTAGACAAACTCGCCGAGGCAAATAACCTCATCCCAGACCCGCAATTGAGCTTTCGTGCCGGGCACAGTGTGTGCAGCAAGTCCACAGACCATTTTTTTTTTTTTTTTTTTGCGGTGGGCCATGGACGTCGCACCCCGCCAAGTCGGTCCGGGGTGACGGAAGAGGCGGCGCGCAACCCCATTGACCCACCCTGCAAGCACCTCTTCTTCGCCGTGCGAGCGGGCCACCGGTACCCGATTTTTGTCTTCGGTGGCCCGCTCGGCGGTATGCCCTCTCGGGCTCCTGTCCTGTCGACGCCTCGACAGCTTTCGCCGTCAAGGCGTCGTCCTCACGCAGTGGCCTCACGTCGGGTGACCGGACAATTCCCCGGTCCGATCACCCGAAGCCTCGGTTAGGGCGGCATCAGGCGCAGGTATTCGCGCCTGCGCCGCCCCGGCCGCTGACGGCGGCCCGGGTCACGGGAATCCTCCCGGACTCGTTCCGACGTCTCCTTCTGCGAGATGACAGCCTCGCAGAAGGCGGCGACCGCGTCCCAGTTCCTGACGCTGTCGACCATCGCCCTCGCGACAGCCGGCAGTGTCAGGTCGGCACCGATAACAGCGACGAGGTCACGGCGCTGCTCGTCCCAACTCGGACACACCTCCAGTGTGTGTCTCGCCGTGTCCTCGTCACTGCTGCAATGGTGGCAGGCCGGAGTCCACTCCCTATACGCGACCGTGTGCAGGTACAAGCCGAAACACCCGTGCCCCGACAATACCTGCACCAGCCGAAAGGAGAGGACTCCGTGCCGCCGCTCCATCCATTCCATCAGTACGGGCCGGAGGGCCTCGACGGTAACGACACCGTGTCTTGGCCTCTCCAGCCGTGTAACCCAACGGGCGATGACGTCTCGGCGGGCGTCCTCGCGCCAGGTGGCTATCTCGCTCAACGATGGGGAGCCACCTTCGTCGCGCACTGAGGTAACCCGCTGGTAGAGGTCGGAGAGCATCTCCGCCTCTAGGTCCCACGAGGGTGTCCCGGCCAATAGGCACGCCGCCTCTGTCGACACCGTGCGGTACCCGCGAATGGCTCTGACCGCCATGGCTCGCTGTGGCCTCCACAGCACCGCCCTGAGCTGGGCGTTCAGAGCCCTCGCCCACACGGGTGCATCGTACATGGCCATTGAGCGGATCACCCCCGCATACAGCCGTCGGCCCTCGAAACTGGGTCCGCCCACATTTGGCATGAGCCGAGAAAGGGCGGACGCCGCGCTGACCAGCCGGGGAGCAATTTGGCGAAAATGCTCCCGGAACCACCATCGCCCGTCGAGCACCAGACCCAAGTACCTCATATGGGCCTGGATACTGATGTGGATGGAGTTGACGACTAACGAGGCGCCGATGGGCAGCCTCACACGGGGCCCATGGAATAGTAGGGCCTCCGTCTTGTTTAGGGCCACCCTGAGCCCCAGCGCCTCGATTCGCCTGACCATCTCCTCGGTGCCGAGAGTGGCCAGGCTCGCCGCCTCTTCGAATGTCCTGCCCCGGGCTGTGACGAGCGTGTCGTCAGCATAGCAAATAACGCTCAGCCCGGGGGGGAGACTCACTCTCAACGCCCAGACGTACCCGATGTCCCACAGAGTTGGCCCCAGAACCGACCCCTGCGGAACACCACACGACATGGGCGTCCGCACAATGTTCCCTGCGGGGCTCGCGTAGACAACACTGCGCCCCTCCAAATAGTCTGCCACCAGCCGCCTGAGGTACAGGGGCACTCCATGGAACCGGAGCGCCTCCCTGATGCAGCTGAATGGCAGATTATTGAAGGCGTTGGCGATGTCCAACGACACCGCCAACAACACTCCTTTGCCGGCGACAGCCTCCGCGGCCATCTGCCTCAGGCGTAGCAGGGCCCTGATGGTCGAACGCCCCCTCCGAAACCCAAATTGAGCGTCCGACAGATCGGGCCCCACCTCCTCCAGGTGCTGGACGATGCGGGCAGCGAGGACATGCTCCAGCAGCTTACCCACATCGTCCAGAAGCTCAATGGGCCTGTAGGCCGACGGCGAATCCGGGGGCCGTCCCGGCTTTGGCAGGAGAACCAACCTCCCTTCCTTCCAGCACTCAGGGAACTGTCCAGACGTCAGACAGGCGTTGAACAGTCGCCTGAGGCGAGGTTCGAGATGCTCGAGGAGCAACGTCAACACCCGGACTGGGATTCCGTCCGGGCCGGGGGCTGTGGTAGCGGAACGAATCTTCGCCACGGCTGCCCCCACTTCCGACTCCGTCACAGGCGGAACACTCTCGACGGCCTCCCGGTCGTGATCTGGCGAAGCCATGACCGGGGGCGTGTGCTCCGACTGCCGCGGGAACAGCTCCTCGACCACTCTACGAAGGAGGTCGGGCTGGAGGGTCTCGGTGAGGGGAGGGCCCTGCGCGCGAAGCTTGTTCAGCGACGCGCGATACGGACGACCCCAGAGGTCACGGTCGAAACCGTCCAGCATCTCCTGCCAACTCGCATCCTTGGCGGCTAGGATGGCCAGCCGAAAGGCCGTCCGCGCATCGCGGTACGCCTCGTACAGCTGGCCCTCCCGCTCAACATCGCGGCGACGCCGCCGACTGCGGGTGTAGGACCTTCAGGCACTAATGCACGCCGCACGAAGGTCCGCCAGTCTTGGTGACCACCAGTAGACCCCCTGCCTCGGAGGTAGACGCCGCACCCTGGGCATGGCCGCATCGCAGACCTGCGTTAACGCACTGCGGATGCGGACAGCCTCAGCGTCCACTCCGTCCGCTGGGGGTGGTGAGGACAGCCACGTGTTCACGATGGCCGCCTCCGCCAGTAGGTCCCTATCTAGACGAAGTCCACAGACCAGTAGTATAGACAAGTGGTCAGTTCATGATGAACACGAGTGTATTACTCCTAGACGTAGTATTAATTTTTCTATAAAAATGTGGGTCAAAATTTAATATCTTATAGGGTAGATATAAATAAATTTCTGTAATAACAATGACATATTGGACGTGAGACACCTCAGTCCTCCCGTGACCATGATCACTGTAAAGTGTTCGAAACGTCGGGAAATTAAAAATCAAATACAAACGCGATAGAATCCGTAAATGTAGTTTTATTTCAAATGATCCTATAAGGGTTCCGTTTTTTCCTTTTGAGGTACCTACGGAACCCTAAAAAGGCACAAGTTCAAATAGCGCCGGTGTATCTGCTATGACTTTAAAAGAAGATAGTTTGTTCGACGACTAGATGGAAGGAGATGAATAGCAATACAGAGCAACGATGGATATTTAGTATTTCAGTATTCAAAAATTTCAAAGACAGCGGAATACCATTCCAGATTTGGCGGGGCATAGTCCAGTACCTTCTTTCTTTGCCAGGAACAAACGCTCCTACGGAACGAGTATTTTCCTTAATGAATAGCTTATTTATAGTCATCTAAAAAATCGTTACTAAAAGTAGAAACGTTACGTGCAGTGCTAATTATATAATTTAATTTGGACACCTGTGAAAACTTTTTAGACAGTCTGAACCAAAACTCAGAACTAGTAAGAAAATGGCACACATATGAACAATATGGTAAATGTTAATTCAGTAGTACCTAGTGTTGTTTGTTTCTAACTTAAGTATAACACCAACAAGTCCAACAAATCCTCAGTCTTGTTGTGGGTAGTGGTGGGTGTCCCGTATTGACTTATTATAAAGTTGGCCGCCTTAATCGAATAAAACTAATCCGAAATGATCAATTTTCAATGCCGCGATTTTTAGTTGTTCTGTCGGAGCCGCTTTGTTTTTTGTTTGTTTGTAGTATACTCGTATTATATTTTGTAGTCTCATCACTGTATCACAGCGGACAAAACAATGAGAGCAATTATTGAAAGTTGTTCAGTTGTTGTTGAGTTATATCGTCACTAACAAACTAGTAATTGATTTGTACAATATACACGTATGTGACATGGCGCAGTACCGACTGTGTGGTGTGTGTGTGTGTGCGCGCGTCTGTCATTAGATATGACATACGGTTGATGTGAGGCGCGCGAGATAACGCGATGATCAGCGCTCGACGCTCGGCGCTCGTAAACGATACAAAAATATTAGTTTGATGATCCCGATAGCGACGAGACGGATGGGGCGGGGGCGGCGGGGCGCACGGGTCACGGCGATAGCCCGCCGCCATGTTTTTTACACAGATAAGCAATTTCCAAAAGTGTGAGATAAGGGCTGTGTTATTTACGAGCGGCGCAGCGCTGTCTCTGCGCGCGCGATCACACTACACACCCTGCAGCCTGCAGTACTACACTGCCACTGTCGCCCCACAACATTGTATCTGTATACTGACGTGTCAAACTATTTACCTACTACTAACTGAACGTCGATCACAAACACTAAATCTAGAAAACGCAAAGCAGTCATGAGGACTGCACGTCAGAACACAGCAGACAGAAGTGAAAACTTAAACCTATGACAATAATGAATATTATAAATTAAAATAGAACAACAAGTACGTATATCAGCTAATTTCACGACGCTCACACTGTTTACTTCGCTGCATAGCAAGAGTACCACGCAAATGTGCTTGGGATCTACCGACTCACTCTCTTTATCTCTCCATCTTGAGTTGCAATATTGGACGCTACTTGTTACTAACGCTCGCGCTGGCCTGTAACAGGTATACTACGCGCATGCGTTCGAGTGCCATTGCGTTAAACGTTTAATCCAACCTTGTTGGAAGTTGCATTAGAAGTTTCACTTTAACAAGTCATAAGTTAATACAATTTGTTATAATTTTTCCGAAGAAGTTGCATCCTAAACTATCTACTTGGTTCATCGACTAAACGATTTAGTTCTGTCTGAACACGTCATCAACTGTCGCGATCTAATTCATAACAAAAGCACCAGTAGACTTTAGACTCCTACTTTTGTATTGTATTGGTAATCAGCTACTTATGCGAGCCATTGTTGCCTACGTCGAGTTATAATTTTCGTCATGTTTTTAGTCTCCTCATGTAACTAACAGTTATTATCCGCCAGTAAGTGAAATAGTCGCCATCAACAGTGCTATGGCCACCCTGTCAATGGAACGGTATTCTGGGCATTTTGGTAGACAACGAACACGTTATAAAGCACTGTTATATCATATTGACTATATTCCAGCAGTTCCTTGGCATTACATTACATAAAACAACTATTAAAATTAATTTAATATAACACGTTAAAATACTAAAATATTGAATATACGTAATACACGAACACAACATCATACTTTCATATTCCCGCCAAAAGTCACCACTTGACATGTGCAGCAACTGTGCACAATACGCAAAGTTCAAAAATAGTTTTCTTATTAAATTGTAAAACAAACATTTCAGTGTGTTTTTTTATTTCGTTACGCAATGGGTTGCCACTAGCGAGAGATTGCTTTGAATCGAAGTGTTGTAACACATTTTGAATCAATATAAATATAAAGAATATTTGATATTTTACATTTATCTGAATATTATCTAGTTGTGTATTCCGTTATTAATTTGTTCTAACTGTTGTTAAAGTTAAAAGTATACCCTATTTAGATTTTTTATACATGGGGTACTAAGTTATTATGACCTAAATGTTTTATACATGGGGTACTAAGTTATTATGACCTAAATGTTTTATACATGGGGTACTAAGTTATTATGACCTAAATGTTTTATACATGGGGTACTAAGTTATTATGACCTAAATGTTTTATACTTGGGGTACTAAGTTATTATGACCTAAATGTTTTATTAATGTTAATTAAATATAGCAACAGTTAATTGACAATTAAACGTTGTATTAAACTGTATATCTTGTTTACTTATTGTATTACGTTAAACATTGCACAAAACTTGATCTTAATTGTACTTGCTTGAAGTGATTAACACAATTTGTAAAAAAATATAGTCTAAGGTTGTTTTATAATGTAGGTATATCTAATACATATACCTATTACCTATGTAACAAGTTGTTTTATATCATTACAATACAGACAATGTCGCTATATCTGTAGTGGACACAGTAATAGTTTAATTACAATGTTACAGCAGCACGGTGTCACGTACTGCACGCTGTACGTGTGTGTGTGTGTTGGTACGTACAACCAGTTAATTAGAGGTTGCGGTTTTCCTGGCGGTCGCGTGGCTCCGTCCGTCCGTTCGTCCGTCCGTCCGTGCTCTAACACAAGGTGCGAGTGCGGCGCGCGCGTCTGTTTGTATAGGCCGAGACCATAAAAAACTCGTCGTCTCCTTTTAAAATGAAGTCGTGTTTCCTTTTAAGTGCATTAAAATCGCATTCCGTAAATGGTATCGGATAAGGCACGTGGCCGGTTGCGCTCGCACCGCAAACACACCGCGTCCGGGCGGCGCGCCTTGGGCCGCCCCGTGACGTCACTGCTAGTACACACACACACACGGCACAGTAACAACCTGCCCCATATTGGAGGACCCCACATCGACATCACATATTTAATAATTGGATAATATCACATTGCATTTTGCACAAACCATGAGTGGGTCATTATAATGATCATCTACACAACCGGTGACCGCCGACCGTCACTGTCTGACTCCTGCGCGTGGCGAGCACACTGTCCATCAACGTCAGACCTGAATGTGATTATTGTCCGTTACCGTGACATACCATTGAGTAATAGGTACCTACCACCTACCCACAACACGCAGGCAGTATACGTCGTATTGTGAATGTAGTAGTGTTGATCTCATTGATAACTGGTATGTTGCGGGACAGTCACAGCACCGTTTGTGTCCCGTCCCACGTATAACGCCGCCGTCTCTCAGCGGTCGTTCATGTATGTGAGTATGTCGCATCGCGTCATCTCATAAACCGCACTAGGTATATATATATATATATATAGCTGTTGACACATTCATTGTTTGCACAGTAATATGAATGCTATAAATATAAAATGAACTTTAAAACTGTGAAGTGTGTCCGCCGCCGCGCCGCACCGGTCCGCGCGTACCAGTGACGTGCTGTGTGGTGTGGTGTGTTGGGTACTTGTATCAACACACACTTATGGCGATCACTTGTGTATCGCTACTTCTAACCAACACGTCTCTAGTGAACGTATAGACTTAACAAACACATCACAATAAGTTCTACAGTCCCCTAATGCTAGGAGAAATTTAAATCAAATCAAATGAACGCAATCTCTGAAATTTTTAATAATTTTGTCAAAACCGTATTCTGTGGGTTTGTCCTGTGAACACCAAATTTGTCATAAACCAAGGTCTTATATCATAAATTAGGTAAATGTAAAAGCAATAGATACATTTGTAATTGGATCGCAGAAAATATACATACAATACATAGGTGTCGGGTGGGTGTGGTGACGGAGTACCTACAAGTTCACCACACACTATCCTGACCATGAGAAGGGCAATTCAAACTCTATACCGACCCGTCTAATGAATGTCGTGCAGTATGTTAACGGTCTTCCTGTTATGTAGTATGTGTGTACGACGCGACGCTCGACAGTCACACGTTGTCTACGTCACGTACAATATTGTCGTTGTCGTATCAATAGTGATGGTGAGATGGCGAGGCACTCGTGTGTTGTGGTGAGTGCGCTGACGGCTGCCGGCTGACGTTGTGGTGCCAGTAGCCAGTAGCCAGTACCATCCAGTCTTGTAGTTTGGTGATCGTCCGCAATGCATTGTGTGCAGTGGTGTCGACCGCTTCGTATGACAGGTGTCGGTATGCCGCCGCCACGTGTCGTACGCCGGGCGAGTCGCACACCCCTGTCGCTGCCCGCCGGGGTCTCCGTCTCGTTGACGTTTATATAAGTCAATATACATTAGGTATATACAATCAGTTGCAACAATCGTCATTGTGTTGTGTTCGCATTGACATAACGTAGTACGATCAGTGGCGGCCCGCCGACGTTATGTTGTCGTACAACAACGTTACACCCGAAACAAACAACACACATAAATGTAGTGTTGTAGTTATAGTGAAATAGTTATTATAATTAGTGCAATAGTATCGTGAATGTCCCGCGCACCATACCTGACACGTACGAGTCTACATAATATATATCTATTAATCATCTCATACATTCAAATATACTTTGGTATCGCACGCTACCACTACGACTAACATGTGCCCGCGACATCGCTCACGTAGGCATCTCCATTAGATATGCTTTTCATTATTTGTGTCGTTACGTGAAAGTATCAAAGTAAAGGTCATCACCCTATACCTAGGTATATTATTGTACCATTAACAATATATCCCCTATTTTTTCTTTTTGTGGGGTGGGCTACGGTCGTCGCGCTCCTCGCACCATTCTGTCCGGGGCGACAGAGGGGCGTAAGCACGTACACCCATAACCCACCCATGAACCTCGCCTTCGTCGTTGGACCGGCCACCGGAGCAGCGTGAACTTGTCGTCAGTGGCCGGCCCGACGGAATAACCCCCGAAGGGTGGTACCCTTCGCTCAAGAAGAGGGTACTCTTCTTGAGCGACATCTCCTCGGAACGGCCCAGGTCGTTATAAGGCTCTTAGTCGTCTTTTACGACATCCACGAGCAAAGTAAGGGTTGTTAGTATTGGTAGCTGCTACCATATATATATCCATCCATCAGCCCGTACACGTCCATTGTTGGACATAGGCCTCCCCACGAGAATGCCATCTGTAGCGGTCCTGTGCCATCTGCATCCAACGGTTTCCTGCGACCTTGATGAGGTCATCAGTCCACCGAGTGGGGGTCGTCCTACGCTGCGTCGTCCGATTCGTGGTTGCCACTCGAGAACCTTTTTTCCCCAACAGTTGTCGGTTCGCCGAGCGATGTGGCCTGCCCATTGCCACTTCAACGTGCTAATTCTTCGGGCTATATCGGTTACACTCGTTCTTCTACGGATTTCGGTATTCCGGATTTTGTCACGTAGAGAAATACCGAGCATAGCCCTCTCCATAGCACGCTGAGCGACTTTGAGCCTTTTTATGAGGCCGACATTTAGAGACCACGTTTCAGTTCCGTAAGTCATCGCTGGTAACACACACTGGTTATAAACCTTTGTTTTCAGATACTGCGGAATGTATATATATATATATATATATATAAATATATCTGTATATACACACAGATAGGTAACAATAACAAGATTAAAACCGATGACATTGAATTAAAGTTATTTATTAACTACGTATATCAACGTGTGAGAACAAAATACATATTGTAGAGGGCAGCACTATACGATTGTGTGTATATTGTTACGTATGGTAAGTACGGTGTGACATCGGGCTCTGAAACAGGTTTATAACAATACAAAACTTTTAATTCATAAAAATACCTTAACAATGCTTCATAAATTCAAAATATCTATGATAGGTAGGTATATAGCTATGCAGGTACAACAGACACACGTTAATTTGAATTTTTCGATAGTTTGAAATATTTTTAAGGTTCCTTGAAAATTACTCAATAAAATGACTAAAATCAATGTTAATTGATCCCTTCGGTAACTTGTACTTGAAGCAATAGTGTCTTGCTCGCGAGCGGCGAGCATGCGATAATTCGAAGTTTCCCGAGCCTCCTACTCTCTGTAATATGAAGCGTTGATCACGCACAGACCTGTCGTTTGTTTACATTACATGAGATATGAGTAAGTTCGCCTTCCTTCCTTTTTGTTTCAAACCGAAATGAAACATGCTAATGTTTGATTTGTGACATTAAAATGACTCCACGAAAGAACAAATATCTTTCCATAACTGAAAAATATAACTATAATAATAATAATATAGAAATAATAAATCACACATTTTGATAAAACTCTTTATTTACTTAAGTTACACGTGGTTATTTAAACGCTTGTTATTGCACGCATCATAAGCGAAACGTTGAGGTGATGCTCTACTCTCGGTATATGAAATGACTGTATTTTTCTCACACTGCACTTAAAGGATAATATTATCATACATATGTCAAACAAAAATAAACAGTCACGAGACTGCTGGCAGATGTGAAACATCGAAATTATTTTGTACCAGTGATAGCCATAGAGGCAAAAGGCAAAAAAATATGACAAAAAAAGGCAAAAAATTATGACAGAAACTAAATATAGAAATGATGAAAAAATACAATATTACGAATTTTCTCCAGAAAATAATGTCAGTTTATTTACATATACATTTATTGTCTTATTATTAAAAAAAAAATATTCAAATTTTATTTAACACCGCGAGAACTTAATTATTCTCATCAGTGACTTGTGTAACAGTCATATTCGATGTTGCCTCCGATGATATTACTGTGACAATTGGTCGATAATGACTGAAGTATATTACAGAAGTATTACACATAACAAATTAATATAAATGTAATCAATAAGATAAAATACCTATATCTAAATTATTAATATTAAGACAATTAATAAATAATAATATTATTTTAATTAAAAAAATAATAATTTATTTCAATATTAATTATAATATTATTTATTTCTGGTTGTATTAATCATGAGCAGGACAAATACGAGTAACATATAATAGTACATCTATATATATATAAAAGAAAGTTGTGTTAGTTACAACACTTATAACTCGAGAACGGCTGGACCAAGTTTTATGATTTTTATGTTTTTGAGTTTGTTGTCGTCGGGAATAGGATATAGGATATTAAAATATGATATTAATAAAAAAAAAAAAAATTATAAAACATCAATTCTAAACGTTCATTTGTTGATGATGTAACCAATGGCAACTGACAGCGCACGTCATTACGTGGTCTAATGGTTTGTTTGGAAAATACCGCAAAAAGTTAAAATTATAATTTGGAAAATCCAAAAGTGCACGCCCTATAATGTTTATATTATTTACCATTTATCATATACTATTAGTCAATGCTATAATATGTACGATGAATAAAGCGCCTTAATTATTTCATTGAGCAAGGTCTGGTACTATTATATATATTATATTAAATAAAATTGCACTTAAAAAAAACAAAAATTATACGTGCATATAAAGTACGTACACATATCAGAAGTGACACTTTGGCCAACAACTCTCTCCCTCTCTCCCTCCCTCTCCCTCTCTCCCTCCCTCTCCCGCTCTCCCTCCCTATCCCTCTCTCCCTCCCTCTCCCGCTCTCCCTCCCTCTCCCGCTCTCCCTCCCTCTCCCCCTCTCCCTCCCTCTCCCGCTCTCCCTCCCTCTCCCGCTCTCCCTCCCTCTCCCCCTCTTCCTGCCTCTCCCTCTCTCCCTCCCTCTCCCTCTCTCCCTCTCTCCCTTCCTCTCCCACTGTCCCTCTCTTCCTCTCTATCTCTCCCTCCCCCTCTCTGCCTCTCTCGCCCCTCTCTGCCTCTCTCGCCTCTCTATGCCTCTCTTCCCCCTCTCTGCCTCTCTCTCCACTCTCTGCCTATCTCCCCTCTCTCTGCCTCTCTCTCTCTCTTTTTTATCTTCCTTCGTGCTCTTATAATCTCAGCTCATATATGTTCCACTATTGGACTCGCGCCTCCACCATAATGGGAGAGAAATTGACCTACTATACCATGCTGGTCAGACATGTATATATATATATATATATATACCTATACCAATAGGGTTTCGTTTCAAGTTTTCCTTCTCTTACAAAGATGTTATATGCCTTTTATATCCCTTACCTTAGTCGTCTCTTACGATCACCCACGGTTAAGATAGGGGGTGGCGAATTGTATTCTTACTCCGTCACTACACGGATATTAATAATTTCTCCCATACGTCGATAAAAAAGTTTCACTTCAAAAAGTTAAGAGAAACAAAAAAAAATGCAATATTTTTAAGATACTGAAGTTAACAGACATGTGACAATTTTTCATTATTTTATTTATCATTTACTATTAGTCAATGCCATAAATGAAAAAGAAAAATAATTTCGTGCCATTCTTGACGCAGTACTTACAGTTTGCAGTTTACAATAGGCTGTATGAGATCTATTTCCTTTGCCTGTCCGAATGGATGACCAAAAAAAATGTAAACAATCAAATTTTCATAAGGTATACATACACTTTAATAATTACTAAGCAGTTTAGTTTTTTATTAATTGCAATTAAACGACAAAGAATTACCAAACCATTTTCGAAAGGAAACAGCGCTTTGCGATTATGAAGCTTTTAAATAAATAAATATTTTGATACATTAAGTTTTACGGTCGTGATCCTGCCAGATAAAAAAAAATATCCGACGTCAAATATCCGACGTCCTCGAATATTTTTTTTTAATCAACAAAATTTTCTTACTTTAAATAAAATAATTGCTGTTCAAAAATATCAAATACGTTTAAACGAATGTTTTTTTGACATATGTATGATAATATTATCCTATAAGTGCAATGTGAGAAAAATACAATAATTTTTAGGTTTGAAAAGTGCTTGATTTTCATATATCGAGAGTAGAGCAAGACCTCAATGCTTCGCTTATGAGGCGTGCAAAATTTGACCGGTCAGAGTTCGTTTTGTGCGAGTGTTACGAATTAGTAACCAACAAAACCGTAACGCAGTTAGAATTTGAAACATAACGAACGTAACCACGGCAGAAGAACAATTTATTGCACGGGAAGACCGCCGCGTTAATATGGCCCAACTCCGTGCTTCTTAATCACAAGAGTAAAGCGAGGCAGGCCGTGCTATTGGCAATGAGAAATCGTCGAGCAAATCTCAGAGATCAACAATTAGTTTATTTTCAACGCATATGAAGGAAAATGTCGTATAACACAAGGTAATTCTTCGTCTTGCTGGCACGTTATTAAAATACTTGATTATTTGAATTTATATATTATTTATATTTATTCTGGATTCTCCTACTCTTATCCCAATTACTTGGGGTCGATACAATATGTACTCTTCTTTCATAGTACATATTGTAAAAGTTATTGGCAATAGTTTTATGACCGGCCGCTTACCAGACTCTCAACCTTCCTTGGGAATGTAATTGTTGACCAAAGGGCATCAGATGGAGTTGGCCGAGATCGTTATAAGGTTCTTAGTCGTCTTATACGACTTCCACGACCAAAATAAGGGTTGGCAGTATTTGTAGCCGCTGTACTTACCTGACACGGGGTCTTCGGTAAGTACCTGCACCGAATTGGACGTGAAGAGGCCCCTGGATTCCATGAGTGTGGCGCGCAAATCGATGACGCGCGTCACACCCTGGAGGTATGTCCCGCCTGGGGGCCTCAGCGCCGCGACCTGTCGGCGGTCATTGGAGCGGACCTGGTGTTGTCAACCGTCATCAACAAGATGCTTGACAGCGACAGGCACTGGACGTCGATGGCCTCCTTTTGCGAGGAAGTCATCTCTGCAAAGGAGGCCGCGGAGCGGGAACGCGAAGCACTCGCGTCTGCGAACTCGCTCCGCCGGCGGCGACCAGGGAGAGGGAGGTGCCGCTACGCGCACCTCCTACCACCGCCTTGACGGCTGACTGGTCGTGGCCAGATGGCCAAGCGTAGGGGTGTCGGGGATAGAATGTCATTAGACGATCTCTCCGGCATCCCGTTAAAGCGCGGAAGGGGCCGCTGCTGGTTTTAGTGGGTATTCCGGCCGCCAACTATCTATGGCCGGCGAGTCCCACACACCCACACCGTCTGTCACTGGCGGGGGATAGTGCGTAAAAGCATTTCCACAGCGTAAACAAAAAAAAAACAAAAAGTATTTGTAGCCGCTACCACACAGCTAAAAATAACTTAACAATTTTAAATTAATCAAAATCTGTTAGGCGGCACGAAGTGTGCCGGGTCCGCTAGTATTACAATAAAACGCATAATATACCGTTAACATATAAAAGAGTAAAATATACGTATTATTAAGTAATCTCGGCAATGTACAATTATAAATTATAAAATAATGTTTTAATAGATAAAATTAGTATACAGGGTGGAAGGGGACCACTCCCGAAAACAAAGACAGGTGACCCTACTAGTCCTACTTGTAATGATAGGCTAGAAAAAAAATCGATTCGGACGAAAAAGATTTTTTTTTCACAACGAATTTTAAGTTTTTTTCACATTCCATTGTATTAGGACAGTGCTCTATAACGATAATTCCATAAAAAATACGTAACTATACTCAGATGAGAAAAGACGCAATCTATTCAAAAGTCACGATCATATGTTCAATAGTTCAACGACCTCGCGTCGTGAAAAAAATTTTTTTTCATCCGAATCGATTTTTTTTTTCTAGCCTATCATTACTAGTAGGACTAGTAGGGTCACCTGTCTTTGTTTTCGGGAGCGCTCCCCTTCCACCCTGTATACATATAATAAATAACAAAATGTCTATATAAATATGTAATTTAATAATATGTAGGTATAATATAAATAAATAATTATCAATACTATTGTAAATTAGAAATATTTATATATACAACTTTATCATTATAAAAATATTTTAAATACATTAAAATAATGATCATAATATAGAGAAAAATAAAATATTTAAATTAAAAAATAATTAAATATTTTAATTATTAATTAATTTATATTATTACGCGAGCTCAGTGCGGCGAGAGAGATTGCGCACAGTGGCATGGGCATGACGTCACGTCGCTATATACGTCTCACACACTACTATGTATTAGTATTTTTTTTTTTGTGTCTTAGTTGTTAGCCTCAGATGGCTATGACAACTTTACCCGGACTGTGGGTGAGCGCTGAGGGCTCTCAACCCGTTATATATTAGTACGTATAGTAGGTACATATATTGCATCATATAGCGCGATGCGTCGCTCGCCACGGCCGCCCGTCTTACACGTCTAATCAGTTTAATCCTCGCCTATAGATGTTTCACATCAAAAACAAAAAAATCGTTTAAACGTATTTCATATTTTTAAAAATCTATTATTTTATTTAAAGTAAGAAAAAAATGGATTAAAAAAATATTCGAGGACGTCCGGATGTCTGTCCGTATGGATCTGGCACTCTGACGACCGTAAAAATCGAAGTATTTTTCCTTTTAAAAACTTTATATTCGCAACGTTTCCTTTCGAAAATGGCGTGATAATTTCTTGTCGTTTAATTGCAATTAATAAAAAACTAAACTGCTTAGTCTTTACCTTTGAAAATTGTGTTCGTTTACAATGCTTGCAAGCTATGTTTTGCGCTACGTGTTGTGCCCTAAATGAAAAATTTCAAAAGATCTTTTTTTCTTTCACTTATGCATTGGTAAATGATAAATAATAATAAAAAAAAAAATATGAAGCGTGCATTTTTTAATTTTTGAAACTATTTTGAACTCTTGATAATTTAAAATTTATCTCTGGTCCCCTGAGTTTCAAATTATCAAGAGTCTACTGTAGTGTGTTGGCTATATCAATAGATAGGGATGTTCTACTATATTTTGATATCGTTGTGATTATTGTTAACGAACAATGATAGCGAACGTGACGGTTGTATAATATTCGTTTCGTGTATCTATTTATTTTCTACATTACGGTATGCAGTTAGTACGTGTTAGAACGTATACAAAAATATGATAATTGTGAATGTACGATGATTTTATAGTATCGTGCGGCAAATAATATTGTAATACGATGACGAAAACTACGGGGACTTTTGGCGGGAATCTAAAACGTCATGTGGTGCTCTTGTATTATATTCGATATCTTAGTGTTTTAACGTGTTATATTGGATAATTTTGATGGCATTTTATGTAATGTGATGTGACGGAACTGCTGAGATGTAGTGAATATCATATAAAAGTGCTTTACAACGTTTTCGTTTTTCATCAAAATTCTCACAAGATACCATTAACAGTGTGGCCATAGCACTGTTGATGGCGACAATTTGACTTACTGACGGACATGACTAATCTGAAGACACTAAAAACTTGAAGATAATTATAACTCGACACTGGCAACAATGGCTCATTTAAGTAGCTGATTGCCAATACATAAAAATAAGAAGAAGAAGACGAAAACTACAACTGTGATGACGTCGCGTGCCATCGTCGCCATAACGCTTAGTGAACAATAGCTTAAACATATGATTTTTGAAAAAATAAATCCACCATTTTGCTTTTTTTAAATTTTCGTCTATGGATAATTAGTACGGTATGTTTGTATTGAATGTCTTTGTAAGCACATTTATATTTATACATTAATTTGAATTTAGAATTCATAGACAATCAAAAAATATTTCTTGACTTGTTATGTTGAACAGTGTATTAGCATGTGGTGCGGCCATGTTGCCGGTTAATGTTTATTGTAGCTAATGTGATTACGTGGCAATAGCATGTCTGCTGCAGTACGTACATATATCGACATGCGATACTGTGTACACGTGTTGTTGTGCCGCGTTACGTTACACGCGCTATCTGTTCAGATGTGACCGCTTATGGTGCTGTTGGCCAACTCTCGCCTTATCTGTGCGCACATACCGGTGCCCGCTTTAGGGCTTCCTCACTCGTGTCACGTCGTGCACAAGTCTGTGTGTCTGTCTGTGTGTGCGACGGTAGCAGTTCCGCAGTGTTGAGGCGAGGCGTCGCGTTACCAATAAGTCGGCGAGGTAGTTGTGCGCGACCTCGCCGGGGGTCACGCGCGGCCCTCGCCCGCGCCGCCATTGTGTCGCACTGTGGACACGCGCCGATCGTTTGTTATATGTTACAGCGAGGTCGAGTCGAGTGCGGGCCGCACTTACACGCGCCATTCTCACACTTGTTTAGTGCGGCAGACGAGCTGACGCCACCCCCCCTCTGACACATTGTATTCTTTGTGTGGCGGCCACTCGCCCCCTAACGCTTGGTATAGTTTGTCCCTGTCTGTCTGTGTGTACTTGTATGTATGTAGCGATGTTGTGGTGCCGGCGGGGCCGCGCGCGCGAGCTAACCCGTGCTTGTGTTGTGGTTGTTGCCAGTGGAGATGGCCGAGTTGATCACTGGGGGGCGCGAGTGCGTCAACTGCGGCGCCGTGCACACGCCGCTCTGGCGCCGCGACTGCACTGGACACTACCTGTGCAACGCGTGCGGCCTCTACAACAAGATGAACGGCATGAACCGGCCGCTCAAGCAGCCGCGGCGGCTGGTACGTCAGCGCCTCGCGCCGCCCGCCCTGTCCGCGCCGCACGACGTACGCATCTCCCCCGCCCCCAGAGATCCGCGCCCGCCGGCCGGCCTCGCTCGCGCTCTCGGCTCAGCTATCACTTGTAATGTTGCAGTGGCCGCGGAGGGGGCTCCGTCGGGCGCGGATTTCTACAAGGGCTACCTGTATAACGGCATCGCGGCCTCGCACGCGCACGCGCTCCAGGCCGCGCCGCCGCTCTGTGCGCCGCACGCCACCCCCCCCGACTACAAACAGAAGAAAGGGGTACGTCGCCCCCACGCCCCCTCTCCCCTTCTCCTCCCCACTTCCTGTTCCCCGTCCCGCAGCTCACCGCACCGCCTCGCCTAGCATCACCCGCCCGCCCACTAACGTCATCGCTTCACTCCCCGCACACGCAACTAACACGTTCACCATGCATGGGGCACTAGCGCGCGGCCGCCGCCCGCTGTCCGCTGACCGCTCGGTGTGTGCACAGATGGGCAGCAAGCGGCCGGGCATGGCGTGCACCAACTGCCAGACGACGACGACGTCGCTGTGGCGGCGCAACGCCCACGGTGAGACCGTATGCAACGCGTGCGGACTGTACTACAAGCTGCACAACATCAACCGACCGCTCGCCATGAAGAAGGACTCCATACAGGTACGCGCGCGCACTATACGCCACACCAACTATCTAACAACCAGCCAGTGGCAGTGACACCAGCGCTCGGCACTGTTACCTGCTACTGTATCTGCCCAACATAAAAAGACCCTTAATCAGTCAATTATCTTAAAATTCCGTTAATCATTATATATTTATTTTACATATGAATCTTTGTTTTCATTTCTGATTTGATTGTGTGCACATTGATGTATCATGTTTTGTTCTTACTGTGTTTAGACTAGATATAGTCCAGGTTACTGTTGTAAGCCAGCGGCGGCGGCTCACACCTTGTGTGAGTGTTGAGAGCACTGAGCACTGAGCACCTATGTATAGTTGATGTACATTCTATATTATGTTGTGGAATGAGTTGAGTTGTGTTACGATTGTACATTGTTGGTGAGCCGTAATATATCTACGAGTACTACTCACTATAGGTATAGTCGTATAGAAAGGGATATGACATCACCGGAACGACGAGTAGAAACAATCTCCGATCATGATCCGTCCGATACTAAAGAGTACTTTGCTCCTGATAACACAACATTCGATCTGTATTAACTGATGACTGGCTCCTCGAGCTGAACGAGGAATTGAATAAAATTCAATGAAACATTGTAGGATTATTAAAAGTGTGAAAGGGTGTAAGTGCAATAACCTTACTGTGAAACCTTGGTCTTATATCTAGGGGGCGATCCTTCGACCCAAGGTGCTGTAAAAGGTTTATCTATCTTTAGCCTCTCATAGACAACGTGGGTAGTATACAAAGGGGCCTCCTCTAGCGACATACATTGATGGTCATATGCACGCTTCCGCACCGCACCGATCTTATCGATGCTTTGCGTGGACATCTCTAATACGGTTTAAAACTCACTAAGGCAATCCAACTAGGTAAGTCCCCATAGCAAAACAGTTAACAAAATAGATTTGTTTTTGATGGAAAAAATACAGATATTCAATGACCTCTCAGTGACCAGTAGGAGTGATATTGTAAGCGATCACCAAATGGCGGCGACACGTTGAATCGTTACACAATATCCCGCGTCATGAACACTGTACGAGAGCTCATTGATTGTTTTCTGCTAAAAATGTGCCGGTCGACGACAGAACCGCTGCAACTATTGTGAGCCTATTTAAGTCTGTAGTACTCGTGTCTCGAGAGCGACGTTAGAGAATAGACCAGGAATAATGTGGTGCTGTTGTTTGAGGGCGACCAAACTTAAAGGTGAACTGAGACGAGATGTACTCTTTCTCGAGTCACTTTTACTAGCTGCTTACGAGTCATTACAAAATGGTGATTTCTAAGTGCCCGACCAAGGCAGTTTTCAAAAAGTTAATAAAGTTTAAGCAACTTTTTTAATAAGTAACTTAAATGGCATCATGTTGTCGATGCCGAGATAGATGGTTTCCTAACCATTCTATTTACCGAAGTGTAAGACGGTGATCGTTCGAAACTGTTTACGACTGCATTGGCAGGTCTCTTGCAGTTTATAAGATAGATCGAACTCAGCATCAACACAAACGGCAACTACGAGTATATCATCTACAAATGACGCAATGCAATTCCACCAATGTCATACATATATTCGGTCAGTCATGACACTCATGACCAATCGGACCTCTAAATGTCGCCCCTATAACTGGGCTTAGAGTCGGTTAATGGACTACGGAGCTGACTACGTACGCTTAATATCTGTCTACGTGATAAAGTACTCGATATCTACGGAAATCCGGGAGAGCGGAAGTAAAACACATTGTCAAATGGATTATTACGGTGATGTGGAAAAAGGCAGACTTCATCACTCAACGAAGTGATCATTATTGTGAATGTTAGTGAGCACGGACCCGTCGTACCTGAGAGCGCAATGTAATATTATTACATACCAAGGTGGAGTGACGTTTTGTTGAAACTCGCAGGAGCCATTGTACGCGGCCGTATGGTCTAGCGATATAGGTCCACAAGTTGACGAATGCAAACAGGTAGTTTATTGAGTACCGTTAGCTACGTGTTACAGTATAGAGCGGGGCGGTGCGCGGTGGTGAGCCCCGGTGTCGCCGACCCCGCGCCACGTGCACCACACCACGCCACAGTCACGGCCGCCCCGGCTGCACAATAATGTTCTATTGTTGTTAATATAGTAACTAATGTTATATTGTGTGATCAGTTAGTTAACTAGTATAATATGTCGTCACCCCTTACTTACCGGTGGACGTTGTAGTAACTGTGTGAGAGTGGACCGTGGCAGTGCTGTGTTGCTGTATGTGTACACATATATTGATGCTGCCCCCCTCCCCTCACTGTTTGCCGACCTCAATTGGTGAAGGACTCGCTCACGTCCTCAGCAGGTCTCCGATTTGTAAATAATTATAGTCAGAATTAGGTTGTCAAACGTGCGAATGTAACATTGTAAAATGGTTGCCTAAGCGGTGTTTCTACTACAAATATATTAAAATACTTATGATCTGCTTGTTCCAGACTGGACAGTAAAGTTATATCAATAATCTCTTGCATTGACGTATTTAAATTGTTTTACTGTACCGTAACGGACTCTGGGTATACCTACTAGTCAGGTTATAAGTTCTGTCAAAGACAAACACTGACCAGATATATATGTCATTATTTTGTAAAAGGTACTTTCGCAACATCTAAAAACAAACAGAAATTTGTATTGATATTAAAACAAATGCAGGTACTTGATGCAAAAAGAGTACCCGAGTCTCGGTTATTGCAATACGTCGCCGTCGCGTGCCGCTGCGAGCACCTGGCGGGTAACATTTTATAATAATCATAAGGTTTGAAGATCGTATTATCGAGCGATACGATGAGGAAAGTAATGTTTGACCGCGCACGGTTACAACATCAGCGGTCATCAAAGCAGTACAGGCATATCCTTGCGGTTGCCTTGCACTTGGGCTGAACTATAACTGTGGTCAAATGACTGTTAAATGAAGACCTGGGACAGCGAGCTTATTATATAATATTAAACATGACATTTCCGTACCTAATGGTCGTCTGAAAATGTAGACTCACATTGTTATGACGGTTTGCGGACAAATAGGTATCGCGAATTATTTTTTCAATGGCAATAAATTTTAACATTGAAGAAAGTTATAACAAAGAAAATGATCTCGAGGAGTCGACTAACGTACCTATCCCAAGGATCCAGCGTGGTCATCACCCCTTTATCAAAGAGAAAAGTAAACTAGTGCCGTTTTGTTCTAAACTATGGATCTCAGAAAATTTATAAAACCTTTTTCTGTCCAACGATGTTCGAAAACCGATACTAGGTAATGGAATCAGGATTCTGTGTTAGCTCAACGGGCAGCGAGCATGCAAACCTGGCTGATCGCACATGTAGTTGACTTCGTCAGACCTGAGGATTGGTGCTCCTCCATTCAAACATACACACGCTGAATTACAAAATATGTGAAAACATCCGTGACGAAAGTACTACTTAATATAGTTAATTGACATATAATTAACTTTGTTTTGATGTAAGTTGGTATATATTTTGTATAAGTATGTAATGGGTGCGTGTAGATATGTACTCGCGTGAGAAGTTATACCTTCTTTGGCAACATTTTTTTTAAATTGTTTTAATGGTAAGAAGTAAAAGTGTGCCAGGATCGTGGTTTGTGGCAATACGTAGTCTTTGCCTATCCTTCTGGGAAGCAGGCGTGCGGCTTGTATGTATGTTTTAATTCCATGCAAATAATTAATTACAGTAAAATAATAAAAAGACTGGAAAAGGATAGGATAATTTTTTTCACTAATATTTGCGAATATTAAATAAATAATATTAATCAAAATATCCAATTCAAATCACGACTGAATATATATTAGCACATATATAATTCGCATTTGTATGAAACTAAAACACGTGTCGTGAACGTAGAAACTGGACAGAGGTTTTATTGCTATTTTGTTGGCAGCCTTGTTTTTGAGACGTAATGAGCGGTTTAGCGGCTAACTTCAACCTGTTACTTTTGTGTTCGCATTTTAAAATTTCACTCTTATATTTTTTTCATAACGCGCGTAAAGCAGTATAATTTGAAAGATATGAATATGTGTTTGATCGTGTACACGTGGTGGGTATTACATATTTAACCGTGATGGTATTGTGTTCGCAGACGCGCAAGCGGAAACCCAAGGACAGAATAAAGACGGATCGCAATCTCAAGAACGCAGTGCAGCGCAGCATCAGCACCGGCGTCAAGTCGGACAGCATGCGTGAGTAGCGCCCTGCCACTGCACAGTCATCCCAAATCCACAAAAACTGTTCAAAATACGTTAAATATATGTATTTCTAGAGAGTTGTTACAATGATCCCGTGTGTGTTGAGGGACTCACAATACTATTCACCTACTTTGTTACAGTAGGACCACTTCCTTCTCACTGTGAAGGAGGCTTGACACCAGCAGTGGGACCGTATAATGAGTGGGATTGTGACGGTGATGATGATGAATGGTTGAAAGTTCTAGTATCTTTGTATTATGATTATTAATAAAAAGTAATCGTCCTTACCCTGGCTCAGGAGTTCACTCCACCGTTAAACCGTGCCTGCAACATTGTTTGCTGGTAGTTTTTTGAAAATAATACAAAGTTCAGAGACATGTAGAGGAACGACAATTTAATTTTAACGATACAAAATGTATTCTTCAACAGGAAGTAAATGAAAATAGAATATTGTTCAAAGTTATTACTGAGACAATATATGTGTGCCATGGTATTGATCATTCATGAAAATAGTAGTATTTTTTTCTAATCACGTTCTGAGAAGTCCCTTTGAAAAAAAAAAAGCAATAAATTAAAACCCTTGTCGACCCCTACACTCAAAACGAATGGAAATTATTGCTCCGACATTTTTTTCAAAACATATTCAAACATCAACAGCATCAGCGTGAGCTGTGAGTTTGTTTATGGTTATAGTTTTTATATACGAGTCTGTGTACACTTCTAATTCAGACTTTAACTCGAACGATTGTGAAGAGAGGTGCCGCTGTTCGCTGCTTCAATCGCCACTTAGTCAGTCTTTATTTTGACTTCAGCGACATTGAAAACTACCGAGACCAAAATCATGTTGAAATCAAATTAATAAAGCTTTTCGACTTTGGGACAGCCTTCTTGTAATTTGGGATCACCTTGCGGTGCGACGTAGATTGTGGCCACTTGACACGTCTGTGAACTGTTGACAGTTAGCCGCGAGGTGCGCTCGCACACTGACGTACGTCGACACTGACGTGTGTCTGTGTACACACACACCGCCGTACCTGTTGGTGTTACACAATGAACTGTAACTGTGTGTTTGTGCAGTGGAGGCGGGCGCCGCGACGCGCGCACCGCTCGCGCTCAGCTACTACGTGCAGCACGCGCTCAAGATGGAGGAGCCACCGCCGGCGCACGGAGCGCCTGCGCCCGCACACGCGCCCTCGCCCGCGCACGCGCACGCTCACGCGCACGCGCATGCACACGCTCACTCGCACGCGCTCGCGCACACCTACGACGACGAGCGGCTCGAGCGGCCGACGGTCGTGTCCATGGGCAGCTGAGCCGCGCGCCGCCCAGCCGGCCGCCGCCCGTCGCCCGCCGCCCGCCGCATGACAAAGAATCTCACTCGTTTAGATACTTAGTTACGTAGTCGTTATACGGCGCCACGCACCAAATACAAGACGCCGCTCCGGGCGCCGCCCCGCCCCTGTCGCAGCCCCCGCCCCGGCGTACGTTAGGTATATATATTGCCAGTCGTTACGTCTCCAAAGAACACATTAGCTCGTAAGTACCAGGTGTGGGCACCACACGGCGGGGCGGGGCGGGCGTCTAACTGTGTGTTACCAAATAATAATATTATAATAATCAATGAGACTGTACGTTCATTCCTAAAGTGTTACATACATTAGGTTAGTTTGTGTTAACCTACACCGCTGTCTGTGACACCGTGCGACACACCTCGGCGTGTATACGATGTTGCATGGCGTCACGTCGCGGCCGCACTTGGTCTCGTGCTGTAATCTCATAGTTGTATCGTTTGCTCCATGACTTCTATCAGCATTCCACGATATCGAGAGAGGGGCGAGTGTGTCACACACGGGAGCCGGTGACACACAACTAGTGTAGGTAGTTATAATATAATATAATCATAATTTGTATAAATTGTTTTAAATATATAATGAATTGTTTTATATACATACATATATTGTTTTTTACACGACGACAGCCACAGTGCACAATGTATTTGTAAACGTTTAGTGCTTAGTTGTTGTGGATACGTTTGTACGTAGTGTGGGGGAGCGACCACCGCCCTCCCCCCCACACACACAGATCTGAGAGCCCTCTCTACTCTAGTGCATCAATCCGAATTATATAATACTAGTGTTAACTATATGTAGGGAAATTGACTGTAGTATATATATATAGGTACATAGAGATGTTTGTCGTTGCATGTTTATTGAAATTAATATATAATGTGGAAAGATATATATATATATATATATGTGTGTATGTTTATGAGATGCGTCCGGTGTGTCGTGCGACATGTCGCCGAACATCGCACGTCGCGTTGGTTACTGTGCATGTATCAGTGTAAATATCACATAAACGATGAAGTACACCTCAATAAAAGGTACAATTTAAACTGGTGCGTTTGACTCCACGTCCCCACCTCCCCGTCCCCACGTCCCCATGTCCCCGCACACCGGCCGAGGTGTGCGAGGTACGCAATAATGTTGTGACATTCGGCGAGATTGCGCTATCGCAGTACTCGGTAATGTGCTCACTGGGAGCGGTGTTGGCACGTAAGTGGCGGCGCGTACGTGACCGCCCGACCGCCGGCCGACGGGCGCCGTCACGTGCGCACAAAGCCCCCTCCCCACCACACACCGCACACGATCAACTATTGGCTTTTCACGGAAAAAATCGACGAAAATAAGTGATAAGATCGCGCGGCGAGCTGCAGGCGCCGCCAACAACAGTACGCGCGCGTGTGTGTGTGTGCGTGAGAGAGCGCGTTAGATAGTCGGTCACACATTAACAACTAGTTAAGATAAACGAGATAACAATTTGCATATCTAAGGAAACCCGCGATACTGTGCGCTATCTGTGTGCGGTCGTTGCACCCGCCGTGCACACACGCACTCGCGACGCAACCCCCTCACTTGTGTGTGACGTCACACACACACGCTCCGTCACCATAAGAAGTAAATAATAATTTGTAGTGTGAAAACGACACTTGTACCGACATGTAAGTGGGTACCCACTGTAAGGAGTTACATGTTGGTTACTCTGTCATAGACAAACTACCGAATATATTTTGACGAGTATATACATTAATAATAACAATATGCAAAAACTTAAAAATAAACAATCCTGCGGGCGAGGCTAGTGATCTAATAAAAAAGGCTAATAAATAATCCTTAAAAAATAATAGGTCGGGGGAAAAAATCTTTTCGCATATAGTCTGTATAAACTTTAAATAAAATCTGTTTGGCTGTACCAGATGTAACTGGCTGGTTTTGATAACATTGAAGTTACATTTAAATAAAAAAACAATTTAGTAAAACGTTGTTTCCCGCCGTTTGCCATTTGTTTTCTTTATGTCAAATTGAGTAAATCTAATGAAGAAGATATTGCACGCCTCATAAGCAAAGAGTTAAAGTGATGCTCTACTCTCGTTATATGAAAATCAAGCACTTTTCAAAACTAAAAATGACTATTTTTCTCACACTGCACTTATAGGATAATATTATCATACATATGTCAAGAAAAAACATTCATTTAAACGTATTTGATATTTTTAAAAGTAATTATTTTGTTTAAAGTAAGAAAAAAATGATAAAATAAATATTTGAGGACGTCCGGATGTTTCTGTCAGGATCTGACAGTCTCACAAATGTAAAAATTAATGTATCGAAGGTTTTCTTATATTAAAAGCTTCATAATCGCAACGCGCTGTTTCCTTTCAAAAATTGCTTGGTAATTCATTGTTGCTTAATTGCAATTAATAAAAAACTAAACTGCTTAGTCTTTAGTGTATGTATACCTTATGACAATTGGGTTCGTTTACATTTTTTTGTTCGTTCATTTGGACAGCGAAAGGAAACAAATCCCATATAGCCTATACAGCTATGTTTAGAACTAAGTCGAGAATGGCACGAAATTTAAAAAGTATTTTTTCTTTCATTTTCATTTATGGCATTGACTAATATTAAATGATAAATAATATAAAAATTATAAGGCGTGCACTTTTGGATTTTACAAATAATTTATTTTAAAATTTTATTACAAAAAAGGAATAAATAGGTACAACGCAAGCCGCAAAAAAAATTTGTAACTGTTATAGACCTAATGCAGTGTCAGTAAGAGTAGTACAAAAGTGGTTTAAACGTTTTCAACGCAGGCATTTTGATGTCAAAGATGCATCTCGCTCGGGTCGCCCTGTCACTGATAAAATGGGCGCCATTTTTGAAAAAAGTGGGGTAATATCGGCATGTGAGTAGTCACGACGCAGCTGAAAATCTGGGAATTGACCACAAAACAATATTGATGCATTTGAATAAAGCTGAGCAGGTACCTATACAAAAACGTTCGATATTTGGCTGCCACGCGATGTCACTGAAAGAAACGCAATGAACAGTGTACTAGCGTACGTAGGATACTTTTGCGATTCTTTATAGAGACGTAATGAAACCGAACCGTTTTTGAAGAGATTAATAACTGGTGATAAAAAGTGGATTATGTACCTACGATAAAAATGTGGGAAAAAAGGTCGTGGACAAAGATCCGTAAGGCATTACAGACTGTGGCAAAACCAGGGCTAATTCGCAATAAGGTGATGCTGTGTGTATGGTGGTATTGGAAGGGTACTGTTCCTCGTGAGCCACTCAGTAACAATTAAGAGTTTGGCTGAGAGCTGTTAAAGCATCCACCATATAGCATAGATTTAAATTTCCACCTGTTTCGGTCTCTTCAGAATTCTTTAGACAGTATCAGGTTAATATCGAGAGGGGACTGCAAAAACTCCTAGTCGCGTTTGTCCCAAAATTTCTACAACAACGGAATCATGTCACTCACTACCTACAAGATGGTAGACAGACCTCGAATAAAATACTACTACTAACAACTAACCATACAGTAATTCAATCTAAATAAATATTGAAAAAAAGAACGTCTCTTATTTTCATAATAGATATACGAAGAAACTTTTACCCTGATCTTATATACTTGACGAACACAATCACACCTAGGCTCAGAACAACAATTTATGTAATACACAAAGTATTGTCCTGCGTGGGAATCGAGCCCATGGAACTGGCACGTTACGTCGTTATCTAAACTACTGTGCCATCAGTACAGTCAATATATGTACATACATATATGTTTAAGTATATAACGCCGGGGACTTTATAAACGTGTAATTAATGTCTGCCATCTGTGCGGTCAGTCGTTGTATACCTAGTATATACGCGGCCGTGTTACAACGGTACAGTTGTAGTACGTGGTCGGTACTGGGCTGTGAGTACGAGTACTGTCGTGTTACAATATGTCAGTTGACATCACAGACGGCAGGTGTGTGTGCGGTGTGCCTGTTGCACTACCAGGCACCACCTAACAGGTACGATATCGAAGTGAGAACTGTGTGCCATGTTATTATTTATTGTATTATCTAAAATCGTATGAAAAGCTCATTGCATTGTTAATGGACTTGAATAAATAAAGTTTCATTCACCTGTACGTGACTGCAGCACCTATATCACCAGCTGTTAATAAATATTTCGTTAAAAACAATTATTATTTTAACAATTAATTTAATGTTTAGTTGATATCAAATACAAATATCAGCGCTAACATAAACCGGTTCATATTGTGTGGAACTTTCATAACATGGGGTTGTAGTTGTTTAACGCCAGTATTCATAATAATATAAGGATAGCTGGTAGCATAGTCAGGGTTGCCAACTTTGCCACCGAAGACAAAGATCGGGTAGCGGTGGCCCGTTCGCACAGCGAAGAGAGGAGTTCTCGCACGGTGGGTCTATGAGGTCAGGTGCCGCCTCTTCCGTCACCCCAGACTGATTTGCGGGACGAGACACATCCATAGCCCATCGCAAAAAAGAACAAAGAAAAAAGGGTTGCCAACTTTAAAAAAAAGTAAAGTATATTTGATTTCAAAAGTGGTAAATAAACGTTACAGACCCATAAAAGAGATCTATTCAAAGATATTTTTACTAATTTTCAAATTTTTATAATTTTAAAAGAATAGCAGGACTTCAGACCTAACACTAAGCTTACATAGATCGGAATTCTGTAAAAACTAGTATTTTAGTGTAGAGTACACTAGTATATACTCTATATACACACTAGTTTAGTGTACACTAGTATATACTCAATATACACACTAGTGTAGTGTACACTAGTATATACATTATACACACTAGTCTAGAATACACTATTGTATACTCTATATACACAGTAGTGTAGTGTACACTAGTATATACATTATACACACTAGTGTAGAGTACACTATTGTATACTCTATATACACAGTAGTGTAGTGTACACTAGTATATACATTATACACACTAGTGTAGAGTACACTATTGTATACTCTATATACACAGTAGTGTAGTGTACACTAGTATATACATTATACACACTAGTGTAGAGTACACTATTGTATACTCTATATACACAGTAGTGTAGTGTACACTAGTATATACATTATACACACTAGTGTAGAGTACACTATTGTATACTCTATATACACAGTAGTGTAGTGTACACTAGTATATACATTATACACACTAGTGTAGAGTACACTATTGTATACTCTATATACACAGTAGTGTAGTGTACACTAGTATATACATTATACACACTAGTGTAGAGTACACTATTGTATACTCTATATACACAGTAGTGTAGTGTACACTAGTATATACATTATACACACTAGTGTAGAATACACTATTGTATACTCTATATACACAGTAGTGTAGTGTACACTAGTATATACATTATACACACTAGTGTAGAGTACACTATTGTATACTCTATATACACAGTAGTGTAGTGTACACTAGTATATACATTATACACACTAGTGTAGAATACACTATTGTATACTCTATATACACAGTAGTGTAGTGTACACTAGTATATACATTATACACACTAGTGTAGAATACACTATTGTATACTCTATATACACAGTAGTGTAGTGTACACTAGTATATACATTATACACACTAGTGTAGAATACACTATTGTATACTCTATATACACAGTAGTGTAGTGTACACTAGTATATACATTATACACACTAGTCTAGAATACACTATTGTATACTCTATATACACAGTAGTGTAGTGTACACTAGTATATACATTATACACACTAGTGTAGAGTACACTATTGTATACTCTATATACACAGTAGTGTAGTGTACACTAGTATATACATTATACACACTAGTGTAGAGTACACTATTGTATACTCTATATACACAGTAGTGTAGTGTACACTAGTATATACATTATACACACTAGTGTAGAGTACACTATTGTATACTCTATATACACACTAGTCTAGAATACACTATTGTATACTCTATATACACAGTAGTGTAGTGTACACTAGTATATACATTATACACACTAGTGTAGAGTACACTATTGTATACTCTATATACACAGTAGTGTAGTGTACACTAGTATATACATTATACACACTAGTGTAGAATACACTATTGTATACTCTATATACACAGTAGTGTAGTGTACACTAGTATATACATTATACACACTAGTCTAGAATACACTATTGTATACTCTATATACACAGTAGTGTAGTGTACACTAGTATATACATTATACACACTAGTGTAGAATACACTATTGTATACTCTATATACACAGTAGTGTAGTGTACACTAGTATATACATTATACACACTAGTGTAGAATACACTATTGTATACTCTATATACACAGTAGTGTAGTGTACACTAGTATATACATTATACACACTAGTCTAGAATACACTATTGTATACTCTATATACACAGTAGTGTAGTGTACACTAGTATATACATTATACACACTAGTGTAGAATACACTATTGTATACTCTATATACACAGTAGTGTAGTGTACACTAGTATATACATTATACACACTAGTGTAGAATACACTATTGTATACTCTATATACACAGTAGTGTAGTGTACACTAGTATATACATTATACACACTAGTGTAGAGTACACTATTGTATACTCTATATACACAGTAGTGTAGTGTACACTAGTATATACATTATACACACTAGTGTAGAATACACTATTGTATACTCTATATACACAGTAGTGTAGTGTACACTAGTATATACATTATACACACTAGTGTAGAATACACTATTGTATACTCTATATACACAGTAGTGTAGTGTACACTAGTATATACATTATACACACTAGTGTAGAGTACACTATTGTATACTCTATATACACAGTAGTGTAGTGTACACTAGTATATACATTATACACACTAGTGTAGAATACACTATTGTATACTCTATATACACAGTAGTGTAGTGTACACTAGTATATACATTATACACACTAGTGTAGAGTACACTATTGTATACTCTATATACACAGTAGTGTAGTGTACACTAGTATATACATTATACACACTAGTGTAGAATACACTATTGTATACTCTATATACACAGTAGTGTAGTGTACACTAGTATATACATTATACACACTAGTGTAGAGTACACTATTGTATACTCTATATACACAGTAGTGTAGTGTACACTAGTATATACATTATACACACTAGTGTAGAATACACTATTGTATACTCTATATACACAGTAGTGTAGTGTACACTAGTATATACATTATACACACTAGTGTAGAGTACACTATTGTATACTCTATATACACAGTAGTGTAGTGTACACTAGTATATACATTATACACACTAGTGTAGAATACACTATTGTATACTCTATATACACAGTAGTGTAGTGTACACTAGTATATACATTATACACACTAGTGTAGAATACACTATTGTATACTCTATATACACACTAGTGTAGTGTACACTAGTATATACAATATACACACTAGTGTAGAGTACAGTAGTATATACTCAATATACACACTAGTGTAGAGTACACTATTATATACTCTATATACACACTAGTTTAGTGTACACTAGCACTAGTATATACTCTATATATACACTAGTGTAGATTATACTAGTATATACTTTATAAATACTAGTGTAGACCTTAATCACAGTGTCGAAGAAGATATCGTTTTCAGATAATGTTGGTGAAGCTTACCGGGGTCGGGGGTGACTTGGGGTAAAGTACATGACACATTAAACTACACGCAAGGAGAGCTACTTTCAATATTGTAGAACATATGATGGAACTGTAAATCAGCCTCTCTGAGGGAATGGACAATGCGAGTGGCACAGCTTTTCCGGCGAACAGTGCCGGTGATGCTGGTGTGAGAGGTGCTGTCCCGGGGCGGGGCTGCGCGCTACGATATCACAACACGTCAGATAACGTGCGGGGAGCCGGCGGCGCCCCCTGCCGCCGCACGACAAATTGTCAGTTGACATAAACTCTCCACTACCATTTACTGTTCCCATTGGTATTTGGGACAACTATTTAGACTAATATATTTCTGTCAAACGACTGTTAGCTGAGAGTGATATTATAGTATAAGAGCAGATGTCAGTGTGTCTGTGAGCACACTGAGCACTGGCCGGCTGTACATGTTGTCACGCTCACGACGGAAGTGGAGTACTTCCTATTGGTATTGCTGTTGTTGTCGAATTGAACTCGTTGTGGGTCCTAAGACAATGAGAGGCGCTACCCGGGAATGTCTGAGGGCCAAACCTCGGTAGTCTTTATGGATACTATTGTGTATCCTGACTTACGCAAGTTATAGTGATGGCGTTTGTGGTAGGATCAGTCCCACCCTTCCAACCAAACGTAAAAAAAATGACATGCTACACAATAATTTATTTATTATGTACAAACTCTGTGGTGGGAGGCACTCAAACAATGTTGTCAATATTATAATATCATCATCATTCAGCTCATATATGTCCCACTGTTGAGCTCGAGCCTCCTCCGTAATGGGAGGGAATTGACCTGCTATACCACGGTGGTCAGGCGTGTTGGTATTGGGTTTTGTTTCCAGTTTTCCATCTCTCGCGTATATGTTATATGCGGTTAACATCCTTTAGTCGTCTCTTACGATCACCCACGTGTAAGATGGGGGGGAGGGGGTGGTGAATTGTATTCTTACTCCGTCAACATACGAGAATAATATATGTTAAGTCAATCCAATAACCGCAGAAGATCAACCAAAGTCTCAAAGAACCTCTTATTTTCGAAATGCCTTTTCTGAAATAAAATTGTATACGATTAAGATATTAGTTCTGTTTATTGTAAATAATATACAATATATTACGACCGGATCATATCCCACAAGCGTCACGTGTAAGAGGCGGCCCCTGTGTCGAGCAGACCTGTTATAATTTCGACAACGTCAGTAACGTTTACCTTCTCTGTAACACTGAGTGATATTTATAATTAACAAATCACGAGAGGACACCGCGCTTCCTGTTGGCAATAAAGGTTTCTGTGACAGTCTGACGTCACACGTAAGTGATCGTTGTTCTGGCACACGTACAAGTGCCGGCGGAGATCTCTTCTCTACATATAGACGACGTTACATATATGTAGAGCTTCAATCAACATGCTGGTGTTGCAGTCATTGCAGCTGGCGTTACCAGTTGTCCAGGAGTTAGCTGGTGTTGCAGTCATTGCAGCTGGCGTTACCAGTTGTCCAGGAGTTAGCTGGTGTTGCAGTCATTGCAGCTGGTGTTACCAGTTGTCCAGGAGTTAGCTGGTGTTGCAGTCTTTGGTTGTCAGTCTATCGATGTGCATGGGAGGGGTGACGAGTGGCGGAACATTGTGTTTTTAATTAATCACCATTAAGAGGAACCGTTACCTTGGACGTGTCGTACGAGACACCCGGGGGCCGGGGCCGACTGCGGGCTGGCGTGTCGATATGAGTTACATATATTTTTAGTTTGTCACTGGGCAGACTTTTCAATTGAATAACTTATATGAGACTGCCATAATTTTCTATTAAATCTTTCTTAAGAGTATGCCATGACTGTCACGGTATTCGTTGTGTAGTGACAGTGCGCTTGCGCAACCGCTGGTGCGTCCACACCCAGGTGTACGAGCTGTCAAGATAACTCGCTTCGGCCCCTTGACACATATCAGCGCCTACACTCGTGCGTATCATATATACACTGTATGTAAGGTAGACGAAGTCGCAATATATCATTTCAGTTCCTTGGCAATATCTGGCATCTGCCAACAAGTACCTACCTGTGTATTGTGTATACCCTAATGTAAAGGCCGACACAAAGCGACCTCCCGTTCTAACCAGTTGTGTAAAGTTACGGTAATGACATGAAGATGGCAATATAATGTTGATATTATCATTATTGTTACAGTAGTTCGATGTGAAAGTATTCATTGACCTGGTGTTAGTGGAGCGTACACTTGATCAACCACCACCGTTTGACCGTCACGCAAATATTTAGCATGTCATGTATCATTTATCATTTAGCTCACCACTAGTTACAGAGACACCGTTGAATGTATGTTGTATGTTTTGAATGTAGAAAGAATAATAATAATTGTGAACATGTTTGCTTTCTTCAGATAATCAATAAGTTTGCGACTCTCTAACTATAATGGTCATCTTCACTCCTTTAGCCTAATTTCGTGTTCAGATCGCCTGTAACCTCCGCAAAATGATGTTTGTATACGTGTGTGTGTGTGCGCGTGACCTTCCAGATACATCGAGGTCGTCACATGTGTGCACGTGTGTGTGTGAGTTAACTTTGAGTGACATCTCACAAATATGACAATATTGTGTGGAGGACCACAATGGGTAGGTACTATATTGACGTTCTGTCTCACTGCATGTAATTCTATCTATCAACTACTCGCACTGTTCTCGACATACTGTTGAAGAGCAAAAGCAGTGATATATACACTAAAGTGATCCTATCGTTATACAGTATCCAGCGGACGTCCCCGTGTCGATCGGTGAACAGATGTCTGTGTTGTATGTGGGTAGACGACAGGCGTATGTCATTCTATAAACTTTATTTTTTTTTTGTGTGTGTTTTGTAGCTGTTAGCCGCAGATGGCATTGACAGCTTTACGCGGACTATGGGTGAGCGCTGAAGGCTCTCAACCCGATTGAGGTAAGCTAAGCGACATTGCCCAAGGGCTCCCCCAGTGGGGAACGGACCTCGGCTTGGGGCGTCGCTGGTGGCAAAGTGGGCGTGCCCACGTTTGGATTTATGCTATTTGCGCGTCGCGATTTCGCACCTCGACGACGAGGACGAAACCGCGGATATTTATGTGTAATGGCCTCGCGGGCTGTGTAAGCTCTTAATTGAGCGAGTGTGATATCGTCGTCGTCATCGTCGATGACGTGCCGCGGACGTCGGAAGTTTTGAATTACGAGAGGGCGTGTAGGAAGCCGCCCCAACCACTAGTGGGTTGAGGTGTGTCATGGCAGAGTCAAAGTAGCTCTGGGAGCACAGTTTCATAAATTGCCTGATGGTCGGTAGTTCGAGGTCGACATGAAGATCGACGTTTCGTATGAACCATGGTGCTCAGGTAGCTCGGCGCATGAACCTATTTTGAAGTGTCTGTAGTCTGTCGATCCTGTGTGCCTTAACACGAGCGAACACTACGCTAGCATAGGTCATGATTGGCCGTATGCAAGCGGTGTATAATCGGACCTCATTCTATAAACTTCTTGCTGACTCTATGGGTAATTAGGATTAATGAGTGGTTGGAGTTAATGGCACAACTGTCTGTGTGGACACAGGCTAACAAGTCTCTAAGATTAAAGTTTTCAAAAAATGGCCATAACTATGGAACTGTTGTAAAAAAAAACATGAAATTAAAATGTATTAAAGAACAAAATCCTTTCGTAGATGTTCTCTGCGACCACGTGATCTATTGATTTACATTATTGATGTTTTATAAAAATAATACAGAATATTTCTTCAATGCGTGTGTCCTGGTGCACCTCCTGTGAATGAATGTATACATCCACATTGGTACGCACAAAAGGCGAAGCGTGCGGCGCGTGCGCGTAAGCCGTCTGGGTACGGCGCGTTATACTGTGTTAATCATACACTCCACGCATGATGTCTTGATATCTCGAGAGTACAGCCGTAATTCTCAAGCCAATGACAAAATGAAGTAAGTATTTGTGAGGGAGTTCTAGTGAGTAGACTTATTTTCTTATAGATATTATGGTATTCCCTGATAGCTCCAATAATTATCGACCGTAGTTACCACGTGAGATTAGAACGGTGCCAACCGTTATATTGTCATTCCAAATGGTCTAATGTTGTAAAGTATTCAAGCCAGTAGACGGCCTTCTCCATATTATATTTGGTGCCATCATATATGACATGACTAGTGACAGAGTGGCCGCAGTGCACAAGTTTGAACAATCATTGTTAATGACATATTCATTATCAATTATTGTCAAAAACTGTTAATAACAACACGAAGTGTGTACCTGTGCCTCCAGCAGGACGCGTGCACTAGCTGCGGGGGACAACCGCCCCAGTAGGTACTGTCTTATTGAGTGAATAGTTACGTCTGGTTGAGCGTGATGCTGTCGCAGTGGGTGTGCGCACCACGTTCTACGGCTGAGTGTGGTGCGTCGTGCATGTTATTTAGAACATTAACATTGGAGAACAACCCAAAACATCAAAGTCCACCACCACACCTCAACTCACCTCACCTCACCTATGTCCGACACGTAGACAACTACTAACAGTTTAATGTTTACGAAGTAATTTATGCTGAACCGATTTTCACGCAATACATATAGTTGCATAGCTGTGTAGTAGTGACTACCAATACTACCAACCCTTACTTTTCTCGTGGATGTCGTAAAAGACGACCAAGAGTACATATTGTATCGACCCCAAGTAATTGGGACAAGAGTAGGAGAATGATGATGACATATAGTTGCATCAAAATCGGTTGAGCAGTTTAATTGTGATATTAACGATATATTGTGTGCATACAGCGCTGCGCACGCACACAGCGGCGCGCGTTATCAGTACGCCGTCAAGTGGCTGATAAGACAACGCGCGGTGGTGTGCGCCCCGCCCGCCCCGCGCCGCCGCCCCGCCGCCCGCCGACGCCCGAGTACGAATCCTCCTCATGTAATAATATATCACAATCGCTGTGAGAAAATATGTGTAGCGGGGGTGTGGGTGTGGGTGGCGGGGCGGCAGGGCGAGCGTGCGGGGAACGCTACGCGACCTAAACTATACAAACGCTTGTTAGCGGACTGTAGTACGCCCGAGTGAGCGACTCCGACCCGGGGCAGGGTGTCGGACACCACCACAGTGGACGGCACCACAACGTGCCAAGTAACACATTAAAATGACTAAGTCCTCATCCACATTACAGTTGCTCACAAATTGTGTTGTGCGCGTCATCATCAAGTATTAGGCCAGGCCATGAAGCTACACGCCGCCGCGCGCCGCTACCTCCCCTTCAATCGTACAGAATGGCTAGGGCGGGAGCATTGAAATATAATAAACGAAATTATTAATATTTATTTACAAGTACTATTTTTTTGGTTGGTTCTAATATTTTTACCGATTATTTGGATATTCGTGAATTGGAAGTTGTCAAGCACTACTGTATAGAACGTGATGACGTGACATTGTTAGGTCGTGAATAACAATTACTATTTATCATGTTATTTTTATTTCAAATTATTTTTACGAGTTTCAACATTAAATTAATGGTCTTTGAAAGAGATGAAGCCAGAACAGATTTTTGTAACAATAGGTAATGATGTACTAGAGCAAGTGGATGAATTTGTATATCTTGGATGTGGATTTAGCCGAGATGGAAGGTACACCACTGATCCCGACTAGAAATTTTTTCGTCTTCCTTAGCAAGACCGGACCGGGCATGCCCGATCTGGACCAGATAAGGTATGTAACGCAGAAGATATATCTGGACCCGATCAGGAAAACCTTATCGGGTCCAGATCAGGCATTCCTGATCGGGTCCGGATGAAATTTTACTGATCGGAACCAAATCAATCATCTGCGTTACATATATATCTTGCCTGATCCAAAACGAGTATGCCCAGTCCGGTCCTTTTAAAAAACATGAATATCTTAAAGAACATGTTCAATAGATAAAAATATAAATTAATATACATATATATGACGTAGGCAGCGAATGCAGTGTTATATTCTTTTCATAGAGAGTCCCAGTGAGCGGTTCCAATTAGGGCGCAACCACCAGAGGTAGTTCAACTGTCGCCTGAATTTCTCATTCACGACCTGATCGATCTGTTTTGATCTGATTCGATAACAACTAATTTAATATTAGGCGCTGTCATTACGCGTCGGAGAATCTTAACACCGCGATTCAGATAATGACGTCATTTTACTAACGCCATCAATTTATTATGACACAAAACATTAATTGTTAGAATGGTTGTTACAATATTATTATATTTATTTCTATCTATGTTTTCAAATGTACCTATAATTTATTTTTGTTTTACTTTAAATATAAATTATTTTTATATTATTAATTAAACATTATTATTATTATTAAATACATATTATTAATTAAAGATTTCAGATTAATCTCCTCTGATGCAAATACAATTTACACCGTGGCATAAATATGACAATCATGATATGATACTTTTTTGAATTTTGATTGATATTTTTTTTGTGTTACGAAAACAGTTTCTGGTCCTAATATACTACATGCCTTACCATATACTTGATTATATTTTACATCAGGCTATCCTTATTTGGTATAGATCTGGTCCTGATCCGGAATGCCTTACCATACTTGAGGATATTTCACATCTGGCTATCCTTATTTGGTCCTGATCTGGTCCTGATTCGGTATGCCTTACCATACTTGATATTATTTCACATCAGGCTCTCCATATTTGGTCCTGATCTGGTCCTGATCCGGTATGCCTTACCATACTTGATGATATTTCACATCAGGCTATCCTTATTTGGTCCTGACCTGGTCCTGATCCGGTATGCCTTACCATACTTAATGATATTTCACATCAGGCTATCCTTATCAGGACCAGACCTGGTCCTGATAGGGTTTGCCGGATCCGGCATGCCTCATTCTATCCTGATCGGGTCCAGATACATGATCTGGTTGAACCATACTTTTTTTTCTTCTAGTCGGGATATAGAGCGAAGAGTGAATGCAGGAAATAGAGTGAACGAAGCGTTGGGGCCACTTCTCGGTAGCCACTACCTCAGCCAGAAGGCACGTGTATACATAACGCAGTGCTTGTCCCAATATTACTGTATGGAAGCGAGAGTTAAGTATGCAGAAAAGAATAATAATAAAGCCATTTATTTCCATATCCTTCGTCTTACATTTCAAATGTTGTTAGTACTTGATTGATGTTAGTAGTTTTACTTAATATCTAGGTGTTAGTACAGGTTAGTTGTTTTGGATATGGACCCCTTATCGGGTAAAGGCCTCCTCCAGTTTCTTCCATGCGTCTCTGTCTAAGCCAATACTCTGCCAGTCTTTCCCTGCTATCTCTACTAAATCGTCAGCCCACCTTCGTTTCGGCCTGCCAACTCTTCTTTTTCCTGTTGGACCTTCCCAACATGTAGTTCTGAGTGTCCACCTATTGTCTGTATAGCGTGTTACATGACCGGCCCATTGCCACTTCAGTTTTAGGGCTTGCGTGAGGGCATCGGTTAATTTTGTTTGTTGTCTAATAACTTCGCTTTTTATTTTGTGTATTTTTCTTATATTTAGTATGCTCCTTTCCATGGCTCTCTGTGTTGTTATCATAGTAAGATTGGACACTTGTGCTGCCGTCCATTTTTCCTGCGATATACTGTTTAAGACTATCTGTATAGTGTTTTTGTTCTTCATCCGTCTTTGGGGTTTTTGGCAGTAGGTTAAAGTTTCTTCTGCTCAATTTTGGCTGGTTTAAGAGGAATGTCGCTCTTATTAGTCTGTGATCAGATTGGAACTTTACATTATTGAGGACTTCGTAGTTTTGGATTCGTTTAGGGACGTTTGTCATAATATAGTCTATTTCGTTCTTCACACTTTCGTCTGGTGATTTCCACGTCCATTTTCTGCTAGATCTTTTTTTAAAGTAAGTATTAATTATTGCTAGTCTATGTTCGAACGCATATTCTAATAGTCGTTCTCCTCTTTCGTTTCTTTTACCTATGCCATATTTTCCCATAGTAAGATGTTTTCTTCTTTTTTGGGGTATTTTGGCATTAAAGTCTCCTATTACCAAAACTTTCTCATCCGCCAATGCCTGAGCTCTTTTAAGGTCGGTGTAGAATTTTTGTATTTTAGCTTCATTGGATTTTTCTGTCGGTGCGTATGCCTGGATTATAGAAATGTTTAATTCTTCAAATTTTACTTGTAATAATGCTACTCTTTCTGATATACCAGCAAAATTTATTATATTATTTTTCCATATCTTTTTTTATTAAGAAACCTACTCCGTACATGCCTTTTGTTTCTCCAATGTAGCAGAGAATGTAGTCTGAGTATTCTTCTATCTGGCAACCCATTCTTCTAACATATCATCACGCCATATCCCTTGCAGGGTAGGCAGAGAGAATACCCATTCTTCTGATTTCCGAAAGTCCCAGTATGTCACAGTTTATACATTCTAATGCATTGGTAAGTTCTAGATATCGATGTGTTGATGCCAGCGACCTCACATTAAAGGTTCCGACTTTTATACAGTGCTTATATTTTTTTGTTCGATTTGATGATTTTTCCTTTAGGTGGCGGGTGGTGGTCGGGCTTCTTATGGTGATGATCGGTCGGCTGTGGGAATGTGGTAGCAGTTAGAAGTTCGGTGTTATTTTTGCTTGTAAGTATTGTTTGTTTGTTTTGTCGGTTCTGTAGTATTTCTGGAGGGTTGTGGTCGTACTCTTCCACGGGGACCAGCCGGCTTGGAAGATGTGTTTTGTGTGTTTCGTTAAATTTTTCTATTTGTTTCTGATTTTCTGGGAGAGACTGGCGTGATCGTTGCTATGCGTTCATGGTGTTGTCTTGTGTGTTTGTATTGTTGTTTTTACTTATTAGAAAGTTCAGAATTCCTGATTTTCCTAGTTTCATTATGAAGAAAAGAATATGAAAGTAAAATTAATGCGGTCGAAATGCGATCTCTACGGAAAATCTGTGGAGTTAGGCTGACCGACCGCATTCGTAACGACGACGTAAGCGAGCGAATAGGTATGAAAGAGAATTGGTGTAAAGATGCGAAAGGGAATGCTCCGATGGTTCGGACTGTAGAAAGAATGCCGAACGAACGTCTGGTTAAGAAGATATACAATGCGAAAGTGAAAGGATGTAGGTACCGGGGGAGACCGAGACTAACCTACCTAGACCAGATCGGTCATGTACTGAAGGAAGGTGGAGTCAAGAGTCTCTGAAACCGGCGAGCGTGTATGAAGAGAATTATGAATGTTGAGGAAGCGAGTGAAATATGCAAGGATAGAGTTCTCTGGCACTCTGTTCTCTCTGCCTACCCTTTTTTTTTTTTATTTTTATTGGTGGGCTGTGGATGCGTCTCGCCCCGCCAAATCGGTCCGGGGTGACGGAAAAGGCGGCGCGTGACCCCACAGACCCACGATAAAACCTTCTCTCTTCGCCGTGCGAGCGAGCCACCGGTACCCGATTTTTGACTTCGGTGGCCCGCCCGGCGGTTTACCCTCGCGGGTTCCTCTCGTTGACGCCCCGACAGATTTCGCCGTCGGGGCGTCGCCCTCACGCGGTGGCCTCACGTCGGGTGACCGGACAATTCCCCGGTCCGATCACCCGAGGCCTCGGTTAGGGCGGCATCAGGCGCAGGTATTCGCGCCTGCGCCGCCCCGGCCGCTGACGGCGGCCCGGGTCGCGGAAATCCTCCCGGACTCGTTCCGCCGCCTCCTTCTGCGAGATGACAGCCTTGCAGAAGACGGCGACCGCGTCCCAGTTCCTGACGCTGTCGACCATCGCCCTCGCGACAGCCGGCAGCGTCAGGTCGGCACCGATAACAGCGACGAGGTCACGGCGATGCCGGTCAAAGCCCGGACACACCTCCAGCGTGTGTTGCGCCGTGTCCTCGTCACTGCTACAATAGTGGCAGGCCGAAGTCCACTCCCTATACGCGACCGTGTGCAGGTACAAGCCTAAGCATCCGTGCCCCGACAACACCTGCACCAGTCGAAAGGAGAGGACTCCGTGCCACCGCTCCATCCACTCCATCAGTACGGGCTGGAGAGCCTCGACGGTGACGATACCGTGTCTAGGCCTCTCTAGCCGCGTAGCCCAACGGGCGATGACGTCTCGGCGGGCGTCCTCGCGCCAGGTGGCTATCTCGATGAACGATGGGGAGCCACCCTCGTCGCGCATTGTGGTAACCCGCCGGTAGAGGTCAGAGAGCTTCTCCACCTCTAGGTCCCACGGGGGTGTCCCGGCCAGTAGGCATGCCGCCTCGGTCGATACCGTGCGGTACCCGCGAATGGCTCTGACCGCCATGACTCTCTGGGGTCTCCACAGAACAGCCCTGAGCTGGGCGTTCAGAGCCCTCGCCCACACGGGGGCGCCGTACATGGCCATCGAACGGATCACCCCCGCATACAGCCGTCGGCCCTCGAAGCTGGGTCCGCCCACGTTCGGCATGAGCCGCGAAAGGGCGGACGCCGCGCCGACTAGCCGGGGAGCAATTCGGCGAAAATGCACCCGGAACCACCATCGCCCGTCGAGCACCAGACCCAAGTACTTTATATGGGCCTGGATGCTGATGTGGACGGAGTTGACGAATAGCGAGGCGCCGGTTGGCGGCCTTACGCGTGGCCCATGGAATAATAGGGCCTCCGTCTTATTTAGGGCCACCCTGAGCCCCAGCGCCTCGATTCGCCCGACCATTTCCTCGGTGCCGAGAGTGGCCAGGCTCGCCGCCTCTTCGAGTGTCCTGCCCCGGGCTGTGACGAGTGTATCGTCAGCGTAGCATATTACGCTCAGCCCGGGGGGGAAAACTCCCTCTCAACGCCCAGTCGTACCAGATGTCCCACAGAGTCGGCCCCAGAACGGACCCCTGTGGAACGCCGCACAACATGGACGTCTCTCTGCCTACCCTGCAAGGGACATGGCGTGATGGTATGTATGTATTACTGTACAAGAAAGTCACCCGCAATGTTAATTATGTAAATAACTTAATAATTATTTAAAATTTCAGATTTAGTGTTTGCAATCATGTGTATACGTTTGACAAAGGTTATTGTGTATTAAAAAACGCAAAACATCAAAATGCACTTCTTAGATTAGATGAACTATAAATTATGTATAGAGGCGTCAGAAACAGCGTTTTTGCCCTACATTTTAAGGAATTTTTCTCGATTTTCCCAGGATCCCAGCATCATCCCATGATGAACGCTCAGCCCGGGGGGGGGGCCCGGGCTGAGCGTTATTTGCTATGCTGACGACACGCTCGTCACAGCCCGGGGCAGGACACTCGAAGAGGCGTCGAGCCTGGCCACTCTCGGCACCGAGGAGATGGTCAGGCGAATTGGGGGGCTGGGGCTCAGGGTGGTCCTAAACAAGACGGAGCCCTACTATTCCATGGGCCCCGTGTGAGGCTGCACATCGGCGCCTCGTTAGTCGTCAACTCCATCCACATCAGTATCCAGGCCCATATGAGGTACTTGGGTCTGGTGCTCGACGGGCGATGGTGGTTCCGGGAGCATTTTCGTCAAATTGCTCCCCGGCTGGTTGGCGCGGCGTCCGCCCTTTCTCGGCTCATGCCCAACGTGGGCGGACCCAGTTTCGAGGGCCGACGGCTATATGCGGGGGTGATCCGCTCAATGGCCATGTACGGCGCACCCGTGTGGGCGAGGGCTCTGAACGCCCAGCTCAGGGCGGTGCTGTGGAGGCCACAGCGAGCCATGGCGGTCAGAGCCATTCGCGGGTACCACACGGTGTCTACTGAGGCGGCATGACTATTGGCCGGGACACCCCCGTGGGACCTAGAGGCGGAGATGCTCTCCGACCTCTACCGGCGGGTTACCTCAATGCGCGAAGAGGGTGGCTCCCCATCGTTCAACGAGATAGCCACCTGGCGCGAGGACGGCCGCCGGGAAGTCATCGCCCGTTGGGCTACGCGGCTGGAGAGGTCTAGACACAGTGTTTTTACCGTTGAGGCCCTCCGGCCCGTACTGATGGAGTGGATGGAGCGGCGGCACGGAGTCCTCCCTTTCCGGTTGGTGCAGGTCTTGTCGGGGCATGGTTGCTTCGGTAAGTATCTGCACACGGTCGTGCGGAGGGAGTGGACTCCGTCCTGCCACCATTGCAGTAGCGACAAGGACACGGCGCAACATACGCTCGAGGTATGTTCGGGCTGGGACGGGCAGCGCCGTGACCTCATCACTGTCATCGGTGCCGACCTGACGCTGCCGGCTGTTGCGCGAGCGATGGTCGACAGCGTCAGGAATTGGGACGCGGTCGCCGCCTTCTGCGAGGCTGTCATCTCACAGAAGGAGGTGGCGGAACGGGCCCGGGAGGATTCCCGTGAACCGGGTCGCCGCCCGCGGCCGGGACGGTGCAGGCGCGAGTACCTGCGCCTGATGCCGCCCTAACCGAAGCTTCGGGTGATCGGACCGGGGAATTGTCCGGTCACCCGACGTGAGGCCACCGCGTGAGGACGACGCCTCGACGGCGAAAGCTGTTGGGGCGTCGACAGGAGAGGAGCCCGAGAGGGCATACCGCCGAGCGGGCCACCGAAGACAAGGATCGGGTACCGATGGCTCGCTCGCACAGCAAAGAAGCGGTGCTTGCAGGGTGGGTCAATGGGGTTGCGCGTCGCCTCTTCCGTCACCCCGGACCGATTTGTTTGGATGCGACGTCCATAGCCCACCGCAAAAAAAAAAACATAAAAAAAGGAAAAAAAACAAAAAAGGATCCCAGCATCAGATCCTGATACCCTGCATATGTGACCACTTTTAGAGCATCCTCTTTCTAACAAAGAAAGAATTATAAAACTCCATCCATAATTGGCGTTGCTATCGCGTAACACAAATACAAAAAAAAAAAAATTGTGATCGAATTGAGAACCTCCTCCTTTTTGGAAGTCGGTTAAAAAAAAATAAAAAAAAATAGCGATCGAATTGAGAACCTCCTCCATTTTGGAAGTCGGTTAATAAATGGTAATTGTTTTGTTTAAAGTTGCACAATAGGTACTGAACAATAATCCCTCTCAAGATATTTTATAATTGTAATATGATCATTTGTAAAATTTTGTGATTATTTAAATCCACCGAAAGCATTTTCATGTAAAATGTTTTCAATTTTGTTTTTCTTAATGGCAATGTGCCGCCGTCGACAATTCTGCCACATATAAAATGTTGTGTCAGGACTGATGAGATGACATCGGCCGCACTGTCAAAACCTTATTACATCTTATGTAGAGGCAAACTTCTCACTCTATACGAAATAACTTTCACTAATGAGTACCTACATATAAATGCTAATTTATCGAGAACATTGTAATTTTCAATGAACTCCTTCTTTGTATTATATAATGTACTTGTATAATACCGCTATGGGTATTATTGAACTGGTGGAATGTAGAACTTCAATTGTTGGGAATACTAGGGAATTTAAATGAAACCACTGTATTCTGATCTCGATGCTGATTCAACTTTATCTGCACCGTTGATCTAAATGACTTCGGTCCTCGGTCCTCTCTCCTCATTTATTAAAAAATATTGTTAGCTATTTACATTGTATTTTGTAATGAAACCATATCTTGATCTAGTAAGGCGGTATAACACCATCTAATTAACTAGATCTAGAGATCTTAAATATTAATTTTAATAAATATAGATCCTTCATAAACATACCACACCAAGGAAATAATAATAATTCAGTGATAATAATTCAATTCAGTTCATAAAGTACCTTCCTATGTAAATTTTCATCAATATTTTCTTATGACGTCATCACGTAAAATTATTGTCAGTAAACCGACTTCACAGAAATTCAGAAAACCATTAATTTTTTGTTCAAAAAATACGGAAATACAATTCAGTTGCCAAAAGACAAAGCTAAACAACATATAAATCAACAAAGACATTGCCTGAATTATTCGTAGACGTATTTCCACAATTCATTGCGGTATAAAATAGTAGGTATATGTAGATAAAATGCTTTGTAGCAAGTTAAGGACAGGGCTGAACGCGGTGTACTACGAACAGAGATTTGACCATTTCGTTGAGTTTCGAAGTTCGAGGTGTGTCAGTAAGTGAGCGTACAGTACGAAGAAGACTTCAAGAAGCTGGTTTAACTTCATTCCTGTCCACCAAAGTTACAAAAGTTGTAGTAAATTATCGTAGCAACAGGTTAGCCTTCACCCGCGACTAGCATAATTAGAACGTTGTCTAACGTAACCAGTGTTGTTGGGTGAGGGATGTAGAAGACAGAACAGTTTTAAATCAAACCGATGGATGACAAAGGATATACAGATGTAGACTTCAAAGTATACTACAGCGTCATGTAGTTGGGGGATCAATAATGGTATGAGGAGAGGGGAGAGATACGTTTGTGAGACGACACGGACTTGGTCGTGATCGATGGAAGGTACTTGACTGCAGATTGTTTTGGAAGTATATAGGTGTGGTACAGTTTGTTGCATCTTCATCGGTGATGGGTTCATACTGATGCAAGAATTGTGGTAGGACCACGCTGTTGCCAGTTCTCTGTCTACAGCGGCGGGCCGGTCCGTCCGGGGTAGTACCACACTCTCGCAGAAGATCGACGACTGAGTAATAACAATATGCTATTGCGCTTCGTTCGGTGAGCGAGGGAGCCGGAAGCCCAACTGTGTGGGTTTGGGGGTTGTAATGGCAGGCAGCGGCCTAACTATACCCTTGGTATAGTAAAGGTCCATGGGCAGCAGTGACACTTACCATCAGGTGTGCTGCTTGCTCGTTTGGCACCATAAGCAATAAAAAAAAGAAAAAAGATAATGTTCAGCCACATACCGCTCGTTCAACTCAAACGTCACAATAGTGGGGGGTGGCCACCGTGATCCGCGCATATAAATCCTACAGAGCACGGCCTGAGACTTGTAAAACGCTGGATCAAATTACAAATACCAGTTTCAGTAAATGGGCACATCGTGCATCGTCCAGAAGCACAATGGGCCTGTAGGTCGACGGCGAACGGCCACTTCAGCACTTCGATATAACGATGGTCGATTTGGCACCGCTAAAGGTAGGTACTGCAGCGCCGACCAACTTTCGACTGAATCAAAGGCTTTCTCATAGTCAACAAACGCTATACACAGAGGCCGATTGTACTCCTCGGTCTTCTGGATAATCTGCCGAAGCGTGAGGATATGGTCTATGGTACATAACCCTTTTCGGAAGCCAGCTTGTTCGGGCGGCTGGAAGTCATCAAGCTTGCACGTGAGTCGATTGGTAATGACCCTCGAAAACAACTTGTAGACGTGGCTCAAGAGTAAGATGGGTCTGTAGTTCTTTAGAAGAGCTTTGTCGTCCTTCCTGAAGAACAGCACTGCTGCCTTCAGGAGCTCTACCGTAACTCCGTGATCTCCCGGTGCCTTACCGTTTCTTAGTTGTTCGAGAGCCATTCTGATCTCGCACAAGCTAATGTCCGGGATTTTTTCAGTGTAGTGCCGAGTTAGCTTGTATCTGGGATCTTTTACCAAGACAACAACAGGATTTCGGGATGATTTATATAAATGTCCATAGAACCTTTCAACCACTCCCAAGATCTCACTTTGGGAGGAAATGAGAGTGCCGTCATCGGTCTTCAGCTTAGTCATTTGGCTTTGCCCAATAGACATATCTTGTGCGAACTCTTTTGAGCCACGGTTCCGCTCTATCGCTTCTTTAACACAGAACGTATTAAATTGGCGAATATCGCGATGCATAGACCTGGAGATCTGTCTGTTTAACTGCCTGTATTCGGACCAATCGGCTGAAGACTGTACTGTCATTTCTTTTCTCCGCTCCATGAGCTTGAGAGTCTGGTCAGAAAGTTTTTTAGGTCTATTGGCGCGGTGAGCCTTGAAAAACTTCGACCCAACCGCGTGGACAGTTTCCACGAACCTGTTGTTCATATCGTTAGGAGATTCGCACTCGTATAGACATCGGAAACGATTATATAGTTTGAGTTGAAAGCTTTTGAGGTTCTGGTATTGGACACGTGTAGGTCGCAGGGTAGACTTCATCAAGCGTGACCGTTCGACTTTTGTGTGGATATTTAATGTGCCTCGTACTATTCGGTGATCGCTCCCAGTTTTAATCCTGTTCCTGCTGATCACTGAGACATCATTAAATATATGTCGTTTGTCCGACAAGATGAAGTCTAACTCGTTTTTTGTTGAACCATCGGGGTCCATTTCCTTTGTGGCTGCTTTCTGAAGAAGGAATTCATCATAAAGAGGCTTTCCTTTTCCAGAAATTCAGCCAGTTTCTGGCCCCTCTAGTTTCTCTGTCCATATCCATGTTTCCCCACTCTCAACTCATCCTCATTCCCTTTGCCTAGTTTCGCGTTAAAGTCTCCCATAACCACCGTGAACTGGGTTTTGGACGCGTGTATTGCTTTCAAAATATTCTCGTAAAAGGCCTCCACCTCGTCGTCGGAGTATGCCGAGGTCGGTGCGGATACCTGTATAACCTTCAACGAATACCGTTTGGTAATTCTGAGTATAAGGTATGCTACCCTTGTCGACACATTCTCGATCCACTTATATAATAATATATTACATACATTACAATATATTACATTATTATATATAATAAATACGAATACATTTACCCCCCTATCTTACCCGTGGGTGAACGTAAGAGACAACTAAGGGATATAAAACGCAACGAAGAGGAGGAAAGCTCGAAACAAAACCCTATACCAATACGTCTGACCAGTGTGGTATAGTAGGTTAATTTCCCTCCCATTACGGAGGAGGCTCGAGCCCAACAGTGGGATATATATGAGCTGGGATGATGTTGATATTGTTAAAAAATTTAATCCGTTATATATATTTATTTGTTTCATTAAAGTGAATGAGGCGCTGTACGCACGCGCCGCCGCGCCGTTATGAGAGGCAGAAATGTGTCCCAAAAGGCAAGTCTAACTGTACATGAGGCAGTATTATATGATTAAATTATTGATTTATTTTATGGAATTTTATATACCTATAGGTACATATCTATTGTGTTATGAATGTCATGTAACCTTAGTGACAGCGATGATGGAAAATTGTATAATCACGCTGCTGTTTATATTGTGACGTACTCAATCATAAGTGAGGACGTACAAGTTCACGTAAGGTATAGGTGATGTTAGCTTGGAGCTCGTGCAGTCGGTCGGCTGTCGGCCACCACTCAAGGACAGCCCCGCACCGAATTAGTTCAACACTGGCGCGATATGGTGACGGACTAATATTTAGTTTGGGCAAGGCGAACCCGGATCTATCGCGCTGACTCAGCACGCTGCAGGCGGGCGGCACGGTGTCGGGGAGGGCCACGTGAATCATTAATATTTACACCGAAGCCTATATTCGGTTGTGTGTCACCGGTGACGTCGCAACGTGACATCAATCACACCGTAAACAAACATATGTTACAATATTGTATGAGCGGTGTACCTGAGCCTATAGCTGGCTGGCCTATAGCCAATAGCTGGTACATGTTTGTGTGTTTGGAACTGATGTCCACAGTGACGTGGTGATAGCTGGGCTACCTGACCGGGGCTCTGGTGGTGACGCGGAGACATCCAACCACCCGCAGCAAGGTCCCACGGTAGTACAATAGGCAGACTAGGTAACTGCTTAGTCCTCCTTACGCGTACACACACAAATTGTAATGTTTCATTGAATGAAAATTTAATTGCAAATCCTTTCAGCAAATGGAAAATAGCTAATGGCAATATTGACAATTGTTTAAAGATTTAAACAATAGGGAATATGCACGTGACCCCAAAATGAACAAAATATTTTTATTTGTAATCTTTATTGCTTAAAAAACATACCTATACAACTATTTTTGAAATTCATCATTATTTAATAGTGAAACTTAATTATCAAAAATCGGTATTTTTTAAATTCGCTCGCAAATTTCTAAAACGCGACGCGATTGGTTGTTCAAAACGTGACGTCATCGTACACTCGAGTCTTCTGGTATCAATGTGTTTCTAGTGATTATTTAGTATCGTTACCCAGTTATTTCATGAGTTATTAGTTTTCTGTGTTCAAGTATTAATCCTTGTGAATGAGAGACTTAACAAACGTCACTTTTTGTCCCTGTTCTAATGCCATTATTTTCTATTGCATATAATTCTCTATATCTGAAACCCAATAAAAAGATAAATAATAAATAATAACGAACTTTTCTCTTACTCTAATAAGTTACATGTTTTCATTCATAGGTATCATAGATAACTAAACATATATTACTTTTATGGATAAAGACCCATGTACCTATTAGATATTGAGAATATATCTTCAAGAATTTTACGTAAACTAGGTAGGTATGTGTACGTCGAAGTTTGTAAACAAAACAAGTATGTGCATGTAATTAAGGAAAAATTATTCTTTTATGTACTTCATCACTTCTCTAATGTGTTTACTTACGTTAAAATGGTCTTAACAATAGTATAAACTGCTCAAACACGACACAATGTCTGTTCTCATCGCCTTGCACCATTTTTTCTTATTTATTACATTTCTCGGCATAAGGAAATATACTTTGTTAGGTGCAGTTTTGATAATATTTTGGTACATAGGACCGACACAATATTTATAATACGGTTTTCCGTTTTTTTTTCATGGTAATAAGTTGACTTTACACTCACTTTTTTAATTTTCAATAACTTCGTGAACCAAACATTTCGTTGTTGACATCCAACTTGTGTGTGTATTCTGACGTCACAGAAGTGCGTCATAATGGCCACGTTTAAATCGTCCAAAAATGATAGTGATTTTAATATTTTTTTTTAGCTAAATGGTTTATATTTTGGATGTGTTATATTTATTTTTGGTAATGTAATAACTAGTAGAAACGTTTAAAAGAATAAAAAATAGTCATGCATATTCCCCAGAGGCTCTGAAAATGACTTAGTTGCTCCGTTATACGCATTCTTATCAAACGAAACGCAGAAGCAAATTGCTACCACACACACACGTGATATTTCAACAACCAATGTTACCGCGGCTGAGACTGTTCCCCGGCGCGCGGCGTGGTGCTCATAACATATTGTCCTCATTGCACCACGAGGGTTTGTACTTCTTCTTTGTGGCAAGCTATGATCTGGACACACGCCGTTCACTCCGTTCGGGGTAACGGAAGGTGGGCGTGTGGCCCCATAACCCACCGTATTCGCTCCTCATCTCGCCATTGGTCCGTGGCCAGGCCAGCGGGTTACCCTTTCGGGTACCAACGTGGGATCTGTACTATAACCAAATACGTTATATGAACGATTTGTGTTCAGATAATCGTATATATCTACCTACTCGTATATCTTATATCTTTAATTACGATCGTTAATTATGACCGACGAGTAGCCACTGTGTGTGTGTGTGTGTACCTACACACCATACACATGTATAATACGTTAAAATAATTAAATCTTTAATCTCACTATATCTTTAAACGAGAACTTCTTGTATATATATATATATATATATATATATATATATATATATATATATATATATATATATATATATATATATATGTAATCTGAATCTCGGAAACGGCTCCAACGATTTTCTTGAAATTTAGCATACAAGGGGTTCCGGGGGCAATTAATCGATCTAGCTAGGTTTCATTTATAGAAAATATTATTTTGTCAGTATATTTCGCCAACAAAAATATAATTTTTCGTTGTACTAAAGCTACTAGAATATGAACGTTTTCAAATTTTGACGCTGTCATTAAGAATAGACATTTAGCTCAGTTGGAAAATCGAGTGGTTTAATCCAAACAAACCGGAGCTCGGTTCGGATCCTTACTTTTTCTTATTTACTTTTTGGCCTTATTTTTTATTATTTTATTAATTATTATCATTTGCCCGCATTTTTGTCTGCGTAGAAGTCGATAATGGTTTAATAGGATTTTTATTTGTTTTTACGTTATTATTTTTGTATCTCCTTTTAATTCACGGGATCTTCCATAGGGAAGATGCCCGGTCCTTTGGGAGGCTTACATGGGGATATGGATCCAACACGCAGAGGCCTTTGGAGAAATTTAATCTAAATATTGGGATGGGACACCTACCGATGACATTCCACGTCTGCACTCAACATACATGGAATGCCAGCAGTAAGTGTAAAACTATTGTATGATGATGGTATCTAATATATGAAATATGGGAGTGGGTGTTTAGTGGACTGGTTCATCTTAAATCTATGAATTTATAACTGTCGTCTGCCTTCAAACCCATGTTAAGAGCTGAACGGTGGCAGACGGTGACTTGCCAACTCACTGAATGGGCCCCCTAAATAGTCGCCACAGACACACAAGTCATACGGGCAACAGAGGGCAACATTGGTGTAAGTGGCTAGGGGTGTCGAGCGGTGCGGCGCCGGTTTCACCATTGAGTCTGCGATAAACAAACTCATGGTTTCCCCGTAATTATGCCCTTGAAAATGACACTTCCACCCCCGAGCATATAGCTCTGGCGACCCCTCTCTGATCAGCTGTTTAAGGCAAGCCAGAGCTGAGAGTCCTTCGGGCACTCTTCGGTTTCCACTCTAGCCAGCCAATGAAGGCCAGCTGGAGACGAGTCCCTGATCGACTCTCTGGAGTATTCAGGACCGCAGTGTCGCCACTCACATTCAGCTCGCCACAAGCTGCCCTGCGGTTTATTGGCTTTCCTGTAAATCTTGTGATACATTTTTTTTTATATCAAAAGAACTTAGGGAGCCAAATAATGTTCCTCCGAGTTTTGCGTTAGCCTCATGGTGAAGTAACGACTGGCCCGAAGGTATTATTTATTATTTTTATTGTTATTTATAGATAATTATGTATAAATGTTTGTATTCTTATATAGTATAACAATCTTATCCGTGTGCTGACGGAGGAAGAATACAATTCACCACCCCCTATCTTACCCGTGGGTGATCGTAAGAGACGACTAAGAGATATAAAATGCATATAACATCTATGCAAGAGAAGGAAAACTCAAAACAAAACCCTATACCATCACGTCTGACCAGCACGGTATAGTAGGTTAACCTCCCTCCTATTATGGAGGAGGCATGAGCCCAACACGGGGACGTATATTGGCTGTGATGATGATGATGATGATGATGATAACAATCTTTGTTATAGTGTAGGAAAGGTTTAATAAATATAAAAATCAAATGAAATTTTGTTATATATTATGGACACCAGGCTTTTTCTTAGCAGGCCATGTTTTAAACACAACGTGTTCATTGCGACCGAGGCGACGGAAGGGTAGTGTACGGCCCCATAACCCACCGTCTTTTCCATCGAAATTAAGCCGACCACTGGTACCGCTTCTTTGACATCCCCGCCCACCCGCGATTCTACACCTATTACAGTATTTCTTTGTAAACAATATCTTTTGTTTTCCTTTCGGATGCTAGAGTTACCAGGTTACTCTGTGAGCTTACTCTGAAGCATGTCACATACAACTGCTCATGGGAGAAGCAGCTTTCTCTCAAGTCTGCTCCCGCTACCTTAAGAATATGACCTCGAGCTTTGTTTATGGTTATTGCGAAGCAGACTTTAATGGCAAACTGCACTCTCTGATATTCGAAGGAGTAATTATTGTAAGAGTAGTAATTATTGAAGGAGTACGTATTTGTAGAATCCTGGGAAAAAGTACAGACTCTGCTCAAGAACAACGGATCAGTATAGTTGACCTGATTACATTGCAATGCAATATTATTTCATGCAAACTGGATCGACCACAGTAGCGCACATAGGTAGGTCATGTCGTCTTGCAACCAATCTGATCAGCATTAACATCCTGTCTCCCTATCGTATCTTACTGATTGTTCCTAATATAACTCAGCCTTTCCGTCTCAATTTTTACAAATATGTTGATTAAACCCTGACTAAACAGCGAAAAAAATATAGAAAATAACTCCCTCTCTTTACTAATCATTATGCGGTAAAAATACCCTCGCCAGAGTAAAATTAAAATGGGTAATATATCTTATGAGCGATGGATTTCAGTTATACGATTTAATGTGTTAACATGGCTCTCAATTACAATATTCGGCTTAGAAAATTGCTTTCCAACAATTTAAAATTTCAAATTCTACGTTCCTATGACGCTGTGTCCTAAAAGTGTATGACCTTTTTATAGCTTAGAAACTTTCAAATGCCATATTAATACAGTATTGCAAGTTTCGAGACATTCCAATTTTAAAGAGTATTTCCATTGTACCAAGTTTTTATGTGAGTTCAACCTTTTCAGGTTTCCGTACCCTAAGCGTAAAACGGGACTCTTTATAGGTTATCTAACTAGACTTCACTGTCCGTAGGGCCGTCCACTGTCTATAACCAGGCTGTATCTCATGAACCATAATAGTTAAACAGCCAGACAAAAAAAAATCACAGATGATGTATTTCTGTTACCGCTATAACGACAAATACTAAAATACAAAATAAAATAAATATTTAAGGGGTGCTCCCATACAACAAACGTGATTTTGGCTCCTTTTTGCTCGATATATTTTTTAGTTTCTATTTTTACTTTTTGATTTTTTAATTCATTTTTCATTATTTTTATTATATTTAAATATATCTTCCAAAACACACTAACAAGAAAATACCGAGCAAGGCTCGGTCATCCAGATATTATATCTTTAAACGAGCAATTCTTGTATATTTATATATTTATTCTGAATCTCATAAACGGCACAAGCGATTTTCATGAAATTAAGTATGCCGGAGCGTATGGGGGTGATATATTGATCTAGATAGGTATCATCTATAGACAATAACGTTTTGTCAGTGTTTTCAGCCAAACAAAAAATATACTTTTTCGTTGACTGAAAATTATTAGAATATGACGGCAAATTTGTCCACTGTCAGCTGCGTATGGAATATAAGAGAAGAAAGAAAACTCTGAAGCTGGCCATCTGCCAGGCGAAGGAGAGGGCCCGCGAGGAGGTTCTTGTGGGCCTCGACAGGGATCCATGGGGGCGCCCATCTCAGAGAGCACAAAATAAACTCCGTGGCTGCGGCGCCCCCATCATCGAGACACTGGACTCGAATTTCATGTCGAGGCTAATGGAGAAACTGTTCCCGCGTTCTGTGGGACACGCTCCCCCCAGAATGGCTTCTCGGTCGGCAGTGGAGGCGGAGACACCTATCCCCCCTATCACTGCCGATGAATTAATTAGAGTGGCCCTCTCCCGACTTCGTGGGAAGAGGAAGGCGCCTGGCCCGGATGGTGTCCCGAGTCTCGTGCTCGGCATCGCCGCAGAATACTGGAAGGAGAAGCTCCGGGAGCTGCTCAATGAATGTCTGAGTTCCGGGCAGTTCCCGGAGGAATGGAAGAGTGGCAGACTCTGTTTGCTGCAGAAGGAGGGTCGCCCGGTCGACTCCCCCTCTGCGTACAGGCCCCTGATGCTGCTGGATAAGACGGTGAAATTGGTTGAGAAGGTGCTCGCGGATCGTCTCGTCCAGCATCTCGAGGTTGTTGGGTCGGGACTGTCGGATAAACAGTACGGATTCAGATGCGGCCGGTCAACAATTAGCGCACTGGCCACCCTAAAGACCCTGGCTACTGAAGCGGTGGCCAGAAAAGGAGTGTTACTGGCAGTCTCGCTCGACATTAAGAATGCTTTCAATAGTCTCCCACACGAGACATTGAAGGAGGCACTCCGATATCATGGAGTGCGTCTGTACCTCCGGAGGCTGTTGGAGGCATACCTCGAGGGAAGGCACGTGCTCTGGGAGGGGGACGATGGGCGCGTACGTTACCACAGGGTGGAATGCGGCTTTCCACAGGGCTCGGTCCTCGGTCCGACCCTGTGGAACGTTGGGTTTGACTGGCTTTTACGAGGTCAGCTCCGTCCCGGAATGGGAGTTATTTGTTATGCAGATGACACTCTCATCACGGTGGAGAGGGCTGACTTCCGGGAGGCCACCCGACTGGCAGAGGTTGGTGTAGCGCTCGTTGTGGATCAGATAGGCAAGTTGGGTCTCAGAGTCTCTCTCGAGAAGACGGAGGCCCTCCTATTCTATGGCCGGTGCCAAGGTCTCCGCCGAGGAGCACAAATCAGGGTGTCTGGAGTTGCCGTGCCAGTGCAGACCCGGATGAAGTACCTGGGTCTTTTTGCGCTGCGGCGCGGGAAAGCGGCGAGCATATTACCGTGGGGCAATTGAGTAGGGCAAGAAAAGCGGCTCAAGCGGCAGTTATCCGGTGGTGGAGGGAGGAATTAGAGTCCCCTGTAGCAGGGCGGGGGACCGTTGAGGCAATTGCGCCCCACCTCCACCGCTGGATGAAGAGAAGGCAACGGCAACATATCCTTCAGGATGACGCAGGTACTTACCGGACACGGGGTCTTCGGTAAGTACCTGCACAGGATCGGACGGGAAGCGGCCCCTGGATGCCAAAAGTGTGGCGCGCTAACTGATGATGCGCGTCACACCTTAGAGGCATGTCCCGCCTGGGGGCCTCAGCGCCACGACCTGTCGGTGGTGATAGGAAAAGACCTGTCGTTGTTGACCATTATATCTAAGATGCTTGACAGCGACAGGTGCTGGTCGTCGATGGCCACCTTCTGTGAGGAGGTCATCTCTTCGAAGGAGGCCGCGGAGTGGATACGCGAGGCATTTGCTTCTGCAGACTCACTCCGTAGGCGGCGGCCAGGAAGGGCGAGGCGCCGTTACGCGAATCTCCTCCCGCCGCCTTGACTGTCGACTGGACGTGACCAGATGGCCTAGCGTTGGGTGTCGGGGACAGAATGTCAATAGACGATCTCTCCGGCATCCCGTAAAAGCGCGGAAGGGACCGCTGTGGTTTTAGTGGGTATTTCGGTCGAACCAGCTGACCGGCGAGTCCCACACACCCCCTCGTCTGTCACCGGCGAGGGCTAGTGCGTAAATGCATTGCCACAGCATGAACAAAAAAAAACAACAGGCAGTCATGGGGACTACCGATAGAAGTGAAAACTATTAACTTAAGACTAATTGAAATAATAATAATTTTCTAATTTTTATATAAAAATAAAAAATATTATCGAACATCTAGGAATCGGTTTTACCACGCTAGTAAGATAACCTTTAAACCGCAATGATACTCATTTCATGACATAAAGGTTAAATATTAAAAATACAATTAAAAATAAATAATGCCATACTTTTAAATGCAAATATTGATATGAATATTGAAAATATTTGAAAATAAATTCTTTATTTTCATTATTCATTTATCTATATAAAAACATTAAAATGTTCAATACTCACTTTTATATTGAACAGTAATCCTTTAATTAAACGATTACAATAACATCCAAACTATAAAACCACTTCAATAAAAACGCTGAACTTTCCACGTTGACAATTTAACCTTACTTGTACAACACGGTCCACTTACGAATATAAATGTACTGCTATTATAGCATGTTGGTGACGTGAACTCATGAAATTATACCCATCCAAACGTCCAACGCGCACATGATACAGTCAGAGATATTTAACGTATTAGTGTATACGTGTACACAGGCCACTGCGCGTGCGCCAGTCTGACTACTCATAGCTATAGATATACTATTAGCATGTCGGTGACGCGAACCTATAAGTTTTTCCCCTCCAAAAACGCTTAACGCGCCTAAAGAAGTTTTCACTTCAAAAAAAAATATTCGTAGCCGCTACCACCCAGGGTGGTGGTCCTATCATTAAAAAAAAATTTTTTATAATTTATAAAATCCGATTACGAAATGAAAAATGATGTCGCAAGCGGGATTCGAACCCGCGCCTATTGGGATTCCGGCCCAATCGTGCATTTCATTTCATAATCGGATTTTATAAATAATTAAGCATATTAAATGCTAAATTTCAGTAATTTAAATAACAAGATTGTGTCTATGTTTAATACAATTCTAACTGTAAAGTTTGAAGTATTAAGCCTATAACAATGTGTAAACATTGTCGGGTAGATAGCATACCGTCACCTTAAGACGTAAATATAATACGAAGTGAAATTTGCATGTCCTACAATTAATCGCGGTGGTGTAGTGGCAGCACGATTGGGCCGGAATCCCAATAGGCGCGGGTTCGAATCCCGCTTGCGACATCATTTTTCATTTCGTAATCGGATTTTATAAATAATTAAGCATATTAAATGCTAAATTTCAGTAATTTAAATTTTTTATAATTTGTATAGGTAGTACTTTAGTGGTCTGGTGACGGCTACTAATGATGCTACCAACTATAGCATTGCTCGTGGGTGTCTGAGAGTACACCGACCTAACTCAGTTTAGTGGTCGGGTGACGGCTACTAATGATGCTACCAACTATAGCATTGCTCGTGAGTGTCTGAGAGTACACCGACCTAACTCAGTTTAGTGGTCGGGTGACGGCTACTAATGATGCTACCAACTATAGCATTGCTCGTGGGTGTCTGAGAGTACACCGACCTAACTCAGTTTAGTGGTCGGGTGACGGCTACTAATGATGCTACCAACTATAGCATTGCTCGTGGGTGTCTGAGAGTACACCGACCTAACTCAGTTTAGTGGTCTGGTGACGGCTACTAATGATGCTACCAACTATAGCATTGCTCGTGGGTGTCTGAGAGTACACCGACCTAACTCAGTTTAGTGGTCTGGTGACGGCTACTAATGATGCTACCAACTATAGCATTGCTCGTGGGTGTCTGAGAGTACACCGACCTAACTCAGTTTAGTGGTCTGGTGACGGCTACTAATGATGCTACCAACTATAGCATTGCTCGTGGGTGTCTGAGAGTACACCGACCTAACTCAGTTTAGTGGTCTGGTGACGGCTACTAATGATGCTACCAACTATAGCATTGCTCGTGGGTGTCTGAGAGTACACCGACCTAACTCAGTTTAGTGGTCGGGTGACGGCTACTAATGATGCTACAAACTATAGCATTGCTCGTGGGTGTCTGAGAGTACACCGACCTAACTCAGTTTAGTGGTCTGGTGACGGCTACTAATGATGCTACCAACTATAGCATTGCTCGTGGGTGTCTGAGAGTACACCGACCTAACTCAGTTTAGTGGTCGGGTGACGGCTACTAATGATGCTACCAACTATAGCATTGCTCGTGGGTGTCTGAGAGTACACCGACCTAACTCAGTTTAGTGGTCGGGTGACGGCTAATAATGATGCTACCAACTATAGCATTGCTCGTGGGTGTCTGAGAGTACACCGACCTAACTCAGTTTAGTGGTCGGGTGACGGCTACTAATGATGCTACCAACTATAGCATTGCTCGTGGGTGTCTGAGAGTACACCGACCTAACTCAGTTTAGTGGTCGGGTGACGGCTACTAATGATGCTACCAACTATAGCATTGCTCGTGGGTGTCTGAGAGTACACTGACCTAACTCAGTTTAGTGGTCTGGTGACGGCTACTAATGATGCTACCAACTATAGCATTGCTCGTGGGTGTCTAAGAGTACACCGACCTAACTCAGTTTAGTGGTCTGGTGACGGCTACTAATGATGCTACCAACTATAGCATTGCTCGTGGGTGTCTGAGAGTACACCGACCTAACTCAGTTTAGTGGTCTGGTGACGGCTACTAATGATGCTACCAACTATAGCATTGCTCGTGGGTGTCTGAGAGTACACCGACCTAACTCAGTTTAGTGGTCGGGTGACGGCTACTAATGATGCTACCAACTATAGCATTGCTCGTGGGTGTCTGAGAGTACACCGACCTAACTCAGTTTAGTGGTCGGGTGACGGCTACTAATGATGCTACCAACTATAGCATTGCTCGTGGGTGTCTGAGAGTACACCGACCTAACTCAGTTTAGTGGTCGGGTGACGGCTACTAATGATGCTACCAACTATAGCATTGCTCGTGGGTGTCTGAGAGTACACCGACCTAACTCACTTTAGTGGTCGGGTGACGGCTACTAATGATGCTACCAACTATAGCATTGCTCGTGGGTGTCTGAGAGTACACCGACCTAACTCAGTTTAGTGGTCTGGTGACGGCTACTAATGATGCTACCAACTATAGCATTGCTCGTGGGTGTCTGAGAGTACACCGACCTAACTCAGTTTAGTGGTCGGGTGACGGCTACTAATGATGCTACCAACTATAGCATTGCTCGTGGGTGTCTGAGAGTACACCGACCTAACTCAGTTTAGTGGTCGGGTGACGGCTACTAATGATGCTACCAACTATAGCATTGCTCGTGGGTGTCTGAGAGTACACCGACCTAACTCAGTTTAGTGGTCGGGTGACGGCTACTAATGATGCTACCAACTATAGCATTGCTCGTGGGTGTCTGAGAGTACACCGACCTAACTCAGTTTAGTGGTCTGGTGACGGCTACTAATGATGCTACCAACTATAGCATTGCTCGTGGGTGTCTGAGAGTACACCGACCTAACTCAGTTTAGTGGTCGGGTGACGGCTACTAATGATGCTACCAACTATAGCATTGCTCGTGGGTGTCTGAGAGTACACCGACCTAACTCAGTTTAGTGGTCGGGTGACGGCTACTAATGATGCTACCAACTATAGCATTGCTCGTGGGTGTCTGAGAGTACACCGACCTAACTCAGTTTAGTGGTCTGGTGACGGCTACTAATGATGCTACCAACTATAGCATTGCTCGTGGGTGTCTGAGAGTACACCGACCTAACTCAGTTTAGTGGTCGGGTGACGGCTACTAATGATGCTACCAACTATAGCATTGCTCGTGGGTGTCTGAGAGTACACCGACCTAACTCAGTTTAGTGGTCGGGTGACGGCTACTAATGATGCTACCAACTATAGCATTGCTCGTGGGTGTCTGAGAGTACACCGACCTAACTCAGTTTAGTGGTCGGGTGACGGCTACTAATGATGCTACCAACTATAGCATTGCTCGTGGGTGTCTGAGAGTACACCGACCTAACTCAGTTTAGTGGTCGGGTGACGGCTACTAATGATGCTACCAACTATAGCATTGCTCGTGGGTGTCTGAGAGTACACCGACCTAACTCACTTTAGTGGTCAGGTGACGGCTACTAATGATGCTACCAACTATAGCATTGCTCGTGGGTGTCTGATAGTACACCGACCTAACTCAGTTTAGTGGTCTGGTGACGGCTACTAATGATGCTACCAACTATAGCATTGCTCGTGGGTGTCTGAGAGTACACCGACCTAACTCAGTTTAGTGGTCGGGTGACGGCTACTAATGATGCTACCAACTATAGCATTGCTCGTGGGTGTCTGAGAGTACACCGACCTAACTCAGTTTAGTGGTCGGGTGACGGCTACTAATGATGCTACCAACTATAGCATTGCTCGTGGGTGTCTGAGAGTACACCGACCTAACTCAGTTTAGTGGTCTGGTGACGGCTACTAATGATGCTACCAACTATAGCATTGCTCGTGGGTGTCTGAGAGTACACCGACCTAACTCAGTTTAGTGGTCTGGTGACGGCTACTAATGATGCTACCAACTATAGCATTGCTCGTGGGTGTCTGAGAGTACACCGACCTAACTCAGTTTAGTGGTCTGGTGACGGCTACTAATGATGCTACCAACTATAGCATTGCTCGTGGGTGTCTGAGAGTACACCGACCTAACTCAGTTTAGTGGTCTGGTGACGGCTACTAATGATGCTACCAACTATAGCATTGCTCGTGGGTGTCTGAGAGTACACCGACCTAACTCAGTTTAGTGGTCGGGTGACGGCTACTAATGATGCTACAAACTATAGCATTGCTCGTGGGTGTCTGAGAGTACACCGACCTAACTCAGTTTAGTGGTCTGGTGACGGCTACTAATGATGCTACCAACTATAGCATTGCTCGTGGGTGTCTGAGAGTACACCGACCTAACTCAGTTTAGTGGTCGGGTGACGGCTACTAATGATGCTACCAACTATAGCATTGCTCGTGGGTGTCTGAGAGTACACCGACCTAACTCAGTTTAGTGGTCGGGTGACGGCTACTAATGATGCTACCAACTATAGCATTGCTCGTGGGTGTCTGAGAGTACACCGACCTAACTCAGTTTAGTGGTCGGGTGACGGCTACTAATGATGCTACCAACTATAGCATTGCTCGTGGGTGTCTGAGAGTACACCGACCTAACTCAGTTTAGTGGTCGGGTGACGGCTACTAATGATGCTACCAACTATAGCATTGCTCGTGGGTGTCTGAGAGTACACCGACCTAACTCAGTTTAGTGGTCTGGTGACGGCTACTAATGATGCTACCAACTATAGCATTGCTCGTGGGTGTCTGAGAGTACACCGACCTAACTCAGTTTAGTGGTCTGGTGACGGCTACTAATGATGCTACCAACTATAGCATTGCTCGTGGGTGTCTGAGAGTACACCGACCTAACTCAGTTTAGTGGTCGGGTGACGGCTACTAATGATGCTACCAACTATAGCATTGCTCGTGGGTGTCTGAGAGTACACCGACCTAACTCAGTTTAGTGGTCTGGTGACGGCTACTAATGATGCTACCAACTATAGCATTGCTCGTGGGTGTCTGAGAGTACACCGACCTAACTCAGTTTAGTGGTCTGGTGACGGCTACTAATGATGCTACCAACTATAGCATTGCTCGTGGGTGTCTGAGAGTACACCGACCTAACTCAGTTTAGTGGTCGGGTGACGGCTACTAATGATGCTACCAACTATAGCATTGCTCGTGGGTGTCTGAGAGTACACCGACCTAACTCAGTTTAGTGGTCGGGTGACGGCTACTAATGATGCTACCAACTATAGCATTGCTCGTGGGTGTCTGAGAGTACACCGACCTAACTCAGTTTAGTGGTCGGGTGACGGCTACTAATGATGCTACCAACTATAGCATTGCTCGTGGGTGTCTGAGAGTACACCGACCTAACTCAGTTTAGTGGTCGGGTGACGGCTACTAATGATGCTACCAACTATAGCATTGCTCGTGGGTGTCTGAGAGTACACCGACCTAACTCAGTTTAGTGGTCTGGTGACGGCTACTAATGATGCTACCAACTATAGCATTGCTCGTGGGTGTCTGAGAGTACACCGACCTAACTCAGTTTAGTGGTCGGGTGACGGCTACTAATGATGCTACCAACTATAGCATTGCTCGTGGGTGTCTGAGAGTACACCGACCTAACTCAGTTTAGTGGTCGGGTGACGGCTACTAATGATGCTACCAACTATAGCATTGCTCGTGGGTGTCTGAGAGTACACCGACCTAACTCAGTTTAGTGGTCGGGTGACGGCTACTAATGATGCTACCAACTATAGCATTGCTCGTGGGTGTCTGAGAGTACACCGACCTAACTCAGTTTAGTGGTCTGGTGACGGCTACTAATGATGCTACCAACTATAGCATTGCTCGTGGGTGTCTGAGAGTACACCGACCTAACTCAGTTTAGTGGTCGGGTGACCGCTACTAATGATGCTACCAACTATAGCATTGCTCGTGGGTGTCTGAGAGTACACCGACCTAACTCAGTTTAGTGGTCGGGTGACGGCTACTAATGATGCTACCAACTATAGCATTGCTCGTGGGTGTCTGAGAGTACACCGACCTAACTCAGTTTAGTGGTCTGGTGACGGCTACTAATGATGCTACCAACTATAGCATTGCTCGTGGGTGTCTGAGAGTACACCGACCTAACTCAGTTTAGTGGTCTGGTGACGGCTACTAATGATGCTACCAACTATAGCATTGCTCGTGGGTGTCTGAGAGTACACCGACCTAACTCAGTTTAGTGGTCGGGTGACGGCTACTAATGATGCTACCAACTATAGCATTGCTCGTGGGTGTCTGAGAGTACACCGACCTAACTCAGTTTAGTGGTCGGGTGACGGCTACTAATGATGCTACCAACTATAGCATTGCTCGTGGGTGTCTGAGAGTACACCGACCTAACTCAGTTTAGTGGTCGGGTGACGGCTACTAATGATGCTACCAACTATAGCATTGCTCGTGGGTGTCTGAGAGTACACCGACCTAACTCACTTTAGTGGTCAGGTGACGGCTACTAATGATGCTACCAACTATAGCATTGCTCGTGGGCGTCTGATAGTACACCGACCTAACTCAGTTTAGTGGTCTGGTGACGGCTACTAATGATGCTACCAACTATAGCATTGCTCGTGGGTGTCTGAGAGTACACCGACCTAACTCAGTTTAGTGGTCGGGTGACGGCTACTAATGATGCTACCAACTATAGCATTGCTCGTGGGTGTCTGAGAGTACACCGACCTAACTCAGTTTAGTGGTCGGGTGACGGCTACTAATGATGCTACCAACTATAGCATTGCTCGTGGGTGTCTGAGAGTACACCGACCTAACTCAGTTTAGTGGTCGGGTGACGGCTACTAATGATGCTACCAACTATAGCATTGCTCGTGGGTGTCTGAGAGTACACCGACCTAACTCAGTTTAGTGGTCAGGTGACGGCTACTAATGATGCTACCAACTATAGCATTGCTCGTGGGTGTCTGAGAGTACACCGACCTAACTCAGTTTAGTGGTCTGGTGACGGCTACTAATGATGCTACCAACTATAGCATTGCTCGTGGGTGTCTGAGAGTACACCGACCTAACTCAGTTTAGTGGTCGGGTGACGGCTACTAATGATGCTACCAACTATAGCATTGCTCGTGGGTGTCTGAGAGTACACCGACCTAACTCAGTTTAGTGGTCGGGTGACGGCTACTAATGATGCTACCAACTATAGCATTGCTCGTGGGTGTCTGAGAGTACACCGACCTAACTCAGTTTAGTGGTCGGGTGACGGCTACTAATGATGCTACCAACTATAGCATTGCTCGTGGGTGTCTGAGAGTACACCGACCTAACTCAGTTTAGTGGTCGGGTGACGGCTACTAATGATGCTACCAACTATAGCATTGCTCGTGGGTGTCTGAGAGTACACCGACCTAACTCAATTTAGTGGTCGGGTGACGGCTACTAATGATGCTACCAACTATAGCATTGCTCGTGGGTGTCTGAGAGTACACCGACCTAACTCAGTTTAGTGGTCTGGTGACGGCTACTAATGATGCAACCAACTATAGCATTGCTCGTGGGTGTCTGAGAGTACACCGACCTAACTCAGTTTAGTGGTCTGGTGACGGCTACTAATGATGCTACCAACTATAGCATTGCTCGTGGGTGTCTGAGAGTACACCGACCTAACTCAGTTTAGTAGTCGGGTGACGGCTACTAATGATGCTACCAACTATAGCATTGCTCGTGGGTGTCTGAGAGTACACCGACCTAACTCAGTTTAGTGGTCGGGTGACGGCTACTAATGATGCTACCAACTATAGCATTGCTCGTGGGTGTCTGAGAGTACACCGACCTAACTCAGTTTAGTGGTCGGGTGACGGCTACTAATGATGCTACCAACTATAGCATTGCTCGTGGGTGTCTGAGAGTACACCGACCTAACTCAGTTTAGTGGTCGGGTGACGGCTACTAATGATGCTACCAACTATAGCATTGCTCGTGGGTGTCTGAGAGTACAACGACCTAACTCAGTTTAGTGGTCGGGTGGCGGCTACTAATGATGCTACCAACTATAGCATTGCTCGTGGGTGTCTGAGAGTACACCGACCTAACTCAGTTTAGTGGTCTGGTGACGGCTACTAATGATGCTACCAACTATAGCATTGCTCGTGGGTGTCTGAGAGTACACCGACCTAACTCAGTTTAGTGGTCTGGTGACGGCTACTAATGATGCTACCAACTATAGCATTGCTCGTGGGTGTCTGAGAGTACACCGACCTAACTCAGTTTAGTGGTCTGGTGACGGCTACTAATGATGCTACCAACTATAGCATTGCTCGTGGGTGTCTGAGAGTACACCGACCTTACTCAGTTTAGTGGTCGGGTGACGGCTACTAATGATGCTACCAACTATAGCATTGCTCGTGGGTGTCTGAGAGTACACCGACCTAACTCAGTTTAGTGGTCGGGTGACGGCTACTAATGATGCTACCAACTATAGCATTGCTCGTGGGTGTCTGAGAGTACACCGACCTCACTCAGTTTAGTGGTCGGGTGACGGCTACTAATGATGCTACCAACTATAGCATTGCTCGTGGGTATCTGAGAGTACACCGACCTAACTCAGTTTAGTGGTCGGGTGACGGCTACTAATGATGCTACCAACTATAGCATTGCTCGTGGGTGTCTGAGAGTACACCGACCTAGCTCAGTTTAGCGGTCGGGTGACGGCTACTAATGATGCTACCAACTATAGCATTGCTCGTGGGTGTCTGAGAGTACACCGACCTAACTCAGTTTAGTGGTCTGGTGACGGCTACTAATGATGCTACCAACTATAGCATTGCTCGTGGGTGTCTGAGAGTACACCGACCTAACTCAGTTTAGTGGTCGGGTGACGGCTACTAATGATGCTACCAACTATAGCATTGCTCGTGGGTGTCTGAGAGTACACCGACCTAACTCAGTTTAGTGGTCGGGTGACGGCTACTAATGATGCTACCAACTATAGCATTGCTCGTGGGTGTCTGAGAGTACACCGACCTAACTCAGTTTAGTGGTCGGGTGACGGCTACTAATGATGCTACCAACTATAGCATTGCTCGTGGGTGTCTGAGAGTACACTGACCTAACTCAGTTTAGTGGTCGGGTGACGGCTACTAATGATGCTACCAACTATAGCATTGCTCGTGGGTGTCTGAGAGTACACCGACCTAACTCAGTTTAGTGGTCGGGTGACGGCTACTAATGATGCTACCAACTATAGCATTGCTCGTGGGTGTCTGAGAGTACACCGACCTAACTCAGTTTAGTGGTCGGGTGACGGCTACTAATGATGCTACCAACTATAGCATTGCTCGTGGGTGTCTGAGAGTACACCGACCTAACTCAGTTTAGTGGTCGGGTGACGGCTACTAATGATGCTACCAACTATAGCATTGCTCGTGGGTGTCTGAGAGTACACCGACCTAACTCAGTTTAGTGGTCGGGTGACGGCTACTAATGATGCTACCAACTATAGCATTGCTCGTGGGTGTCTGAGAGTACACCGACCTAACTCAGTTTAGTTTGATGCCGTCTGGTCAACAATTACATTCCCAAGGAAGACGTTAGTCTTGCAGATGGTTAGATAATATCATTGCCAATACTTGCATTACGTATGAGGGTAGAAGTATTAGGTATATATTGTGTCAATCCCAAGTAATTATGTTAAGAATTGGTTGATGATGATAATGTAGTGATGTTATATAAATACAGTAGTCACCGTCCTTTCTTTTCTCATGTCTATTGTAAAATCATTGAAAATTCTAAATAAACCTCTATGCCGACCCGTGTGATGAGTGTCGTATACACTAGAGTGACTTATTACTCTCATCTTGAGTGGGACGGCGCCCAACAGTGGACTGTTTATGGGCTGAATACAATTCTAAAAATAAATAAGTTTCTTTTCATAGATAAGCATAATTTTTTTCCATATACTGGTAGCGCTACACACACGCAGCCACACGTAGATCATACAACGCCATGCTAGGGGGCTACACTAGCTCCACTTCAACTGTTTGACGTATATGTGTGGTACCTACCGTCACGTATATGTGTGGTACCTACCGTCACGTATATGTGTGGTACCTACCGTCACCTAGTGTACGTCACAGACCACTAAATTGATTTAGGTTCGTTCGTAGTTGTTACCAGTGGCTATAACATTTTTTTCAGAAATGAGATCAATTCATGCAATCGATCTGATATAATAGTTAATATCAGGATTAAGTACACACAGGGAGTTCCAGGTAGCGATTATTTGATCTAGGTAGGTTTCATTCATAGAAAATATTGTTATGTGAGTATTTTCAGGCAACGAGAAAATATTTTTCGTTGCCTGAATACTATTAAAATATGAAAGCAATTTTTGACGCTGTCATTAAGAATAAACATAGATCAATTGAAAAATCGAGCAGTCTAATCGAGACTGGCTCGGATTCTTAGTTCCTTTTTTATTATTTTTTGTCGTTTTATTTTATGAATTATTATATTATTAATTATTTTTATTATTGTCAAATATATCTTCCAAAACAGAAGAAAATATCGTTAATCCAGATATCCATCTATTTATGTATATAATATATATATAAAGATTTCGGTCGTATATTTTGGTTTGAGCGTGTGCGTGTGTGTGTGAGGGATGAGATGTTGGGTAACGCGAATGATAACGTATTCAATTTTCTCGTCAAAATAAATATAATATAAGTAAGTATGTTATTGTTGTTTGTGGCACGGCCCAGTCCGGCCCCCGCCAACTGTTGCGTGTTGATGTGTGCTATAGCACAGCGCGGTCGCCGTCGTCTCCCTCTAGCGCTATGTATGTACATTGTACGTGTTAATACATAATGTAACACATATATTTCTATTATTTATTTGTTCAATAACAAATGCATGGACATTGAGTCATATGACACAGTTGAAGCCTCTACTTGATTGTATCAATTCAATATGCGACATGTGCCGTCGCCAAATATATAATATAACGTGTATAATCATTTTTGTACCGCAGATGTCAGCAGAGACCACTGCGGCGCGTAAGCAGATAAATATCTCTGTCTAACGTGGTACATCCGTGCTGGTCTCCTCTAGAATGAGAAGGAAAGTGACCTACACCATGCCACGTTGGTCGGAGAGGTTGGTTTTGTTTTGAGATTTTCTTATGTTATCTGTAGGTATATTATATCCGTCTAGTCGCTCTTGGAGTGAGGCCGCCGCGTGTGGACGACGCCCTCACATCAAGATCCATTTTGTGAGGCGAAATGACAAGGCGTCGACATGAGAGGATACCCGTGAGGGTACCGCCGGGTGGACGACTGAAGAAAAAGACCGCGTTCCAGTGACCAACTCGCACAGCGTCGAGACGTACATATATGTAGGGCGGGTCTCGTCGCTTCTCTGTCGCCTCGGACGGATTAGCGGGACGTGACGTACCATAGCCCGCCGCCAAAAAAGAAAGGAATATTACATCCTTTAGTCATCTTTATACACCACCGACAAGGCATGGGATGGTGTATTGTGTCCTTAATCAGTCACCACAGTGGTAGTGGTGACGTGGCTTAGTTGATATTGATATTGTTGATAGTTGTGGCAATAGCTGAACAAATAGTGTCAAGTGGTTCTGTGTGCCGAAGTGAGCGCGCCCGTCACCTGTTACCTGATATGAATCACATGTACTGACAAACATCGTATGTATTTTGTTTTATATATATTTTATTGATTAACTCCTTAGCTTATACACATAGGACCGCTATCGCTGACTATGAAGTCCCAATTACAAATAAGTCTATCAGGATATTTTCAATAAATTCTGTACAACGTCAACTACGATTAGTGTGCTGACATCACACGCATGTATAACGTGACCATTTATTCTTTGACTCAGAACGGAACATTTTAGTCAGTGAGGTATTTAAAGTAAAAACAGTTTTTTGAAGTTATTTAATCAGATAATAACTTCATCTTAACTTAAAAGTTACGAATTGACAAATAATATACCCGAAATGTTTAGTTATATTTATCAGAGGAACAAATTTGCTTTAATGTAGCTAGCTTTACTAGCTCTTGTAAGTAACAATGAAACTCTTGGCACGTTTTTTTTATATTCATCTGAAAAACCATCATCTCCTTGAGAACTGAAATTTTTAACTGGGTTTTCTCGGATGTCCATAATTTGTTTCTTATAGAAAATACTCTTAACAAAACCAATTGGTCAATAAAGTTCCGGCAATGATGTTTCGGCCACTCTCGGGCTCTGTCGTCTATCTCCGCGTCGACCGACGACATTTTCGTACACCGCAAGCGTCCGATCGGCAGACTTCTCAAATTTTTGCGCGTTTTTCAAAAACGGGTCAATTTTACATCCCAGAGTTCATTTCGGGGACACCGGGACGTTATTATAAAAAGGCATCTGTGAACAAGGAGGATAATATTCACGCTATAGTCGGGGGTCATCATCAACATCAGCCTCCCGCCTGGCCCTCTACAAGTGCAGTGAACAATACCTGTGTTACACTAAGTACTTCTCTACTCCTCAGGAGAGCTTTGAAGTTCCATCACCTGTGTGTAGCAAGTCTTTAGGTTGCCATTAGCAAGTATATAAATCTATTTACTCCTTTCTTATATACACTTAGTCTGTATACTATATATTCTATAGAAAGAGGAAAACTGATGGATAGATTCTACATCGTATATTGTAGAAAGAGAAGCAATACTTCGTAGTTTCTACCTTATAGAATACCGAGAGAAGAAACGGTCCATAGTCTCTACATCATAGATTGGTATAGAGAGAGAGAGAGAGATATGCTTTCTACACTTTATATTGTATAGAAACAGAAGATTAGATTATTATATAAATAACAAGCGACCCGCCCTCTCTTCGCTTCGGTTACGTCAATTTAGTAGTAGTGTAGTTTACTTTCGCTAGATAGAATTCCTTTCGGAGAAAAATTTTCTTAAAATCCTACTTCATTTGACCTTTTACAGGGCAGAAAGAAAGTCCACACCAAATTCCAAATCTGCAGTATTGCAAAATGTGGATTTTTTAGGATAACACCTTTTTTATTTTTTTCGCTGTGGAAACGCATTTACGCGCTAAGCCGGAGAGATCGTCTACTGACATTCGATCCCCAACGCCCCAACGCTTGGCCTTCTGGCCACGCCCAGTCGGATTGGTTTAACACCTACGCAATCCCCTTTAGGAATGACATTTTTAAAAAGCCGTTCTTAGTTTACCTCTGTATCAGTAGTATATTATCGTAACACAAATATGTCTACCAAAATTCAAGTCTGTAGGAGTTATATTTAAAAAATGAGATTTTTACATCCCAGCAACCCGCAAGGGAGGTTGCACGGCATCGCGGCTGGATAGGCCAGGGACTAGTCCACCACCAACTAAGAGGCCGACCGCGTGAGTGCAATGCCTCTTTTACCGTCTTGCCCTTTTTGTTGTTTGCTGCCGGTCGTCAACGGGGACGTTACCCAAAAGCGTAAGCCGCCGGGGAAGCCACGGATAACAAGAAACTGATACCAATGGCCGACCCGATGAAGATGGGGAGCGTACACGATGGGTAATGGGCTCACACGCTGCCCTGCTGCCGCCCCGGAATGGCTGGGGTGTGTCCAGTCCATAGCCTACCAAAAAAAAAAGTATTTCACATACAATTTGGTATATAGAGAGATGAAATGTTGCGTAGTCTCTATATTACAGATTGGTATGAAGAGATAAAATGTTCCGTAGTCTCTACATTGTAGATTGGCATACAGAGTGATAAATAGTTCCGTAGTCTCTACATTATATATTAGTATACAGAGAGATGAAATGTTCCGTAGTCTCTACATTGTAAATTGGTATACAGAGAGGCGAAATGTTCCGTAGTCTCTACATTATATATTAGTATACAGAGAGATAAAATGTTCCGTAGTCTCTACATTATATATTAGTATACAGAGAGATAAAATGTTCCGTAGTCTCTACATTGTAGATTGGTATACAGAGAGGCGAAATGTTCCGTAGTCATTATATATTAGTATACAGAGAGATAAAATGTCCCGTAGTCTCTACATTGTAGATTGGTATACAGAGAGGCGAAATGTTCCGTAGTCTCTACATTATATATTAGTATACAGAGAGATAAAATGTTCCGTAGTCTCTACATTATATATTAGTATACAGAGAGATAAAATGTTCCGTAGTCTCTACATTGTAGATTGGTATACAGAGAGGCGAAATGTTCCGTAGTCTCTACATTATATATTAGTATACAGAGAGATAAAATGTTCCGTAGTCTCTACATTGTAGATTGGTATACAGAGAGGCGAAATGTTCTGTAGTCTCTACATTATATATTAGTATACAGAGAGATAAAATGTCCCGTAGTCTCTACATTGTAGATTGGTATACAGAGAGACGAAATGTTCCGTAGTCTCTACATTATATATTAGTATACAGAGAGATAAAATGTTCCGCAGTCTCTACATTGTAGATTGGTATACAGAGAGATAAAATGTTCCGTAGTCTCTACACTCTCTCTATAGACAGAGATATGAAATGTTTCGTAATCCCTACATTATTGGGACGCGGTCGCATCCTTCTGCGAGGCAGTAGTCTTGCGGAAGGAGGCGGCGGAGCGCGTGCGCGAGGAGCGTCTCCTCGACGACGCGAGCCGCCGCCGGCGACTGGGGCGGCGCAGGCGCGATTACCTGCGTCTGATGCCGCCCTAGCCGAGGCCGTGGGTGACTGGATCGGGGAATTAGTCCGTCACCCGCCGAGAGGCCGACCGCGTGAGGAAAGACCGACATCCTACCCGAGGGGGGGACGTCGGTCGAGGAGAGGGTACTCCTCAGGGGTATTCCGTCGGGCCAACCACTGACGTCAAGTCACTCTGCTCCGGTGGTTGGCCCAACGACGAAGACGACGTCACGCGTGGGTTACGGGTGTGCGTGCTTACGCACCTCTGTCACCCCGGACGGAGTGGTGCGAGGAGTGTGCCGACCGTAATCTGACCCCAAAAAAAAAATCCCTACATTATAGATAGGCATAGAAAGAGAAGAGCTGCCTCTTAGTTTATATATTTAATGTATAATTGGTATGGCGGAGTGTTATGGGGAGAAGAAAATCGACCCGAAGCTTCTATATGATAGATTGTTTTAAAGGCGAGGTGGTGTATATAGGTGAGTGCAGGTTTGGTGAGTTGGTGTCGTGGCGTGGTCGTGAGGGTCGGTGCGGACGCGATAGGTATCGACCGTAATTAGAGCGATGATCGATGTCTCAAGTAAGCTTTGCGATAAGATAACGCGCCACGCATTACATTTATCGACTCTTTTATTGTTAAGATAGCATCGTAAATACAATAATTATATTATTGTTTAAAGCGGCACCTAACTACCTACTTATATTGACATAATTCGGGGCTAAACGAGGATTAGTGCGCGTGCGCGACCTCCCCGCCCAAGGGCAGAGCTGTCGCACGTACCTACCTGTGGCCTGCACCTTGTGTGCTGTTGTTATGGTGTCAGGTAACAGCGGACGCAAACACTACAGAGAGTGAGTCCATTGCATTCACGTAAGGGCATAGCGCTATGTGGCGCCTCACACAGCCTCAGGTGTCGACAATATTGTTGTGTACCGCGTATGTAACTGTAAGGATGTCACTTGTGTTGGGTGCGCGTCGTGTCTGCGAGACGGTCGCTCCGACGCCGCGGGGCCGGTGCGACTGTGTGCCGTGGGCGCCGCACCACAGTTATCCGTTTATCATATATTATCGTATGATTGTGGGCGATAGTTGAGATGCGGGAGCCAGCTCCTCATCAGCGCGCAGTGCCTGGCGGGGCCGGCGCCGACGTGCTAGTGGTATAGCTAGCGGCGCGTCGGCGTGTAGCGCGCGCCGCCGCCGGCCAATGGCGTGCGCGCGTCGCACGCACACAGGCGCTCGTCGCACGCACACTCGCGCGCCGGCGCCTCTCACCTGCGCCACTCGCGCCGCGACCGCACCCGCCGCCGCACCGTGACATGGTGGAGGCGACCGCAGCGCCGCCGCCGCACCGCACACAGCACGAGCCGCAGCACGACGTACAGCACGCGCCCGGGCCCCCTCGGCGCACCGCGACACGCCGGTAAGTGAGTGTGCGTCCGGTGCTACAGGGCACACAACTGTTGACAGTTTACAGAAGTGTTTAACAATGTGTGATACACAAGTCCCGTGGTGCCGTCGGCCGGGACGTCTCCCGACACCCCACAACCCCACGCCCCCACACCACACAACAACAACACTGTAATCCAATTTGTGACAGATTGTGCACACATCGCTAACACACACCGTGTCTCCCACCGCTATTATAGTATTTGTCTCGTGTATGCGACTTCAGCGTCTACCTATACAATGCATTCACTTCGTATTACCATATATTATTGTTCAGTCTGTATCGGACAGACGACCAGTTCAACCCCCTTTTACATAAATAAACGTAGTTGTGTACTTTATAGTACAAATTATAAAATGTGTTAAAGTGCGGCGGACGTGATAGGTTAAACCATCTAAGACGCGTTATGTGCGTGGCGTGTATGTATGTATATATAGTTACATAGAAACACGTGAATTACAATATTATTAGTTATATTTTCGTGAATACTTCCCGTTGTTTAATGGTTTAATAACAATACCCCGTAGGTACATACATGTATGTGTCCGTGCACTCGAGTGCGAGACCATTGTGTCTTTATTAATTACAAATGTTAATTAAATACATGTACTGTTTTCCGCATCCGCAGTGCCGCAGTGCCGCGGTACTGCGGTGCCGCGGTGTCGCGGTGCGTCGGCGACGTAATTCGGTTAACATCTTACTTTATACTACTGGTGAAATTTATCCACGTGTGTTAACTACAACGTGGGTAGCGGTGCCGTCACTGTCAGCTGTCAGCAACCCTCACACCCACCAGTGACTGAGCATAGTGAGCACCCTCCGTCAACTGTACCGCTACGTAGTATACCTGCCGCGAGCTATCACTGTATACATACACCTATATGTTACCTGAACTGTGCTGATGTCTCCCGCGACATCACACACACACACACACACTACAGATACAACAGTAGACAGTACAAATGTTCAGTTATGAACACTGATACGATTATATCGTTAATACACAACGAAACTTAATAACAACGTCAACAGAACGTTAGCCGCTGCTACGTACATATAAACTTATGACTTTCATACTGAACGATATAAAAGTTCTTAGTGATCAACAACATACAACAATCATAGTAAATAATATATAAGTATGTGGATGTAATAGTTTCCAGTCCGTGTGTGTGCGTGTACGCTGGGCGCGCGGGGCTGTGGCGGGGCGGCGGCGCGTCATCGATCATCATCGGATTAGCGTGCATCACGCGCCGCCCTACGATCACTCCGCCCCCCAACACACCTCACACTCACCCTATATGTGTGTCATCTGTTAAACTTTAACACAAAACACAGCGTGTACGTTTTGTGTGATTAATAGCTATTAATATTAATAGCTAGATTAATAAAAGCTCAAAGCTGGGTAAAGAATATACAGCTGATGTGAAGCACCGCCGTCACACTAAGTCTGCAGTCTGTGAGCACAGTCAGGACCGCGCCCGCCATTACATCAGGTTTGATAAATTACAAATTCTTGCCAAATAACACCAATATACGTCTAAAATAATTCGCGAGAGACTTGAAATTAACGAACATCAAAATTTCAACAGGGAAAATGAGTGGCCATTACCACTAAGCTATGTTCCCGTTCTAAATATAAATTATAATTAAATACAGAAGACCACCACGAGACTGTAACACACTGTGACCACTTATTGTATACATTTGACTCACAATAATAGTTAAATATTAATTGTTTAACTTTTTAAAAAGCGTCTAATTTTACCTTACTAAAGGTATATATATATATATATATATATATATATATATATATATATATATATATATATATATATATATATGTAAGCGGCCCCTTAAAAAGTGAATAATTAGTATGGTAGCAAGGTTTAAATTAATAAATTGCCATAAATATATGTAAGATTCAATAATAACTGACCAAAAACTCTATAATGATACATAAATATAGATTTAATTCATATGAACTGAATGTATTGTTGCAATTATTTCTTATTATTTAACTCACGCACGTCTACCAACTACGTATAATACCGCAAGTATTTTAATTATACATACACATATAGGTATAATTTGTGTGCGTTAATTGCATATTTGTAAAGTCCTGGCAATACAAGGATGATTATTATGATGTTCCTTGATGCAGGATGGTATTAAAAAAAACCATAGTACTATAGCAACTTACGCAAAAGAAATTGTTATAAGTAATGACTAACAACTGGGCGGGTGGTGCGTAGAATAGTAATATAAGTTATTGAAATGTAGATACATGGTACAATGTGGGGCCGAAATATGTCACCACAAAGTACTTCGACTTTACACGCGGCTGTCGTCACAGGTGATGAAAGTACAAGTACATAAGCATACAAACATCACCGCCACATCAGGAATACTTAAAACTAAACCGTGTAGAGTCCGTCCACCGTGACACAGTCGGTACCAGAACACAGTGTAACTGCTGTACTAATACTATTTTGGGTTTGATTTTTACTATCAGTTGATAGGTGGAAACGGGTACTCATTATTATTTTAGCTAATGTACGTTCCACTGCGGGGCTCGAACCTCGTCTACAGTGACAGGATATCGACCTGGTGGTGACAGCATCAGATCAGTTGATATACAGAGAGAGAGTCATATTTATAGTTTTCATTTTCTTGTATGTTATTATTACTATATGCTGATAGCATATCACGTCCTTTAGTCGTATTTATACGACCCCCACGCGGGAGAGAGGGAGTAATGCATTGTATTGTTAGTCCGTCATCACGCGGTAAAAGTATTTATTTAATATTAATGATATCATACTATGGTCACATTATACATACATACATGTGATATCAATCGTATAACATTGGTCGGTACTTATAAATGTATTTTTGCAAAAATATTTCATTTTTAGTTTTTATTTTTCTTTATATTTTAAGTAATCAATCGGATTTAAAAATAATAATTATGTATGTATATAGCCCAAATATATTTTTTATAGATTTCCCTGATATTTATCTAAGTATGTTATCCGTGTGTGTGTGTGTGTTTGTCGTTCTGTGTGTTTAACGTTTAACTAAATATTAGAACACTATATATAGCCACCCTCATCGCTCTATATATTTATTATATTTAATTTTCTGCAAATTACATTTACCTATGTTTTTCATTGCCACGTTTGTAGTATTTTGTCAGTTTGTAATGTTGACATCTGATATAGTGTGTGTGTATTCGATGGTTGTACATGACAAAACTAGCAAACTAGTCCGTCATACATGTCTGTCGATCCACTTTATACACTAACTATTAAACATTCTTTGTATAACATTCATTGAACTTTTAAATATATTTCTCACTAATACTATTATTGCCTAAATATTTTCTGTATTATTATATTCATATATTCATTATTGTGATCACGTTGTCCACGTTGTCATGTCGGCTACGTGTCGCATTGCCCACGAGAGCACTGTTAACCATTCAACTGTTGATACCTCTTCAGTTCTTACGCCTCCCAAGGGAGAGTAATGGGTGATATATTGTGTTCTTAAACTAAATAACCTGTTACTGTATATGAATATAAATCGCTTCTTTATTCTGATTCACTCTGGGCCGTCAACATTCCATGTCCAGGCTTAAGCTATGTTCATAATATCTGAATTTAACTAAACTCATGAAATTATTGAAATTCAGGTTATGTAGTTTTAATTTGAAATATACCTACATATATATATTATGGCCGACATTGAGACACGTCATATACCTAATCATGTTTTCTAAATATCGGGCACCCTTAAATATCACGGGGACATCGTTATTTAGGTATAAATCAGTGTCTGACCTTAGACACTGAAGAGTATAGGACTATAGGAGTATAGGACTGCTGACTATCAGAATTACATTAGCAATAGACATTGAGCAGTGGTCAGCAGTAATATGGTCATTAAACATGACTTTCACTTTGTCCATGTACATGTACATATAGAGTCACTATAAAATACTAATCACTGGTTCAAACCGTCACACACAGTTACTTTATCAAACCGGAAACCTGAGAAAATCACAAAAATATTAATAATTACAGTACATTTACACTTTAACTAAGCTTCTTACGAGTTATTTTGTATCAAGCGCTATGTATTATATATATAATTATAGCGATAATCGCTATAATTTTGTATATATAATTTTGTATATATAATAATAATAATAATAAATAAGAAATTATGATCGAATCGAATATGGTTCATATATCTAGTGTTGCTACTGTCGAGTATATATTGCGTTTTGAGAAAATTTAAATAATTACGATTTGTTTATTTTTTTTATGTTATCTGAATATTTTACATATCTTAAAAATTATATTTATCTATATAAATATATTTTATCAATAACGTACTTACATATGTGAACGCATGTTACACGGAGGTGGTTCGTACATTTGTAATGTCTAAACATGGACACGCATTGGTCTTTTTTTGGGCGGCATTCTATGGAATGGTACATACCCCGCTAAATCCGTCCGGGGTGGCAGAAGAAGCAGCGTGCAAACCCATAGACCCGCCCTACATGTACCTTGGAGGGCAAGGGTGAGGCGCTAGCATTCGGCCTAGATATCGCAAAGGCGTTCGATAGAGTCTGGCACGGAGCACTTCTATCGAAGCTACCGTCTTATGGAATCTCCCAGGGACTCTGTAAATGGATCGCCAGCTTTCTGGATGGTCGGAGTATAAGAGTCGTCGTCGATGGCTCTTGCTCCGATACCATGACCATTAACGCTGGTGTACCACAGGGCTCGGTGCTCTCCCCGACGTTGTTTATCCTGCATATCAATGACATGCTCTCTATAGAGAGTATGCATTGCTATGCGGATGACAGCACGGGTGACGAGCGGTATACCGAGCATCAGAATATCCCTCGGAGTATATTACAGGAAAGAAGGACTCAACTTGTGTCTGAAGTCGAGCGCTCTCTGGGGCGGGCCTCCAAATGGGGTGAACGGAACTTAGTCCAGTTCAATCCCACTAAGACACAAGTTTGCGCGTTCACTGCAAAAAAGGACCCCTTCGTCATGGCGCCTCAGTTCCAAGGAGTAACTCTCCAAATTTCCGAGAGTATTGATCCTCGGCGTCGAACTATCAAGCAAGGTCCAGTTTGGGAGTCATTTGGAGGACAAAGCCAAATTGGCAAGTAGAAAGCTGGGCGTCCTGAACAGAGCCAGGCGATACTTCACACCGAGACAACGTCTTGTGCTATATAAAGCACAAGTCCGCCCTCATGTGGAGTACTGCTCACATCTCTGGGCAGGCGCGCCCAAATATCAGCCAGACTCATTTGACTCCCTGCAAAGACGTGCTGTTCGAATCGTCGGTGATCCCAATCTCACGGAAGGACTGGAGTCATTGGAGAGCCGGAGAGACTTTGGGTCTCTCTGTGTACTCTACAGGCTCTTTCACGGGGAGTGCTCTGAGAAACTGTTTGACTTGGTACCACCGTCACCATTTTATCACCGTACCACTCGACACCGCAGCAGGGTTCATCCATTTCACCTGAAAATGATACAGACGTCAACTGTACGTTTTCAACGTTCATTTCTCCCACGTACATGCAAGATCTGGAATGAACTACCTGCTGCTGTGTTTCCCGAGCGCTATGACATGTCCTTTTTTAAACGAGGTTTAAGAAGAGCACTTTCTTCACGGTAGGCAGCGGCCTAGCTATGCCCTGGTATTGCAAGAGTCCATGAGCGGCAGTGTCACTTACCATCAGGTGTGCTGCTGGCTCGTTTGCCACCACAGGCAATAAAAAAAAAAAAAAAAAAAAAACCGCTCTTCGCCGAGTGAGCGGGCCACCGGAACCCGAGACATACACTAGTCTGTGAGGTTTTATTTTACTTATTATGATCTCGTAATACGTTGCTTTTCATATACGTTGCTTATGCTGTTATATTGTGGGGTAGTTCTACAAACAGGGCAATAGTAGTCTTTGATATGTAATACGGAGGAATCATAATACATAATATAATGAAAACCGAGATTTAATATCATCATCGCAATAAATATATGTAACAACAGTAGTCTTAATCAAAATTGAGTTTCAGTCTGTCAAATGTACTTGGTCCATAATCACTTAATAGACAGGATATTTCTATGTTGCGAATAAGAAAGATCACAGCGGACTCAGTACTATACAAAAACGTTGTTCTATGTCGTACAAAATGTACGTTATAGTGACGTACGTACCTCATTATTTCAAAACGACTAATTTTAATAAAACGTATAAAGGACTGATTATTAAAGTACTGCTTTTTTAATATTTCTGTAATGAGAGCTACCGTACGTATAATTGTTTGTTTATTATATATTTTTTTTAAATCATATTATATCTATCTGTGTTTACATTAGTTAAAAGTTCTCATGTCAACTCAAATACACATGTAAATACTAAACGTAAACCAAAATTGAATCTGTAACTACTAATAAAACTTAAAGTTTGCGAGTCTAACAGTTAGAGCATGGCAAATTATTTATTATAATTAATGTCTAAAATCATATCAGTCATACCTAATACACATTATCGTCTACAACGTGCGGTATGTTTTTGTAATAATAGTATCAAATGAAATTGTTAATCCGTATGTTGTACAAAAGCTTGTTGACAGTTTAACAAAGTAGGTACAACAATTAGTTTACGCGCGAACAGAGATCTTAAATTTATATGAAAACAGTGATCTATGTGTCTCGTTATGTAGTGGCGGCCACGAATACTATCGACCCTTACTTTGTTGGTGGTTATCGTAAAAGACGACTAAGAGTTTTATATCGACCTGGGTCAACACTTCCTGATGCTGTTTCATCAACAATTATATTCCCAAGGAGGGTTGACATAAGGCAGGCGGTCAGTCATAAAAATATTGCCAATAATTTGTGCAATATGCAGAAAGAGGAGTACCTGTTGCGCCGACCACAATTAATCGGGAAAAGAACAGGAGAATGAATGACAGTGGTCTGTGTTACAAACGGTAGCGCGACGTAAACGACGCCAGACGCCTTCACATTTAGTTATTTAACAGATAAACTATCTCTATTGTAATTAATTGACGTGATAAAAGAAAATTATTAAAAAAGTTTAACTAGCTTTTATTGAATATCTCAATTATGAAATACAAATTTTATTTATTGCAATGGGCTTTTAATAATTAGTCACGCGTAAGTTGAATAAATGTTTCTTATTTAAATATTTTTTCTTGTATATTATTTATTTCTTTTTTGTTTTTTTTTCACTCAATTATTAATTGACATTTAACATTTAGATTTCAACGCTTTTTATTAATCAGAGTGTCCTTAGCTGACCCTTTTATTTGATACCAATATCACGGGGGTGCATATAATTAACTGCTTCGCCATATTTGTGAGTTCGCCATTTTGGATATAAAGTGACGCCAAATAGATAAGGACACATGTTCATTCAAACTACATATACGTATGTGTATATGAAATTCCATTGTAATTGATTACTTGCTAAATTATATTTTTAAGATTTGATTACGGACATCGGTACTGGCGAAAATATATAAAGCTTTTAATAATAACTTTAATATTAGGTACATTGTTATCGTATTTTCGATGAATATGTCGAACAACTGTGTAATGTTGTTCGTGGAAATATATGATTATATGGCTTAGTTATGTACTTATACGATGATCTGTGTAGGTATATATATATATATATGTATATATACACGTACGTACATATATATGAAAACAAGCGGTGTAAGGCGGCGGCGGGGCGATCGATCACAGGTGACATATCGATACATCACCACACAACACACACACACACACATACATGTGTGTGTGCGTACCGGAATGTACTAAATATTACATTCTTATATATATATATATATATATATATATATATATAATTATTAATTACATAGTATGTGGATGTCAATGTAATGACGAGTAGAGCTACTGCACGAAGCAGTGGAGTCGGATTGATACGTGGAGTCGTGTTGATACCGCTGCCGCTGTTCTAGTTTCAATTTATAAATTGTTAAACCAAATTTTGTAACATCATATACACACTGAGACAATCTGTTGGTAGCTGATAAAGGTAAAATGATTTTATTGTGACGTGCGATATACCGCTAGTGTTGTTTAACAAACTTAATCCCGGCTCGAGAACAATGTTACATCAACTGTCAATATAGTTTACAACATAAGTGAATACATAGGTACATATATACACACACAGCTACATTGATACTGTCGTTAGACACATACCGAGTCAATTTCTTATCTGGTCATCATACGTATCAACATCTCAATCTGATTATACATATATTATATAGGTTTATATATAGAATATATTCCGTTTGATAACGGGGTGAGAATAAAATTTATCATCCCCTATTATGGTTATAGGTGTTATAAAAAAGGGGCTAAGTGGATATAATATGAATATAACATCTGCACAATAGAAAGAATTCTCGAAATAAAATTTCTACGCTAATCTGTATGAGCAGCGTTGTATAGTCGGTCAAGTTGTAATAGCTCGAGGTCGGCAGTGCGACGTGTGATCAGCTGCGGTGATGGTGATACTTCATTGAATCATGTGTGAATATATATATTTAGAAGAAGTTTGAATGTGGCATCACTGATAGAAAACATTAAGGTCGCGATATTGTCTCGGTATGAATACATGAGGAGGAGTAAAATCTATATAAATATGGATTGTATTGTAAAAATGTGGTTATGGATGTGAAAGCAGCGAGTTCTGTTATGACGGCTGACAGGAGAATATGGAAGATAAAGACATGTTAGTGTGGGCTGAGGGCACGCTGACGATGCCGACATATAGTGATCATGTTTATATAACGGCAGGTCAGAGGGTATCTCCATCAAACTGTCAACGTTCACTATTTAACATAGATAGCGATGGTAGGTGTTATTAGTTAACTAAGAGAACGGCGCTTTGATCAACACTTACCTGTTGAAGGGTCACCAGTGGAATTAACCTATTCTCCTGTATGCGCCTATTATTCTACTGATCTTTGGACCGATTTTTACGCTGTCATGTTATTTCACCCATGGTCAGTCACTCCTGCTTGTCGTCGATACAATAATATATAATTTTCTTCATGGCACATATTCTAATAGTTTTTGCATATGTTTTATGACCGGCCGCCTGCCTGAAGTCATATCTCTTTGGGAATGTAATTGTTAACAATACGACATCAGATAGGGTTGGCCCAGCTCTATACCTATTAAGCCTTTTCCGTACACCCACGAGCACTGCGACTGTTGGTAGTCAACGTGTTCGTCACCACACAACGACTTACTACATACGAGTATGTAGATAATAATAATAATTGATATTTTTATCAGATAACGAAATCCACAATACATGATATACATATATCTAGAAATAAATACATTTTATTACAATTAATACATTTTATTCCTCAATGCGCAATGTCTTCAAGCAATTTAGCACTATCATTATCATCATCACAGCCCATAAATGTCCCACTGTTGGGCTCGGGTCTCCTCTGCAGCGGGAGGGAAATTAACCTACTATACCGCGCTGGTCAGACGTTTTGGTATAGGATTTTGTTTAGAGTTTTCCTTCTCTCGCATAGATGTTACATGCATTTTATATCCCTTAGTTGTCTCGTACGATCACCCACGGGTAAGATATGGGGTGGTGAATAGTATTCTACTCCGTCACCACACGGAGTTAGTACTATAAGGAGCATGAAAATACATGCGCAAACATACGTAACTTTACACCAAAGCTTTAAATTCTCAACGCGATTATATGAATAATATGAATAATGTATTTACTTATGAGTTAAAATATATTTATAAAAACTATAAACGTAAATATAAAACGAAGCGAGATTTGAATGTGCTACAATAGTTCACGGTTGTGTAAGCGGCAGTACGATTGGGACGGATTTCCAATAGGTGTGGGTTCGAATCCCACGTGAACGATATCATTTTTCGCTTCGTAATCGAGTTTTTATAAATAAATAATTAAGCATTTTAAATGCTAAATTTCAGTAATTTGAAATAAAGTATATATTCTTTTATTTTTTGTTTTCATTACTTTATTTATTGTAGTTATACTTTATTGGCGAGTTAGGAAAAAAATTATGAGAGTAAATTTTTACGATGCGCGCGCACACCGTCACGAAAAACTGACACCCTGAAGTTAGCTATAGGCAACATTTTAGTTTTTTAACTAGATAATGCGTTATAATAAAACTTTCAACGTATTAAATACCTTTTTTCTACTGTTAGTGTCGTTTTTTCTACATACATACATATCATCACGCCATATCCCTTGCAGGGTAGGCAGAGAGAACAGAGTGCCAGAGAACTCTATCTTTGCATACTTCACTCGCTTCCTCAACATTCATAATTCTCTTCATACACGCTCGCCGGTTTCGGAGACTCTTGACTCCACCTTCCTTCAGTACATGACCGATCTGGTCTAGGTAGGTTAGTCTAGGTCTCCCTCGGTACCTACATCCTTCCACTTTCGCATTGTATATCTTCTTAACCAGACGTTCGTTCGGCATTCTTTCCACATGTCCGAACCATCGGAGCATTCCCTTTCGCATCTTTACACCAATACCTCTTTCATACCTACTCGCTCTCTTACGTCGTCATTACGAATGCGGTCGGTCAGCCTAACTCCACAGATTTTCCGCAGAGATCGCATTTCTACCGCATTAATTTTACTTTCATACTCTTTTCTGCATACCCAACTCTCGCTTCCATACAGTAATGTTGGGACAAGCACTGCGTTATGTATTGCTACACGTGCCTTCTGGCTGAGGTGGTGGCTGCCGAGAAGTTGCCCCAACGCTCCGTTCACTCTATTTCCCGCATTCACTCTTCGCTCTATATCAGTGGTGTACCTTCCATCTCGGCTAAATCCACATCCAAGATATACAAATTCATCCACTTGCTCTAGTAGATACATCATTACCTATTGTTACACTTACATCTGTTCTGGCTTCATCTCTTTCAAAGACCATTATTTTGGTTTTGCTCACATTCACGCGTAGACCCCTTATCTTTTTTTTACTTATTTTATTTATTTATTTATTTGCATATAATGTGGTAAGTACAGAGATGTTATATATATATACAAAGAAGCATAAGACACATTATGCCATATTCAAATAGCATGCAAATATTTTACAAATTTGTCAAAGACTCAATCATTAACAGTAACAAGAATTTGAATTACATAAACAATAACGTCATATTTACAATATTAGTTGAAATGTCATAATTATAGTACTAGATTTATTGTTATATTTAATATATCCAGTTACAATGTCATGTATATAATATAAGTTACATTCCAATCACAGTAGTATAAACATAAATACATTCACACTGCGTGTCTTAAATAATATGAGTTGCGGCAATACTCTTTCAAAAAGTCATCGACGGAATAGAAGCTTTTATTAATCAACCATTCCTGTAAGGCAGGACCAAAATCACGGAATGACAATTTTACAATTTCTTCAGGGATAGAATTAAAAATAAGTGGAGCCATATACACACAGCATTTGCGGTACCCCTCCAGTCGAGGCACAGGCATTTGCAAATGTTTGTACGTAGCTTTACGCCTGTTCGTATTGTCATTTACTTCAAAGAGATCAATATTTATTTTCACAAATTTAGCGACCTCATAGATATAGATACATGGTACAGTTAAGAGATTTTGAGTTTTAAATACTGTCCTACAAGATTCAGACCATTGCATCCTATAAATTGCGCGAATGCATTTTTTTTGTGCTAGGAATACTTGCATTATTTGAGATGAGTAACCCCAAATCAGAATGCCGTAACGAATTATGGAGCAAACATATGCATGGTACACCAGTAACGCGATTTCTCTAGAAGCTATATCTGCTATTTTTCTCAAAGCGTACACGAACTTATTAATTTTTTTACATAAATTGTCAACGTGCTCTTTCCATATAAGATGTTCGTCAATTATTATACCCAAAAAATTTGTGCTGTGTACTTGTTGTACTTTTTGGCTCTCATGTTTAATTGTGTAATTACTATATTTAGTTCTAATGGATTTAAAATTAATTAATTTAGTTTTTTCAATATTTAGTTTAAGTTCGTTTAATTCTAGCCAGTTACTTACGTCTTTTAATGTATTGTTTATTTCATTCTCATGTGTATCTGGATTCTTACAATCTATGACTGTGGTAATATCATCGGCAAATAATACACAATCCTTTCCTGGGATAGCTTGCGGAAGATCATTGATATAAACTAGAAACAAAAGAGGTCCCAAAATAGTACCTTGTCCTACACCATAGGAAACACATCTTTGTTCCGAATCAAAATCTTCTAGATTATTTTTGACGCTGCTGTATTTGGTTACTCTAGTGAATTGTTTTCTATTGCTTAAAAACGACTCAAACCACTGTAGTGCTGGTCCTCGTATGCCATATTTATATAGCTTTTTAAATAGAATATGATGATTAACAAAGTCAAAAGCTTTACTTAAATCTAAAAAGAGCGCACTTGAAGGTATTCTATTATTCAAATTATTAGCTATAGATCTCATCAGAGTATAGACAGCAGTTTGAGTAGACCTCTTCCGTCTGAAACCGAATTGCTCATTAGCCAACAAATTGTGTTTGTTAAAGAAGTTGAGTACTCTCCTGTAAACAACCTTTTCAAAAACCTTGGAGAATATAGGTGTAAGCGCTATTGGTCGATAATTATTTTTATCTGTCTGAAATCCTTTTTTATATATAGGCCTAATGACAGACAGTTTTAGTTTATCTGGAAAACAGCCTTGTTCTAATGATAGATTTATTAAATATGTTAATGGTTGCACTATATATGGAGATATAAGTTTTATTAGTTCTGTGGTAAAATTATCGTAGCCTGATGACTTCGTATTCGCCAGTGATCTTATGAGATTATAAATTTCTATTTCATTTGTCGGCTCTAAAAAAATACTGTGTGAGATACCTACATTTATATATTTATTTGAGGTATTCCTGTGTGCTATCTTCGGTTCATTATCAATAATATCAATGTAAAAATTATTGAATATATTTGCAATGTCATACCCACAAGTCACTTCTGTGTTTTTATGAATAATTTTATCAATATATCGGTTTGGTCTACCATTTCCCATGTTGCGCTTTACAACATCCCATGAAGCTTTACATTTATTATTTGAGGCAACTATGTGCTTCATGTTATTGGAGTACTGTAGGCCATTCATGCATTTTCTTAGAATGTTTGAATATCTTTTAAATATTGTTTTTTTGTCAAGCGTTCTGCTTTTATAAAATTGATATCTTAATTTCCTTTTAGTTTTAAAACTAGTTTTAAGACCTTTTGTAATCCATTTTAACTTAGAAGTTATGAAGTATTTTTTTATTTTAATAACAGGAAAGCATAATTTGTAGAATAAAGATAATATACTATAGAACCCTTCGTAAGCATCACTAACCCGAGAAACATCAAAAACCTCCGAAAATGACAATCTGCTTATGCAATCAACAAATTTAGTCTTGTTTTCCTCACAAAGATCATGTTTGGTTATAAAATAGTACCTCTTGTCCTTACCACTTAAATATTCAAATTTTAAGACTTGGGCAGTATTGTGATCGGATAAACAGAAATTGAATACCCTGCCAGTGGCATTTGGTATATTACTGGCAATATTGTCAATACACTTGTTTAGCCGTGTTGGTTCATGGATATGACATTTCAATCCATAATTATACATAATTTCCTCAAATTGTCTACTAACTTTACTATTATCTAATAAATTAATATTATAATCACCAGCAATAACAACTTTGCATTTTTTTATTAGTAAATGCGTAAACAATCTGTGCAAATTCTCAAAGAAGTCATTAATACTCGAGTCAGGTGTTCTATATATACACAGGATTATGAGCTTAATTTTTTTCATTTCGATACCACATACTTCAAAAACTTTGTCAATACTCATATTTCTTATGTAAATTATATCTGTGAATTGATATATGTTTTTGCATAATATACATGTCCCACCTCTACGAGAATCCCTTGAGTAAATAGAGGCCATTTGGTAGTTCTCCAATCTCATATAATTTTCGTCACCTTTGGTGATAAAGTGTTCACTCAGACATATCACGTCAATATCGACATCAGATTCACGCAACTCATCTATTACTAGATCTAGATCTACCATTTTATTTAAGGCTCCGGCAATATTTTGGTGGAATATATTAAAATTATTTACATTACTCACGAAAAAAACTATTTTTATTTTTAGCTTTCGCATTTGTAGAAAAGCAGGGCTTATTTGGTTCTTTTATGGACTGAAAATAATAAGGGATGGTACCTTTCTGTGGTTGAGAATTCTTAATATAACCATTACATATAGTACTAGGCGATGTTCGAGGTATCGACAAATTTAGATGAAGTTGGGACTTTCTTTTGTCCGCTAAGGTCTTAATACACGTCTTATTTTTAAAAGACAGAAACTTTATATTATACTGGTCGCAATTTATTTTATGAATTAATTGGTCCACAAGAGTAACACTATTGTTTGCTTCAATAAACGAACAATTTGGGAAACTTTGTACTAATAATCTTAAATTATAGTTCAATTTGTTTTCATTTAAAAAAGGATTTCGAAAGACACTAACTATGTATACATTACATTTGTAGAGTAATTTAACGGCTACAGACATTTCGGTTAAAAATTTTATTGGATTAGAATCGTTGCTTCCACTTATTATTACTACACAATCTCTATTTGTTACTTCTTTCGATAACGTGTAGCAGCTTGATAAAACATCCTTCGTTGTAGCAAAAGGTTTTCTTATAGATGAGATCTTGTAGTCATTTATAATTAATTTATTTTTATGTTTTATTAGTTTATGTGCTATACCTTCTCCTTGATTATCAGACAATAAAATTACGTTACAACGTTCGAGCATTGTAGAAATAGGTTGCACTTTTATATTTTCTTTTATTCTGCTTATCTCCTCATATTTATTGTGATTTGTATCTTTGTATATTTTCGAGTTTATAGGGGTCCTGTACGTACTATCGTCATTTATTTTACTCTGCTTTGTTAGACTATTATTTTTTCTCTTTTGATTTTCATTAGACTGATTTTTAGGGGTCAGTGAAGACATATTTATATCTAACTTCCTTGCAGATATATAAGATCCATCCGCTAATGACTTTTTGATTTTTGAAGCCATAGATATATCATTTCTCCTGCAACTGATGCTTGTGATATACATATTTTTAAATTGCATAGTTCTCTGTTTTTCTTCTTGTAGCTGTAGACATAATGAATGGTTTTCTAGATTTAATTTGTCGACTTCAGCGTGGGCACAGGCCAATTGTTCTTTTAAGTCACTTATAGTGTTTAATAATTCAGTATAATCCTCACATTCGTAGCGAGTAGATAGATCCAACATACTCTTAACACTTCGTGGAGATGGGGAAGTTAGACAGTCATAAGACTTATTTGATTCTTGTGAAAGCGATCGTTGTCTACGCTTTTTCCTCACTGTAATATTACTGCATGATTCCATTTTTAACTGATTAATTTTAATGTTTCTATATAATCTTTACAACAGATAATATTTTATAAGATACAAAAAGTGAGAATCATAGGCGGCGGGGTTCGAACTCGATACACTTCTCGCTCGATATTACAGCATGTCATATACAAATGACGCCATCGGAACAGTTAATGATTTGCACTAAATTATGTGAGTATATGTTACTGAAACTATCAAGTATTTACAGAAGTTGTAACATGTCTTACCCACATAAGATTTTGAATAAAATCAACGATTAGATGTTTACAGTATCAATCGTATAGTGAATATTATATATAAATTTTGAGATTAAAGCACAGTTTTCACTAGTTTATATATTTAGTGTTTTGTGAAGCATATATATTGTTGTGTATAATATTTTAGTTGAAACAGCGCTTTTGAAGACTGGAGTTATTTGCACTTGTAGTTAAGTAAAACAATAACAATTTTGTACACAAACATTGTAAGATGATTAAAGAAGTTTATATTGTTTAAACATCACTGGACCGCTCTTGATTAAACCAATAAACACATAGTAAATAGTTCTGTTATAACGGACACCCGAAACTTTTATATCTGTTTTTCCACCACTATTTGTCTAGTTTATGTTAAGATGACATTATGTAGATAATTTCGTCAATAATTTCATCGAACTATGTTATAATTAAGCACAATAACTCACTTTAACTATTTATTTACACTATAAAAACACGGACGTAATTCTATTCATGCGCTAGGTGGCACCGCTCCCCCCACCTGATTATCCAATTATTTTTTTTTTTTTTTGTTTTTTCTACAAACGTAGAATAAAGCGAAAAATAAAATTTTTGAAAAGATTTTCATCTTGTTACTCCAAAGAAGAATAACTTTTAATGCGTGTACATGAGTACACATACACTTTTTTATTGCTCTTGGTGGCAAACAAGCAAACAGCACACCTAGTGGTAAGGCTTACTGCCGCCCATAGACCTTTACGATACCAGGGGTATAGCTAGGCCGCTGCCTACCAATGAAAATCTTAAACCCACCCAAAAAGTTAGGCTTCTGGCTCTCTCACCCACCGAACGAAGCGTAGCAGCACATTACCATTTCTCAGACGTCGATTTTTTGCGAGAGTGTGGTACTATCCCGGACGGACCGGCCCGCGGCTGTAGACAGAAAACTGTCAATACTGTGGTCTTACCGCTATTGTTTTGAAAGAAAAAAAAACTCAAACAATGTGTAATGAAGTCACTTATAGTGTTAGATAGACTAATTAGTTTTACTAGTTAGTTAACGAGGGGAGAGTGTTGGAGACTGTTAGCTGCTCTCGTTTTACGATATTAGGAGAAATCACAAGACATCAATACATTAGACATGCGGACATGTAATGATAAAATATAAACAGAAACAAGTAGGCAACAAACAGTAATGCGCAACTATTCATGGAGATTGATGATATATAGGAGGTACAAGGCGAGCTTTTGTATAAAGCGCCTACGTGCTACGCGCTACGAGCCGTGGCTACCACGCTACGCGATAGCGACGTGCCGCCGCCGTATGTACGTGGGGCTACGTGTTCTCGTGGGACCGTTGTACGGTGCCGTGTGCCGTAACCTCGTTATATTTTGTTTTTGTTGGACTAGGGATGTTAGCCTCAGATGGTTGTTACATCCTAACGCGTACTAGTCCTTGTTATAACTATTACTTGTGTAACATATAGACATTGTGAACAGATCAGATCGGAGGGTACGCATTCGGACTATGATACCGCTTTTATGTATGTGTGCGTGTTTAAGTGGACGCTAAATAATCAGCACGTACAAACGCAGCACCATCAAGGGATAACCCGTCACTAAACTGATCCTTGTGAGTTTACAAACTCACAATTAACTCAGACTCAGAATAACATTTTTTAGATCGCGTAAAGCATTGAATGTACTAGTACGGTAGTTCAGTCTATGTTTCAATATTTTAACGACTACACCTGCACGGTGTTGTTCAATTATGTCATAATATACATTTTCAAATATAAATTTCACTTCACACAATACACTTTTGTAACAATAGTAACACCATATTAATATTGCCTTAAGAAGACGCGCACACATACACATGTATACAATACGTTACGTTAATCATTTAATTAAAAATATGAAACATAAATTCGGTGAATGTCTACAATTTTTATCTCACTCAAGTAAATAAGAGGAAAAATATGTAGAGTCGTTCGTTATCTGACGACGGTCATACATACAGCGGTAGCAGGCGAATGTGACATTATGTAACATGACGTGTGTGTGTGTGTTTGTGGCTCTCAGTGTAGAGCGGTGCTGTGTGTGAGTGTGGGCCAAGACAACAGAGATGTCGACTGGGTCCCCGTCACGTAATACGCAACACATAGCTACTGCATGTAGAGTGCGGGGCACTCGCTACACTGTCGTGTACACACTGGAGTGACTAGTCATTGTGTTCAAATGGTACCAACATCATTGGTACAGATAGTTAACTATAAACCCTCAAATATACCACGATTCAACGTACTACAACTTTAATTGCCGAGCCTGTTGATGGCGGTATGCTCGCGCATCCAAGTCCCACCACAACCCGCTCGTATGTTGTAACACATTATAAATATCTGCGGTACCGTCCTCCACGTCTTGATTGGTGACCGTGATGCAATAAAAGTAAATTAAAACGTGGTAATACCCACCATAAACCGAGCAAAGTTGTGAAAACAATCTGCAGCTAACAAATGTATCAAAAAAAGAGGAAGTGCTGTTCGTATTGTTGTCTATATTATGTAATATGTATGTATATGTTTGTTGTTCATCACTCCACTTGTATTATTATTACTATACGTTAGTTTCAATTTTAATTTCTATCTTAATGACACTCTATAATGTTATATATAAGTGACTACAAATACTACCAACTGTTACTTAGCTCGTGGCTGTCATACAAGACACGAGTGAGAGCTCTATATCGACCTGGGACAGCTCCAACTGATGCCGTTTGTGCAACAATTACAATTCCAAGGTGAGTTGTAGTTATGCAGGCGACCGGTCATAAAACTGTTGCCATTAACATTTGCAATATTTTTACAATAGGTATGATCAAACAGTAGGTACATGTTGCCTCGACCTTAATGATTGGGAAAGAGCAGGAGAATGATGATTGCACTCCGTGTTATAAAATATCTTAGTTACTACGTTTTTGTATCTAATAATTACGGACTTTGTAAGACGCGGTAGGATTGCAAGGGTTCACTCTGGAGGTGTGCCCCGCCTGGGGACCACGTCCTGTCGTCGGTCGTTTGGAGAGACCTGTCATTGTCGACCATCGTCTCGGAGATGCTTGACAGCAACAAATGTTGGTCGTCGATGATCTCCTTTTGTGAGACTATAATGAAAAGGAAGGAGGCCGCGGAGCGGGAACGCGAGGCGCTTGTGGCCGCTGACTCACTCCGTCGCCGGTGACCAGGAAGGAGGCGCTATTATATGCACTTCCTCTCACCATCTTGAGGGACGATAGGACAGGGCCAGAAAGCCAAGCGTGGGGGTGCCGGGGATCGAGGATCGAATGTCAGTAGACGATCTCTCCGGCGCCCCGTAAAAGCGTGGAATAGGTCGCTGTGGTTTTAGGTTGGGTATTCCAGTCGGGCTTAAGCTAGCCTGTGAGCCCCACACTCCCCCCTGTCTGTCACTGACGGAAGATAGCGCGTAAATGCGTTTCCACAGCGATAACAAAAAAAAAAAAAATAAGGATTTCGAGGGCGAACTACTGTGGCGAAAGTTATTAGGGCATGGATATGAGGTGGTACCCGAAAGTGGAACCTCCTGGACGGCCCACCGATGACAAGAACCAGGGACTAGAGGCTGGCAAACGTTAGTGATAAGAACGTACAGCATGTTATAGGGTTGCACGAAGTTTCTTTCATCGCCCTGAACGGATCGAGAGGTCTGTCAGACTGTGACCATACTCTTCAGCTTATTTCAAAAATAAGAGTAGGTACTGTAAAATTAAGAGTTGTCCTACACTACGTCATCCGATTGAGGTACCATTGGCACCCGAGGATGTCTCTTCCTCAACGATTGTCGGTTCGATAATCGATTTGGTCTACCCTTTGCTACTTCAATGTGCTAATATTTCGAGCTACGTCTATGTATGTTCTATGGATTTCCGTATTCCAGATTTTATTACTTAAAGAAGTATTAATCACAGCATAGCACGCTGAGTGGCTTTGAGCCTTTTACGAGGCCGATATTAGAGACCATTTTAATATGTTCTAACATTATTGTGATATCAGTTTTTATTATTATATTACGATAACATAATTATATGAATATTTTACAATCTTCGCTCGTCCTTAATAATTTATGAATTGTACGTTGTCCCAATGTGTTGTGTGCGTGTGCTGCCCGTGTCGTGTCCGGGCACGTCGACGTCGTCGTCTGTCGCTGTGACGTCACCGTCGCCGCTCACACTGTGAACTTAACATCAACAAAAGTAAACAAACGATTAACGTTTAAATAGTTCAACATGAACTCGTGCGATACATAGACACTACAACGTGCGGTACACTGTAGTCTGTAGGCACTAGTTCGTTCGTTTAAATAATATTTAGTTTGTAGTACAAGTACGAGCAGATCTAGTACATTATAAATATTAAAAGATTGGAATTGGAATATATCAGTGTGTGAGGCCTGTGATGTTGTGTGTCAGGGCAGCCCTCAGGAGCGCGGTGGGTGCGCCTACCAAGAGTTTTATTAATCGCGGCGTTATCGCGCGAGCAAACACGGGGCCGCAGCGCACCGCGCCCCGCACCGCCCGAGTGTTTGCCCGGGGCTCGGGGCCGGGGCCGGGGCTCCGCGACCTAATATTGGCTCTCCACGTTACCTTTATAATATTCCTTATCACACGTGTGCGTGTGTGTGTGTGCATCGCGACCCGCGGCTGTCGCAACAGTGCGCCCGCCGCCCTCCGCGCGCCGTCCGTCGCGTTACTGCCGATCCGACCACACTTGAGACCATTAATATATAACATATATATATATATATATATAATACAATTAAATAACTACACAATAAAAGTATCAAATGCACAAATATTTGATATATGTACACATATGTATGACTCTAATGTTAAACACAAACAATATAATTATATATGTGTTGTGTTGTTATAAATAAATAAACAATTATAACGTATGTTTGTACAGGACCGGTGTTTACATGTGTGTGTGTGAGGTGAGAGCACTTCACAGATCGCTAAACTAAATACATGTCAATAATACATTGTACACACGATGGTACAATATAGTCCAGACTCCAGACCGACGCACGGCGTATGTCTGCGACTTGTGTCGTTAACCATGTGTCGTTTATATCTTGAACATTTTTCTAGAACAAAACGTACTTTCAAACGACGGACTAATGCGTTCCATAAGTAAAATATTAAAATAATTGTTAATGTCGTATCAAATGTCAAATCTACCGACTTCGAAGCTCGTCCGTGCAAAATTAAAACTCACAATAAATGTAATTTAAAATATAAAATTGTATTCCAGATCTTTAACATTTTTTTAACCTCAATTCGCGAAATCTGAGTCGCTTTAGTACCTACTATCATTAACATCGTACTACCATTTGTATTAACTTTTATTGTAGAGCACAGTCAATGTCTGCGGTGAAGCTGTCCCGGTCGCCGCAGTGTTGTTAGGAGGTCTCATGGTCATAGTCAATGTAATGTATCGATGCACGATGGTACAAAGGCAGGCAGGCGGGTGTAGCCTCACACGCGCGCGCGCGCCCTATATGTCGCATGAGGTACGCGCCGGCGCTCTTCCGCTTACAGACCGGAGCCGCTCCGTTTGTTTAGGTGTTCGCTAAAAACCCACAAAACGGTTTGTTGTAAGCACACAACTGCGCGGGGCCCCTTTCTCTATTTTAGGCAAACGCATCCTCTTTACACAACGCACATATACATAAATTAATACTTTAGTTAATATTTTTTCTATAAACTTAAACAAACTATACAATAACTAATAACGTGACAACAGAAACGTTAAATAGAACAAATGAGACAAATAGAATAAATGAGACAAAATATCGATACAATCACTGTTAATAATCTTCACCACATAATAGCCAAAAACTTGACAGAAATCATCTTAGGAAAACAAACTTTACCTCAATTCATTGCGAAAGGAAGAACTTATATGATCCCAAAAACTAATACTTATTCTGCACAGCCTTCTCAATACAGACCAATTACATGTTTACCTACAATATATAAGATTCTTACATCAGCTATAGCGAGAAAAATCACCACACACATTGAAACCCATAAAATAATAGCAGAAGAACAAAAAGGTTGTAGACAGGGCCACATGGGCTGTAAGGAACAATTAGTTATAGACTCTACTATCCACAAGCATGCAATGATTAAAAATAGAAACCTACATTGTACTTACATAGATTATAAGAAAGCTTTTGACAGTATTCCTCATTCCTGGTTATTAAAAATTTTAGATATTTATAAAATCAGCCCTAAATTAATAAAATTTATAGAGAAAATTATGCCTCTGTGGAAAACAACGTTGCAATTAAATACTAGCGAAAAAACAGTTACTACTCGAGAAATATCCATAAAAAAAGGTATATATCAAGGTGATTCTTTAAGTCCCTTGTGGTTCTGTCTTGCCTTAAACCCTTTGTCACATCTATTGCATCAGTGTAATGCTGGATACTCCCTCAAAGATTCTACAGATGAAACAATTATTTCACATTTGATATACATGGATGATATAAAATTATATGCCAAAACTGAAAAGCAAATGAATAATCTAATATATAAAGTAACACAATTTAGTAATGACATTAACATGAAATTTGGACTAGACAAATGCAAAACACTACATATAGTAAAAGGGAAAATACGTCCAGGTGATTACACTGTAGACAACAACGTCATAACAGCTATGGAAATTACAGATTTATATAGATATTTAGGTTACGAACAACTAAAAGGACTTGAACATATAACCATCAAACATACATTAACTACAGAATACAAAAGAAGAATAAATATAATTTGTAAAAAACAATTAAATAGTAAAAATATGATAAAAGCAATAAACACATACGCCGTACCAATTCTCACCTATTCCTTTGGAGTAATAAAATGGACCAAAACTGATATAGAACAAATAGAAAGAACCACACGCACTACACTCACTAAACATAATCACCTACATCCAAAATCAGCAATAGAGAGACTAACTATCAAAAGACATGATGGCGGCAGAGGTTTGATTGACATTTATAACTTATGGCAGAAACAAATGAGCTCCTTAAAAACATTTTTCTATAAAAAAGCAAATAATAGCAACATACATAGAGTTATAGTACATAGTGATCATAACTACACGCCTCTAAATCTACACGAATCTCGAGATACTTATAATACCCCTAATAACCCACAATCAAAAATACTTGAAAACTGGAGGAAGAAAACGCTTCATGGACGACACTGCCATGATTTAGAATTACCCCATGTAGATGCAGAAGCGTCCAATAAATGGCTTCAAATAGGGTCTTTATTCCCGGAAACAGAAGGATTCATAATCGCAATACAAGATCAGATAATAAACACTAAGAACTACAAGAAATATATAATAAAAGATCCCACTGTTCTCAATGATAAATGTCGTAAGTTTCATACCCAACCAGAAACCATACAGCATATAACTGGAGCATGCATTACTCTCACTCAGACAGATTATACACACAGACATAATCAAATTGCTAACATTATTCATCAGAAATTAGCTATCAAGCATAGTCTCGCAGAAAATAAACACACACCATACTATAAATACACACCTGAAACTATACTGGAAAACGAAACCTACAAACTATATTACGACCGCGCCTTACTCACTGATAAAACGATACATTATAATAGACCAGATATAACACTTCAGGATAAAAACAGTAAAATTACTTATTTGATAGACATCGCAGTTCCTAATACACACAATATCCAGAAGACAATAGCTGAAAAAATAACTAAGTATACAGAGCTTAAAGACGAAATAAAAAGAATATGGAGACAAAACAAAGTATATATTGTACCAATAGTCCTCTCTACTACCGGTGTCATCCCTAAATATCTTCATCATAGTCTCAAGTTGATAGGTTTACAAAAAACCATTTACATCACTCTCCAAAAAGCTGCAATTTTGAATACATGTAGAACAGTAAGAAAATTCATGGACATAGAAGAAACTGATATAACCCCACAATCACACATCACATAATCATGTGTCATCAATACACTAACATACGTATTAATCTGTAACATATAAATTCATCACACGCTGCATTTACTTGGTGACAACCCGTAAATGCAGTTTAAACCAGCCCCGTGCTGAGAAAAACAATCTACATAAAAATAATAATAATAATAATATTTATTTGCGGAACATAGGTAATACAAGGTTTTATAATTAGTTATGGTAAGCGAGTCGCTATGTTCTACCTTTCGGGCATGCAAATTATAAGGTTTACAAATTTTTATTAGAGTTGTCTCTGTCTAATATATGAACAATCAAATTAAATGTCAAATTAACAAAATAATGCCATAGTCAACTAAATTTACATTACATAATTGTCATTTAAGAAATCATTAACATTATAAAAGCAGCGCTCTACTAAAAAGTCCTTTAGACGTTTTTTGAATTGAGTTACGTTTGTGAGTTTGATATAGTTAGGTATTTTATTGTAAACCGTAACTGCCATACATAAGATATTTTTATGCATTAATGCTGTAGTGGCCTTTTTTATCCTTAACCTAAAATTATCACGTCTATTCCGTGGCAATGATCCGAGTGTCTCAAACAGATGAGAGTTAGTTTTGACGAAAACAGCTGTTTCGTAAATATATATTGAAGGTAATGTCAGAATTTTATATTTTTTAAAATATGGCACACAGCTGACTCGTGTTCTTAAATTAAATATTGCTCGGATACATCTTTTTTGCATTTTAAAAGCTATGTCTTTGTTTGTAGAGTTACCCCAGAATATAATTGCATATCTTAGATTGGTTTCAACTATTCCATGATAGGCCGTTATTAAAGCATCATAATTTAGAACATGTGCAAGTTTAAAAAGTACGTAGGCAGATTTACTAATTTTTTTACAAAGCATATTTATATGAGCCTTCCAATTAATTTCACTATCAATAATAAGTCCTAAAAATTTGTTACTATTTACTTCAGTTATTTTATTAGCTTGATAATTAATATTTAATATTGGAGTAGTCATTCTTTGGTGAAATTGGATAAGATTAGTCTTCTTAAGATTTATTTTTAGATTATTCTCAGTCAGCCATTGTATTATTTGTGTCAAAGTATTATTTATGTCAGTTTCATATTGATTAATGTCATTACAGGTTATTATAGCAGTACTGTCATCAGCAAATAATGACATTGGTTGCGATACTGCATTAGTAAGATCGTTTATGTAAATTAAGAATAATAGTGGACCTAACACACTTCCTTGGGGTACACCATGATTAATAATTCGCTTATCAGATAAATAGTCTACTTCAAATTTATTTATAAAATTAATTCGCTTAATACAGGTATATTGGATCCGGTCAAGTAAATACGATCTTATTAGTTTGAGTATATTACATTAGTTTGAGTATATTACAATCACTGTTACAGTTATTGTTACAAATGATAAATAAAGAAAATGATAATTTATAAACCACGTCATTCACAGGCGAGCACACGGGCACACGTCGCCATTGTCCTGCTCATATCACAATTACTTTACATGTACCTACTCCCCTACCATCGTGCATATTGCAAAAGCTTTACCAATAGTTTTACAACTGGCCGTCTGGTTGACGTCCACCTCGACAATGTAATTGTTGTCCAGATAGCATCGGATGTTGTTGGCTCAGGCCTGTGAAGTCACCTAATCGTCTTATACAATACCCACAAGAAATGTAAGAGTTAATTATATTGTGGCCACAACACAAAGTAGTTTCACAAATAAATACGATATTAGCGCTTATAGCACTCGACACCAACAAGTTGCAGGAGTTCAGCTAACCTCTAACTATATTGTCCTTACAATCCGCCCAGTAGACATATTGTATACATCCGTATCTAATATGATAATGTAAAAAGCACAACAACAGGCTGGTGTACTTAAATAAATAATAAATATCTGGATGACCGAGCCTTGCTCGGTATTTTCTTGTTAGTGTGTTTTGAAAGATATATTTAAATATAATAAATATAATGAAAACATAAATTAAAAAGTCAAAAGTAAAAATAGAAACTAAAAAAATATATCGAGCAAAAAGTAACCAGAGTCGCGTTTGTTGTATGGGAGCACACCTTAAACGTTTTTATTTTTTTTTAGTATTTGTCGGTTTAGCGGCAACAGAAATACATCATCTATGAAAATTTCTGTCTGACTGTTTAACTATCATGGTTCATGAGATACATCCTGGTGATAGACTGATAGACGGACGGACGAACAGCGAAGTCTTAGTTATGAGGTCCCGTTTTACGCTTTGGGTACGGAACCCTGAAAAGGTTAAACTCACATAAAACTTGGTACAATCGAAATACTCTTTAAAATTAGAGTGTTTCAAAAGTCACAATACTGTATTAATGCGGCATTTGAAAGTTTCTAAGTTATAAAGAGGTCATACACTTTTAGGACACGGCGTCATAGGAACGTTGAGTTTGAAATTTTAAATTCTTGGACAGCAATTTTCTAAGCCGAATAATGTAATTGAGAGCCATGATAACACAGTGTTCGGTACACTGTGATAACTGAAATCCATCGCTCATAAGAAGTATTACCCGTTTTTATTTTACTGTGGAGAGGGTATTTTTACCGCATAATGATTAAGAAAGAGAGATAGTCATTTGCTATATTTTGGTTCGCTGTTTAGCCAGCGTTTAATCAACATATTTGTAAAAATCGAGACGGAAATGCTGAGTTATATTAGGAACAATCAGTAAGATACGATAGGGAAACAGGATGTTAATATTAATCAGATTGGTCGCAAGACGCCATTACCTACCTATGTGCGCTACTGCGGTCGTTTCGATTTCTTTATACCAATTACTTGCAAATACTTTAAATCATTCGAAGGGGTCGAATATCAAAATAAATCCTTCGAATAAGTGATAAACCCCGAATCCAACAACCGGTTGAATTCCTGAATACTCTGCAGGCTCCCGGTATCCCACCTCACATCTTAAAATTAAGAGCTGGCGCGCCAAAATTATACAATACCACCAGTTTGCATAAATTTATTGCAGAATAAACATTGCATTGCAATGTAATCGGGTCAACTATACTGACCGGTGGTTCTCGAGGAGAGTCTGTATTTTTTCCTAGTATTCTTCAAATACCATCAAATTACTTCTTCGAATTTCAGAGAGTGCAGTTTGCCATCAAAGTCTGCTTTGCATAAACAAAGCTCGAGGTCAAATTGTTAAGGTAGCGGTAGTAGACTTGAGAGAAAGCTGCTTCTCCCATGAGCAATTGTATGTGACATGCTTCAGAGTAAGCTCACAGAGTAGCCTGGTAATTCTAGCATCCGAAAGAAAAACAAAAGATATTGTTTACAAATAAATACTGTAATAGGTGTAGTATCGCGGGTGGATGTCAAAGAAGTGGTACCAGTGGTCGGCCTAATTTCGATAGAAAAGACGGTGGGTTATGGGGCTGCACACTGCCCTTCCGTCGCTTCGGTCGTAATGAGCGCGGTGTGTTCAGAACATAGCCTGCTAAGAAAAAAGCCTCGTGTCCATAATATATAACAAAATTTCATGTTATTTTCATCTTTATTAAACCTTCCCTACACTATAATAAAGATTGTTAGCATCATCATCATCATCACAGCCCATATACGTCTCACTGTTGGGCTCGGGCCTCCTCCATAATGGGAGGGAAGTTAACCTACTATACCGCGCTGGTTAGACGTGTTGGTATAAGGTTTTGTTTCGAGTTTTCCTTCTCTTGCATAGATGTTATATGCATTTTATATCTTTTAGTCTTCTCTTACGATCACCCACGGGTAAGAAAGGGGGTGGTGAATGGTATTTTTACTCCGTCACCACATGGATAAGATTATTGTACTATATAAGTACCTATACAAACATTTACACATAACAATTTATAAATGACAATAAAATAAATAACGTAAAAAATAAACAAAAATCCTATTAGAACCATTTTCGACTTCTATGCAGACAAAGATGCAGGCAAATGATAATAATTAATAAATAATAATAAAAGGCCAAAAAGTAAGTAAGAGAAAGTAAGGATCCGAACCGAGCTCGATTTTCCAACTGAGCTAAATATCTATTCTTAATGACAGCGTCAAAATTTGAAAACCGTCATATTCTAATAGTTTTAATTCAAGGGAAAATTATATTTTTTGTTGCCGGAAAATACTGACAAATAAATATTTTCTATAATTGAAACCTAGCTAGATCGATTAATCGCCCCCGGAACCCCTTGTATGCTAAATTTCAAGAGAATCGTTAGAGCCGTTTCCGAGATTCAGATTACATATATATATATATATATATATATATATATATATATATACAAGAATTGCTCGTTTAAAGATATAGTGAGATAGTGAGATAACACAGTTACAGTAAGAGCAGTACCTACCAATGATATCAACATATCTGTGTAGCGACTGATTAGTGCACAATTGATTCTGCGGCGTGATACTTATGGCACCGGTGAGCCGTAAGAGCAGACTGAAGTGCCACCTGAAGAAACCGAGTACAGGAATGAAAATAAAAAAATCTAGGTTTAGACATGTTGAAAAGAATATTTCACAAGGTTCTACACTGAGACCAATCCTCTTTTGTATTCACTTTATATATATATATATATATATATACCTATTTGAAATAAAAAATATTTTACGTTTTCTATCGCGTTTGTATTTGATTTGTGATCATGGCCACGGGAAGAAACGCTGTGTTCGAAACGTCATGCGATTAAAAAATCAAACACCAACGCGATGGAATCTGTAATAATAGTTTTATTTTAATATTATATTTTTTAATAAATAAAATTTTAAACGTGTAAAATACTCCCGTATATATTTAAAATAATTATATATAAAGATTATAAACTAGGATATCTAAGTTAGTATAACTTTATCAATAACTACGTGGATTTAGCAATATCTATAGTTAACTATAATAACATTAAAGTATTATTATTTACAACAATAGCAAAAGGCAAACAGATACTACAGGTAAACACTATTGCAGAACAATGTTAAGTTTAGGTAGGCACAGGAGTACGTATTGAGAATCATTTAACTGACACTGAACAAGCACTGAATTCATAATGAATTATTTTTTTAGGAGGCTCCTTAACTATATTGCATTTGATTAGCTAAAAATGTTGTACTGTACTCTAGTAGTTTCAACTTAGATATAGCAGGAGAAATATTACGAGTACAATATAAATTATATTACGTGAAGTAACTGAATGGACAAAGTAACCCTTACATAAGTTAGGGGTTACCTTACTCAACACAAAATATTCACGGTTCCTTGTATATTGGTAGTACATTTAGAGATATTTGGGAGAGACGATAGTGATATTTGGGTGCATGTTGCTGATAGTGGATATAAATAATTTACTTTTCATTTCATACCATATTTAGTCATCATCATCATTCTCCAGCTCTTACCCCAACTACTTGAGGTCGTCGCAACATGTACTCGTACATATTGCAAAAGTTATTGGTAACAGTTTTATGACCGGCCGCCTGCCTGACGTCAACCCTCCTTGGATTGCATTCCCAATTGACCAAACGGCATCAGATGGAGTTGGCCCAGGTCGTTATAAGGCTTCTCAAAGAGGTCTAAACGTGAATGTGAGCAAAACCAAATATAATAATGGTCTTTGAAGTAGATGAAGCCAGAACAGATGTAAGAGTAACAATGGGTAATGATGTACAAGTGGATGGATGGATGTGCAAGGGGATGAATTTGTATATCTTGGATGTGGATTTAGTTGAGATGGAAGGTACACCACTGATATAGAGCGAAGAGTGAATGCGGGCAATAGAGTGAACGGAGCGTTGGGGCAACTTCTCGGTAGCCACCCCCTCAGTCAGAAGGCACGTGTAGCAATACATAACGCTGTGCTTGTCCCAACATTACTATATGGAAGCGAGAGTTGGGTATGCAGAAAAGAGTATGAAAGTAAAATTAATGCGGTCGAAATGCGATCTCTACGGAAAATCTGTGGAGTTAGGCTGATCGATCGCATTCGTAACGACGACGTAAGAGAGCGAGTAGGAATGAAAGAGAGTATTGGTAAAGATGCGAATGGGAATGCGCCGATGGTTCGGACATGTGGAAAGAATGCCGAACGAACGTCTGGTTAAGAAGATATGCAATGCGAAAATGAAAGCATGTAGGTACCGGGGGAGACCGAGAATAACCTACCTAGACCAGATCGGTCATGTACTGAAGGAAGGTGGAGTCAAGAGTCTCCGAAACCGGCGAGCGTGTATGAAGAGAATTATGAATGTTGAGGAAGCGAGTGAAGTATGCAAGGTCTTCAAATTACTGAAATTTTTAGCATTTAATATGCTTAATTATTTATAAATACCCGATACGAAACGAAAAATGAAGTCACAAACGGGGTGTCTGTCTAATGTCATTTTTCGTTTCGTATCGGGTATTTATAAATAATTAAGCATATTAAATGCTAAAAATTTCAGTAATTTGAATAACAAGGTTGTGTCATCGTTTAATACAATTCTAACTGTAAAGTTTGAAGTATTAAGTCTATACAATGTGTAAACATTGTCCGATAGATGGCATACGTCACCTTGAAGACGTAAGATATAATATGAATCGAAATTTGCATGTCCTAAAATACTTCACGATGGTGTAAGTGGCAGCACGATTGGGCCAGATTCCCAATAGGTGCGACCCCGCTTGTGACATCATTTTTCGTTTCGTATCGGGTTTTTATATGCAAGGTCTATCCTTGCTCTGGCACTCTGTTCTCTCTGCCTACCCTGCAAGGGACATGGCGTGATGGTATGTATGTAATCGTCTTTTATAACATCCACGAGCAAATTAAGTGTTGGTAGTATTCGTAGCCGCTACCACACAGCAATCATTATAACATTTAGTATATTGTTATAAATTAAGTACTTAGTTTTATTTAAGACTGCAGTCCTCGAGCGTGGGAACTTATGATTGAACACACACAATCACATTTTCTAATCACACAGACGCATCGCACAGTATTAATACACGCACCCTGGAAACGAATAAATCTGATTGCCGGTGCTTGCGTTAGTTACATTTTTATTACACGCTTGTATTAGTAGAATCTTCACAGTGTCACAGAAAACACGCAATGTACCTATAAGCATAAGCTTGTCGCGTCGCTAAGCTTGCAGTGAGTAGCCGGCAGCAAAAGATGGGGTCAGAGTCTCAGAGTGTATGCTTTCTGGGTATTATACACAGAACAAAATACTTAGAGAGAAGAACGACAACTTCATACTGTAGAATTGCTCACACGGTGCACACTAGCGCTCCAGTTTATTTCATCGCAAAACATTCGTAGTGCAGGTTACTCAAAAATGTGATTATTTCAAAACAATATTCAGCTATCGGATTCCTGATTGCTCAGTTTGCACAATACAATTTAGGTCCATATATTCGAATATATAAAAAATGCGCGATTTATGAAATCTCGTAACATTAAAAACAATAGTTCCGTATAAGCTTGCAACTCCATTTTGATCATTTTTGTCAGTAAAAAATGAATAATTTACTGCAAAACTATACCTACTACTTTATTGTGAATTTGACTTTATTTTTTTATGTTTATTTTATATTATTAATTTTCTTTCGGTTTCCCCACATCTACTTGAAATATGACTTCGATGCGATTACGATAAGTACTTGCATAGTGTTTGACAATTAATTCGGTTTACAAAAATACATAATTAAATTTGGATATGTATAATGTACCTTGATCTTTTATTTGCTCGAAGAATATAAATTAGCAGCCGTGTTCGACGCTGACACTCGCAACACACCGTAAAGAAATTATCGCGAAGCTACGGAGCTCGACTCGAACAACTAACGGACGGGCTCTCTCACCTTGGATACTGAGACGACACTGATTATTTTTCTTTGGACGTGTTTTATTATAATGCTGATTACAGGACGTTTTTGGTTCATAGTAAAATGTATGGACGATTTCGGCTAAAGAATCAACGGTTTTTAGGATTATTTTATAATTTTTGATTTAGATTAATAAAAAACTTGAATGGTGAATGTATTATTCTTACTTTCGTCTCATGATTCAATTGAAAATATTTACAAATATATCAACGGGATGGCCTAGATAGTTAAAATAGCAAAGGTCGATTTCGATATTTTTGATCCATGTTGACGAATTCTTTTCTCGAAAGTTAAGAATTATCTTAAAATTATGACACGATGTTTCCATAGTCATTTGTTGAGCATTTGAGATATTTTTTTAGTATCATTCAATGCAGTAAATTTTTAGATATATTTAAAACTGAAAGTGGCTATTCGCGCGTTTCTTAGGGACGCGCCCCTTAAAAGATAACGTTAACAAAACATTTAATTTGTATGTATTGTTTGTTTTGTAGATCGAGCATGGAGAATGTACCGCAGATGGAGCCACGCGACGTGGACACGTCCGCCGAGGCGTTGCAGCTAGTTAAAAATGAAGAGCGTCTCGAGGAGCAAGTAGAGTCAGGAGTGAGCGCCGTCCGAGGAGATGGCGTCGACCAACAGCAGCAGGCGTCCCCCGCACCCCACTCACAGTCGGTGATCACGTCGCGGCGTGGCGTGCGCACTATAACCACCGCGGGACACATCACCACTGACGACGGCGAGCTCGGCGGCGACGACGGCGTTAAGGACGAGCCATTAGAGCATGAGTCACAACAGCTGCAACAGTACGCGCCCAAGCTGGAGGAGGCGGGCGAGCCGCGTGACCTTCACCATCACTATGACGAGGAGCGCCTGCGCATGGCGGAGGTGACGACCGCGCGGTACCTCGCCTTCAAGCAGGAGCCGTATCGCACGTTGGCGGCGCCGCCGGCAAGTGAGCGGCGCGCGCCCGAACCCTACCGCGGGGCACCACGCGCCGCTTGCCCTCGCACGGCGCTGCGCTACGGGGCACCGCACCACGTGATCGTAGCGCATGACGAGCTCGACGCGCACGATGCCTTCCTGCCGCACAAGGACAAGGAGCAGCTGCAGTACGCGACTGCGCCGGACGCACTCGCCGACCACGCGGCCGCCGCCGGCGCACTAGAGATGATCCAGACCACCGCGCTTGGCAACCAGCAGGCGGTCGGTGTGGCGTACCAGCAAGTCAAGTACGAGACGCGCGCCGAGCCGGAACCACGCCCCAGCACATATGCAAGTCTACAACCTGTCACTTCGGTGCACGGCGGATACGCTTACGCGAGCCAGAGTCCGCAGTACGTCGGCGCTGCCGCCTACGGCGCTTACTCCGGTGGCGGCAAGGAGCTGTTGACGTTGTATGGTGCCGGAGCAAGCGGTTCGGCAGCGGGTGGCGCGCGCGGTGATGACTCGCCCCCGGGTCAGCTGCTGTACCGTTCGGACCCCACGCTGTCGTCGTCATCTCTGGCGCCGCGCGGTGCGCACGTTGTGTACGGTTCAGTGGTGCCCCAGTCGCAGGCGGTCTACGAGGCACCTCCTAGTCCTAATTCTCAGCAGGTGAGTCGCCGGTGCGCTCCGCACATTTCTGATGCCAGTATGCTATGCGCGCATGTGTAACGCCGAGTCGTGTCTGTTGTAGGTGACGCTGTACACACACGCCAACACTGTGCAGTACAAAGTGGGCGGGGAGCACTACCTGGGACAAGGCGGCGGCGTAGAGTACGTGCCCGTCTCGGGATACGAGGGCGGTCTACTCGTCGAGGGCTACCCGGCACCGGCGCAGGGCTGGCCCGCACACAACCTACTGCCCATCGACGACGGATTCGATCCGAGTACGTAGATACTGTGTCCCCTTGTTATCTGAACGTACAGACGGTGCTTATTGTGTGATTTTGTGTGTTTTAATCGTTGTATGACGCAGGTATGGCGGGCATGGGTGAGCTGAAGGAGTGCGTCAACTGCGCCGCAGCGACCACACCGCTCTGGCGGCGCGACGGCACCGGCCACTACCTGTGCAACGCGTGTGGCCTCTACACGCGTATCAATGGCGTCAACCGACCACCGCTCAAGGGGCAGAAAGCGAAACCGCAGCAAGCCCTGGTAGCTATCGAGTCCGCCTCCTCGCCGGCCGTGGCGCTCGTCGCCCTGGCCGGCGCTCCCGTAACGTCCCCTTTGTCTGTGTGCAGCCCGCGAACGGCAATCGTCGCGTGGGTGTGACGTGCGCCAACTGCCGCACGTCCAACACGACGCTGTGGCGGCGCAACAACAACGGCGAGCCGGTGTGCAACGCGTGCGGGCTGTACTACAAGCTGCACAATGTGAGCGCCCCGTGTGCCGTGTGCTGTCTGTGTGCTGTGTGATGTGTGTGCCGTGCGCGGTATCTAATCGCGCAACGGTTATCAGGGAACTCCTCGACAAATATTGGGCCCGTATAAAAAATCAAAACACAGGGTACGTTTAATCTCGCGAGATAAAGCGCGGGGCTAGCGACTGATATAGAATTATCATCGCGCGACCACGAATATTCATAATGAGATAAATAATCTTTTATCAATTATCTCCTCGCGACTAGATACGCGCTTGTTTAAAGGATGATAGGAGCGATTACGAGGGGTTCCCCCGTACGTGCGTGCGTGACTAGTGTCTGACGGAGTTTACTCGGTGCACAGGTCAATCGGCCGCTCAGCATGAAGAAGGACGGCATCCAGACGCGCAAGCGCAAACCCAAGAGTATGGGCGGCGGACACGGCGTGCCTCGCCCCGGCGGACCGCCTCTGTCAGGTACGTGAGTGTCGAGCGCTGTGGGTCGGGGTAGCGAGCGCATGCCGCAGTGCAGCGTGTAACGTGCGTGTGTTGGCAGTGGAGGTACACCCGCACAGGGTGCTGCCCCCGCTGTACGCGGCGCTGGAGGCCCCGGCGGAGCTGACGGCGCGGCGCCCGCACGACGCGTGAGCGAGCGCCCCGGCCCGGCCCGGTGCGCCCTCGTGCTGTGACTGCTCACGCCGCCCCGGGACTGTTATGACGATCAGTGTGGTGACGGTGACATGCGATATTAGTTGAGCGCGTTCGTCTCTCACACGACAGCCGCCCGCGCGCCCTCCCGACAGTTCGCATACAATAATTGAATACACGTGTAAGTATACCGTCATGTGTCACGCATAAAGCTTGTAACTGCGTTATCGGGCAGCTGTCTGTGTGATGTGAGGACGCTCGTACAAGTGCTAACCATTAGGGCCCGTTTGTAACCGTGTTTCTATGTGTGTGTTGCAGGCTACCAGCGCTAGAGCGCGCCACGACGCCGCAGGGCCGGCCGCCGGTGTCGCCCGCTAACACTACACAGTGGTGAGGCGTCACATTGCGCTCAATACAAACACTATCTAGTGAATGCTACCTACCTACGTACCTAACCATATGTAAACAATGCATATACAAGAGCGTTACTTTAATATATGTGGTGTTATGTCGGCACGAGTGTACGACACGCGCACACACTGCGCCGCGCCGCCTCCAGGGCACTAGTCGGCCGCCTGGTGAGACAGCCAGCCAGTGTCGGTGCAGACACAGTCGTCCAACCCCTGTGTACATTATTGAGACGAAAGTATTTCATGGAGTGCAATTGACTACTTTCTATGTAGAATGATAATTTGTTTTTTTATTTTGTATATGTTCTATGTAGTAAGGTAGGCCGTTATATGTAATACGGTCGTATGTCGGGTGTGACGGTGAGACACCGTCGCCGTCGTCACTCCCGCGTAGTGAACATTAAACAGTCGGTGTGTGTTCGGGCGCGCTGCCTCGTCTGTGTGTGTGTGTGTTATCACGTATATCTATTAGATACAGTTGATAAGCGCGATGCGTCAGCCCTTCGCTAGCAGCTAGCTATATATATATATATATATATGTGTGTAATGTGTACACGTTACAGTTTGTTTGTTTAATGTAGAGCAACACATGGACGATATAATAATGGTAATTGTTAACTTTCACTGTAAAAGAAGACAGTATTGTTTGTACTATATACCATGTATGTGACTGGCGTGGGACGGCGTCGCCGTCAGCTCCGCTCTACACTACAACATTCAGATATAGGTAATGTATTGTAATAGGTATACAATATTGTGTATAAATGTTTAGAGTGATTGATGCGGTCTGTGTGTGTGTGTGTACTCGGGGGCGGTGACGTCACGCGTCGTCCGCATGCCTGTCTGTGTCTGTGTGTGCGTGTGTGTACAGAGATGGTCAGCTGTAGGTAGGCTGTGGCTGTAGCCATAAGTGAGAAGTACTTAACTAGTTGTATGTTATGAACAGTATAACTAGGTGTAATATGTATGTATATATGTAGGTACGTACACTAGGTACAGTACAGACCAACGAATTTACTATAATATATATATACCGACTACGAATGATGGGTGTGTGTGCGCGTGCGTGCGTGTGTGTGCGTGTGTGTCAGTTTGTTCAGCTAATTAGGTTTAAATATTTATATTTTGATAATAATGTTTAATGTGTTATGTTATAAGAGTTTACAAAACCAGTGACTTTATAAAACTAGTTGCCAAACTTATAACGTTGTTTGTTTCAAATAACTACTCAACCTAACATTCCTTCCTCTTGTATTTCCTTAAAAAATATATAACGATCAGAGTGTTAGCACATACTCGTAGGTCACACCACGGTCCAACGGATACGTGTCTCACGTTACAAGTGACAAACGAATTCACAACAGTCACCACGTCATCCACTTGTACAACTGTACTGAGATATAACTCGACTATTGGAATTTCGGCGGGAACATGAAACTTTCATATAGTGTTGCCCAAATGCAAAATCAAAACTTGCTGCAAGTCTCGCAGCGCTCCCTTAGACAACATGTTACGATTCAATTGACAAAGAAAGTATTGTCAACATTTTGTATTGTTAATAATATACCAGTACCTACACCACGGATGATCATTTGACATGATTTTAAACAGTCTCATGACGGACGGGTGTGGTTATAGCACCACTCCCGCTGTGTGCTGTGTATGTACCTAATTATTGATAGTGGTAGGTACACTGAGTGTCACTAGATGTAAGGAATGTCATTCTTTAGTTGGATATTTCATTTATATCAAAACAAGTGACTATGTGTTATTGTAACAGTGAGAGTTACAAGACTTGAGACTCACAAGAGTCTTGCATTTGGGCAAGACTAGTGTTATGTAGTGACCTTGTATTATATCTAGTATTTTAATATGTTATATTAAATATTTTTGGTGACATTTCATGATGCGTAAGAAGTGTTGGAATGTAGTGAATATAATATAAAAGTGCTCTACCTTTTCATTATTCCCTAAACTTCCTAAAAGATACTATTAATAGTGCTATGGCCGCGCTGTTGATGATATCAACTTGACTTACTGACGGTCAATGACTAACACGAAGAGACCAATGACGTGAAGTAAATTATAACTTCCCACTGGTAACTACGGCTCGTAGGTATAGGTAGCTGATTGTCAATACAAAGAAAAGAAGAAGAACAACTTGACTATTATTGTTTGTCACACCGTAGCCGTCTGTGTTGTGAGTGCGGACGGGAGGTGGCTCGGTACACGACGGCGACGGTCAGACAGCTGGTTATTTGCGTGACAATCTATGTAACGTTTACGAAATCACACAAATTGATAAATAAATGTTCAATGTCTACAGTAGGTAGAGTACCTACGAGTAGTTCTGTGTGAGAAGCAATAATATATCGCGCTTTAGTTGCGCGCGCTTCTCTCGTAACAACATGCTATGCGAACACTAGAAATATAATGAGTAATAGGTAATCCTCTAGGAAGCTCCTAATTACTTATAGCTAATGTTTAGTAAGTAGGTAGGATAATCCGGCTCAAGATGTAAAGGCAATAAAAATACGAGCAGGTACCGTCTTATCGGATCATTCGACGAAATTCTGTTGTAGGGATTAAACATAGCTTTTTCTTAAATTTGAGTACTGGCACCCCTCCAAACACTTACGTTACGTTCTTAAATGAACAACTAATGGAATGATGCATTGAGTCCGCGTAGATATACTTATCATATACATAATTTACCAGTGTGGCAGCGGCTACGAATAGGTACGTACTACCAACCCTTACCTTGCTCGTGGATGTCGTAAAGATGACTAAGAGCCTTGTAACGACCTGGGACAACACCATCTGATGCCGTTTGGCAATAATTACATTCCCCAGGAGGGTTGACGTCAGGTAGGCGGTCGATCATAAAACTATTGAAAATAAGTTTTGCAACATGTACGAGTAGGGTACATAATGCGTCGACCACAACGTATTGGTATACCAAGAGCAAATGAATGATGATGATATGAATATACAGAAGGTACCTTCCCTTTGCGATAACTGCAACCGACATTTTGGAGTCCGTATCGAATATCTAGATTGAACATATACCTACCTATATCTAAACTAAAACAAATATTAGGTAAACTAGTGTTTCTCAAATACAAGACCAACACTTGAGTTAACGTGAGTTACAATAACACAGTCATATGTTTTGAACACATACTACAGAAATAAAAAAATCAATTAAATTAATGAAATTTCATTAATTTAGCGGCGTTAACTGCACCTATAACTATCTATAATTACGTACACACCACTTACTGGAAGTAGGGCTATTTATTTATTTATTTATTCAAAAACATAAAAGCTTACAGTTAAAACCAAAACGCTTATATGCTATACTACACAATCTATAGTTGCACTAAGACTTATCCATTATGAGACAGTTATAAATAACATCATATGATTCCTCCGTGTACTGGTGTTAACAATACAAAGTGTCGATAGTCCTTACTTTGCCAAAGAAGTTGTAAAATGCTGTCTAATGGAGCACTGCGAGACTCTTGCTGCAAGTGTTGGTCTTGCATTTGAGTAGATAATACTACTTTATATTAAACTGTGTTTCAATTTTAATAATAGTCAAATCAGGGATGTGATGGGGTTTCATAACCGTAGCCCAAACTACGGATATCCGAGATAATAGTATATCCGAAGTCGCAACCGAAATCCGATCCGATCCGATATAGTAGTTCCGAATAATTTCAGACAGTTTGGGCGTTTGTACAATAAGTCGCGTAACGAGAGGTTTTCTTAACCCAAAGGTAACCCTGCCCTGTAAATAAGTAGGATAGCTACTTAGCATTTTTTGCAACCTTTTACTTATAATTCTTTAAAAAAGATGATACTGTGATGGAAATAATCTCTCAACCATAACCGTATCCGCAACCAGTACAATAATATTCAAATATGGCCATCTACCTATATCCATAAACTCTAAATCTGCAACACCCTTAAGTCAAACCCTGAAACAGTTCCGCTACAATATTAGCTGTTTAACTATAAAAACAATAGATATGAATCACACTTGCTAGTGACAAACTATTTACTAACACATGGCTGTATTTGCTGTGTATTATGAAATTAAGGTATTAGTGTAGGTATTCGTTCTATAATGATTTAAACTGATCTACGCATTTCTTCAGCGATAGGACTGCAAGCTGCCAGGTGTATACGGTATAGGTGTATGATATTAGATTACTGCCTATAAATATTTAGATATATTTTAAATATTTTAATGCAGACATTATTATCGTTGAAGTTATTCGTAGCGCCATCTAACCCACGTATGTAAAACTATTATGTACTCAAGCTGAATAGCAGTCTTGAACTTGCTCCGCCGTAGAGCGCTGCTGACACGTTTACGAATTACAATAAAAGTGTAATAAGATTAAGGTGTTAGTCTTAACGTTTAGCTTAATTAATATTTTAACAATAAACTTTATCCATATTTTTTAGTGGTGACATATTTATTAAAATAATAATTAACTTACATAAGTAAAATATTATTTTATCTAAATATTAAATATGCTTATCGGCATTGTTATGACTTATTTTGTTTCTACTAATGGATAACAGAGGGCGCTAGATTAAAACTATCATATGTTTGTTAATAGATGGCTCTGCTAGTGTATAGTACAGCAATCATGTACTATCGGCGCCATAACAAAACTAGTCATGAAATTATTATCTATTTAATCCCTTATCGTGCAAAAAAGAATACTTATCTTTCTTATTCGTTTCTTTGTTAGGCCATCTTATGAATACATTTAATAAAGATGGGACATCGTTACGTTTTTTTTTTATTTTACTAGACTTTCGTGCGTTTATTAGCGAAGAAGTCAGCAAGCAGATGTATGAAATAAGGATGTGTCTTACATTAACTTTTTAAGTTTAGTATATCTTCGGGGATAGTCTTCGGCACTACTTTATGTGGAGTGCTCCGAGGTACCGTTTTGACTTTGTATTGTTATGTAGTGTTGCCCAAATACAAGACTCTTGACTCTTGCGAGTCTCGCAAGTCTTGGAACTCTCGCCGTTAAAATCACATCAAATTGTTTTCCGTGTAGGTACTGGTAGGTAGGTATAGGTATTATTAACAATACAAAATGTTGACAATCCTTATTTTGCCAAAGGAATCGTAAAATGCCTACTAAGGGTGCACTGCGAGACTCTTGCAGCGAGTGTTGGTCTTGTATTTGGGTAACATTATTGTTATGTCGTAGGTCCCTATTATTAATTGTCAACCATTGTGTCGCGTGATGTTGCAATAGGGTTCGACCACCACCATCCTTGGCAACGATATAGCCATCGATATTATAATTCACAATCACATGTAGCACTTCAATAAACTACTAGACGACCTGCCGAATTCGTCAACAGGCACAGAAACCCCTCAGGTTTATATACCTATCTAAACTCAAAAATAATATTAAAAATACGAACATATATATACCTACAAATTATTTCAATCAATCCGTTCATCCAATGTTACCTTCGTCCGGTCAGTAGGTAACAAAAATATCAGCAAGTGGGTGGTAAAATGATAACACCGCTCTCCTGTAGGTATGGAAACTCATTTGGTACATGAATGAATAACACTAAGTTCCTCACCGACATTCTCAGACAGAAAGTTATCTCAATAGCTCATTCGAACAGAGAGCCAACAGTTTTATGAGATAGTGGTTCTAACGTTAACAATTAAGTACCTATGGACACAATAACACTAAGTTCCTCACCGACATTCTCAGACAGAAAGTTATCTCAATAGCTCATTCGAACAGAGAGCCAACAGTTTTATGAGATAGTGGTTCTAACGTTAACAATTAAGTACCTATGGACACAATAACACTAAGTTCCTCACCGACATTCTCAGACAGAAAGTTATCTCAATAGCTCATTCGAACAGAGAGCCAACAGTTTTATGAGATAGTGGTTCTAACGTTAACAATTAAGTACCTATGGACACAATAACACTAAGTTCCTCACCGACATTCTCAGACAGAAAGTTATCTCAATAGCTCATTCGAACAGAGAGCCAACAGTTTTATGAGATAGTGGTTCTAACGTTAACAATTAAGTACCTATGGACACAATAACACTAAGTTCCTCACCGACATTCTCAGACAGAAAGTTATCTCAATAGCTCATTCGAACAGAGAGCCAACAGTTTTATGAGATAGTGGTTCTAACGTTAACAATTAAGTACCTATGGACACAATAACACTAAGTTCCTCACCGACATTCTCAGACAGAAAGTTATCTCAATAGCTCATTCGAACAGAGAGCCAACAGTTTTATGAGATAGTGGTTCTAACGTTAACAATTAAGTACCTATGGACACAATAACACTAAGTTCCTCACCGACATTCTCAGACAGAAAGTTATCTCAATAGCTCATTCGAACAGAGAGCCAACAGTTTTATGAGATAGTGGTTCTAACGTTAACAATTAAGTACCTATGGACACAATAACACTAAGTTCCTCACCGACATTCTCAGACAGAAAGTTATCTCAATAGCTCATTCGAACAGAGAGCCAACAGTTTTATGAGATAGTGGTTCTAACGTTAACAATTAAGTACCTATGGACACAATAACACTAAGTTCCTCACCGACATTCTCAGACAGAAAGTTATCTCAATAGCTCATTCGAACAGAGAGCCAACAGTTTTATGAGATAGTGGTTCTAACGTTAACAATTAAGTACCTATGGACACAATAACACTAAGTTCCTCACCGACATTCTCAGACAGAAAGTTATCTCAATAGCTCATTCGAACAGAGAGCCAACAGTTTTATGAGATAGTGGTTCTAACGTTAACAATTAAGTACCTATGGACACAATAACACTAAGTTCCTCACCGACATTCTCAGACAGAAAGTTATCTCAATAGCTCATTCGAACAGAGAGCCAACAGTTTTATGAGATAGTGGTTCTAACGTTAACAATTAAGTACCTATGGACACAATAACACTAAGTTCCTCACCGACATTCTCAGACAGAAAGTTATCTCAATAGCTCATTCGAACAGAGAGCCAACAGTTTTATGAGATAGTGGTTCTAACGTTAACAATTAAGTACCTATGGACACAATAACACTAAGTTCCTCACCGACATTCTCAGACAGAAAGTTATCTCAATAGCTCATTCGAACAGAGAGCCAACAGTTTTATGAGATAGTGGTTCTAACGTTAACAATTAAGTACCTATGGACACAATAACACTAAGTTCCTCACCGACATTCTCAGACAGAAAGTTATCTCAATAGCTCATTCGAACAGAGAGCCAACAGTTTTATGAGATAGTGGTTCTAACGTTAACAATTAAGTACCTATGGACACAATAACACTAAGTTCCTCACCGACATTCTCAGACAGAAAGTTATCTCAATAGCTCATTCGAACAGAGAGCCAACAGTTTTATGAGATAGTGGTTCTAACGTTAACAAGTAAGTACCTATGGACACAATAAACCTTCCCACAAGTATAAACCAGCTGAAAGTGTCTAAATTATCACAACTTCCTGTGAAGTCATTTCTGCCTTAGTCTTTAAAAAGAAAAAAATGCATTTATATCAGAATCTAGGGCTTCATGCTTTAAATGTAGGTAATTACTTCAATTGTGGTAGGACCCCGCTGTTAACAGTTTCCTATCAACAACCACGGGCCGGTCCGTCCGGAGTAGTACCACACTCTCGCAGAAGAACGACGTCTGAGTTAATGGAAATATGCCATTGCGCTTCGTTCGGTGACCGAGAGAGCCGGAAGCCCAACTGGGTGGGTTTGGGGATTTTATTGGCAGGCGGCGGCCTAAGCTATACAACCTTGGTATTGCAAAGGTCCATGTGCAGCAGTGACATATACCATCAGGCGTACTGCTTGCTCTTTTGCCACCATAAGCAATAAAAAAAATACTTTGTTCAAAAACAAAATCACCTTAACCAGAAGAAATAAAAATATCTATCTATTTGAATCTGAATATGAGTTTACCTGCACTTGAGTTGACTGTAGGTATATGGTTAATGCTCTGTTTAATATTTAGTAATCCCGGTTCGTCTATCCGTGTGGTGACGGAGTAACAATACAATTCACCACCCCCTATCTTACCCGTGGTTGATCGTAAGTGATGACTAAGGGATATAAATACGCAAATAACATCTATGCAAGAGAAGGAAAACTCAAAACAAAACCCTAATCCCAAACCAACAGGTCTGACCAGCGTGGTATAGTAGGTTAATTTCTCTCTCATTACGGAGGAGTAATGTCATTCTGTTCAGCTGGTAATTTTAAAAACGTTTTGAAAAGTTTTTAAATTGTCTTCCATTTTGGAGCCTAACCCACTAATGATATAAATGTAAAAAGTTTGTTAAGATATTTGGATGTTTGATACTCAATCACACGTGAATCGTTAAGCAGATTTGTATGAAAATTGGTACATAGATAGACGATTACCTGGATTAACACATAAGATACTTTTTATCTCGGTACTTTGTTTCCTTGGATTGAAAGTTCAACTTTGGGAAAGTTACTTTTTGCACGGGCGAAGCCGCGAGAAGAATCCAGTATATTAGACAAAGCTTCTTCAGATTTTATGAGTACCTCAGAACGGACGTTTAGCACTTTCTCGACCTGTCTAAACTTGATTGAAACAGTTTTCTTTTTATCTCTGTAAGTCAACAACGTCGACTAACATCGCCTAGTAGTATTTAAGACTTATTTTCTTTTATTCGAGATCAAACAACCACAGTTCGTCTTTGTGAATCAAATCAGAAAAAACGTTATGCCTTCTTGCCAGATCGTGAACGTAGGTAGAACAATTTACTATCCCTTTCTTTTCCGTGAGCGTCGCAAAAAAAACCATCAGATAACAGTACTACAAGAGAAAGAAGACATAAAATGATACCAAACGAGTCCGTGTTATAGTGGGTCATGGGGGCCATTACACTTTTTGGTACCTACCTATAGGTATTGGCTATGAACTAAGACTAAACTATCTCGAGCACACTGCATCGGCCTGAGACATAGGCAGATCGTATTTGTCCACCTGCGGCCTCAACTATGTCGCTGGTGGGGGACCAGTCCTCTCACCATATAAGGTAATGTGCTGCGGAACAACCTGTCAGATGACCTATGAAATTACTTTAAGATGTGAATTAGCATCATTGGTTAACCAATGATCTGCATAGGTCTATAATATTACCGTAGTATTTATATTTAACACATAGAATGGTACAATTTAACTGATGAAACCAGACTTCGTGTCGGTGTGAATGTCCTACCTGAACTGTTCCACCGTCTCATCAACATTAAGTCTAGAATATAAAATATTTTAAATCATGCATTGCATTTGTGTAAAGCACCCTGTGTTGCTATACAGGTACAATGTACGAGCACATGGTGGGTACCTTCCGAGACGCACCACTATTGTGGTATCACAATTGTCAATATTTATTTATATTTAATTTCCTTATTGCTAACAAAAGCCTAGAAGAACAACTAGACGTTAATGTAGCTGTAGATATTTTTTATACTAAATTAAGTAATATTATTAATTCTCATGTCCACTCAAAATACCTACAAATAACAGAAAATATCAATATCCTCCTTGGTACACAGGTGAAATAATACACTATATCAAATTAAAATATTATAATTTGACAATGTATAAAATCCACGCGCTTGAGTTTAATAGAGAGTTAGTTAAATATTACCGAACTAAAGTTAAGAATCTTATAACAATTGCTTACAAGAATTATATAGACATGGTAGGAAATAAAATAACCAGCGATCCCTCCACATTTTGGCGATATGTAAGAGATCGACAGAAAAACAGGCAACAAAATAAAGAATTTATTTATAAAGATAGAACTGTTGAAGGACAAGAGGCTGCTGACGCATTTGCGTGTTACTTTAGTTCTGTTTTCCATAACAGTATCCCAAGATTAGATCCTGAAGCTACTGAGTGTGCAGTAATCGATCCCGGATATGTATCCAAAATAAGTATTCAGCATATTAACCTTGTTGACTTGAGACAGGCAGTCCGTCATTTCAAGACGTCATCAGCCTATGGACCAGATAATATACCTACTTTTCTACTAAAGGACTGTTTATCTGTTCTCGAAAAGCCTCTTTTGTATTTATACAATATCGCCCTTCGACACCGCACCTATCCTTGCAGGTGGAAGTTATCAAGGGTAACACCAGTACCAAAATCTGGATCATCGATTGATGTTACAAATTTCAGACTTATTGCAGTATTATCAGTTTTCGGCAAGGTATTTGAGAGTATTATTAATCAAAAAAAATTTGTACAAATGAATAAGCATCTCGATGACTCACGACATGGGTTTCGACCTGCGCGCTCTACTCTAATCAACCATGTTAGATTCATGGATTGCGTAAAAACCAAAATGGCGGCGGGGTGCCAAATAGACGAAGCATATTTTAACTTCACAAAAGCATTTGACCTTGTAGATAACGATGTCCTTTTAAACAAACTCTCATTGTTAGGATTTGATGGAAACCTTCTTGGTTTCGTAGCAGAATATCTCAGGGATCGCAAACAGTACGTAAGGGTAGGCAACTATGAGTCGCAACATTATTTTACGCGTTCTGGTGTAAGTCAAGGCAGCACCATTGGACCAGCCCTGTTTCTGGCCATGATAAATGACTTACCAACCGTCCTGTTAAATGCAGAATGCCTTATGTTCGCTGACGACCTGAAGCTATTTGCTACTATAAAAAATACTAGAGATTGTAAAGCGCTACAAACTGATATAGACGCAGTCGTTCAGTGGAGTAACGCAAATAAATTACCATTGAATGTATCCAAGTGTAGAATAATAACGTCCAATCGCTCTCGTTCTCCAATCACAAATACTTATGTATTAGCTGGAGAGTCACTTCCACGCATTACCGCAATACGCGACCTCGGGTTATTGTTCGATTCAAAATTAAATTTTCATGACCACATTGGGACTGTATGTAAAGCCGCTAATAAGTCTTTGGGATTTATAATTCGAACATCTTCACAGTTTTGTAATGTTGACATAGTAAAGCTACTATATAATGCGTATGTCCGTAGTAAATTAGAGTACAACTGTGTTATTTGGAATCCAAAAGAAAAGCTGTACGCATTAATGGTTGAGAGAATACAGCGTAAATTTGCCCGATACCTGTATAAACGTGTATATGGTTACTATCCATTTCTTTATTCTTCCATGTTTGTGTCGGGTATGGTTAGTTTGGATACTCTTGAGCTTAGACGAGTGTTTGCCCATCTAATGCACTATTATTATTTGCTCAATAATAGGGTGGATAATCCATTGGTACGAGAATGTTTATACTTTTATGTACCGGACCAATATATGCGTGCTGCCAAGCGACGGCGACATCTACTATTTAGTTATCCACCATCGTGGCGACTTCCCCAGGCTGCTAGTACGCCTACTGGAAGAGCCGTCGAACTTATAAATAATTTTCTTCAAACAAGTCTGAATGCAGGCATATTTTTTGACAGGGTAGATCAAATGGAAAAAAAGGTCTCACTATATTTAAATAAACTATACAGAAATAAATAAAATGAATATAATGTAAATAAATTTTAAATAATGACTTACACTAAATTGTTGTAAATTTATAAGTAAGTACTACGCATATTTAATTTGTTAAAAATTTAGATATAATATTTATTGTTAAATTATTTTATTAAATTATATATATAGCATGTAAGCGACTTGGTATGCACTGTAAGCTTATTATGTTTTTGACTTGATAAATAAATAAATAAACAGCGTGCCACACACAATAATAGACAATATACATACTGAGGAGAATAACATATTATTAAAGGTGTATTGAATAATTACAATAAAAAAAAAAATATAATAAACTTGAATCAACATATACTACTGCTAATGGTCAGTGCCTCCACAGTCCACATACTTCTCAGCTACAGACATAAAACATCTCTCTGTACAATAGCTTCTGTGTGAAATTCAAACTTGAAAGCTATATTCGTTCTAGTTGTTGTTGTTTATCGTTGTTAAATATTCATATATAGGTATCATTAGTGATGTTTTTGTTTTAAACAAGTTGATTGTATATTTTAACTCTTCACGTTTAGTAGGTACGTGATCACGGCACTATGTCGTGTTAGGGGTAAGTTTTTTAAAGTTCAAATACCTATCATTACAATATAATAAATGTATATTAACCACGGCACACGACGCCGCACGCCGCACGCCCGCATGGTCGATACCACCGTTGCCGCGCTCATATTTCAGATTACAACTTACTGAAATTCATGATAATTATTACAACACGAAATATATGTACCTATATGGAAGGCGTTGGCGGCGGGAATATATTCTAAAATATAGAATGGAGAAGTAAATTCACTTAATTTTTTTACTACTATCACTTATTATATTATGTTTAATAATTAATCTAATAAACTAAAGTTATGCACTTTCATGAAAGATATAATATGCCGAATATTAATGTTACTTTTATGGGATGCAGTATAGAAGAAACTCAGAGAGTTAAGTTTTTGGGCTTAATAATCGACAATCAATTAACTTGGAAACCACATATAGAGGAACTATGCAAAAAGCTTAGTAAAGCAGTTTATTCACTTCAACAACTTTCAAAAATAAATAAATCGAGAATCACTTTTGAGCGCATATCACGGTATGGCAGCTTTTATCCTGAGATATTCATCAGATAGCTGCTTACTTTTTTTAAAGAATTGAATATATTAACTGTACCGGGATTGATTTATTTGTATTGACTGTTGTAATATGCTGACCACCTATGTAATCTCAGTTGTAAAACTACTCTAATGCAAAAAAGTGTATTTGGTCTAGAACCCAAAATTTTCAACAAAATATACCCATAGTCCAAGAGCCAGTAACAGATATACAGAGTGGAGACGTCAATACGACAATAAATGAAAACACCGTCAATACTAGTGTATAGGAGTATTTTGAAACTATTAAAAAAGTCCTCGCATGCATATTTAAAAAACAATTTTTTCAAACAAACTTTTTATCATAAATATTGAAACAAAATAGAACACCGTTTGTAAATATTAGTTCACTAACCTGTGGTCGGCAAGAAACGTAGGTAAATACATTGGGCGCTATACTATTCATTCTCACTTGATTATTTTATTAAAATAATCACGATAACTTTAATAATTCACTTGGTCGTTAAACTTAAATTTTCGATATGTGCGCCATGGACCCGAACGCACAAATTATATCGTCTTAAAATATTATTTCGAACTCTTGTTAACAGGTCGCCATTGACGGCGATGTATTTTAACTTGTCGAAAGATCGTACAATTCCTTTTTTTAAGTTCTCTACATTATCAACCTGTGTCAAATTTGCGAGAAAAATAATTTAAAATTTGTTCATCTAGGGTGACTCTTACACGCGAAGGAGCACTATCCATATGAGGCAGTAAGGATTGATTATCCCGTAACCTCTGGACAGCTTGCACAATAGTCCGGCCATTGGTAGTACAAACACGTGTGTTTCCATATCTCTTTCGGTACGTACGTATGGTTAAAGCTGCATTTCCGTGATATTCTCCATAAATTAAAATCATATCTGTATACCCGAAGCTGTGTAATTATAACGAGGCATTGTAAATGAGAAAGAAATACTATTCTAACACAAAGTAAGCGTCTAATTACGCACATTCACGTCACAGGATCACGATGGCACACTGACCTACAGACCTATTATAATAGTTTTGAACATGAGACCGAGGTCTTCTTTCATTAAGCCGCATTAGGTGTCTGATGACACGGTTTATATGTATGGATCTTAAGATTTAGGAATAAGGTATAATATGCATTGATTTGTATTACGTTTGGGGAAGACTTGAACTGGTAAACATGGCGATATGTAGGTACTAGTTTCATATTGGTTTATACCGATGCGGCGCGGGAGCTCATTGATAGGCGAATAATTTTAATTTTTATACAGAGTGTGGAAATTGTTAATAATACAAAGTAATGTGCTGCGGCTAAACTATACGACATATTGTATTCAAAGTTTGTATACAGGCTGGGCAAGTCATCAGATACACTAGATTAAAATTATTGTCGTATGGTCGTCTCCACCTTGTATATGACCAAGTTCCTCTCAAGTGATAATTAGTAAAATGCATCAGAAAATGGAACCATAAAGTCTCCTGAACGTCAGCTAAGGCTCGGTGGGGGGGATGAGCAGTAGAAAAAAACAACATTCACTCATTTCCTCCCGGCTAAAAATTTATCAAATTATAGCTATTACTCAACAAAAAAAAAATCAGCTGGCTATAACATAGTGTATTGTACGTCAGCTGATGTCTCGATCATGGAAAAAAAATCTTCACTTTCAGTGATATCCTCTCAAATAAAAATTTACCTGATGATAGCTTATATGTAACTATTGATAAATATATACGTCAGCTGGCTGTATCTCGGTGGAAAAATCGTCAGCTGATAATTTGAAGGTCGTTACGTAGAAGTTAGCCAGAAGCATTTACTGACTGCTGCATTTACTACTTTTTGTTAATATAGGTCTTATATTTTTTATATTGCAATTTTAATTTTAATGGTGTATGTTTTGTTTTTAATAATACATTCGATGTATTTTGTGTTGTGTAATAGATATAAGGGCGAAGTTTTAGCAAATTTGTATGCCCTAGCCTAGAGGCAAAGCATAGTGAACTAATTATTGTTATAAGATAATTTATGTATGTACGTATGTTATACAAATAAAATTATTCTATTGTATTCTTCGTACCCGCTTACAGTGCCGCAATCTTCAATTCACTCTGTTGCTTGTATTTATTAGTGAGAGTTTATTTGTAATTAAACCATTGATGTTCAATAGAACATCATTACCTTTGTACGAGTGTCACGTGATCGCCGCAGGCAAATATTACTAATTATTTAAGTTAAAGCTGAGATTATCATCAACATCATCTCAGCTCATATATATCTATGTCACACAGCTGGGCTTTTTTTTTTGGGGTGGGTTATTGTCGGCGCACTCCTCGCACCACTCCGTCCGGGGCGACAGAGAGGCGTACGCACGCATACCTACCCGTAACCCACCCGTGAACCTCGCCTTCGTCGTTGGACCGGCCACCGGAGCAGCGTTAACTTGTCGTCAGTGGCCGGCCTGAAGGAATACCCCCTCTCCTTGAGTGACGATCAGGGGGAGGACGTCGGTCCCTCCTCGCGCGGTCAGCCTTACGGCGGGTGACGGACTAATTCCCCAGTCCAGTCACCCGCGGCCTCGGCTAGGGCGGCATCAGGCGCAGGTAATCGCGCCTACGCCGCCCCAGTCGCCGGCGGTGGCTCGCGTCGTCGAGAAGAAGCTCCTCGCACGCGCCCCGCCGCGCCGCCTCTTTCCGCGAGACTACTGCCTCGCAGAAGGCTGCTATCGCGTCCCAGTTCCTGACGCTCAGGTCGGTACCAATGATTGCGACGAGTTCACGGCGCTGCTCTGCCCAAGCGGCACAAGCCTCGAGCGTATGACACTGCTGGGCTCAAGCTTCCTCCACACTGGGTGGGCAATTAACCTGGTACACCACACTGGTGAGACATGTTGGTGTAGCCGTTGGGTTTTATTTCGAGTTTTCTCTTGCATAAATGTTATATGAATATTTTATTCCTCAGTCGTTATTGTCGATCACCCACGGGTAAGATAGGTGGTGAATTGTATTCGATTACTCTCTTCACCACATGGAAATCGGAATATATAGAGATTAGAGTATATTATAATAAATTCTACTAGTATGTCTGTCTGTCATAGATGTACCAGACTGTAACACTGAACATATAACATGATATTTCCCTATAGGTACCTACTAGTATCCTGTATCAAGATGAACGTTAACAACGTGCGTGTATAAGTATCTACATAACTTGGATATATGCTTCGTGTGATTTAAGATGGCCTTTAAGTTTTGAAACTTGAATTGTATATCATCAGACAAAGAGAGACAGTTGGTGCACATTTTAATAATGTTATCAGCGCCATGTCACTGGCTGCCGGCTGTAGTGAACTAATTAGTACTCGCGAGTTATAGTTCTTGTGAACACGGTGGTAATGTCGACTAGACCGGTGACCGGCGTCCTCTGTATCGTACCTATGTAGGTACAGGACAATATAGGCCAACATATAGAAAATTAATAATTTATGTACAACTAGCCGACCTGGTACACTTTGTATCACCTAACAGTTAATGAATGAGCAGATTTCGATTAAATCAAAATTATTAAGTTATTTTTTATTATGATAACAAATATGGATAATATATAAATTAAAAAAAAAATATTAAATATTTTAATAACGTGCCAGCAAGACGAAGAATTACCTTGTTTTATACGACATTTTTCTAATGCGCATTGAAAAGATCTAATTGTTGATCTCTAAGATTTGCTCGACGATTTCGCATTGTCAACCGAGCCGATTCACGGTCTGCCTCGCTTTGCTCTTGTTATTGAGAAACACAAAGTCTGGTCATATTAACGCGGCGATTTTCCCGTGCAATATTTTTTTTCTTCTTTTACATTCGTTATGTTTCGAATTCTAATTGTAATTACGGCTTTGTCGAGAAAGATTCGGTCTTATTGGTTGCGGCATTGTTGATATCAATATAATAATAATAATAATAATACTCCTTTATTTAAGTAACAGAGACTCATTATTGTTAGTAATACTTAATCGAAATTGTTAGTAAATATTCATAATTAAAAATAGTAAATACAAATAATAATAAAAAAAAAAAAAAAGAAGAAAAAAAAAAATACATGCAAATAAAAATAATTTCTGCTAATACAAATCACTGCTATCTCACTCCGTGAGAGACTGCACAGCAGTGATTTATATATATGCAGTCCAGCCGACTAGCAACCATGTCCAGGATACTATTTGAGCTGGCCCGCACCCTACGCACCAAGGATGCACACCTTTTGCGCATTGTGGCGTAAAAACAATCTACACGCGCCTCGGCGAACATCCCCGAAGCGCTGCAGAAGCGGGGCAGCCCCAACAACACCCTGAACGCGTTATTATATTGGATACGGAGGGCATTGTAAGATTTTTGAGTATATCTAGCCCACAGACTGCATGTGTAAAATGATGTACAATAGGCTCTAAACAGTGTAATTTTCACCTGTTTTGTACATCGTGCAAACCTGCGAGCTATCATGTTCGCTCTCACTGACAGTGCCCTCCGTTCCCTTTCCAAGTCATCATTGTCCTTGAGATCAGGAGTCAATATATGCCCTAAATATTTAAATTTGAAAACTCTTTTCAAATTATCACCTTGAAGGCGTATTGGTGGTATATTTTGAGGGCTTTTACACCCGGTCTCAAAAACCATGAGCTCGCTCTTTTTCGTATTATATTGCAAACCGTGACTCATAGCATAGTTTTCACAAATCGTTATGAGTTGTCGCAGTCCACACGGTGACGCACTCAGTAGCGCCATGTCATCGGCGTAGGTGATGTTATTAACACACACTCCGTCAATGTGACACCCAACCCTGGTGCTACTGAGTTTGCTAATTAACTCATTAATATACAGATTGAAAAGAGTAGGTGAGGTTAATCCCCCCTGCCTCACCCCACATTCCAACCTGTACGACTGCGAAAGAGTTCCTGCCCATCTCACATTGTTGACCTGACCGCCATACCAGTATTTTAGTAAATTAATAATCGCAACAGGTACCTGAGCTTGTTTCAACTTCAACCATAAGATGTCGTAGGAAACCAGGTCGAAGGCTCTGGAGAGATCGAGAAAGCAGCAATACACATGTGTCTTACGCCTGGTATAGTAGTTGACAGCATGCTTAAGACACAGTATAGCACTCTCTGTTGATAATCCTGGCCGGAAACCGAATTGATTATCACATAGATGTATGTGTTTATTTAACTGCGTATTAAGCATGCTATCAAATACCTTCACTATAATTGTAGCTAACGATATTGGCCTATAGTTCGATTTATCTGCTAAATCGCCAGATTTGTTTTTCACTATAGGCACTACCACCGTTCGCAACATATCCGTAGGTATATAGCTATGAGACACACACAACGAATACAACAATTTCAGTACCCTAGGCAAATGAGGTCCTGCATATCGAAGATGCTCGACGCTGAGGCCATCATGGCCCGGAGATTTGCCCCTGGTCATAGAATTTATTGTATGGGCAATCTCTTTAGAATTAAATTTTACCTCCGGCATCATGCCATCCTCATCATCGAGCACCATACGAGATGGTCCCAACGGTGACTTTACATAGAAATGGTCCTTGAAGAGGTTAGCAATCTCTTTAGGCTCCGATACGCCGCCGACGCTCGCGGGCAGCCCAGACTTATATTGTAATTTATTGGTGTTTTTCCAGAATCCACGAAAATCTTTTTTTAAATGGCATGACGCAAGCATATCCATTTTGATCTGAGACTCGTGATCCTGACACCACTTTAGACGCGATTTAAAAATTTTACGACTTTCGTACATTTCCATATAAATTTCTCCATGAGAGGGTCTACCATACCAATTCCATATCTGAAATTTCTGTCTAGCCTGACCATGAGCCTCCGCGACGTGTTTATTCCAACCCGGAATGGTCCTCTTTTGAACCCTTATTCCATTTCTGCAACCTACCCTGGCCGCCTCTGTTAAAGCGTTTACAATATGTTCATATAACTTGTCTATGCTACTTCTGTGACTATCAACTCTACACATTTTACCACAACAGCTGTTAAGCTCTTGTGGGAAACTAATGTATTGCAACTTCTCATGACATTTTTTTTGATACAGTGATATATCTTTATGGCATCTTTCTCCCCAAATAACACAATTTTTACTAATACTAAAGTCATACAATTTCGGTGTTATCACATTAAGCTTACATTCTATAACAAGAGGAAAGTGGTCAGACCACATTACGTCATATAAAACATAAATATTATTTACAGTTTTAATAGCAGCTTGGGTTATTACACAGTGATCGAGCCAACGCTTAGAACCGTGAGATTCACTTAAAAAGGTGTATGTATCTGAAGAATCTAGTTTTTCTGTATCAATACACGACCATTTTTGGTCCACGCAGAAGTCTACAAGTTCACTAAAAAACGGTTGTTTAGGATGGGCGTTGTAATCACCTAACATATATACACAGTCAACATTTTGATTTTCTATAATTGCACTAATTGAACTAAGTACATCGGTGAAATCCGCCAGATTTGCGTTCAAATCTACCGGCATATAGACACTGAACACTAGTACACATTTATCTTTTAATATTATTCTAACCGCACACAGACGCGAGTTATTACACTCAACAACAGATACATGTTGAAAAATACTACGTCGCCATAACAATGCCACGCCTCCGTGCGGACGGCCGTGTAGTATGCCCGCGGACATGTCTACCGCTGATACCCCTGTCGAACTGAAGTCCGAGCTTATACACTCCAAGAAAGACATCTCATTAGGTAACAACCACGTTTCTTGTAGTGCTATCAAATCGCATGATTTACAAAGATCGCGAATACCATGCAGAGAGCGCTTAACATTCTTACAATTAAAAGAAATAAAATTACTTTTTATTTGATCCATTATTGTTTAGTTTTCTGAGCCGGCGGCCTCCACCTCCCGTTTCAGCCGAAAATTAACAAACCTTCTAAAAACAATGCCCTGAGGCCATAGTTTTTCGTCAAGGTATAGAGGTAACTTATGTACTGATACAAAAAACTTAAAGGCATTGTACTCACATTGGCGTCGTATCGAGATTTTCTCTAGAGTTACCTTTTCCTGTGTCCTTTTTTCGATGTATTGCACTATATCACTCTCCAATGTACTTTTATGTACGTTTGTTATAAACATTGGTAATTTCCTTTCCGCAGCTCGGAAATTGTCTACATGGTCCGTGGTAGCACTGCCTGTTTTACCTTGTATACGATAATGCGATATTTTCTTTTTTCGACTAATAAGTGTCCATCCCTTACTGTTGTTGACATCGCTATTTACTTTCACAACGCCTGCATAAGATTGTTTATCCGGCGTCGTCGGCCGCGTAGTCAGCTGATCAATCGGTTTGACAACCGTTATCTGTCGCAGTGACGTAGTCGCCGCGTCGTCAACAATTCGCTCAGCGTTCGGACTGTTCCGTATGACGTCATCACAGCTGATATCACATTTGCCGCTCGATGTCTCCGTTCTACCCTCGTTATAATTTGTAATCGATCTATAACGCAAATCATGTTCATTTGAAGGTGATAATGAATTGGAATTGGAATTATTCGCGAACATCTCATCGTGCACGTTTGATAGGCCTATTGGTCCGCTGTTGAGATAAGCGCCCCTTTTCATATTAATTTTCGCAGCCGAAAATGGTGGCGATAATGTCGCTGTATTACGAAAGTCTTTTACAAGATTTTCAAGTTGCTCTTTTTGCACATACGATGACTTGATCATATTAATTTCGGTTTGTACGGCCGCTAAGTCTTTCAGAAGCTTGCCAACATCAAGGTGGTCGACTGTTAATGGCGGCAACTTATGCAGCTCCTTAGCCACAAATACCGGCAGCACATTTGGGTCACTTCCCTTAAACACGCTGATTATATCACATAAAATTCGGTTTTCTTTGCCTTTTCCTTTCCTATTTAAAGGAGTTTGTATATCAGACGGTAGTGACTCTAATAATAATTTGTTTGAAATATTTATTTCTTCTTTCGAAAAAGATGACACACATATCTTTACTAAGCTTTCCTCATCAGACACCGAAACTTTGTTTTGAATATACGCTAAAAGTTCGTCTATTACAATATTGCACACGTTACATTTCAAAGTACGCGATGACATTTTTGATCACAGCGTTTACACACAAACACCACGGGTGAATGCTCGCGCGCGACTGCGATATAGACACAATATGATTTATTATAACAATATTCCGGGATATAACCATTACGGGAGCTGTACGTTAGTTACGTTTTTTTACATCATCAACAAATGAACGTTTAATGATTTTTTTTGTTGATTAATATCATATTTTAATATCCTATATCCTATTCCCGACGAAGACAAACTCAAAAACATAAAAATTATAAAACTTGCTCCAGCCTTTCTCGAATTATAAGTTTTGTAACTAATACAACTTTCTTTTATACATACATACATACATATCATCACGCCATATCCCTTGCAGGGTAGGCAGAGAGAACAGAGTGCCAGAGAACTCTATCCTTGCATACTTCACTCGCTTCTTCAACATTCATAATTCTCTTAATACACGCTCGCTGGTTTCGGAGACTTGACTTGACTCCACCTTCTTTCAGCACGTGACCAATCTGGTCTAGGTAGGTGAGTCTCGGTCTCCCCCGGTACCTACATCCTTCCACTTTCGCATTGTATATCTTCTTAACCAGACGTTCGTTCGGAATTCTTTCCACATGTCCGAACCATCGGAGCATGCCCTTTCGCATCTTTACACCAATACTCTCTTTCATACCTACTCGCTCTCTTACGTCGTCGTTGCGAATGCGGTCGGTCAGCCTAACTCCACAGATTTTCCGTAGAGATCGCATTTCGACCGCATTAATTTTGCTTTCATGCTCTTTTCTGCATACCCAACTCTCGCTTCCACATAGAAATGTTGGGACAAGCACTGCGTTATGTATTGCTTCTGGCTGAGGTGGTGGCTACCGAGAAGTTGTCCCAACGCTCCGTTCACTCTATTTCCCGCATTCACTCTTCGCTCTATATCAGTAGTGTACCTTCCATCTCGGCTAAATCCACATCCAAGATATACAAATTCATCCACTTGCTCTAGTACATCATTACCTATTTTTATTCTTACATCTGTTCTGGCTTCATCTCTTTTCTTTCTAAATATAGATTAGTGATCATTTCCAATTAAACTTCTATCTTTGTTCTTTCTTAATATTAAATATCTCAGACCCGCTTTCACTTTATTAGCTCACTCAGTGTGCTTTCGGCTCCGAGTCGACTAGCATGCACATTAGTCATTACATGTAGAATATTTTTATCATATGTTCATGATATAAATTTTGTTAAACATATAGTGTAATTCTTCTTAAGTCTTCATGCATGAAGACTGTGATGAGCGTGAATGAAACGATGGAGGTATGTCAGGATCGTGGTTCGTGGCAATCCGTAGTCTCTGGCTACCCCTTTGGGAAACAGGCGTGAGGCTATGTATGTATGTTCATGATATAAATTTTGTTAAACATATAGTGTAATTTCTTTTAATTGTGTTGTTCATGTCCTCCCGCTTTGCTATACACCTTGACTGTCTCACCTTAGATTACTGATGTACAAACACTTTATAACGAAATCAGTGGCTACTCGCTTATCGCTGGGTTACAGTCAATGTGATCGTATGAATATGATCCTAAAATGATTACAGGGTTTTAAGATTAGACTCAACAGTATATCTTCTGAAGCAGACTCGCAGTTGCTCGGCTTCTTCACTGCGGATCACTGCGGGAAAGAAGCGTCAGGAGAGTACCTACTGTTTTCCTGTTCATGTCGGTGCAGAGCCTAAGGATAGCTAGAAAGGTTAACGAACCCACTTCCCGTTGCATACCTTCTCTTAATTATAATTAATTAAACATTTAATTCTTTTTTATGTTACCTGTAGCCAGCGTAACAATGTCGTAATAGACGACTAAGGACTTTATAACGATCTGCGCCAACTCCATCTGATGCCGTTTGGTCAACAATTACATTCCTAAGGGGGATTGACGTCTGACAGGTGGCCGGTTATAAAAATATTGCCAATAACTTTTACAATATGTAGCTACTATGAAAGAAGAGTACATATTGTATCAAACCCAAGTAATTGAGATAAGAGTAAGAGAATGATGATGATAGATAGATAGACTTAAGTGTTACTTAGAATTTAGTTGTTGATGAAATCTTTTTCTGTAGTGACGGAGTAAGAATATAATGCACCACTCTCCTACCAATATCTGACCTTCTCTGTCCTTTTTCTCATCTGTGGAAAATGTATGTATGCATTCCATTTGTACGTTATGGCAAGGGGGTATGTAGAGCTCACCAACACTGGATGACTTCGGAATACCCACTAAAACTGAATAGGAATGCCATTTCTTTATCTATTTTATGGTCCAAAATGTCAAAGGGTTGTCTATTGAGGATGCGACATTAGTATCCCGATGGGTGATCTAACCTAGGGTACCATGATGAAAGGTTTCCCTTCGTCTTCTGCGAATTGGGTTAGCGTTTGTGTTGGTTTCTTGCGTCTGTTCGATGACTTCTTTTTGGACTATCACGACTTCGCAAAAGGAGAGCATGACCGACCAGCACCCGTCACTGCCAAGCATTTTATTGATTACGGCCAGCACTTACAGGTCTCTTTTAATGATATCTAAGGCGTACCGCTGCGCACTTCGAGTGCGGCATTCCCACACAGTGTGATCCACTTCCGTCAATGGGTGCACCATACTCATGACATCCCCTGCTGAGATACCGTGGGGTGTGGTAAAAAATAACTAAGGAATATTATAAAACGCCATATTAAACCGCCTGACCACACAGTTGGTTTATTTCCCTCTTTTGAAGGAGGGTTGAACAGCAGCAGTGGGTCGTATGCGCTGAGATGACCATGATGGTGACATTGGGTATGATCTAAAAATGAGAAAATAACTATCTTACCTATATCAGTTCGCTTCTGACTACTGATGTCGTGTAGTGGGATAATTTACCTGTGAAGACCCGTACCTACCTATACCTATATGGGGACAGTATTAGCGACAGTGACAAATGGTATCTAGATAGTTAGTTGGTGCGATTGTAATTGTTGGCCCCGTAACGTAACGTAACGTCAAGTTTGATGGTAGCGCCGGGTGCCTGAGCCTGAGCGGGGCGGGGGCGGCCACTCGTTTGCAATTAACCGACGAAATTCATTAGCGGTCGCGACGGACAGTCAGACGGACAGACGGACGGACAACGAGCGCGCCGCGCCCTTGATATATTACACTTGTACACGTATCGGTTAAATTGTTCGATCGATAAGTGGGCGGGTGACGCGGCCGCCGGCGCTACGCGAGCGACACCAACCGCCCGTGCGATAGTCGCCCCTGTCGTCCCTGTAATACAGCAGGGATTGGCGCGCATGGATGTTACATTACATCCTTTCGTTAGAAGCGATTCAGTTAGCAATGCAGTTGATATAGATTTTATGTATCAATGGGTTATTTACAAAAGCGACCCTATTAATCAGTTGATAGGGTCGAGTGTGGCGTGTCGCGCGCCCCTCGGCCACTAATGTGCAGGCGCTGTCGCGCTAATGCGGCCGGCGCCTCGCGCCTACCACATTCCTTACGTTTAGGCCGCGACCCTTTATTCAGTTTATTATCTGATCACGAAATAATATGATTGTCACAAAGTGACCGCCGCCGCCGGCCCCCACGGCCAGCGGTCCCGTCACGTCGTACAACACGCCGCTATGTGTAGGTACACATGATGTCGGAGTGCTGCGGTCGAGGGCGCGGCGCGGCGCGGCGGCGCGACCACGTGTGTCGGCTACTGCGCGCACAACAACCTTGTTGTTTAGAGAATATTATATTAACAACATAACGTTGATTGTGTATGTCGTAAAAACTGACCGCGAGTACCGCACTGACCTACTACAATCAATTATATATAGCGCCGTGCGCTCCACGTTAATTAGATACATACTTTAATGAGAAGTATTGACGTCACGTCCGGCGTGCGGACTGACGGAACACATTATACGACACGTTTGCTATTGTCCTTCCTCAACATAAGAGCAACAGTTTAAAGATGAAATGATAAAACAATGTTTGTTTATTAGTAGATAATTATATTTATTATGTAAGAAAAAAATGGAAGATGTCTTCAAGCTCTTAGACTGGACCGGGCTCGGCATCAACATCAATGGCGAATACATCACTCACCTTCGATTCGCAGATGATTTGGTCACGGCAGAATCCCTGGAGGACCTTGGCACTATGCTCAATGACCTCAGCAAGGTTTCCCAACTAGTAGGGCAAATGAACATGGACAAGACGAAAGTCATGTCTAATGCCCATGTCATTTCTGTACCGGTCCTGGTTGGGAATGCGATTCTCGAAGTTGTCGATCACTATCTTTACCTAAGACAAACAGTCCAATTAGGTGGATCTAATTTCGAGAAAGAGGTCAGCCGACGAAACCATCTCGGCTGGACAGTGTTCGGGAAAGTTAGGATCAGGAACAAGAATCATCTTAGGACAAGAAGTCTAATATTCCGCAGTATCTGAAAACAAATATTTATAACGAGTGTGTGTTACCAGCGATGACTTACGTATGTCTCTACGTGATAAAAACCGGCACACGGAAAACCGTAGAAGAACGGGTGTAACGGACTTAGTTCGAAGTGTCGAGTGACGACCACGTATCGGACGACGCAACGTAGGACGACCCCCACTCGGTGGACTGGTGACATTACGAAGGTCGCAGGAAACCGTTGGATGCAGGTAGCATAGGGCCGTTGCGAATGGCATTCTCGTGGCCTATGTCCAACAGTGGACGTTTACGGGCTGACGGATGGATGGATGGAAGCAATTATGATATCTCATATATTTTATTTGATCCACATTTTATCATGTATTGTTATAACTTAACAGTTGCAACAATACCTACGTGATATATGTCGTCCCGTCGGACACACCCGTGTGCTAGGTACATGCAGTGTGTACACCTATTTGTATACAATAGAGCATTGCGTTCAATAAACACCAGTCAGACTCCAGCCACACATTCACTTAGATGTACCTACTAGAGTGCATAAATGACAACAATAGGTACATAGATGACATTACCACCAATACTAGACAACTACCTATAGATAAGAGCGGTGTGTGGAATATTTTGAGTTCCCTCTCTAACAGACACCTTATATCAATGCTAGAGAAGTCAAAGTAAGCCTAAGGTGGGCTTTTGGCGGGCATCTGAAAACACTATGTGGTGCTATTGTATTATATTCGATATCTTATTGTTTTAACGTGTTATATTATATAATTTCGATGACATTTTATGTAATGTGATGCGGCGGCACTGCTAGGATATAGTGAATGTGATATAAAAGTGCTTTACAACGTTTTCGTTTTCCATTAAAATTCCCAAAATTTACCACCAACAGTGTGCCCATAGCACTGTTGATGACGAAGACTTGACTTACTGACGGACAATGGCTAACATGAAGATATTAGAGACGTGAAGAAAGTTATAACTCGACACTGGCAACAATGGAGCCGTAAAGTAAGATTGCCATTAGGGAAGAACAAGAAGAAGTATAAAAACCGGAGGTGTCAAGGGACACCCGGATGGAACGAAGTTCTATTTTAATTATATAATTTTTTTCTGCCTTAAGCGATTTTTATCGTTATATTTTAGCCAATTTGCAAAATATCTTTTTAAATTATAGCCTATGTGTTATTCTGATGTGCAAGCTATATTACTATAAATTTCATCAAAATCCATTCAGTAGTTTTTACGTGAAAGAGCAACAAACATGTTCACATCCATACATTATTACAAACTTTCACGTTTATAATATTAATAATAGGATATACAATTCCACTAGACTACCAAAACTTTTCGGCCCCGAGCTAGAACGCGAGCCGGCCACGCGGCCCGGTCACGGGCGAAAATAATTTCGTTGCGCATTTTGATTTTGCTATATCTCTTAAGGTATTGATTTAATTTGCATGGTCTGAAGGAAAAAAAATATCTTCATGAAATGCTCAAGCCAACTAATGTATTTAAAATGATAAGGATTAATACAGTATTTGTGTAAATAGCTTTTCAATTACCGTTTTATAATAGAACATTTTTTAAAGTATTAAAATGGATATAGTATGTTATCCTTAAGAGATAGATATATACCATCGCGGACTTTTTTGTAGGCCTTTTTAAGCTGTATAATACTGTAGTACTTTATTTTGATCTATTTCGTAGGGTTCAGCCAGCGTTTGCAATGTAAGCGCAAAATAATGTGTTTATTTACGACATCACATTAGAAACCTCTAAAATTATCAGTGTTTCTCTAGTACATTATGCATATATTATACATATAAACCTTCCTCTTGAATCACTCTATCTATAAAAAAAATCGTCGCGACACCACACTGTTCAATGCGAAATAGAAATGAAAATATCTGGCTTGCTTTCTATAAGAGAGCCGACGCGCGACGCCGCACAGCTTACAATAGCTTACTATAGCAAAAAGTGTCGTGACAACTTTTCGTAAGAATTTTTTCCGTCTAGCCCCCTTCACAACGCGCGATAAGGAACTTCGTTCCAAAAAACTTGATTACGAACGACAAATGATTGTCACTCATGGAATTCGAACCCACGCCTATTGGAAGTCCGTTCCAATCGTGATATCACTTACATCAACGTGAACTGTTGTATGACGAATGCTAAATTTCAGTAATTTGAAGAGGAAGTACGCCTAAAGAAATAAAAAGAGTTGCTACGTGTTATAATTGATTTTCTCTTTTCACATACAAGTGCCAGAGGTACTTTGTATTTATTTCGATAGAGCAGTACCAACTTAGTACCTGCAGCACCTCCTCTGTAGCTACGAGTTATGACACATGAAATGAAATAAAGCTTTGTGATCTTTCGCATTCGCATTTAACAATGTATACTACACCGACCGTAGAGATAAGGCTGTGTGTTGGTGGACGTGGTACATGCTTATTACACAATAACCGAAACCTCGATACAGTAAATATAAAATTTGAAAAAATTATATAATATTTACAACAAACCTTTTACTGAACAATAAAATATACCAACCAAAAAAGGAAAAATAAGTTTATACTAAAATACCTAATTTACGCTGACAATAATCCTTACTAATTTGAAATAAAACTACTTTTAGGGATTCTATCGCGTTTGTATTTGATTTATAATTTCCCGACGTTTCGAACACTTTACAGTGATCATGGTCACGGGAGGACTGAGGTGTCTGACGTCCAATATGTCATTGTTATTACAGAAATTTATATCTACCCTATAAGATATTAAATTTTGACCCACATTTTTAATACAAATTCATTGCCAGTACAAAAAGAGAATGATTCTATACATAAAATTTATATTGTTTATGATTTGTTATTATTAAAGTATTTAATTTATGATTATTATTATTGTGGCAATTTTACAATTTTACAAAACTAACAAAACTATTCAGCTACCACCGGATCGGAACGCGGCCATACTGGAAATATATATAATAATCCTTACTAATATTATAAATGCGAAAGTAACTCTGTCGTCTGTCTGTCTGTCTGTCGCTCTTTCACGCCAAAACTACTGAACCGATCTAAATTTAATTTGGTACACAGATAGTCTAGAGGCCGATAAAGGACATAGGCTACTTTTTAAAGCAAAAAAAGGGTTGTAAAGGGGATGAAAAGTTGTAAGGAAGTATCGTCATTTTTAAAGGCAGAAAGAAGCTTGAAACTTATTTTTAGGCTATTGATTAGATATTAATAAATATGACATTAAAATTTTGTAAAAAAATTACCCTTAAGGAATAAAAAAAAATAGGGAATTATAAACTTTAGGAAAGTAACCTTTTACGCGGCCGAAGTCGCGGGCAGAAGCTAATACTTTTATATAATAGTAAATTAAATGATACCTTAGTTTTAATATCATGTATTGACAAAAGATCTATCATTTTATCCGTAACATACATGGCAACCAAAGTTTACAGTATTGCTTCATAATATTTCTGTATTCATTCATTCTCAATAAAAACTTGGACGCTCATTACATATTGAAATAGCAATAATAAAACGTAGCCAGATATTGTCATTTTTCGGCACGATTTCGCTTCCAAGGAACTCCCAAGCTTTGGTTCATAGTCATACGAATAAGTAATTATATTATGTATTACCTATTGTTGTTTTTATCAGTTATTTTTATCATTCATTAATAGATATAAAGATAATGTTCATTATTTTAATTTGTAAAATTAAATTATATGTAATTAATTATGTTATAATTATTTATTCATTTAATAACATTAAATCCAATATGCTACAATCGGATAAAAGTAATCACACCGGCGAGAACATTTACACGAGTATGTGAATATGGAAGCAGCTGCCTGTACACAGACTTATAGTTATGGTAGATATGTGTATCTCTTCCGTCTTCGATACAGAGTCAAGAGCGACAGAAGAGCAGAGCTTAAAGTTTGCTACATATGTCACTGACTACTCGAATCGCTGCGATTTTTATTTGATTTAATTTCCGTGTGGTGACAGAGTAAGCATACAATTCCCCACCCCCTATCTTACCCGCGGATGATCGTACGAGACGACTAAGGGATATAAAAAGCATTAATATCTATGTGAGAGAAGGATAACTCGAAACAAAACCCTATACCAACACGTCTGACCAGCGTGGTATAGTTTTAGTCAATAGTTAATTTCCGTCCCAATATGGAGGAGGCTCGAGCCCAACAGTGGGACAGATATGAGTTGAGATGATGATGAATTATGGTCATTGGTACAGCGGTCCCATTAGACAAGTAGGTAATAACTCTACAAAATGAAGTATATCAACATATAGATATTTAAGGCTAAGTGAAGCCATACACCGAAGTAAGGCGTATAGGGGCCACGCGACGGATTGTGGACCCCATGGTGATCCCCTGTCACACTAGACGGCCGAGCCGGATACGGTCAACTCACGAGATGGAAAAAAAGAAGATGCAAAAAAGTTAACGATAAATAAATATGCACAAAGTTTATTGTCACTTGACTATGGTTTATTGTTTGTTAAGTTGTTGTTGTTGGCGAGTGTCATAACATATTGTACCTAAGTAAATAGTGCGCCGGCCGGTGTCGTACCGCGAGCCATCTGTGTGTGCCACGTGTGTCACACACAACAGGTACAGGGCTCTCACACACACACACGCCTGTACTCACATCATTATTAACATGTCGCCGTCATCCGCCGGATCTGGATGTAGAACTTTGACATAAATGATGAGATAGTGACAGAATCTCACTACGCCTGGCGGGCAGGCGGACATCACAATAAGGCGTTATATATTTTCCAAGATAGAGCTGCTGCCCACATTCCACGTGAAATTTTACCCGATTTCTACAACATTTATAGCCAAGTTATGACTACACAGATAGAGTAATGGTTAACTGACTGATCTACCTTATCAAGCGTAACAGATTCGATTCCCAAACAGTAAAACTATGTGCGATCCTTGCAATAGAAAGATGATTTTTTTATTGGAGTGCCGATAATTGTATTAATTATGTTGTGTGTGTCTGTAGGTAGGTAGATACTGTACTCAGACATTAATTCAACTATTTGTGATGTATATCTATGTGCGGCGCACATGTTGTTCGCACACGTTTGGTGACACATAAATACACATGTCATTAGCTTCAAGGGAAATAGAAACTGTTATAGAAAAAATAAAACTACGATAAAAAAACCCGACTTCAAAAACGGCAAAGAACAAAATAATTTAAAATACTATCATTTGTATGTGCTATCTATTGATAGGTTTGCAATTGTGCCAAGTCTTAAACAAAATTATAAACAGCTTACTTACTGTAATGAAATTCCTACACTAAAGATACCGACATCGGCACCGACTTCAAACTTATCAATAGATAGCACATACAAATGATAGTATTTTAAGTTATTTTGTGCTTTTCCGTTTTTGAGGTCGGTTTTTTAAATCGTAGTTTTATTTTTTTATTGTCTACTTTTTAGTGTTACAGACACACATAGGTTGTTTTATTAGTAGCGGGGCTTGAGTTACTCGTTCTTTGTCGCACACATACTTAATGCTAATTTTAGCCTTATATAATGGTTTTCTCATGGGTGCCATTGTGAGAACTGTACCAAATTAAAATGGGACCATACGGGAAGCACCAGCTTTCAAATAAAAAAAGAATCATTAAAATCGCTTCGCCGAGTCGAAAGTTATGAGGTAACAAACATTAAAAAAAAATACAGACGAATTGAGAACCTCCTCCTTTTTTGAAGTCGGTTAAAAACATTAACTGTACAGAACGTGCCACCATGTTGCTTTTTTAAACATCACCATGCACTAAGAATGCCTGGATGATTGCCTTGTATGGCGCGAGCTTTTACAAACATGTAATTAACGCAGACAAATTACATCCAGACTCGGAACAAAACTTTGTGAATTATTGTCCTGCATAGGAATCGAACCCATGGCGCTGCTGGCACAGAAGGTCGGTATCTTAACTACTATGCCATCTGTGTTCGTACATAGGTAGATATTAAATTTGCAATTGATGTTGTATATATTTATAAAGTTTATTTGAGTGGTGACAATACCACATTGGATACGGAAACGGATACAGTACGGTACGGCAAGGTACAGACCTTAATTACACTTCGCACATGTGTATATGTAGGTATCTCGCTTTAATAAAAACAATTCAAATAATATATTTTTAAACATCTTATTTAAAGCTTTTATATAATCATCTCAAACAAAACATTTACATTTTCGTGTTAACGTTTATGATAGTTCAACATTCAAAATTGACTGCATATGAACCACCATTAAAATACAAAATAAATATTTAAAAACCCGATTACGAGCGAAAAATGATTGTCACAAGTGGGATTCGAACCCGATTATATTTTAGTCTTTTAAGGAGACTGAGAATGTACTACAATAGTTCACGGTGGTGTCGATTGGAACGGATTTGTGGGAAGTGTGGGTTCGAATCCCACTCCTGACAATAATTTTCGCTCGTAATCGGGTTTTTATAAATAATCAATCACATAAAAAGGTAAATTTCAGTAATTTTAATTATTAAAAAATTATAGAAAATTAACATATTTATATCAGTGGTGTACCTTCCATCTCGGCTAAATCCACATCCAGGATATACAAATTCATCCACTTGCTCTAGTACATCATTACCTATTGTTACTCTTACATCTGTTCTGGTTTTATCTCTTTCAAAGACCATTATTTTGGTTTTGCTCACATTCACGCGTAGACCCCTTTTCTTACATGAATGACACTCGTGAACACACTTACACTCGTGAATGCGGGAAATAGAGTGAACGGAGCGTTGGGGCAACTTCTCGGCCGCCACCACCTCAGCCAGAAGGCACGTGTAGCAATACATAACGCAGTGCTTGTCCCAACATTACTGTATGGAAGCGAGAGTTGGGTATGCAGAAAAGAGTATGATAGTAAAATTAATGCGGTCGAAATGCGATCTCTGCGGAAAATCTGTGGAGTTAGGCTGACCGACCGCATTCGTAACGACGACGTAAGAGAGCGAGTAGGTATGAAAGAGAGTATTGGTGTAAAGATGCGAAAGGGAATGCTCCGATGGTTCGGACATGTGGAAAGAATGCCGAACGAACGTCTGGTTAAGAAGATATACAATGCGAAAGTGGAAGGATGTAGGTACCGAGGGAGACCGAGACTAACCTACCTAGACCAGATCGGTCAGGTACTGAAGGAAGGTGGAGTCCAGAGTCTCCGAAACCGGCGAGCGTGTATGAAGAGAATTATGAATGTTGAGGAAGCGAGTGAAGTATGCAGAGATAGAGTTCTCTGGCACTCTGTTCTCTCTGCCTACCCTGCAAGGGATATGGCGTGATGATATGTATGTATGTAAGATTGTTAATGCATAATTTAAAAAGAATTGATAACGATATTTCCCATTCAAACTTTGTTACTTCATTCCACTGTCCTTGTTGTGGAATTTCTTAAAATCCTTTTGTTAGTGGATCTCTATGTCACAAACTCAGGCTAATGTAAAAATTTCATGTTTCTAACTTCAGTAGTTTCAGTTAATGATTTGAAATTAATAACTAAATATTGAATGTATAATATTAACAAACAAAACTACCAACATATGTGTCGAGTGTGTGTACTCACAGCTGTGGCGCCGGGCCGCGTCGCCCGTCGTGCACGCACTGCACGTACATACGCGGCCCGCACATGTATATAATTTTATATATAGATATAATATATTATATAATTTATTTACATTATATCTAATAAATAAAAATAAGCGTTTAGTATGTATGCATTTAGTTATATGAGCGTCGAATGTGATATGACGCCGAGCATAACATTATAACTGCATCAGTTGTACCAACAACTGTACGAACATTGACATGACGTGCACAACACCAAAGTTATCACACTTATGTATATATATATATATATATATATATATATATATATATATATATATATATATATACATATATATATATATATATATATATATATATATAATAAAAATGTAACGGGTCGCTGTCTGTACATGGAAGATAAATGAAAAAAAATATTACTGGGACCTTTATCAACACTAATAGAACACAAAACAATAATTTTTAAAATTTTTGTCTGTTTATCTGTTTGTCTGTGTGTTTGTGCACGCTAATCTCAGAAACGGCTTATCCGATTTAGACGCGGTTTTCATTAATATATTGTGGTAAGCTTCACTTAACATTTAGGCTTTATTTTATGTCAATTGGTTTATAAAACAAAAGTTATGTCATTTTAAAAAATGTTCAGAGAAAAAAATCTTTATCGATTTTTTTCAAATTACGTACAAATTATCTTCAGTAAAAATAAATAAACACGTGTTTCAGCATTTGTTGATTTTCACCCTCTGGGGGTGTAAATTAGGCCTGCAAAGCGGGTTGGACGACTCATTAAATCATTAGTGCCAAGCCGATATTATTGAAGCTGGCAACTTGAAATGTTGACTGTAGTTTCTTTATATGACGTAGAGATTCACTAAGAAAGGATTTTACGAAATTATACCCCTAAAGAGGTGGAGCAGAGTGGCAAAGTTTGTATGAAGAGAAAAAAATCTTTATTGATTCTGTTCAAATTACGAGTCAAATCAAATATTCTAGGGTAATATCCGGCATTTGTCAATTTTCACCCTCTGGTTGTATAAATTAGGCCTGTGAAGCGGGTTGAACGACTCATGGTAATGAGTCGTTCAAACGTTTGGCGGTAGCCAAGCCGAAACTATTGAAGCTAGAAACATTAAATTTTGAAGCACGTATTTATTTATGACATAGAGATTCAATATGAAAGGATTTTATGAATTCTACCCCTAAGGGGGTGTAACAGAGCGGCAAAGTGTGTATGGGGAGAAAATTTCTTTATCGATTCTTTTCAAATTACGTACAAATATTCTTCGGTAAAAATAAATAAACATGTGTTTCTCTCTCCCTCTCCATCAACCCCGCACCAGTGCCGTTGTGGCGACCAGTTCCGGCGTGAGAGCTCACACGATACACATAGTAGACGACAATAGGTTCTTGCCTAATAGTTTAAGATACAGGTTAAGTTTAGCTTTAAAAATGTTCACTCTATAACTCAGATAATAAATCATATCTAACGAGGTCGCAACTCTGCTGGTGAAACAAAACAGTCAAATAAAGGGTGGCGATAATTATATTTTTATCCCATGGTCATATCGTAAATAGTATATTAATGGCAATATAATTTGTAGAATGAATAGAACTTTGAACCACGTTTTTCTTTAGTGACCGGCTATGGTATATAGACACACGCGCGCCGTACACGTACATCTACGTTGTGCGGGCGGGCTACCGCAACCGGGTATCATCTCGAGTCAAAGCCCTCATGCAGTGAACCTAAATACAGGTACTTACGCTTGCGCCGCCCAAAGCACTGACTGTAGAGCGTGTCAACGTAGAGTATTTTCTCTCAGACCCACCCTATTGCCTAATTCCGTTAGACAACTAACTCGCAGAATCAACACCTCAACGCACCCCAGTTTCTGACGCTGTTGATTATTATCCTAGCGATAAACTTTCAACACCTTGCATTGCTTTTTCTATTTAACTCTGTCAGAGATGACTTCTGCGTGGACGAAGTCGCGGGCAAAAGCTAGTATATATGTATATATATATATATATATATATATATATATATATATATATATATATATATATATATATATATATATATATATATACTTCACATATATTGTAATACTATATATATATGTCCGTTATATAATTGCATTTTAATTACTAACTCATGTTAGTGAGATAATATTGTGTCAGTTTAGAGATTTACATCAATGTGGCGAACTTTGCGATAACGTAATGGTGATATGATTAGATTATATATTAATATTCAATATTATTCTGTAGTGATGGAGTAAGAACACAATTCAGAGTGGTGTAGTAAATGACAGCTTAGAGATAAAATATACAAGGTCGGGGGAAAAGTTTGCTCGCGTTCTATATGAACATTTAAGTCATTTTTCCTTCAAAGTTTATGTACATGTGCTATTTTATACGATGACTGTCTGCCATCTTGTAGGTAGTGACATGATCTCAAGTAGTTTTGGCTGTCCGCTATTAATGTTAACCTGATACTGTCCAAAGATATTCTGAAGAGACCTAACAGGTGTAATTCTGAAGGTGCGGCGAAGCGGCGTTAAATTTTCGCTTCACGTCAAAGAGGTGAAGCGAAAATTTAACGCCGCTTCTAGATCTAGTAAGAAGGCTGCGCGAGGACGCCCGCCGAAACGTCATCGCCCGTTGGGCTACGCGGCTGGAGAGGCCTAGACACGGTGTCGTCACCGTCGAGGCTCTCCGGCCCGTATTCATGGAGTGGATGGAGCGGCGGCACGGAGTCCTCTCCTTTCGACTGGTGCAGGTGTTGTCGGGGCACGGATGCTTCGGCTTTTACCTGCACACGGTCGCGTGTAGGGAGTGGACTTCGTTCTGCCACCATTGCAGCAGTGACGAGGACACGGCGCAACACACGCTGGAGGCGTGTCCGGGCTTTGACCGGCAGCGCCGTGACCTCGTCGCTGTTATCGGTGCCGACCTGACGCTGCCGGCTGTCGCGAGAGCGATGGTCGACAGCGTCAGGAACTGGGACGCGGTCGCCGCCTTCTGCGAGGCTGTCATCTCGCAGAAGGAGGCGGCGGAACGAGTCCGGAAGGAATCCCGCGACCCGGGCCGCCGTCAGCGGCCGGGGCGGCGCAGGCGCGAATACCTGCGCCTGATGCCGCCCTAACCGAGGCCTCGGGTGATCGGACCGGGGAATTGTCCGGTCACCCGACGTGAGGCCACCGCGTGAGGGCGACGCCCCGACGGCGAAATCTGTCGGGGCGTCGACGAGAGGAACCCGCGAGGGTAAACCGCCGGGCGGGCCACCGAAGTTAAAATCGAGTACCGGTGGTCCGCTCGCACGGCGAAGAGAGAAGGTTTTACGGTGGGTCTATGGAGTCACGCGCCGCCTTTCCATCACCCCGGACCGATTCAGCGGGGCGAGACGCACCCATAGCCCACCAATAAAAAAAAAAAAAAAAAGATCTAGTAAGAAGGCTATCGCCAGAGCCAAGGCAGAACATGTTGCCAGAATTGGCGAGCGATTAGAGAGCTATCCTGCTGGGAGTCGTGCATTCTGGTCGCTCGCCAAGGCTGCCCAAGGCAACTTCTGCCGGTCCAATCTCCCACCACTACAGAAAAGCGATAGCAGTTTGGCCTACAGCGCAAAGGAGAAGGCCGATCTTATAGGTCAATTCTTTGCCTGTAACTCGACTTTGGATGCGGGAGCTGCCACACCACCTACCATACCGCGGTGTGATAGCTCTCTACCTGAAATCCGTATCTCACAGCGTGCGGTCAGGCGAGAGCTGCGGCTTTTAGACGTCCATAAGTCGAGTGGGCCGGATGGCATCCCTGAAAAAATCATAAACCGCCAGCTTCTGCAGTACCTTGAGGATCACCAGCTGATCAGTGATCGCCAATACGGCTTTCGGCATGGTCGATCGGCTGGTGATCTTCTTGTGCACCTTACACACCGTTAGGCAGAGGCTTTGGAGGGCAAGGGTGAGGCGCTAGCATTCGGCCTAGATATCGCAAAGGCATTCGATAGGGTCTGGCACGGAGCCCTTCTATCGAAGCTACCGTCTTATGGAATCCCCGAGGGACTCTGTAAATGGATCGCCAGCTTTCTGGATGGTCGGAGTATAAGAGTCGTCGTCGATGGCTCTTGCTCCGATACCATGACCATTAACGCTGGTGTACCACAGGGCTCGGTGCTCTCCCCGACGTTGTTTATCCTGCATATCAATGACATGCTCTCTATAGAGAGTATGCATTGCTATGCGGATGACAGCACGGGTGACGAGCCGTATACCGAGCATCAGAATATCCCTCGGAGTATATTACAGGAAAGAAGGACTCAACTTGTGTCTGAAGTCGAGCGCTCTCTGGGGCGGGCCTCCAAATGGGGTGAACGGAACTTAGTCCAGTTCAATCCCACTAAGACACAACGAGGTTTAAGAAAAGCACTTTCTTCACGGTAGACAGCGGCCTAGCTATACCCTGGTATTGCAAGAGTCCATGAGCGGCAGTGTCACTTACCATCAGGTGTGCTGCTGGCTCGTTTGCCACCACCGGCAATAGAAAAAAAAAAAAAAAAAAAAGATGCAAGGTCAGGGCTATTTGGTGGACGCATTAACACCTCCCAGCCAAACTCTCTTAACTTTTGCAGAGTGACTAAACATGTGTTTGATCTAGCGTTATCGTGATGAAATATCACACCCTTTCTGTTGATTATATTGCGACCGCTTCGCTCAATTTCTTGCTTTAATGTCATCAGTTATTTGCAGTAGAGATCCGAATCGATAATTCTGCGCGGAAGTAAATGTTCATAATGAACAATACCCTTCCAATCCCACCACACACACATCATCACCTAATTGCGAGTTAGCTCGAGTTTTACCACAGTCTGTGATGCCTGACGGAACTTTGACCACGACCTTTTTCGCACGTTCTTATCATACGTAATCTACTTGTCATCACTAGTTCATCTCTTCAAAAACGAGTTGATTTCATTCATCATCTCAATAAAGAATCGCAAATGAGTAGGTACACGATTCATTATAGTCCATAAAATATAGCTTGATCTCTGTGACAGACTTTGTCACTAGTGGTGCACGCTTACGATGTAGTCCGTATTTTTGTCGATATAATTCCTTATTTCTTATAGTTATTTGCTACTGCAATTGAAAAAAATGTTCGAAAATCTTCATCATCATCATCTCAGCCCTCATATGTCCCACTGTTGTGCTCGAGCCTCCTCCATAGTGGGTGGCTGATGATGAGCATCGGACATGCTCGAAACCCGGGTCGACATAATCGACTCTAACGCGTGAGTATTGCCGGAAATACAACTGTTTAATTTAGATATAATATGTATATAACAACGATGCGAGAAAAAGAAAACTCGAAATAATACACTATTTTTTTGGCAGGCTATGTTCTGCACACACGTTGTCCGTTCCGTCCGAGGCGATGACAGGGCGGTGCGCAGCTCCATAACCCACCGTATTTTATCCCCATCGCTATTCTTTCTTGACATCTGTGGCTAGCCTGGCGGGTTACCCTTTCAGGTACCATCCCCCATCGCCGTCACACGGTCAGCCTCTCTGCGGGTGATAGACTACTCCCCAGTCTAGTCACCCTAGACCTGGGCTTGAGCAGCATGAGGCGCAGGTACTCGCGCCTGCGCCGTCCCAGAGCTGGCGCGCTGATGCTGGAGCGTGTTACCAAAAATAATTTCCTTTTGAATCCGCCCCGCGGCCTCATTCCGCGAGACGACTGCCTCGCAGAAGTCTGCGACCGCGTCCCGGTTCCTGACGCTGTCGCACCACCATCGCTAAGGCGATACTCGACAGTGTCAGGTCGGCACCGATGATTGCGACGAGTTCACGGCGCTGCTCTGCCCAGGCTATAAAGACCTCGAGCGTGTGCTGCGCCGTGTCTTCGTCATAATCGCAGTGGTGGCAGGATGGTGTCCTCTCCCTCCTAGCGACGGTGTGCAGGTATCTGCCGAAGCAACTATGCCTTGCCTTAAGGCAAAAATCCGGTTTATGATCTGTCGCGGTTAGCATTTGCCTGCACAGTCCCCAAATTAATGAGAGACTGAGACCATTGAAAGTCGCATCTTGTACCTACTACGATTAAAGGGTATATCGAATGTGGGCACATCCCATAAAGTATAATCTCTGGTATTTGCCAGGAGCGACAATTCCTCTGAAGAATCTAAGGGACTGTCGCACGTGCCCAAGGTACGCCGCCGCCGCCGGCCCGATGACTGAAAGCAGCCATCGGGTACACAGGGAGGTTTTTGGCGTACTGCCCCAAATAATACCCTATACAACCTAGTATGATCAACAAGGTAAAGTAGGTTAATTGGCTTTTTGAATTTTTTTTGTGATAAATGGAAAGATCATATACAGGGTGTCCCAAAATTCAACGATAAGCCGGCACCAGCAGGTGGACCTACATATGACTACTCGAGAACAAAAAAGAAAAAAATTCTACCTTGATTTTTTTTTTCATTACGACAAAAAAACCGATTTCTTTAAAAATCGACATCTTTTATTATATTATTAAGTGCCATTGCTGCAATTTTACAAGTAATTCTGTGTTTTTTTTTTGTATTGGTAAGGTAAGTAGCACTACTATCGATCACAACCATTAAAAATTCCAGAATATCTATAGTTTTTACACAAAAATCAACCAAAACTATGTTTTTTTCATAAATTATGTAAGATTTTGACTTTCAGCTCACTTTCACTCATCACAGTGAAAAAAAAAAGTATGGACACTACTGTGGCAAATAGTATTAAAAATTGGCGCAACTAACTACAATTCTAAAATGGTATAACATTCTAGGCAAACTAGCCACAAAAATATACTTAGGTGTACTATTTCAAAATAACAACCATACTTCGAAAATTGTTAGTGTTGATAGTAATCACTTTTACTATGTAGCCCAAATGTTTTTGTTGCAAGTTCTCAGAATTTGAATGAGACATGTGCGTAGTCCATAAGATAACATAAGTTAGACAGAGATAGAGAGATTATACGTTAGAGGGAGATAGATAGATGCTAATTGTTTAGTAACATTAATGCAGGTAGAGAAGTAATTAATGTCCTCAGCAGCACAGCAAGTCAGTACGCTCTACTTCTTTGTTTACTGCACACCGTTCTGTTTTAATTAAAGTGGCTCTGATACTAACGACTTTGGATTGAATTAAGTGACCTGGAAATTGACCTGACTTGGCATTATTTTAGACTGTGATTTTGTGTTTTTTTAAAGAAGTTTTGCCTTATTTTCAAGTGTTTAGCATTCATTATGCCGCTACCATATACAGCGTTAGAATACGCTAATATGCACCTAATTTATGGAGAATGCCGATGCAATGCCAACGCTGCTAGCAGATTATATCGAGCAAGGTACCCTACTCTTCAAAGGTATCCGGATTATCGCGTATTTATTAACGTGCATCAAGCATTTTCGGAGGGTCGTATACCATCTGACAGGAGAAACGCTGGAAGACCTAGATCGGAACACGATGAAGAAGTTCTCAAAGAAATAGAAAGCGATACAACTACCTCTGTACGTGGCATACAAGTAGCAACGGGAATTCCAAAAAGTACTGCACATAGAATTTTAAAACGTCACCAGTTTCATCCATATCATTACAGGCGCGTGCAGGCGTTATTACCGCGGGACTATCCACTGCGGGTCGCATTTTGCCGTGTAATGCTGCAAAAACACAGGGAAGATCCCCAATTCTTAGACAAAGTTTTATGGTCGGATGAAACAACCTGCAAGAAAGATGGCTATTTAAATCTTCACAATCTTCATAGCTGGAACAATGAAAATCCGCACCTGGTGAGAGAAGACAAATCCCAATATCAATTTAAGGTTAACCTATGGACGGGCATAATAAATGGAAAAGTGATAGGGCCCTTTGAGTTACAAGGAAACATAGATGGCAATAGCTATTTGAACTTCTTACAAAATGAGTTACCAGGATTATTAGAAGACGTGCCCTTAAGTGATTTGCAAAACATGTGGTTTCAAAACGATGGTTGCCCAGCTCACTATGCCCGCCCTGTGCGAGAGTACTTAGACCAAGAGTACCCAGGGCGTTGGATCGGGCGACTTGGTCCTATCTTATGGCCACCCCGTTCACCCGATCTAAATCCCCTGGATTTTTTCTATTGGGGTTGTCTAAAGGACAGAGTCTACTCAAAACCCATTGCAACCTTGGACGAGCTTCGCCAAAAAATAATTCAGGCTGTGGATCACATGAACAGAATCAGATATGCAAGAAAAATAAAACGTTCATTTTTAAGGCGATGTCGTGCCTGCATTACTGCCAATGGCAAACAATTCAAACATTTATTGTAATTTTAATAATATAGTAAATTCTAATCTCTCTATATCTATCTCTTTCTAACTTATGTTATCTTATGGACTACGCACATGTCTCATTCAAATTCTGAGAACTTGCAACAAAAACATTTTGGCTACATAGTAGAAGTGATTACTATCAACACTAACAATTTTCGAAGTATGGTTGTTATTTTGAAATAGTACACCTAAGTATATTTTTGTGGCTAGTTTGCCTAGAATGTTATACCATTTTAGAATTGTAGTTAGTTGCGCCAATTTTTAATACTATTTGCCACAGTAGTGTCCATACTTTTTTTTTTCACTGTGATGAGTGAAAGTGAGCTGAAAGTCAAAATCTTACATAATTTATGAAAAAAACATAGTTTTGGTTGATTTTTGTGTAAAAACTATAGATATTCTGGAATTTTTAATGGTTGTGATCGATAGTAGTACTACTTACCTTGCCAATACAAAAAAAATCACAGAATTACTTGTAAAATTGTAGCAATGGCACTTAATAATATAATAAAAGATGACGATTTTTAAAGAAATCGGTTTTTTTGTCGTAATGAAAAAAAAAATCAAGGTAGAATTTTTTTCTTTTTTGTTCTCGAGTAGTCATATGTAGGTCCATCTGCTGGTGCCGGCTTATCGTTGAATTTTGGGACACCCTGTACATATGTATAAGTTTTTTAACAAAACTATTTTTGGCATTTTTTATCCGCATTAATTTAAAATTATATCAAAATAAAAATTAATATTTGAATCCAGTACCGAAGACCCGCCGACATCCCCCCAACGAACCCGAGCGCGTGTGACGTCATAATGTTACTGCTCACTCATTGTAGCATACGGAGATATTAAGTAGGTACAATGGTTGAATTGCTTTAATATTATGACGTCACAAGTGTGGTGACGAATCGTGGCGCGTTCCTTTGTTCAAATTTTATCAATTTTTAATTGTTTATAATTAATTGATTTTTTTAAAGCTTTTCGCATTAAATATCAGTATAATTAATAAAAAAGATTTACAATTTTTTTTTTTCAAATTCCCTATTCCTCTCCTATTGTAGAGCAGTCTCGGCTCCAGCAGTGAGATGTGTGGGAGTTATGACGATGATGATCAGGATAAAGTCTCTCACGATAGGTACAAGAAATCTGTTTTTACTGCATTGTGTCGTATTGATAGAAGTACACGTGTAAAGTTGACTATACAGTTGACCTGTTGGTTAAGATATCAACGTACAGTGAAACACTTGGGCTTTGATTATAAATTGCGCGGACATCCTTTTTTTGGAGAACAAAGATACTACTCAAATCCGCGAGCATCCCCACAGTAGGTAATTTGCTGTAAGACATAAGATTACAAAAATAAGAGAAATAAACTATTACATACATACATACAGCTACATACAGCTACATACAGCTACATACAGCTGTTTCAATATCGGTTAATACTCGAATTTTTTTGACCGCATAAGCCGCTGAGCTAAGCCTGCTTGACAATTTTTCAATATGAGGGCTCTGTTGGAGTCTAGCATCTATAGTGATACCTAAAAAAGCGGTTGACTCCACAAGGTCTAGAGCCACACTAGTCATTTGAACATTTGTTCCCACTTGTCTCACATTTTGGGTGTGGTAAATTTAATACATTTAGTTTTGTTCTCATTAATAACTAGATTGTTGGTGTTGAACCAATGAACAACGTTAGACAGTGCGTTGTTCACATTATCATAATTAAGCTTTTGTCTTTTAATTTTAAATTACAGAGATGTATCATCTGCGAATAACACAATGTTTTGATTATCTCCTATATAGTAGGGTAAGTCATTAATGTATACAAGGTACAGAAATGGTCCCAGAATGGACCCTTTGCGGAACGCCCATTTTAATAACAGAACCAGATGATCGTGCACCATTAATATCGACCCTCTGAATTCTGTTGCTTAGGTAAGAAATTAGAAGCTCAAGTGCGTTATTCCTGATCCCATAGTGGTATAATTTTCTGATAAGAGTTTCGTGGTGCAACACGTGGTAACACACCTGATGGTAAGTGTCACTGCCGCCCATAGACCTTAGCTAGAACCAAGACTATAGCTAGGCCGCTGCCTACCATTGCAATCCCCAAACCCACCCAGTTGGGCTTCCGGCTCTCTATTTTACGGAACGAGGCGCAATTGCCATTACTCAGACGTCGGTCTTCTGCTCAGTGTGGTACTACCCCGGACGGACCGGCCCGCGGCTGTAGACAGAGAACTGTCAACAATATGGTCCTACCACTAAAATAAGTATTCTATCATTATTCCCCCGGTCCTTATCATAAATTACAAACTTCATAGATGGACCCTCCTCCACTCCACGACGACACGACATAACGAAACAGTTGTCACCAAACATTAATTGGCGATGGGTGTCCTAAAAATAGACTGTTGAAGTAAAATAGACAAACCTATGAAACCTTACTGCGATCACTAATTCTCTTACTTACACATAACGATTGTCACTAGAACATCACACACACACACGAGTGACATTCTGCCAGGGAGATGGAGTTTTGGCGCGAATATGGAAATGTCATGTCACGCTCTTGTATTATATTCATTTCTTGTTTGTAGTGTTATATTGAATTAATTTGCTGGTATTTTATGGAATATGATACAGTTAAAGTGCTGAAGTGTAGTGAATATGGTATAATAGTGGTTTTCGTGTATTTTCGTGTTCACCCAAAATTCCCAACGAAACTATGAATTTGGTTATCAGCGCCAAATTGATAGTAACGACTTGACTTACTGACGGACAGTGACTATCAAGGACTAATTACAATTTGAAGAAGTGGTAAACAATAATACGGAAGACAAGGCACGAAGTGTCTAAACTATGAAGACTTGGCTTAAAGGTCTGAGTAACCAAGCCATAAACTTCAAAAAAAAATGCCAGGGAGATGCACGTCCAGCAGTGTATGGTGAAAGGCTGAAGATGAATGGCTGGTAGTGGTCCTTTAACTAACTAACCTCCCGCCTCAGTGATATTGTTTCTACTTACTCTAGAGTCTAGATAAATATTTGTACATTACACAAATGTTTGTTCTTAGTCTGCCTGAATGTGGTGATGAGTTCACAATACATTTTATCACCGCTCATTGTTTTCTTGATCCTAGTTGCGCGTTTATTAGTGATTGGCCCGCGACATTGTCCGCGTAGACAACATGTGTAACGTTCTTGTTAAATATGATTTCATTATTAATACATTTATTAGAAGATTCACCCTCTATTTTACATCTTTACGGAAACAACTACTTAGAGGTTTCAATTTTCGGTGGTCGTCCGGTCGATGGCCCTGTACGGCGTACCGGTGTGGGCGGGGTCCCTGACCGTCCGACTCAGGGCTCTTCTGTGGCGACCACAGAGGGCAATGGCAGTCAGGACCGTACGCGGCTACCGCACGGTGGCGATGGAGGTGCGTGCAGCGTGCCTGTTGGTCGGGACTCCCCCGTGGCAGCAAAGCTCAGCAATGCTTGCTGATTTGTATCGATGGGTGTCTGGGGTGCGAGCGGAGTGCGGTGTGGCCTGACACGTCAATGGCTGCCAAGGCGTCATTGCTCGTTGGGCAGTCCGGCTGGAGAGGCCTCGGTTTGGTGTGCGGACCGTGGAGGTCTTCCGGCCGGTGCTGATGCAGTGGTTGGAACGACGGCACGGGGTGCTCTCCTTCAGACTGGTGCAGGTTTCGACGGGGCATGGATGCTTCACCAAATACCTGCACACGGTCGTCAGGAGGGAAAGTACACCGCCCTGCCACCACTGCGATTGCGACGAGGATACGGCGCAGCATACGCTCGAGGCTTGTGCCGTTTGGGCAGAGCAGCGCCGTGAACTCGTCGCAATCATCGGTGCCGACCTGACGCTGCCCACCATCGATGCTCGACAGCGTCAGGAACTGGGACGCTGTCGCAGCCTTCTGCGAGGCAGTAGTCTCGCGGAAGGAGGCGGCGGAGCGCGTGCGCGATGAGCGTCTCCTCGATAACGCGAGCCGCCGCCGACTGGAGCGGCGTAGGCGCGATTACCTGCGCCTGATGCCGCCCTAACCGAGGCCGCGGGTGACTGGACCGGGGAATTAGCCTGTCATCCGCCGAGAGGCTGACCGCGCGAGGAGGGACCGACGTCCGCCCCCCCTGGGCGCCCCCCCTTTTTTTTTTTTTTTTTTTTTTTTTTTTTTTTTTATTGGTGGGCTATGGGTGCGTCTCGCCCCGTCAAATCGGTCCGGGGTGACGGAGAAGGCGGCGCGTGACCCCATAGACCCACCATAAAATCCTCTCTCTTCGCCGTGCGAGCGGACCACCGGTACCCGATCTTTGTCTTCGGTGGTCCGCTCGGCGGTTTACCCTCGCGGGTTCCTCTCGTCGACGCCCCGACAGATTTCGCCGTCGGGGCGTCGCCCTCACGCGATGGCCTCGCGTCGGGTGACCGAACAATTCCCCGGTCCGATCACCCGAGGCCTGGGTTAGGGCGGCATCAGGCGCAGGTATTCGCGCCTGCGCCGCCCCGGCCGCTGGCGGCGGCCCGGGTCGCGGGAGTCCTCCCTGACTCGTTCCGCCGCCTCCTTCCGCGAGATGACAGCCTCGCAGAAGGCGGCGACCGCGTCCCAATTCCTGACGCTGTCGACCATCGCCCTCGCGACAGCCGGCAGCGTCAGGTCGGCACCGATAATAGCGACGAGGTCGCGGCGCTGCCCGTCCCAGCCCGAGCATTCCTCGAGCGTATGTTGCGCCGTGTCCTCGTCACTACTGCAATGATGGCAGCCCGGAGTCCACTCCCTGTACACGACCGTGTGCAGGTATTTCCCGAAGCACCCGTGCCCCGTCAACACCTGCACCAGTCGGAAGGTGAGGACCCCGTGCCGCCGCTCCATCCATTTCATCAATACGGGCCGGAAGGCCTCGACGGTCACGATACCGTGTCTAGGCCTCTCCAGCCGCGTAACCCAACGGGCGATGACGTCTCGGCGGGCGTCCTCGCGCCAGGTGGCTATCTCGCTCAACGATGGTGGGCGCCCCCCCTGGACGGACGTCGCTCAAGGAGAGGGTGCGAGGAGTGCGGCGATCATAAACCGCTCAAAAAGAAAAAAGAGGGTTGAATTTTAGAATAGGCACTTCTTGTCCGCGAGTTTGTATATTACAGAAGTAAACGTCGTAGAAATGTATTAACAGTTTATAGTTTTTTATTGTAATTCAATAACACATGTAAAAGTATTATCACATAATTTAATCGCTTAATTACTACACGTAGTGGTGTGTACCACACTAGTGGTGTGTACCACACTAGTGGTGTGTACCACACTAGTGGTGTGTATCACACCAGTGGATGGAAATTGACAAATGCTGAAAAACGTGATTGTTTATTTTACTGAACTGTTTATATTATACCGTGTGGTGGTCGTGTACAACTCCACCACCCTCTATCTTGCATGTGGGTGTCGTAAGAGACGACTATATGTTATGTCTCTAACATTATGGATATATACAAGAGATGGTAAATCCGATTAAAAACCCTGTACCAATCACTTTGACCGGCGTGGTACAATAAGTCAACTTCTCTTCTATTGTGGGTTCGACCCCAGTAGTGTCCCACTTGAATGAGTTTATGAGCTATGAGCTTATATAATGAATTTTATACTTGTCTTGTCACTTTATTATACAAACATTTTCACTGCATTTCACCCCAAGGATTGATTTTTATAAAACCATTTCTTAGAAAGTCCGTACGTCACAAAAAGAAACTATTGCCAAAATCATATCGGTAGTTTCAAAAGTTTTGGGACAGACATCGATGAGTGAGTCCTTTATAGATGGCCCTTAAAGAATATGTGAAGAGTTCACGATCACGTTGCTTCCAGTGGCGGGAAATATTAAATCTATTATGATGTGAACTGTTGCAACAAGTGCATCAACAGTACCATTACATTTACTTATTCTGTGTAAACAAACACTTTGTTCACTCGTCATTAATTTATAGATATCTACTACCGTGTATAAGCTTGTTTAGTTGCAACGTTATATTTTGTAATTATCAATTAGCAGACTTAATTTCTGCAATTACATTAATGATAAATGATTTTACATACATACATACATATCATCACGCTATATCCCTTGCAGGGTAGTCAGAGAGAACAGAGTGCCAGAGAACTTTATCTTTGCATATCTTCACTCGCTTCCTCAACATTCATAATTCTGTTCATACACGCTCGCCGGTTTCGGAGACTCTTGACACCACCTTTCTTTAGTACATGACCGATCTGGTCTAGGTAGGTTAGTCTCGGTCTCCCCCGGTACCTACATCCTTCCAATTTCGCATTGTATATCTTCTTAACCAGACGTTCGTTCGGCATTCTTTCCACATGTCCGAACCATCGGAGCATTCCCTTTCGCATCTTTACACCAATACTCTCTTTCATACCTACTCGCTCTCTTACGTCGTCGTTACGAATGCGGTCGGTCAGCCTAACTCCACAGATTTTCCACATAAATGATTTTATTGTTTTTAAATCCTTTACTCTTAAACTAAAAAAATAAACTCAATAACTATTTAACCGATTTAAATAATTCTTTCATTTGTTGATAGCTACATTATTTAGAAGTAGTATGTGTTATATACTTTCAATTGATGTTCCTATGACAATAGCACTAATCTTACTAATATCATAAATGTGAAAGCTTGTGAAGATGTTTAGATGTTTGTTACATAATCACGGGTAAACCGTTGAACAAATTTGGATAAAAATTAGCATAGGTATAGACAGATCATTTCCTAGTTTAACACATAGCATAGGTACTTTTTACCCCGGTAATGGGTTCACTTGGAATAATAGTTCAACTTTGGACAAGTTAATTAAGTTTAATATATGTGCAAAGCTGTGAGCATATCATATATTGTAGTACCTACTAATCTACAAAAAAATTTGGTGACTCTGTTGTAAGTCTAACTATTACCTATAGGTAATCAACAATAACACATTTTTGTTCAAATTAGTACGTCAGTAGAGGGGTACGATGATATATGTTGATATTTGAACTACGATTTATCAGTCTTTATACAGTTAAATATATTTATAATTGATTTATCTTTAGTTAAACCCTGTTTAAATGATTAATTGATTGATATGTTTGATTTAATAGTAGTACCGAGGGCCACATTGTTGACAGTTTTATGTCCACAGCCGCGGGCCGGTCCGACCGAGGAACTACTATAGCATAGTACCTACCTCTTGCAGAATATCGACGTCTGGGTAGTGGCAATGTGGTGTTGCGCTACGTTCGATGAGCGAGAGAGCCAACAGTCTAACTTTGTGGGTGGTTTTGCGATTTTTATTGGTAAGCAGCGGTCTAGTTGTTCCCCTGGTATTGCAAACGTACACGGGCGGCAGTCACGTTTACCATCAGGTGTGCTGCTTGCTCGTGTACCACTATAAACAATAAAAAAAAGTATAACGAATTTTTTGTTACAAGACGTTTTTAAATTCTAAAATTTAAAAAAAATATTAAAAAAATCAAAAAACCCGACTGCGTAAAATGTCACCAAAACTACGTAGGTACATAATAAAAATACTGAAAAGAAAAAAACAAGCACTTAGATGTCCGGTGGTCTAGAATTCCATAATATATTATTGAATAAATACTATTGCAGAAAATTAAATATATTTTAATAATAGAACATGACAACTGAACAGTCGGGATCCATTATTCGACAGCAAATCTAATTTTTCAATGGATCCCGACTGTTCAGTTGTCATGTTCTATTATTAAAATATATTTCATTTTCTGCAATAGTGTTTATTCAATAATATATTATGGAATTCTAGACCACCGGACATCTAAGTGCTTGTTTTTTTCTTTTCAGTATTTTTTATTATGTACGTAGTTTTGGTGACTTTTTACGCAGTCGGGTTTTTTGATTTTTTTAATAATTTTTTTATTTTATACTTTTTAGTTATAAATACCTAGGTAGCTATAGTTATCTTATTTATTAATAAGTAGGTAAGTACCTAACTATATATAGTTTTTCGACTGAAGTAAAGTACAATATCGTTAGAAATTGGAGATGGGCGACCGCGTCAGACATTAGATACTTTAGGTAGGACTACCTATGGTATATTGGACAATATACCTACTAGATACTTCAATATATGTCCATCCACATCCAGTTATATGAATTTTTCGTCTTTTCATCGTAAATTTCTACTGTCTAAAAAACCTATATGTGAGAAAGGTTGTAACGAAACTTTAAATCGATACAGATCCTAAACGGTCAGTCAAATCGAAAAATATTGAAAGAAAACTAATAATGATTTTTAAATACCTATTTAACGATACCCCACTCGATATAGTTTGTTGACTTTAATTTTTTTTATTTTCACAATCTGGCGTCCAGTAGTCGCCATATTGAATTTTCAATGACGTCATATCTTTAGTGACACTCGCCGGATTAAGAGGAATCGATTGACGTGCGAATCATAAAAATCGGTCCAGGCGTTTGGTATATATAGTGCTTCAAAGGAACATACAAACATACATACATACATAGACTGTTAAACACAATACCACTCCTTTGCAGTCGGGTAAAAAGACACCAATTTGTAAATAAATACTAAATACAAATCTGCGGATACTTATATTAACAGACAAAGATAATATTTAAACAAAGACTGTTTTTAACTTATTATACCTGACGAACATAGAGGAAAGGAAAGTAATATGGAATATGCAGTTGATATGGGATACTGAGATTTTATAAAAACTAGTAGTGCCACCTATGCCGCGATGTTGTGAATTGAAGCGTCAAGAGAACCTATTAATCTGTGCAAGTGACAGTAATCCGTCATATTGTTCTTTTCTTTTTGAGACACGAACTAGAAGACTGTACAACAAACATTTTTTGGTACATTTTAAATCTTTTATTATCATAACGTAAAATTACTTTATTTTTTATAGCTGGTATTCAAACAATGCTTAGGGTACTAAAGTTTAAGGATGTGTATTGATTTTCATCGTATATTGAAACCCCTAAATCTAAAATATTTTTTGTTGCGAATATGGAATACTGTTAGTGCATGCACTGTTAGGGCGCGTGTCCACGGCAAGAAATTTGTTGTGTCGGCTACAGATAAGATGAAAATATTCATGTACATGAGAAGAATTTTGTCGGGTCTGTGCACGAATGAATGTCGTGTCTGTTGCAGTCAAGAAAAAATCTAGTATGTACACGGTACGAATTGTTTCGTTCAGTCATAGTTAAGACATTGTAGGGTGTACATCGTGTCATGTAAATGTGAGAAATAATGTTAACTAACAAGCAAAAGAATTGGTGATTGCCTGTTATATGTATAGAAAAATAAAAAGAAAACTAACTGCAAGAGAAAATACTAAGTGCATCCTATGTTAAGTCAAAAACATGAGTTCGCTAACTTCTACTTTGAACTGTGACGGTATGAGGAAAACTTCGTCCTTTATTTTCGTATGAAATGTAAAAAAAAATATATTTATGATATTAAACATTTAATTTATGATAATTATTATATTGTGGCAAAAGTTTAAAAAATCTAACAAAAGTATTCTCTCGCTTATATATATCTTTAAGGATAATACCCCCTCCTCCTCCTCTATTAAAGTTATAAGTGCATCAAGCATTTTATAAAAGCGTAAATGAACTGTCGTAAACAACACAAGTCCACTCGCTCAAACGTTTTCATGTGCATGGTACATACCGCCCCCCGCCCCCTACAGATCGCGTCGTATTTGGCGCAGACAATATTTTTGTCTTATGCAGCGCCGACGCAGTGTACACTAGTCGAGTGTAGAAAAGACACGAATTCTTGCATAGACCCGACGATTTTCTTGCCGTGTACACGCGGCCTTAGTGCATATAATATGGTATAGTATTCCATATTATATGAATTATATGAGCCATGGCATATTATATGAGCCTTAATTTGTCGCAGTTCAAAAAATCTGCAGATTTTAAAATAAATTTAAAAAGCACAATAGCTATATTTAAAAATCACAATAGCTATATTTAAAAAGCACAATATATATAGGAACTTTGGGACATTTTACCGGAGTATGGTATTAACGGTAAACTGCTACAGGCTGTGCAGTCCAGTTACATGGGCTGTAGAGCCTGTGTGCGGCTGGATGATGGAATGTCGCCTTGGTTTTACGTCAATATCGGCGTTAAGCAGGGGTGCGTTCTGTCAGCCAGGCTGTTTATCATATATCTGGATAAATGTCTCCAAAGGTTGAACGATATGAATGTGGGAGTCCAGATGGGCGACTCAGCGGTCACTGCTCTGCTATATGCAGATGATGCAGTCTTGCTGGCACAGTCAGCGACTGACCTGCAGACCCTAGTCGACACAATGACAGAAGACTGTAAGAAAAGGGGTCTACGCGTGAATGTGAGCAAAACCAAAATAATGGTCTTTGAAAGAGACGAAGCCAGAACAGATGTAAGAGTAACAATAGGTAATGATATACTAGAGCAAGTGGATGAATTTGTATATCTTGGATGTGGATTTAGCCGAGATGGAAGGTACACCACTGATATAGAGCGAAGAGTGAATGCGGGAAATAGAGTGAACGGAGCGTTGGGGCAACTTCTCGGCAGCCACCACCTTAGCCAGAAGGCACGTGTAGCAATACATAACGCAGTGCTTGTCCCAACATTACTGTATGGAAGCGAGAGTTGGGTATGCAGAAAAGAGTATGAAAGTAAAATGAATGCGGTCGAAATGCGATCTCTACGGAAAATCTGTGGAGTTAGGCTGACCGACAGCATTCGTAACGACGACGTAAGAGAGCGAGTAAGTATGAAAGAGAGTATTGGTGTAAAGATGCGAAAGGGAATGCTCCGATGGTTCGGACATGTGGAAAGAATGCCGAACGAACGTCTGGTTAAGAAGATATACAATGCGAAAGTGGAAGGATGTAGGTACCGAGGGAGACCGAGACTAACCTACCTAGACCAGATCGGTCATGTACTGAAGAAAGGTGGAGTCAAGAGTCTCCGAAACCGGCGAGCGTGTATGAAGAGAATTATGAATGTTGAAGAAGCGAGTGAAGTATGCAAAGATAGAGTTCTCTGGCACTCTGTTCTCTCTGCCTACCCTGCAAGGGATATGGCGTGATGATATGTATGTATGTACAATAGCTATAAGTAAAAGGGAAAGAAAAAGTGCAGAAACAGAGCAAAGGGAAAGACAAGGGTAAATCGTCAAAAAAGAGATCAAGGGAAGTTTACTCAGTTAGCGACTCTTCAGATAATAGTCATGTCTTCATGACAAAGATGACAATGACCTCTTCTCATATGACGAGACTATAAGCGAGGTACCGCCTCAAAATTATTCAGAATGCTTTTTTTGCAATAGAAAATATAGCCAAGATGATAAAGGAGAAGAATGGGTTCAGTGCCTTATTTGCCAATTGTGGTTGCATTCTGACTGCGCGGGTTATGAATTTGGTATCTACGTTTGTGATTATTGCAAATAATTTACATTTTTAAATTCTGATCTTTTTTTATATTGTTCGACTAATATGATTTATAATTAGTTTGATTTTTACTTATTCATATAAGTTATGTTGATTTTTGAATATTTTATTAATTCTAAGATTGCCATACAAATTACTGTGATTAATAAAATTACTATTATAAAAAGGATTTTGTTTGAGTATTAACTCAAACAAAATCCTTTAACAAAAACAACTGTTAAAAGTGTGTACGATTTTGGTGTAGATAATATGGAATACTATATTCCATATTATCTACACCTTGGGTCGGTTGTCATTTTACAAAATTTTTGATTTATGGTTGTTTTTTTGTCAAGAAAATATAGTTATATTATTTTTGTAATGATTATTATTAAAGCTAATTAATGTTCCAACAAATTAGTGTGTGTATTTTAATTTTAACTCTGGGGAATATTTTTTTATACTCAAAAAAGAAAATGGTATTCCATATTACCTTCCTTTCCTCTACATATTTTTAGAATTCCACGAATGCCATGATTTTGTGGAATATTATTTTTAGTTCATCATCATCATCATCAACCTGCTCTTATCCCAATTTATTTGGGGTCGACGCAATATGTCTTCTCCTTCCATACAACTCTATCAGAAGAATATTATTTTTAGTTATGAATGCTAAATATATGAACAAAGTGTAGAGCTCATGGGGTAGCACACGTCGCTTTGTCTATGAGGCGGCGATGAACTATGGAACTGAAGGAGGTCGATGGCGATAACAATGTGCTACAGGCACAGTTGTGTGTTTGTGTGTGCGGGTAGGGGCTCAGGTCCGTGGGAACTGTTACCAGTACGTGGCATCACCCGTGAACTATGATATTGGTGCGCTCTAGTTCTGTACTCTTCTCTAAGTACATCGTTATGTTTGTTACATTACGTACAATGCACTCTCTGTGTTAACTGATAACTTATTGTACTTATAAATAAGTTGTTCTTTATTGCTTACAACAGTTATATCGAGTCATCATATCAACATACGACATATTTGTGCTGAGATACTTTCCCATGGGAATTATAAACGAATTGATGTGATAAGCTATTTAGAAATGCTAATTTGCAAGTACAATGTCTTACGTTTACCCACACTGGTCTAATTAGTAAGACGTTTGGAATGGATTTCCAATAGATGAGGGTTCCTACATTGGGCTTTCAGTCGGTGGGTTTAAGTCACAAATAAGTTTTTAATATAATCAACGTTAAAAAAATATATGTGGGTATTAGTGCGAATGAAACTCGATATAGGCAAAATCCTATGTGAATTTGTTTGTTCAGTGTCTTATAGGTAGGTAGGTACCACATTCATTTCTATAATTTGCAAGTCTCTAGTAGCTTATGTGATACACAGAATGTGAACAATGATTATAACCCCCTTCGATTTCGCTAAAAAATTTCTATCTTTTTCTACCCCCTGAAAGACATTTTTGAGAATTTAGTCAATTTTTTTTTAACACAGAAAAAGTTACGAATATTTGAAAATAAACGTTCTTTTTTAAAATGCATTATCTTTATTAAAAATTGACCATTTGGGCCCTTTTTTTAATGCTTGTTTTTAAATGTAGTTTTGTAATAAAAATATGAAAAATTTTACGAAAAACTGTCATTTTCTCAAAGTCCGACCGTTTTCTTTTTTTATTTTTTTGCTCTTAAAAACTTCAACTAATTCTGCAATGATCCCTGACAATTTCAAGATGTTACGACAGTACCTAGCTTCTAATTTTTTTCTTCCATTATTTCATATTTTATATACCTAATTAGAATTTTAAGTGATTATCTTCCAAAAAAAATGTTTTTTTTAATCATATTTCATATTAGAATTTTATGTGGTTACCGTCCAAAAAAAAATGTTTTTTTTAATCATATCTTAAATTAGAATTTTAAGTGATTATCTTCCAAAAAAAAAATTGTTAATTTTAAAGAAAATAAATAACTCTTTTCCTTTATTGGCGTTATTTTTTCACCCTTATGAACGTTCATTTTCTTGTACCTACTGAAATGTGAGAACTTCAAAAATGATATGAGCTTAAGAGTTACTTCCAGTCGATATAACGTAATACTTCACGAATTGTCAATTATTAGTAAGGAAGGTAACATCTAAATTTTAGTGGTAGAATTGAAGCATATTTTTATAACATAAACCATATTGGCGGTTGTTTTCAAAATTTCGTAACATTTTGTGGATTAAAAAAAAAATTGGAAAATTCTCAAAAATGTTTTTCAAGGGGTAGAAAAAAATAGAACATTTTTAGCGAAATCGAAGGTGGTCAGGTAAAAAAATTGTCGATTTGGCATGGAATGATCCTTATACACCTATAAAAAAATACAAAATAATTATTTAAAAATATTATATTATTATTATATATATATATATATATATTTGAAAATTAACATATTTGTAATATAGTATCTACTTAGTTCTTAATTTTTTGTCCATTTCATCGAAAGCTGACTATAGCTGGTCTATTGTCCAAGAGCTTACCTACTCGAGCTCGTACGCTGTCCTTTCCTTGGCATGGCTCACCTACAATAAGGAAAGTAGGCATGGGGTGATACACTTAATTGACATGCAAGCACCCACACACACTACAATATCTATTAGCAAGTACCAAAATAGTAAGTAATGAGTTAATATAAAAACTTTGTGCATGACATCATTAGATTAAAAACGTAATTAAAAATTATAATAAAAAAATACTTGTTAGGGCTCTTACAGTACCTATAGAAGTATAAAAAGATAGATGCCCTGAGGGCATCTTTTGAAAATTCGAGGCGACTATCCTTTTGCTATGGATAGATACCCCTTTGTATTCTATGTAAAATAAATGTGGCAAATCAGTGATTGACTCCTGAATGTGTTCTCAATCCAAGTATTAACACAATTAAAATAAAATGTAATCGATTATTGTTTAAAAAGATATAGAGCTGTGAATACTTACGTTTGATTTGAAGGGGATATTTAATCACCAAGCGAAAAACATCCATCTCGCATTAATGTTTGCGTCACTGTGTGTATTTATTTATTTTATTTTGTGTTTTAGTATCTAATTAAGTTTTGGGAAACGAGGCATCTATCCTAGTGCGGTACCTATCCCCGACTTACTCTACACGGGGAAATAATTTGATAGGTACCTATTATTTTAAACAATCTCATGATAGATTATAGGTGTGATTATAGGCCCGCTCCTGTTAAGTGGTATGTAGGTACCTAATTATTGATAGTTGTACAATTAGTGATACTAGATGAATGGATTTTCATATCTATGTGGATTTTTCATTACTATCAAAAAAAGTGACTCTGGGTTATTCTAACTGTCAGAGTTACAAGACTTGCCAGACTCGCAAGAGTCTTGCATTTGGACAACACTATTCACGAATGAGAGTATAGTATCATAAAACTGATCATCACGCTTAGCGAACAGGCTGGCGATCGCAGTGATGTGTTATACATTTTCCAGTAAAGAGTAGGTACCTAGTCAAGTGCGTGCCCGGTACAGTGACTTACACTGGTGCCTACTTAAGCAGGTACCTGCTCATAGAATATGTTTTAGTAAAGAAGTAGGTAGTGTATCGTGCTGTCGAAAGTTCAATGTACCTAATATTAGGTCATTACATATGAAATTAGCGTTTTGCCGTAGGTACTGACCACTTTGATCTGAAATATCTCCTCTTTGGTTAAGATATCCAAATTCAAATTTATTAATTCATTTAGCTGTGGTACATTTGAGTTTTGAAAACAGTCATTCATTTATTTTTCCTTCATTGATTTTATCTTTGGCGTTGCTTACTATCGCACAATGGAAAACATGAAATATCGGTATATTTACGAGTACGAGTTCTACTGTGGCACCAGTGTTACAGAAACAGCTCGAAGGATTAATGATGTGTACGGCGTTGGTGTCGCAAAAGAAAGCACGGTATGATTTTGATTTCAACGTTTTCTTTCTGGAAATTTCAATCTTCAGAACCAACGTGGACGGCCGCAGACCAAAGTGGAAAATGAAGAATTAAAGGCTGTTGTGGAAGCGGATCCATCACAAAGCACTTCAGAGATAGCTGCAGGCTTCGGGGTATTTAAGTGACAAAACTGTATTAATACACTTGAAGCAAATCGGGAAAGTAAAAAACTTGAACGATGGGTACCTCATGAATTGAGTGAATCGAACTTGCAAACACGCGTTGCTGTGTTACTTTGCTCAACCGACATAATAATGAAGAGATTTTAAATCGAATCGAATCATTACCTACTTGTGATGAAAAGTGGATACTGTACGATAATCGGAAGCACTCGTCGCAATGGCTGAACCTCGGAGACCCAACCAAAACCTGCCCTAAACGATAATTAACTCAGAAAACGTTACTTGTGAGTGTTTGGTGGACTAGCACTGATGTTGTTTCCTGCAGCTTTCTAAAATCTGGCCAAACGATTACGGCAGATATCCATAGTCGACAACTGCAAAGCATGAAGGAAGAACTAGCGGCTAAACAACCGAGATTGGTCAATCGCTCTAGGACACTGCTGGTTCACGACAACGCAAGACCACACACTGCACAACAGACAATCATACAGCACAATTGGAATGTCTGCGACATCCACCGTACTCCCTGGACCTTGCTCCAAAAGATTACTATTTTTTCCGGAATTTGGACAACTTCTTATAAGGAAAAAAATTCAACTCCGATGCGGCAGTCCAAACCGCCTTGTTTTTTATGTTTTTTTAGTAAAGGGATCAATGAACTACCTATAAGATGGCAAAAGTGCATAGATAACAACGGTGCATACTTTGATTAATTAATATATTTTACAAAAAAAAAATGACTTTATATTTCTCCCGTACAAAACGCCAATTCACCTTCACTTAATTACCCGGGGAACTTACAGAAATTGGCTGAAAATCACCAGGAGAATAAGCATATCTCATGAGTAGGTAATTCTAGGACTGTTAAACATGGACAAATTTTAAAAGTATGAGCATATATCTTTACTCAAGTGTCTACTAATTTCTACGATCTTTAGATGTGTTTACGGGGAATTATGGTGTGATAGGCACATTGCCATAATTCCCCGTGTGGTGATGGGATAAGAATACAAAAGGTACCTAGTCGTTAGCTCTTACTTGCTCGGGTTCTCGTAAAAATTGGCAGTAGTTATAGTTTTACTTGGTAGTTGTACAGCATGCCAGGCTCAATCGTATATCTGAAGAGGGATGGGCCCTCAGCAGAAGGACATGTTTACAGAGATGGGAAGAGAAAAAGAAAGAGTATCTACCTAAATATACAAATACCTAACTATTGTAGGAGTTCAATCTTTTCTAAGACATGAGTAGGTAGGTCATGCTCATGTTGTGAGGGTGCTCACCCTTCATGTCTGTTATCCTTTCATAGGTGTGAGAGCAGGTAGTAGGTAGGTAGGTACATACAACTCTAACTAGGTACACGTTAGCGGTATGATCTTTGATAACATTATACGGGCACTGTACACGAGACAAGTCATTACCTAACTCTAGTGGCGAGTAGTGCCGCTCGACTGCACCGCACCGCCGTGCGCTGCAGTCGAGCGGCATACATGCATACTGCACAATTAACACCCGCTGACCAGAAGTACCTATTACGGCTACCTATTAACGAGCGACGGCGAGGGGCGCGCAGTGTGCGGGGGAGGAGAGCGATTGATGAGGACGCCGGACCATAAACAAACCGCACCACTAATTCCATTAGGCCCCTAAACGAACCCCTCCATAAATCTCGGAGCGGCGCCCGGGGCGCGCCCCGCCCACTGGCGCGGTGCCGCCCCTGGCGCGTTACGAGTCGCTACAACACGGAAACTGCAATTTATGGAAAACGCATTTCCGAGATGTGGGCGGTACCTGTGGGGCGGCGCCCGCGCGCCTGCAGCGCCGCCCGCCGGCAGTGAGCGCGCGCACGCCGGGCCGAACGCACGCCTTGCGCACAGCCGCACATGACACCCCGGTACAGCGCGCACCCGCAGCGCCACGCGACCAGTGACAGTGACCCCCGTGCACAACACGCACCGGCGAGTGTGATCTGCCTGAGCTGACCTTGCGTGCGGTGGTAGTGCTTTACGTGTCCACACACACCTGAATCTCATCTCTTGGTGAACACCTCGAGCACGTGACACAGGTAAGCCTCATACTTATAAAGATCTATGTATGTAACATGTTGTTTATACGTTAGTTGTGTGTGCAGTGACAGTGAGCGAGTGCGATATGATATAGGTAGGTACGTACGGACCGACGGACAAACGTAAACACTTTAGTACAACACGATCTCCTACGACGACAACCAAGTACATGGTGACCGTCTCACCAGTCGCACCACGTCGTATAGATCGCTACAACTGTTTGTAGAGTTTTGACTATGTGACATATGTACCTACCTATACACGGTGTGTGGTGGTGACGTACAAATAACTCACCACAATCACTAACCACGTCTGAGCACTAACGATGTACATCACTGTTGAGAGCCATTAGTTGTTACACGGCAGTCGTTAACTGTAGGTATATTCACTTAGATCTCAGTTGTATACAAAACACACTTGATATACAAAAGCTCGACATATATGTATCCGGCACAACTTCACACGTCACTGAGTGTTCAATAACGTAACTAACAGTTGCATGTGGAGCATATTTTTGCCTCCTCCTGTATCTATTTAACTCCTTAAAGTTACCACTTAGGGAGTTACAAATTATCCTACATTTAAATAAAGTTGAAACCAAATATAGATAGGTAGATATATAAAAAATATAGCACAGCTTAGAGCTGTATTACAGTAATTAATTTGAATGAACATTGTGATACACAATATTTCTATAGTTCTCGTCTAAATCCATGTACCTATATATCAAATGATTTAGGACAGTTAAAAGTTACAATTAAAGGCCATACATTATAATTGTTACTCTCTAACTTGTATAAAGCATTACCAGTTTAGAACAAATATTACTATAAACATTTATTATTTAAGATAAACATAGACATATATTATTTAAAGCTAAACATAGGTCACTAAACATTGAATATAGGTAGATAGGGATACACTCAGGTATCATTAAAAGTCTAGTAATGAAAAAATAATAAGTATTAAATTGATTGATAAGTTTAATATAGCGCTTTTATTAAGCTAACAATTGTGTTCATGACATGCAAGTACCTATGATATGATTAACCTACCAACATAGTCCATAGCTAATCTATTAAATTAAAATTATATTTAAAAGGTTAAAATCTAAACTACAATTTATTAACTAAAATATTATAAGTTTAGTTTTAAACCAAAATGAATGATATTAAATCATGAATATGCAAACTTGTTGTTTATCAAGATGTAACAATACCCAAGGCTCGTGGTGCACACGACACGCCACGGACACAAGCCACAAGGGCGGACACACACTGACTTGTAACAAGATGGAGTTGTATTACATGCCGTTCGAACACATTTAACGAACATTCACAAGTGTAAGTGGCACCTATAGGTAGGTACCTACGCATGTTCTGTTAGCCCGTCGCTAACATTTAGGTAGTGTTTGAGTAAGACCATGTTCTATACGCTTGGCTACCTGCTAGTGTGACTCACCGCCGAAACATAGACAATAGAATACTGCCCAACAATAATTATTATCGTTTTCAAAAAAAGTATTAATATATTTAGTAAATATCTTACATTTTTAGAGTAATCGAGTCCAGGTACTTCATATGCATACTTCCTAACTAAACCTTTCATATGTCCACATAATTATTTTAGTTATATCTAACCATCTATTAAATTGGCGTTACTATTTTTATAAGTCTCTTCATAAAGAGGGATAATATTGCAATCGCCACGCTTGATAAACTGGTTAACAATCGTAGTTGGTGTTATTACTATGTTATTTAGTAGAGTGCTACTACGTTCTATCCAGGTGCTTTATTAGCCGGTTGTTACAATTTCCACGAAAGACTGGGATGTTGCTATTTTGATAGTCGGTCTTCTTAACCCATCTCTATACGGAGAAAGCGCATAACAGTCGTATGCCGTAGTAACATAGACTAAAACTAGTGGGAACAAAACTTGAAAAAGAAATTAATTCATGCATATAGAGCTTGTGTAAGCCGCCGCAATCATTTTGAAATAGTTTAATGAATGTTTTAATAGATTTAAGATAATATATTATTACATTAAGATGAGAAGTTAAGGTATTGAGAACACCACTTACAGCATCTGTACCTGACCTGACCTACCTAGTCTACAAGAAAGTGATGATTTGTTGACACTTTTATAACTTCATTTATATTTTCTAAGTGTGAGACAACGATGAATATGCTTATGTCGTCCCTCTACTCGTCCCGCCTCACGTTATTGTGTAGTTAAACGTTTTGTGGCTATAAGTCACAATTTTATACTTATGTTTATACTTACTAGAATATTATTGAAAGAGAGAGAAGACTCTGGATTCAAGTTTCCTTTTTTGCTGCTCATGAATTTTTGCAGCACTAGTGGTACCTACCGTTGGGCCGCTGCCTACTAACCCCTAATTTACTTAGAGAGTTGTACTACCGACTCTTTCACTCACCAAACGAAGCGCAACAGCAAATTGCCACTGCTCAAACGTCAATTTTCTGCGAGAGTGCGGTACTGACCCGGAGGTAGGTACCGGTCCGCGTCCGTAGACAGAAAACTGTCAATAGTGCGGGCCCGCCGCTAGATATTCTACAGTGTGGCCTTACTAATATTAAAAGGATTAAGAGTCTTTGCGAGTAAAAATTATAGGCTCATAAATAAGCGAGTCCAAATGAGTATCAAGAACGTCACGATAGGCTGAGGTATGTTTATGTCACTTCTATAGTCACAACTCGAATGCTTTTCCAATTGGAAATCGAACTCGCTCACTGTGTATAGAGAGTAATCATAACCACCATTGCACGATCAGTTCTGTTTGTTTTCACTGACCAGACATTAATGTACCTATTATATATCGTATCTATTAACTCATTTAATTACAAAGATTACATCGGTCAACCGAGATCAACGGGGGTCAATAAAAGATTTAGTACAATTTCAAGACATTCGTTTTATAAATAAAAGATAAGAGAAACATTTGATATATGTATGTTCATATATAAAGGCCTATTTATTACTAACTCAACTCGAGAATGGAAACAGTGTAACCACAAGTGGGTAGGTAGAGTGTGTAGTACCTACTCGTGTTGTACTCCAACATACAGAACCAGTGAAGGTATTATAAATGCTTAAGATGTATGGCAATGGATTAAATAAGGAATTAACGTATTATGGACAGTTTAAAATTCGCGTCAGTAACGATAAAGTTAAAAAGTGAACAATTAACGTGGTATGAACATTTGACGACTGCAACAGAAGACAAAAGAGAGGAGCAATGTATTGCGTGACATTAAATGGATAGTAAGAGTGAGCGCTGTGTTGTCATCTGATAGGATTATATGGAAAAAGAGCATACGATGCGTTGGTCTCAAGTAATTTGATAATACATTAATTACTAACGAAATCTCAATGAATGGTCAGTGTTGTGACCCCACTTTGCGTATGGGATTAAGTTTACTATAAGTAATTACTTAATTAGCTACCGTGGTTTGTGTTGAATTAGTACGTGCTTGCTCGTGTATCTGCAACCCTTCCGGCTTATACGGAAATGTGTAGGGTGCGGCAGTAAAGGTGTCGTGACGTCACACGCGGCGCCAACGCTCAGGTACTCGCACCGCCCGCGCCGCACTGAAAAAATGCAACAACGCACCGTCTAGTTATTTACGACACTTCCAGACGGGTCCGTCGGACGAGCGGACACGTCACAGCACTACCGATAGGAACAGCCCTAACTCACTTCCGCTGGTTACGCGCACTTCCTCCGGACTTAGGACTAATATCACTATGTATATCTAATTGTAAACTAGACAAGGCTATGGTCTTTGTATATTAACTTCTCTTCTAAAAGGATAGGGTGATAGTTGGCTGAGACTTGACAAGCAAAATGTGAAAATGTCTTAGTAATGTTTTAGCTAATTTGTACGGAACTTATACATGGATTGCAACGATCTTTATAGAGATTGTGTGGTAGAGATCGTCCCTTCATTGTACCTGCCAAGCGAATTATTACATACGAAACGTTCTCTAATGATAATATGAATAAAATGAACGATTTACATATTACTGTGTAGCTATGCAATTGTAAGCGTCACACGTTGTCTACACAATATATTAGTAGTTTTGTGCACAGAATGTCTCGTGGCGAGCACCGGCCGCCCGCCGAGACACGTTGTGACCTCGCACACCGCTGCGCACTGTAGGCGCTTTTAATGCGAACCTCGATTGCAGCCGTGACAATTAAATTGTAAATAATTTGTTCGATGCACACATACATCCGATATATCTATATATAACAAACACACACAAACGTATACGTATCTACCAAAAATATTTATTTATAAAATATAATAAAAATAAATTAGCAAAATAATATTTAGTTAGGTACAGTCGCACGTCTTCATTCCCAAAGGGCTAAGGAGAGTTATGTTACTATACATATGTTAACATATAATTTTTAACTGCTTGTTAAACTTATGCCCTTGCACCACGCATCAAATGTGATGTCAAATTACGTTAACTTTTCTAGAAATATCTTGAAAATCGAAGATATTTTAGAAATCGATAATTTTCTGTCAACTCACGAAAAAATTTTAAAGCAAGCCACGTTATTCTTGTTCTTTGTGAATAACTCAAATGTTTTGGCTTATACGATATGATTTTACAATACTGGCAATTACTCCTGAGCCACTTCACCATCCGCGTATTTGGTTGCGTGTAGATGGTGTGGTGCGGGCGCGGTGTACGCCAGGGGGCGCCAGTGTCACCGATACGTCAACGCGTACCATTAGCCGGCGGTTTTTTGTAGCGCCCCTCGTCATCGGATTAAGTTCTTGACAAAAAACTGTGAGCGATCCGTAGCGGGAACATTTCGCACTTAGTCTCGTCCCGAGTCGCACCCCAGCCCCCGCCCCCGGCCCCGCCACAGCCGCCCATGTTACCTACTGCGACGCGCGCCACTTGATCATTAGTCACCGCTTGACAAATGGTTCACGTGAGCGATAACCTATTTGTCACCGCGCCTGTGATGAGTCCGTAGCGCGCTACACACTTCCGGCGGACGTCTCTATACAATGTTACTATTACTGACTGATTAAATGATTGTAGGCCTAAACTGTTGAAGCAATTTTCTTAAATGTAAGATATTTTTCTAATGGTATTTGGAACATTGGCAAAACTAACATTTAAAATTCAATATATTATACTTTAAGATTTGAGATCAACTCTGCATTAATAGTTAATTATTGAAGTGTATTAGACAAACTGTCAAAAATAATGATTTTAGAATATATCTAAACAATAGCTAAGTTTAGCGATGCCATTCAATTTGAGAAGTTTGCACAAAACATTGTGTGCTCAAAATATATATTAAAATAAAGGCAATGTGGTTAGTGAATACAGCGTAAGTTTATCTTCCTTCGTACCTTTTTATCAATTAAATTACCTACCTGTATACATTATGGAATTTATGTATGATAATTATGTACTTGTATGTATATTGTACTGTTTGTACTTATATATGTGCACAAGTTGGTCGAAGCTCGTTTGCCGCTAGGTCCGCGCGACGGCGACGCGGCGGCCGCTCTTCACATTATTGTCTGCGTTATTATGTAGGTATAAACATTGTACTGCACAATATGATGAGATAAAAACGTCAACATACTCAAATAAGATACGAAATTTGTTTGAAGTGAATACTATACGAATAGAAATTGTTTTTTGAAATTAACTGACAGTAACAGAACAGGACCTGACCGGTATTGCATTGACATTTACAAATATTTACTTTGTTTTATACAGCTATACCATATATATTGGATAAAATACGCAGAGTTTTAAGTTAACACGCCCATATTGTATTCTGTGGTTTGGATTTTTTTTATAACAAATGGCGATTTTCTAAACTCTAAATAATAAGACATGCCGGATATATTTAAACAGTCTTGTACTGCTTTAGTTAAACCTTTATAATTATAACTACGTTATAATTTATAAAAACTCGATTATATTATAAGTCTAAAGGTAAAAGTTAATTATTAAAATTATTTAAAGATTAAATGGATTTACGTAAATAGCAATAATTACCAATAGTAAAGTGGGAAAGTAAATCATTTTATTATATTTATCAACATTTATACCTTTCGTGTAGTAACGAAATAGAACTACAGTTAACCGCTGCTTCCTTTTCTTCTGTGTAACGTAAGGAACGTCTGAGGGATGTAAGCAACTAACAAGAGGAATTGAAAGGAAAACTTGAGTAATTTATAATCCTATACCAACCCGGCTGACCACACCACACCGGTGTCGTGAGACAAATTCCATTTGACTGTGAAGTGGTCCCGCGCGGCGCACCCCTTACGTACTGTCATTTTAATGGGAAGAGAACAATTAGTGTTATTTGTATTCCTCGCTTTATAGTAATAGCTGTTATAGCAATTATTTGAAAGTGAAGTAAGAATTAATTTATAAAATAAAATATATTATAAAATTTATTGTACTTTGTTTTGGCAATGTTAATTACTTGGATATTTTTAGTGGTAGGACCACGCTGTTACCTCGAAGTGGCGGCGAGCCTGGCCACTCTCGGCATTGAGGAGAAGGTCAGGTGAATCGAGGCGCTGGGGCTCAGGGTGGCCCTATATAAGACGGAGGCCTTTTTATTCTATGGGCCCCGCGTAAGGCTGCCTATCGGCGCTTCGTTAGTCGTCAACTCCATCCCCATCAGTATCTAGGGCCATATGAAGTATTTGGGCCTGGTGCTCGACGGGCGTTGGTAGTTCCGGGAGCATTTCCACAGGATTGCGAGGGCCGACGGCTGTATGCCGGGGTGATCCGCTCAATGGCCATGGACGGCGCACCCGTGTGGGCGAGGGCTCTGAACACCCAGCTCAGGGCTTTTCTGTGGCGCCCACAGAGAACCATGGCAGTCAGAGCCATCCGCGGATACCGCACGGTGTCGATACGAGGCGGCATGCGCATTGGCCGGAATACCCCCATGGGACCTTTTTTTTTTTTTTTTTTTTTGCGGTGGGTTATGGACGTCGCACCCCGCCAAATCGGTCCGGGGTGACGGAAGAGGCGGCGCACAACCCCATTGACCCACCCTGCAAGCACCTCTTCTTCGCCATGCGAGCGGGCCACCGGTACCCGATCTTTGTCTTCGGTGGCCCGCTCGGCGGTATGCCCTCTCGGGCTCCTCTCTTGTCGACGCCCCGACAGCTTTCGCTGTCGAGGCGTCGTCCTCACGCGGCGGCCTCACGTCGGGTGACCGGACAATTCCCCGGTCCGATCACCCGAAGCCTCGGTTAGGGCGGCATCAGGCGCAGGTACTCACGCCTGCGCCGCCCCGGTCGCGGGCGGCGGCCCGGGTCACGGGCATCCTCCCGGGCCCGTTCCGCCGCCTCCTTCTGCGAGATGACAGCCTCGCAGAAGGCGGCGACCGCGTCCCAATTCCTGACGCTGTCGACCATCGCTCGCGCAACAGTTGGCAGCGTCAGGTCGGCACCGATGACAGCGACGAGGTCACGGCGCTGCCCGTCCCAGCCCGAACATACCTCGAGCGTATGTTGCGCCGTGTCCTCGTCGCTACTGCAATGGTGGCAGGACGGAGTCCACTCCCTCCGCACGACCGTGTGCAGGTACTTGCCGAAGCAACCATGCCCCGACAAGACCTGCACCAACCGGAAAGAGAGGACTCCGTGCCGCCGCTCCAACCACTCCATCAGTACGGGCCGGAGGGCCTCAACGGTAAAAACACCGTGTCTAGGCCTCTCCAGCCGCGTAGCCCAACGGGCGATGACTTCTCGGCGGGCGTCCTCGCGCCAGGTGGCTATCTCGTTGAACGATGGGGAGCCACCCTCTTCGCGCATTGAGGTAACCCGCCGGTAGAGGTCGGAGAGCATCTCCGCCTCTAGGTCCCACGGGGGTGTCCCGGCCAATAGGCATGCCGCCTCGGTAGACACCGTGCGGTACCCGCGAATGGCTCTGACCGCCATGGCTCGCTGTGGCCTCCACAGCACCGCCCTGAGCTGGGCGTTCAGAGCCCTCGCCCACACGGGTGCGCCGTACATGGCCATTGAGCGGATCACCCCCGCATACAGCCGTCGGCCCTCGAAACTGGGTCCGCCCACGTTCGGCATGAGCCGAGAAAGGGCGGACGCCGCGCCGACCAGCCAGGGAGCAATTTGACGGAAATGCTCCCGGAACCACCATCGCCCGTCGAGCACCAGGCCCAAGTACCTCATATGGGCCTGGATACTGATGTGGATGGAGTTGACGACTAACGAGGCGCCGATGGGCAGCCTCACACGGGGCCCATGGAATAGTAGGGCCTCCGTCTTGTTTAGGGCCACCCTGAGCCCCAGCGCCTCAATTCGCCTGACCATCTCCTCGGTGCCGAGAGTGGCCAGGCTCGCCGCCTCTTCGAGTGTCCTGCCCCGGGCTGTGACGAGCGTGTCGTCAGCATAGCAAATAACGCTCAGCCCGGGGGGGAGACTCCCTCTTAACGCCCAGTCGTAACCGATGTCCCACAGAGTCGGCCCCAGAACTGACCCCTGCGGAACACCGCACGACATGGGCGTCCGCACAATGTCCCCTGCGGGGCTCGCGTAGAGGACACTGCGCCCCTCCAAATAGTCTGCCACCAGCCGCCTGAGGTACAGGGGCACTCCATGGAACCGGAGTGCCTCCCTGATGCAGCTGAATGGCAGACTATTGAAGGCGTTGGCGATGTCCAACGACACCGCCAACAGCACTCCTTTGCCGGCGACAGCCTCCGCGGCCGTCTGCCTCAGGCGTAGCAGGGCCCCGATGGTCGAACGCCCCCTCCGAAACCCAAACTGAGCGTCCGACAGATCGGGCCCCACCTCCTCCAGGTGCTGGACGATGCGGGCAGCGAGGACACGCTCCAGCAGCTTACCCACATCGTCCAGAAGCACAATGGGCCTGTAGGCCGACGGCGAATCCGGGGGCCGTCCCGGCTTTGGCAGGAGAACCAACCTCCCTTCCTTCCAGCACTCAGGGAACCGTCCAGACGTCAGACAGGCGTTGAACAGTCGCCTGAGGCGAGGTTCGAGATGCTCGAGGAGCAACGTCAACACCCGGACTGGGACTCCGTCCGGGCCGGGGGCCGTGGTGGCGGAACGAATCTTCGCCACGGCTGCCCCCACTTACCCCCATGGGACCTAGAAGCGGAAATCCTCTCCGACCTTTACCGGCGGGTTAATTTAGCACGCGACGAAGGTGGCTCCCTATCGCTTAGCGAGATAGCCACCTGGTGCGAGGACGCCCGCCGGGTCGTAATCGCCCGTTAGGTTACGTGGCTGGAGAGGCCTAGACACAGTGTTGTTACCGTTGAGGGCCTCCGGCCCGTACTGATGGAGTGGATGGAGTGGCGGCACGGAGTCCTCTCCTTTCGGTTGGTGCAGGTCTTATCGGGGCACGGTTGCTTCGGCAAGTACCTGCACACGGTCGTGAGGAAGGAGTCGACTCCATCCTGCCACCAGTGCGGTAGTGACGAGGACACGGCGCAACATACGCTCGTGGTATGTACAAGCTGGGACGGGCAGCAGCGTGACCTCGTCGCTGTCATCGGTGCCGACCTGACGCGGCCGGCTGTCGTGAAAGCGATGGTCGACAGTGTCAGGAACTGGGACCCGGTCGCCGCCTTCTGCGAGGCTATCATCTCGCAGAAGGAGGTGGCGGAGCGAGCCCGGGAGGATTGCCTCCATGTGGACTCGATCCGCCGCCGGCGTCACGGATGTCGCCCTAACCGAGGCTTCGGGTGAGCGGACCGGGGAATAGTCCGGTCACCCGACGTGAGGCCACTGCGTGAGGGCGACGCCCCGACGGCGAAAGCTGTCGGGGTATCGATATGAGGGGAACCTGCGAGGGTAAACCGCCGGGCGGGCCACCGAAGACAAAGATCGGGTACCGCTGGCCCGCTCGCACGGCGAAGAGAGGTGCTTGCAGGGTGGGTCTATGGGGTTGCGCGCCGCCTCTTCCCTTCGCCGATTTGGCGGGGAGCGAATGCGTCCATAGCCCACTGCAAAAAAAAAAAAGGACCACGCTGTAAACAGTGTTCTGTGTACAGCCGCGGGCCGGTCCGTCCGGGTTAGTACCACATTCTTGCAGAAGACTGACGTCTGAGCAATGGTAATGTGCTATTCTGCTTCGTTCGGTGAGCGAGAAAGCTGGAAGCTCAACTGGGTAGGTTTGGGGCTTGTATTGATAGGCAGCGGCCTAGATATACTCCTGGTATTGCGGTGGTCCATGGGCGGCAGTAACACTTAACATCAGGTGTGCTGCTTGCTCGTTTGCCACCATAAGCAATAAAAAAAATATGGATTTATTATTATATTTCATTCTAGCAGATGCTATGTGTTAAAATTAGGCCTCTGAAAAGACATCGGTGAACACTGCAACGAATTCCATTGAGTAGCTTTTGCGTCACTCGTCTGCGAACATACAGATAGACAGATATAAATTAATAAAGCCACCTATATTAATTTTCATCAACATGTGTAATGTATGGACAAGATCTGTTACAATCTAATTATACATATGTACTGACAAAAGAAATCAAAATGGTTAACAAATGATAGAATTTAAGAAATTTCAATGTCAACGTCGAACGCGAGTGTGTTTTGTTATACCTATGTATAACATTGTCAGGTGAGCGGTGAGCGGTGAGCAAAGCGCTAGCGGAGCGAGTATTACGTCATGTTGGGCGCTCTACACAAAAAGCGTGGCGCCTTCGCATTAGGAGCCGGGTTATTTATAGGGGATTAATAGGGTCGTGTTACGTCTCTATCACACACACGCGGAGGACCCGCGTTTGTCTCACTCGCACCAACAATTAGTCGGACGGCCCCGCCCGTCCCCGATAGCGCAACAGTGTGGGCCGCACGGCGGGCGGCGGCTCCGCACGCTGCATAGCGGGCGCGTGCCGAGCGACAGCATACCGTCGTACGTGTCGCCACCGCGGTGCCCATCGCCACGGGGATCCTCACAAATAACAGTTTTTGTGACACTTCCTGATGCTCATACATACTTTTGTTACACATTCCTTCACTGCTGCCCTGTTGGGCGACTGAGCGACAAGGGTCTTACGTCATACTTAGGGCCCCACCACGCTTACTAATTAATCTCAATGTGGAAAATAAATGTTCTACTTTGTAAAATAGAAATACATATATTGGATCATAAGCATATTCTAGTGTTGTAAGGTCAATCACGAAGTAAGGATCGCCTCTGGAGACTAAAGTGTAAATTAGAAGAAAGCCCAACAGGGATGGGTTTAGGGTTTGTATTGGTAGGCAGCTGCCTTTTTCCTCGCAAGGTGGACCATGGACGTGGTCGCGCCCCGGGAAGTCAGTTCGGGGCGACAGAAGAGGCAGCGCGCAACGCCAAGGACCCACCCTGCAAACACCTCTCTTCGCCGTGCGAGCAGGCCACCGATACCCGATCTTTGCCTTCGGTGACCCGCCCAGCGGTTTACCCTTACGAGTTCCTCTCGTGTCGACGCCCCGAGAGCTTTCGCCCTCGGGGTGTCGCCCTCACGCGGTGGCCTCACGTCGGTTGACCGGATAATTCCCCAGTCCGATCACCCGAAGCCTTGGTTAGAGCGACATCAGGCGCAGATATTCGTACCTGCGCCGCCCCGGCCGCTGGTGGCGGCCCGAGTCACAGGAATCCTCCCGGACTCGTTCCGCCACCTTCTTCTGTGAGATGACAGCCTCGCAGAAGGTGGCGAGCCGCAGAAGGTGGCGAGCCGCAGAAGGCGGCGAAGGCCGTTGCCTTCTAGGGTATAGCTAGACCGTTGTCTAGCTATACCCTTAGTATTGCAAAAGTCCATGGGCGACAGTGACACTTAACACCAGGTGTGCTGTCTGCCTATTTGCCACCACAAGCAATAAAAAAAAGAAAAATAGACCTTTTGTCCACGCTCAACGTATCGATTGAAGTGAACTTATTACTTTCAAACCAGGGATGGCTGAGAGTAGGAAAAAAATATCAGACCTGAGTCAAACAAGGCCTTGTCACTGGTAGTCGGCCTAAATGGTGGCAGATATAATATGCAACAGCTTTTTGGGCTATGACGGAATGGGTTCCGTTTCTCCAGATAGCACGGGCGCTGTCTGTCTTGACCATAGAGTAACAAAAAAGGGTCTTCTATTTTAAAGTAATATTTTGTGTGTATTCCAAAGAACTCTTGATGGACAATTATACATTTAGAACCAAATTTACATATTATGCAGAGAGGAGACGTCATGCTGAGGATTAAGGAGGGTGACTAGTTAGTTACGAACTAGATCTCACTGTCACGGAGATCGTTGAAACTTGACAGTATCCATCATGTATTGACAACGTGATGGTGACATTAAAATAAATTAATTTTATTCCATTATAAGTTTATTTAATAAGTTCATGTGCTTGGATATATTTACGCACTGCTGCCATTGCTTATTCAGTGATCTTGTAAAATGCAAATAAGTGATTTAATCAATTAAGTAATGGTGGAGAAAGGTATAGAGATGTAATGTTCGATGTACGACCATAGCAATAGTATCAGTATATAGGTGCTGTCAATCTCTTGCCGTCACAATATGTAGAGTATAATGAATACAGTAAGTATTAAATATGTAAAAGAAAGCTTAAGAAATGTTTGATGAATTGTATGAAGAATGAGTGGTGACGTCATAGAAGAATCTGTTAACAAAAATATCTTAAATAAGATAAGGCCTAACGGTGATTATTTAATAATAAAATATAGGTTAGTATTAGATCCGGGCCGGATGTCAAGGAATTGGTACCAGTGATCGACCCAATGGTGAGGGAACACGGTGAGTTATGGGACCACATGCCGTCCTTTCGTCGCCCCGGATGGAATGAGTGCGGTATGTCCAGACCATGACCAACCAAAAAAAAAAAGATTAGAATTAGATAGTATCAGTATTTTTTTTTTATTGCTAATCGTGGCAAACGAGCAAGCAGCACACCTGACGGTAAGTGTCACTGCCACCCATAGACCTTTGCAATACCAAGGGTATAACTAAGCCGCTGCCTACCAATGTAACCCCAAACCCACCCAATTGGGCTTCCGGCTCTCTCGCTCACCGAACGCAGCGCAATAGCACATTGCTATTACTCATACGTCGATCTTCTGCGAGAGTGTGGTACTACCCCGAACGGACTGGCCCGCGGCAGCAGACAGAGAACTGAACAGAACAGAGTATTCTGATCTTACGCCAATAATTAATGCATTACCTCTTCTAAAAAAGTTATTGTTATTACCAAAGTTATTGGTACACATACACATACATACATATCATCACGCCATATCCCTTGCAGGGTAGGCAGAGAGAACAGAGTGCCAGAGAACTCTATCTCTGCATACTTCACTCGCTTCCTCAACATTCATAATTCTCTTCATACACGTTCGCCGGTTTCGGCGACTCTTGACTCCACCTTCCTTCAGTACATGACCAATCTGGTCTAGGTAGGTTAGTCTCGGTCTCCCTCGGTACCTACATCCTTCCACTTTCGCATTGTATATCTTCTTAACCAGGCGTTCGTTCGGCATTCTTTCCACATGTCCGAACCATCGGAGCATTCCCTTTCGCATCTTTACACCAATACTCTCTTTCATACCTACTCGCTCTCTTACATCGTCGTTACGAATGCGGTCGGTCAGCCTAACTCCACAGATTTTCCGCAGAGATCGCATTTCGACCGCATTAATTTTACTATCATACTCTTTTCTGCATACCCAACTCTCGCTTCCATACAGTAATGTTGGGACAAGCACTGCGTTATGTATTGCTACACGTGCCTTCTGGCTGAGGTGATGGCTACCGAGAAGTTGCCCCAACGCTCCGTTCACTCTATTTCCCGCATTCACTCTTCGCTCTATATCAGTGGTGTACCTTCCATCTCGGCTAAATCCACATCCAAGATATACAAATTCATCCACTTGCCCTTTTTTTTTTTTTTTTTTTTTTTTTTTTTTTTTTTTTTTTTTTTGTGGTGGGCCATGGACGTCGCACCCCGCCAAATCGGTCCGGGGTGACGGAAGAGGCGGCGCGCAACCCCATTGACCCACCCTGCAAGCACCTCTTCTTCGCCATGCGAGCGGGCCACCGGTACCCGATCTTTGTCTTCGGTGGCCCGCTCGGCGGTATGCCCTCTCGGGCTCCTCTCCTGTTGACGCCCCGACAGATTTCGTCGTCGAGGCGTCGTCCTCACGCGGTGGCCTCGCGTCGGGTGACCGGACAATTCCCCGGTCCGATCACCCGAAGCCTCGGTTAGGGCGGCATCAGGCGCAGGTATTCGCGCCTGCGCCGCCCCGGCCGCGGGCGGCGGCCCGGGTCACGGGAATCCTCCCGGGCCCGTTCCGCCGCCTCCTTCTGCGAGATGACAGCCTCGCAGAAGGCGGCGACCGCGTCCCAATTCCTGACGCTGTCGACCATCGCCCTCGCGACAGCCGGCAGCGTCAGGTCGGCACCGATAATAGCGACGAGGTCGCGGCGCTGCCCGTCCCAGCCCGAGCATTCCTCGAGCGTATGTTGCGCCGTGTCCTCGTCACTACTGCAATGATGGCAGCCCGGAGTCCATTCCCTGTGCACGACCGTGTGCAGGTATTTCCCGAAACACCCGTGCCCCGTTAACACCTGCACCAGTCGGAAGGTGAGGACCCCGTGCCGCCGCTCCATCCATTCCATCAGTACGGGCCGGAGGGCCTCAACGGTAATGACACCGTGTCTAGGCCTCTCCAGCCGCGTAGCCCAACGGGCGATGACTTCTCGGCGGGCGTCCTCGCGCCAGGTGGCTATCTCGTTAAACGATGGGGAGCCACCCTCTTCGCGCATTGAGTTAACCCGCCGGTAGAGGTCGGAGAGCATCTCCGCCTCTAGGTCCCACGGGGGTGTCCCGGCCAATAGGCACGCCGCCTCTGTCGACACCGTGCGGTAGCCGCGAATGGCTCTGACCGCCATGGCTCGCTGTGGCCTCCACAGCACCGCCCTGAGCTGGGCGTTCAGAGCCCTCGCCCACACGGGTGCGCCGTACATGGCCATTGAGCGGATCACCCCCGCATACAGCCGTCGGCCCTCGAAACTGGGTCCGCCCACATTCGGCATGAGCCGAGAAAGGGCGGACGCCGCGCCGACCAGCCGGGGAGCAATTTGGCGAAAATGCTCCCGGAACCACCATCGCCCGTCGAGCACCAGACCCAAGTACCTGATATGGGCCTGGATACTGATGTGGATGGAGTTGACGACTAACGAGGCGCCGATGGGCAGCCTCACACGGGGCCCATGGAATAGTAGGGCCTCCGTCTTGTTTAGGGCCACCCTGAGCCCCAGCGCCTCGATTCGCCTGACCATCTCCTCGGTGCCGAGAGTGGCCAGGCTCGCCGCCTCTTCGAGTGTCCTGCCTCGGGCTGTGACGAGCGTGTCGTCAGCATAGCAAATAACGCTCAGCCCGGGGGGGAGACTCCCTCTCAACGCCCAGTCGTACCCGATGTCCCACAGAGTCGGCCCCAGAACCGACCCCTGCGGAACACCGCACGACATGGGCGTCCGCACAATGTCCCCTGCGGGGCTCGCGTAGAGAACACTGCGCCCCTCCAGATAGTCTGCCACCAGCCGCCTGAGGTACAGGGGCACTCCATGGAACCGGAGCGCCTCCCTGATGCAGCTGAATGGCAGACTATTGAAGGCGTTGGCGATGTCCAACGACACCGCCAACAACACTCCTTTGCCGGCGACAGCCTCCGCGGCCGTCTGCCTCAGGCGTAGCAGGGCCCCGATGGTCGAACGCCCCTTCCGAAACCCAAATTGAGCGTCCGACAGATCGGGCCCCACCTCCTCCAGGTGCTGGACGATGCGGGCAGCGAGGACACGCTCCAGCAGCTTACCCACATCGTCCAGAAGCACAATGGGCCTGTAGGCCGACGGCGAATCCAGGGGCCGTCCCGGCTTTGGCAGGAGAACCAACCTCCCTTCCTTCCAGCACTCAGGGAACTGTCCAGACGTCAGACAGGCGTTGAACAGTCGCCTGAGGCGAGGTTCGAGATGCTCGAGGAGCAACGTCAACACCCGGACTGGGACTCCGTCCGGGCCGGGGGCCGTGGTGGCGGATCGAATCTTCGCCACGGCTGCCCCCACTTCCGACTCCGTCACGGGCGGAACACTCTCGACGGCCTCCCGGTCGTGATCTGGCGAAGCCATGACCGGGGGCGTGTGCTCCGACTGCCGCGGGAACAGCTCCTCGACCACTCTACGAAGGAGGTCGGGCTGGAGGGTCTCGGTGAGGGGGGGGCCCTGCGCGCGAAGCTTATTCAGCGACGCGCGATACGGGCGACCCCAGAGGTCACGGTCGAGACCGTCCAGCATCTCCTGCCAACTTGCGTCCTTGGCGGACCGGATGGCCAGCCGAAAGGCGGTACGCGCACTGCGGTACGCCTCGTACAGCTGGCCCTCCCGCTCAACATCGCGGCGACGCCGCCGACTGCGGGTGTAGGACCTTCGGGCACTAATGCACGCCGCACGAAGGTCCGCCAGTCTTGGGGACCACCAGTAGACCCCCTGCCTCGGAGGTAGACGCTGCACCCTGGGCATGGCCGCATCGCAGACCTGCGTTAACGCACTGCGGATGCGGACAGCCTCAACGTCCACTCCGTCCGCTGGGGGTGGTGAGGACAGCCACGTGTTCACGATGGCCGCCTCCGCCAGTAGGTCCCTATCTAGACGCCCCACAGCCCACCGCGGAAATGCGGGAGCCCGGTCCGCCCTGTGACCCCTGCTGGGGTCCCGGAGAGGGGAGACCTCCATCCGGATGTATCGGTGATCCGACAGGGTCTCCGCCTCCTCCAGGACACGCCAGTTCCTCACTCGTGGTGCGACAGCGGGGCTAGCGAACGACAAGTCCACTATCGACCCACCCTGCTGTCGCACACACGTGTTCACTGAGCCTCTGTTTAGGACACAGAGGCCCAGTGACGCCGCCCACTCCACGATCGCCCGCCCACGATCGTCCGTCATCGGGGACCCCCACGCCGTGGATTTGGCGTTGAAGTCCCCCAGGACCAGGACGAGGCCCGGTGCCAGTCGCCGTATCGAAGCCTCCAAGGTGGTGAGGGAGGCCCCGAAATCGTCCATCCTCCTATTAGGGGAGAGGTATACACTGTAGAGCGTGACCCCTCCCCAATCCGCCGCGACAAATTCCTCGCCCCTATCCAAGAGGGATAAGGACGGGAAGTGCCGCTGCGTGGAGGTGACGATTGCCGCGGTTCCGTTTCGGCTGACCACCCAATTGGGGCGATCAGGCACGACGTACGGTTCCGCGACTACGGCTGCACCGATCGACCACTCCGCCATGGATTGCAGGAGGAGATCCTGCGCACCGGCGGAATGGTTGATGTTGGCCTGCAGGAGGTGAGTGGACTGGGCAGCCATTAATGGGCCGTGTCCATCATCACCTCCTGGCTTGCTGCGGGCGATCGGGCCGCGCTAGGAGCGGGAGCGGCCGGAGTCGAAGGGCCGCTCCGCCCCTTTGGAGCCGAAGCCGGAGGTCTGCACGCCCCAGAGCCCATGGGGTGCTTGGCGGGCTTATTGCCCGCCGCACACGCGGGGCAGTGGGGCGGGGCGGCGCAAGATGCCGCCATATGCCCAGTCTGACCGCAGCGGAAACAGAGTCCGCCGCAGTCAAAGCAATTAGTGCATGTTGGCCGGGTGTGCCCGACCGCCATGCACTTGAAACACCTCGCAGGCCGGTGCTCCAGCACGGTGACTCGCGCTGAGCTCCAGCCCACGAGGAGCCTGCCTGAGTCGGCCAGTTGCCTGACCGACTCCACTGGGCACTGCACCCAGGCAGCACCTACGCCGCCCGGACCGGGCCGGATGGCGCCAACCCGGACGGTGTCCATGGGACACCCGGTTTTCGAGACAATAGCCTCCCGGATGTCTTCCACCGTCACGGAGTCGTCCAGACCCGCAATGCGCATTTCGGCGCACTTCACGGGTCTGGCGATTTTAACGCCACCCTCCTCGGCGAACAGACCTCTCAGCTTCGACGCCACGCTATCGGCCGTCCTGGTGCCCTCGGCCCCAGGGAACTCTAGAATCCGAGCCCCTGTCCGGGCCTTGCGGGTCCTGGCTTCGACGCCTCCTATGTCGGAGACGTCGAGCTCCCGCCGGGCTTTCCTCAGAACGGCCTCATAGCTGAGGCCCCTTTCTGCCGCCTCAGGCAGCACAGTGATCACCACTGCGGCTGTCTTCGGCGGCCGGAGCCCCTTGCGCGACCTCTTCTTCTTTGTCGTGCCGCCTCCTCCGGCTCCTGCCTGGGGGGCGACGACCTCAGCGGCGCGCTTGGCCGCCGCTCTCCTCCTCTGGCCGCGACTCTTTCTGCCGCGCTCGGCCACCTGCCAACCCTGTTCGGGCGTGCCGGGCGCTGAGGGCGTAGTCGCGGCTGCGCTAGTCGTCGCTGGCGGTGTTGGTGCTGGCGACGACTGCAGTCCGGCAGGAGCCGGTGCTGTCTTCCTCTTCGGAGCAGGCCCCTTCTTCTTTGGCCCAGCCGCGGCTGCGGCGTAGCTCACCCCCACGCGGCCACCCTGACAAGGTAGCGGGGCGGGGGCTGGTGCCGCATATGGCCGCTTGTCCGCGGCGAGAGGCGGCCGAACACGTGGTTCTGGAGGCAGCCTTGCCTCCAGAACGGCCAAGCGCGCATTGACCATATTACCGACGGCGTCGATAATGGCGCGCAAGGCCTCGTCCGACACACCCCCCACCGCGGGCAGCGGGGTCGGTGTCACCGGCTGGACCTCTGCCGGGACCTGCTCCACGACGGCGACAATTGGCGTGTTGGTCGGCGGCGCACGCTCCGCGGTCAGAGGCGTCTTCCTCTGTGCGGCGGCAGCCACTGGACGGCCGGCGCCTCGGGGCGGTTTCGGAGCGGCGACGACGGCGACAGCTCCTCGGCGGCTAGCACTGGCCGGCGGCGCAGTTGGCGCAGGCGGCGCAGTTGGTGCAGGCGGCGCAGTTGGCGCAGCCGGCGCAGTTGGCGCAGTTGGCGCAGGCGGCACGAGCCGCCCCATTTGAGCCCTCAGCTCGGCCACGTCCTTGGCGAGGGCGCGATTGGTCCTCCGCACTGCGGCCAGCTCCGACTCCAGCCGGCGGTTCTGGGCCCGCAGACCTGACACCTCGCCACCAAGGCGGGCGTTTTCGGCCTGCAGGGCCTCCATATTTGCGGCTGGGGCGCTCGCGCGGGCACCAGCGGCCACCACTTCGGTGGGAGGGATGCTGGACAACACCCCCAGCACCCTCGCGGCGGCCGCCTCGTTGTCGGTCTGCCTGCCAGCCTCAGCCCCTCCACGCACTTCGCCGGCCGGGGAGTGGGTCGCCCTTCCCGACACCGCGGCCCCTCGCCCTCTGCGAGAGGCCGGCACTTTGGGGGGAGGCATGATCGTCACACTCCCCTCGGAATCGGCGCTCGAGCTGCCATCCCTGTTCAGGGGGCGCTTCCGCACCTTCGAGGGGAGGGCCTCCTCCCTTGTCGTCGGAGCCGCAGCCGCAAGACGCGGCGACGACCTGGCGGCGGCGGTTTTCTGCACCGACCCGCTAGCCTCTTTGGACGGCTCTGCGGAACTACCGCCCTCGTCCATTATATCGGCAGATCCACTGCCCTCGTCTCTGGACGGCTCTGCGACACTACCGTCGCCCTCGTCCATTGACGGCTCTGCAGTGGATCTGCCGCCGTCTTCCTCCAGTTGGGCGGCAGCGGCGGCCTCCTTCTGCGCCCTCCGCTCCGCCATACGCTTCCTTTCTGTAGGAGAAGCCTTTCCCGTAGTCCAGTTGGCCCGTTTCCGGTACTTCCTCGGCTTCTTCTTTTGGGCCTCCGTAGTCTGTGCCGGGCCCTCGGCGGACGCCTCAAGTCCCGAGGACGAGGCGTCGTTTGTGCCAGTTTTATTTTGCCTTGGCAAGGCCGTCAGTTGGGAATCCGAAGCTTCCCCGTCTTCAATATTTATAATAGGCAATTCCATTTTGGTCCCACGATTATGGGAGAAATAAACGGTCGACCCGGGCAGAGATCCCTGTACCCGGGCAAGCCTACATTTACCAACCAGGGGGTCGGCTGGTACCCTGGCTGGAGCGTGCTAGGAACAGAACAGCCCATCTGCCATGCATCCTCTCGCCGCACGCCAGAACTTAGGATTCTGGGTAATTTCCGAATTCGAATGTTAATTCGAACTCTTTATAGAGGTTGTCTTCCTCGCGGTCCGGGCGGTTAAGCCAAGACCCTCGTTCCTGATACTACGCCTCACGACCACTTGTCTTGAAGCAAGATATCAGGTTTACGATATGTCGGCGGTGGCATAAGCCTGCCCAGCCCTCAAATGAATGAGTGACCGGGCCCGTCCGAAATTTCGCCTCCTGTATCCTCTACAAATAGAGGGTCAGGAGCGAATTGGGGCTCAACCCATTGCTGGGGAACCCCCCCTCGCGCCAGAGATTCGCTACGGGCGACAATTCGACAGAGGGATCTGGGGGACTGTCGCCCGCACCCAGGGTACACCACGCGGAGGTTTCTGGCGTCGTACCCCCATCCACTTGCCCTAGTACATCATTACCTATTGTTACTCTTACATCTGTTCTGGTTTTATCTCTTTCAAAGACCATTATTTAGGTTTTGCTCACATTCACGCGTAGACCCCTTTTCTTACAATCTTCTGTCATTGTGTCGACTAGGGTCTGCAGGTCAGTCGCTGACTGTGCCAGCAGGACTGCATCATCTGCATAAAGTAGAGCAGTGACCATTGAGTCGCCCATCTGGACTCCCACATTCATATCGTTCAACCTTTGGAGACATTTATCCAGATATATGATAAACAGCCTGGCTGACAGAACGCACCCCTGCTTAACGCCGATATTGACGTCAAACCAAGGCGACATTCCATCATCCAGCCGCACACAGGCTCTACAGCCCATGTAACTGGACTGCACAGCCTGTAGCAGTTTACCGCTAATACCATACTCCGGTAAAATAAGTCCCAAAGTTCCTTTCGTACAACCGTGTCAAATGCTCTCTCCAGATCCACAAAACTGCAGAAAACCCTCTGACCTAGAGCCAGATGCTTCTCCACAATGTTGCGCAGAGAGAACACTTGATCCATGCATCCCCTTCCACTCCTGAAACCTCCTTGTGTCTCACACAGTAAACCATCGGACACCATCCTCATTCTCCTTTCAATAATTTTACCATACATTTTTGCTGCCAAACTGGTCAAGCTTATGGCTCTGTAATTTGCGCAGTAATAACGTGAATCCTTATTTTTAAACAAAGGCACGATGACTGCGCTATTCCAGTCCCTGGGAACCATTCCCGAGCTCCAACATAAATTGAGGAGCAACAGGAACGCCTCCCAGACACAAGAGCCACCAAGCTTGATCATCTCGGCAGACACCATATCAATGCCCGCTGCTTTACCATTTTTCAAACTTCTTATCGCCCATTCAACTTCATCCATACTGATGCCATCGGAGGACGCCGTTGTCGAATGTTGATCTACTAAACCACATCCAACACCGGCGCCAACCGTAGCATCCGCATACATATCGCCAAAATATTCACTCCATCGGCTTAACTAGTCTTGTGTTTGTATAAGAATGTCTCCACCTTTAGACCTTATTTTATTCATTCTGAAGGCTGACCAACCACCCCGAGACTTCTTCACCTCCCTCCAAAAGAGTTTGGTGTTACCCTCGAAGTTTTTAGTCAGCCTATCTTCTGCACTCATATTTGCTCTATCACGTTTCTCTTTCACTAAGGCCTTGGTGTCATTCTTACATTGCCGATATATTTCTTTCTTCTGTTCAGTCATACTGTCATTCAGATTCAAAGAAGAGACATAGTCCAGCCACGCTTTCTTCTTTTGCTCTACGGAAGCTGCCACTTCCGCATCCCACCATGCATCACCATTTGTTTTTCTATGCTTCTTTGAACTTCCACATACTTCTTTCGCTGTATCTACCATACTCTCTTTCAATACTCTCCAGCATTCTTCAATGTCCGATTGCGGCTGGCTTGCCATCGTCAGCCGTTCTCGGACACCCTTTGCATACTTTTCTCTTACTCACTCTTCTTGCAACCTTTCAACCTTTATTCTTTCAAGCCCTCCGAAGTGGACACGCTCTCGCCAGTGCCTCCACTTTCTGAACAGACCACTAAATCTCGCAATAACGAGATAGTGGTCCGTATCGACTGTGGGGCCCCTGTAGGCTCTTGCGTCCAATATTTTGCTTCGGAGGCGACTGTCTACCAAAATTAAATCTATTATGCTTTTCTGCACCAGGGTTCGGCTATAAGCCCTTATCTATTTCTCCTGGTGATGGATGCTCTGACATCGGACATACAGGGGGAAGCACCTTGGTGTATGCTGTTTGCAGATGACATTGTCCTCGTCGGAGAGGAGGCAGCTGAGGTACAGAGCAGACTGAAAAAATGGCAGGAGAGGTTGGAAAGAGTTGGCCTTAGGATCAGCCGCACCAAGACTAAACATTTGTTCTGTGACTTCGGTGGCTCTTTCCAATTCTCTCATATTGCGTTGGGCGGAATATGCCTACCGGTCTGCTCCGATTTTAAGTACTTAGGCTCCCTTCTCCAAAACGACGGCAATATTGACCGAGAGGTTAGTAATAGAATGAATGCAGGCTGGATGAAATGGCGACAGGTCTCGGGAACAATATGTGACGCGCGGATACCCCTTAAACTTAAGGGGAAAATCTACAAAAGTGTCATTAGACCTGTCGCTATGTGTGGATCTGAATGTTGGGCATTGAAAAAGACGGATGAGAGAAGATTGCATGCTACTGAGATGCGTATGTTAAGATGGATGGGTGACAAGATTGGATAAGATACGAAATGAGTATATTAGGGGAAGTCTGAAAGTGGCACCAGTGATAGAGAAGACTAGGAGCGCGAGATTGTCTTGGTATGGACATGTAATGAGAAGGGATGAAAGGTTTGTGACAAGAAGGGTTATCAATATGTTTGTAGATGGACGGAAGAATCGTGGCAGACCCAAAAAGAGATGGATGGATTGTTTGAAAGAGGATATGTGTATGAAAGGTGTAAGTGCAGATATGACGGCTGATAGAATCGTATGGAGGGTTAGAACATGTTGTGCCGACCCCACTTAGCGTGGGAAGAGGGCAGGCAAATGATGAAATGATGATGCTTTTCTGTTCATTCCTTCTCCATGTATACATATGGATGTCCTCATGTTGGAAAAATGTGTTTGACACAATAAGGTTTCTTTCCATGCATACATCCGCTATGAGCCTACGAGTTATTGGTAATAGTTATATGATCTGTCTGACGTCATCAGGTGGGGTTGTCCAGACCGATATAAAGCTGGTAGATGAAAAGTTCTCAGTCGTTATTTACGACACCCACGAGCAAAGTATGAGTTGGTTGTATTCACTATGATGTAGCAAATTAGTACTTGATGTGGGTCCGAAGCCAGTAATGACGATGACGTCACAGCCGTACGCATGCACGCACACACACGCAGGCATTACACCAAATCTCAAGAGACGTTAAGTCGTACATGATTCGTGGAGCCGGTTCCGTGTTGGACATGTCCAAACTATAAAATGCTATAACTATTTACATTTATATATTAATTTAAACAAATTATATTTTTAATAGTTTAAAATTATTTGATCGGCTCACATTATTGTAAGTATATATATATGCAAATATATCCACGACGTTATATGTTTGTCCACTTCTAGATAACGGCGCACATATTTACATGAAAGCATTTGAAACTTTCGAATTTTTCTATCGGCACGTTCCCACGGTGGTAGTGTCGACGACCAGCTTCATGATGTTCCACTGCTGGTCTCCGAACAGGTCCTCAATTAAAATTATAGGTTTGAAAAATAAAATCATAACGCTAGTTTACTATGATTGGTGAGATCATATATAATAGGTTTTTGGTATTTATCTCTATACCTTAAGCTGTGAAAGTACACACAACTAATTAATCACAGATATCAATTATAATTTATCATGTACTATAGAGTATGACCGTTCTCTAAACGTAACGTTACCTACCTATCTTTAACCGGAGCAACAAGTAGTTAGCGCTGCGTACATTGCATCACTTGTGTCAAATAATACAACTACTTTTATTAATTGTAATGTTTTCTGAGGTTTGTGCGAGTGAGAGAGTACCAGATAAAATATAATTATATGAGATTTACAGTATCTTAATAATGTTTTATTGAATAAAAGTCAGGTGTTAGTTATTATGATACCTTAGAGAGTATAGTTAGAGCCTTTGAGGTTGTTTGTTGAATCTTCTTGAACGTGACGTTGTGATGCTCCGTTGATAGATTAAGAAGTGGGTGTCTTCTTTGATTTAATGTCACATCATTATTATAACTACTTTCTTCTTCTTCTCATTCGATTCATGTTTCACTGTTGGACATAAGCCTCCGTGAGATTATGTAAATTACTTTACTAAACCACCGCCAGAAGGGTTGGTGTAGGGTTTTAATTTTATCCTTTACTTGCCATGTTATCATCTACTTATTCACTTTAATCATTTTTAATTTAATTTAATTTTTTTTTTTTTTTTTTAAAGTTGATGATCATTGTATATTTTTAATGTAACGAGAACCTACCTACCAACATCAATGTTAATAATAACTTAACATTATCTAGCGTAATCACATTTTTTTCTGTTTAGTAATATTATATTGTATTAGTGTTAGCAAAAAAATTATAATGTCAGCTTTACATCTTTTTAATTTTTTTTTGCTTTAATAAATGTGTGAGTGATCATGATAACTTGATGGACGTGAAGTTGTTAGCGCTAGCGCTCCTGTCGGCGGCAGTAATATGATGTACTCAGTAGTACAGAGTTGTGTTTATGTTACTAACGATATACCTACGGTACCTATAGTACGTCGAAGAACTCACTTTTGCTATTTGACTGTCGATGCTGTTCTGTTTTACGTCACAATTCTTAGAAGTACTTATTGAGACGACCACCCCTGACGATGATACGAACAGATAATCCCCTTCACAGAACTAAAACAATAGATTGAACTAAACGGTAATCGCTTTACTTTCGAGTACTTTTGTTATGGTTCCTAAAACGTCCGGAGACAATGCGGTGGTGACTCATTGTGTTCACGCGCGTGGGAGCGCACCGCGACCGTACTGACAGAACAATCCAATAACATTACGAGCTGCACCATACCTGATATGCAAAAATTAAAAAAAACAACAGGCAGTCATGGGGACTGCCTATAGAAGTGAAAACTATTAACTTAAGACTAATTGAAATAATAATAATTTTCTAAATTTTATATAAAAATAAAAACCTATAAGTTTTTCCCCTCTAAAAACGCTCAACGCGCCTAAAGAAGTTTTCATATAGCTATAGATATACTATTAGCATTAGCATGTCGGTGACGTGAACCTATAAGTTTTTCCCCTCCAAAAACGCTCAACGCGCCTAAAGAAGTTTTCACATATCTAAAGATATACTATTAGCATTAGCATGTCGGTGACGCGAACCTATAAGTTTTCCACTCCAAAAACGCTCAACGCGCCTAAAGAAGTTTTCAGATATCTAAAGATATACTATTAGCATTAGCATGTCGGTGACGTGAACCTATAAGTTTTTCCCCTCCAAAAACGCTCAACGCGCCTAAAGAAGTTTTCACATATCTAAAGATATACTATTAGCATTAGCATGTCGGTGACGCGAACCTATAAGTTTTCCACTCCAAAAACGCTCAACGCGCCTAAAGAAGTTTTCACATATCTAAAGATATACTATTAGCATTAGCATGTCGGTGACGCGAACCTATAAGTTTTCCACTCCAAAAACGCTCAACGCGCCTAAAGAAGTTTTCACATATCTAAAGATATACTATTAGCATTAGCATGTCGGTGACGTGAACCTATAAGTTTTTCCCCTCCAAAAACGCTCAACGCGCCTAAAGAAGTTTTCACATATCTAAAGATATACTATTAGCATTAGCATGTCGGTGACGTGAACCTATAAGTTTTTCCCCTCCAAAAACGCTCAACGCGCCTAAAGAAGTTTTCACATATCTAAAGATATACTATTAGCATTAGCATGTCGGTGACGCGAACCTATAAGTTTTCCACTCCAAAAACGCTCAACGCGCCTAAAGAAGTTTTCACATATCTAAAGATATACTATTAGCATTAGCATGTCGGTGACGTGAACCTATAAGTTTTTCCCCTCCAAAAACGCTCAACGCGCCTAAAGAAGTTTTCACATATCTAAAGATATACTATTAGCATTAGCATGTCGGTGACGTGAACCTATAAGTTTTTCCCCTCCAAAAACGCTCAACGCGCCTAAAAAAGTTTTCACATATCTAAAGATATACTATTAGCATTAGCATGTCGGTGACGCGAACCTATAAGTTTTCCACTCCAAAAACGCTTAACGCGCCTAAAGAAGTTTTCACTTCAAAAATAATCACCACTCTTTATAAATAATGTGAAATGCCACAGAACAGTGTACAGACGCCTGTGAAAAGCACACAGAGGCCAACTAAGGTTCAGCCTAAATCCAATGTTCAGAGGAAATCCATTCCAATAGATATCTATTCGATTCCCACATATGATAATCATTTTACACTCTCAAACTAGTTTTTATACCAAACCTAGCATGTTACATACTAAGTCTCAGCTCACATACATTACTGTGCACAAGCCTCCTCTAGAATAGGAGAGAAATTGACCTACTACACCACCCTAGTCAGAACAGCTAGCATCGGGTTTTATTTCTAGTTTTTCTTCGGTTGTATAGATTGCATATTGTATCTCTTGGTCCACTCACGTTAAGAAAGAGGATGGTGAGTTGTATTCTTACAACGTCATCACACGAAAAGAGTACACATTTATCAACTCCGAATTTTGTTAGTGGTAACGTTATTCCATAGTCCATCAGTTTAACGATGACTGCTGCTGGAAATAAACCTCTCCAGGACGGTAACATTTAATATCAACAAACTGAACAAAGGTTTTTTGTTAATTCGTGGGAAGTAGTTAGCATAACTTAAAACTTGTTTATGACATATGTCATCGTATACGTATCTACATATAAATGTTTTAGCGAGATACAGTTAGATCCCGTCATTGTGTTACAGTGGCGACAGACTGACTGCGCTGTAATCGCTAAACTAAAATAAGGGGGAAAGTCGTCTCATAATTATTAATGTTTCATTACACAAACGCAGCAGTAGACAAGATAGAGGCCGCTCGTTAAAGGATTTGTTTCCCAGGTAATAAAATGATCAAACTGTAATTAGTTGTTATGGGTGTGCATGTAATTTGTGATTGCAAATTTTAATGTATACCGGCTAAGGTAGCACTAGAGTAATAGGTAGCAGCGCCACCAAAGAAAGTTATAGCTTATACTGCGATCGCCGAGCCGTGTGACGGTTAGGGTGATTATTACATCCCATTCATGGAGAAACTTATCTCAAAAAGAAGACTAGATAAATGGTAAAAGTCTTTTTAAATTCAAGTGAGTGTTCACTGTTCACGTAACAAATGCAGTTTTTATACATAAAGTCATAAAGGTTTCTGACTGACTGTTCATCTATTTCTATAGATATTCTATTGTACTACAGGTAGTTATTATATCCAATGCCATAAACATGTAACTAATCATCAAGTGTTGGATTCAAATTTGTATTGTCTTCGTAGACGTTCTGTAGTTGCTGTAATGTAACGCTTAGCGCGTTGATGTCTTTTGTATGCAACCTTTATCACTGTTGATTACAAAGTCCTTTTCCTTCAACCAGTCTATGTTCATAAGTCTAAAAATGGAATGAAAATTACAGTCATTATTACGTTAGCCATATTAGCTTGGATGGAACTGTTTTTGGAGATTGCCTTCTCTAGCAGTGATGTAAGTTGATCATACTCTGAGTTATATTCATATTACAACGCGAGAACGGCATGAGTGGGGACATATTGTATTCTCAATCGTAAGGGAGATATATTTAAGTTACTTCGTACATTGACTACAGTTTTCATGGTCACTTAACTCACTCGTCACACCGACAATATCGCTATAATATTTCAACTCACTTATTCTGTCTATAACTTCATTATCATATCTGAACTCAATCGCCACAAAACAATAATCACCTCAGTATTTGAACTCATTACCTGTTTGTTTCTAATTACATTGATCTAAACGTCGCGTCATACTCATTAGCTCAGTACGTTAGGTAACTGAGATGCTTTCAGGAACTGTTAAATGTATTGAACAGAGAGATCAATTAATGTTTTATTTAACTAAATATTATATAGTTTAATTGGTGAGTTGGTGTGGATATTGCTATAACAATTATAATATAAATTATGGATAATTTTTTGTCGATTTTATGTATGACATGTTGGGCTAATTACAAAAAATTATTTGCGACCCAATAAAAAATAGTATTATCACAAGCTTTACTTCACTTGTGAGAAATATATAATAACACTTTGTTTAAAACTACGTTATTTGTTAAAAGTTAAGTAGCCATTGACAAAACTACAAAAAAAATATCATATATAATGTAAGAAATAAATGATGGGATATTGCAATTTATTTTATACACAAAATATTCACAGACTATAGTTTTAAAATAATGTGAACTGTCATCAGAAACGTATAAATACAAGAGACCAAATATTATTTATGTCTACAGTCTGTTTGGTGACTGTAATGTCAGATTAGTTTGTTGTTAGATCTGTTACGGCCTAAAAAGGTGCTGAATTATATTTTTACTCTATCCTAAGAAAATACCTAAAAATATTTTTTGAAACTATGCAAAAAATTATCAAGGTTAGTACTTTAACAAAAAACAAATAATTTATTTTAAATTTTCTTTTTAACTAAAATTAATATTTTTTTAATAATCGGTATATTTATAATATTAGTTTCCCTGATCTGAGTTATGAGCAAATATATACCATGGATGGCCCAATAAGACATGGGTATCATTATAAATTCATTAATAAAACTGTTAGAATATATTCTTTTACCTATACCTACGTGTGCGTGGCTTCAAATCTCACCTGCGGTAATTACTTTTAAATTTCACACATAAATTTTATTTAAATGATTTTATTTTTTGGACATAAAAAATATAACATGAAACGAAATACAAATCAATGAATAATTTAATAATTATTATAACATTAAAAATGTATTTATTTAGTGTTTCGCTATTATAATGTTAATTTAATTGATGATCCCCGAATGTTACGATTGTATCGGGCACATCAAATGAATATAATTATTCAAGTTTTATTAAATTTTATTGATTTTAAAGTAGATCGAGAGTTGAGGCAACACACACACACTATTACAAGAAGAAATTCTTCATAAAAATTAATATAAAATGTCTATTTAGTAAATGTTGCAAAGTCAAAAAAAAATCATCTGTATTTTAATTTCGTAAAATATGTTAGAGACAGGATACATTAATAATTCTAAAATAAAATAAAAAATAATTTTCTTGGCGCATATGCCTAGGTGTCCATTTGTTTATATATAATTAATGTAAAAGTTAATGATGTGTTGCCTCGTTGATTCTTTAGCTTAAGTACATTATTACCGACAATGAATACGTGTGGGTTTGACTCTTAGCTTGGTAAAGTATTTAATACATTTTATTGGACAAGTAATTATTAACAGAAACTAATAAGATATCTTCCAAAAGTAGGATTTAGATTTATTATATTTTACATATATCTATTATTAACGCTTGATGTAGCAGACTCGTGAACCGTAACCGAGATTGTTGTTAATAAAAATTAATCACATCAATTATAACTATTAGCTTTCCGATATTAAAAAAATATAGAACTAACTCTCACAGCACTATTGCCTACGTCTAATCATATCTACTTATGGAGTAAAAGACATATCTATGTGCAGTTGTCTTACATCTCTGTTTAACCTCCGGTGACAGAGGTGTGATAGTGTTAAAAGTGTAATGATATAACAAGAGCAACAATTGTACCGCGTTTGTAACGCGTAGGTACAGCACACCACCTACCAACAAACTATTTATGCTTACATAATTAACATATTTAAAATATTATGTTAATATGAGGCGCGCTCTGAGTTAGTGCTTAATCTTGTTTATTGTAATAAATAACACCTTTCATTTGCATTATCATTTACCTCAAGTTGGATATGAACCCAATAATACTTCTTGACGGACCCAGCAACAGTAGACGCGCGCTAATATCACTGCACTCACGATGCAAACCAATTATTTTTAATTTGCCGTCCATGGCTGCATATTTCACGATAATTAACTAAGTTTTGAAAATATTTGCAAATGAAAATTTATTTATTTTTATATTTAAACACAGTTATCATTTAATGTAACGGCACTGGTTTATATTTTTAGTTTTATAATAATAATCATTATTATTATATAATTATTATTTTCTCGCTTTAATAAAAGGATGATGCTAATTTTAAAATTTGAAACAAGTGAATTCATAACAGGTTACTATTATTTTTTGTTATATCTTTGAAATTTGGAATAAATAAATTAAAACAGATTATAAATTAAAAATAAATTAAGAATAGAAAACTGTAATTTAAATATTTAAATTACTGAAATTTAGCATTTAATATGCTTAATTATTTATAAAATCCGATTACGAACCGAAAAATGATGTCACAAGCGGAATTCGAACCCGCGCCTATTGGGATTCCGGCCCAATCGTGCTGCCACTACACCACCGTGACATATTGTAGGATATGCAAATTTCGCTTCGTATCATATTTACGTCTTAAGGTGACGGTATGCTATCAACCCGACAATGTTAACACATTGTTATAGGCTTAATACTTCAAACTTTCCAGTTAGAATTGTATTAAACGATGACACAACCTTGTTATTTAATTTACTGAAATTTGGCATTTAATATGCTTAATTATTTATAAAACCCGATTACGAATAATATTTAAGACTTAAGACGTAAAAGCGAAATTTGCATGTCGTACAATAAGTCACGGTGGTGTAGTGGCAGCATGATTCGGCCGGAATCCCAATAGGCGCGGGTTCGAATCCCGCTTGTGACATCATTTTTCGCTTCGTAATCGGGTTTTATATGTAATTTAAAAAGTTTAATATCGGTTATTATTCATCATCGCATTTCATCGCCAACTAGTTTCAAATGAGGGGTTAAATGAATGAATCTATAAGTTTTGTTAAGCACATAGGGTTTGGAATTCGGATAAAAGGCTCATTAGACAAATTTCTTTTAAATGTAGGTACAAAACTCGATTAACCGCATTAATTGTTGTCGTTGGGCATTCGGATAATCGATAATCCGGATAATGGAATATGCGAAGAAAAGCTGTTTTTGCACATGTTGCATAATAGTATGTGTATTAGACATTTATTAAAAATAAATATATCAGCAAAAATCAATATTTATTAAGATATTAATATTTTCTAACGCACAGCCCTTTACTATTTATGTACTACACATACCTATATATATTCTTAAATTAAAATAATTATGTAATCTAGTATGTACCATCATTCTCCTGCTCTTATCTCATATACGTGAGGTTGACGCAATATGTACTCCTCTTCCATAGTACATATTGTAAAAGTTATTGGCAATAGTTTTATGACCGCCGCCGCGCCGCCTGCCTGACGTCAACACTACTTGGGAATGAAACTGTTGTTCAAACGACATCAGATGGAGTTGGCCCAGTTCGATATAAACCTCTTAGTCATCTTTTACGACATCCACGAGCAAAGTAAGGGTTGGTAGTATTCGCAGCCGCTACCACACAGCATTCAAGAATGTACACGTCAATGTAATCAAGCAAATCCAAATGTACACGACTACACGTGTACGTAATACAGTTTAATTTGTTTATAATATTTATGTAGTTTTATTTGGTTATAAACATTTGATAATTGCTATTTGAAGTGATCACGCCAAGCGCGGGTGGGTAGGTAATGTCAGTCCTAATACATTCGCTTGCATTGATTAAACTTGTATTATGCAAAGTCACAATTGGTAGGTCCGGATAATTGCGAATCCGTATAACTGAGGGCCGGATAATCGAGTTTCCACTGTAGGTACTTACTCAGACAAATTTCGAGTCTTTTTTGTTTTTGTAATCATAAGTAGTCCTATTGAAGTTATTGTATATTAACAAACTGAATAGTATTACTGTCAGAATGACAGTGCTTTTAGAAAATATAATCTGAAAAGCAGGGGAACTTTTTTCTAACGTCATTCATTGATAATATGCTTGTGGATGAGCGTAGGAATCGTGGGAGACCCAAAAAGAGATGGATGGATTGTATAAACGAGGATATGTGTATGAAAGTTGTGAGTGCAGATATGACGGCTGATAGAAGATTGTGGAAGGCAAGAAAGTGTTGTGGCGAGCCCAATTAGCGTGGGATCGTTTGTCATATTTGTGGGGAGATTTATGTCCAACAGTGGACGTCTACGGGATGATGGATGGATGGAGAGATGGAATGTAGTGAATAGATTAAAACCCTCTGTAATAATGATGATATGTAGGTCATATGTCAATCCTCACTTGACCACCAATGTTTGGTAAGTTTATGAAAGATTTGGAAAGTACAAACGAAATTCAAACGCGATACAATATTATATTCTACATATGTACGGACTACGGTACGTACCTACTCACTATACTATTCAGTTCCAACATGTGAGCAACGTGCATCACTCAGATATAACAATAAATTACTAATATGAATGGTTGCCCTATTAATAATTTTATTACACGATTCCTTCTAAATGTTTGCCGAGCTGTACTGTAGCGCGTAGGCCGCACGCGCAACAGCCTATAGATGATGTGAGATTAGGGAAAATTTTGTTATGTGTCGTACGCAGATAACTAACAGTGCTTACACCTGTCGCCGTGACCGAGATGTGGTCAAGATTAGTTAATACGGATGACATTCTTTCAATAGATGGCGCTGTACTCAAAATGAGTGTCGGCTAATACTTAGACAACTACTTCAGTTTGCCGATTCTGTCCTTCCAAATACATATTTATATATAGTCTAATTGATAATAAGCACATTCAGACGATGTATATTTTGTAGATCATCACCCATCACCACTCGCGTAACCCCACAACTCACGTACCTAATGGAAACAAATTTTCTTCATGTTGCTATAAGAATAAAATTCCAACAATATTTTGTCTGAACTCGTAATCGAACCCGATTTCAGAGTGAGCAGTAGCGCAGTAATGTCAGTAGAGCAACGAGACGGTCAAAGCGTGTTTGTAAAACGTGCTTTACTAAAAAACTGTAGTTAATGACGCAAATATTCGGGGAACGTTAAGTGCAGCCGACACACACACACACACACATGTACACACACGACCGTTACCTTCACCGACAACATGTAACAGATAACTAATCTAAAAAAAAAGCATCGACATCCGAGAGGTACTTACATCATGAGATTGCAAAGCAGAGGTCTCAAATTCGGTCTCCACGTTGCACACTTTTGACTTTTTAATGCTGTATATTAAATCGTCTATTATTATTTATGAGTGCGATATAAAATATCATATTTTAGACTCGCATGTTTAATAGAACTAAACAAAAAATAATAATTGGCGAATTGTGTGACATACATCTATCTATATTAAGACAGTTGATATGAGGAGACCTTCTATTTGAAGGTCTCCTCATATATGGAACATGTGATCTAATCACAAAGTATCACTATCTCTTTGAGTTGCGAAGGTCAGATGTTAATCGGGCCGTGAAAAAAAATATGCTATTTTTAGTCGAAACTGTTCAAGTAGATTATAGAGCTGATATCAACAATATTAAGATTAATGGCAAACTCAAAGGATTAACATTTATATGATTTATTAAATGCCTCGATGTTTTTAACGTTGAAGTATACATACATAGTTATATAAACATAGAGCTTTTGCTACACTTTATAATTGTGTATCACTTTCACATCTAACAAAATGTATAAATATATATTTCATGCCATTTGTATACTTTGATGGCATTATATTTTCATCATTATTATCATAATTTTGTTATATTATCTATGTGGGTCTAAGTTGTTTGTTTAATTAATTTATTATTATTTATTTATTTTTATATTATACATAAATATCACGCTTTCGTTTCGCAAGAGATTATTGAAATAACACAATTCACTTTGACCGCACCAAGTTTAGTTCCACGAAAAAATTACTTATTGTTGAAAATTTTCTGAAATGATATCAACGAAAATTACTGAAATTCTGTACCATACTTTTGTTTTAACCAAACTACGATTCAAACTTTTTACCTACTAAAAGTACAATAGGTACAAACATGCCACGTACTCAAGGAAGGTGGTGTCAAGAGTCTCCGAAACCGGCGAGCGTGTATGAAAAGAATTATGAATGTTGAGGAAGCGAGTGAAGTATGCAAGGATAGAGTTCTCTGGCACTCTGTTCTCTCTGCCTACCCTGCTAGGGATATGGCGTGATGATTTGTATGTATGTATGTACGAACATGTGCAGTCGCTATTGTAATAAATTTGTTTAGCTTGTTAACTATTGATTCAGTGCTTTGAATTAGGTCAATTTTAAGTAAGCGATTAATTAAATGTAATCATAGGAGTAACGTAATGGCGGAGGCTCGAGCCCCACAGTGGGACGTGTATGAGTTGAGATGATGATGATGATGATGAAATGTAGGCATATATCAATGTTGTCAAGCTTTATTCACTTAGGGCCGTATTAATAAAGTAATATCAATCTTGAGTGCTGTCTTAAGTAACCAAATAACCTAAAACTTAACTTGTCGTATTCGAGATTGAAATTGGTTTCTGATCTGACCAGTGTGATATAGTTAGTCAATCTCTCTCCTGTTGTGGAGGAGGCTTGAGCCCAGTAGTGGGAAGTATATGGGCTGATAGGTAAACAGTATGCCTGCTAATATTGTGTTAAAATAAAAGCACGCGGGCGTCTGTATTACGTATTATCTGCAGTAAAAATAGAGATATCGTTTAAAGTATATGTATGATTAGAAGAGTACTACCTACATACCGCGTCTGATGTTTGACTTAAAGTTTCTTAACTCGCTTAGACATCTGTTAAGTTATTAAAACTCTTAACACTTAGTATCCATAATGAATTACTATTACACTTAATACAATTTATATATCCATATAAGTAATTATATATGTATTGAGTCGACGTAAACATATATAACACTGTCACCGACCAGTTACCAGTGTCGTCACGAACACACACATACGTAGGAGGTACCTATACATATTTGACAGTAACATTTTGTAGCTAATTTTGAATATCTTCAAACATATTTGTATTATATTTAAATTTACATATCAATTATATATATAAGAATTTAGTAACTCATTTCTATTTATTATAACATTTAATATATGTATATCTATATACATATATTTGTATGTTGTACGGTATGCGCTGCAGGCGATTCGTACAAAAACACGCTAGAGACTTTCTAAGGTGCTTCCTTTTTATTTTCTATATAAATTGTATACACACATATCTACATATTAAATTAAATTGAAACACGGATAAGATTGGACCGCCGTAATCATTAGTTTGATTAATAAATTAAACTGTAGCCGTCGAGACGTCACACTCTATCTCCTACCTAATGAACTCTCCGCATCTCAATACTTTAAATATATTTTAAACATTCCTTAATGTATGTACTTACATTGATTATATACATAATGATATGTAGCTAAGTTATATATATGTAGCGTATGTACTCGGTGCACGGCGCGCGGTGCGACCGCGGCGCGAGGCCGTACAGTGTCACACGAGTTTTACGTTAATTCTGAATGTTATTTATAAAATAATCGATAGTAGACAAACATATTCTGGTTATGAGTACCAGTAGTATCTAACAACAAATAGCGATGCACAATTTACACAACAATATGAGCTGAATATATCTAAAGTAATCTGTTATTACAAAACCTCTGACAATGATTATTATTATCGTTACCTTATTATTTCGATACTAATTACGTGACCAAAAATTCATTAAATATACATTATTTATTGTTAAATAAATGAGTTATTTTTGTATCACACTTATCTTTAAGATGTATCTTTACATATCTAATATTAAATGCAAAATACTGTTGTTATATCGTACAATTATCAAACTGACCCCAGTGACACAGGTGACACGTCACATGTTGGAGACAGACATCGCTACTACATAAATGTTGATGACTACTTTGTTATTATTTCATTTGAATTAATTTAATATATATGTAACATTATTATTGTTAGGTATAACATGTATGTATTTATTATAAAACATAATATATGAATCAAAACAATGAGATATGTACCTACGCACGCAACATTAGCCGCCGCGAGCTCGTCACTTAGACTAACGTAGAAAGGAGAGCGTGCAGTTAAATTTAAAAGGCAATAGTTGTGCAGTGACGTGGCGTCGGTCCCCACACATTTGTAGTACAAGTACATTAGCGTTATCGCGGACCCCATCGGGCCCCATCGCGGCTCCTAATTTAAGAGCAATATCGATGTCGCGCGGGGAGCGGGCGCCGGCGCTAGTCACCACCGACACGGGTCACACACATTAATCTGGGATTAACTTAAAAAACTAACTATTCGTGTAGCAGTAGGTATATGGCGACAGACGATATTCCTTGCTAAGGTTATTTTATTTATACATTAATACAAACGTGATAAAAATAGGCAAACAATTTAAGCGTCCACCTCTCGTATCAAGTGATATGGTTGTTTCGCAGGATAACTCTTTACGCAGGATAACTCTTTACGCAATCCGCAAACCTTTCAAGTATCCCTATAATTTGTGCAAGTTTGTAAAGTCCTCGATACAGGAATTTATTTCATATTGCGGGATTGAAATATTTTATGAATATAATACCTAAGTCGCCGCTGACAACTTGTTGGATGTGTTAGCATAAATTAACATCAAATTTTCGCCAAATTATCAATGATAATTATTATAAATATATGAATATTTAATTAGCATTCGTTGAATAATTATAGCGAACACATTCAAAGACTAGAAACTATTTATCTGTATCTAAACCAAAGTGAAATTTCTATAATTTCTCCCATACATTTTATATAAGTATATATGTAGGTCTACAGTTCACAGCCTAATGAGGATAACTGTGTCTGAAAATACTTAACAGCCTTCGCTCTGTGCTCTACTTTAGCGTTCGAAACAAGTAATCATTTATATTTAAGCACATAACTTTGATAACTTACTTTAACTTTGAAAGTAATTACATTAACATAGGTATATCTATATTTACATTCATTACGATGCATACATGATATTTTTATTAACTTTATTAATATTGAAATATAGTACACAATAACATACCAACTACGCAGTACTTACCTACCTAGGTATCTACCTACTGCTATCGTACACCACATCATGGTACTCGTACTCACGATATTCGTAGTAATATGAGACTCAATCAAATTAAATCAATTGTATCAAAAAACCAATTTAAAACGTCCAATAATACGTATCATCATTATACGTTAGAGTATACCTCACACACACCTCAAACTATGGACTTATATTTACTGAAAATAAGTTTGCTTTAATCTAAGTTTAGAGAGATTAAAGTAATATAAAGTGGGATAGTGTAGTGGTATGTGGCGGTGGTGCTGTGGCGTGGTGCACATGTTGGTGGTATCTATCAAATGGTAATATTAATAGTGTATGTGTGTGTAGATATATGTACTGTATAAGTTATTATCGGCGGGCAGTTTAATTACATAGATTGTGGCGCGTTGCGGGCGCGGGCGCGCGGCGCGGCGGCGGCGGGCCGCGCGCGGCTGACGCGCCGCCTCAAAAGCCTTTCCGTGTTCAGCGCGCGCCGCCTGCCCCCCTCCGCAGGGCGCGCCACCACTTCCGCCGCCGGCGCAATTAAACCCAACGATAAATATCCAAAGTTAATCAAATCACGGTTGGAGCGCTCACACGGCCGCGGCCGGCACGTCGCCGTCGCCTTGTTAATGGAGCGCATTAATGCGACCCGGCTGCATTTTTACTGACACGGACGCGCACCCGGGACTGGACCCTAGCGCCGGCACCCGGCACCGGACAACTGCCAAATAATACACATTGCCATCGGCCTGCCATAACGTTATCTACGAGCAAGCAACGTCCACTGTTGGACATGGGCTTTCTCAATAGGGGATCATGTCAACAATCTCCACACTTGGCATGAGAGTTGGCGATCGTAGTTGGTGTTATAACACCTATGCTAATGTTAATTTTCGTGCTCCTCTTAGTCAGTTATTAAGTAATAATTTCCAGGGAAAGGTAAAATGAATTTCAATGAGTGACGAGTATTTTTTTAATCTAATCGTATGCTGAACACGATCACAATCAATTTGTTACATAGGAAGAGTACGTTGGTCGAGCAACATAAACAGGCTACCATCGGTGGTCAGCCAGCGCATGTTAATTCTATAAGAAAGGTTCTTCGACTTCTTATTAAATGGGACCAAACAGTTATTACACCCATTGGTCGTCCTTATGACCTACTGTATTACTATTGTATATTCTATTCTATCTCTACCACTATACCGGGGGTATGGACATACATATTTATATTTGATTGTCTGTGCCATCAATGGATGAAGTGTTACAGATAAAATATTTTAGAACTTGGTACCGCATTTTCATCGATTTGTTTGCTCTCAAGCATCAGTTTATTCAACCAAAATGAATGATGTATCGAAGACTGGGACAACGAGCTCAAGTGCCATACATTCGATTAAGTCGGACAATTCTTTGTGTGAACTATTTTATAAATTATTGTTCTGACTACACCTACATATAATTTAAATACCAGTGTATATATCTCTGTAAATGTAACTACGTACATCTCAGAGTGTAAGGTTTAGTGTGCTGTGTGGTGGCGAGTACGAATATTATAAAATCTTAAATTGCTTTTGGGTGGTTCAAAACATAATAAATAAAGGTAGCATCCGATGTTAGCGACCGCGACCATCCAATTACGCAATCACGGTCGCCTGTCGCGGGGGTGACTGCCAGAATTCCGATGTCAGCGACGCGACCGCGACTCGCCACTCTTTCCATAGTATTAAGGGTGACGATTTTGTTCTATTGTAGCGATATATCAGACAATTTATACATAGCTAGAAAAAAATAATTATTCATCAGCTATAGGAAGTTGAAGAAGATGATGAAATGATAATATGTTAATATGATTTGAACATATGTTAGCGTCTATCCCTTCGGCAGAAAGAAAGAAGATCTACTCAATGTTCACATCGCTTGAAGACGTGGGTTGCTTTCAAACATTCATGAAAAAACACCGATATTTTATGAATTTTTTGCCTGCGTCGTTTCGACTGCACTGCCTCTGACGCGACTGGGTCGCGGTCCCTGACATCGGAATGCTACCTTAAGAGCTGTCGTCTGATTAACAATTACATTTTTAAGGAGGGTTTACGTCTGGGAGAAATTACAACTCCGGTGGACTGGTCCCAATTCCTACAATTTATTGGAGGAAAATGTACAGTTGGAATGATGTCGGACATAAAGAAGGCAATAATTATTTCCAAATATGCAACAATTTTATTGACATTGTCATAAAGACTTTTATCCATATCTTCATTTATTCAATTAAAGTAGTTGTTCGTCACTAAGTCAATTCTTTAGTAATATGATAGCTACAAGAGTTACTCTTTCTTTCGTTCCTCTTGGAGTGTTTTTGGAACATGAACTTGAAAACATACATAAAACGCTTTTATATGACATTCACTTCACTTTAACACTTTCTCTGCGTTACACTACATAAAACAATATTAAAATTCATTAATATAACACCTTACAACATTAAAACATTGAATAATTATGATATAACACTATCATACGACACTTTTATGTTCCCACCAAAATTCTTCTAGCGCAGATTCACCGTCATATTGTCGCAGATTGAAAATTTCATAGAGACATAGTTCTTCTGTATGAAGATTGACAACCTAGGGCCTATTGAATTATATTTCTCTTGTATGTTGTTTGTTTATTGTTGACGTTATTTCTTACGGTTACGTATATATAATAAATGGACCGGTGCGCGGTGTGTCGTATGTCCGCTATTATGTCAATTTAGATATATGAATATTTCAAATTTGGCCCATTTAATTTTCTGCAGTGATTGTAAAATCATAGGCGTTATCTCATCGGGTAACAGCATTATTTTAGGAAAATTTATAACACCAGCTGCCCTCGATAACCTGTATACCAAGTGTGATGATGAAGGAATTATTCACATCTTAGTACGTCTAACAATAGATATATGTACTTCAATAGGTTGATGTGTAAATGTGTAGGTAGATATAAAAACGACAAGGAGACATCATTTAAGTCAAGTAAAGTATCTCGCTTCGGCCTTGGTGATACGTTAATCATATTTAAATAGTATTTAATCTTTAAATCGACTTGGACTAAGAAAATTTGAAACCTAACTCTATACTAACCCATCTACTCACCTTTGGATAGTAAGTCAGTTTCTCTTTCATTACAGAAGAGATCCGTGTCCACCAATTCAACCGTCTTACAAACTGAGAGAGATAATAGAAGACTGCTTTTAATCAGTTTTTTACGATACCCGTAACTATTTATATTTGTAACCCCTGTCATATAGCAAGCAGACCCCTATCATGTAGGTAAGCTAATATTACGTATTATAAAAGTAAATAATAATAAACCGACTATTGCCAATGTCAAACAAAAACAATGAAAACTCAGTCGCAAACCGTCTGCTATCGCCACATCTCTATTTGTGAACGAAAAAAAAAAGCTTAAGTCGAGCCCCAACTATGTAGTCCATTAAAAAAACAGTGCGAGCGTGTTTACAGTTGGTGCAAAAAATATGACAAATTGTACCACTAGTGGGATTAGTGCATCGATATGACGAGATGTTGAGTTTTTTTTGTGTTGTGATGACAGCTTGTGTACGATACTATGTAAGGGAATGCTCACACCACTAATCTATATTACTGTTATAAAAAAATTGTTTGTTTGTACGTAATAATCTTAGTAACCTTGGTATGATGGCTTGAAATACAATGTGTCACCAGCCATTTCCTTGCCGTGGAACATATAAAAATCCAGTTGAGCGTAGAACACTTTACTTGGTATTTATAACACCAATACCATTGCCAATCCGCCTACCAAGAGTAGAGACTATTGCATTATCTGGCATGATCATCCTTCGTGGGGCTGTGTCCAACAGTAGACGTTAATAGGCATGCATATCATTCAATCTTTCCCCAGTTAATGCTGGAGAAACATCCATGAAAGAGCTATTGCCCGCTGTCCTGGCAGTGTGAGTGGCAAGTAACGATTGGTGACAATTACATTCTTATCGTATCTCCACGCTCAGGTCTTTATCCTTAAACTAACAGATAATCATCTTAACTCAAAAATCCATCCGAAGGTCTTCTGATAAAAATTGCTTTTAGAAAAAATCTGTCGTAGATCTGTCTCATAAAACTATTTCCTTAAGTAGATACGTAATGAAAAAAAAAATATCCTGATATACTATAAATCATAATACTCTATTCGTTTCATCAACTTGGCTCCTATATGTCCCACTGCTGGGTTCGCTTCCCCCACAATAGGAAGGAAATTGACCTACGGTTGATATAAGGTTTGATTTCGAATTTTTCTTCTATTTTCGTCGTATTTTACAACACCTACAGTTGAAAGAGAGGCTGGTGAATAATTGTATTCAAGTACCTACCTTTAGACATGTTTACTACAAGATAAACACACATACACTTTATGCTATAGTGCATTCAGTATTTTTGTTAACTTATTTCTACGTATAATGTGTACCGAATTTATTTTAGTTATTTTCATCATTTCCTAATCTTTGATTAAGAAGAGTCCTGTGATTCGACTGAAGACAAAAAATACATATATACATAGTTTTTATTTATAAAGCTAGAGTCAATTAACATTCAATTGGATGGTGAGTTGTAGTGAGTGGTGCCCTGAATGGTAAATTTCACTTGCATCTACTAAGTGGGTGGCATCTGCCTAACCCGCGGGTCGAGCCTCCCATCAGGTATTGTGTATCAACAGTCTGTGGTCGCAGACGAGGTATGCGAGACATTAGTGGAGATATGTCGCGGCCGAGCGTCGACTAATTGTGGCGGTACACCTCACAGTATTTTTTTGTGTGCGACACGCGACGGGAATGCTTTTATTCCGGCGACGGCCGTTAATGTGTTAATCCACTCAGATCGCCTTGTTCCACTGTTATTGATAGCCAACAAACAAACGTGCTCCGTCTCGCTCGCACGCACACCACTAGAGCGAGACGCACGACGCGACCTAACTGCCTCTGTTATGATATTGAATTATTAATAAGTGGGTGTGGCAATCAGCAGACCCTTGCCTCTACAAATATGAGCCTCTATTGTTAAAATTAGAGACCCTAAGTCATAGAGCGAGTGTGAGATGTTGGAGAACATCATTAAGATGTATTTAGATGTGTACCTATATCACACTCCCCTGTACAGCGAACAATAAATTACCTCTAAATAATCATTCAGTTCGCCATAGTTTTTTCGTGTGACACTTAGTACTTTGTACAAACTGATCTCAATCTTGAGTACAATCTTAAGTAAACAATTACCTGAGATTGCACCTACTTAAAATTGAGATCGCTTTATTAATATGGGACTAAGTGACAACGAGGCATCCTCTCATTCATCAATCGATTCGAATCGCGGTTGTCAAGCTTGAGCAGACGTTAACGATATTGTCCTTCTTTGAGGGCCTCCTTACTTCTAAAAGTGAGCACTTACAGAAAGTCAACACTTACTAAAGTAATTAAATATTATTTATAATAATTAATATTAATTAATAATTTATAACACCTTTAAACGTAAAAAGATAGACACGCTGTACCTATATAATTAACTTACATTTCTGTATGTTGGTTCTGGTTGATCTCGTACAATTTCATTTTATAACTGAAAATATGAATATATTAGGTACTAGTAGATGTACCTACCTAGATCTACGTCAGTAGCATACCTACACGTCTAGTGTTCATGTCTGATGAACATCATTCAATAGGTTAACTAACCGACGGAAAGACAGAACGAGGCAAGCAAATTGGGACTATTAAAAAAACAATGCCTTCGACCGCTAGACCAGCGACCTGTGTGTTGAACGCAACGGGGAGACGAACCCGATACAATAGATGTTGCTGATCACGTACAATAGGTACCTACACTATATATCGATATGAACAAAAGCATTCCTCGGCCAGACGATGAGCAATAAAAAAGCTTTTAGCCAACATTTTTGTTAATATATTCACGGGAGTGAGTGAGACCGCGTCACAGTTTTGTTTTTTATATTTTACGTTAACGAGAGCAATTAGTTAGTATATCATTGTGGCACCAATAGCTTGTACAACATATTAATACAGCTTAGCTCAGTCGCTGTACATTTCATATTCTCTTCAAACATATTACAACTCAAGAGTTTCAAGTTAAAATGATAATCTTAAAAAACTGTGCCAATCCTTGTTACCTCTCTGGTATAAATAGAATATTCTCTCTTCCATTAGGAAGGCAACTTTTACCTGAACAACTGAGAAATATTATCTTAAAATATTTTTGTTCAGTTTGTGGCAGCCCTACGCCATAGGGTCCGCCTGGCGCATGGCGCTTACATCCGTGGCGCTAGGTCTACGGATATGTTTGTTGGTTTGTATAGCTAATACAAAAGTTCTATAAATGTTTAAGCTCGTCTACTGATCGGTAAGATCTTTCGAGTAAAATATTTTTGGTTTCGAATGGCAACACAGTTGTGTATTGTACGTTTTCAAGAGTTTTATAATTAATTACGCTATCTATGTAGACACGCGGTAGTGTGTCAAACCAAGGTCAAGCACAAAGAACTAGCGAGTTGCGTACCGTGTGTATAATTATACAAACCATTTAAAACATTTTTGACACCTTCGTAACTAAAAACTATTTATTTAACATAAAATAACCTTTGGTATATATATTGAAACTGTCTAGATATATTTGTAGCAAATTTTATAAAGACAATTAAAATTGAAACACCATTATAAAGATGAGTCTGTCCAAAAGTTGTTATGTATATAATTAACTCACAAATAGATTAAAAACCAAACCCACCTCAAACCAAGTACAAATTTGTGTTCGAGCTAGATGTATATCTAGTATACCTACAAAGTAAAAAATATAAGAACACAGTGGATTTATAACATTGAAAAATTTTCCAAGCCTCCAATTTTATAATTTTACGTAACGGCTTCTGTAATTATAAATGCAAAACTAGTGTCTTTGCATTATAATATGTTTCACGTTTAAAGGTTGTTTTTCTGGTTTTTTGGAGGTACCTACAATTAATAGTTAAAACTTACATATGTCATCAAATATTTAATTCCTATTATCTTTGTGTGCATGTTAATATTTCTAGATTGATTGAACATCTAGATGGTTTACAGAACTTGGTAACTATTGAGATGAGACCTCTCAAGTCTTTTGTGGACGAAGTCGATAATCATTATTATAACATTGATTTTGGCTCCCATGTTCACGTTCATGTTTTGATGGGATATATATCTATACATAAAGAAGCTCGTTGACTGACTCATTAACGACGAGCCAAAACTATTGAAGAGACTTTTGGCGGGAGTATGAAATTGTTATATGCCTATCTTGTACTATATTCAATATTTTAGTATTTTAACGTGTTATATTAAACAATTTTGATGGCGTTTTATGTAATGTGTTGCGGAGGAACTGCTGGGATGTAGTGAATATGATGTAAAAGTGCTTTAAAACGTTTTCGGCTTCCACCAAAATGCTCTTCTTCTGAGATCTTATTTAACAGTGTGAGCATAGCTCTATTAAAGGTGACAATTTGACTTATGTACTGACGGACAACGACTACTAAGAAGAGATCGAAGAGGTGAACAAAAAAAAATTGTAACTCTACACTGGCAACAATGGCTCGTATAAGTAGCCGATTGCCAATACAAAAAAATATGTACACATGGAATTTTGACAACAGTTTATTTTTGCGATGTAAAGACTAACTAAAAAGTAATATTTTATTGGTGTAAAATAAGTGAAGAATTTTGCTTTAATATTAACCACGGTATAATACAAATAATGGAAATCGTATTTATTGGGGATGTTACACATAATTATTGCTCTGGCAATGTCGCGGGTGATAGCTAATTACTACACGTGGCTACGTTTGAAATATGTAATGTTACTAAGTATATATTTAATATTGACATGACCTATGTGACCCCAATGACTTGAAATAATTTAAATATATGTTAATTATAGTGATATATTAATTATATTGCCAACAGTATTGGTCGGGTCGAGGTCACTTCTTTAACGACTACACGCTGAACACGTATCGTCAACAGTGTAGCCAACTGAGGAGATTTGCCACATTATTGGGGTGTAATGGCTTTTTAGAGGGCAACTATTATGCGGTTTTAGGAGAAATCTCATCGCTCGGTGACGAATTAGAATATATTGAGTCACCATACCTTGTCCAAGGGAGTAGAGATCGATTGTGGTATTTCAACATTATTGTACATACCTACAATTACAACAGCAATTATGATTGTCAACCCCCCCGCTAAAGGTGAAGATGGCTGATGATGGTGCTGATGAAAGAAAAATGGTTTAGAGGTGTTTTAGGAATTCTTAAATTTCGGTTAAAGACAAAATCGTATTTAAGTGTTATTTGCCAAATGTCGGTAACATTGTAATGCATATTTTAATTTTATAAATATGTAGGTACCTATATTTCATTATAACCTAGTTCACACAGACAGACAGACATCTGGTAACGTACCTACTGCTGTAACAACTTTATTACCCCGACTAGAAATTTTTTCGTCTTCCTTAGCAGGACCGGACCGGGCATGCCCGATCTGGACCAGATAAGGTATGTAACGCAGAAGATATATCTGGACCCGATCAGGAAAACCTTATCGGGTCCAGATCAGGCATTCCTGATCGGGTCCAGATCAGGCGTTCCTGATCGGGTCCGGATGAAATTTTACTGATGGGAACCAAATCAATACACATACATACATACATATCATCACGCCATATCCCTTGCAGGGTAGGCAGAGAGAACAGAGTGCCAGAGAACTCTATCTCTGCATACTTCACTCGCTTCCTCAACATTCATAATTCTCTTCATACACGCTCGCCGGTTTCGGAGACTCTTGACTCCACCTTCCTTCAGTACATGACCGATCTGGTCTAGGTAGGTTAGTCTCGGTCTCCCTCGGTACCTACATCCTTCCACTTTCGCATTGTATATCTTCTTAACCAGGCGTTCGTTCGGCATTCTTTCCACATGTCCGAACCATCGGAGCATTCCCTTTCGCATCTTTACACCAATACTCTCTTTCATACCTACTCGCTCTCTTACGTCGTCGTTACGAATGCGGTCGGTCAGCCTAACTCCACAGATTTTCCGCAGAGATCGCATTTCGACCGCATTAATTTTACTATCATACTCTTTTCTGCATACCCAACTCTCGCTTCCATACAGTAATGTTGGGACAAGCACTGCGTTATGTATTGCTACACGTGCCTTCTGGCTGAGGTGGTGGCTGCCGAGAAGTTGCCCCAACGCTCCGTTCACTCTATTTCCCGCATTCACTCTTCGCTCTATATCAGTGGTGTACCTTCCATCTCGGCTAAATCCACATCCAAGATATACAAATTCATCCACTTGCTCTAGTACATCATTACCTATTGTTACTCTTACATCTGTTCTGGTTTTATCTCTTTCAAAGACCATTATTTTGGTTTTGCTCACATTCACGCGTAGACCCCTTTTCTTACAATCTTCTGTCATTGTGTCGACTAGGGTCTGCAGGTCAATCGCTGACTGTGCCAGCAGGACTGCATCATCTGCATAAAGCAGAGCAGTGACCACTGAGTCGCCCATCTGGACTCCCACATTCATATCGTTCAACTTTTGGAGACATTTATCCAGATATATGATAAACAGCCTGGCTGACAGAACGCACCCCTGCTTAACGCCGATATTGACGTCAAACCAAGGCGACATTCCATCATCCAGCCGCACACAGGCTCTACAGCCCATGTAACTGGACTGCACAGCCTGTAGCAGTTTACCGTTAATACCATACTCCGGTAAAATGTCCCAAAGTTCCTTTCGTACAACCGTGTCAAATGCTCTCTCCAGATCCACAAAACTGCAGAAAACCCTCTGACCTAGAGCCAGATGCTTCTCCACAATGTTGCGCAGAGAGAACACTTGATCCATGCATCCCCTTCCACTCCTGAAACCTCCTTGTGTCTCACACAGTAAACCATCGGACACCATCCTCATTCTCCTTTCACAAATCACAATCACCAAATCAATCATCTGCGTTATATATCTTGCCTGATCCAAAACGAGTATGCCCAGTCCGGTCATTTTAAAAAACATGAATATCTTAAAAACATGTTTAATAGGTAAAAATATAAATTAATATATGATGTAGGCACTGAATGCAGTGCTATATTCTTATAATAGAGAGTCCCAGTAAGCCGTTCCGATTATGGCGCAATCACCAGATGCTAACGACTGCAACTGTCGCCTGAATTTCTCATTCATGACCTGATCGATCTGTTTTAATCTGATTCGATAACAACTAATTTAATATTAGGCCATGTCATTACGCTTCGGAGAATCTTAACACCGCGATTCAAATAATGACGTCATTTTACTAACGCCATCTATTTATTATGACCCAAAACATTAAATGTTAGAATGGTTGTTACAATATTATTATATTTATTTCTATCTATGTTTTCAAATGTACCTACCTATTATTTATTTTTGTTTTTACTTTAAATATTAATTATTTTTATATTATTAATTAAACATTATTATTATTATTAAATACATATGATTAATTAAAGATTTCAGATTAATCTCCTCTGATGCAAATACAATTTCGCCGTGGCATAAATATGACAATCATGTCACTTTTTTGAATTTTGATTGATATTTTTTTCGTGTTACGAAAGCTGTTTCTGGTTCTGATATACTACAAGCCTTACTATATACTTGATGATATTTCACATCAGGCTATCCTTATTTGGTCCTGATCTGGTCCTGATCCGGTATGCCTTACCATACTTGATGTTATTTCACATCAGGCTATCCTGATCAGGACCAGACCTGGTCCTGATAGGGTTTGCCGGAGCCGGCATGCCTCATTCTGTCCTGATCTGGTCCTGATCCGGTATGCCTTACCATACTTGATGTTATTTCACATCAGGCTATCCTGATCAGGACCAGACCTGGTCCTGATCGGGTTTGCCGGATCCGGCATGCCTCATTCTATCCTGATCGGGTCCAGATACATGATCTGGTTGAAACATACTTTTTTTCTAGTCGGGACGTTACGTTATTCAGTTACAAGTGTTAAAACAAAACCTACACTCATTAACATTATACATACATTAATAAAAGTACATTTTTCTTTTGCGATTTTGATTATTAAAACAAGTTTTTAGTTTAACTTTTATCAATGACAACTTTTTCAAAATTAAAATGTAATAAAAAGTAACAATAAAAATTATTACATTGTCGAAATAGTTTCGTGTGTTTTTAATGTAGTTGAGGGGATTTCGAATTACTATTAGGGGAAATGTTAGTGTTGGCGTGCAAGAATCGTCACTGGGCTGAGTGGCTCGCGCAGACCTGTCGGCGAGCGCGGCCGCTCACAGAGGGCAGCCCTAATTAATTACCTCGGTCCGCGAGTGCTACAAAAAAAAAACTTAGTTGTCGCGGCTTAAGTACGGCGGCGCCAGCGCGGGCCCGGGGCGCCCGGCGGACGGTGCGGGGCGCGGGCGGCGCTCGCGGGCTGCGGTGGGAAAGTGTCCCCAAGGCGCCGCATCGCTCGGCCGCCCCGAGGTCTCACATTCGAATACCACTTTTATCGATATGAATAATAAAATTGGAGTTATCGTCTCAAAGCAGCGCCTCTAATAGCTTAGCGCCAGCTTCGAACGAAGCTCGCCCCGCGTACCAGTGTTAGAGTAAGAGCGCGCTCGTAGCGTTCTCTCGCTCGCTCCGTACACGAAGTACAAGGGTGACATTTTATAACACGTGTTCTAAGTTTTTAACGACGAGCTACAACGCCGCCCAGCGCCCAGTACCCAGCGAACAGCGAATGGCATCAACACAATTACGTACAAATTATATTCAAGTATTACTCATCGCCGACAACTATTTGATGCAATACTGGCTGTGTGACAGTAAGTTGAGGCCGCGTTCCATTGTGGGTATGCCTTCTATATTTTAAAAAAAATATAAACTTTTTAAATTGCTTTCCCGACTAAAAATAGTTATGTTGGCAAGCGCCATCTGCATTAGTTCACCGATAGAGTATTAGTTAAACTGTACATCAATCACGGACTCGATACACGTACATAATCATTATCATTGGACTTGTTCCAAACAATAAACAAATGTTACAGGGTGAGAACTAGACGAACTGAAATATTAATTATACAAGATTTTAATTTAGTTATATTTTTTTTTGCCTCTACATTAATTTAATTTAAATTGTGAAGAATAAATAAGAAATAGATAATTAAATACCCTGACAATGATAATAATTATTTAAACAAATCACACTCTTATTTTATAAGTATCTTTCCTATGTTATTGTCATTTGCCTGCTCTTATCTCTTGTGGTCGACGCAATATGTACTTGGCAATAGTTTTATGATTGGTCAACTGCCAGACGTCAATCTTCCTTGGGAATGTAACTGTTGACCAAACGGCATTAGGTGGAATTGGCCCAGGTCGATATAAATCACTTAGTCGTCTTTTACGACATCCACGAGCAAAGTAAGGGGTTGGTGGTACTGTTAGCCGTTGCCATATAGCAAGTATCATTTCTACGGAAATGTCTTATTTAAGTGTAGGGTGGAAATCTCATGCATTTAGCCATTGGACAGTTCAATTAATCTCGAAAATGCAGAATTTATGAATAGACGCCGTCATTAATTGCAGTAGGTATGTGTGAATGTTCTATTCTAAATATGATCGCCGTTAGACCGGACCGGCCTCGTCCTTCGATATTGTTCCGGACATTGTCAACCTTTAAGCAATGGCGAATTGAACGTGCTAAGTTGTAATATTTATTTACATTCCATAAGTAACGATATCAAGCTTGAATTGTATATTACATCGATCACAAGTAGATAAATGAGCTGATGAGTGATGATATCATTTAAAATCTAATTTAAAAATCTTATTCCTGTTGATCATCAAATAGATAGGTATAAGTATTAAATAGGTGCTAAATTCTAAATTTCTACAATGAGTACCTAAGTTATTATATACCTACATAGGTATTTGAAATAAAAATATTTTTACGGATTCTATCGCAGAAGGACCTGTCGTGACCATGAACGCTGTAAAGTGTTCGAAACGTTGGGAAATTAAAAATTAAATACAAATGCGACACAATCTGCAAATACAGTATAATTTCTAATGTATAACACTCGCGTAAACATTAGTAATCATTACGTTATTGTATATGTTAGTTTTAAGTCAAAAGTTTATTGTTGTGTCTGAGAGTTGTTGTCTGTGTTAGTTAAATCGTACGAGTGTGTCGCGTGTGCCCGACTGTGTGGCGTGTGTCCCACTCGCCGGACACTGTCCACACAACACTCTATGTGCGCTCGTGTTGTTGCTAATACTACACGCGTCAACAGCACGTGTACATTGTACATACAATACCTGTGTGTTTTTGGAGATTTAAACTGCTCATACTGACACACAATCAAGAACTGTCGAGGACAACCTGCTTGATGTTAAACGTTGTTATTTTTATTCATTGTTCTTTGAAATTGAGTTACTAAAAATGAATGAAAAATTAATTTGTAGAGACAACTTTATTATAAATATGAATATCATATTTTACCTATACCTACCTAACGATACATTTTCAGGAGTCACGGAGTAAGTAGTTAGGTACCTACTATAGGAAAGGCTGTTGGAGATTTTTCAACGACAAAATGCTCTTAAAATTAAAAAAAAATATTTATCCAGGTTTTCTATCTAGCGCTTTTTTAATCTAAACATAGCTTACCTGAATCGTCCAGGTCGACGATAGGGCGACGTGCGGCCTTATAACTTGATTAACTTGTTGGGTTTTGGCAGTTGTAGATAGGTACCTACATAAAATGAGTAGCTTAGCAACGATAGCTTGTTTGAGCTTAGTTTAGCTGCAGCTATAACCATCATATGGCATTTGTATTATAAAATCGAGCCACTAGGCTCATGGAGGCTACCTATAGATACCACAAATAAAGAGTGGTTGACACTATATCGTAACTTTGAACTTATTATTCCAAGTCTATTTATCTTTATTAATTAACATTTTTTCTAAACATATAAGTCAATTTAAAACAAGTGAAGAGAGGCAAGTTAGAGATGAGACCCGTAGAAAGGATTTCAGAATGAAAATGTATTTCACATATGATGTTGTAATCACCGAGGTCGAGAAATCGAAACCGGTGGTCAGTCTAATGGTGGTGGGGACGTAACATGGTGGGTTACGGGGCTCTACGCCACCTTGCCGGCGTCATGAGCGACGTGTATCCAGACTGTAACAGGTAACTAGCCACAAAAACATAGGTTTAATTTAGTAAAATATCGAAACATATCGAAAGTACCTACTGTTTAAAGTAATGAGTAAAGTTACAAGTAGGTACTATTTATTTAAAGTAATTCAAGTCTAAGTAAGTACTTATTGAAGGTATGTCCAGATATGTATGTAATGTTGGACACATTCGACACAATTTAATTTGTTAAGAAATAATGAATAAATAAATTCGTTAACACAGTCCTCGTGTGACCGTGAATACTAGAAACCCGACTAGAAATTTTTTCGTCTTCCTTAGCAGGACCGGACCGGGCATGCCCGATCTGGACCAGATAAGGCATGTAACGCAGAAGATATATCTGGACCCGATCAGGAAAACCTTATCGGGTCCAGATCAGGCATTCCTGATCGGGTCCAGATAAGGCGTTCCTGATCGGGTCCGGATGAAATTTTACTGATCGGAACCAAATCAATCATCTGCGTTTTATATCTTGCCTGATCCAAAACAATCAGGCTATCCTTATTTGGTCCTTATCTGGTCCTGATCCGGTATGCCTTACCATACTTAATGATATTTCACATCAGGCTATCCTTATTTGGTCCTGATCTGGTCCTGATCCGGTATGCCTTACCATACTTGATGTTATTTCACATCAGGCTATCCTGATCAGGACCAGACCTGGTCCTGATCGGGTTTGCCGGATCCGGCATGCCTCATTCTATCCTGATCGGGTCCAGATACATGATCTGGTTGAACCATACTTGTTTTCTAGTCGGGAAGTACTTACCTTCCGTAACATCTGGATTGTTCGAATAGAATTAAGACTCGATAAAATGTTCTAAAAATAGTTTTATACTGTGACATTAGATAGGTATACATATATTATCACGTGTCAATTGCGTAAATTCACTGTGGCACTTTTATTTACATGAAACTATAATTAAAGTTTAGAATATTTGTTTCATCTCAGCTCATTTATGTCCCACTGTTGGGATCGAGCCCCCTTCATAGTTGGAGTGTGTGGCCCGCCGTGCCACGCTGGTCAGACGTGCTGGGATAGGGTTTTACTTAGAGTTTTCCTTATCTTGCATAAATGTTTGCGTTTTATATCCCTTATTGATCTGTTACGATCACTCACGGGTAAGATAGAGGGGGTATTGAATTATATTCTCACTCTGTAATCACACGGAAATATTTGTTCATTATAGAAATAAGTTTAGTGGCAAGAATACTGTACGCATTATCGAATAATATGTTTAATCTATAAATATTAACTGCACAGACAGCAGATTGGTTAAGATATCGACCTTCCGTGCCAGTGCCGTGGGTTCGATTCCCACACAGGACAATACCTTGTGCGATCCACAAAGGGTTGTTCTAAGTCTCAGTGTAATTTGTCTACATTAATTGCATTTTTGTAAAGTCCCCTGCAATGCAAGGGTTCATTCCGTAGCGTGGTGTCTTTTTTTAAATAAAAAAGAAAATATCTATTGATGTACATATAAGACAAGTAAATAAATAGTTTTATTGTGTAAAGTGCCGCTAAATCGTATAATATAACGACGCGTGTGTCACGCTATAACTCTACGTTTTATTTTGATGACATAGTTAGTTACGGTGTCTATATACTTACCACTTACCAGTGAGAATACGCTATGTTTAGTGACAATCAATGGTGTTATCTCTATGCGATATGTGCAGGCAATAGGTGTCACCTAAACTATGAAAGTAAACGATCTTCACATTCAACATTATCATAATACTCTACACCTACGTCCTCTATTTCACAAATTCCTGTCAGACGTCATTTTTCCGTTCACTGCAACTATTTTTCTTTGGTTTTTATTTATTCCCCAAATCCTTTGACCTCATACTTGTAAAGGTTTTATGTGTGGTCTTAGTATTAGTAGGTACCTACAATGTAGGTAGGTGTTTACTCCTTACTAACACACACCATCGCAACATATATTTTTTATCAACAAAACAACGACTGCATTTCACATTATAATAGAGTAGGTAGGCACCCAGAAAGTAGTGAGCTCCTGAGTCTTCTTTTATAATACGCCAATCTGTTTGGACACGCAGGGCTATTTACTGATGTGTCCCACCGAAGACAAAGATCGGGTACCGGTGGTCCGCTCGCACGGCGAAGAGAGAGGATTTTACGGTGGGTCTATGGGGTCACGCGCCGCCTTCTCCGTCACCCCGGACCGATTTGGCGGGGCGAGACGCACCCATAGCCCACCAATAAAAAAATAAATAAAAAAAAAGGGCTATTTACTGATACACCAGTGCGTGTTACCAGCGAGGACTTATTGTATGAGAAAATGAACATTAAATATCGCTTGCACTCATAATTAGTCCCTCAAAGTAGCTCAACGTGCTACGAAGAACTAACATTGTAATTCGAAGAATGTAACTAGCAGTAAGCATGTTGAACTGGAAATAAGCATACCTACAACGCTCTTCGATGACCGACAAGAAGGAACATTCTTGAAGAGCGACCACGTGTGGACGACGCTTTATATTTTAGTAGATGGACTGATGACCATGTCAAAACGTAAACGAGTAATGGCAAGTCTGAGTAATAGCAACGTCTGAGTAACGGCAAACGTGCTGCAACGTTCGGTGAGCCATTGCCGTAATCCCAACTGGGTGGGCTTCTGGTTTGTATTGGTAGGCAGTGGCCTAGCTATACTCTTGGTATTACAAAGGGCCATGGGTGACACTACCATCAGGTGAGCTGCTTGCTTGTTTCCCACCATAAGCAATAAAAAAAAAAGTGTATGTAGATCATATAATGAGAGTTGAAGAGCTGATGGTTGAGATATCACACGGCACATAACATGAGTAAGTATTTAACCAGATGAGTGACAAGTTCATCCTGGTATGAGGCTTGTGCAAGCACTATATAGTGCAACAGTGCAAAGACGCTGTTCCTACCTACTCTCATGTTCATGAATATTGTAGGGAGTGACATTTCTTCACACGGACGAAACTAAGTTTACGTCTATATTATTTTGTTATTAATAGCATTTATTGATAATGAAAGATAACTTTTCTTTTTTTGCGGAAGGCTATGGTCTAGTCACACCCCGCTAAATCCGTCTGGTACGATAGATGAAGCGGCGCGCGACCCCATAAACCCGCCCCGCAATGTACCCTCCACGCCGTGTGAGTAGGCCACCGCAACCCGGCCTTTGTCGTGGGTGGTGCACTCGGCTATCTACCCTCGCGGGTATCCTCTCGAGTTGACGCCCTGTCGTCTCGACCAATAAGTCTCGATTACAGGGCGTCGTTCTCACGCGATGGCTTCACTCCGGGCGACCAGACTAATTCCCAGTCATCCGACGACTCGCCTAGGGCGCCATTAGGCCCAGGTACTTGCGCCTGCGCTGCCCAAGCCATTGGCGGTGGCCCAAGTCACCGTGGAAGAAGTCCTTGCGAAGTCGTTTCGCCGCTTATTACTGCGAGATGACTACCACGCAGAAGGCGGCGACGGCGTCCCAGTTTCTGGTGTTGTGGACTATCGCTTTCACGATGGCCGGCAGCGTCAAGTCGGAACCAATGGCAGCAACGAGGCTACGGTGTCGCCGAGCCCAGGTCATACAAACCTCGACCGTATGCTACGCCGTGTCTTCGTCACTGCCGCACTGTTGACAGGACGGATAGGTAGTTCAGCAAGGAGGTTCCTTGCGACCGTGTATAAGTACTTGCCTAAGCAACCAGGCCCCGATAAGACCTGCAACAGCTGGAAAGTGAGCACTCCGTACCGGCGCTCCATCCACTCTATCAGTACGGGCCGGAGAGAATCAAGATAGTGAGGAGAGGTGAGTGGAGGGTACGGACACCGAATAGAGGTCTCTCCAGCCGCGTAACCCAACGAGCAATGACGTCCCGACGGGAATATAAGATAACTTAAAACTTAGGTTTTTTAATATATACCTACCTAGGTATCTATTTTAGATTGTTAGAGAAGAAAATTGTTCAGTAATATTATATAGTAGGTACAAGTGTTAATTTGTTTCGACATAATAAAATAGTGTTGGGACCACGCTATGGACAGTTTTCTGTCTACAGCCGCGGGTCGGTCCGTCCGGGGTAGTACCTACCACACTCTTATAGAAGATCGATGTCTGAGTAATAGCAATGTATGTACTGCGCTTCGTTCGGTGAGCGAGAGAGACGGAAGTCCAACTGGGGTGGGTTTGGGGTTTGTAATAGTAGGCAGCGGCCTAGCTATGCTCTTGATATAGCAAAGGTCCATTGGTGGCAGTGACACTTACCATCAGGTGTGCTGTCTGCTCGTTTGCCACCATAAGCAATAAAAAAATATACACGTTAAGGTTGCACTTAGTTATATATAGACAGGTGCCTAATCATACATATATTTCTTCAGAAACAGAATTTAAATTTTGATTAAAATCATCAAACATCAGTAATCATTAGGTAATGATTATTGAGGCGTTCCGGCCGGTGCTGATGCAGTGGCTAAAACGGCGGCACGGAGTGCTCTCCTTCCGACTGGTGCAGGTTTTGATGGGACATGGATGCTTCACCAAATACCTGCACACGGTCATCAGGAGGGAGAGTACCTACACCGTCCTGCCACCACTGCGATTGCGACGAGGACACGGCGCAGCATACGCTCGAGGTTTGTGCCGCTTGGGCAGAGCAGCGTCGTGAACTCATCGCAATCATCGGATGCTAACCTGACGCTGCCGACCATCGCCAGGGCGATGCTCGACAGCGTCAGGAACTGGGACGCGGTCGCAACCTTCTGCGAGGCAGTAGTCTCCCGAAAGGAGGCGGCGGCGCGCGTGCGCGAGGAGCGTCTCCTCGACGACGCTAGCCGCCGCCGACGACTGGGGCGGCGCAGGCGCGATTACCTGCGCCTGATGCCACCCTAGCCAAGGTCGCGGGTGACTGGATCGGGGAATTAGTCCGTCACCCACCGAGAGGCCGACCGTATGAGGAAAGACCGACATCCTACCCGAGGGGGGGGGCGTTGGTCGAGGAGAGGGTAGGTACTCCTCAGGGGTATTCCGTCGGGCCGACCACTGACGTCAAGTCACTCTGCTCCGTTGGTCAGCCCAGCGACCAAGGCGACGTCACGGGTGGGTTATGGGTGTGCGTGCTTACGCCCCTCTGTCGCTCCGGACGGAGTGGTGGGAGGAGTGCGCCGACCGTAACCCACCAAACAAAAAAAAAGTTAATGATTATTGATGTTTACTCTACTATTACACATTTGCAATAAAACTGTTCTTACGGGCAGACAGTCCTGCCGTGACCAGGAACGCTGTAAAGTGTTCGAAACGTCGGGAAATTAAAAGTCAAATACAAACGCGATAGAATTCCGTAAAAATAGTTTTATTTCAATCCTGATCATCCTGACGCTAGTACCTATTAGGTAGCAAAATGTCAAATAAGATCGTAGCGTGTCTCGACTCGACTCATTTGACTGTTGTTAGAGCGATAATTAGCACCATCAGGAACTGCGACGAGGCTGTGATTTCGTGAAAGGAGATGGTGTAGTGCAGATCAAGCGATGGAGTACCTACAGCGTGCGCGCTATATCATAGCTGGTGCGGAAAAAAGGGAAGGAATTTGATTGGTGTTTCATATTTAAGGATTGTTACCTGACTAGTGCGTGCGTAGCTATTAGGTACTAGTGTGAATTAATAATATAGAAAAAGAAGGAGGGATTGAAGGTGAACTGAAATACTTCAAAATACATAACTCATTGCTTAAGCTTTTAGGTAATATTTTCTAGTTATTCAAAATGGATATTTTTTATTTAAGAACCTTGATGGCAGTAATAACTAATCACACTTTATCAAATATGTTTAATTTATAAAAGAAATACTAATTTACTTACCCGCCTTCTTATCCGACTTAGTACCAAATGTTTAAGAAAATTTAGTTTTTTTGTTGACTAGTACCTATAGTACCTTGGCTTACCTATACAAAGTGAAAATTGTACAAAATAACGGTGTACCTCGTTATTAACGCAAATACTGTAGATATATTTATATTTCAAATATTGAAATTTATAACTGTATATAAATATAATTAATATAAGAAAAATATAATGTAGCTGTGTGGTAGCGGCTACGAATACTACCAATCCTTACTTTGCTCGTGTATGTCGTAAAAGCCGACTAAGAGCCATGTAACGACCTGGGTCCACTCCATCTGATGCCATTTGGTCAACAATTACATTCCCAAGGAGGGTTGACGTCTGGCAGGCGGCCGGTCATAAAATTATTGCCAATAACTTTTACAATATGTGCTATGAAAGAAGAGTACATATTGTATCGACCCCAAGTAATTGGGATAAGAGTAGGAGAATGATGATGATAAGAAAAATATAATTTCTAATGTTTTTGAAATAAAACTACTTTTACGGATTTTATCGCGTTTGTATTTGATTTTTAATTTCCCGACGTTTCTAACACACTCTACAGTGATCATGGTTACGGGAGGACTCAGTCGTCCTGCAAAAATGATTTATTTCAAACGTGCAATAGTTGCGTAAACTTCAGTATCATTGTGTACACGATAGAATACGTAAAACTAGTTTTATTTCAAATAAGAGACGTAGCTTGTACCATCACGCAACTTTTGTCAGTTCTACACTTGCAAAACTAATTGCTTTGTTTTAAAATTTATGATCAATTACCTACTTACCGTATACAATAAGAAAGTATCTATTCCAGTTGGTCGGTATCGATTAGAAACTATTATTATTGATAGTTTGTGACATTGTTCATTTATTGTCGCCCCTGGTTACCGCGAGATATTTCACTACAAACTGCATCTATGAGATTACAATTATCAAAGTTTTGTAATAAAAAAAATCTAGTAAGTAGGTACCTACTCCTAAAATGTTATTATATTTTGAATATTTCGCCGCTACTAACATTAAGCCGCTTCAGACCCGTACCAACGGTCGTACAATCACGGGCCCAGCCGTAAACCCATCATTGACGATAGTTGCTAGTTCACACCTTGGTCCAAACAATTTGCCAAAACCCATTCGTGTTGGTACTTAAATCAGAGTAAACCTGTAAACGGAATTGAGGCTGTATAGTTAGAGCGCTTCAACATTTAGCACTTACTATCGTGAGGACATAAGTAAGGTAACAAGTAAAGGATTGATATACCTATAGTTACAACGTACAAACATACAGAACGGTGTCACGGTTTATAGTATGTACCTACATAGGAATGCGAAGACAATAATGATGATAGAGTCGCAGCCATGCTGCTCCCCCTCCCCCGTGCCCCCCTCCAGCGTGTTGCGTAACGGCGCCGCCAATGGCGCGGCCTCGCCGTCTGTCTGCGCGGACATCATGTCAGTGACCACTCGACCGGTCCCCGACACACGAGTAGGTACATAAACTAACATACATACCGAATATAATTATGTATATATACAACACCCGTAGGGTGACAACGATATTAAATAAAAATTAAATTGTTAAGTACACAATTAAGTACAAGCTACTGGTTACTAAATGTATCGTCACAACATTCATATATTTCTTTATTAACATTAATAATGTTGTTTGGCGGCGGCTACGAACACTACTAACTCTTACATTGTTCGCGGATGTCGCAAAAGACAACTAATAGCTTTATATTGAACTGGGTCAATCCTTTTGATGCCGTCTGGTCAATAGTTACATTTACAAGGAATGTTGATGTCAGACAGGCGATCGATCATAAAGGTAATGCCAAAACTGTGCAATATATACTATAGAAAGAAAGTACATTTTACATTGACCATAAATAATTGAGATAAGTGCAGGATGATGATAATGATATAAAAAAAAATCATATAACCTGAAGTGTTCCACTGTAGGTATCAGACAACCGTCATTATATGTGTAATGCAGAAAATAGTTCTTTACGTACCCCTGTTTACAATTCTTGATATTTTTGAATACGTGAGTTGTAAACGAAAATAACTAGGTGCATATGTAGGTATGTATCTACATACCTCACTGCACCTATCTAGGTGCAGTGAGGATGGATAGTTAAATCATGTATGCGCACAAAGCCAGCTTCATTGAACTCCATTTCCACTAAAGCCATGAATCATTATATTCAAAGAATATATAGGTATAATTACGTGTGTAAAATCATAGAATTAAAATTTCATTATTAGTTACCGCTCTGTTCTAATTCTATGAACATTGAACTCGTTTATATTTAGATATATAAAATAACTAAATTAATTTAGCCACACTATAGGTATAAAAATATAATTACTTAATTACAAACAGTTTGCAATGCAATACACACTGCAATGCATAATATGATAATTATTTAAATTTAAACGACCTTGATGTTAAATATAATAGTTCTATTTTGGTACGAATAGGAAATACTAACGTTGTGTCATACACAACAGTAGGTATGTACCTATATTGATACACTTGAATATTTGTAAGATAATTGTTCGATATCGTGAATGATGGTCACCCGAGCCCTGCCACTAATAAATAACGTCATAGCGTCGCGAGTCACGATCGCCCGTGGGGCATGGGCGCCCCGCGACCGTGTGGGGCGAGGCGCGAGGGGGTCGCCGCCTGCCGTACCTCCCCGCACGTATAGAGGCGGGGCCACACGGTGCGGGCCGCGCGCCGCACGATTTCCCGGCGCGATGCGGGCGCGAGCGACGCCGCGGGGCGGGACTCGTTTTGTTTTTCTTTTTGCTCCCACGACGATGCTTTTAGTTGTAGCGACGTTTTATTTTGTTTTTTATAATTGTAAGCTTGGTTGTTTGTGAGCGAGACTTGCTCGTTAAACGTTCAGTATGTCTCTCTGTTTACTGCCTTAATTGTCGTTTTATTGTTGACGTTTAGTTCATTTAATCTAATTATATTCTGTTAGTTTTTTTAAGTCTCCGGTAATAATGAGCCTGTTGAAGAAAATTGAACTTGGCAATTATCATTAACATTGCTGCTACTAATAGGTACCAACTAACAGGTAGGTACATCGTTAGTGAATGTGGTAAAAGCGACAAAATGCTGAACGTAGAGCTGGGTCGACTTCATCTCATGCAATGGTTGACAAGGCTTGACGCTAGACAGACGGTCAGTCATATAACTATTGTTACACATTCTGTAATATAGTTCTAGATATAACACATTATAAGATACCTATTGGTGCCGGCCAGTAATTATAAAATATAGGTAGGTACCTACCAGATATGACAAAAAGATCTATCTGTCCTCTTTTGGGGAATGGCCGTCTCTAATAGTAGGATGTAAATATGTAGTTAGGTACCTGCTTATATAGATAGGTAAGCTGATGAAGAACGCTGCAATTTTAAAGCCTTAAATTCTGATATAAGCAATACCTACCTGTAGGGATATTCATAGGTTTTGTGTCTTTATAAGATTATAAAGGTGCGTTACCTTGCTACGTTATTGCAGTAATTTGAAATGTGATTACACCCTTTAACTGTTTAGGTAATACCTATATCTATCTCTTTTTCGTATGTTCCGTGCGGCGATGGAGAAAGAATACAATACATCACACCCTTTTTTGCCTATAGGTATAGTAAAGGACGACTAAGCAATATAATATGCATACCTATGGCATCTGTGCCAGAGAAGTTAAACTAGAAATAAAGCTCTACATCCACCCACCTGACCGGCGGCAGCGTGGTTCAGTCATTGTGATCAGTTTCCGTCTTATTGAGAACGAGAATCGAGTCGAGTGGCAACATATATAAATATATATATATATATATATATATATATATATATATACATATATATATATGTAGGTGTGTATGTATATATATATATATACATATCCCTTAATCATCGTTTACGACACCCTCGGATAAGATATGGCATGATGAATTAATATATTACCTATTATACCTATATTTCTCCATTACTTAGTACCTAAACTGAAAAAGAAGTGCATGATGCATAACGCCCTTGTGTTGGTTGAAGCCTGGCTTTGCGTTTTTTTTTTATTTATTGCTTATGGTGGCAAACGAGTAATCGTACTCCTGAAGGTAAGTGTTACTGCCACCCATAGATAGACCTTTGCAATACCATGGGAATAGCAAAACAAAACTCAAACTCACTCAGTTGGGTTTCCAGTTCTCTCGCTCACCGAACGAAGCGCAATAACGCGTTGCCATTACCTACTCAGACGTCGGCCTTTTGCTCAGTATGGTACCTACTACCACATGAGTAAATAAGTTGCAGAGACAAACATTCAAACAACCGCGCCACGATAGGTACATCACTACAAGTATGATGCGCGTGTGTGCGTGAGCACTGGCGGCTCGTCACGTACGGAACGAATCCTGTTTAGGCTGGTTCGGCCAGTGCTCAAACAAAGGGCTCACTCACCGCTCGCTGTGCATCGCGTCGCGTGTGTTTGTTTAAATTTGAAATTTGAATTAATTAGAAAGAGTGTAAATATGGTTTATTGTACTGTGTGCATGAACAACAATCGAAAAAATAAAAACGCATCTTTTTTTAATTATCCCAAAGACTCCACTAGGTAAGCTTGAGAAGAAATTTCGAGAATATTTCGATCTAGAAATAAATATTGTTAATATTGGTAGTGATATACTAAAACGTAGGTATACAAGATTGTAAATTTGATATACCATGCAAGTGCTTTCCCATTGAATATTTAAAAAAACCTTATATTAGATTTAGAATTTATCATTCGATTAAGAGATAACAAATTATTAAAAATCAAAAATTACAAAAAAAAACTATTTAGAGTACCTACCTAAGCAATTTGTAAAAAAATATCCATACATAAAAAAGCTGACAAACGTTTTGTGTAAGTATTTATTTTCATCCTCATGTGCCAACCCTATCAGAATAGGTAACAATTTTGCTCGCTCCTTAAAAGCTTGGCCTCTGTACGTTTATTTACTCATGTGCTACTACCCCGGACGGACCGGCCCGCGGCTGTAGACAGACAACTGTCAACAGCGTGGTCCTATAACTAACATTGCCCAATACATGATTGTTATCTTTCTGAAATATATAAAGTCTGCAGTGATGAAATCTATAGGTATTCCTGTATTAAATGTAATCACTTTTACTAGATTTATATTGCGAATAAAATTTATATAAATAGCTAATAGCTGACTATGGAGGCCCCTCTCCCTGAGACACAGGTTGGAGGTATGTGGTGACTTTCTCACATGTGCTGTGCTCGCCCTTACAGTTAATAAAGTACGTATACCTACTTAAGTATATCTACAGTGTATATTCATTATATAATTATTAATAGAACATTTAGAAAGGTATGTGCTAAGTTTAATGTGAAACTTTACACTGCGGTAGGTCAGATAATTGTATATAATAGATATAAATCATTTCACTTTCTTATCATAATTTAGAAACAAAAGTACAATGGCGGCGTAAATCAAAGGCGAAGCATGCACCCGCCGCCCGCCGCACTCGTGCACACCCTCCGGGCGCGGGCGGTGGGTTGGCATTGCGCAGCCGCTGGGAACGCACAACTAATTAATGAATAATCTAAATGTACTATAAATCAGTTAGCTTGTCAACAGTATATAAATCTAACAATAATTTAATTAGCGTGTAATGAATGCGTTGTGTGCACGCAGCGGCGACGGCGCGGCGGTGCGACCGCGTCGTGTGGACCCGCTGTTATGTATCGATCGCTAACTACACACATAACACACACACGAACAAAACAATTACTTAGGTATTGCACACAACTATACACTCGTTAGTTTTTTAATCACAAACACGTCAGTTACTTACTGACGTGTTTGTGATTTGTGTTTGGTAGTAATGTACTCGTAGTAAACTAGTCTATAAATATAAAATCGATTCGTATCGATCAATCCAACTTAATAATTAGTTCGTCATTTTTCCTTTTGTGCATTAAAGGTACGCGTGTATTACACTAGATGGCATTAGCTGTTTTTAGTTTTTATAATTGTTCTATCTATTTATACCACCTATATGCATTTGAAATGCGCTGTGTCACTCTTTTTTTACCTCTAGTGTTGAAATACGAGAAGTAAATAGGTAACAAATAACAAAATGGGAGGTATAGTCCGGAGCGTGCTCCTTGCGTGCCCTGTCTAGTTAGACTGCTAATCCGGCTCGAATGCGTGCCGCAGTGCAGGTTAGGGCGTCCCCCGGAGGCGACGCGTACCGACCCGCCCCCGTCGGTAGGAACATCGGCAGTTGCGACGATAGGGGCCGCCACCCATCACCCCTTGCCCAGTCAGGCGAGTCGAGGAGAGCAAAGTGCCGGGATGTGGAATGTAAGAGGTTGTGTAGAAGGTAAGTTGCACGAGCTGATATCCGTCATGGCGGACAAACAGCTAGACGTGCTCTGTGTAACAGAGACCAAGCGAAGGGGCAGCGACGCCTGCGATCTTCCTGGTGGTGGGATGGCTCTGTGGTCTGGTGTACCACAAAGCGATCGAGCCAGCATGGGGGTAGGAGTGCTGTTGTCCTCTCGCTTGGCCTCAGGTGTGAAGGATTACGGAATGTATGATCCCAGACTTCTTTGGGTCCGTATAAAACTAGGTGTCACCAAGGTATTCATGGTTGTAGCATATGCTCCCGTAGGATCCTCGGTGGCATCAGACCTAGAGAAGTTTTGGGATAATGTTAGGGAAGTTCTGGATATGGCAGAAACCAGTGAACGCGTGATTGTATGCGGAGATTTGAATGGATGGGTGGGGACCAAGCGTCCCGACTATGAGGACGTACTTGGTCCATTTGGTGATAAGAGAGTGAACGACGCAGGTAGGCTCATAGCGGATGTATTCATGGAGTGAAACCTTATTGTGTCAAACACATTTTTCCAACATAAGGACATCCATATGTATACATGGAGAAGGAATGAACAGAAAAGTATAATAGATTTAATTTTGGTAGACAGTCGCCTCCGAAGCAAAATATTGGACGCAAGCGCTTACAGGGGCCCCACAGTCGATACGGACCACTATCTCGTTATTGCGAGATTTAGTGGTCTGTTCAGAAACTAGAGGCACTGGCGAGAGCGTGTCCACTTCGGAGGGCTTGAAAGAATAAAGATTGAAAGGTTGCAAGAAGAGTGTGTAAGAGAAAAGTATGCAGAGGGTGTCCGAAAACGGCTGAGGATGGCAAGCCAGCCGCAATCGGACATTGAAGAATGCTGGAGAATATTGAAAGAGAGTATGGTAGATACAGCGAAAGAAGTATGTGGAAGTTCAAAGAAGTATAGAAAAACGAACGGTGATGTATGGTGGGATGCGGAAGTGGTAGCTTCCGTAGAGCAAAAGAAGAAAGCGTGGCTGGACTATGTCTCTTCTTTGAATCTGAATTACAGTATGACTGAACAGAAGAAAGAAATATATCGGCAATTTAAGAATGACACCAAGGCCTTAGTGAAAGAGAAACGTGATAGAGCAAATATGAGTACAGAAGATAGGCTGACTAAAAACTACGAGGGTAACACCAAACTCTTTTGGAGGGAGGTGAAGAAGTCTTGGTGTAGTGGGTCAGCCTTCAGAATGAATAAAATAAGGTCTAAAGGTGGAGACATTCTTACACAAACACAAGACGTGTTAAGCCGATGGAGTGAATATTATAGCGATATGTATGCGGATACTACGGATGGCGCCGGTGACGCATGTGGTTTAGTAGATCAACATTCAGCACCGGCGTCCTCCAATAGCATCAGTATGGATAAAGTTGAATGGGCGATAAGAAGTTTGAAAAATGGTAAGGCAGCGGGCATTGATATGGTGTCTGCAGAAATGATCGAGCTTGGTGGCTCCTGTGTCTGGGAGGCGTTCCTGTTGCTCCTCAATTTATGTTGGAGCTCGGGAATGGTTCCCAGGGACTGGAATAGTGCAGTCATCGTGCCTTTGTTTAAAAACAAGGGTTCACGTTATGACTGCGCAAATTACAGAGCCATAAGCTAGACCAGTTTGGCAGCAAAAGTGTACGGTAAAATTATTGAAAGGAAAATGAGGATGGTGTCCGATGGTTTACTGTGTGAGACACAGGGAGTTTTCAGGAGTGGAAGGGGATGCATGGATCAAGTGTTCTCTCTGCGCAACATTGTGTAGAAGCATCTGGCTCAAGGTCAGAGGGTTTTCTGCAGTTTTGTGGATCTGGAGAGAGCATTTGACACGGTTGTACGAAAGGAACTTTGGAACATTTTACCGGAGTATGGTATTAATGGTAAACTGCTGCGGACTGTGCAGTCCAGTTACATGGGCTGTAGAGCCTGTGTGCGGCTGGATGATGGAATGTCGCCTTGGTTTGACGTCAATATCGGCGTTAAGCAGAGGTGCGTTCTGTCAGCCAGGCTGTTTATCATATATCTGGATGTCTCTAAAGGTTGAACGATATGAATGTGGGAGTCCAGATGGGCGACTCAATGGTCACTGCTCTGCTCTATGTAGATGATGCAGTCCTGCTGGCACAGTCAGCGACTGACCTGCAGCCCCTAGTCGACACAATGACAGAAGATTGTAAGAAAAGGGGTCGCGTGAATGTGAGCAAAACCAAAATAATGGTCTTTGAAAGAGATGAAGCCAGAACAGATGTAAGTGTAACAATAGGTAATGATGTAGGTACTAGATAGCAAGTGGATGAATTTGTATATCTTGGATGTGGATTTAGCCGAGATGGAAGGCGGTGTACCTTACTGATATAGAGCGAAGAGTGAATGCGGGAAATAGAGTGAACGAAGCGTTGGGGCAACTTCTCGGTAGCCACCACCTCAGCCAGAAGGCACGTGTAGCAATACATAACACAGTGCTTGTCCCAACATTACTGTATGGAAGCGAGAGTTGGGTATGCAGAAAAGAGTATGAAAGTAAAATTAATGCGGTCGAAATGCGATCTCTACGGAAAATCTGTGGAGTTAGGCTGACCGACCGCATTCGTAACGACGACGTAAGAGAGCGAGTAGGTATGAAAGAGAGTATTGGTGTAAAGATGCGAAAAGGAATGCTCCGATGGTTCGGACATGTGGAAAGAATGCCGAACGAACGTCTGGTTAAGAAGATATACAATGCGAAAGTGGAAGGATGTAGATACTGGGGGAGACCGAGACTCACCTACCTAGACCAGATCCGTCATGTACTGAAGGAAGGTGGAGTCAAGAGTCTCCGAAACCGGCAAGCGTGTATGAAGAGAATTATGAATGTTGAGGAAGCGAGTGAAGTATGCAAGGATAGAGTTTTCTGGCACTCTGTTCTCTCTGCCTACCCTGCAAGGGATATGGCGTGATGATATGTATGTATGTAAATAGGTAACATTGCAAGAAACAAGTTTCAAATAATAAAACTATTTCGATCAAGCGTGTGGTACCTATAAGATTTTTATTTTTTTATACAGTGTAGGGCATTCGTGACCCATAGTGGCAGCTATGTACCTACAGTACATAATTATGTTCTTTAGTCGTTTATATATATATATTATTAACTATCTTATATAAATATAAAAAAAATAATGATTTATGATATTTATGCGCGAATTTAGATTTACAACAATTATTATGAGTTGTAATAACATTTGTTATGTGCGGGCATTGAAGCGGCGTTAGACAAACCACTCTCAAATTTATGTGATTCACAATACAATACATTATCATTATCCTGTTCTTATCTTATTTGGGGTCAGCACAATATGTAGGTAGGTACTCTCCTGCCATACAACCCTTTTAGTCATCTCTGTGATAAGTTGCCGTCTATCCATGTCGATTCTATATAGTCTATTCATATTTATAACTTTCCTCACAACATTACTTTCATCCGATTTCATCACATCCGTTCCGTGCGTAACTAAACTTTCTCTTATCATTACTGATGCGATAAGATAAGAGAAGGTAAGATCTGCTTCGTCATCACTAGGAGGCAAGGGAGATCCTTCACTGTTAATAGACTTATATAATTCCGATGAAAAAGTAAAAAGGTCATTACACTGGTCAACCATTACCATACGGGCAATAATTGTTTCATAAGAAATAGGTAATTGTCGGTGAAATCTCTGAACAGAAAGGACAGGTGATGAGTTTGAGTAGGTCAGTAATAGTCGCTAACCTAACCTAACCTTTCTTCCTCAACGGTTGACGATTCGAGGAGCGATGTGACATGTCCATTTCGAATACATATACCCGAAAGAACTATCAGGTTGAAGTAACCTGATAATTCTTTGGACTATATCGGTTACACCCGCGTTCCTACGGATACCTATCTGTATTTAATATTTTATCACTTAGAGGTATACCTACCGCACACACCCTCTCCACACTGATTTTAAGTCTCGTTATGAGGCCGACCTTAAGAAACCATGTTTTGGTAACATCAGCAATCCGCTATGTCTGAAAACAAGGGTTTATAACCAGTGCATGTTAATCTCTTGTATCAGAATGCGTGAACAAATTCGAATAAGTTGATAGTTACAACACGTTCGCCTAAACTCCGAACCTCGCTGGAATTCGTTGTCGCATGCTTAGTCTTGCTGTTTTGACATGAAACCAAGTTAACGCGATCGAATTATGAAGTTACAGTGTACATGGCTACAAAGCAACCTACCCAAACCTGTCAAATAATGCACCCACTACATTTATAAATTTTTAGGCACTCGCTGCATAAGGTGCTCCCGCTCCGTGCGGAGCGTTAGTGGAGGCCCTATGATCCCGAGTGGCTCTCGGCGCCCCCTGACGCCCGGCGCCCGGGTGCCCGCACCCTCTGCACTAGGTATAGGTAAAGCCGCCCTTGTATGTTAACACTGGTTATAAACATTTGTTTTCAAACATAGCGAATTGGCAGGTTTTATTTCCAATTTTTCTCTTCATCTAGTAATATTTTCTGTAACCTTTTTTTCCAATAACGTCGTGGAAGGTGGATCAGCACAAGTCAAACTAACGAAATTATAAGATTACTTCGAAGTAGGTAGGTACGTATTGTTTAGATAGTTTTAAGGAAATATTGTAACGTTGTAGTGTTTGATAAACAGGAAAATATTTGTGCAATAATTTGTATCGGTCGTTTGTTGAGCTCACACCTTGGTGTGTGCGTGTGTGTGTGTTGGGCGCGTGCCCCGTTGGTCACGTACACCATGAAACCATCTTAAAATATAAATATGCCAAATCATGCTACTTATACCTACACGTATTATACCTACATAATATATATCTATCTTATACTATTCGTGTGGTGACCGAATAAGAATACAATTGACCACCCCCCTTTCTTATCCGTGGGTGATCGTAAGAGACGACTATGAGATAAAATATGCATATAACATCTATGCAAGAGAAGGAAAACTCGAAACTAAACCCTATACAAACACGTCCGACCAGCGTGGTACAGTAGGTCAACTTTCTGGGATGATGATACCTACACGTAGTAGTGGTAGTTTCATTTCATTATTATTGTTGTCTACGGCCGTACCCAAGTCCTCTTAACCATTACACGTGTCATGTTCGGCGCGAACATTCATCAAAAGATTGAAGTAAGCCACGCTGTACAGGCGAGTTGGTATTGAGGTATTTTTCGAATGTTCTACTTCTTACAATGATATTTGTTATCTGCTACATTCCTCAATTTATATTTGAGATGCCCGCGGAGAAGAAATGTATGTTGTTCATTGTATTCTAATTCCGTTACCTACTGAAAGGAAAAATAAACGTATATACTGTCACATTATGTAAAAAAATATCTGAAATATCATTAAAATGTCATGTTTATACCTTAACCACAGATTACTTAATAAACCTTAACCTTGATTACATAATATTTATACCTTAACCTTGATTACATATTTTTTTTAAATTATTTTGCAATTGCTTGCAATAAAAATGTATGTCAAGATAGATAATAATTTGTTTTGAAGTTGCAGTATATTATATCTACTGGTGCGAATGTTTAACGTGAAGTGTTCGTCAAAATGAAAGAGTTCGTGTCATTATATTCATGTACTTATACCTACTAGATGTAGGTACAACGGACATTTTGCTTTCTTGGCATTTGATAATTACTTATTATTGTTAAATAAATTCAACCGTTTAATAATAAAAGTTTGAAATATTAGTTCCTTTTTTAAAGGTTTTCAGGGCTATATTTTTTTTATATTATAAGAGGGCGTTTTATTCACAAGATTGTAGTACAGAGCCCACAAGCCCCATGTTTTAATAAATCACGAAAGTGTTGAAGGATGTCCCAAACTTACTTGTAGGTAGCGTGAAATATGTCTGAAAACAAGGTTATGACATGCCAATAACATTGATGTAAACTCAATAATAAGTTCTATAGCAAGCTGCCTGACTAGCGTCCTGTAGTAGGTAGATCAATTTATTTGTGAGCAGTACATATATGGACTAAAAATAATACCAATTATTATATTATTAAATTTGCTTTTGCTGTGTGGTAGCGGCTACGAATACTACCAAACCTTACTTTGCTCGTGGGTGTCGTACAATACGACTAAGAGCCTTATAACGACCGGGGCCAACTCCATCTAATGCCGTTTGGTCAACAATTACATTCCCAAGGAAAGTTGACGTCTGGCAGGCGGCCGGTCATAAAACTATTGCCAATAACTATTAGGTATAATGAAAGAACACAATACATACACAAACACGATTACATATTGTATCGACTCTAAGCAATTGGGATAAGAGTAGGAGAATGATGATATTATATTACGATAATTTATTATTTTAAACGTTATGTAAATCTATTATGTCAGAAATCGCTTCCACACTAAGAAGGATGCAATAAGAACACTTAGAAGGAAACTATGCGAGTAACAATTGTCTTGTAACGATCAGATATTACCTTGAATATTGTTATATAATGTGTTGCAATAACATAGAACATTATTCCCTAACGTACAATAGTATTTATATAAACGTATAATTAATTGGTAACATTTAAAGTATTTACGACACCATAGAGCTATCGCCCTCGATCTAACTGTAGGACACAATCTGTGATAGCAATCGTTTCTGTAACGATATCATCATCGCCGCTGTTTATATATCTACATAGATAGCTATATACTATGTGTAGTATGTCGACTCGTCGTCGTCGAGAGATGCACGTATGTGGTGCGACACATGTCGCGGGGCGCACGCGCCGAGCTTTTTGCCATAGCTACTAATGCATCTATCGGTCGTTGCGATGTAGAGATAACGCTACGTCGGTAGATAACGAACTCCTAATTGTTCTGTGTCCCGGGTGGCGGCGGCTGGCGGCTGGCGGCTTCAGCCGACTAACTAATGGCGGAAACGTGTTACGACCACAGTTCGATGTGCCCGTCAACAGTCACTCGGTGGCGCCAACGACTATTTATGACTTCTATACAATCGCTGTATTCGATTATTTAACTTTTTATGTAAAGATATTAGTAATCGACAACATTTCATTTGATGGTAAGCGGCGAAGGTACCTATGTATGCAGGCGTTGGGGCGAGGGCGATACGCGCCAACTTATGCTTGAAGTTTATCCCAGAACTATACCGACACAACATAACCATCTAACAACACGCTGCATTAAAATGGTGGACAATGCATTGTGTAAATATAAAGCTATTTTGTGATTTAATAGATAACACTTGGCACTTTAATGAATAAATGCTCCTGTCGCGCTGTAGGTAGGTAGGTACTATACAAACATAAAATGGAAATCAAGTAAATAAAGAGTAGAGTCATGCTGTTGACAGCTCTGTGACTGTACACAGATATGTGTCAGCTCGGCCGGGGCCGGGACACATACGGAATATCAACGTCTGAGTAACTAACTGCTATTGTAGGTATATATTTCGATGACTGGGAAAGACGAAATCCCAATTTTCTTTTTATTTTTCTTGGTGGCAAACAAAGAATTCCTACAACTGATGATTAGTGTCACTGCCGCCCATGAACCTTTGCAATATCAAGGGTACGCTAGGTTGCCTATCAATAAAAAACCCCAGCCCCACCCAGAAAGTCAGGACTGTCGCCTCTCTCGCTCATCGAATGAAGCACAGTGGGACATTGCCACTGCTCAGACGTTGATTTACTGCGAGAGTCTGGACAGACTATCCGGACGGACCGGCTTGCGGCTGTAGACAGAAAATTGTCAACAGCGTGGTCCTCCCACTTTTTAGTTGTGGTAGGTCCACACTGTTGACGATTTTCTATATGTAGCAATATGCTGTTGCGCTTCGTTCGGTGAGTGAGAGAGCCGGCAGCATATCTTTCTGGGTGGGGCTGGGGTTTTTTATTGGTAGGCAGCGGTCTAGTAAGATCCATGGGTAGCAGTAAAACTTACCATGCACACCTGGTGCTGCTTGCTCGTTTGATACCATCAGCATTGAATTTAAAAGGAGATAAAGAACAACATATAAAGATGGTCACTCTCGCTTAGGTGTGAGATCTTTTCTTAATGCTATTTTTTAGACGATAATGATTTTTATTATTTGCTGCATGTTGGCGTCCACTAATACTTATCAAACATTATATTGCTCGTGGGTGTGAAGGATGATTAAAAGTTTTATATCGTCCTAGACCAACTCTATCTGATGCTGCCTGATCAGCAATTATATTCTAAAATGATTGACCCCAAGCAGACCATGGTACTATCGTCAACTTTTGCAATATCTAAAAACAAAGAATAATACATATTGCATCGAGCACAAGTTATTGTGATTGGGTACATACATACATACATACATACATACCATCACGCCATATCCCTTGCAGGGTAGGCAGAGAGAACAGAGTGCCAGAGAACTCTATCCTTGCATACTTCACTCGCTTCCTCAACATTCATAATTCTCTTCATACACGCTCGCTGGTTTCGGAGACTCTTGACTCCACCTTCCTTCAGTACATGACCGATCTGGTCTGGGTAGGTTAGTCTCGGTCTACCGCGGTACCTACATACTTCCACTTTCACATTGTATATTGAGTATTGAGATTGGGCAAATTATTATATTTTCAATAAAGACTGCTGCTAACTGCTTGATTCACCTTTATTATGATATCATCATCATCATCATTTCAGCTAATAGGTACATGGCCCACTGCTGGGCTCGAGCTTCCTCCATAATAGGAGGGAAATTGACTCACTATATCATGCTGGTCAGACGTGTTGGTATAAAGTTTGTTTCCAGTTTTCCTGCTCTTGCAAAAATGTTATATACGTTTTATACCTCTTATGCTAGGGCCGCACCTGCATGTATCGTCACGAAGCTTCGTGCAATGAGACGTTATACGCAGATGTGACCGGTCATTATCGGCTATCGTCGCGAACATTCGGGCTTCATGTGCGTTTATTGCTTAGGTGGCGATAAGTCAAGGGTTTTAGCGCGCTAATATATCGCGCTCTGTGGTCAGACTAGCGTTATTTCATTTAATCAAAAAATAATCCAGTTAATCAATAAATATGGAGTGGAGCGGTGTAATAGCGTTAGAATTTTTACACCATTATGAAGCTGAATCCATGAAGTGGCCCAAAAAAATCATTATATAATTTATGGCAATAGATTTATGACCAGTCGCGTACGTGACGTCAACCCTCCTTGGAAATGTAATTGTTGAGCAAACAGCAACAGATGGAAGTTGGCCCAAGTTATAAGGCTCTTAATCGTCTTTTACGACATTCACGAGCAAAGTAATGGTTGGTAGTATTCTTAGCCGCTACCACACAGCTAATATATATTATGATATATATATGTATCTAATTTCGCGAGACTTTTCCATATTGTCCTAAACATACATACACATACATATCATCACGCCATATACCTTGCAGGGTAGGCAGAGAGAACAGAGTGCCAGAGAACTCTATCCTTGCATACTTCACTCGCTTCCTCAACATTCATAATTCTCTTCATACACGCTTGCCGGTTTCGGAGACTCTTGACTCCACCTTCCTTCAGTACATGACCGATTTGGTCTAGGTAGGTGAGTCTCGGTCTGCCCCAGTACCTACATCCTTCCAGTTTCGCATTGTATATCTCCTTAACCAGACGTTCGTTCGGCATTCTTTCCACATGTCCGAACCATCGGAGCATTCCCTTTCGCATCTTTACACCAATACTCTCTTTCATACCTACTCGCTCTCTTATGTCGTCATTGCGAATGCGGTCGGTCAGCCTAACTGCACAGATTTTCCGTAGAGATCGCATTTCGACCGCATTTATTTTGCTTTGATGCTCTTTCCTGCATACCCAACTCTCGCTTCCATATAGTAATGTTGGGACAAGCACTGCGTTATGTATCGCTATACGTGCCTTCTGGCTGAGGTGGTGGCTACCGAGAAGTTGTCCCAACGCTCCGTTCACTCTATTTCCCGCATTCACTCTTCGCTCTATATCAGTGGTGTACCTTCCATCTCGGCTAAAACCACATCCAAGATATACAAATTCATTCACTTGCTCTAGTACATCATTAACTATTTTTACTCTTACATCTGTTCTGGCTTCATCTCTTTCAAAGACCATTATTTTGGTTTTGCTAACATTCACGCGTAGACCCCTTTTCTTACAATCTTCTGTCATTGTGTCGACTAGGGTCTGCAGGTCAGTCGCTGACTGTGCCAGCAGGACTGCATCATCTGCATAGAGCAGACCAGTGACCACTGAGTCGCCCATCTGGACTCCCACATTCATATCGTTCAACCTTTGGAGACATTTATCCAGATATATTATAAATAGCCTGGCTGACAGAACGCACCTCTGCTTAACGCGGATATTGACGCAAACCAAGGCGACATTCCATCATCCAGCCGCACACAGGCTCTACAGCCCATGTAACTGGACTGCACAGCCTGCCTGCAGTTTACTGTTAGTACCACACTCCGGTAAAATGTCCCAAAGTTCCTTTCGTACAACTGTGTCAAATGCTTTCTCCAGATCCACAAAACTGCAGAAAACCCTTTGACCTAGAGCCAGATGCTTCTCCACAATGTTGCGCAGAGAGAACACTTGATCCATGCATCCCCTACCACTCCTGAAACCTCCTTGTGCCTCAAACGTTAAACCATCGGACACCATCCTCATTCTCCTTTCAATAATTTTACCATACACTTTTGCTGCCAAACTGGTCAAGCTTATGGCTCTGTAATTTGTGCAGTCATAACGTGAACCCTTGTTTCTAAACAAAGGCACGATGACTGCGCTATTCCAGTCCCTGGAAACCATTCCCGAGCTCCAACATAAATTGAGGAGCAACAGGAACGACCAAGCTTGATCATCTCACACAGGAGCCACCAAGCTTGATCATCTCTATATTGTCCTAAAAATATATATAAATTAAAGTCGTCCCACAACTTGAACGCTCGTATACATTGAGTCACAGTCACAGGTGCACAATACATCAAAACCGTTAAACAATATATTTCTTTCATATATCTACAACAGTATAATTAAAGATAAGAAAAAGAAAATTCCACGTAACACAAGTTCGTTCACGTTATTTAATATTTCCCTTAAACATTTTGTAAATGATAAACATCACAACTGAGATGTATTAGGTATAATGATTCATCAAGAATTACATAAATTTCATTATTAATGTTAAACAAAATATAGGTAAGTATAAGTAAGTAATAAAACTGTACAAGTATGTATAACGAGTCAAAGTAATAAAAAATGAGTAAATATAATTTATTGTACACGATTCGTATTCGTTTTACACGTGAACGTATCAAAACATTAATTTGTATATAAGTTTACACTTAAATATATAGTCATTATTATCAACGTATAAGTAAACATTCACGTGCCTTTTATATCAAACAATACAACATAGGCTCACATTAAAATACACTAGAGACAATGATACACATTGATACAAACATTATTATCAACGTATATAAGTAAACATTCACGTGCATTTTGTATCAAACAATATAATATAGACTCACAATACAATATAGGCTCACATTATAATACACTAGAGACAATGATAAATATTGATACAAACGTTATTATCAACGTATAAGTAAACATTCACATCCATTTTGTATCAAACAATACAACATAGGCTCACATTAAAATACACTAGAGACAATGATATACGTTGGCATAAACATATAATTTCAAGTTTACCTATATATCACAATCATATGTATGCTCATTCGTGATATAAAAATCATTCGTGATATAAAAATCATTCGTGATATAAAAATCATCATCACCTGTAGTTATTATTTATAAGATTTCTTTTACTCGGGGTCAACTAAATATATTTTCTTTTTACACACAACCCTATCAGATGTCGTAAAATATGTTTAAACATTAAACATAATTATATAATACACAGAAATGTTTGCGAATACAATTAGATACGGGAAACATAATTTGATTAGAGTTGATAGTTTTTATCCGAATTGTGACTGAGTAATAATGCAATAGTCACGACCCCGTCCATGGTCACGAAACCATTATGGGGACGCAAACAGTAGATGTAATTGCAAGAGACTCGTAAATTTATCTGATCAACGTTGTATAGATACAATGACTCTACAACTGTGAAGGAGGCTTGAGCTGGACACTGTGATATAATAATCATATTCATTAAAAGTTTAAATACATAAATATGTTGTGTGAGCTACGAATACTACCAACCCTTAGGAGGAGGAGTACATACTGCGTCGACCCCAAGTAATTGGGATAAGACAGGAGAATGATGATCATCAACAGTATAAATACGTAATTTCTCAGCAGCCGTATTGTACTGTAATTGTAAGTAACATTACAATCCTCTTTTCAACTGTAGTGACGCAGTATGTCAACATAATACAACGATCATCAAAGCATTCCTATCCCGCATGTATAGTACGAATCGATTATTAGATGTAGACAGACGTAAGGCTATAAAAAAAAGTCAAATCCGGAAAAAGCTCTATACCAACTCATGGTGTAGTTGACTAATTTACCTCACCAGGAGTGTATATAGACAGAAAAGAAACAGAAGAAAAACTTTAAAATTAATACATACATACATATCATCACGCCATATGTGGAAAGAATGCCGAACGAACGTCTGGTTAAGAAGATATACAATGCGAAAGTGGAAGGATGTAGGTACCGGGGGAGACCGAGATTCAACTACCTAGACCAGATCGGTCATGTACTGAAGGAAGGTGGAGTCAAAAGTCTCCGAAACCGGCGAGCGTGTATGAAGAGAATTATGAACGTTGAGGAAGCGAGTGCAGTATGCAAGAATAGAGTTCTCTGGCACTCTGTTCTCTCTTCCTACCCTGCAAGGGATATGGCGTGATGATATATATATTTAAAATTAATACTACTCCAATAATGAATTTACTACTAAAGTATGAAATATTTGAGTTTTAGTTTAGTAGGTACCTAGTGCATGAAACTTACCATTTCAATAGGTAAGCTCTAGGAGGAGACATCGGATAAAGCGGCCCTACTTTAAATATTAATTTTCCTGTCAAGTTCGCCAGTTGCTATTGTTAAAGCCATCACATAGACTGAGTGTCCGTAAAAGTCGCTTACATTTTTCGCTTACAAAATTATTTAGAAGTTTTAGTTATATTGGGCTGTATACTTATTTGAAATTAAACATAACTCGCTACTGTAGATGTCATAGGTAGGAGTAATCCATATTTCAATATCAATCAATTAACTTTCTAATCAACAATAGATTAATTTTAATAAAGAACATTGTCCGTGTATACCTATCTATATCATTGAAATAAAGTGAATAGATATAAGTTATTTAAGAGTAGGGTAAAAGTGGGAGAGACGCCATATGAGGAGAGATGCCATACCCCCGCTAATTCAGTCTGGGAAAGAGATAGATGCATATTTCTTGCTATGCTCGACAGCTTTTGAACGCCATCGCTTAGGCTTATCAGCGTCTGCGCGGCCGCACTTAATCGTGCACGTGCATTGAGGAATTAATGCTTTGTCGCAGAATTTTTTTGCTACAAATTACGTATTTATTATGGTTTCGGTGAACATAGTGCCTAAAAACAAAGAGTCAGCCAAGTAAGTATTGGTTTAATGTTTTGTTTAGATTGTTTGAAAATATTGGTATTTTGTTACGTATTTTATTGTTTTTTTTTGGTTAGATGTTTGAGCTGTTTGGCGTCTCTCCCATATTCTGAGGAGAGATGCCATCCTTTACTTGAGCTGTTTTTACTATGTACATACATACATACATACATATCATCACGCCATATCCCTTGCAGGGTAGGCAGAGAGAACAGAGTGCTAGAGAACTCTATCCCTGCATACTTCACTCGCTTCCTCAACATTCATAATTCTCTTCATACACGCTCGCCGGTTTCGGAGACTCTTGACTCCACCTTCCTTCAGTACATGACCGATCTGGTCTAGGTAGGTTAGTCTCGGTCTCCCTCGGTACCTACATCCTTCCACTTTCGCATTGTATATCTTCTTAACCAGGCGTTCGTTCGGCATTCTTTCCACATGTCCGAACCATCGGAGCATTCCCTTTCGCATCTTTACACCAATACTCTCTTTCATACCTACTCGCTCTCTTACGTCGTCGTTACGAATGCGGTCGGTCAGCCTAACTCCACAGATTTTCCGCAGAGATCGCATTTCGACCGCATTAATTTTACTATCATACTCTTTTCTGCATACCCAACTCTCGCTTCCATACAGTAATGTTGGGACAAGCACTGCGTTATGTATTGCTACACGTGCCTTCTGGCTGGGGTGGTGGCTGCCGAGAAGTTGCCCCAACGCTCCGTTCACTCTATTTCCCGCATTCACTCTTCGCTCTATTTATCTCTTTTACTATGTAATGATGTCATAATTATATGCTTGCCTAGTCACACAACATAAGCTCTGCAACCTCTTGATCGCAGCTTCTTCAAACCACTAAAGACTTATTATAATAAGAAAGCTAATGCTTGGATGTTAAGAAACAGAGACAGAACAATCACAAGATTACAGGTTGGATCTTTAATAGGACTAGCTTGGGGGGAAGCCACAACTGTAGGAAACGCTACATCAGGCTTCAAGGCTTGTGGAATATTTCCACTGAATCCAAATATATACCTGACCATTTTTTTGCCATATCCGATATGGTAGAAACCACCCCAACTGTTCCGTCTACTGAAGTTCAAGATTCAACAACTTTCAGAAAAACTGACCGTTTCTCTGAAGATCCAACCCCATTAATACCACCAACTAACAAAGAAACCCCTACAGAGATTCTAGAGATAACAAGCCCAGTACCAAAATTATCACGATTGACTGTGAAGAGAAAACAATTTGCCTATGTGTTAACATCTCCAAATAATATCCACAAGAAAACAGCTAATACTAAATTAATAAAAGGAGAAGCTAAAAGTGCAAGCTGACTGCTGCATCAGCATCATCATTCTTGCAACAAAATGCATCCAACCCAATTAAAAACGACAATAATGTGTGCTCTGAGTGCTGGGAAAATTATTTCCTAACTAAAAAAAAGGTTGATTGGATTAAATGTTTATCTTGTCAAAAATGGCTTGATGAGTCATGCACTATGTACTCTCCGCATTGTAATAATTGTGGAAGAGAAATACTGCGCCAAAAAAAACCAGAAAAATTTTAACTCGTGTACAAGGACTCCAATGGCATCACTCCCACACCGTGTGGCACCTCACCCACGCTGTGTGGGAGAGATGGCCAATTTCTAACTTTCAATTTTTATTAATTATTATTTTTAATTATAGTCCAAACCAAAAAGTATTGCTATGATAATAAGCGACGTATATTTGCTTGAGAATTAAAAGTAAAGAACTCCACTATACGTTTTGTTTTATTTTTTATAACCTTTCTTTCAAAAAGTATGGCGTCTCTCCCACTTTTACCCTACATATCGTTGATAACTGCTGTCTATAAAATTATTTTTACGAATTTTAACGTGTTTGTGATTTTTAATACTATAGATTTACCATAACTATGTACGCTGTGAGGTGTTCAGAACGAACGAATAAATAATGAAATGCGTTTTTATTTTAAATGTAACACTCGCTTAAACATCAGACATCAATAAGATATTGATTTTGACATTTGACGATGGATGTACGAAAACGCGTCGCTATAGTTTGTCATATATATGTAAATATAGACCATTTTTTTAGATTTTAATTATTAGCAACTTGAGTACATGATCATACTCTCAGCTCATGCATGTCCCACCACTGGCCACAAGCCTCCTCCACAATAGGAGTGGAATTTACTTGCTGAAACGACTTGGTATAGAGTTTTATTTGAGATTTTCTTCTCCTTCCTCCTTCTCGTATAAATGTTATCTGGATATAATAAATAGTTACCTACGTATTTTATCTATATTAATAAAACACAATTTCCGTGCGGTTATTGGCGATAGTTTTATGACCGTCTGCCTGCCTGACGGTAATTCTCCTTGGCAATGTAATTGTTCACCAGACTAACTATGTCAAGTGGGGTATTGTTGAATAGGTATTTAAAAATCATTATTAGTTTTCTCTCAACATTTTTCGATTTGACCGTCCGTTTAGGATCTATATCGATTTAAAGTTTCGTAACAACCTTTCTCACATATAGGTTTTTTAGACAGTAGAAATTTACGATGAAAAGACGAAAAATTCATATAACTGGATGTGAATGGACATATACTGAAGTATCTAGTAGGTATATTGTCCAATATACCATAGGTAGTCCTAACTAAAGTATCTAAAGTCTTACGCGGTCGCCCATCTCCAATTTCTAACGATTTTGTACTCAACTTCAGTCGAAAAACTATATATAGTTAGGTACTTATCTACTTATTAATAAATAACTATAGCTACCTAGGTATTCATAACTAAAAAGTATATAATAAAAAAAAATAATTAAAGAAATCAAAAAACCCAACTGTATAAAAAGTAACCAAAACTACGTACATAATAAAAAAACTGAAAAGAAAAAAGCAAGCACTTAGATATCCGGTGGTCTAGAATTCCATAATATATTATTGAATAAATACTATTGCAGAAAATAAAATATATTTTAATAATAGGACATGACAACTGAACAGTCGGGATCCACTGAAAAATTAGATTTGCTGTCGAATAATGGCTATGTTTTCATTTTTGCAGCAGTAATAAAACTAGAACAAATTGCAGAGGTTTTTGTTAAGTTTTACGGCTTCTTGAGGTCACGCTTGGTTGGCAATGTTGGTGTGAAGGGACGTGTCAGATTATTAAGTGATCAGTGGGTAGTCCACGGCGCGTAACGCCTGCATGAACTCATTACATAGTATCGTGCACATTAATATGTTAATTGTTCTGTATGTTTGTCGGTGCTAACTGCATTAGTCATTGAATTGACATTAAAAACCTGTTTAAAAGAGTTATTGTTAAACTGAAAAATTATTTCATTAAAGTTAATATAAAATATATAAAACAAACCGAAGCATGAAGTTATTATTTATGTGGTAGGTAAACTAACGTTGTTTAATTATGACTTAGGGTTTTGAGGCTGGGGGGCACACTCGAAGGAGAGGTAGGGAACTCACTATCGCTCCAGATGGCTAATCAAGACGTGACCGAACCAGTATCTAGGCTGGTGTAATTAGTTCATGTATCTACTAGTTTTCAGTAGTCTCTTCATATAAATATATTACGGCAATAAGCTGAGTGAGTTAAATTGAGATAATTATAAACAACGAACATATCTTAAATATATGTGATGTTTATCGTTATCTCAATTCAACTAAGTATTTCCCAAGACTTAATGACTTCTAATGTTTACGCGAGTGTTACACATTTGAAATAAAACTACTTTTACGGATTCTATCGCGTTTGTATTTGATTTTTTAATTTTACGACGTTTCGAACACTTTACAGTGATCATAGTCACGACATGTCTGATCTGCACCCGTGACCATGATCACTGTAGTTTTATTTACCAAGACTGTTCATTCATTCTATCGAATTGTATTGTGTTACCTGCATAGTTGTATATTGATATAAATAAAAAGTTGAAATTAATATATAATAACATATGACGTCAAAGTTTGATGTAAGAACTAAATGTAAATGTTAAAATCGTATTTGTACCGATACCTATGTGCAAATAAATAATTAAGTTCAAATCGATATAAGTATAAAGTTATTATAACTCTATTCACTATCAATTCTCTTATTTTTTGTCGGTGGGCTACGATACGTCGCGCCCCGCTAAACTATCAACTATTGTAATAAAGATTACGAATTACTGAAATTTAGTATTTAATATGCTTAATTATTTATAAAAAGCTGATTACCAAACGAAAAATGATGTCACAAGCGGGGTCCGAATCCGCACCTATTGGGAGTCAATTAAATTATTGAAAGAAGAATGAGGATGGTTGATGAAGGGGGAGAATGAGGATGATGCCATCGTCCGATGGTTTACTGTGTGAGACACAAGGAGGTTTCAGGAGTGGAAGGGGATGCATGGATCAAGTGTTCTCTCTGCGCAACATTGTGGAGAAGCATCTGGCTCTAGGTCAGAGGGTTTTCTGCAGTTTTGTGGATCTGGAGATTGTGTGCGGCTGGATAATGGAATGTCGCCTTGGTTTGACGTCAATATCGGCGTTAAGCAGGGGTGCGTTCTGTCAGCCAGGCTGTTTATCATATATCTAGATGAATGTCTCCAAAGGTTGAACGATATGAATGTGGGAGTCCAGATGGGCGACTCAGTGGTCACTGGTCTGCTTTATGCAGATGATGCAGTCCTGCTGGCGCAGTCAGCAACTGACCTGAAGCCCCTAGTCGACACAATGACAGAAGATTGTAAGAAAAGGGGTCTATGCGTGAATGTGAGCAAAACCAAAATAATGGTCTTTGAAAGAGATGAAGCCAGAACAGTAAGAGTAACAATGGGTAATGATGTACTGGAGCAAGTGGATGAATTTGTATATCTTGGATGTGATTTTAGCCGAGATGGAAGGTACACCACTGATATAGAGCGAAGAGTGGATGCGGGAAATAGAGTGAACGGAGCGAGGCTGATCGATCGCATTCGTAACGACGACGTAAGAGAGCGAGTAGGTATGAAAGAGAGGATTGGTGTAAAGATGCGAAAGGGAATGCTCCGATGGTGCTGACATGTAAAGAAAGCCAAACGAACGTCTGGTTAAGAACATATACAATGCGAAAGTGGAAGGATGTAGGTACCGGGGGAGACCGAGACTAACCTACCCAGACCAGATCGGTCATGTACTGAAGGAAGGTGGAGTCAAGAGTTTCCGAAACTGGCGAGCGTGTATGAAGAGAGTTATGAATGTTGAGGAAGCGAGTGAAGTATGCAAGAATAGAGTTTTCTGGCACTCTGTTCTCTCTGCCTAACCTGCAAGTGACATGGCGTGATGGTATGTATGTATGTATAATTGTATATGCTTAAATTTAAAATAACGCGACACCCCTCGCGGACATGGAACCTTATCAAAGAGAAGTTTTATATGTTTCATGATGATGCGATTGATATGTTTAAATGTAATGTTTGTGTCAAATGTTGAACAATGCATTTTATTACATATAATTACATTTTTAATTGCACATTAACAATCGCAACGCATAATTGTTGTAATGTATCGTTATGTGTTTATAACTGCCAAATTATGGAGTTAACAAGCGAGACAACCCGGTGTAGGTATATCACGGTGGCATACGAGGCACCTCGAGCCGCGCGCGCACTGACGGCGTGTGGAGCCGCCCGCGCCCGACCGATCGCACATCTAACACCACCATACAGTACAGTTATTTGCACATGTTCATATTTTTTCACATCAAAGCTTACAAAAAATATCCCTTTACCTCTAAATGTGATTCAAGATTTTTAGTTGTGCGTATGTAGTGTGTATGCGTGTGTGCGTGTGTGTGTAGCGTGTATGTGTGCAGGTGTGTCGGCCACTTGACGACACATGTCGCCGCACGACGTGGGAACCGCACGACAAACGTATTTCGATGCCGCACGACATTTTGAAGTGGCCATTGATATATGTGACGCGCTTGTTTTTACATACTCACTCTCGTAACACTAAACGTGGACGGACTTTCACAGATCAGTTCACGTCGCCCCACACCAGCCATAATATTGAAATACTCTATACATATAACAAATGTGAATATTTTTTACTGAACGACTTACAGAATTATATTCAATTCCGTGCGATAACAATGTAAGACTACAATTCACAGGCTGGGTTCTTACCAGTGGGTGTAGTTAAAGGCAACTAAAGAGTAGATACTACTCAGCTGACATCAGTGCAACAGAAAGAAAATTTGAACTAAAATCCTATATCAACTCGTCTGACCAGCATGCAGCGGTGTACCCGACTAGAAATAAAGTATGGTTCAACCAGATCATGTATCTGGACCCGATCAGGATAGAATGAGGCATGCCGGATCCGGCAAACCCGATCAGGACCAGGTCTGGTCCTGATCAGGATAGCCTGATGTGAAATAACATCAAGTATGGTAAGGCATACCGGATCAGGACCAGATCAGGACCAAATAAGGATAGCCTGATGTGAAATATCATTAAGTATGGTAAGGCATACCGGATCAGGACCAGATCAGGACCAAATAAGGATAGCCTGATGTGAAATATCATTAAGTATGGTAAGGCATATCGGATCAGGACCAGGTCAGGACCAAATAAGGATAGCCTGATGTGTAATATCATCAAGTATGGTAAGGCATACCGGATCAGGACCAGGTCAGGACCAAATAAGGATAGCCTGATGTGTAATATCATCAAGTATGGTAAGGCATACCGGATCAGGACCCGATCAGGACAGAATGAGGCATGCCGGATCCGGCAAACCCTATCAGGACCAGGTCTGGTCCTGATCAGGATAGCCTGATGTGAAATAACATCAAGTATGGTAAGGCATACCGGATCAGGACCAGATCAGGACCAAATATGGATAGCCTGATGTGAAATATCATCAAGTATATAGTAAGGCTTGTAGTATATCAGAACCAGAAACAGTTTTCGTAACACAAAAAAAATATCAATCAAAATTCAAAAAAGTGACATGATTGTCATATTTATGCCACGGCGAAATTGTATTTTCATCAGAGGAGATTAATCTGAAATCTTTAATTAATCATATGTATTTAATAATAGATAATAATAATGTTTAATTAATAATATAAAAGTAATTTATATTTAAAGTAAAAACAAAAATAAATAATATATATATATATAAATGTACCTAACATTTGAAAACATAGATAGATAGAAATATTATATTGTAACAACCGTTCTAACATTTAATGTTTTGGGTCATTATAAATAGATGGCGTTAGTAAAATGACGTCATTATTTGAATCGCGGTGTTAAGATTCTCCGAAGCGTAATGAGATGGCCTAATATTAAATTAGTTGTTATCGAGTCAGATTAGAACAAATCGTTCAGGTCATGAATGACAAATTCAGGCGACAGTTGCAGTCGTTAGCATGTGGTGGTTGCGCCATAATCGGCACGGCTCACTGGGACTCTATGATAAGAATATAGCACTGCATTCGGTGCCTACGTCATATATTAATTTATATTTTTACTTATTAAACATGTTCTTTATATGAATATCTTATTCATGTTTTTTAAAAGGACTGGACTAGGTATACTCGTTTTGCATCAGGCAAGATATATAACGCAGATGATTGATTTGGTTCCGATCAGTAAAATTTCATCCGGACCCGATCAGGAACGCCTGATCTGGACCCGATCAGGCATGCCTGATCTGGACCCGATCAGGCATGCCTGATCTGGACCCGATCAGGCATGCCTGCTCTGGACCCGATAAGGTTTTCCTGATCGGGTCCAGATATATCTTCTGCGTTACATACCTTATCTGGTCCAGATCGGGCATGCCCGGTCCGGTCCTGCTAAGGAAGACGAAAAAATTTCTAGTCGGGTAGTAGATCAATTTACCTTTCATTGTGAAGGAGGCTCGAGCCTATAAGTCTCACTATTTTGTTATATTAGCTGAGATGATGATGATAACGACGAACCTATACACCGTGGAATCTAATTGGCTGTTTTCCTGAAACGTATGTACTCAGTTAATCATTCTTAATATCCCCACATAACTAAAAACATAATACATTGAAAAAAAAAGTCTGATAAATAGACGTTCTTAAGTTTGTCTGATATGCAACGGTATTGTTCCCAACATGCCTACGACATAGCATTCGAATTAAATCGCTATATAGGTAAAAAAAAAATTAGGCATTGTAGCTCGTAGCCCGCCCGCGTCCCGCACGCACTCCTTGCTTTTGATGCGCCCGAGCCGCGCGACCTTGGTCTATGTTTTAATAGGTCAGTTTGCAATTTTTTGCCAAACGGCTTAGACGTATATCATATGTTTATAACAAATCCCGAACGCGAGTGCTAGTAAGTGCGAAAAAATGACAAGTCATTACCAGTACTCTGACGTAGAGTGGTTAGACATGGTTCGTTTTTATGCGATTGCGAGAGGCAACTTGGCGAAGGCTAGACGCCTGTTCGCCCTGCCAGAACACCTGGATTCGTTACGCAGATGTGGCATTATAAATCCGCCTGTGCCTACAACAGCGATTATTTTATCAGTCACACAACGCCTACTAACCCACAAGCAGTTTTGAGTTTAAGTACACATGCTCAGGCTAGAGGTAGAGTCGGCAAACCGGCCAATTAGATTCCACGGTGTATATCTATACGTACTCATAAATTATTTATTTGAGCTGATTTTTTTTTATTGTTTATAGTGGCAAACGAAAAAGTGTATATCTGATGGTAAGTGTTACTGCCACCCGTGAACCACCGCAATGCCAGGGGGACCAATGAAAACGCAAAACTTAACCATAAAATTGTTCTACTGGCTCTCTCGCTCACCGATTGAAACCTAACAGCACATTGCCATTGTTCACACGTTAATTTTCTGGGAGTATGCGATACTACCCTTTTTTTTTTTCTTGCGTTGGGCTATAGATGTGGTCGCGCCCCGCTAAATCGGTCCGGGGCGACGGACCGATTTGGCGGGGCGCAACACCATAGACCCACCCTGCAAGCATCTCCTTCACCGTGCGAGCGGGCCACCGGTACCCGATCTTTGTCTTCGGTGGCGTGCGATACTACCCTGGATGGATTGACCCACGGCTGTAGACAGAAAACTGTCAACAGTGTGGACCTACCACTATTAAATAGCAATTATAATGACGAAATTTAACCAAATTTTGATTCAATAAGAAAGTTATAACTTTTTGAGAGCCTATCTATGCTAATACATATATATTATTATATAGGTATATAGTTCAAATTTTATGTGAATAATGATATAATTTAATTATGTGAATAAATATATGATGTTTAAGTAAAACATGTGACAGTTATCTGTTGTTCGAGTGGTTTTATGTGTTTGTAATACGACGTGATCCGTCGTATAGATATCACTTGTATCTACACACCAGTATATCATCACGCTGGTCTCGGTTCACATATCAAAGTGCTCGCCTACATACATACGTATTTGAATATTAATCTTATTCCGTTATTAATTATCTTAAATAACTTTAGCTACCTTTAATCGGCAATGTTCATTTTAAAACCTTATTAAAAATATCATAATTAAATGTATGTAATTTAATTTATTTAATGATATGTATATTTTTTACTGTAGATACTGAAATTTAAGTTATGTGATAGCGTCCCCAGCTGCATGTTATATGTAATTTATTTTAAAATTTGATAATCAGTTTAAGTCATAATTGTTAGGTTTGCATTTGACAACGAATGTACAAACATATGATCCCGATATTGGCGTACCTACTGTATTGTCCAGATTGTCCACTGGATAAACCAATTGGTGGCATAGTTTTGTAATTTGGATGGACATTGTTTCATAGTGTGGAATAGCGTAATTTATAAAGCGCTTTTTTTGCACGAAAGTAGAACAAGAAGAGGTGATGATAAAAAAAACAGCAATTTTGATCACTAATCGGTCTACCGAGCATGGCGATTATTGCATTATGCCTCTCTAGGTGTAGCCCGTGTACAATTTCAGAAGTCGTTAAGTTCAGCAAAATCCACCAGCCTTTAGATGATACAAGTGCTCTGATTAATTACTTCCATTTTGTCTGGACATGTTCCATTCGGGGCAACAGAGCGACGGCATGTGAACCTATAGGCTACCATATTACTTCCCCACCGTCATGTGGCCTGACCATCAGAACCGATTCCTTGATGTCTACAGACATATCACCACACCAGAGTACACAGTTTAATCACCTAGCGCTTCCTACTTACCAGTGCTGATAAACATAAAAATTTTGTATACAATCATCGTGGCTGGATCCTTTGGGAGGGTTGATGTACTATGTCAAGAGTCGGAAGTTTGATTCCCGTGCAGGACAATACTTTATGTGATACACAAATTGTTGTTATGAGTTTGGATGTAATTCGTGTACGGTGATTATATGTTTGCAAATGCATCCGCAATACAAAGATTATTTTTTTAGTGCAGGATTGTGTCATTCTATAAAATAATAATTCTGAGTAGTCCACAGTTTAGGAAAAATTTATACGAAGTAACACGCCCAACATTTGTGACCGCTGTACCCCGCTTACTGGTTACCGCGTTACCGCTTACCACTCATCTATTACTTTCGATACGACTTTGACATTTAACGTGTTACACTAAAATTAGGTGACGGAATGTGGGTTCGTTAACTCAGCTTACACTTTGGGGTTGAAGGGGTGAGAACTATATATAGATAACACAGTGTTTCACAGTCCTTCATGAACAGGTAAAAACACAATAAAGAAATTAGCACGTTCTGTTTAAACCATAGATTTGTAGAGTTTATGTAACCTATAACGTATAGGGTATATATTAGGTTGCTTTGTTTATATTTTTAGGTTAACAAGTTTCGGAGATATCTTACATAACTTTCATTTTAATATTATAGCATATACTACTACTTACTACTAGCTACTTTGTTAAATAATAATGTATTTTCATTAAGCTAAGACAAACCCTTAGGTACTATGCTCGTGGATTCGTAAAAGACAACTAAGAGCTCTTTATATTGATAATAATATGTAATAATAATGCGTTGGCTGAGATTGTCTAAGCCAACAACACCTGATGCCGTTTAGTCAACAATTACATTCACAAGGAGGATTGACGTCAGGCGGGCGGCCGGTTGTTAAACTATTGCCAATAACTTTTTGCAATATGTATAGTGGATGCAGAGTACATATTGTGTCGACTACAAGTAATTGGGATAAGAGTACGGGAATGATGAATGATGATGAACTTATTTATATCCTAAACATTCATACGTGTGTTTCTATTATTAAGCACTAATTATAACACTATAATTATGATGATTTTAAATAAAAACAGTTTTTCCTTTGGACAGATGGAATCCTAAAACTATTTGCAAGCACTTGGAGCTTAGCTACACAAAACACATACATATTATGTTGCGTGTGTACCGTTCAAGGTTGTATTATGGAGGTGAGCGAGCGCGTTCGGCACACTCACATCAATACAATAACACTTTACAAGACAGACGGAGCAGACATCAAACACAGTAGTGGTGGCGCGGCTAATACAACACTAATGAACATTGATTGATAATAGAGTGGCAGCCGGGTGAGGGGCGAAGCGCCCGCAGCCCGCCCGGCGGACGCCGTAGCTCTCGAGTGCTTCTAAAACGAGCGCCAGTTGGCCTAGGTCGGTGCTGTGCACTCTCGACGCGCCATCAGATATAACGCAGATACTGGCGCTGTATCTGCTCATCTTTGAAACGATACAGATTTATCTCTATGATGTTGGTCCATTGAGTTCGGCGCGCCTTTTAATGCATACGCCAAATTAATATTAACATGTATTTGTGAGATGTTCAACATGTTCTAGTGTTCAGTGTTCAGTGTACACGCACACGTATTATTGGTTATTCTATCTATATATAGGTTTACCGACGACTAACAATACATATCATCTACTATCTTGTCTTGAAAGACGTCTAAAGGATATGCATATAACGTATATTGGTATATAAGAGAGGTCAAACTCTAAATAAAACCCTATCTATACCGACACGTCTGACCAGTGTAGTATATAATAAATCAATTTCCCTCCTAGTGAAATGGAACGGAAAGCGGTGGGATATATACAAGCTGAAATGATGATGACATAATGGTGCCTTTTCATCTTATTTCCTTCTTATTCACAATCGAAATGAACTTGAATGTTTGGTAAAATTAGAATCTTAATTTCTGCAACTCAAGATATAACAATATTTTATGATTAGACTTGATTTAAATACAGATATCTACATACATATGTCGTTTTTCACTCGCTATATCTATTGTTACAGATTTACACACAAGCGGTGTCAGCTTAACGAACTCTTCGAGGTAAGAATGTCTCATTAATATCTGAATATCACCATTAGCCTGCTCTCATCCCATGCTAGATGTAGCCAGCACAGCATGTTCTTACTTTGAACATACTCATCACTCATCAGACGTAATGGCTGCACTCACTATTTTCGTATCCTTATTCTGATTTACACAATCCAATCATCTGTTCATGAGTCTCACATGACTTTTACGTCTATCCATATTCGTGTTAGTAACCCTCCTTGCAACCTTATTGGTACCAACACGTCAGACTAACGTGGTCATAGTTGGTCAATTTCCCTTCTACTGTGGAGCAGGCTCGGGGCCCAGTGGTGGAGCGTTAATATACCCCGACTAGAAATTATTTCGTCTTCCTTAACAGGACCGGACCGAGCATGCCCGATCTGGACCAGATAAGGTATGTAACGCAGAAGATATATCTGGACCCGATCAGGAAAACCTTATCGGGTCCAGATCAGGCATTCCTGATCGGGTCCGGATGAAATTTTACTGATCGGAACCAAATCAATCATCTGCGTTATATATCTTGCCTGATCCAAAACGAGTATGCCCAGTCCGGGCCTTTTAAAAAACATGAATATCAAAAGAACATGTTTAATTGATAAAAATATAAATTAATATATGACGTAGGCAGCGAATGCAGTGCTATATTCTTATCATAGAGATTCAGTCCCAGTGAGCAGTTCCAATTAGGGCGCAACCATCAGATGCTAACGAAATTCAACTGTCGCCTGAATTTCTCATTCATGACCTGATCGATCTGTTTTAATCTGATTCTTTCTTTTTTTTTTGATAACGCAGTGGTCCGAAATGCATTACGCACTTACTCCCCGGATGGGAAGTGTGGGACTCCTAGCCTAGGGCTAGGTTACCCACTAAAACGCATCCACTGCGATTGCTGTTAGCCTAGGGGCTTTTACAGCGTAACCGGGCTGTGGGTGAGCGCTGAGGGCTCTCAACCCGAATGCAGTTAATCTGATTCGATAACAACTAATTTAATATTAGGCGATGTCATTACGCTTCGGAGAATCTTAACACCGCGATTCAGATAATGACGTCATTCTATTAACGCCATCAATTTATTATGACCCAAAACATTAAATGTTAGAATAGTTGTTACAATATTATTATATTTATTTCTATCTATGTTTTCAAATGTACCTATTATTTATTTTTGTTTTTACTATCAATATAAATTATTTTTATATTATTAATTAAATACTATTATTATTATTATTAAATACATATGATTAATTAAAGATTTCAGATTAATCTCCTCTGATGCAAATACAATTTACACCGTGGCATAAATATGACAATCATGATATGATACTTTTTTGAATTTTGATTGATATTTTTTTTGTGTTACAAAAACTGTTTCTGGTCCTGATATACTACATGCCTTACCATATACTTGATTATATTTTACATCAGGCTGTCCTTATTTGGTATAGACCTGGTCCTGATCCGGTATGGCTTACCATACTTGATGATATTTCACATCAGGCTATCCTTATTTGGTCCTGATCTGGTCCTGATCCGGTATGCCTTACCATACTTGATGTTATTTCACATCAGGCTATCCTGATCAGGACCAGACCTGGTCCTGATAGGGTTTGCCGGATCCGGCATGCCTCATTCTATCCTGATCGGGTCCTGATCCGGTATGCCCTACCATACTTGATGATATTTCACATCAGGCTATCCTTATTTGGTCCTGACCTGGTCCTGATCCGGTATGCCTTACCATACTTGACGATATTTCACATCAGGCTATCCTTATTTGGTCCTGATCTGGTCCTGATCCGGTATACCTTACCATACTTAATGATATTTCACATCAGGCTATCCTTATTTGGTCCTGATCTGGTCCTGATCCGGCATGCCTTACCATACTTGATGTTATTTCACATCAGGCTATCCTGATCAGGACCGGACCTGGTCCTGATAGGGTTTGCCGGATCAGGCATGCCTCATTCTATCCTGATCGGGTCCAGATACATGATCTGGTTGAACCATACTTTTTTTCTAGTCGTGACTAAGATGGTGATATTATTATTATATAAATGAAGAGTGTGTACATAAGTTCGTTTAAGCGCGTTTACCTCGACACATTAATCACATACCCCGCAGAACCGCGTCTTATGATAGTACCTTGCTGTTGGCTTGTCGGTTATAATACCACTATTTCGAAAATTGATGTCTGAGTAGCATCAATTTGCTATAACTTTTATAGCTACTTAGGCCAAGCGCCGGGTCTTTTTTTTTTGCAATGTACGGGACCTGGTATTTTTTTTGGGAATATGTTCAAGATCGTCCCCTGAATGTAAATCCAAGTTGGCGCGGTGGGGGAGTGTTCACTTCAGTCGCCATCTTGGAAAACACGTTTTATTTAATATCTCGCGAACTGCGCATCGTACGACAAAAATTGCAGGGACCATTATTGTAGATAATAATATTTACCATCTTTTTTACTTGAAATTTTTTTTGTATAACACATAGGTTTTTAATTATAGCGAATCAATCTTTTTACAATATGGTTTTTACTAAATATTTATTTAATGGTCAATGATAAATTAAAAATAATGGTAACTGAATTGTAGAGCATGAAATTACCTATAAATTTTATAAAAACTTTTTCTCGTAGCATTTATAGTCTAAGAGCTGCAGCTTAGTAAAACTTGCACCTCGTACATTATCAGTGGCAATATTGCTCGCTGTATACGAAAACCATTTCATAACGCATAAAATGGCATAAAGTGTTAAAAAAAATGTCAATACAGCTGTGCAGCAAATCAATTAAAATTATAAATAATGTGGAGAACAACTAATAATTTGTCGATCTTTATTGTTACTTAAAACGGTATCATCATAAAAGATTGTCTATGTAGCAAAAAACAATAGTACATCCCGCTACATCGTAAGAATTGTAATAGTTATTATTTTTATTATTATGTATCTCCAATTGTTATCGAAATCACAAAAATGAAAAGAATTTTACGAATGTTACTTCAAAAAAACGGAAAAAACATTTGTTTACACAAACAAAAAGTGGCGCATTATTTTACGGTGCGAGTCTTATTTTTTTCGATGTCGAGGGAAGACACTCATCGTCTTGTGGATCTATCTCTTCTGCCTCCGCCATATCCGAAGGAGACGAATCAAAGGTTAGGTCTTCGGTTGGGATGGCATCTAATACGTCTGGCACGTTGTCGCATGTTTGGCCGCTGCAATTGGAGCAAATAATCTATCATTTGAGAACAGCTTTTCGGCATCCGCAGGCAGCTCCGCAATTTTTGGTGCATTTGCACGATATTATTTGCAACAAACTCAACAGTGCAGGAGCCATAGCAGTTCGAATTGGTTCAAGCCCTTGTGCAGTTCGCTTCCAACGCCATTTTTCAGCGTCGTGATAAAATCCAAGCCAAGTTTGAACCTGGTGGTACACTCTGAAAGAATGGTAGCGTGCCGTATCTTGTGTTGGAGATAGAAGTGATAAATTCAACCTTGTCTTACTCGCCAATTTCCCGAAGCATTTGTAGCGAAGCGAGTTAATAGAGACTTCCGATTTTGTAAAACGGTTGGGATTTATACATGAATACTGTTGGAATGTTAAGAGGGAGAAATTCTCTACGACTCGAAATATATTATACTACAACTTATAGGGACATAATTGAATATACAGCATTATAATCTCATTTACAGCATTATAGCTCTTAAACTATAAATGCTACGAGAAAAAGTTTCTTATAGAATTTATAGGTAATTTCATGTTCTACAATTCAGTTACCATTATTTTTAATTTATCATTGATCATTAAATAAATATTTAGTAAAAACCATATTGTAAAAAGTTTGATTCGCTATAATTAAAAACCTATGTGTTATACAAAAAAAAGTTTCAAGTAAAAAAGATGGCAAATATTATTATCTACAATAATGGTCTCTGAAATTTTTGTCGTACGATGCGCAGTTCGCGAGATATTTAATAAAACGTGTTTTCCAAGATGGCGGCTGAAGTGAACCCTCCCCCGCCGCGCCAACTTGGATTTACATTCAGGGGACGACCTTGAACATATTCCCAAAAAAAAATAGCAGGTCCCGTACGTTGCATTACAAACCTACTTTTTTTGCTACAGCGCTTGGAGTAACTAGTGGAATCACAGACAGATCGCTACCTACCGTCTTCATCCACTTCGATCGAGGAACTTCGGAACTGAAGACCTTAAACGTTATAGTTAACAACTGTTACCACTTACCATCAAGGGCTATCAATTGTGCTTCTTGCTCGTCTACCGCTACAAATAAAAAAAAACACTTATCGAGAAAAAAATATAAACTGACATTTGTCAATATATTTATTTTGCGGACTATAAGAGCGTAGCGGTATACATAGCTGTCATCAAACCTGTCAGATATCAGACAAAGTTTTGGCGGGAATGTGAATATTGTCATATGGTGCTCTAAATTTTATTCAATTCTTTAAGCATTTTTACAGTGTTATATTAAATAATTTTGCTGGTATTTTATGTTATTTGTACATACCTACATATAATACAAAGAAAATGCTAAAGTTTAGTAAATATAATGAAGCAATGCTTCACGTGTATTTTCATGTTTTGCCAAAAATCCCATAACTCGGATTAGTTATTTGATTTGAAATAAAACTACTTTTATGGATTCTATCGCGTTTGTTTTTAATTACTCGGCCTTTCGAACACTTTACAGAGATTTTGAAGACCTACAGTCCTCCCGCAACCCGTGACCATGATCACTGTAAATTATTCGAAACGTCGGGCAATTAAAAATAGATGTAAATAAACGTCGAGAAATTAAAAATAGTAATCGGGTTTTATAAATAATTAAAAATCAAATACAAACGCGATAGAATCCGTAAAACTAGTTTTATTTCAAATGTGTAATACTCGCGTAAACATTAGAAATGGTTAGTTGTTTAATTGTCAGCACTTAATTAATGGTACCGAGACTTGACTTACTGACAAACAATGACCTACAAATAAACTGTTCAATATCATCATCATTCTCCTGCTCTTGTCCCAATTACGTGGGGTCGACGCAATGTGTACCTCACTTTCTACATATTGCAAAAGTTATTGCAGTATAGTTTTATGACCGGCCGCCTGCCTGACGTCAACCCTCCTTGGGAATATTATTGTTGACCAAACGGCATCAGGTGGTGTTGCCCCACGTCGATATAAAGCTCTTAGTCGTCTTTTACGACATCCACGAACAAAGTAAGGGTTGGTAGTATTCGTAGCCGCTACCACACAGTGATAAATAAACTCTTCAATATGAAGAAATAATATACAAAGCTTGAGAATTTTGTAATTTGGTTTAAACTGAACAATGTTTATAAAGCAGAAAAAACTGATGGATCCGTTGTCAAAGATTAAAGAAAATAAAAAAAAAACGGTACAAGTGCAACAATACAAACACCTGTGTGTGTGTCATATACATAATATACCAAAAAGGATGGAAAATACAAATTGGGATGTGTTCAGTTTTGGAATGACCGAGGCACTCATAATACGAGGAAATCTCCGTATGGAGAAGGTAATTTGAATCATAAAAAGGAAAATAGTTATGGGATAAGCAAATATTTGATAATACTTCAATATATTATAATGTTGCCTGTACCTAAGTAGTACATACCTGAAACAGAGTACATCAGTGCCGTGACTAATTAAGACAATACGTTCGCACTTCTTGTTAGTATTCAACACGACGATTAAAATATTTAAACTTACAAATTTTGAATTTCACTTAAATTTAACATCGAAATACAATCTGTTTCATTTTATAGCAGAGCCAAGCTTCAAAGATTGCCTTGAAGATTGCCATCAGGGTTTTAGTAATCAATAATAGATGTGTAAAAAGGTTTGGTAGAGAAGGATTTATCACCGAAGTGCCGTCACCCCTGTTCATGTTCTCTTGACATATTCATGAGCGTTTGTAGAAAATATGCCTGTAGATTTTGTAGCCCAATTCCTCATTGGCCACAGGAATTTTAACAGTAAATTAATTTAATTCAGACTAATGCCTTCACCGTCTAACTGCAATTATGAACAAACAGTATTTCACAGCTTTGTTGGTGAAGTTTCTGGTACAACGATCACGATCTTATGTTAGATAGCTTATGCTTATGGTAGCAGTACATTATGTTATTTATTGGATGATTAGTCAATTTTGCTTCATGTCACACGTCTTGAATAGGAGGAAAGTGAATTATTTAACTGCTCCTATTTCTTTTTCTTCTAATTAATTTTATTGCTGTTCCAAGACAATTAAAAAACATTTATCGGAAGTGCCAATATCAGTTCCATTTTCAAACAGTTTCGATTTCTAACCTTATATGTTTGTCTCTCAGTCAAACATATAAGAAAAATAGAAGATATTTGTGTTGAGATGAGTCCCGATCCATTCTCCTGTAGTAGTGACTGGTCCATCGATTGTTACAATTTTTGAAGTCACAAATATCTTAGAGTTGACATTATATTTGTTGTTTTAACATAAATGTCATTTAGTATACTTGAGAATAACACTTGCAAAACATATTATGAATGTGCTCTTTAGAGGTTTAAAGTTTTTTTTATTACCTACTTTGGTGGCAAACGAGCAACCAGTACACAGGTGTACTGGTGGTATGGTAAGTGTTACTGCCACCCATGGACCTTTAGGGCCGCTGCCTATCAATACAAACCCCAAACTCACCCCAGTTGGGCTTCTGGCTCTCTCGCTCACCAAACGAAGCGCAATAGCACATTGCCATTACTCAGAAGTCGATCTTCTGCTCAGTGTGGTACTACCCCGGACGAACCGGCTCGCGGCTGTAGACAGAGAACTGTCAACAATGTGGTCTGACCACTATAGAAGACAGACATGTGTGGACAACAGAAAAAAATATTATATAAAATTCTGGAAGAACCTTGCGAATAGTAGGTACGCCGCTTTATAAAATCCTTTTTTCTTTAACTTGTCTTAATCACTCATTTTACAATTACTAAATTAATTTCTTATGGAAAATATGAAGGTTTTATTAGTATTCGCCAAAAGATGGCATGATTTATTTTTTCTGAATGTTTTTATTATAAATTCTCTTCTGAATGTTATTTTTTATTGTGAACAAATATGGCGATACACCAGGTGACGTATTGAAATTCTAGTTTTTTTAACGCAACTTAAATTTTGATATATTTTGTTAGAGTTTACATTATATAGTGGTTATGTTGTAATTATCAACGGAATATATAAGCTAAGATCATGATGATGTTAAATATTTTTTTCTATCCACGATAGAATGAAGATAGTTGTTTTTAGTGTTCCGTACCCAAAGGGTAAAAACGGGACCCTATTACTGAGATATCGCTGACCATCCGTCCGTCCGTCTGTCACCAGGCTGTATCTCAAGAACGGTGATAGCTAGACAGTTGAAATTTTCACAGATGATGTATTTCTATTGCTGATATCACAACAAATATTAAAAACACTCATTCAGATAGGTAGTTAGTAAGGTATGGTGTCTGTAAATGTTGTCTACCGGATAATTTTACAATCATATTATCTGCTTACATGCGTCAGTCGTCTTTTACGAGAAAAGAAACTTTGGTGAATTGTGTTGCTAAACTATTATAACTCACAATTGTCAATATTCTAATTTGTGTTCCAATAGAATATTAATTGAAACTTTCGAAATGAGAAATATAAATCAGTGCTAAGAGGTTTCTTTTGAGAAAGTCCGTTTGGAACCTGTAACGTCACCCGTACAATATTACCGCAATGAAATAATTACAATCGCTAAGGGACGATTGAGTTGACAACAACCTAATATGGATGGCGTTGGTGCAAAAAAAGGGTCCTTATGACTATATATAGGTGCATTTTGTAAGTATATATTTTTTTAAATGCAGTATTCTGCGTTAAGGAAATAATCTTTGTACGTTGTTTGTTTACAAACATATAATTAACGAACACAAATTACACATAGACTCAGAATAACAATTTGTGGTTCACACAAAGTATTGTATTGTGGGGGAATCGAACCCATAGCTTTGATACGGTAGGTCGGTATGCGCGATCCACTACGCGATCTGTGCAATCAATTAAAGAAAATAAATGTTATTTCTATCCATAAACTTTATATTTTCCTTATTTATAGATTCTGTTATTGTTTAAGTTGGCAACTTTACATTAATTACACTAATTAACTCATTAGGAATAAAAACATTATTATATTTTTACAACAAAGGAATGTGCTATGTCTTATCTAACAATCACTTGTACACGTAACTTAACAATTAGTAAATTATGTCGATACGATTACATATCGGGTGCAGTGAATACAGTTCTACCTGATCGCCAGTTGTACGGACCTCAGACTGAGGCACCAGGTCCTGTCGTCTCGACAGTACAGGTCCGACACATAATTTTTCAGGCGGCCATAAATCGATGTGAATATAGAGCGTACGTCCGACCGCTAATGTATCGCGTAAATCAGACACGACACCACGGTGTCGCTCCGGCCGGCCATTGCGTTATCTACCTTATTACATTGTATTAGGGCGACTATTGTAGATAATTTATTGTTGTAATTAGTGTTGTCGGGTGAGGGCGCATACAGGGGCGTCGGGCGGAGGCTTCGCGTGCGTCCGCGCACATGTCTCACAAGTAATTATGAAGTAATCACTACATCGCGCTAGTTACACTTTTATTTTGTTTTATATGTACTAGTGGTAGGTAGTTACACGACGAGATATACACTATATGATGTATTTATCATTTGTTGGTGATGTGAAAAATATTTGAACTCATCGTAAAGAAAAACGGAACGGGAACGATAATCAATATGACTTGATAAGCTAATGAGTTATATTATGTTTATTAATTATTAAAAGAAATTAGAAATAAAATACTATACTAACTGGACCGATCAGTGTGGTGTAAGTAGGTAGCAAGTTGCTACTAGCAACCGAGATATTTTCAAAATATAGTACCTATATATAATAAAATACGGCTCGACCAGATCCAACAAGCGTCTCTCGTTTATAAGATTATAATTCTAAAGTACGTTTTGGTTAATGATAACCATCACATACGCTTCTATTAAATAGTTATAGACCCTACAACTTTTATTCTTAATTATATTCTTACTCCGTTACCACCCTTTCCGTGTGATGACGAAGTGAGAATACAATTCACCACCCCTTATCTTACCCGCGGGTGATCGTGAGTGATGACTAAGGGATATAAAATATAAAACGCACAATATAACGTCTATGCAAGTGAAGGAAAACACTCGAAACAAAACCCTATACCAACACGTTTGACCGGCGTGGTATAGTAGGTCAATTACCGTTCCATTATAGAAGAGGCCCGAGCCCAACAGTGGGACATGTATGGGCTGAGATGATGATGATGATGAAGACCCCACAAATCACATAATTATACTGCCATTTTTATGGTATGGCGTTTCTGTTGTCAGTTTTCAATATGCAGACATAAGTGTCGGTTTGTCCGTGGCAGTACCACAATCTTGCCAAAAATGTACGTTCGAGGGGCAGCAATTTGCTACTATGTTTCATTCGGCGAGCGAGTCTGTATTACAGTACTTGACATTGGCAAATAGAGGTCCATGAGCCGCAATTACTATTTAGAATTGCATTCTCATCTGCCATCAAAAATAATAAAAAAATAAATGTATTTATAAAGTATGATTATTTAAAAATACAACTCTCCAATCAGTTTGTACTATAGTTAGATATGTACGAGTATGTAACTACGTTAACGTTAGATAGCCATTAAATGTTACATTATCACATATAATGAATAATATTATATAATATATAGGATTTAGGAAATAATTTTGTTGACTAGAAATCAATTAACAATCGATTTGAATAATATTATGATAAGATAATGTCAAGTATTTTTATATTTAGCTCCTGACAGCGATTGCACTAATGAACTAACGTGGACTATACGATTTGAATATTATGATTTTAGATGTGTGGGAATTGTTTAGTGTTAGGCGAGCTGTATTTACTTAGTCTGGCCATAAATACTGTTACAATTAAAATATTACATTTGAATTTGAAATCTGTCATTTTACATGATTGTTCATTCTGTTTTCTCATTTTGGTGCCAATACATTGTACAATATTTTACGATATTTAAATGGAGTGGGGTGATAAAGAGAACTGAAACAACTACTGAAGCAGTACGCAAAGGGAGGTTACAGTAAAATTTTGTTTACGGATGATAAAATTTTTACAATTGAGTAACATTTTAACAAATGACCGTATTTATGCCCGAAACTCTAGGGGAGCTTCCCAATTAGTCGACAGAGTGCAACGTGAGCATTATCCGACTTCAGTGATGGTTTAGTGGGGGATTAGCTATGAAGGAATAACTGGGCCATACTTTTGTGAAAAAGATATCAAAACATCGACGCAAGTGTATCAAGATATCATTCTTAAGAAGGTAGTGAAGCCCCTTAACAGCACCATGTTCAATAACTAAGAATGGTCCTGCCAGTAAGACTCGGCGCCGGATCATAAAGCTCGGTCTGCGCAGTCTTGGTTGGAAAGAACGTTTCGGCCTTTATCAGAGCTGAAGAATGGCCGTCGTTTAGTCCCGATCTTAATCCACTGGTTTATGATGTATGGTCAGTTTTAGAGAGTACGGCTTGCACTAAACGCCATGATAATTTGGAGTTCCTAAAACACTCCATACAATTGGCAGTGAAGAATTTTGCCATGGAAAGAGTGCGCGCTTCTATTGACAACTGGCCTCAACGTATAAAGTGGTCTCCATTGGCTACAGCCACTGTACTGTACTGTATTACAATACAGTCCGTATTGCAGCCAATAGAGACCACTTCGAATAAGCTTTTTTTTATTTTAAATTGTTTTATATTTATGTATTAAACATATGTGATGAGACGGGATGAAAGTAATGTTGCGAGGAAGGTTTTGAGTATGAATGCTGAAGGCTCTAGGGGTAAAGGGAGACTAAAGAAAAGATGGATGGACTGCGTGAAGCATGATATGTATAAACAGGGAGTGACTACAGAGATGACGTCTGATAGGGCTGTGTGGAAAAAGAAGACATATTGCGTCGACCCCAAGTAGTTGGGATAAGAGCAAGAGAATGATTATGATTTATGTATTAAACTAAACACACTGTAAAAGTAATCAATGTTATTTGCAATAGAAAAATAATGTTTTCTTTGTTACAGTATTTATGGCAAGACTAGGTATAGTGCGGGGAATAATCGACTAGTTATTTTATACGAAATTATATTATTGTAAAAGAGAGTGCGGCCCGTTGCGAGATCGAAGTACGAATGTTACGAAATAATTGAAACGAAATGATAATAATAGTACTAACAAACTTTACATTATTGATTATATTTTTTGTTGAATGTTTATTTGAAATGTTCTAGAAAAGATTTAATAGAAAATTCAACCGAAACGATTACCACAGGTGGTATTTGAGGAACCTATGAAACAAACATTTTAAATGTTTTAACGATTCAACTAGTATACTACTTACAATTACACTACAGCTATGTAGGCACTCTACATAATATATAATAATTATTCTATTACTAGAGAGATGTGTTACTACGCCATCTATCGAAAAATAAAATATAATTCGCTTAGTATTAAACTCTTAATGAAAGGCTAGAGCTACGTGTAAACATTTTTTGATAGATAGTCTGGTGAACGTTTTGAAACGTCTCCCTTAAGACGAGAATGTGATCGACAATTTGGTTATTTATTTATTTATTAAATCAAAGACATCTAAACGCTTACACAGTCATTCGCCCGTAGATGCCCGTCCACTTTGGACATCCACGACAATGTCACACAGAACGGTCCGATGTCACTTGCTTCCATCGGCTTCCCGAGACTTTTGTGATGTAATGAGTCCACCTAGTGGGGGGTGTATGTAAATATCACACTAGCTTAACTAGCACAACGGTTGAAACAGATTTAAAATAATAATTTTCGAGTCACAAATGAGTTTTTTGTTACACGTTACATTATAAACTGTAGCACGTGGCACGTTGCCGGGTAACAGACTGTCTGACGACTAATTTTTGTTACACGTTACATTATAAACTTTAGCACGTGGCACGTTGCCGGGTAACAGACTGTCTGACGACTAATTTTTGTTACACGTTACATTATAAACTGTAGCACGTGGCACGTTGCCGGGTAACAGACTGTCTGACGACTAATTTTTGTTACACGTTACATTATAAACTTTAGCACGTGGCACGTTGCCGGGTAACAGACTGTCTGACGACTAATTTTTGTTACACGTTACATTATAAACTTTAGCACGTGGCACGTTGCCGGGTAACAGACTGTCTGACGACTAATTTTTGTTACACGTTACATTATAAACTTTAGCACGTGGCACGTTGCCGGGTAACAGACTGTCTGACGACTAATTTTTGTTACACGTTACATTATAAACTTTAGCACGTGGCACGTTGCCGGGTAACAGACTGTCTGACGACTAATTTTTGTTACACGTTACATTATAAACTTTAGCACGTGGCACGTTGCCGGGTAACAGACTGTCTGACGACTAATTTTTGTTACACGTTACATTATAAACTGTAGCACGTGGCACGTTGCCGGGTAACAGACTGTCTGACGACTAATTTTTGTTACACGTTACATTATAAACTTTAGCACGTGGCACGTTGCCGGGTAACAGACTGTCTGACGACTAATTTTTGTTACACGTTACATTATAAACTTTAGCACGTGGCACGTTGCCGGGTAACAGACTGTCTGACGACTAATTTTTGTTACACGTTACATTATAAACTTTAGCACGTGGCACGTTGCCGGGTAACAGACTGTCTGACGACTAATTTTTGTTACACGTTACATTATAAACTTTAGCACGTGGCACGTTGCCGGGTAACAGACTGTCTGACGACTAATTTTTGTTACACGTTACATTATAAACTTTAGCACGTGGCACGTTGCCGGGTAACAGACTGTCTGACGACTAATTTTTGTTACACGTTACATTATAAACTTTAGCACGTGGCACGTTGCCGGGTAACAGACTGTCTGACGACTAATTTTTGTTACACGTTACATTATAAACTTTAGCACGTGGCACGTTGCCGGGTAACATACTGTCTGACGACTAATTTTTGTTACACGTTACATTATAAACTGTAGCACGTGGCACGTTGCCGGGTAACAGACTGTCTGACGACTAATTTTTGTTACACGTTACATTATAAACTTTAGCACGTGGCACGTTGCCGGGTAACAGACTGTCTGACGACTAATTTTTGTTACACGTTACATTATAAACTTTAGCACGTGGCACGTTGCCGGGTAACAGACTGTCTGACGACTAATTTTTGTTACACGTTACATTATAAACTGTAGCACGTGGCACGTTGCCGGGTAACAGACTGTCTGACGACTAATTTTTGTTACACGTTACATTATAAACTTTAGCACGTGGCACGTTGCCGGGTAACAGACTGTCTGACGACTAATTTTTGTTACACGTTACATTATAAACTTTAGCACGTGGCACGTTGCCGGGTAACAGACTGTCTGACGACTAATTTTTGTTACACGTTACATTATAAACTTTAGCACGTGGCACGTTGCCGGGTAACAGACTGTCTGACGACTAATTTTTGTTACACGTTACATTATAAACTTTAGCACGTGGCACGTTGCCGGGTAACAGACTGTCTGACGACTAATTTTTGTTACACGTTACATTATAAACTTTAGCACGTGGCACGTTGCCGGGTAACAGACTGTCTGACGACTAATTTTTGTTACACGTTACATTATAAACTTTAGCACGTGGCACGTTGCCGGGTAACAGACTGTCTGACGACTAATTTTTGTTACACGTTACATTATAAACTTTAGCACGTGGCACGTTGCCGGGTAACAGACTGTCTGACGACTAATTTTTGTTACACGTTACATTATAAACTTTAGCACGTGGCACGTTGCCGGGTAACAGACTGTCTGACGACTAATTTTTGTTACACGTTACATTATAAACTTTAGCACGTGGCACGTTGCCGGGTAACAGACTGTCTGACGACTAATTTTTGTTACACGTTACATTATAAACTTTAGCACGTGGCACGTTGCCGGGTAACAGACTGTCTGACGACTAATTTTTGTTACACGTTACATTATAAACTTTAGCACGTGGCACGTTGCCGGGTAACAGACTGTCTGACGACTAATTTTTGTTACACGTTACATTATAAACTTTAGCACGTGGCACGTTGCCGGGTAACAGACTGTCTGACGACTAATTTTTGTTACACGTTACATTATAAACTTTAGCACGTGGCACGTTGCCGGGTAACAGACTGTCTGACGACTAATTTTTGTTACACGTTACATTATAAACTTTAGCACGTGGCACGTTGCCGGGTAACAGACTGTCTGACGACTAATTTTTGTTACACGTTACATTATAAACTTTAGCACGTGGCACGTTGCCGGGTAACAGACTGTCTGACGACTAATTTTTGTTACACGTTACATTATAAACTTTAGCACGTGGCACGTTGCCGGGTAACAGACTGTCTGACGACTAATTTTTGTTACACGTTACATTATAAACTGTAGCACGTGGCACGTTGCCGGGTAACAGACTGTCTGACGACTAATTTTTGTTACACGTTACATTATAAACTTTAGCACGTGGCACGTTGCCGGGTAACAGACTGTCTGACGACTAATTTTTGTTACACGTTACATTATAAACTTTAGCACGTGGCACGTTGCCGGGTAACAGACTGTCTGACGACTAATTTTTGTTACACGTTACATTATAAACTTTAGCACGTGGCACGTTGCCGGGTAACAGACTGTCTGACGACTAATTTTTGTTACACGTTACATTATAAACTTTAGCACGTGGCACGTTGCCGGGTAACAGACTGTCTGACGACTAATTTTTGTTACACGTTACATTATAAACTTTAGCACGTGGCACGTTGCCGGGTAACAGACTGTCTGACGACTAATTTTTGTTACACGTTACATTATAAACTGTAGCACGTGGCACGTTGCCGGGTAACAGACTGTCTGACGACTAATTTTTGTTACACGTTACATTATAAACTTTAGCACGTGGCACGTTGCCGGGTAACAGACTGTCTGACGACTAATTTTTGTTACACGTTACATTATAAACTTTAGCACGTGGCACGTTGCCGGGTAACAGACTGTCTGACGACTAATTTTTGTTACACGTTACATTATAAACTGTAGCACGTGGCACGTTGCCGGGTAACAGACTGTCTGACGACTAATTTTTGTTACACGTTACATTATAAACTTTAGCACGTGGCACGTTGCCGGGTAACAGACTGTCTGACGACTAATTTTTGTTACACGTTACATTATAAACTTTAGCACGTGGCACGTTGCCGGGTAACAGACTGTCTGACGACTAATTTTTGTTACACGTTACATTATAAACTTTAGCACGTGGCACGTTGCCGGGTAACAGACTGTCTGACGACTAATTTTTGTTACACGTTACATTATAAACTTTAGCACGTGGCACGTTGCCGGGTAACAGACTGTCTGACGACTAATTTTTGTTACACGTTACATTATAAACTTTAGCACGTGGCACGTTGCCGGGTAACAGACTGTCTGACGACTAATTTTTGTTACACGTTACATTATAAACTGTAGCACGTGGCACGTTGCCGGGTAACAGACTGTCTGACGACTAATTTTTGTTACACGTTACATTATAAACTTTAGCACGTGGCACGTTGCCGGGTAACAGACTGTCTGACGACTAATTTTTGTTACACGTTACATTATAAACTTTAGCACGTGGCACGTTGCCGGGTAACAGACTGTCTGACGACTAATTTTTGTTACACGTTACATTATAAACTTTAGCACGTGGCACGTTGCCGGGTAACAGACTGTCTGACGACTAATTTTTGTTACACGTTACATTATAAACTTTAGCACGTGGCACGTTGCCGGGTAACAGACTGTCTGACGACTAATTTTTGTTACACGTTACATTATAAACTTTAGCACGTGGCACGTTGCCGGGTAACAGACTGTCTGACGACTAATTTTTGTTACACGTTACATTATAAACTTTAGCACGTGGCACGTTGCCGGGTAACAGACTGTCTGACGACTAATTTTTGTTACACGTTACATTATAAACTTTAGCACGTGGCACGTTGCCGGGTAACAGACTGTCTGACGACTAATTTTTCTTCTCTGACTTTAGTGGGTCCCGAACCACAAATGGGGAAAACTAGCATAATACATCAAGTCAGATTGTGAAAATGTGAGAAGAGGACAACCTCTTTGCCCATTAGGAGCTTCTTATACTTCTCTTCTAGGGTCGTCTGTCTGCTTACATCTCTTCTACTGGGAGAGAAGTGAGCAGTGAAGGCACTTTTAACATCGAAAAGAAAATGTCTGCTATCATCATACCTCATCACACTTTCTTGTCCCAATTTATTGCGTTACATATTGCTTCATAATTCCATCACGAGGGACATGGTGATGACAATTTTCTGGCCGGCATATATTATCTGGCTTACCCAGCACAGTAGTAAACTCTAGCAGAAAATGAACATGTAAATAATAATAATTTGCTAAGACGCTTAGTTCGATGACCAAGGCAATTGGAGGTTCACCTTATGTTAGATAGTGACATGGCTGTCCCCTGGTACTTGGTGTCCAAGGGCGACTGTTGTCAGTTACTCTTTAGTTAGTAAAGTCTATAAAATGAACATCCAATGTAGTGAAAGAGATGTTAACTCTGGAGTAATTAACTAGTGACACCCTCGTTAGTGCTAAATCAATGTGGCATTCCTGTGTGGCACGCGGGGCACGTGTGCGACCGTGAGGGATGGGCTGAGTGACGTCACAGCATCAGCGCCGCCGCACGCGCCTGATTTATACCTTTCAGCACCTGGTGTCGGCATGACGTGCTACTTATTTAACTTGTCACATTTATTTATATATGACGACGTTTATGTTCTGTCGTAGATATTTGCAATCTGTCATAACCGATTAATAAGGGTTCATTGGTTCAACATATGCTTCAGGATAAACGACTTTCTATCAATATAATAAATGTGACAAGTTCGTAATATTTTTCAAACGGGGTTAATAAAATTTATCTCAATTAGAACTGTAGAGTTCGATGACGGCAGTGCTCTATCAAGCTGAAATCAGTTTGAAATTTGTTGAATGTTAGTTGAATCTCCAAGTTGATCAATCACTCTGCAAAATATGTAGGTTTATTGGTAGGTAATTATAAGTGTCAATAATTCACGTTGTACGCGGTGGCCCCAGGTGCGTGGGACGGTGTCGTCAGGCACACCTGATCGTGTAGTACATCGCTGACAACACCCTCGCACAGTACGTAAATAACACACAGTACGCACTGAACACACACTGTACGTGTACTACGACCTGTTCCAACCACACATTTATTTATTTATTGATATTATTATATTCCCGATACATTCCACTACCATCCATAGTTGGTTAAAATCTCAACTACCTACATCGTCGTGATAGTCACCGAATGCCTTCCTCACTGCCCATTGCATGCTTCTGACAGTTTAAGCGAGATGTGTCCAGGTGCCTGTCAAAACAAATGGTACACATCAGAGGCACAATTTCGTTTTAGTATGTTAGGTAGGTATGGTGTGGTAGGGCCACGCTGTTGATAGATTTTTGTCTACAGCCGCGGGCCGCTTCTGCCGGAATAGTACTACATTCTCGCAGAAAATCAGCATCTGAGCAGTGGTAAGGAGCTGTAGTGCTTCGTTCGGTGAGCTGTAGAGCTGGAAGCCTAACTTTCTGAGTAGGTTTGGGTTGGCAGGCGACAGCCATATTCAATAAAAAAAAATGATTAAAAAAATCAAAAAACCCGACTGCGTAAAAAGTCACCAAAACTATGTACATAATAAAAAAAACTGAAAATAAAAAAACAAGCACTTAGATGTCCGGTGGTCTAGAATTCTATAATATATTATTGAATAAATACTATTGCAGAAAATGAAATATATTTTAATAATAGAACATGACGACTGAAGAGTAGGTATCCATTGAAAAATTAAATTTGCTGTCGAATAAAGGATCCCGACTGTTCAGTTGTCGTGTTCTATTATTAAAATATATTTCATTTTCTGCAATAGTATTTATTCAATAATATATTATAGAATTCTAGACCACTGGACATCTAAGTGCTTGTTTTTTTATTTTCAGTTTTTTTATTATGTACATAGTTTTGGTGACATTTTACGCAGTCGGGTTTTTTGATTTTTTTAATCATTTTTTTTATTTTATACTTTTTAGTTATAAATACCTAGGCAGCTATAGTTATCTTATTTATTAATAAGTAGGTAAGTACCTAACTATATATAGTTTTTCGACTGAAATTGAGCACTAAATCGTTAGAAATTGGAGATGGGCGACCGCGTCAGACATTAGTTACTTTAAGTAGGACTACCTATGGTATATTGGACAATATACTCACTACATACTTCAGTATATGTCCATCCACATCCAGTTATATGAATTTTTCGCCTTTTCATCGTAAATTTCTACTGTCTAAAAAACTTATATGTGAGAAAGGTTATTACGAAATTTTAAATCGATATAGATCCTAAACGGCCAGTCAAATCGAAAAATGTTGAGAGAAAACTAAAAATGATTTTTAAATACCTATTTAAAGATACCCCACTCGATATAGTTTGTTGACTTTATTTTTTTTAATTTTCACAATATGGCGTCCAGTAGTCGCCATATTGAATTTTCAATAATGTCATATCTTTAGTGACACTCGCCGGATTAAGAGGAATCGATTGACGTGCGAATCATAAAAATCGGCCTAGGCGTTTGGTATATATAGTGCTTCAAAGGAACATACAAACATACATACATAGACTGTTAAACACAATACCACTCCTTTGCAGTCGGGTAAAAAAGGCTACACGGCATCAGGTGGAGTTGGTCTAAGCTTATAAAAAGCTCTTGGTAGTCTTTCACTAGACAGGTAGGTCGTCTAACGCAGTTGGTGTTATTAATTTCGTAGTTTTTCATAATTTGATTGGGTGTGTTGCACTCGAGTACCAGTGCCGACTGCTGAGGTACGATTGTGTAACCGGTTGTAACACAATGCCTTTACACGTTTTGTCATTAATAATATTATTGATAATTTTTTATTTTTCATAATTTTAGCGTACACGTGTCTGTAGAGTATGTAATATGTTCGCGGTATCAATATAATATTTTTTTTTGTTTATTTTGTGAAATTGATATAATTAAAAAGCAATCGATATATTTAGCGATGTAAATATAGATATTAGATTATAGTTTATAGATATAGCTACATAGAAATGTTAAGTTTGACATAAAACAGTTTCTAGTAAGCAATCAATCGTCTGTAATGCTTAACGCAAATAGTTCATACGCTGGCCGATATAGATCTAGAAGGAGTGAGGCGGCGGCGCACAGTCGGAAAATCGCGTATGTTTCGTCTCAAAACTCCGTATCTCAGTTGTTTCAAAACTAAATGAGCTGTAATTTTGCACACATATACTTGAATGTTTAAGGTTTAAATGAAATAACTTTGATTTTAAAAATTCTGTTTACAAATTAATTTAAAAAAATAAAATAAAAAAGACATGCATTATATAAGAAAAAAATACAAAATATGCTTGTTTAATTTAGATAAAATGGTAGAACATAGTATCAAAGTAGAAAAAAAAAATTATATACACAATTCAGCAAGCTCCTACAGATTTTCATTGACAGCAAGAAGGGCCTTGGCTTCATCTAATAGTTCTTTCGATATTGTTTCTGAGGTATTTCTCAAACTTGATATATATGGATCAGAAGTGTACAATAAGGTATGGAACACGTCTTCATTGGTAGCCGCTCTTGAACACTTTCTAGAATGATGCAGTCTAAACTTTTTGTAATCCTTATTTCGGGATTCTTGCGCGTCTTCGGACAATTGACCGATAGGTAAAATAGCATAGTACTCAATGATTTTTTCTCCGTGAATAAGTATTTTATGTATGGAAGAAGGCATATAATACCAATTATAATTATTTACGTATAGTTGGGCTATATGCGTATTCACCGCAGTTTTTTGAATCAATAGCCATACCAGATGACATAGTTTGTAGTATTATGTACATTCGTTTTATAAGTTCTACGTCTACACCTGTAATGTTTGCAGAGCACGAGTAATTCTGAAAAAATGTCCGAGCGGTGTTTCCGTCATTACTATTTCCAGTGCCTTGACGAGGTTTATCGACAAGCAGTCCCATTTCTTCCCTAAACCGCTTTTGCACCAGTTTTTTCTTTTCGTCTTTGATTTTTTTATTTTCAGGTGTAGTAGCTGACCACTTTTCAAAAGACAAGTTATAGGAAATGTGTAAGATCATCTCCATACTCCTAATCCAAGCATGTAGTGTTGACAGTCCGTATTGAAATGAACTTTCGTTAACATCTCGTATCCTAACTGCCTCTAAGTTATTCATTTGCCAAGGAGTAGCTCCACAAACTGTACAAGAAGCGCTCGAACGAGTTTCAGTTAAAACTTGTGCCACTTTACCATCAATCATGGTTAAAAATAGGTCATGCGTAATTTCGATTACCTCACCATTCTTATTTATCAGGGAAGGAGACAGTTTTTTTTTGATCGTTGATATCAGCCACAACAGACGTGGGGTTTTCAGGAGTTTATTTGGCAAACTATAACAATATAGGTCTGCAATAACTAACAGATGAGCAGGTTTCATTCTTCCAAACAACAGTATTAGTTGTCTCATCTATGAGTCTAATGGGTACAAGTGAAGCAATAAAAAGGTTTGTATCTGATATAAAATCGCTTTCTTCGGGCAAAACTTGCTTGTATTCACTCTGCCCTGATGACCCGTCACAACCCCATTTACAGAATAGTTTCAACTTTCTTAAACCGTTTTTATAAACTGAACCAATTTGTAATATACGTGCCACAGTATGATCTAACAAGTCTTGCAGATTCACTTTTACACTTATGTTAGTAATGGTTATGCTCGAATCTGGTGGGTAACACATCTTCTTCGCTTCGAGTAAAGTTGGATAAGAAGGAAACACTGAGCAGTTTTTGTCCTTCAAACAAAGTCGAAGTTTCCCATACTGTTCTTTGTTAAGGTCTAAGTCAATAAATGTCCGTAGTGCTTCTTCCTTTGTAAAAGGTGTAACGTCTTCAGGGTTCTCAGTTATATATTTAAGAAATTTGTTCTTATCACTTCTTGATGAAGTTCGTATAATATTAACGATTGTGGCCTCCTCCGTCTCACCCATAGACCGTAACTCTTGAGCATATGCATTGAGCACACAGTCCAGTCCGTACTCTTGTATCAATTCCATGTTTTTTCGTTTCTTTGTTTTTTCTGAAGATGCTTCGTATGGTTTCGAAGGTCTGCCACCACCACCACTTCCAGGCGTTTTAGGGTCAGTAACTGTGACTCGACACTCTAGTGGAACACGAAATTGACCATCTAACCAGTTGGCGTTCTTACTTTCAAAGCGTTCTTTTATTCGAGATGCATTTCTCCAGCGTTCGTTACATTTAGATAACAAGTTTCTTTGAATGTAGGAGACCACAGTAGCCATATCCTCTGGTGACAGATTGAAATTGTCTTGTATGTAGTCTTCTATGTTATGACCATTTATCAATAAATTGCACAACTCTCGTTTGCTACAAACAAATTCACCCATTTTTCAAATCAGTCAACTTCTGCCAATATTTGAAAATAAGTGCTTCTGCTTTTTAGGGCAACTGAATGTCTAACCAACAACTCAGAATGTTTCAAGGTTCGCCTTCCTTTTATAGGCCAATGAAATAGTGATATGTGCAAAAACTACTAACTTGCACTCTTCCCATAACCTGTTTTCAATTTGACCTTAATAGATAATAAGTGACCATAAATTATCAAGTAAAGTGGTCAAAACTGTATCAAAACCACAAAAACTGCACTGTAATCAATTCGACCTTAATAGATACACAATAATTTTATGAAAGATAAAACAAAATTGATAATTTTTTTTTATTACGCGATATGTTTTGGCCCCGTGTGTAAAAAGGAGCAAGTATGAGCAAAATTTTTTTTTCGCCTTGCATTTACTAATGTATAAAGATCTTAAAACAATAAATATCTCGACAGCGGCAAGCAGCGGTAAAGGGTAAAAGTCTCGTTAAAAAAAATGAACACTAAAAATATACCATCTTAAACTATGTTGGTTAATTGTATTTTATTAAACCAATATTTATAATATTAATTATGAAACGTTATGAGGAGATCATAAGCATTCCAAAAATGTATAATACTTGTATATTTATATGAAAAACTTCTGAGTAATGTGGCGTTGAATTGTAATAACGTATTGTGTCAAAATTACGTTATTAAACATGAGTTAGCTTTGATGCCTATTTATATACATTATGATTAACTAAAAAAAACTAAAAAATTGCGAAAAGAAAGCTTATTTATTAGACTAAATTAATTTATTAATTTTATTCTATTACAACGCCTTTCACATGAAATGGTTTTGAGACGGCTTTGTATGGGGCTTGACCATAGTGCGGCGGGCGGCGGGCGGCGCCCTCCCCGCCACACGTAAATCACCCCCGCCTGTCACCACCAGACACCGCTGTCAAATGACACCATTCCTATAAACGTGACGATGATTAGTTGTAAGTTGAAATATTATCTTGTACATCATAATTATCATAAATTTTATCAGAAATACTTTAGATATAATTAGTACCTATTTTTTTCTTACAGTTGTTGGCAATAAATAATGCACATCGCCCATTGGAAAGAGATAATCAACTAATTTCGGATTCGTAGAGCATGGTCTCTGTCTCATCCTATAGGTACTGTACAATTCTATACTTCTACACATTCCCATGTGTTGACACATTGGAATACAATGTGTCACCACCTCTTTCTTGTCTTTTCACTCTCTTGAAAACCTCAACTCGTACAACTGCAGGAGGCATTGCAACTGTAATGCCACGCTGTTGAGAGGTTTGTCCATTAATATATCAGCCAATCTGGAGGGAGTACCACACTCTTGCAGAAATACCACATCCCAGTAGCAATTTACTTCGTGCGGCGTGAGTGCCAGAGGTTTAACCGCTCTTTGCCTGTCTTTATTTCTTTCCTTCCAATACTACATTTAACCCGATTACCTTATTAAGTAGGCAGCAATTTAGCTGTAGTCCAGGTATATAATTAAAACTCACCAACGCGGCAGTTGCCGCTTGTCCTCAGGTGAGGACCTTGTTTGTATGTAGTTTTAGATATCCTCTATCTGGGGGTAGTATCTTCTAATTTTAGTTCGTCGTATAATTAAATATTGAATTGTAGGTAGTATATTTGGAATACGTCGTGCACATTAGCAAATGGTGCGGGGGAATCATTTTTAAATTTAATATTAGGTAATGGGGTGATGTTGTTTTATTTGTATACAATTCTTTGTATATTTTTAGTATCAAAATTAAATTATTTTGATTTCCCTACTGATAAATATATTCCTACGATATTTATTTATTGATACTAAACATGACTTCCGTTTTAAAACGTTATTTCCGTCCGAAAAAGATTTTACGTTATATCGCGCCTAATGTTGTTTAACTACAATGTTATAGCCACCTATGTAGACCTATTAAGTTTTATGACCGACCGCTGTCATAACATCAGTTTTCATTGACATTAGCAGAAAGGGCTGCATCAGTTGTAAGCTCTTAAGAACACAGTTAATGTTGAACAGTCGTTATCGTTCAACATCAGCAGCGTGTGTCGCGTGTTAGGTAAATACAGACGTCTGATATCAAGTTGACACACATTTCGATGTGTTCCCGCTAACGTGATGTGAAACTGTTAATTAATAGGTACGTTTGTCGCGTGTGACACACATATTTGTCGCAACGATACACTTTCAATAACATCATGTTAGGTAACTCACTCAATGTGACTGCAAGAACATACGACAAACTTATGTTTTACTGTCACACACGACCCTTTAACACTTCTATCACATTGTAATAAAGGTTATATTACATTGACAAGTTAGCTTTTGTAGTGTATAAATGATTACGTGTCATATCTGCAAAGTGATGGGGTTGCGTTCGCGCACTAATCGCTGTGTGTCAATGCGACGCTCGTCTGCGTGTGCGTGTGTGTGCGTGCGAGATATAATATAGTTACACTGTATCGGTCCGCTTGTGTATGGTCATATGATACAATACAACTACTTTTAACGCATACATATATTTTTTGCGATCGTTCGATATATGATACGAACATAGTTGGTATCTTTAGTGTTAATATTCGATTGTTGACAAGTTTCTGTCTACCACCGCGGCCCATCCCAGGTAGTACCACACTCTCGCAGAACATCGACGTCTAAACAGTAGCAATGGGCTGTTGCGCTTAGTTTAACAAGTGAGAGAGCCGAAAGCCTAACATTCTTGGGTTGGCACGCAACGGCTCATGGCAGTAACATTTAACCATCGGGTGCGTTGTTGGCTCGTTTGTCACCATAAGCTGTAAAAAATGTCATAACTGTATCCGTTCATAAGGGATAGTACCACACTTACAAATACGAGTGTGAAAAATAAACCAATGATAGGATGACATCAAATTTTTCAAGTTGAATAGGTACTAGAAGAGCTCTTACATGCCAATATTAAGAAATTTAATATGTACAATAGGAGTAGGTTAAATTAATATTTAAAGTTCAGCGGTTCATTGTAAGCTGAAGTTCGGGTGCTCATCATTTAGTTATAACAAGTTCCCTTATAGGTACCGTGTACGGTCAAGATCGATCTAGCGGATAGTATCTCAATCCTATCCCATATTTCCTTCCTTTCATGAGGTATGCGATTATTTATTAACTGTTGGACAATAGTGATTCGCTCTTCTTATCATCCAGAGTTCAGGGTTTATTTTCAATTTTCTTCTCTCAAGTAAATATTTTATAGAATTGACTAAGAACAACATGGAATAACAAAACACACAATTGAACAATGAGAGATACTTTTTTTTAAATTTTAAAATCATTCTCCTACTCTTATCCCAATTACTTGGGGTCGATACAATATGTACTCTTCTTTCATAGTACCTACATACTGTTAAAGTTATTGGCAATAGTTTTATGACCGACCGTCTGCCAGACGTCAACCCTCCTTGGGATTGTAATTGTTAACCAAACTGCATCAGATGGAGTTGGCCCAGGTCATTTAAAGCTCTTAGTCGTCTTTTACGACATTCACGAGCAAATTAAGGGTTGGTAGTATTCGTAGCCGCTACCACACAGCACTTTAAAAATATGATTTTATTCGAATTCATAATTCGAATAAAATCATCCGTGTGGTGACGGAGTAAGAATACAATACACCACCCCCTATCTTACCCGTGGGTGATCGTAAGAAACGTCTAACTAAGGGATATAAAACGCATATAACATCTATTCCAGAGAAGAAAACTCAAAACAAAACACTGTACCAACACGTCAGACCAGCGTAGTATAGTATGTCTATTTCCCTCCCATTATGGAGGAGGCTCGAGCCCAACAGTGGGACGTATATGAGCTGAGATGATGATGATGATGTATGAATTCCAATTCGCCATCGATAATGTTAATACACGGTCCATGCAGAAGGATCTACAGCTTGCGTCCAATAAATTAAGACGAGAATAAATGTACCTCCCGCCTAAGTCTTCAAGTGGACCTTATATAGGTATAATAACATCAACGTTTCGATTGATTAAACTCAATAAAGTTATTGAAACAAACAATTAATTTCATTAATTAGTTAGAGTTACGCTTATCGTATAATTAGTTAGAATTATATTCTATTAATTTTATTAATAGATTTTAATTAAATTAATTTGTGCGTCGATAGCCGACCGCGTAATCAATATAATATCTAGTACTAATATTTCAGTTAGTTTTAAGAGTGGTAGGACCACGCTGTTCTCTACACCAACCGAGTAGGGGACGTTGTGCGAACGCCCATGACGTGCGGTGTTCCGCAGGGGTCGGTCCTCGGACCCACCCTGTGGAACATCGGCTACGACTGGGCGTTGAGGGGGAGCCTCCCGCCCGGGCTGGGCGTGATATGTTACGCCGACGACACGCTCGTCACAGCTCGTGGTGGGACGCTGGAGGAGGCGGCAAGCCTGGCGACTCTCGGCACCGAAGAGATCGTCAGGCGGATCGGGGCGCTGGGGTTGAGGGTGGCCCTGGACAAGACGGAGGCCCTCTTGTTCCATGGGCCCCGCATGGGCCCTCCCATGGGCGTCTCGATCACCGTCAATTCGGTTGATATCAGCATCCGAGCCCATATGAGGTATTTGGGCCTGGTGCTCGACGGGCGATGGTGGTTCCGGGAGCATTTCCGCAGACTCGCTCCACGGCTCGTCGGCGCGGCGTCCGCCCTATCATGGCTTATGCCGAATGTGGGCGGACCGAGCGCTACCTGCCGACAGCTGTACGCAGGGGTCATCCGGTCGATGGCCCTGTACGGCGCACCGGTGTGGGCGGGATCCCTGACCGTCCGACTCAGGGCTCTTCTGTGGCGACCACAGAGGGCCATGGCGGTCAAGGCCATACGCGGGTACCGCACGGTGTCGACGGAGGCAGCGTGTCTATTGGCCGGGACCCCTCCATGGGACCTGGAAGCGGAAATGCTCGCCGGTTTGTATCAGCGGATGTTGGGGGGTGCGAGCGGAGGGCGGTGTGGTCTCGTTGAGGGAGCACACCGCCTGGCGCGTCGACGCCCGCCGCGACATCATTGCCCGTTGGGCAGTCCGGCTGGAGAGGCCTCGGTTCGGTGTGCGGACCGTGGAGGCCTTCCGGCCGGTGCTGACGCAGTGGCTAAATCGGCGGCACGGGGTGCTCTCCTTCCGACTGGTGCAGGTTTTGACGGGGCATGGATGCTTCGCCAAATACCTGCACACGGTCGTAAGGAGGGAGAGTACACCGTCCTGCCACCACTGCGATTGCGACGAGGACACGGCGCAGCATACGCTCGAGGTTTGTGCCGCTTGGGCAGAGCAGCGTCGTGAACTCGTCACAATCATCGGTGCTGACCTGACGCTGCCGACCATCGCCAGGGCGATGCTCGACAGCGTCAGGAACTGGGACGCGGTCGCATCCTTCTGCGAGGCAGTAGTCTCGCGGAAGGAGGCGGCGGAGCGCGTGCGCGAGGAGCGTCTCCTCGACGACGCGAGCCGCCGCCGGCGACTGGGGCGGCGCAGGCGCGATTACCTGCGCCTGATGCCGCCCTAGCCGAGGTCGCGGGTGACTGGATCGGGGATTTAGTCCGTCACCCGCCGAGAGGCCGACCGCGTGAGGAAAGACCGACATCCTACCCGAGGGGGGGACGTCGGTCGAGGAGAGGGTACTCCTCAGGGGTATTCCGTCGGGCCAACCACTGACGTCAAGTCACTCTGCTCCGGTGGTTGGCCCAACGACGAAGGCGACGTCACGGGTGGGTTACGGGTGTGCATGCTTACGCCCCTCTGTCACCCCGGACGGAGTGGTGCGAGGAGTGTGCCGACCGTAACCCGCCCCCAAAAAAAAAAAAAAAGGACCACGCTGTTGACAGGTCTCTGTGTACAGCCGCGGGCGGGTCCGTCCGGGGTAGTACCACACAGAGCAGAAGATCGACTTCTAAGTACTTTTTTTTTGATCGAAGTCTAAGTAATGGCAATGTGCTATTGCAATTCGTTCGGTGAGCAAGAGAGCCGAAAGCTCAACTGGGTGGGTTTGGGGTGTGTGTGGTGGTTTAATTCTAAAATATCGCCATCCCTTTGGGTTGACGGCTACCAGTGGTAGGTCCTTAATCAATCTAATTCCATTTATCAGATTAATATAGGGTGAGCGCTCGGACGGCACAGAATGATAAATTCTCACACAGAAGTGAAATACGTAAGTAATATCATCATTCTCCTACTCTTATCACAATTACTTAGGGTCGACTCGCACGGCGAAGAAGAGGTGCTTGCAGGGTGGGTTAATGGGGTTGCGCGCCGCCTCGTCCGTCGCCCCGGACCGATTTGGCGGGGTGCGACGTCCATAGCCTACCGAAAAAAAAAAGGGTCGATACAATATGTACTCTTCTTTCATAGTACATATTGTAAAAGTTATTGGCAATAGTTTTATGACCGGCCGCATGCCAGTCGTCAACCCTCCTTGGGAATATAATTGTTGACCAAACAGCATTAGATGTAGTTGGCTCAGGTCGTTATGAGGCTCTTAGTCGTCTTTTACGATATCCACGAGCAAAGTAAGGGTTGGTAGTATTCTTACCCGCTACCACACAGCCAAATACGTTATATGTAAATACAATGAATATGTACTTTAACTACGTTATCTACTTTAGAGCACTCACCGCTTACCCTTAGTAAGTGCAAAATTGTAAAACTGATAACTTTTATAACTTTATCATCTAACAACTCCACACATGACAAGAAAAAGCATTCAACTGTACGGGTGAAAGAGTGGTCTGTGTCCTATCATGCCGAGTGTTGTGGTGTCGGTGCCCACATGGGACAATTTTGTATGCAATCCACAAATTGTGCCGCGTCTGAATATAATTCATATTTATTAATTAATTGTATGTTTTTGAAGCCTTCCCGCTATTCAATGACCCTAGTGTAAAGGGAATTTAGCATAATATAGATGTAATAATGGGACTAATCCCACCACACATTCCCACCATTGTAACTCCTGTAAGCCAGGATCCACAATGGTCACTATAAATGACATTGAGGTTTGACCCCAGACAGTCCCGGGAAATGATTTTAATTGTTTTGGAACCCGCAACAAATTTAATTAGAAAAGTTAAAGAGGAGGAGTTGGAAAAGAGTGATTCCACTTTCCTCCCAGGCAAAGCGGGAGACAGAAAGCAATATTGACTAGTCAGCCAATAAGTAAAGGGTTGTACAGCTACGACAAGCGCAGCAGTACGGCACAACGGATACGGGATAACTTAACGGGGCCTATATGTAAGCCTTAAGATTGGTTGCAGTAGTAGGTATGGCAGAAACGCCTAAACGCACGGAAATTTTCTCGAGTTGCTACAAGATCCGTGTAGTATACTACTCCAGATGTGACTTGCAAACTGTCTAACATAAGGTCGCGCTCGTTACGCCAGAGATCGCACTCCCAGAGAATGTGATGTGCTGATTGTTCATACTCGCGGTTATGTGTAGAACATTGACATAGTGGTGAAGGTACGAGTTTAAAAGAAAATAATTTACTTTTAAATTTGCCATGGCCAGTTAGAAATTGGGCTATAAAATGGTCAGGGGATTTGACAACTTTAAATATGCAGTACGGCTAATAAGGCTGTAATATGCATAAGGCTAGTGAACGCATCGTGAACTAGGGAAAGAAGTTATCTAAATAACAGTGACGTTGTAAATATCCATCCACCGATCTATCACAGCCCCCGTTGGACGTGATCCTAAGTTCTTAATGTCATTTATAAATTAATGAGGTATTTGTTTGAAGCTAACGTTAAGCGTACGTTGTAACATATAATACAGAACTTCAAATATTTATCATCATCATAATCACAGCCCATATATGTCCCACTGTTGGGCTCGAGCCTCCTCCATAATTGGAGAGGAATTGACCTACTATACAACACTGGTCAGACGTGTTAGTAAAGGGTTTAGTTTCGAGTTTTCCTTCTCTTGCATAGATGTTATATGCGTTTTATATCCCTTAGTCGTCTCTTAGGATCACCCACAGGTAAGATAGGGGGCGGTGAATTATATTCTTACTCCGTCACCACACAGAAAATATGTATGCTATCTATTATTTAAATGGATATTTAAACTGTACGTAACAAGAAGAAATTAATTAACACATATGGCTAGCGGGTCGACGATTGTAACTGTTGTGAGTATACCGAAAGTGTCTTGCGGCTCATATTCTTGATACTCCATTAACTGATTTTTACGATTGCACACGTAAATACTATTATTTATTTCTTTTTATAGTTTTTTTTGTACATATTATATTCTTAATAGATCCTCACACGGAAATATTATAAGTAGATTGATCAAAATTATAGTACGACTTTATAAATCAACAATAAGTATTAAGGATAAAATAATACGATATCTGTAGATGTCCTCATTAGTGTTTGTGTTCAATATTTATCTATATATATTTGATGTTATTGTCACGTTGTCACGTGTGCGTCAGCTCAAGCCGCAAGCCGACCGAGCCGACGTCATCTCACAATTAACTAACCAAACCTAAACTACAACAATAACACTATCTGGCTAGCGGTTACAAGATACCAATACTTAACTCTAACTCTGACACAACACTCAATAATTTATTGTTTTCATATAAACCAATGTCATCAAAAGATTATTTCGTAAGACATTGCTGTTATAATAATCGTCTTGGGTGTTGTGTTGTACAAATTAATTACAATTTGTACAGTTTAAATAGAGTCTCATCTTGGTATTTCACTATAGATGTATCATAGAAATATCTAATTAAAAAAACCGACTTCAAAAACTGAAAAGTACAAAATAACTTAAAATACTATCATTTGTATGTGCTATCTATTGATAGGTTTGCAATCGGTGCCAAGCCCTAAACAAAATTATAAACAGCTTACTTACTGTAATGACATTCCTACACTAAAGATACCGACACCGACATTTTTTACTTTTTAGTGTTACAGACACAGATAGGTTGTTCTATTAGTAGCAGGGCTTGAGTTACTCGTTCATTTATCGCACACATACTTAATGTTAATTTTAAACTTATATGGTTTTCTCATGGGTGCCATTGTCAGAACTGAACCAAATTAAAAAGGGACCAAACGGGAAGCACCAGCTTTCAAATAAAAAAGAATCATTAAAATCGCTTCGCCCAGTCGAAAGTTATGAGGTAACAAACATAAAAAAAAAATGCAGACGAAATATGTAATTTAAGTAAACTAAAAAACAAATACTTTATAACAATGATTTGGTTATTATCTATCTACGTCATTACACTTTACTATAGCAATATGGTGGATGAGAGATATCCTAGATAGCTATTGGGAAGCTTTTTATATGTTGTATATCTATAGTAATATTATAAAGAGGCAGTGTGTGAGTTTGTGACGTTGTAGGGGGTAATCTCTGGGTCTACTTAACCGATTTTGATAATTCTTTTACCAATAGAAAACGTCATTTGCGAGTGACTATATATTTTACTAGAAAAAAATCCCTACTAAAACTTTAATAATGTAAACCAGGGTATATATGATAAGACTTACCATAAAATGTCTTTGATACAAAACGTTGCAATACCGTATGTCTAACTATTGTAGTTATGTCAGTATAATTACTTTTTTGAAGAAAATGTTAACAAAAACCACACCATGGCAAAAAGACCACTTTATTCACGTCATTGTATTAATCCTTATCCAAATAAATCAATTATTATTTAAGACTGTTTCAGTACCTAAAGATTACTTTTTGTATCATTAAAATTGGCCATTGCATTTAAAAGATATGACGCGTTTAAAAATGTCAATTTAAACAAAATCCGACTAATATTATAAACGCGAAAGTTTGTGTAGATGTATCGACGGATGGATGTTTAAGTTTTTTTTTCAATCACTTATGGTGGCAAACGGGCAAGCAGCACACCCGATGTTAAATGACACTGCCGCCCATGGACCTTTGCCATACCTAGGTCGCTGTCTACCAATACAAACTCCAAACCCACCCAGTTGTGCTTCCGTCTCTCTCGCTCTCGTAAGGACGGAATAGTATTGCATGGCCCCATAACCTAGCGTATTCTCTCCCATTCGCCATTGGTCCGGCCACTGGTACCGCTTCCTTGCCATCCGTGGCTGAGAGTGCCACTTTAAATTTTTCTCTAGGGTCCGCTCTTTCTCAGAGACAACTACCTCTCAGAAGGCGGCGACCACATCCCAGTTTCTGGCGCTTTCGACCACCGTCCTAGCGACACACCAACCGAAACCGAAGTGAAGTGAGGGCGGGCCGAGTAAAATTATACACGGGCGGGCGGAGTAAAATTACACACGGGCGGGCGGAGTAAAATTACACACGGCTATAGCAAGCGTCAGGTATTATGTGACTTATCTATTGTTGTTTTTTTATCCTAGATGATTAAAATAAAACTATTTTTACGGATAGGACTATATAACACTCGCATTAACATCAGATATCATTATCCAAGATGATGTTAAACAACCGTGTTTTAAGTTAAATCGCCAGCACTACACATCGGTAAATACTACATTCAATTCCATACAATAGTTTTTATATGATACGTGCACAAACTTACATACGTACAGACAGACAAACTATAATTATAAAAAATGTTATTTTGATTTCTGATACTCTAATTAAAAATTATGCATGGGGGATGTAAGTACCGAGGGAGACCGAGACTAACCTACCTAGACCAGATCGGTCAGGTACTGAAGGAAGGTGGAGTCAAGAGTCTCCGAAACCGGCGAGCGTGTATGAAGAGAATTATGAATGTTGAGGAAGCGAGTGAAGTATGCAAGAATAGAGTTCTTTGACACTCTGTTCTCTCTGCCTACCCTGCAAGGGATATGGCGTGATGATATGTATGTGTATGTATGTATGTAATTAAAAATTATTCCGTGTGGTGACGGAGTAAGAATATAATGCATCACCCCCTATCTAACCCATGGGCGATCGTAAAAGACGATTAAAGGATATGAAACGCATATAATATTTATGCAAGAGAAGGAAAACTCGAAACAAAACCCTACAGCAACACGTTTGACCAGCGTGATATAGTAGGTCAATTTCCCTCCCATTATATAGGAGGCTCGAACCCAACAGCGGGACATGTATGAGCTGAGATGAAATGATGATGTTGAAGTGAAATCTACAATGTACGAATCTCAAATTGTTACAATTTTATTAAATAAATAATATACATACATACATATCATCACACCATATCCCTTGCAGGGTAGGCAGAGAGAACAGAGTGCCAGAGAACTCTATCTCTGCATACTTCACTCGCTTCCTCAACATTCATAATTCTCTTCATACACGCTCGCCGGTTTCGGAGACTCTTGACTCCACCTTCCTTCAGTACCTGACCGATCTGGTCTAGGTAGGTTAGTCTCGGTCTCCCTCGGTACCTACATCCTTCCACTTTCGCATTGTATATCTTCTTAACCAGACGTTCGTTCGGCATTCTTTCCACATGTCCGAACCATCGGAGCATTCCCTTTCGCATCTTTACACCAATACTCTCTTTCATACCTACTCGCTCTCTTACATCGTCGTTACGAATACGGTCGGTCAGCCTAACTCCACAGATTTTCCGAAGAGATCGCATTTCGACCGCATTAATTTTACTTTCATACTTTTTTCTGCATACCCAACTCTCGCTTCCATACAGTAATGTTGGGACAAGCACTGCGTTATGTATTGCTACACGTGCCTTCTGGCTGAAGTGGTGGCTGCCGAGAAGTTGCCCCAACGCTCCGTTCACTCTATTTCCCGCATTCACTCTTCGCTCTATATCAGTGGTGTACCGTCCATCTCGGCTAAATCCACATCCAAGATATACAAATTCATCCACTTGCTCTAGTACATCATTACCTATTGTTACTCTTACATCTGTTCTGGCTTCATCTCTTTCAAAGACCATTATTTTGGTTTTGCTCACATTCACGCGTAGACCCCTTTTCTTACAATCTTCTGTCATTGTGTCGACTAGGGTCTGCAGGTCAGTCGCTGACTGTGCCAGCAGGACCGCATCATCTGCATAAAGCAGAGCAGAGACCACTGAGTCACCCATCTGGATTCCCACATTCATATCGTTCAACCTTTGGAGACATTTATCCAGATATATGATAAACAGCCTGGCTGATAAAACGCAGCCCTGCTTAACGCCGATATTGACGTCAAACCAAGGCGACATTCCATCATCCAGCCGCACACAGGCTCTACAGCCCATGTAACTGGATTGCACAGCCTGCAGCAGTTTACCGTTAATACCATACTCCGGTAAAATGTCCCAAAGTTCCTTTCGTACAACCGTGTCAAATGCTCTCTCCAGATCCACAAAACTGCAGAAAACCCTCTGACCTAGGGCCAGATGCTTCTCCACAATGTTGCGCAGAGAGAACACTTGATCCATGCATCCCCTTCCACTCCTGAAACCTCCTTGTGTCTCACACAGTAAACCATCGGACACCATCCTCATTCTCCTTTCAATAATTTTACCATACACTTTTGCTGCCAAACTGGTCAAGCTTATGGCTCTGTAATTTGCGCAGTCATAACGTGAACCCTTGTTTTTAAACAAAGGCACGATGACTGCGCTATTCCAGTCCCCGGGAACCATTCCCGAGCTCCAACATAAATTGAGGAGCAACAGGAACGCCTCCCGGACACAGGAGCCACCAAGCTTGATCATCTCGGCAGACACCATATCAATGCCCGCTGCCTTAGCATTTCTCAAACTTCTTATCGCCCATTCAACTTCATCCATACTGATGCCATCGGAGGACGCCGTCGCCGAATGTTGATCTACTAGACCACATGCGACACCGGCGCCAACCGTAGCATCCGCATACATATCGCCAAAATATTCACTCCATCGGCTTAACACGTTTTGTGTTTGTGTAAGAATGTCTCCAACTTTAGACCTTATTTTATTCATTCTGAAGGCTGACCAACCACCCCGAGACTTCTTCACCTCCCTCCAAAAGAGTTTGGTGTTACCCTCGAAGTTTTTAGTCAGCCTATCTTCTGCACTCATACTTGCTCTATCACGTTTCTCTTTCACTAAGGCCTTGGTGTCATTCTTACATTGCCGATATATTTCTTTCTTCTGTTCAGTCATACTGTCATTCAGATTCAAAGAAGAGACATAGTCCAGCCACGCTTTCTTCTTTTGCTCTACGGAAGCTGCCACTTCCGCATCCCACCATGCATCACCATTTGTGTTTCTAGGCTTCTTTGAACTTCCACATACTTCTTTCGCTGTGTTCTACTGTGTTCAAATCTCCGCATACAATCACGCGTTCACTGGTTTCTGCCATATCCAGAACTTCCCTAACATTATCCCAATACTTCTCTAGGTCTGATGCCACCGAGGACCCTACGGGAGCATATGCTACAACCATGAATACCTTGGTGACACCAAGTTTTATACGGACCCAAAGAAGTCTGGGATCATACATTCCGTAATCCTTCACACCTGAGGCCAAGCGAGAGGACAGCAGTACTCCTACCCCCATGCTGGCTCGATCGCTCTGTGGTACACCAGACCACAGAGCCATCCCGCCACCAGAAAGATCGCAGGCGTCGCTGCCCCTTCGCTTGGTCTCTGTCACACAGAGCACGTCTAGCTGTTTGTCCGCCATGACGGATATCAGCTCGTGCAACTTACCTTCCACACAACCTCTTACATTCCACGTGCCCACCCGGCACTCTGCTCTCCTCGACTCGCCTGACTGGGCAAGGCGTGATGGGTGGCGGCCCCCATCGCCGCAACTGCCGAAGTTCGTACCGACAGGGGCGGGTCGGTACGCGTCGCCTCCGGGGGACGCCCTAACCCGCATTGCGGTACGCATTTCGAGCCGGATTAGCAGTCTAATTAGACTGGCAGGGGACGCGAACGAGCACGCTCCGGACTATGCCCCCCTATATAATAAATAATATAAATATAATAAAAACAGAATTTTACTATAATTTTTGATCTGTTGACTTTATGAACCAGATTAATTATTGTTCTTTATCATTTAACACCTGTAGTACCTAGAATATTTTACAAACATAGGTACTATACCTGCCCGGACACACGGACACTTGTTACGGGAAGTCCGTAAACTGCTATTCAAGCGGACTAAGCTTCAAATACAAACTACTACTAAAGAAGTTGTCCCTAAATATGAAATAAAACTATTTTTAATGTATTTTATTTGCCCGATGTTATGACAACATTTTATATGATGACAGAGGACCTTGTGTGAACCATTGTTTGAATACTGTAAAATAAAATAGCTTCATTTCATATGTATAACACTCAAGTAAACATAAAAAGTCATTAAGTTTGAAGTACTTCTGTGTTCATGTATTAACTATTTGTTGTCTATAGGTGCAGTGCGCGCTGTGATGCGCTCTCGCTGAGCCGGCGACATGTTTGGTGGCGGCGCGGGCGGCGGCGCCGGAGGGGGCGGCGGCGCGGGCGGAGGCTACGGGGCCAGCGGCGAGTGCGCCGAGGGGTACGCACTAGGTTACGTGGGCGGAGCGCCGCGTCTACAACAGTACGCAGCGCACTTCGCACCACACCAGAACGTATGGCACCATCACCATCACCATCCGACGCACCACGACACATACGGTACGTCATCTCTGATAATATAACAATCACAACATTTAGGAGACACCATCTAAGATGCGACAGAGATTGCAGCCGTCAAAATAGGCTGAAAATGTCACCAGGAGAATGGGCAATAACTCTCTCTCAGGACACGTATAATGCTTCACTACGATCGCCAACCCCCCTGTCGAGCATGGTGATTACGGCACTAGCCTGTCATTTGTGGTGGAGGTCTACGTCAAATGGTGGACAGTGTGAGGTTGTATGTTGATAATAATCTATGCCATTCAGCTTATAATATACATTTTTTTTAAATAACCACACATACGAATTGGGTAATTCCCTAATTTTAAATAATTTTAATAATTCTTAACAATAACTTTTATAGTTTATATAGAGTTTGCTCTAGTTTATATCGGTTTCGAAAATGCTGGGTTTTGTCTTCCGCGATACTTTTGAATACCGATCACATAACTCATAAACGTACCGTTGCTAGGCTCGAAGTTTCGACCAGTTTCCGACCTTCCAAACCACGTTGGTCAGACGGTTGGGGATATGGTATTGTCTTATTTCGTGTTTTCCTTATTTGACATAGATGCTATATTTTTTTTTATTGCTTATGGTGCTAAACATGCAGCACACCTGATAGTAAGTGTCACTAGCACCCATGGACCTTTGCAATAACAAGGTTATAGCTAGGCCGCTGGCTACCAATACAAACCCCAAGCCCACCCAGTTGGGCTGTCGACTCTCTCGCTCACCGAACGAAGCGCCATAGCAAGTTGCCATTACTTAGACGTCGATGTTCTGCGAGAGTGTGGTACTGCCTCGAACGGACCGGCCCGTGGTTGTAGACAGAAAACTGTCAACAGCGAGGTCCTGCCACTAATGATGATATACACATTATATCCCAAAGTAATTCTTTACGATCACCACGTGCAAGGAGATTGGTAAATAGTATACCTACTTGTGTGTATTACCAACGAAGACTTACGGCACTGATACGTGGTCTCTAAATGTCGGCCTCATAAAAAGGCTCAAAGTCGCTCAGCGTGCTATGGAGAGGGCTATGCTCGGTATTTCTCTACGGGATAAAATCCGTAATACGGAAATCCGTAGAAGAACGGGTGTAACCGACATAGCCCGAAGAATTAGCATGCTGAACTGCTGGTGGCGGGCCATATCGCTCGACGAACCGACAACCGTTGGGGCAAAAAGGTTCTAGAGTGGCGACCACGAATCGGACGACGCAGCGTAGGACGACTCCCCAGTAGGTGGACTGACGACATTAAGGAAATCGCAGGAAAGCGTTGGATGCAGGTGACACAGGACCGTTGCGAACGACATTCTCGTGGGGAGGCCTATGTCCAATAGTGGACGTTTACAGGCTGATGGATCAAATCAAATCATTTATTTTGCATAAGCCCCATAGGGTCACTTACATATTGTCAATTTTACATTGTTTTTTTTTTTAATTAAATTTAATGGATGTATGGATGATGGATGGATGATACCTACTTCGTCACTATACGCAAGTTATAATTTAGTTAGAAATACCTCAGACTGCTGTAATAAGAAAAATAGGCTACGCTTGCTGGTATTGTAAAGAATATAAAAAAATAAATATTCATATCCAGTCTGACTATAAAATGCATTTTTCGCACTTCCGCCCGGGCGGGGTATGTGGGACGCACAGGCCCTGAAGGGGTCACTAAAAAAAACATACTACCAATACCCACTAAAAATAACCAACTGCGAGCTGTTAGTCGTTGAGGCTTTGATAGCTGAACCGGACTATGGGCGAGCCTTATGGGCTCTCAACCCGAAACTGTATCGCGTATCAATCTTGTGTCAATTGTGACGTCATATTGATGTACCTAATGAATACATTTTGTATACACGTTAATATACCATGACTTGTTGAATATTTTATATTGTAAACGTTTCTATGATGTTTCTATTTAAAATATTTACATACTAGACTCTAGGAGTGAAAAATAATTTAAATGTGTCTATAAAATAAATAATAATCTTCAGAAGATGTTTGATCTTATCCTCTCTTTATTATAAAGACTGAATTGGAATAATTATGTATCATGAATATTTTCATGTAATTCGTTACATTTTAGATACAAGTATTTCGTTTAGTTACGTGATTAGGTTAGCCCCTATTGCTCCCTAACTATTGTTAAGAACCAATAGCAGATGATAATCTTACATTTAGGCAAAACAAAACGACAGAATATTAAAATAAAACAATTTTTTATAGGAAAATTACGTTTGTATTTGATTTTTTGATGAACTCTAAAAAATGTTTGAAAGTCGGTAAATTAAAAACAATAAACGTAAAATTCATAATCGAGAAAAAAAATATGTCAAATGTGTAATAATCGCGTAAATAACAGAAATCTTCACACAAGTTATTGTTTAAAATATTATTACCCTATTATCCTTAAAAGAACGGGTGTTATCGTCATATACGACAGCACGAAGTGGCAATACACAATGCACATCACTCGACAAATTGACAACAGTTTGAAAGAAGAAGAAGAAGAAAAGCTCTCAAGTTACAATCATGAATCGGACGACTCAGGATAGGACGACCTCTTTCAGGTGAACTGACGACATCGCAGGGAACCGTGGAATGCAGGTGGCACTAGGATTATTCTGAGAGTGTTTCTGTAGAATTCTCTTTGGGAAGATTACGCTCAGCAGTGAACGTCTGCATGGTGATAGATTATTATTTCTCTTGTAAGTGTCATTCAAGCGCGCAACAAATGTATTGTGATACGTTGTATTTCTGTTCCGGTACACGCGCTTATTATGTTTAAACAATTTTTATTGTGAACTAACACATAAATAAACAACATTGTTAATATTCCTAGAAACGTTCATTAAGGAAAAGTGAGTATTGTTCAAATGATGTAGGTATGTTTCATTGACAAAGATATTCATAAACATTTTATTGTAGTGCAGTCTAATGCGCTTATATTAAATAATAACTGCATATGTGTAGACATAACTAGTTAACGAGTTCATTATTAATTATTGTTTCTTACAAGATGGCCCCGTGAGTTTGATTTTACTATAGTTAGATAAATTAATAAATTAAGAGTACGACAATTTGCATACCATGCGAAATTAACATAACGATATTTAAGTAAGAATTATAAGTAACTAATTGGAATGCTGGTAAAATTAATGGCATAAGTCTAAAGTATGTATACCTAAACATTGTACCTGTAACAACATGACTTTCCGTGGTGACGGAGTTAGAATACAATTAACCACTTCAACATTTTGGCTGTAAGTCTCGTAGGACTAGGTAGACTGAGGCATATAATATGCATATAATATCTATATAAGAGAAGGAAAACTCGAAATAAAACTATAGGTTTAACGACACGTATGACCAGCGTGGTTATATTAGGTCAATTTCTCTCCTATTCTGGAGGAGGCTCGAACCCAGCAATAGACGCCCTATAACGCACAAGCACAATTACAGTGATTTCTCAAACAAAGGATATTATTGTGAAAGTATTCCTGGTCACTAGGCTGCAGCATCAGTCAAAGGATGCTGCGGCATGACAACTATCGTAGGGGACTTTATGAACATACAATTATTTCTTTTTGTGAATTATATAACAGTAAGACAACGCGGGAATCGAAGCTGCGACACTCGGTGCTCTCCTTTAATACCGAAGCAATATGAACTGATATTCAGCTATAATTGTACAATTAGGTATATATGACAACTGTGATGTGTCATGAACACTATCAGCCTGCGATATGTGGAGATATTCACACCAATCATTACACATGATTGTACAAGTTTGTACATATCACACAGTCTATGTGACTCATCCATCCATCCATCGATTCATAAACTTCCACTGTGACACATAAACGTATCCACGAGAGTATAATGCTAGTCATAAACATATGGGTTGATTATAATCAGTGTAAACAATTCAGAGTGGCACAAGGGACGACGCGCGACGTGCAACCCCATACTTGTACCTATTGTACAATATCTATATGTATATATATATACACTTATACAGCGTCTATTAATATCAATATCTATATAGCGTGGCGACTTTCGCAAGCACGTCACAAATTTCATCCAAAAGTATGCGATATAATCTTCTCCTTGTTATCCTCACATTCACACTTGCTCTATGTATATGAAATAAAACTATTTATATGGTTTTTATCGCATTTGTGTTTGATTTCGAGACCTTTCAAGCATTTTACAGCAGCCAAAGAACTATGGAGGATTTGTATATTTTTTAATACACAAACATCTTAACATTAACATACATACGTTGTTCGATCATCGTCACCAGTTCTTCATTTACTCCACTGAGCTCTCATAACATTTTTCAACTCTCTTTCAAATTTAAACTACAAATAGAAGAGTTCGTATAACCTACTTTACCCTGCAATGACCATGGGGGTATACCATCCTTGTATTGCAGTGAACTTTACAATAAAGTAACGGATGACAGTTCACCCAGATACATTACGATAATTTGTCGATATACTTAATAAAATACATTAATTAGGTGGGAAAAGTGGAAAATATTATTAACTTATGTATTATAACAGTAAGATTATAATAGACATTTATTAATTTCTCCCCATCATCATCTCAGCTCATATATGTCTCACAGCTGGGCTCGAGACACCTTCAGAGTAAGAGAGAAATTGACCTACTTCACCTCGCTTGTCAGACGTGTTGGTATGGAGTTTTATTTAGAATTTTCCTTCTCTTGCATAGATGTTACATGCACATTTCATCCTTTAGTCGTCTTTTACAATCACCCACGGGTAAGATAAATAGTTGGTGAATTATATTGTTACTCCATCACCACATGGAACATTTATTAATTAGGTTTCAATATATTAAAAATATTTCTGCCTATTTATAATACAATTAAGCGTAATAGTAATAACTTTGTTAGGTGTTTATAGACTTTTAAACCATCATTGACCTAGTTAAATGTTGTCAACTTCTTTGTACCACACGTTTCCTTTCAGCTGGCAGTTAGGGTGAATAACGAGGAAAACGTTTCCTTATGTCTCTAAATCTATTCCATCCTATTTTCCACCTGTCGCCATTAAGAAGGTTTAACATTAAAAATAAAAATATATATAATTTATATGAGCCTGTACATAAGAAGTCTTCATGCAAAATCATTTAGAGATTTCTTAAAATAGATATTAACTTTGATGGCTGCTCTAGTAGTTTAATCGTGATCGCCGATCGGGTACCGCTTGCGAGACTTGCTCTAACCATATTTCTTGTAGAATATCTATTGGAGAATATAATTCTATTATGGCTCAAAAGGCTGAGATTGGACTTAAGATTTTATATGAAAAAAAAATATCGAGCACACTAAGTTTCTTGCCTGATTTTTTAGTGGTGACTTTCCAATCCAGTGTTAGAGTATTGTAATAAAACTAGTTTTACGCTCATGTTTAGTTTAGTTAGCGCTCATGATTACGAGAGGACATCGAAACATCGGGCAATTAACAATCACTTAAAAACGCGAATTCGTAAAACTAGTTTTATTTCAAATGTGTAATGCTCGCGTAAATATTAGAAATCATTATTGTTGTAATAATTTTAGGTGAAATGTTAATATTGACGATGTGTGAGTGCCCTTATAGGGTTAATGTACAATAAATAATTTTGATTGTGGAGAGTGCTCTAACAGCGTACTTTCCATATTTTGAAGCCGCGTCTTTGTTTCTGTATTGATAGGCAAAATCGTAATAATCTCACACATCAGCTTAGCTCTAACATAATAATTAACCAATTTATAGAAACCTCATAAGAATAATTTTGATATCCGTCCTAATAAATAACAAAATAGTGGTAGGATCAAATTGTTAACAGTTCCTAATAGTGGTAGGAGCACGCTGTGGACAGTTTTCTGTCTACAGCCGCGGGCCGGTCCGGCCACAGTTTTCTGTCTATAGCCGCGGGCCGGTCCGGCCACAGTTTTCTGTCTACAGCCGCGGGCCGGTCCGGCCACAGTTTTCTGTCTACAGCCGCGGACCAGTCCGGCCGAGGTAGTACTACATTGAGCAGAAGATCGACGTCTGAGTAATGGCAATGTGCTATTGCGCTTCGTTCGGTGAGCGAGGGAGCCGGAAACCCAGCAGGGGTGGGTTTGGGGGTTGTATTGGTAGCAGCGGCCTGACTATACCCTTAGTATTGCAAAGGTCCATGGGCAGCAGTGACTCTTACCATCAGGTGTGCTATCTGCTCGTATGCCAGAATAAGCAATAAAATAAAGTTTTCTATCTACAGCCGCGGGCTCTACTCTCGTAGAATGTCGACCCTTGAGTAGTGACAATATGTGGTTGCAACTCGTTCGAAGCGAAAGAGCTAGAAGACCAACTTAGGTGGGTTTTGGTTGGTAGGCAGTGGCCTAGCAGTGCCCCTGGTATAACAGAAGTCCGTGGTCGACAGTAACACACTTGCCGTCAAGTGTGTTACTTTGCCGCCATAAGAATTAATAATAATAATATTGAATTAGTTTGATGTAAAACTTGTATAACGCCCTAACGTTATAATACAATCTCAACAGTTTCCTGTAGAGGGCCACTCGAGTGTCGATGTAATCAGCTATTATATGTAACGACAGTATTTATAAATAATCCGTCACCACATTAATCATTTTGACACAATTTTGCCTCAAATTCTGTATAAAATAACAAGTAACAAACCGCAAGAGTGTTGAGCCGATGACAAGACACACACAATCACACATATGTACGTACACAAGATACAAAGAACTCAGTACGTTCCCTATATATATACATTAATAATCATTTTTCAAGGATAATGAACGAGGATAGCAAACAAATAAGATGGGATTTACCCGCTGACAATATATTTTGTGATAATTCTGTAATACACCATTGCATTGTTATGGTTATGAGAACTCCTTGGCATTACTGTTTGGTATTTATCAATATCCACATTATCTCACGTAATATATTGGGGGAAATGGGGCAAGGCTATTGTGGCTAATATTTACTAAACATGTTTTATACAACTTGACATAAAAGAAGTAACTTAAAAATAATGAGTCTGCTGATTTTCTTAGCGGGTCTTCTCAACTTGTGGCATTAATTTCATACCACATTGATAATATGTGTATGTTGTTATAGAGATTATATATAATAAGTGGTTTGAGTTACATTTTAGGAAGGTGTGGGTCTCCGCCACAATGACAATGTATTTCACCACCTGCTGAACACAGAATTTAATTTCGAATCAAATCAAATCATTTAGTGATTTATGACATCCGAGAATAGCTCAAGAAAGAGGTAGCGATTTGTGATCCTCTATCAACACGCGGTTTATAATTGTATTGCTTCCATTTGTATTGAATTCATGTTGTCTGGTTACGGTTACGACTTACTACCCACTCATATTTTGTTCGTAGATGACTTTTGAAATACTAAGACTAACTAAAACCTAAAGACGTAAACGTCGACCTTTTTTTTTTTTGTTCACGCTGTGGAAATGCTTTTACGCACTATCCCGCGCCAGTGACAGACGGGTGGTTGTGTGGGACTCGCCGGCCATAGATGTTGGTGGCCGGAATACCCACTAAAACCAGCAGCGGTCCCTGCCGCGCTTTTACGGGATGCCGGGGAGATCGTCTAATGACATTCTATCCCCGACACCCCTACGTTTGGCCATCTGGCCACGACCAGTCAGTTGTCAAGGCGGTGGGAGGAGGTGCGCGTAGCGGCGCCTCCCTCTCCCTGGTCGCCGCCGGCGGAGCGAGTTCGCAGACGCGAGTGCTTCGCGTTCGCGCTCCGCGGCCTCCTTTGCAGAGATGACTTCCTCGCAAAAGGAGGCCATCGACGTCCAGTGCCTGTCGCTGTCAAGCATCTTGTTGATGACGGTTGACAACGACAGGTCCGCTCCAATGACCGCCGACAGGTCGTGGCGCTGAGGCCCCCAGGCGGGACATACCTCCAGGGTGTGACGCGCGTCATCGATTTGCGCGCCACACTCATTGCATCCAGGGGCCTCTTCACGTCCAATTCGGTACAGGTACTTACCGAAAACCCCGTGTCCGGTAAGTACCTGCGTCAGCCTGAAGGACAGGTTGCCGTGCCTTCGTGTCGTCCAGCGGTGAAGGTGGGGCGCTACCGCCTCAACGGTCCCCCGTCCTGCTACAGGGGACTCCAGTTCCTCCCTCCACCGCCGGACTACTGCCCTTCGAGCCGCTTCTTTCGCCCTGCTCAGTCCCCTCGTGGTTACGCGTTCACCATTTGCCCGCGCCGCAGCGCAGAACTGGCAGGCTTCCACCTGAGCCCTAGCCTGAAGTGACCAGAGCGGATCGCCCGCCAACAAAGTAGCTGCAGTCCAGGACACCGTACGGTACCCCCGTATTGTCCTCACCGCCATGGCCCTCTGCGCCTTGCGTAGTAAGGCTTTATTGTAGGCGGTATGTGACTGCGACCAGATCGGGGCATCATACAGCGCCATAGACCGCAAGATACCGGCATAGAACCGCCGGCAGGACGATCCAGGACCTCCAGTATTGGGCAGAAGACTACCCAGCGCCGCGGCCGACTTTGAAAACCTAGGGACGAGCTGGACAAAATGCGGCCCAAAATTCCACATACTGTCCAGGTGCAGACCCAGGTACTTCATCCGGGTCTGCACCAGCACGGCAACCCCAGACACACTGAGTTGTGCCCCTCGAGGAATACCTTGGCTGGGACCATAAAATAGGAGGGCCTCTGTCTTCTCCAATGAGACCCTCAGGCCCAACTTGCCAATCCGGTCAACAACGAGCGCTACTCCGACTCTTGCCAGTCGGGCGGCGTTGCGGCAGTCAGCCCCCCTCACCGTGATGAGGGTGTCATCTGCGTAACAAATAATCCCCATCCCGGGGAGAAGCTGGCCCCGCAACATCCAATCAAATCCGACGTTCCACAAAGTCGGACCAAGGACCGAACCCTGTGGAACGCCGCATTCTACCCTATGACGATGCATGCGCCCGTCGTCCCCCTCCCAGAGCACGTGCCTTCCCTCGAGGTACGCCTCCAACAGCCTTCGGAGGTACAGAGGCGCCCCATGATATCGGAGCGCCTCCTTTAAAGTCTCGTGTGGGAGACTATTGAAGGCGTTTTTAATATCGAGCGAGACTGTCAGGACTGCATCCTTTTTTGCCACCGCTTCGGTGGCCAGGGTCTTCAGGGCGGCCAAAGCGTCGATCGTTGACCGGCCGCACCAGAACCCGAACTGATTTTCCGACAATCCCGGCCCGATAGCCTCGAGGTGCCGGACAAGATGGTCCGCAAACACCTTTTCAAATAATTTTGCCGTCTCGTCCAGCAGCACCAGTGGTCTGTATGCAGAAGGAGAGTCGATTGGGCGACCCTCCTTCCGCAGCAAACAAAGCCTTCCGCTCTTCCATTGTTCCGGGAACTGCCCGGACCTCAAACATTCATTGAGCAGTTCCCGGAGTACATCCATGCACTATTCTGCGACGACGCCGAGTACGAGTCCCGGGAAACCATCCGGGCCGGGCGCTTTCCTTTTCCCTTTAAGTCGGGAGAGGGCCACTTCCAGTTCATCGTCGGTGATGGGGGGGATAGGTGTTTCCTCTTCCACCACCGACCGAGGAGCCATCCTGGGGGGAACATGTCCCGTAGAGTGTGGAAATAGTTCCCCAATTAGCCCCGATAGGAAATCCGCGTCCAGTGTTATGTAAACGTCGACCTGGGCTAACTCCATCCGATGTCATATAGCCAACAAATGTATTTCTTAAGATTGTTAAATATCACGCAGGCAGCCGGTGGTAAAACTATTGCCAAAAATTGTAATAAATTTGGAAGAATAGTACATATAGCGTCGACCAGAAGTAATTGGGGTAAGAGCTGGACAATGATGATATTGATTTGATATTTTATACTCTAATCAGATCTGGCATAATATAAAGTATAAATATTATTTATAGATAGATAGGGCGTGGCCCGACTTCAATCATTCGAATTAAAAATGATCAACAATTACATTGTCTGTGTATGGCCGATGACTATCAAACTCATATCTGTAATTAAATAAATTATTGATATATGTATCTATAAAACAATAATTTAAATAATATGTATACGATTTACACAATAATAAATTGCAGTACAAAATGGCTGTTAATTCGTATTATATGTATAAGTAAATACAAGTTTAGATAACACTAGCGTTACCTACAAAGCGTGTCTGATAACACGACATACTGTGTGATAGCCGCTATCAGCGCTAATATCCAACATAACTGTGAGTGGTGTATCTTATCGTGCGGCGAGCTTCGACACAATATGTATAAATATTATTAACGATATTATAATCTAATTATAACTTACAATTATAGGATACATTATCGCTTATATTGTGTATAATGGTATTGTGTATTTGAAATAATAGATCGACGGTCAAAACAAATCTAATTATTTTTATAAGTCCTGCGAGAGACTTACTTTAATTTAATATAATCTATGTATCAGAATGCGATCATAAGTCACCACACTGTTGATAACTTTCTGTCTACAGCCGCGGGGCAATTCGTCCGGGTTAGTACCACACTCTTGCAGAAAATCGACGTCTGAGCAGCGGCAATATTTTGTTGCGCTGCGTTCGGTGGGTGAGAGAGCCGGCAGTCCAACTTTCTGGGTGGGTTTTGGATTATTTATTGGTAGGCAGCAGCCTAGCTCTACCCTTGGTATTGCAAAGGACCATGGGCGGCAATAACACTTACCAACAGGTTTGTCGCTTGTTTATTTACCACTATAACCAAACCAATAAAAAAAAACTGAAAAATTCCGCCAAGAAAAGGTCATCATTTTTTAAGTTACTTCCTTTAAATAAAATTGTATTAAACATGTTTAATAAGTATTAGATTCAGTCTGATGGCCTTCAAACCAGGATACATTCCTTATTTTATTAATATATTACAAATAAATACTTATGGCTGAATCAGATTTCACAAGTGATATACATTAATGAGTTAATTACTGGAGCAGCCATCACGCCCCTCAGCCATATTGGAGGGAAAGCAGACTCCCTCCACGTAACTAAAGTGGAATGATTCGTGCATGACGTCACCACTTATGCGGTCACTATTTTTTATTCATACCGCGTTTTTACCGGACAACGGAAAATTATGAGCTAAATCGCAATGTATTTTATGTCCATCTGTTTTCCTCATAATACTAGGAAAGCTGGCAGATATTTTGGGTAGGTAACTGAGATTCGCTGAAAATATGTCGAATACTTTTCCTATAATACCCAAACAAAGAAATGCAAACCTGACTGGCAGATTGGACGGGCGTTTATTTCTACGCTTCTTTAAACTCATCTTTAATTTATTTTGTGAAAAATATCTTTGAGATATTTCGTAATTCTTAGAAATTACGATTTGATATTAATAGACGGAAAAAATAAATAAGTTAGATCATTCAGTCGGATCTTTAAATGTACATGTAGAATTATATTTGTAATTGCAAATAATTGAAGGACTGTAATAATTTTTATTGATTAAGATCGCGACTAGAAGACGGCCAGTCTTCAGCTCTGATGAAGTCCGAAACGTTCGTTTCCAACCAAGACTGCGTAAACCGAGCTTTCTGACCCGGCGCCGAGTCTTGCTGGAAGGACCATTCTTGGTTATTGAACATGGTGTTAAGGGTCTTCTCAAGAATGGTATCTTAATACACTTGTGCCGATGTTTTGATACCTTTTTCACAAAAGTATGGCTCAGTCACTCCTTCATAGCTAATACCCCACCAAACATCACTGAAGTCGGATAATGCCCACGTTGCACTCTGTCTGTCGGGAAGCTTCCTTAGAGCTTTGGGCATAAATACGGTCATTTTGTTAGTTAAAATGTTGCTCGATTGTAAAAATTTTCTCATCCGTAAACCATATTTTCTGTGACCTCCCCTTGCGTACCGCTTCAGTATTTGCTTCGATTTTACCACCCTATTCTTTTTTAAATTATCATTTAAGAAATGACCAGTACGTCTCTTATAGGCTGCAAGTCCTAAGTCATCTTTCAAAATACGTGACATTGTTCTAGGCAGTGTTGCCAATTCATTTTTTAAAGAGAGCTAGATCACCTTCGAAAAAGAGCTAAAAAAAAAGCTAAATTTTTTGAAAAAAAAAAGAGCTAAAGTAAAAGAACGCTTAAAAATCAAAATTTTAATTGTTTACATAAAATAACATAACATGATTTTATATCTTGTTAGAATAATAAAAGAGATTTAAAAATACAGTTATTCTTCGTCAGAACTATCGTTATTATGTGTCAAATTTACTAATTGTAATCCACTTGTGCTTGGTCCTGAGTTTTCTTCATCATAAGTTGCCATGTAACCAATTTTTTTTAGGTCATCTAGTGGCAATTCATAGTTATGGCAGCATTTTTTGTCCGTCGTAATCCAGATCTGACAGTTAAAATCGCATTGGTGGTGTATTCTTAAGTCGATTTCTAGATTTGTTTTTGACAATATTTAGTTGGCTAAATACTCTTTCTACTTTTCCGTTCGACCATGGCAATGAAATCATTGCAAGAGCAAAAGAACAAAGTTCTTTAAAAGGATTTATGTCCACCGCATTTTTGTACTGCAAAACTTCAGACCAAAATGCAATTGTGTTCTCCTTCTTTTGCCATGGCACCAGGGATATGCTGTTCCATTGCATTTCTACTTTACATTTAATTCACATCGACAATAGCAGCAACACGCTTTAGTTTTGTCATTACTAACTTCTTTCAACCGACCTCGAAAAGCAGTCTCGTAGAGCCATTCTACTCGGAACTTTTGTGTGTATGGCTTACAAAACTCACTTAATTTTTTTTAAATATTGGCATGGAGCTAAAATTTTAAAATTAAAGAGCTAAAGAGCTAAAATTGTTTTTTTCGAGCCGATTTATTGAAAATATAGCTAAATTTAGCTCTAAAAGAGCTAAATTGGAATCACTGGTTCTAGGTGCTATCTTCATATACCGAGATAAAATCTTTTGCATTCGGACAGGATTTCTTCGAATTCTTCTCTTACTGCTTTGACCACCTTTTTCGTACGAACACTACGTCAACGGCTAAATCTTTTTCTGTCACAAGCAGAGGAGGTCTCATTGTACCTGTTAATAGCCCGGTACACAAACATTTTACTAATACCAAGCGTATGGAGAGTTTTAAAAATTGCAATTGGCTCCATACCTACTTTGTGTAATGTACCTAATCACAGCTATTCGGTTCTCTTTATCAACCCACTCCATTTTAATATCGCAAAATATTGTACAAAGTATTGGCGCCAAAATGAGAAAACACAACAATCATATAAAAATGACAGAATCCAAATTCAAATGTAATATTTTATTTATTTTTTGTTGTAACAGTATTTATGGCCAGATTAAGTATACTTACATTAAAATAAAAGTCCAAAAAAGTTTAAATAAAAAAAATACCTAACTTTAAAATCTAAGACCGGACTATGAAAAATCATGGTTTGTGAAATATTAAAATAAAAAAATATTCAAATCCTAATCATGGTCGAATTTTTTTCACGACGCTTAAAGAAGTTGGCGTACAATTGTGGCTTTACCCTGAACATCGTTTTGTTGAATATAGTCTTCGTTTTACGTGTTGGTAAACAAATACTAAAAACGAATGTACAAACATTTGTTTTTGTTATTATTTTAAGAGAAATAGATAAGGTAAACTTTATTTAATTGGACGCATTAATCTCGGCACTTGTCGAGTACTTACTCGACCATTTTAAATCTATCTTTATAAGTCTGTGCGGTATGTTTACTGACTTATATTATTGCCTGTAAAACGTTTATGTGTGAGCCATTAAATTAGAGCAATGAACATAAATGTCATTCAATTTGACAAAATCATGAAGAATTTTGCAGGTAGTAGGAACGACTCAGCGTTCACCCAAGGTATAGGAGAATGTCTGTCTTCACATATTATTTTTTTTTATTATATACTGCCCGGCTCTTCATTGTCGGGCGGCGATGGGGAGTGGTATTGGAAATGGTTACTCATCCGATAGGCCACCGAAGTCAATGACTTGGTATTTGTGGTGAACCCAAATAGCGAATGAATACGACACGCAGGGTTACTCGCCAATTGCACGGTGTTGACAGAGGCGGCGTGCCTGTTGGCCGGGACACCCCCGTGGGACCTAGAGGCGGACATGCTCTCCGACCTCTACCGGCGGGTTATCACAGCGCGCGAGGAAGGTGGCTACCCATCGCTGAGCGAGTTAGCCACCTGGCGCGTGGATGCCCGCCGAGACGTCATCGCCCGGTGGGCTACGTGGCTGGAGAGGCCTAGGCACGGTGTGGAGACCGTTGAGGCCCTCCGGCCCGTATTGATAGAGTGGATGGAGCGGCGGCACGGAGTCCTCACCTTTCGGCTGGTGCAGGTATTGACGGGGCACGGGTGTTTCGGATTGTACCTGCACAGGGTCGTGTATAGGGAGTGGACTCCGGCCTGCCACCACTGCAGGAGTGGCGAGGACACGGCGCAACACACGCTGGAGGTGTGTCCGGGATGGGAGCGGCAGTGCCGTGATCTCGTCGCTGTCATCGGTGCCGACCTGACGCTGCCGGCCGTCGCGAGGGCGATAGTCGACAGCATCAGGAGCTGGGACGCGGTCGCCGCCTTCTGCGAGGCTGTCAGCTCGCAGAAGGAAGCGGCGGAACGGGCCAAGGAGGACTCCCGCGCCCCGGGCCGCCGCCAGCGGCCGGGGCGGCGCAGGCGCGAATACCTGCGCCTGATGCCGCCCTAACCGAGGCTTCGGGTGATCGGACCGGGGAATTGTCCGGTCACCCGACGTGAGGCCACCGCGTGAGGGCGACGCCCCGACGGCGAAATCTGTCGGGGCGTCGACGAGAGAAACCCGCGAGGGTGAACCGCCGGGCGGGCCACCGAAGTTAAAAATCGGGTCCCGGTGACCCGCTCGTACGGCGAAGTGAGAGGAGTTTTACGGTGGGTCTATGGGGTCACGCGCCGCCTTCTCCGTCACCCCGGACCGATTTGGAGGGGCGAGACGAATCCATAGTCCACCAAAAAAAAAAAAGGGTTAGTCGCCAATCTGCTGCCCTGCAGCGTTCGGGTGAGATGTATGACAGATTAAAAAATATGGATGAAGATCACCTCTATAAGGAAAATAAATATAGTAGGTACATTTTTTTTATTGCTTATGGTGGCCAACTAGCAGACAGCACACCTGATGGTAAGTGTTACTGCCGCCCATGGACCTTTGCAATACTAAGGTTATAGCTAGGCCACTGCCTACCAATACAAACCCCAAACCCACCCCAGTTGGGATTCCGTCTCTCTCGCTGACCGAGCGAAGCACAACAGCACATTACCATTGCTCAGACGTCGATATTCTGCGCGAGTGTGGTACTGTTCCAGACGGATGGGCCCGCGGACGTAGACCTCTATCTATTAGCACTGTGGTCCTATCACTCTAAAATACACTTAATTTAACAAAATATGGAAAAATCATCTCTACTTACTGCTGATTAAACCTGTTAAATCTAAACAAATTCTCATTAAGACATTTTATGATATGTCCACGTCCTGTTACAACATGCCACCACGCTTATCAGGCAGGTTGATACAAAATTTTGTGTCGAGTTTTCCTTCTCTTGTAATAATATTTATTACGGATGTAAGTAGATATCGTTTTATCCTGCTTTCGAACGATTGTTGGAAAGGAATTGTAAATCCTTACTTTGTTATATAAAACAATGGCACACACAATGCCTAACGTATAAATGACACGGGATGAAGATATTTCATCACAGTCATCATCTCAGCATATACTCACTCTGGTCACAAACGTTGGCACCTACCTATACAGTTTCCTTTTGATGTTACCTTCTGTTGTAATGGAATAAAATCTCCTTGCGTTCGTCAGACAACTTTTGCGATCATCCACTAGGACAGTTGGCCATCGTACCTTTACTTGGTCAAATGTGGTGACTGAGCAAGGATATAAAGTTAAATTGACAAAAGGATATAGTTTCGGGGAAACTGTATCGTGTGTGTATGTGAGGAACAATTCTGTTCATTTTACCTCGTGACGTGCGCAACGCGCTCAATGAAACAATATTGTGTGTCGCCATTGTGGCGGTGTAATGTGGCGATAACTGCGCGCGCGCCAGTGGTACCGTGACCTCTGACCGCGCGGCTCGCACTATGGAGGCGCTCCCTTACGGCGGACGACTGCCGCCCTCGTGGCTACAGAGTGTGGCCCTGCTAGCAGGTGCGCCCGACTCCTCACTGCGACATCCCTCGGTGTGTGTACCCGTGTCTAACCCTGGTGTGTATATAACAGCTGGAGGCGGAGGCGTCAGCGGCGTCAGCTCCGTGGCCGGTGGTCTGTACTCGCAGAACATGGTCATGGGTTCTTGGTGCGCCCCCTACGATGCGCTGCAAAGACCTACCGCTTATGGTAAGATATTCAAAGTATTTTTAATTTAAGAATTTGTTAAAAATATCACAGTTTCGCAATATATTAAGGTCATATAATTTAATAGGTTTAATTGACATACGACATATTAAAATTTATATTATTTCTTCTTGCAATTCACAATAATAATAAAATAATATTGAATGACACAGAGCAACAATCAGTCACTAATGTCATGTGTCATATAGATCGCCTTAGGTATTAGCTAAAATTTAATTGTGATTGATAAAAACAAATCGATTATATTAACTGATGGCCGCTGCTATTTAATTACTGTGATTGTTTTGCTGATTTTCATAAAAAATTAAAGAATAAATTAACAAAATGGTATCATTAATATATAGATAAACGTTTTCAATGTGAATGAACTACGAGTTCTTACATTGTACCTGCTTACCACAAGAGATTATACTCGTAAATTGAATCAAAACTATCGAACACAAAAATTCATAGAATGAATTTTAATATGTGCTTACAAATAGAGTTTTACACCTGCGGCCGCGGGCGGGTCACTGACTTTACTTAATTTTGAATTCAATATGCTTTGTTGTATTTAAAAATGTTAAATTAATGAACATATTATTGATAGTTATATATATTAATATCTTAACTTCAAGTGATTAAATCGTGTGTAAAAATTGAGTCTTCTAATAAAGCATCTGTGTAGTCATAGCTAGGTGTTTTGTTATTAATAAATCGTAATAATAATTATTATTTTAATACGTGTAATGTTCATTTTAAATTATTTGATTTTATAATCTCATGCTCTGGAGATGTAGTAACATTGCTACATTGTACCGTGTAATTCCTAATTTCGTCACTTAAACCATTGAAAACATTCTACACTCGGTGCTTGTTTGTAACAGCTCTGAGAGAATTCTAAAAATATTGTTTCAGTATGCGAATACGAGACTTTGTATTCCTTTATATTTTTCTGTATATTTATATCTGTATATTTTTTATATGATTGATTTTATATTATATGTACGAGTATATGGTTATATATATATATATATATGATTGAACTACATATAATCTCAACCCTAATATTATTTTGAATGATGTCTTAAAAGCCGTGAGCTCTCGTATGACAATCAATTTGTTACTCGTATTATTTTGTCGTCTTTATAAGAGACGTGTACCATCTACCGGACAATGATTACACATTGTACATATTGGAATGGATTTCTAATAGGTGTGAGTTGGAGTTTCACGTGAGGCGATTATTTTTTGGTCATAAAACAAGTTTGTATAAATAATATAGCAGCTTTCAGTAATTTGTTTTAAAATCTGATTAAGAATTAGAATCGAGTCAATCTAGTGTTACTTTGGTATACATTTATATTACAACAATGGTTGTCATATAGCAGACAGTTAGCCGTAAACCTTAACCAACACTAAACCACCATGTTCTGATCATCGTCCACCCATTATATAAACAGAAAGCATGCTACATTGTGATTTAACTACGCGTGTAAAGGTTTTATTGGTAGAAGGGCAAGTTAATCATTTCAACTATTTGGAGTGAATTTTGAATGAATATTTTTAAAATAAATTGTTTGTATATCACACTGAATTTAATACTTAGGTGCTAAAAATGTATACAAATTTATATAAAAATAAGTTATTAAAAATAATAAGCCCGTCAAGTTTGTAGCCGCATCTTCTCATTGAGGACGCGTTCCGGTTCACGGTAGTAGATTATTGTATCAATTTATGGTAAGATGTACACTTGACGATATGTAGGTGTACCTTATTGCGAATTATTGTAATAAGTGATTTAGAAGGTACAACAATATATTGATATTATTGTTATGTTAATATTCTTTGTGTTCATTTTGTTATCGCTGTAAGATAACTGTGTAGGTAATTATTGCGCTAATCTAATTGTAACAATAACAAGTACTGTGTGTGAGTGTGTGTCTGCACGCGACTAGGGAGTTATATCTTTACTGCTTCACTCGGATTTTTATTTTTTCGGTATATCCCTTTCACTTCTCTTGTCCTTTGCTAATGCTTGAGTTTAGACCAATGCACCTCTACAGTCTCTCTACTTTTGAATATTTGTGTTTAGACCTATGCAACTCTACAGTCTCTCTACTTTTGAATATTTGTGTTTAGACCTATATGCACCTCTATGGTCTCTCTACTTTTGAATATTTGTGTTTAGACCTATGAACCTCTACAGTCTCTCCACTTTTGAATATTTGTGTTTAGACCTATGCACCTCTACAGTCTCTCTACTTTTGAATATTTGTGTTTAGACCTATGCAACTCTATGGTCTCTCTACTTTTGAATATTTGAGTTTAGACCTATGCACCTCTATGGTCTCTCTACTTTTGAATATTTGAGTATAGACCTACGCACCTCTATGGTCTCTCTACTTTTGAATATTTGAGTCTAGACCTACGCACCTCTATGGTCTCTCTACTTTTGAATATTTGAGTTTAGACCTATGCACCTCTATGGTCTCTCTACTTTTGAATATTTGAGTCTAGACCTACGCACCTCTATGGTCTCTCTACTTTTGAATATTTGAGTTTAGACCTATGCACCTCTATGGTCTCTCTACTTTTGAATATTTGTGTTTAGACCTATGAACCTCTACAGTCTCTCTACTTTTGAATATTTGTGTTTAGACCTATGAACCTCTACAGTCTCTCTACTTTTGAATATTTGTGTTTAGACCTATGCACCGCTATGGTCTCTCTACTTTTGAATATTTGAGTTTAGACCTATGCACCTCTATGGTCTCTCTACTTTTGAATATTTGAGTTTAGACCTATGCACCTCTATGGTCTCTCTACTTTTGAATATTTGAGTTTAGACCTATGCACCTCTATGGTCTCTCTACTTTTGAATATTTGAGTTTAGACCTATGCACCTCTATGGTCTCTCTACTTTTGAATATTTGAGTTTAGACCTATGCACCTCTATGGTCTCTCTACTTTTGAAAGTTCTTTTTTTCCCTCTAATATATGTTTCATCCATTAGCTAACCATCTTCCCCTATAATATCAAGTAAATTGGTTTACGAAGAAGGCAAGACGAGTTATTTTTTTTTCAAGCTCTCCTTCATTTATATAGCTTTAGAAAGGAATTGATGAATTGTATTGTTACAGTAGCAGCACAGCGTTTTATAAATATATTAATGCGGAAAATGAATTGTAGGCATATCTCGTTATGGATCGCGATAGACTACGTGGGTGTGGCCGATATGTACATATATATGTCTAAACATACACATATATAGCCGTACGAGTGTAATGCGGTTCGATATCTGTACCCATGTACGTATATTATTAGATATAATTAGAATGGTCCAACGACATAACGTGACGGTACACAACTAACAGCTATCATTACAAAATTGTATGATATCAAATGCCTAATGCTGTCATATCAACTGTTATCGTATAAGCAGTAAATACCTAAATACTAGATGATGACATACATTTGTTATTGAATTTTTTTGTCACAAATATGATAAATATATTTTAATAATTATAAAATTATCACAGTAGCGGCATATTCTTATTTATCTCAAAGAAAGTAATAGATTTTTTTTGCACCTGAATGTCATAAAACCTGAATGATATGACATGTCATGACATGCAACATGTTACAATCAAATTATCCTTTGTTCTAAAAAAAAAAATCTGAAACCATAATTAATTGGTAAGAATTGTTTATTTAGCAGAGAAATGATTTGAACTCGTTGCACCATACTCAGGCAATGTTTAATGAAGCTAACAGAACAGCAGATAACGGTTTAAGCGCCGATCCCTTTGTTAAGTTACTTAAATTCTTCACGGGCCAAGAGTGTTTATAACAAGGAACTGTTCGATGTCAAAAACCGGTACCGGTGGTCAAACCAAATGGCTATGGGGCGTCATACGGTCATAACCTGCCAAAAAGAAAAAAAAACAAGATAGCTGGGTTGTCTTTAGTCTGGGTCTAACACATGTCTTAATCCGCTCACCCCTTCATTTACCCATTTGGGTTTGGAATTGCCAATAATATTTCCTTATGTTTACATCATAAAATGCATCAAGCGCCAAAACTTTCCGTTTTTTTTTTGTAGATTAGGCATTGAGTTTACAAATCATTCAGGACAATGTTCTATATATATTTAGATAATTTAGCCATTTTCTTATCGTAATAATATAATTTTTTTTAATACCTAGGCACTTGACACGACTACCACGTTAGCTTAATCGTATTTAAAGCGGATATCCGGAACATGATGAGGTCAATTTCCACCTGTGTAGGTACTCACTCATCTTCACAAACTATTTTATTAGTTGGAAACATTCTCAGACTGCCTGTAAAAATTGAATTGTTTGTAAAATCAATGGTAGAAAGCTGAGAGATATCGTTCATCTCTTTGTTGATGAGAATGTTAACTAAATTTTCAAATATTTGAGAATCTCCATCAGTCTGTGCACTCTCCCATTGACATTAAGCTCTCCTCAAGGAAGTGCAATACCATAAGCGCCATGTTCGACTGGTGGGTGCTAGAAGACACACAAATGCCGGTGTAAAACAATAACACCACGCATTGCGGGGCGCTTACTGTCGTCTACTGCTGGACTCGAGTCCTTAATTGTAGGGAAATTTATGTTATCTGCATATTATATCCCTTAGTTAGCTTTTACGACACCCACAGTCAAGAAATGGGGTTGTGAAATGTATACTTCGTCACCAGTTCCAAATGGAATGGTTCACAATACAGTTCTGTAATTACAAAAAAAATGATACCTATAACTTTTATTATTGCAAGTGATACATATATTGTTCGTGTTTGCAATTGTTTCACCCCAATCGTTACAGTTGACAGATGTCATCAGATCTATGACCGCAGCAACGTCTGACGTCAACTAACTGATAACCACTGAATCACCGATTGCTCATCAGACAATATTACACAGAAATTCTTGATCCATCATAATATCGTGTATTTACCTATTGTTTTACGTCGTTTAGTTATTGTATTCGTAGTAACATAAGCAATAAAATAAAAAAAATAAAAAACTATGAGTGTATAACCCACTGCTGATAGTTTCGTATCTATAGCTAAATGGGTCGGCTACACTTCGTTTGATGAGTGACAGATCCGGACGCCCAAACCCCATCTCACGATAGCAGCGATCCCTATGGTCCCAGTATCACAGTCGACCATCATCATTCGCCTGCTCTTGTCCCAATTACTTGAGGTCAACGCAATATGTATCCCTCTTCCTACATATTGCAAAAGTTATTGCCAATAGTTTTATGATCGGCCGCCTGCCTGACATCAACCCTCCTTGGGAATGCAATTGCTGGCATCAGGTAGTGTTAGCACAGGTCGATATAACGCTCTTAGTCGTCTTTTACGACATCCAAGAGCAAAAGAAGGGTTGGTAGTATTCGTGAGCCGCTACCACACAGCACAGTATCACAGTCGACCATGGGTGACAAATATCACTTATCATCAGGCTTGGTTGTTTGGGGCCTCGACAGGGATCCCTGGGGACGCTCGTACCAGAGAGCATGGAACAAGCTCCGTGCCTGCGGCGCCCCCATAATTGAAACACTGGACGCGGATTTCCTGTCGGGGCTAATTGGGGAACTGTTCCCACACTCTACGGGACATGTTCCCCCCAGGATGGCTCCTCGGTCGGTGGTGGATTAGGAAACACCCAACCCCCATCACTGACGATGAACTGGAAGTGGCCCTCTCCCGACTTAAAGGAAAAAGGAAAGCGCCTGGCCCGGACGGTGTCCCGGGGCTTGTGCTCGGCGTCGTCGCAGAATACTGCATGGATGTACTCCGGGAACTGCTCAATGAATGTTTGAGATCCGGGCAGTTCCCGGAACAATGGAGGACTGGAAAATTGTGCTTGCTGCGGAAGGAGGCTCGCCCAATCAACTGTCCTTCTGCGTATAGACCACTGGTCTAGCATAGACGAGACGGCAAAATTGTTTGAAAAAATCCTCGCGGACCGTCTCGTCCGGCACCTCGAGGCTATCGGGCCGGGACTGTCGGAAAATCAGTTCGGGTTCAGGTGCGGCCGGTCAACAATCGATGCATTGGTCGCCCCGAAGACCCTGGCCACCGGAGCGGTGGCCTAAAAGGATGTAGTTCAGGCAGTCTCGCTCGATATTAAAAACGCCTTCAATAGTCTCCCACATGAGACTCTAAAGGAGGCGCTCCGATATTACGGGGTGCCTCCGTATCTCCGGAGGCTATTGGAGGCATACCTCGAGAGTAGGCACGTGCTCTGGGAGGGGGACGACGGGCGCATACATCGTCATAGGGTAGAGTGTGGCGTTCCACAGGGTTCGGTCCTCGGTCCGACCTTGTGAAACGTCGGATTTTATTGGTTGTTGCGGGGCCAGCTTCACCCCGTGATGGGGGTAATTTGCTACGCAGATGACACTCTCATCACGGTGAGGAGGGCTGACTTCCGTGACGCCGCCCGACTAGCAAGAGTCGGAGTAGCGCTCGTCGTTAACCGGATTGGCAAATTGGGCCTGAGAGTCTCGTTGGGGAAGTCGGAGGCTCTCCTATTTTATGGTCCCAGCCAAGGTCTCCCCCGAGGGGCACAACTCAGTGTGTCTGGGGCTGCCGTGCCGGTGCAGACCCGGATGAAGTGGAGCGGAGCGGGAACGCGAAGCACTCGCGTCTGCGAACTCGCTCCGCCGGCGGCGACCAGGGAGAGGCAGGCGCCGCTACGCGCACCTCCTCCCACCGCCTTGACGGCTGACTGGTCGTGGCCAGATGGCTAAGCGTAGGGGTGTCGGGGATAGAATGTCAATAGACGATCTCTCCGGCATCCCGTAAAAGCGCGGCAGGGATCGCTGTTGATTTTAGTGGGTATTCCGGCCGCCAACATCTATGGCCGGCGAGCAGTCTGTCACTGGCGGGGGATAGTGCGTAAAAGCATATTCACAGCGATAACAAAAAAAAAAGGCTTGGTTGTTTGTCTGCCACCTAAAGTAATAAATATATATACTCCAAGCGCCGTAGCAAAAAAAAGTAGGTTTGTAATGCAACGTACGGGACCTGCTATTTTTTTTTGGGAATATGTTCAAGGTTGTCCCCTGAATGTAAATCCAAGTTGGCGCGGTGGGGGAGGGTTCACTTCAGCCGCCATCTTGGAAAACACGTTTTGTTGAATATCTCGCGAACTGCGCATCGTACGACAAAAATTGCAGAGACCATTATTGTAGATAATAATATTTGCCATCTTTTTTATTTGAAACTTTTTTTTGTATAACACATAGGTTTTTAATTATAGCGAATCAAACTTTTTACAATATGGTTTTTACTAAATATTTATTTAATGGTCAATGATAAATTAAAAATAATGGTAACTGAATTGTAGAACATGAAATTACCTATAAATTCTATAAGAAACTTTTTCTCGTAGCATTTATAGTTTAAGAGCTATAATGCTGTAAATGAGATTATAATGCTGTATATTCAATTATGTCCCTATAAGTTGTAGTATAATATATTTCGAGTCGTTCAGAATTTCTCCCTCTTAACATTCCAACAGTATTCAGGTATAAATCCCAACCGTTTTACAAAATCGGAAGTCTCTATTAACTCGCTTCGCTACAAATGCTTCGGGAAATTGGCGAGTAAGACAAGGTTGAATTTATCACTTCTATCTCCAACACAAGATACGGCACGCTACCATTCTTTCAGAGTGTACCACCAGGTTCAAACTTGGCTTGGATTTTATCACGACGCTGAAAAATGGCGTTGGAAGCGAACTGCACAAGGGCTTGAACCAATTCGAACTGCTATGGCTCCTGCACCGTCGAGTTTGTTGCAAATAATATCGTGCAAATGCACCAAAAATTGCGGAGCTGCCTGCGGATGCCCAAAAGCTGTTCTCAAATGTTAGATTATTTGCTCCAATTGCAGCGGCCAAACATGCGACAACGTGCCAGACATATTAGATGCCATCCCAACCGAAGACCTAACCTTTGATTCGTCTCCTTCGGATATGGCGGAGGCAGAAGAGATAGATCCACAAGACGATGAGTGTCTTCCCTCGACATCGAAAAAAATAAGACTCGCACCGTAAAATAATGCGCCACTTTTTGTTTGTGTAAACAAATGTTTTTTCCGTTTTTTTGAAGTAACATTCGTAAAATTCTTTTCATTTTTGTGATTTCGATAACAATTGGAGATACATAATAATAAAAATAATAACTATTACAATTCTTACGATGTAGCGGGATGTACTATTGTTTTTTGCTACATAGACAATCTTTTATGATGATACCGTTTTAAGTAACAATAAAGATCGACAAATTATTAGTTGTTCTCCACATTATTTATAATTTTAATTGATTTGCTGCACAGCTGTATTGACATTTTTTTGAACACTTTATGCCATTTTATGCGTTATGAAATGGTTTTCGTATACAGCGAGCAATATTGCCACTGATAATGTACGAGGTGCAAGTTTTACTAAGCTGCAGCTCTTAGACTATAAGTGCTACGAGAAAAAGTTTTTATAAAATTTATAGGTAATTTCATGCTCTACAATTCAGTCACCATTATTTTTAATTTATCGTTGACCATTAAATAAATATTTAGTAAAAACCATATTGTAAAAAGTTTGATTCGCTATAATTAAAAACCTATGCGTTATACAAAAAAAAGTTTCAAATAAAAAAGATGGCAAATATTATTATCTACAATAATGGTCTCTGCAATTTTTGTCGTACGATGCGCAGTTCGCGAGATATTCAATAAAACGTGTTTTCCAAGATGGCGGCTGAAGTGAACCCTCCCCCGCCGCGCCAACTTGGATTTACATTCAGGGGACGACCTTGAACATATTCCCAAAAAAAATACCAGGTCCCGTACGTTGCAAAAAAAAAGACCCGGCGCTTGGCCTATTAGCCAATATTATTAAAGCTAGAACGACACAGATATTTTGGTTACCGAGATAAGTACGTACCTAATGATACAACCCATAAGACTGAAAACTTAAATAAGGTTTTTACATTATTATTACTATAATAAAGTACGTTTTAATATTATTATTATCATTATCATTCTTCTATATGTGCACGGTATGTTAAATTCACCAAAGGCAAAACTTCACTAACAATTCACGAAGAAGACGTAAGACTTCACTAAGTCGCAGTAACCGATAAGCAATGCTCGGCAATTCTATCGCATTAAGAAACGAGAAAATTTAAAACATATTAATGCAAAATATATCTCATTTTAATGGACATTGCCTCAGTAAATATACAACACAACAGTTGATAACAATAATACCTATCTATAGCTATTAGCTGAATATGTTTTATTTAAAAGTAATAATATAATAAAAATAAATTATTTTTTGTTTAAAGTAATATTTAATATCATGTTCGAGCTAAATTATAGTATAGATGTAACTGTAATATAATGTACTGAAGAGCTAAATAACTTATCGATATCGGCGTACCTAAGCGTAGGTACCTACCTGCCACCGAAGACAAAGATCGGGTACCGGTGGTCCGCTCGCACGGTGAAGAGAGGTGTTTGCAGGGTGGGTCCATGGGGTTGCGCGCCGCCTCTTCCGTCGCCCCGGGCCGATTTGCCGGGGCGCGACCACATCCATGGTCCCACCTTGCGAAAAAAAAAGAAGAAAAAAAAGGTACTTACCTATTAATAATTATAGACGTTTAAAATAAGACACTGAAGTACAGTTTGTATTGCGACCAATTGCCAACAGACATTTTCCTCGTCTACTATAAATAAATGTCACATGGTAACAATAATGTAGGTATATGCAATTAATTATATTTGAAAGTAACCATTTGTGGTTATTTAAGCAATGTTAGGGTCATATCTGTAACATTAATATTTATTCCAAAATTTTAATTGTATTTTACTTAGATTTTGTTTTAAAGAAAGAGGATACGCGAATTATTTCCCTAATGCGAGGCAATCCCTGGCGTTAAGGAAATAATCCTTGTATTTCTGTATACTGCTGTGTGGTTTTGAATACCTTTAACTTGTGGGTGTCGTAAAAACAACTAAGAGCTTTATATCAGCCTGAGCCTTCAATCGAACTTTTGTAATATGTAAAACGAAAGTGGAGTAAAAAATAAATAATTTCTTTTTTATATACAGAATATATATTACATACTAGCTTCGATATATATACATCGATCGTTAAAACAAATCCAATGAGCTTTCACTGTATGGATATTACATAACCAAGGTGAACGACTCTAACATTATCTAAGTCAAAGTAATAGACAATCAAGATAACAAAAACATCGATTATTTATCGATATAAGTAGCAGCACTATGAAATAAAATGAGGCCATTGTTTAATTTGAAAAGATACTAATTAAATTTGAGAAAAATAAATTAAATTAATTTCTAAATAATTTATTATGTATTAATCGCGTTATATTACTTAGGTATGTACATATTGTCGATTTAAATGTTTCACATTAAATTAATTCAAAATACAACCACAGAATCGGAACGCGACCGTTAGGTACTACACCACCGAAGTTAAAAATCGAGTACCGGTGGTCCGCTCGCACGGCGAAGAGAGAGGAATTTTACGGTGGGTCTATGGAGTCACGCGCCGCCTTTCCGTCACCCCAGACCGATTCGGCGGGGCGAGACGCATCCATAGTCCACCAATAAAAAATAAAAAGGCCTACAAAACCTACTAGAATATAGCAATAAATTCTGCAGATTTTTTTTATTATTTTAGTAAGTTTAATGTAAAAAAAATATATCTTCGAATTACAATATATAATATAATGTTCAAATATAAATCAATAGATTAAAGCTGAATCCCACAAGCGGCATCCCATCACAAGTTAAGTATTAAGTAGTTACGGTAAGCAAAATGTTCATTAACATAAGTGATCCGTTTAACTATATAGACAACTACTCACAGATACATGTTTAATATCAGAACAATATGAAAGTGCTTATGCCATAGACACCAAGGGGGATAATATTCTAGTTGGGGATGAATGAAATAGTATACGAATTTAATTTAATTAATTACGAATTTAAAATAATAATTCACCACCCCCTATTTTGCCCATGGGTGTTGTAAATTACGACTAAGGGATATCATCAAATATGGATACAACATATATACAACAGAAGAAAAACTTGAAATACCCGTTGGAGCAGCGTGATAATTGATTAATTCAAGATCATTGGATACTAAATAGATTCTTTCAATCTTGTAAGAAGTTTATCAAAGCAATAAAGAATAGCCAGTATAATTGTCTTGAAAAGAGACTCATCTCAACATTATACCTATTGTACATTGAATATTGAAAACTGTATTTTTCCATTAAACTTAACGCCATAGATTAATGCTATAATCGACAGGGGAGGGAATAAATACTGTATTCCTCCGGTTGGTACGTATGTGTATACGTACACTAGTATTACTGGTACGTGCTGTGTCGGTAGGTGGAGCCAGTGTCACGTTATCAGTACCCGCGCGATAATGAACGACGGCGCGGCTGTTAACATCTGTTTATTAACCCAAATCCATTAATTCTAGTTAGTCGTATATCGACAACGCTAATTGAACACAATGAGTAATTGTACCAAGTACATACTGTGTACGAAACATGTTCCGGTGATCGAACATGGCTTACAATGAATTACTTCGCATCAGTGCCGTATACGCACGCGATGTCTAGCCACACTTTGTTTGTAGATAGTAATTACCAAACTATAATACCTACTGAATTATCGCCAGCAAAAAAACAATATGGCCGCAGCTATATATAAGAAAGAAAGATAAGATAAATAAATAAAAATAAGATAAATAATATAAAGATAGTAAAGACAAGAAACAATACCCTAAAAGTTATATACCTATATAGCAGGCAGCTATACACCTATATAACCTTATTCTTCTTTCAAAACGATCAGTTGATTAGTTAAGGCGCGAAAGCGTACCAAATATTACACACACAGACATTCGCATTTTGTAGTACTAGTTAGGATACTTTCGCTAATAGGAAGTCATATTATGTCCCAACAGATTACCGCTCCACGTGCGCAAACAAAAACTTTATATAAAAGGCTTGATATTGTTTTACATTTCGTACGATACGAGATACTCCGCAATATGGCATTTAGTGTAGTGTCAGGATGAAAAAATGAATGACCGCATAAAAATTATTCTACGTGGGTATATCAACAATAAATACATACAATATAAATGAAAATATTAATTAATTTACATATTCACAATCAATGTATTCGTATTGAGCTACAAAACAATTTGAAAATATGACTGGAAATTAATTCTAGAACAAATCTGTTAAGTAATAGCGAATACCATTCAAATCGAAGGTACTGTAACACAGCCGCGTCAATGTTTTGTTTACTGCTACCGAATACGAACACAATTTGCCCTATGACTAGATGCGGTGCGGAATTCACATCCCATTTACTTATATTATAACCTTATTAGTTATTAATTAAATCGTTATTTCATTATATCCTGGTTTAAAATAAAATAAACTTACATATAATGATATAGGTACTATTTCAGTTGAATATTTTCAGATATTGACAATAAAACATATATGAAAGATATCCAACTTCTGCCGAGTAAAAAAATAACGTTTATTTTGCTAATTTCTGTTCGACTTTTTTAGTTCATTCCACCATTTGCAAAAATAGAATGATGGCATTTTATTAATCTTAAATAGCCTCTACCATTATAATGTTAGTTAAAGTGTTATTTTAACTACAATTAAGAGCATAGCTAGTGTAGAAAAGCTAAATAAAACCATTGATAAATAAAAGAAAACGGTTTTTTTTTCACCCAAGGTTATTATTCACTATATTACAGGTGACTTTACAAAAATAATAGATACCAATTACACCCAGACTTGGTACAGTTAATTACATATGAATTGTTATGTGTTAGAATTGAATCCGCTACACTCGGCACATGAGGTCACTACTCGAATCATTTATACAGTTAGTTTAGAGAGTGGTTAATATATATTTTTTCGCGTGTTGATGGTCTCGAAAGATAATTAAGGGATCATCAGCAGCATCCTGTTCTTATCGCAATTACTTGTAGTCAACACAATATAGGCACAATCTTCTTGCATCGCACATAGGTATTGCAAAACCTTTTGGCTATAGTTTTATGACCGGCCGCCTGGCTGCATCAGCCCTCCTTCGGAATGCAATTGTTGAGCAGACGGCATCAGATGGAGTTGGTCTAGACTGATATAAAGTTGTTAGTCGTCTTTTATGACTATCCACGAACAGTACCTACCTATTAGATGGTAGCCGTTACTACAAAGACGAAAGACGATGTAGGTATATGATATACAAATAACATCTTTTTTTTGCGGTGGGCTATGGTGTGGTCACACTCCGCCAAATAAATCCCGGGCGATGGTTGATACGGCGCGCGACTCCATAGACCCACCCTGCAATGCGCCTCTCTTCGCCGTGCGAGTGGGCCACCGGATACAAATAACATCTAGGCAAGAAAAAGAAAACTTGAAATAAAACCTTGTAGTAAATAGCACACTAGTCAGCAAGTCTCGTCTGCAAGGGATGGTATTGGATCTCGTAGTAACTCGACGACATTCAGATTCAATAGTTTCTGCTGTATCTGCTATTGCAATCAATCTTAACGCTCACATACATATATGTAGTCCTCTTATAACCTCTGTCATATCATAATGCTGTACTACTGCGCTTCATGTGGCACCTTATTTTACTTATTTATTGTGAGCCCCGAGACGGTTAAAATCGTTTCTCGGGATTACTCGAGGGTCAAACTTCGGTTTCGTTTATGGAAATTATTGTGGATCCTGACGTAAAGGACTACATTAGTGTGGTAGGATTAGTTCCACATAAAAAATGGTACAACTGGTGAATGTCGTCGTGGAGGAGGCCTGAATCCAATAATGATACGTACTCGTAGCCTCGTAGGTATATTTCTATTTACTTATATTAGAGTGCGTTAGTAGGTACGGGGCTGACATGGATATCAGCTGTACGTACAGATGTTTCAAGGAAGCTGCGATAAACAACATTGTTGACGATACATCTCGACCGACGAAGGCCACGCCGGATCGTTATCGACAACTGATAACTAACGCCATATAAAAAGGTTATCAACACGTCGTTAAGTTCTCGGTAGCGAATTAATTACTCTTTGTTTTATAGTTATTGTTTTGTTCATTGTTGTATGAAATTGTTTACTTAATAGACAATATCGACGGGGCCTATGTTTTACAGACTAATATGTACTATGTACAACATTATCATTCTCCTACTCTTATCCCAATTACTTGGGGTCGTTACAATATGTTTATCATAGTATATATTGTAAAAGTTATTGGCAATAGATTTATGACCGGCCGCCTGCCAGACGTCAACCCTCCTTGTTGACCAAACGGCATCAGATGTAATTGGCCCAGGTACTTATAAGGCTCTTAGTCGTTTTTACATCCACGAGCAAAGTAAGGGTTGGTACCTAGTATTCGAAACTACCCCACAGTCCTATGTACAACATCGGCCGTAGGAGATGGTGGGACAGGTTGTTTTTCGTGAGATTATCAGTTATATAATAAAATATGGCAATGTTACATTACCTACTAGGTACCTTATAATTTAAAATATTTATGTATAAATTATAAAAAATATAAATTATTAAAACTTTTTAATCGTTAGCATTTGAATGATATATTTAATTAATTTATTTATTTATTATAAACGTGGGTAAGTACAAATTATATTGATACACATTTATTTGAAGATTTTCATTTTACAATGTTAGACAATAGTTATATTTAGTGATCGTAGATTCGATTTCCACACAGCATATAGATATATGAGTCTCCCATGTCTAGGTGGTATAAGTATTTGTTATTTACGTCTGTAATGTTCGATGCGATATAACGCAAGGTACCTTAGTAGTCTTGGTAAGTGTTTTATATATAGATATATAAACCTGATATCTTAAAATGTGATAATTTAATCTATTCTTAAACGCTAATTACCTATTTAATATGGCCGCAGTTTCTCACCTATCTAGTTTTTACGATTCAACGTATAAAAACTTGTTGCAATTAAATAAAACTAGTTCATTCTCAAATTGTATTTAAGTAATAATATTCACATAAGCACTCGTCCCAAAGTGGGGATAGGAGTAACAATATCTACAATACATCATTCCCTTTTCTGGATCGTAGATGTCGTAAAAGATGACTTAATGATACAATAGATACCTATAGATACAAAGAACATCAATGCAAGAGAAAAATCTCGATATAACTCGTCAGATCGGGCTCGTCAGTGTCAATTTCCCTCCCATAGCGCAGAAAGCTCGAGCCCAGCAGTGGGACGTATATGACCTGAGATAATGATGAAGATCTGGATACATTGTCGGTCAAATATAAAAGTGACATTAATCAAAAGACCAAATTTTACAGTCCTACACGCATTAATATGCATTCAAAGAGTTTTTTTTTCAACTATCAATATGGAGGTTTAACGTAGAATGACACTTTTATGAGAGATATAACGTTTAATTTGATCGTGTGTATTTTTTTATTAAAATAAAACTTCAATAAAACGTTTTAACAATAATATCAATTTTCAAAATATTTGAGAAATATCAATTTTCTTTTTAACAGACAACATATTAGTTACTAATACTTATATATATACTTAGGTATATGAAGTTACACCTAGTCTTGCCATAAATACTGTAACAAATTAAACATTTTTCTATTGCAAATACCTAACATTTATTACTTTTACAGTGTGTTAGTTTAATACAGAAATTTAAAATATAAAAAGCTTATTCGAAGTGGTCTCCACTGGCTGCAATACAGTCCTTTAAACGTTGAGGCCAGTTGTCAATAGAAGCACGCACTCTTTCCATGGGAAAATTCTTCACTTCCATTCATATGGATCGTTTTAGGGACCCAAATTATCATTGCGTTTAGTGCAAGCCGTACCTACTCTTTAAAACTGATCATAAATCATAATCCAGCGGATTACATCGGTACTAAACGACGGCCAGTCTTCAGCTCTGATGAAGTCCGAAACGTTCGTTTTCAACCAAGACTGCGTAAACCAAGCTTCATGACCCGCCGAGTCTTGCTGGAAGGACCATTCTTGGTTATTGAACATGGTGTTGTCAAGGGGCTTCACCGATTCGGTTCTCTTTATCACCCCACTCCATTTTAATATCGCAAAATATTGTAGGTACAATGTATTGGCGTCAAAATGAGAAAACACAATGAACATACATACATACATATCATCACGCCATATCCCTTGCAGGGTAGGCAGAGAGAACAGAGTGCCAGAGAACTCTATCTCTGCATACTTCACTCGCTTCCTCAACATTCATAATTCTCTTCATACACGCTCGCCGGTTTCGGAGACTCTTGACTCCACCTTCCTTCAGTACATGACCGATCTGGTCTAGGTAGGTTAGTCTCGGTCTCCCTCGGTACCTACATCCTTCCACTTTCGCATTGTATATCTTCTTAACCAGGCGTTCGTTCGGCATTCTTTCCACATGTCCGAACCATCGGAGCATTCCCTTTCGCATCTTTACACCAATACTCTCTTTCATACCTACTCGCTCTCTTACGTCGTCGTTACGAATGCGGTCGGTCAGCCTAACTCCACAGATTTTTCGCAGAGATCGCATTTCGACCGCATTAATTTTACTATCATACTCTTTTCTGCATACCCAACTCTCGCTTCCATACAGTAATGTTGGGACAAGCACTGCGTTATGTATTGCTACACGTGCCTTCTGGCTGAGGTGGTGGCTGCCGAAAAGTTGCCCCAACGCTCCGTTCACTCTATTTCCCGCATTCACTCTTCGCTCTATATCAGTGGTGTACCTTCCATCTCGGCTAAATCCACATCCAAGATATACAAATTCATCCACTTGCTCTAGTACATCATTACCTATTGTTACTCTTACATCTGTTCTGGTTTTATCTCTTTCAAAGACCATTATTTTGGTTTTGCTCACATTCACAATGAACAATCATATAAAAATGACAGAATCCAAATGTAATATTTTGTTTATTTTTAATTGTAACAATATTTATGGCCAGACTAAGTATTAAGTATAAGCGAGTGAAGTATGCAAGGATAGAGTTCTCTGGCACTCTGTTCTCTCTGCCTACCCCGCAAGGGATATGGCGTGATGATATGTATGTAGTTATGTATGTATGTATGTACTAAGTATTAACAGAGCTTAAGCGATATGGCTAACGCGGTAAATGACTCGCCACATTCTGATTTAGTATCTATTCATTTGTGACTTTAAGATTAACAATGATCTAAGAGCTCTACCAAACACCAGCATAGTCCAGCTGCACTCGTGTAGGTGATACCTATATAACGAAAATTATGAAATAAGAATCATATTCCATGTACATATTTGATTAGTATTTGCCAAGTTTTAGGATTAGATACCTACGCGAAAGAAATTTGAAATTGGTTTTAAGTACTTTATTTTTTTTAATTCTTTTTCACATTTTCATGCATTGTCATCCACCTCTGAGCTATGATCCTAATTTCAATCTATAATCTAATTGTCTACCTCATCGGGAAGTTAGTTTAAGACCAATTACCAAATTCCACCCGGACAACTAATAAAAACATGGCAAAACATAGAGAAGAGAAATGCTTTATTTGTAACAATTTCATGTTTGAGTTAAAAAAAAAACAAAAAAATTAAATTAAAATTAATTTGCAAATTATTAGAAAATGGTCACAAATCACAATTAAGCATAGTGCTGTTCGCATAAAGATACCTAGCTATATATAAAGATATATATATATGTGTGTGTGTGTGTGCGTGTGTGTGTGACGTGTGTGTGCGCACAGATGGCGTGTTCGAGGCGCAGGAGGAGGGTCGCGAGTGTGTCAACTGCGGCGCGAACAATACGCCGCTGTGGCGACGCGACGCCACCGGCCACTACCTGTGCAACGCGTGCGGCCTCTACCACAAGATCAACGGCGTCAACCGACCCCTGGTGAAGCCGAGCAAGCGGCTGGTGAGCATCCCCGCACATGTACTATAGTAACGCGCTCTGTCTGCAACAGGTGCCGACGCGGACCTACTCACGCGCTTCTATAAGGAGGGCACCGTGCAGAGATGGATGAGTGTCGAGGGCATGGCCAGGGGCATGAAGAAGGTGAGTCGGTGGCGTGTAGGTTAGTGCATGCTCCCCCCTCCGTACCCGTCCCGCCTCCCGCCGAGCCGTCCAGCGCACGCCCCCGTACTTAGTCTATCCTTTACCTATCGCAAGGGCTTTGGCGAGTGTTAGGAGACTACACGCTACCACTCCCTCCTTCAATAGTCGCTACGCTTTACAGCACCACGCTTGCGCACGCCGACCGCGACGTACATAGAGACAGCTGCACGTGGGGGGCGGCGCTGCGGCCCTGTGACGTCACGGCGGCCGCGCCTCGACGCGCACAAGATGGCGCGCGCTCCGTACTAGCGAACGTTGTACGCATGCGTGGTGCTGCCTCTTAATCTTTTCTTCATTTCCTTGGTGTATGGTGCCCTCTTTATTACCATTTCATACTCACTTAACGCAATGGTTCCCAATTAATTTCACTTCAGTATCAATTACAGAATTATGTACCTAATACAAATTCATTTAAAGTTGGTGTGTAATACCTACATTTTTATTATGAAGTTGTTAACCAAGAGTTTGTTTTTTTTGCTTATTAATTACTTATTTCACGTGGTGACTGAGTAAGAATATATTTTACCAGCATTTCATTTTCTATTTGCGTCGTAAAATGCGACAGAGATATATATAGCACATAATATTGTGATATTAACGAAGCGAAGACAATCTCGTAATAGATCCTTATTAGATACTTGTGTGTAATATATACCATAGTAAGTCAATTTCCTTCTCATTGGCACTTATAGTGGGACGACCCGAGAGCGACTGAGAGTCCCTGTCCACAGAGAGAAAGAATTGCTTTATCGTGACATTTTCAATTATCGCCTTTGATATAGGTACTTACTGAGGGTACACGCGTATCATCAATTGGGAACAATTGCCTTGGTGTTTGTATAGCTATTTTATTAGCAGCATGTCTAGTAGATATATCAGTACCTACCTAACCACTTTATAACTATGTACCTACCTACGAACAATTTACTTTCAGTTTTACGAAACGAGTTTAACTAATTGAATGTGAATTTGTAATGTGGATTTGAAAATTTAACTTTACAAATGACTCTAATTTTGTTGTTTATCTATTCTGTGTTACGTGTGTACCTACAGAGTGATAATGGCTACTACATTTAATTTGTATTAGGTTTAACTGTAATGAGCCGGGCAAGATATGTTACAATATAAAGCCACTTGAATTTCAAAGACAATTAACAACCGAGGCCGTTTAATTAAACTTTCAATTGAACTCAAAAGATAAATGATTAATGTTGTCTGTTCACAAAATTGTCTTTAGATATATTGATATGTACCTAACAGTTTAACTAAACATTGTCCTAACCTATTATTTTTTAATTAAATAGTTTTTTCATTGATAGATAGGTACCTATACATTTAATGATTGACATTTCCGGGTATCTGCGATAGATATTTCGGTGAATTAAAACCAAAAAGTTCCTATTGCAATTATGCAACATATCTATCTTTTCAATCTATTTTGCTTTAACTTAAATAAACAAATACCTAAGTGAATAGATTTAGATACAGAGAATTTAGAATGAAGAGTTGTTATATAACAATTTGTATAAAAAACGCCTGTTCAGCATTATGTACCTATATGAATTTCAACAAAGCGTAGCTTTATAATTGTTAGGCGCTGATAATATAGGTAGGTACCTACCTATCCAATAAATTAGAATCAACTTTGGCACTTCTAATTTTAGTGGCACGCTTTCCACAGTTTTCTGCCCGCAGCTATAAATATGTTGACTCGTCGGGGGTAGGTAGGTACCACACTCTCTTAAAATTAGCCTTCATTCGGCGAGCGAGAGAGCCGGCAAATTAAGTCTCTCTCCTTATGATGGGCTGTCCTTAATATTGAATGTGTCTGTGAGTGACAAATACCTTTTACTATTTAGTTTAGTTGCTTGCTCGTCTGCCATGGAAGGCATTAAATAGTATTTGTGGTGCGATGCCTCGCGAACAGTAATATGTATGTTTGCAGTCGGCACAGCGGCGGCACGGACAGTGTTGCACCAATTGTGGTTCACGTAACACGACCCTGTGGCGACGGAACAACGACGGCGAGCCAGTTTGTAACGCGTGCGGACTTTACTTCAAACTGCACGGTATTAACAGGTACGTACCTAATATATAAGTAACAGATTTCTACGTCGTGACTATTTAACAATACAACGTCATTATCATCATTCAGCCTTGCGCTGTCTACTGCTGGACGTAGGCCTCTAGGGTAGTCCTATTAGCCGTCATAATTGACAACAGTGACGGGTTTAGGCTCGCGAGATAGGCACAGATGGCTATTTAGATTCAGCGGGCTTTACACTTTGCGACAGTAGATACTGTAATGAAGACCTCAATGCGAGGTTGTATCTATTCCATTTTATATCAGTATGAAAAATTTTTTGCTCGTAGTTCCCAAATTTTTATAAATTTGCAGACGCTTAAATTATTTACTGGTGGGTTTTTTTATAAAAGCAATTCTATTCACTAGGCAGGTGCTAATAAACTCTATTGTTATTTCTCAGACCTTTAGCGATGCGAAAGGATGGTATTCAAACACGAAAACGTAAACCGAAGAAGGCGGGCAACGGGACGAAACCTCCGCAGGAGACGAACAAGAAGGATGACCACAGCTCACCCGGGATGGACGGTATGTTTATTAACATTTTATGACAACGAAAAGGGGGTGGGAGCATTGATGTATTAAAAAACCCAAGATACACACTCAGCGACTCAAAACCGTCCGCATAAAAAGAGCGCATTATTTAAAATTATGCGCTCTTTTGAAATAGTCTTGCGTCGCTCGCGTCTGTTTGCGCTCGTTAAAAATGCCGAAGTGTTCGATGAGAAATTGTAAAAATATTACGTCAAAACGGTTAAAAAAGGATGGGATATCGTATTTTCGGTGAGTAAAAGAGTTTGTTGATTTGTTTTTGTTGTTTTTATGACTAAATACAGGACGTAATATCTGATTTTGATTTAATTTGTTTAAAAACTTCACTCACGGTCCAAATATAATACGACAAATTTCAATGGCCGCTTTTTCAGTGTAAGAACGACTACTACACGGCCTTTTATTTTAGTCGCATAATCCAAACGACCCTGTTCGTATTTAATGGAGTCGATTTTTTTTTATTGTATTTAATTTTTTAATTAATAAGTTTATTCACTTTGAACTTTTTTGTATTTAGTTTTTAATGAGTATTTATACGTTAGAAAATATATTAGAATAATTATATTGTTCTTAATAGAATACGGGTGACTATTGAACAAGACTAGTTGTTTTATTTGCATATTTTATTTCTAATTTTTATATTTTAGTTTTCCTCGTGACCCAATACGATGCGGAGAATGGACATCAATCGTTAGTCAACAAAGGCGTGAAGATTTTTTTAAGCCGACTAATTCAAGCGTCGTTTATTCTGAGCATTTTTTGGACGAAGATATGTATGTATATTAAAAATCAAATACAAACGCGATAGAATCCGTAAAAGTAGATTATTTCAAATTTAAATAAATGATTTTACGAGTTAATATTTGTTTCATTGATGTACACATGTCCTTCCTGCCCAAAAACATATTTACGCTCAGGTAAAAGTATAATTATGGGTTTAGAACACAATTTAACTAACTCTTAAAATACTAACTCAATGTCTTATAATAAAAAAAATATACAAATATTCGTCTTCACTCCATGTCCTGTCCTGCCGGCTAACTTCGGTCGTAAAAAAATGATAGGTTATTGAACACTGCTTTGTAATAACAACTTTAATAAATGCGCGTAAGATTGAATTTACAAAAAATATGTTTATAGCAAAACTATAACTACGTAGGTATAACCATTGAGTGTTTGGTGACAGTTTGGAGTGCTACTTTTGTTTGAAACTGTGCATCTTGGGTTTTTATATATCAATGGGTGGGAGTAATAAAAAAAAGCATATTAGAATTTAAATAAAACCGGAGGTGTCAAGGGACACCCGGATGGAACGAAGTTCTATTTTAATTATATAATTTTTTTCTGCCTTAAGCGATTTTTATCGTTATATTTTAGCCAATTTGCAAAATATCTTTATAAATTATAGCCTATGTGTTATTCTGATGTGCAAGCTATATTACTATAAATTTCATCAAAATCCATTCAGTTCAGTAGTTTTTACGTGAAAGAGCAACAAACATGTTCACATCCATACATTATTACAAACTTTCACGTTTATAATATTAATAATAGGATATACAATTCCACTAGACTACCAAAACTTTTCGGCCCCGAGCTCGAACGCGAGCCGGCCACGCGGCCCGGTCCACGGGCGAAAATAATTTCGTTGCGCATTATTTTGATTTTGCTATATCTCTTAAGGTATTGATTTAATTTGCATGGTCTGAAGGAAAAAAAATATCTTCATGAAATGCTCAAGCCAACTAATGTATTTAAAATGATAAGGATTAATACAGTATTTGTGTAAATAGCTTTTCAATTACCGTTTTATAATAGAACATTTTTTAAAGTATTAAAATGGATATAGTATGTTATCCTTAAGAGATAGATATATACCATCGCGGACTTTTTTGTAGGCCTTTTTAAGCTGTATAAGACTGTAGTACTTTATTTTGATCTATTTCATAGGGTTCAGCCAGCGTTTGCAATGTAAGCGCAAAATAATGTGTTTATTTACGACATCACATTAGAAACCTCTAAAATTATCAGTGTTTCTCTAGTACATTATGCATATATTATACATATAAACCTTCCTCTTGAATCACTCTATCTATAAAAAAAATCGTCGCGACACCACACTGTTCAATGCGAAATAGAAATGAAAATATCTGGCTTGCTTTCTATAAGAGAACCGACGAGCGACGCCGCACAGCTTACAATAGCTTACTATAGCAAAAAGTGTCGTGACAACTTTTCGTAAGAATTTTTTCCGTCTAGCCCCCTTTCACAACGCGCGATAAGGAACTTCGTTCCAAAATAGTATTGTTTAAGAATAGTATTTCGTTCAGTTCGTTAGTATTACCTAACAAATATATACAAATTGTATATATCTGTTAATAAGGTCACTTCCACGTAGAACTTATAAGTAGTCATACTTACCTACCTGCACTGGTGTGAGAGGCGCGTGCCGATTTACCAAAATAATGTTTATGGGCATATGCACAGTATGCACTTAGTTGATAGTTATTTTTTACTAAACATAACAGTCGCCGTATCGCATTTTCATTTCAAAACAATTAGTTAGTTAGGTAGGTACTATTTAAGGTACGGCCAAACCTGCGCGTCCAACACGCGGGACGCGAAACTCGAGCGTCTAAAAGCGCGTACAATAAGTCACGCGCCGTGGTCGCTTAGGTGTGCATGGCGCCAGTGTGTGTGTGTGTGTATTGTATATGAAACAGCGTGATTAATTTCCCTCCTATTGAATAAATGTTTCTTATCCAGTAGTGAGACGTGGGTATATGAACTGAAAGCATCATCATTCTCCTGCTCTTATCCCATTTACTTGGGGTCGACACAATATGCACTCCCCCTATATCGTACCTACATATTGCAAACGTTATTGGCAATAGTGTTAATCCCGGCTGCATGCCTGACGTCAACCCTGAGTTTGCCCAGGTCGATATAAAGGTCTTAGTCATATTTTACAACATTTACGAGTAAAGTAAGGATTGGTAATATTCGTAGCCGTTAGGTAGGTAGGGGAGGCCGGGGCTACAATATTCGTAGCCGTTAGGTAGGTACCTCACAGCATATGAGTTGAAATGATAATGAAAATATTTTTAATTTCAGATAGCAAACAAAGTTTAGGAGAGATGCCACTCCAGCTGAGTCAGCCCATGGTGAGTCAGGGTGTGAAAGCACGGGGTGGCGAGGCTGGTGGCGCGGGCACGTCGCCGCACGCGCATTCGCATGCGCACACGCACGCGCAGGCGGGGGGCGGGGCGCACGCGCACGCTCAGTACAGTCCCCTGGCGCTGCCGGGCGCTCCATTCCTGTCCAACCCGGCGCTGTTCAACATCAAGAGTGAGCCGAGCGCCGCGGCCGGGTACGACGCGTACGCGCCGCACTCCGGCGGACACTACCACACGCAGCAGCACTACCTGCACGCGTTACAGGTCAGTATTGATAACTTCCAAAGTAATCAACCTCGTACAACTACAACTTCAAATTACCTAAAATTAATCATTTTATGGGCAGACTTTGAAAATATACAGATTCACAACTTGTGACTGTTGGTGGTTAAACACTGTGTGGGATAGAGTGGGAGTAGGTAATCTGTAATCCCATCGCTATACGGGGAATTACCATGTAAATCGGCGATAAGTAGTGACCGGTCATAAAATTATTGCCCAAATTAATTGCAATAGGTAGGTACCTATGTATGATGAAAGAATATCAACATATTCTTCGACACCAGGTTGACTGCAAGGATGGCGTAGAGATACCAATCTACCGCGCCAGTGTCGCAGGCTCTATTACCAGAACAATCGTTTGTGCGATCCATACATTGTTGTTCCGAGTGCGGGTGTAATCTGTCAGTTATTTATATTTGTATAGTCTCTCGCAGTACAAGGATTATTTCCTTAGTATGTAGGTACAGATTTGTTTAAGGATAAAGTAATTGGGATAAGAGCAGGGTCATGATGAGTGACAATGAATTTTTCAACAATCCTGACCAGCATGGTACAGTACGCCCACCTGGCGATGCCAGCTATCGTGAAAGCGATGGTCGACAGCGTTACGAACTGGGACGCGGTCGCCGCCTTTTGCGAGGCAGTCACCTCGCAGAAGGAGGTGCCGGAACGAGTCCGGGAGGATTCCCTCGACTCGGGCCGCCACCGGCGTCCTAAGCGGCACAGGCGCGATTACCTTCGGCTGATGCTGCCCTAGCCTAGGCATCGGGTGATGGGACCGGAGACTAGTCCGGTCACCCGAAGTGAGGCCACCGCGTGAGAATGATGCCCCGATGGCGAAAGCTGTCGGGACATCGACTTGAGAGGAACCTGCGAGGGTAAACCGCCGGGCGGGCCACCGAAGACAAAGATCGGGTTCCGGTGGCCCGCTCGCACGGCGAAGAGAGGCGCTTTGCAGGGTGGGTCCATGGGGTCGCGCACCGCCTCTTCCGTCGCTCTGGACCGATTTGGCGGGCCGTGACAACAGTCCATCGCAAAAAAAAATGGTACAGTAGGCAAAGTTTCCTGGCAATGTGGAGGAGACCTGAGCCCATTAGTGGGATCTATATTATCCGAGATAATGACTGACGTATATGATTGGAAAAATCTAGTTTTTTGTTATCTGACTACACCAGAAACAAATGAATCTATTGGAGCAGGCAATTTAACCGAACACGGAGAGCCTGTCAAGAGTCTCCGAAACCGGCGAGCGTGTATGAAGAGAATTATGAATGTTGAGGAAGCGAGTGAAGTATGCAGAGATAGAGTTCTCTGGCACTCTGTTCTCTCTGCCTACCCTGCAAGGGATATGGCGTGATGATATGTATGTATGTATGTACGGGGGGCCTTGTGTGTGTCACTTATGTTCCATCCATCCATAAACGTCCACTGTTGGACATAGGCCTCCCCACGAGAATGCCATTCATAACAATCCTGTGCCACCTGCATCCAACAGTTTCCTGCGACCTTCTTGATGTCGTCAGTCCACCTAGTCACTTATGTTACAGGTTACAGCTAAGGTTCTCATAAATGATTGTATGATTCTAAATAATATCTTATTAATAATTTCAGTACGGTCTCGGCAACGGCGAGGAGGAAGAAGCAAGCGGTTTCCTACACCAGCGCAACGTGACTGCGCATGCCAAACTCATGGCCTCCACGTAGCAGTGACGCGACGCTTACCGAGCTTCGCGTCTCCACATTAGCTGAACGAAGGTCCACGATCTGGACACTTCGTTAACAACGTTGCCCCTGTGACGTAGAGACAAATCAAGTGTGAACAAATTTGTTCAATAGTGAAAATGTGTTTTAGAATCATCGTTGAGCTTATCAGCTAAACGATATTAGGTACCTATGTATTTAAAGCAATATGAACAATTTAGCTCGGCGTCTATTTGCGATTAGCGGTACTTAAGTTCTTAGTCCATTTGTGAAATTTACGTGGAATTCATTTGTATTAAGTATCGTACGATGGCTTGTAAATATATATTGTATTGATAATAACGAATATATAGTGTTGTATTATAATTGTTAGTACAAGTTCAGTGTTGACTACGTACCGATACTACCCCGAGGGTATTTCGCATTGAAGTAGGTAGGGATCCCACCAATATACGAGTGTTGCCACTCTATACACTGAACCCACAGTCCTGGGGTGATCAGGGCACCTCACTACCTACGTCAATGGTATTCGCCTCACTGACTGATGCGATAGTAACGCAAGTATTATCTATTTAATTATAACGTTCCATGACAATTATAATCTCAAAAAAAAAACTAGTCTTATGATTCTCTACTAGCGCAAGTTTTTCTAAGGTTGCTATCAGACTAGCGGACCGTCCAACTATTCTTTAGTCAAGAAATCTCACTGTAACACGCCAGTCTGGCAACGACCTTACCTGATACTGTAGGTACTGTGTAAATAATTCACGTAGGTATATACGTAACTAGACATTTAAGGTTGAACAGTATTCAGATTACTCCACCTCAGTGGTGTCCCAAATCCTTGGGGACGTCATAAGTTTCTTAATTCGACTAATATAAAGCTTCCATGATTAGTCTCCTAAGCTGTTAACATTCTTTCCTCGTAAGTTGATGAAAGATTAATACTAGTAAAACGGGCTATTAATTAATTATCTCAGTACAGAATAAATGGAAGCGATTTATGGTAAAAATCTCTGTATATGTAATGACAATATTATTTTGAATGTAAGATCTGAATATATAATGTACACTAAACAGTCTTTCTAAGAACAGTCAGTTTATTTCTAAATAGTAAAGGCTAACTAAGCGACTGTTATTGGACAACATTCTGTGAAATTATAAACAGATGGGAGTTAGCAAACGAACATTATGGCAATGAGGTATAATAATGAACACTTTGTAACGAATCTAAGGTTTCGATCTTGGTCAACGCAGCACCGCTACGTGGTAACCATAATCTGTTTGGTTTCCTTCTTTATGGCTCTATGATCCCCAAATTAAAACTATTACTAAATGTACCTATGATTTATACTGTTCATTTTATAACCCCTTCACAATTTGAGATGTTTTTGTAAACATATTAAAACATTGTGGGCAATAAAATATTCCAATACTAACTATTGAGGTCCAAAAACTAGATGGAAATAATTGTTATATAAATTACTGAAGCCCACTTTTGTAAATTCATACAAGATGTAAAAATAATATCTGAACAAAACCATTTGTGAAGTATTATAACATATTTAATTTTACCATTTGGTTAGAGCGGTTAGACTGACAATGGTAAGGTCTACGGATTTCGACTCCTACACCGAGTATTTTTGGTTTCGTTAGTACATTCTCATTACTACCCCTTAATTAATAATCTAAGAGCCTTATCCTGTAAGCATAATGATATTTCAAATGATTTATTTAATCTGTAAAATGGTACTATTAATTAAATATGTTTTTGGATATTTACTATGTAACTGTTGGATTTATAATTTCCCTATAGATACAACTGCATAATTCGACTGATTTGACAGTACGCTTTGAAGTTCATAGTTTACTCCGCTATTCAGAATTCGACGAGTCTGTGTTGTCACACTTCGGAACGATAAAAAAAAACAATAAATGTTAATAAGCGTTTTGTATTAAGATTTAGTTACTTATGGTAGAAAATTTATTTGCGTTATGTACATCCGGAATATAATAGAAATAATATTCTTTGCCTACCATACTAGATAGTCGACAGGTAAGTCCAGCCGCTGTTTCGGTCGTCATTTATATAGACTTTAATTAGAGTACATCATTTTCGTCATTCTGTGGCGAAAAATGCGACTACCACATGAGTAAATAAACGTACAGAGACCAAGCTTCTAAGGAGCGAGCAAAATTGTTACCTATTCTGATAGGGTTGGCACATGAGGATGAAAATAAATACACAAAACGTTTGTCAGCTTTTATATGTATGGATATTTTTTTACAAATTGCTTACTCTTAAATAGTTTTTTATTTTGTAATTTTTGATTTTTAATAATTTGTATCTCTTAATCGAATGATAAATTCTAAATCTAATATAATTAAAAAATATGTTTTTATTTTTTCGATTGTTGTTCATGCACACAGTACAATAAATCATATTTACACTCTTTCTAATTAATTCAAATTTAAACAAACACGCACGACGCGATGCACAGCGAGCGATGAGTGAGCCCTTTGTTTGAGCACTGGCCGAACCAGCCTAAACAGGTTTCGTTCCATACGTGACGAGCCGCCAGTGCACACGCACACACACACATCATACTTGTAGTGATGTACCTACCGTGGCGCGGTTGTTTGAATGTTTGTCTCTGTACGTTTATTTACTCATGTGCTACTACTACTCATACTATACATAAGGATTGTGTAAGTGTTGATATTAAACAACACTGACTGAGCACAGTGACTGCCATGAAATGACGTCCAAGAGGCAAATCAATAAATACATTGTACCTTTACAATGAAAACGAAACTATTCAAAATTGATCTAAATACATAAAATAACTTTCAAAAATTTAACTAATATTTATGTCCATAAAAGAAGAAGCTATCCTTATATTTAAGCGATTTCCAAACACAAGTAGATAACTATAAAGATTAAATTATTATGTTATTATTATTACCCAACAGTAGATTTTGTTTCCGAGTCGTTCTCATTCAAAAGTTACATTTAAATAATTTTAACGAATTGCATTTATTATAACTGTATATATTAATAATAGAAAAAGTTTAAATATTAATTATGTTTATATAAATAAATATATGCACATGTTTATTATCACAGAAATAATGGTCACAACGGCTAACAACTGGAGACTAATATCCAAAAGCGAATTTCACTAAAAATGTACATTCAAAAGTATTTTGGCCTCAAACTGAATGGACATTAAAGTCTCAAGTGTTAATTAACATAGCAAGTGATATATGTACGAAATGAATTTGTATGTATATGTATGTAATATGAAATATATAAATGAGTGCACACTATTGCATTTTATTATAACTCTTACATTTTTTTCATTTATGAAGATATATATCAAAGAATAAATCATTGTGTGGCTTTACCACATACCTTGGTATTTCTTTCTTAAATTGTCTATGGTGACAGACGAGCAAACAGCACACATGATGACAAGTGATGCTGTCGCTCACGAATCTTTACAAAATACCTGAGACACCCAGGCCAATGCCTGCCATGAAGAAAGCGTATTTCTTAGACTTTGTTTAAAGGACATGTAATAGGGCTTGGAAATCACCAAAGCAGGTAGTTCATTGCAGATCCTTCACATGCACTTTAGAAACATAATTAACAGGCCCAAATTATACATAGACTAGGATTATGACTTACTAGAGAATCGTATAGCACAAAATCAAACTCTTAACATCTGGTACCGGAGGTTGGTACTTACAGTGCATATCATCCTATAAATAACATAAGGATCTAACTACATTAATTGAGGTAATTTTAAAATTGCTTAAATATCTTCTTTGTAACACTTCTTTCTCAAGTTCAATCTGTTCCTGATGTAATATCCTGTAGTGCATCTCCCGTGAGCCTGTAGTAACACCACTGCTCAGTCTTAGTGAGATTTACAGCACCTCTATTCTCGTAGAATGAACGAGCTGGGTTCCATTCCAAAACATGGAAGTCTAACCGATTACTTCCAGCTGACTTGGCTTCCTGTAGACAATGTTTCTATGTAAAAACTTTGCAATGATGCTATTGGTGCATTGGTCTATTTTATCAGTCAATATCATTTTATAAATAAATAAACTATACTCTAATTTAGATATTAAAAAGACGGTTGTTCTTTAATCAATAAATTAAAATATAATTGTTTTATTTATTAACTATGAATTTTCTTCTATACATTCATCCTATCAATGTCCACCATTGAACACAATACTCTCTAATAGGGAATAATGCCATTATCACCAAGCTCAGCAGGCAGGTACGTCATTGCAGTTGTTATAAATTATCCAAGAGAATATTGCAACCAGTATGTTTATGATTCTCACAGTAAAGGTACGTATATCGAAAATTTGTAACCTCAACTTGCCATCCAACATGAGGGCTCTATACTGAATTACATTTCATTTTATGCATATCAATATTTATAATGTAATCATAAATGTTCTGATCTAATATTCAACAAATTAACAATGAATGTGTAAGAATAGTATCTTATACTTCAAATAAAGTATTCTCATAAGTTGTTTAGTTACCATGACACACGCAGGTGGATAAATTTTCCTATCATGGTAAATGAGACAGGCATATAGAATGGGTATATGTATATTCTACATACATAGACAATAATATTACTGGCAGTGCTGTGACTGTTAATATCATAAATTGCATGGAAATTGCGAGCTTGATTACTGAGCATTATAGTAGTGTATTACCTGTGCTACAGCTTTAAAGAGTTTCTTCCCAACTCCCTTGCACCTTTCACTGGGCCGCACATACAAATCTTCTAACATCATGGAGCACCCTTCCCATGTAGAATAAGTAGGAAAATATAATGCATATCCCACCACAGTGTTACTGCTTGATGAACTGTCCACGGCTATCTTACATCGAAAAGCAGGTGGTTCTCGAACAAAACCATCATACTCTAGATCTGAAAAATGATAAATATGTATAAATGCTTTGTTTGTTAACATGTGACCACATGTCAGTAAATATTATTTGCTGATATATTATTGACTTACCTTTAACACTCATCTTAGGCCCTTCTGGCATTTTCTCAAAGTCAGCTAATTCCTATAACCAGTGAGGTAAATTTTATTCTTATGGAGTTGTATGCTTATCCAGCTAGTTTGGAATTTATATATGCTTTATAATTTAAAGTAGGTGATCAGCTATTACACTATGGAATGATCCCTGTAGATAGGGATCAGGTTATCATTTCCACTAATTATAACTTTATCAAGAGAGGTCATCACCATTATCAGGCGGGCGATCAATACCTTAATGAACCAGCAGAACCTACAGTTTACTTATTTACGTCTATGCTTAAAGAAAGAAGACATACTGCTTCAATCATGTACCTACTAGACACTTTCCAGTATATAGGTAGGTAAACAATTAAAATATAAATAAAAAGAACCTGTATCATTTCAGCCAGCGTTGCCATGTCTTCTTTCGTAGCTGGACGAATCTGTATATTACCCTCAGCCATAGTTTAATTAATATAGAAATATACAAAATCAGCCCTATAGTATACTGCCCCTTTAATTATAAATATAAATTATAAACTATAAAGAATAATTAATAGATTTAACAGAGTATGGAGTAAGGATGGTGATCTGAGATCGATTAATCAAAGAATCGATTTTTGGGTGTAAAAAAATCGTTCTTTTTTAATTGATACGAAGCCTTGCATCGGTGAATCGATATTTCAACCTAGAAAGTTGACGTTTGTTTTTTTCTGTTTTGATACAAAATATAAAGTTATTTGGTTGAATGTACTTAACATCGAGAATATATGAATATAATTTGGAAAATCCAAAAGTGCACGCCTCATAATTTTTATATTATTTATCATTTACTATTAGTAGCCTTTTTTAAAAACAAGCTTTTATTATTTGCTAATAAAATAAAATAAAAAGTTGAAAATAAATTAACTAAAAAATCATTAAATAATAAATTAACTCTAATAAGACATATAACACTTTATAAGTTCATTGTAACCTTTAACGATAATTAAGCTTCTTCGTCTACTACAAAATAATTCCATATCGTATATAATTATATATTTTTAACACTAAAACTTAACACCATAATTATTAAATCTTTCCGTTTCAATCACAGTCCCAGTTTCATAAATAAAAGCGTGTTACATTTTGATGGTATGATTAAGAACATTTGGCACCTTCTTTTTCCTATGGCCAGCTTCCAGGTCCAACATCAGACCCTAGTTACCATATAGTATCAAAGTACTCGTCAAGACGAATCAAACGAGTCCAAACTCGATGGAGTTGCGTAGTTTAATTACGGAGTTCCTATGGCCCGCTTCCAGGTCGATCGTCAGACCCTAGTTACCATATAGTATCAAAGTACTCGTCAAGACGAATCAAGCGAGCCCAAACTCGAAGGGTTGCGTTGTTTAATTACGGAGTTCCTATGGCCAGATCTCCGGTCCATCGTCAGACCCTGGTTACCATATAGTCTCAAAGTACTAGTCAAGACGAATCAAAAGAGCCCGTACTCGATGAGGTTGCGTCATTTAATTACGGAGTTCCTATGGCCAGTTTCCAAGTCCATGATCAGACTCCGGTTTCCATATAATATCAAAGTACTCGTCAAGACGAATCAAGCGAGCCCAAACTCGAAGGGTTGCGTTGTTTAATTACGGAGTTCCTAGGGCCAGATCCTCGGTTCATCGTCAGATCCTGGTTACCATATAGTCTCAAAGTACTAGTCAAGACGAATCAAAAGAGCCCGAACTCGATGAGCTTGCGTCGTTTAATTACGGAGTTCCTATGGCCAGCTTCCAAGTCCATGATCATACTCTGGTTTTCATATAGTATCAAAGTCTTCGTGAAGACGAATCAAGCGAGCCCAAACTCGATGGGGTTGCGTTGTATAATTACGGAGTTCCTATGGCCAGGTTCCAGGTCCATCGTCAGACCCTGGTTACCATATAGTCTCAAAGTACTCGACAAGACAAATCAAACGAGCCTAAACTCGATGAAGTTGCGTCGTTTAATTACGGAGTTCCTACGGCTAGCTTCCAGGTCCATGATGAGACCAAACTCGAAAGGGTTGCATCGTTTAATTACGGAGTTCCTATGGCCAGCTTCCAGGTCCATCATCAGATCAGCTCTATGTCATAATGATATTGCATTGTCATCCGATTTAAATATGGATGCACAAATTCAGCTCAATCGGAAACCGGGAAGTGAACCAAATTCAAATTGCAAGATTTAATTACAGACAACGGGACAGGTGAAACTAAATATAAGCTTGTAATGAAAGAAAAGAAATACTTTTGAAATTTTGTGCCATTCTCGACCTAGAGCTAAACATAGCTGTATAGGCTGAATGGGATTTATTTCCTTTGCCTGTCTGAATGGACGAACAAAAAAATGTAAACGAACCCAATTTTCATAAGATATACACATGGAAGTAATAAGTACTAGTACGTAGTACTTATTACTAATAAGTACTACATATTAGTACTTATTACTTCCATGGGTATACTTATACATACACTAATGACTAAGCAGTTTAGTTTTTTATTAATTGCAATTAAACGACAAAGAATTACCAAGCCATTTTCAAAAGAAAACAGCGCGTTGCGATTATGAAGCTTTTAATAAAAGAAAAACTTCGATACATTCATTTTTACGGTCCTGAGAATGCCAGTTCTTTACGGTAACACCCGGACATCCTCGAATATTTTTTTTAATCAACTTTTTTCTTACTTTAAACAAAATAATTGCTTTTTAAAAATATCAAATACGTTTAGACGAATGTTTTTTCTTGACATATTGTATAATAATATTATCCTATATGTGCAATGTGAGAAAAGTATAATCATTTTTAGGTTTGAAAAGTGCCTGATTTTCATATGTCGAGAGTAGAGCCAGGGCCCGATCTAGCTATTTAGCCGCTCCGGGTAAAGATAATTTTCGCCGCCCTTGACATTAGTCCGCTCAAATTAGACCAAAAAATAAGAGTAAAGCTACATAAATTCCCAACAAGCTGAAAATCAGTAAGATTGTTTAAAATATGATTAAAAATAAAAGTTGAAAGTTCCCCATCTTTCCTCTGTATGGAAAAAAATATTCAAGGTCAAAGGTCTAAAAAATGAGATTTTCGCGATTTTCAGCAAAACGGTAAGTTTTATCATAAAATACTTCAGATAAAAATTTTGGATCATATAAAATTATCTACAAAAAATGTATGTACACTTTTTTTCTACGAGCCACCATTTTTGAGATATAACGATTCAAGTTGTAATCGTCATAATATGCATGAGTACACCACGTATATACGAGTAGGTACATCTCTACAGTTGTAATATATGTTAAAATATGTTTCTATCGGTCATTGTAACTTGCACCTGTAATATAAATGATACATAAGTTATAACTATCCCCCCACCCCCTCACCGAAACCCTCCAGCCCGAGCTCCTCCGTAGGGTGGTCGAGGAGCTGTACCCGCGGCAGTCGGCACACAGGCCCCCGGTCATGACTTGGCCAGATCACGACCGGGAGGCCAACGAAAGTGTTCCGCCCGTGACGGAGTCGGAAGTGAGGACGGCTGTGGCGAGGATTCGTTCTGTTACCACGGTCCCCGGCCCGGACGGAATGCCAGTCGGGGTGTTGAAGTTGCCTCTCAAGCACCTGGAATCTTGCCTCAGGCGACTATACAACGCCTGTTTGGCGGCTGGACAGTTTCCTGAGTGCTGGAAGGAGGGGAGGTTGGTTCTCCTGCCAAAGCCGGGACGGCCTCCGGATTCACCGTCGACCTACAGGCTCTTCGTGCTCCTGGATGATGTGGTTAAGCTGCTGGAGCGTATCCTTGCTGCCCGCATCGTCCGGCACTTGGACAAGGTGCGGCCCGATCTGTCGGACGCTCACTCCGGTTTCGAAGGGGGCGTTCGATCATCGGGGCTCTGCTACGCCTAAGGCAAACGGCCGCGGAGGTTGTCTCCGGCAGAGGAGTGCTGTTGGCGGTGTCATTGGACATCGCCAACGCATTCAATAGTCTGTCATTCAGCTGCATCAGGAAGGCGCTTCGATTCCATGGGGTGCCTTTGTACCTGAGGCGGCTGGTAGTAGACTATTTGGAGGGGCGCAGTGTCCTCTGCGCGAGTCCCGCAGGGGACATTGTGCGGACGCCCATGACGTGCGGTGTTCCACAGGGGACGGTCCTGGGGCCGACTCTGTGGGACATCGGTTACGACTGGGCGTTGAGAGGGAGTCTCCCCCATCGGGCTGAGCTTGTTATGCTATGCTGACTACACGAATCTCTCCCGTCGGGCTGAGCTTGATATGCTATGCTGACGACACGCTCGTCACAGCCTGGGGCAGGACACTCGAAGAGGCGAAGACTGTTAGCCGCAGATGGCTTTGACAGCTTTACGCGGACTATGGGTGAGCGCTGAAGGCTCTCAACCCGATTAAGGTAAGCTAAGCGACATCACCCAAGGGCTCCTCCTATGGAGAACGGACCTCGGCTTGGGGCGTCGCTGGTGGCAAAGTGGGCATGCCCACGTTTGGATTTATGATTTTTGCGCGTCGTGATTTCGCACCTCGACGGCAAGGACGAAACCACGGATATTTACGTGTAATGGCTTCGCAGGCCGTGTAAGCTCTTAATTGAGCGAGTGTGATATCGTCCTCGTCGTCGTCGATCACGTGCTGCGGACGTCGGATTTTTGAAGTACGAGAGGGCGTGTAGGATGCCACCCCAACCATTAGTGGGTTGGGGTGTGTCATGGCAGAGTCAAAGTAGCTCCGGGAGCACTGTTTCATAAATTGCCTGATGGCCGGCAGTTCGAGGTCGATGTGAAGATCGACGTTTCGTATGAACCACGGTGCTCCCGTAACTCGATGCATGAACCTATTTTGAAGTATCTGTAGCCTGTGGATCCTGTGTGCCTTAACATACGCGAAACACTATGCTAGCATAGGCCATGATTAGCCGTATGCAAGCAGTGTATTATCGGACTTTGCTGCTCAAGGCTAATTTAGACCTAGCATTTATTAAACTATGCAGGCGTCAAATCACAAAAGCCGCAAGCGCATGGACTTGCGTTATGTGAGGGGCGAAGCTGAGTCGGTTGTCAAAGGTTACACCTAGATATTTGGCTTGCCTGCTCCAAGTGACAGGCTTGTTAAAAATTTTAAGGGGCGGAATGCTATCACTAGAGTAAGTACGCGTTTCGCCGAGTGAACATGACCGCCTGACTCTTACCGGGGTTGATTTCTATTCTCCACTTCCTAAACCAATTGGCTAGAGCGGTAACCGCTGTTTGGAGAGTCTTTGCTACTGTTGTTGGGATCTTACCTGTACAGAAGAGTGCAGTGTCGTCAGCGTAAAGCGCTTTATGGACTCTATTAAATTTGGGCATATCGCTAGCGTATAGCGCAAATAGAAAAGAGGAGAGGACCGAGTCCTGTGGGACGCCGGCCTTGGTAGGGTGGGAGGTAGAAAACGTCCCTTCCACCATGTAACAAAAACTGCGATGACTTAAGTAATCATGTATGATTAAAATTAGATAGTCGGAGATCTTAAGACGATAAAGTTTGTAAATGAGGCCCTCGTGCCATACTTTATCGATTACATTCGCTACATCTAGGAAAATTACAGCCGTGGATCTGTTCATAATGAACTGACCACTTATGTATTTTGCTAATCTGTGGAGTTGCTGCACACAACTGTACCCAGCACGAAAACCAAATTGCGCGTTTGGGATGAGGTTGTTAGCTTCAGCGAATGTTCTTAGTCTACTGAGGACTATACGTTCGTAAATTTTGCCTAAACCTCTCAGTAGACTTATCGGGCGGTAACTACTTGGTTCGGTACGTCGCTTGCGAGGGAAAGTTGTTATTGTTGAGTGCTGCATTGTTAATGCAGCACAATATAGTAATGAGGTGGGCGGGGAATAATTTAATAACTCTATTAGAGATACCGTCCAAACCAGAGGCTTTCCTAGCGTGTAGACCCTTGACTAGCGACACGACTTCGTTGGTGGTCACTGTTGGAATAGGCTCGTCTGGGTTATCGTTTACTTTAGATCGCGAAATAGTGGTACGACGTTCTACTTAATTTTTAATGAATCGGTGATTTATGTCATCGGGGTATAGTGTACTCGGCGTACACTGAAGCTCTAGGCAGTCGGCTAGGCATTCGAACTTTTTGTAGTCCATGAACGCCTGTGGCTGGTTTGGTCTGTTCAGGGGAGGGAGAATGGACACAATATCCTTTTTGAGTGAACGGGCAAGCTGCCAGTAGGCGGTGTGAGAAGGCTCAAGCTCTTCTATCATGGCGTCCCATTTGCTCTCTCTCAAATCTTTAATGGCTTTTTTGACCTTCCTTTGTAAGGACCGCAGTCGAGTGCGGTTGTCCTCCGTGGATAGCGGTCATAAGCAGGGGTGGCGGCGTTCTTACGTCTTAACAAGTCACGGACGTCGTCCGGCAGGCGCCATCTACGATCACTCCTATCTGGCACCGGCCGCGAACAGCCATCGACTGCACGTGACTTGTGAAGGAATCGATTGCCAGAGAGGTGTCTTCCCTGGACCTAATGTCCTTGGGAATCTGATCAAGTTGGTCCGAGGAGGTCGATTACAGATCTTTATGCAATCGAACCCAGTCGGTGGTCAGCCTTGTCGTAACGTTGTTGTGGCCTGAAGGAACGGGAGAGCAGGAAGCGAGTTCCAGAGTCACCGGGCAATGATCTGAGTCTAACTCGTGTTGGACTTCTATTGAACATAAACATATGTTTATATTCCTGAGAAGAACAATATCGAGTATGTCTGGTCTATGCGAAACTATATATGGGAAGTGCGTCGGCTCTAGTGGCGCTATGTCGTCAAACCGCCCTAGCCGAGGTCACGTTTGTATGTAGTTGTACTGGGTATTAGTTCGTCACCTGCAGAAAGGTCGTCCATATGAGAGCGACGCCCCTGCAGCAGTATTGTTGTTGCTGGCTCGTCGACAGGGATGGTACCCGAAAACGTAACCCGCCGGGCTAGCCACGGATATTAATAAATCAATACCAGTGGTCGACCCAATGGTGATGGGGGAGGAATACGGTGGGTTAAGGGGTCGCACGCCGCCCTTGACGGAATGGACGGCGTGCATCCAGACTATGGCCAGCCAAATAAATTGATGTGATAACTTCAAAATGATAAAATATAATCTATCAATCAATCTATCTATAAACCATAAGAGCATATCTTATGGTTTTGTACGACTGATTTATATTTTTATAAAAAAATACAAAATTTAGAGAAAATTCGACGATCGATTAATCGGAAATCAATCTTTTAGACCTAGAATTTTTTGTGAATCGATTATTTGGACGAAGATTCAGAAAGAATCGCCTAGTATGGAGCGACTAAGTTTTAAAATAGAGATTTGATAAGACTTTTTGATACTTAAGGTCAAAATTAGATGTGAGTTACAAATGTTAAACTTATTCGATATATATATTAGGTATTTACATACATATCATCACGCCATATCCCTTGCAGGGTAGGCAGAGAGAACAGAGTGCCAGAGAACTCTATCTCTGCATACTTCACTCGCTTCCTCAACATTCATAATTCTCTTCGTACACGCTCGCCGGTTTCGGAGACTCTTGACTCCACCTTCCTTCAGTACATGACCGATCTGGTCTAGGTAGGTTAGTCTCGGTCTCCCTCGGTACCTACATCCTTCCACTTTCGCATTGTATATCTTCTTAACCAGGCGTTCGTTCGGCATTCTTTCCACATGTCCGAACCATCGGAGCATTCCCTTTCGCATCTTTACACCAATACTCTCTTTCATACCTACTCGCTCTCTTACGTCGTCGTTACGAATGCGGTCGGTCAGCCTAACTTCACAGATTTTCCGCAGAGATCGCATTTCGACCGCATTAATTTTACTATCATACTCTTTTCTGCATACCCAACTCTCGCTTCCATACAGTAATATTGGGACAAGCACTGCGTTATGTAGTATGTATTGCTACACGTGCCTTCTGGCTGAGGTGGTGGCTGCCGAGAAGTTGCCCCAACGCTCCGTTCACTCTATTTCCCGCATTCACTCTTCGCTCTATATCAGTGGTGTACCTTCCATCTCGGCTATTAGGTATTTCTAGTTCCTTATTCGTACCTAATCTAAGTTATTGTAGACACGCAATATTAAATACGAAGTTTTAAACTTTAAGTTATATTATAATCGATAAACGAATATAGTATTTATTAGGCACTTGGAAATTAATAAAAATCCACCTAAAATTAGGAACGGACTTATGTAATATGCACTTTATACTTACGCAACTAATACAGCCATTCCTAATATACCGCACTTAATCCATCGTAATTTTTTTGTTATTAGGTATTGTACTATACATTACTGCAGCGGCCAGTAAAACAGGGATTGATGGACGAACGTGCAAATGTGGGCCGAGGCGTGACCGAGGCACACATACGTAAGTCCATCAATTCCTAGTTGTGGCCAAGGCTTGTATAGTGCTTTTCTCAAATAATGCACAGAAATTAAAACTAAGTAGTACTAAGTAGAACTGTATACATGATGAACAACGAACAATATTTTTCACGTACTAAAGGGTTCCAGGCGGCACCAACGCCGCCCGGACCGGGCCGGATGGCGCCAACCCGTACGGTGTCCAGGGAACACCCGGTTTTCGAGGCAATGGCCTCCCGGATGTCTTCCACCGTCACGGAGTCGTCCAGACCCGCGATGCGCATTTCGGCGCACTTCACGGGTCTGGCGATTCTAACGCCACCCTCCTCGGCGAACAGACCTCGCAGCTTCGACACCACGCTATCGGCCGTCCTGGTGCCCTCGGCCCCAGGGAACTCTAGAATCCGAGCCCCTGTCTGGGCCTTGCGGGTCCTGGCTTCGACGCCTCCTATGTAGGAGACGTCGAGCTCCCGCCGGGCTTTCTGCAGGGCGGCCTCATAGCTGAGGCCTCTTTCTGCCGCCTCAGGCAGCACAGTGATCACCACTGCGGCTGTCTTCGGCGCCCCTTGCACGGCCTCTTCCTCTTCGTGCCGCCTCCTTCGGCTCCTGCCTGGGGAGCGGAGATCTCAGCGGCACGCTTGGCCACCGCTCTCCTTCTCTGGCCGCGACTCCTCCTGCCGCGCTCGGCCACCTGCTAACCCTGTTCGGGCGTAGCAGGCGCGGATGGCGCAGTCGCGGGCGCGCTGGTCGTCGCCGGTGGCGCTGCTGCGGGCGACGACTACGTTCTGGCAGGAGCCGGTGCCAACTCCTTCTTCGTCGGAGTTGGCCCCATCTTCTTGAGCCCAGCCGCGGCGTAGCTCCCCCGCCCCACGCGGCCACCTTGACAAGGCAGCAGGGTGGAGGCTGGTGTCGCATATGGCCGCTTATCCACGGCGAGAGGCGGTCGAACACATGGTTCTGGAGACAGCCTTGCCTCCAGAACGGCCAAGCGCGCATTGACCAGATTACCGACGGTGTCGATAATGGCGCGCAAGGCCTCGTCTGACACACCCCCCACCACGGGTAGCGGGGTCGGTGTCACAGGCTGGACTTCTGCCGGGGCCTGCTCCACGACGTTTGGTGGGCTGGCGCTGGTCGGCGGCGCACGCTCCGTGGACGGAGGCGTCTTCGGCGCGGCGGCGACCACTGGGCGGCCAGCGCCTCGGGGCGGCTTCGGAGCGGCGACGGCTCCTCGGCGGCCAGCACTGGCCGGCGGCGCAGTTGGCACAGGCGGCACGAGCCGTCACGTCCTTCGTCAGCAGGCGGTACGCCCGCTACACCGCCGACATCGGCTTGCAGTGCCTCCATCTGCGCGTCTGGGGTGCTCGCGCGGGCACCATCGGCCACCACTTTAGTGGGAGGGATGCCGTATGCGATGCAGCGATGCAGTACCCTCGCGGCGACCGCCTCATCATCGGCCCGCCTTCGAGCCTCCGCCCCTCCACGCACTCCGCCAGCCGGGGAGTAAGTAGGTCGTCCTTCCCGACGCCGCGGCCCCTCGCCCTCTGCGAGTGGTCGGAACCTTGGGAGAAGGCATGATGACCACGCTCCCCTTGGAATCAGCGCCTGAGGTGCCCTCCTTGTTTAGGGGGCGCTTCCGCACCTTCGAGGGGAGGGCCTCCTCCTTTACCGACAGGGCCGCGGCCAAGGCCGCCGCCGCACCGCTCGCCGCTCCGCCAAAGGAGGCTTTCGGAAGTCGATCCTCTTTGCCTTACCCCGCTTTTTTGACTTTTGGGCCTCCTTGGTCGGTGCCGGGCCCTCGGCGGACGCCTCCAGTCCTAAGGACGAGGCGTCGTTTGTGCCAGTTTTATATTGGCTTAGCAAGGCCGTAGGGTGGGAATCCGTAGGATCCCCGTCTTGTGTAGGTAAAATAGTCAAATCCATTTGGTTCCCACGAGAATGGAAGAAATAAACGGTCGACCCCGGGTAGAGATCCCTGTACCCGGGCAAGCCTACATTCACCAACCAGGGGGTCGGTCGGTACCCTGGCTGGAGCGTGCTAGGAACAGAATACCCCATCTGCCATGCATCCTTTCACCGCACTTAGGATTCTGGGTAATTTCCGAATTCGAATGCCGAATTCTTTATAGAGGTTGTCTTCCTCGCGGTCCGGGCGGTTAAACCAAGACCCTCGCTCCTGAAACTACGCCTCACGACAATATGTCTTGAAGCAAGATATCAGGTTTACGACATGTCGGCCGTAGCATAAGCCTGCCCAGCCCTCAAATTAATGAGTGACCGGGCCCGTCCGAAATTTTGCGTCCTGTACCCTCTACAACTAGAGGGTTAGGAGCGAATTGGAGCTCAACCCATTGCTGGGGAACCCCTCCTCGCGCCAGAAATTCGCTGCGAGCGATAATTCAACAGAAGGATCTGAGGGACTGTCGCTCGCACCCAGGGTACACCACGTGGAGGTTTTTGGGATCGTACCCTAAGGTATGCTACCCTTGTCGATACACTCTTGATCCTCTCCGCGTTGTCTACGAGAGACTTACAAATGGTAAACCCTACACCACCTTAGGATGGATGATCTCCTTCCTGGTAGAAGAGCAGGTTTCCAGACCGGAGGATAATCGTGCCCTCCCCCTCATCGCACTTCTGATAATCCTACAATGTCGCATCGGATTTTGCTCAATTCCTCTTCCAGCTCGATGACCCTCTCGTCGGTCCTAAGTGTCCGAATGTTGTGTGTTACCAGGGCCAAGGGTCGATTATTTTGGTAGCCAGATCGCGACCGAGATTCTTTGCACCCCTGTCCCGCCACCAACGGGCCCGCTACCATGATGAACCCGTGGCACAGCGTAACTGCCGTAACTGGGGGCCGCCACTTTTTGTGCATACATTTTTATATTTGGGGGAATAATGCCATAATCGCCACGCTTGGCAGGCGGTTGGCGATCGCGGTAGATGGTATTAAGTTCCCGGGAGAAAGCCGCTGCCCTCTCCCGGTGTGACCCTTAGCCAATTTTTACGACTCCCACGGGCAAGCAAGGGGTGACGACATCTGTATAGATTGAATTTAAAATCACCACGTTCCGTCTCATTTCTCTTTCCTGCTAGCTCATAAGATCTGGATCATCACGTATGTATATTACTATAACCTATCGCTATTAAGGTACCTATTAAGGTCATTCCAGATTAAAGTAATAGGATACCAAAGGAGTCGATCTGATCCACTCCAACTCCAACTTTTGTAATAAAAATATATATTTTAAGAAATAAGAAAAAGTCATAGGAGAGGGGCTCCGAAAATTGCATTGCCTTGCCCTAAGAGGGTTAATCCGACCCTGTTTGTTTGACTGCTTTTGATGAAAAGTCGAGTATGCAGCAGAGTCTTCCGGGCAATTTATAATCTGCCTGCCAAAAGGCAAAAGGGGGATCCCTTCCTAATGAGAAAGACTTCATTTATTGGGTAATGAATGATCATTCCAGAATAAATATTAGTATTAGGTATTTTTACATAGGTATAGGATTTATCCTATCTTTAATCAAAATAGAACAGATAAACTTCCTTCAGACTCGACACTGGCAAATGAGTAGGGATGTTAAAATAAAAATATGCGTGCTTACAAAGTAAGTACACATATCAGAAGTGAAACTTTGGCAAACTATATTTTAAATCTATTTTACTCTCTCTCTCTATCTCTCTAGTGGGGGGTCAGATAGTGGGGATGCTACGAAGAGTCGCACAGAGGAGACCGAGAACGTCTAATGTGTTCTATCTCATTCTCTCGCCGGCTGAATCCTATACATTTATGTGTTTGTGTCTCTATGGACTTATTTTTTCGTTTCATCGAGTTTGAAATCACAACGATTCTAAAGAAGTTTCACTGCAAAAATTATTTTGGCCTATGTCCAACAGATGAGATAGACGTTTACGGGTTGATGAATGGATGGATAATCGATTTTTAATAAATCGATAATATAAATTACGTGTTTAAATCTATTTTCATAAACAGCGCTATCTATGCGACGGATGAATAAAACTTAAAGTAAATTCATTATTATTTACAATTTAAGAGTATTGTTTTAAGTATTTTATTTTAAAACTAGTCAAATGTAAAATCATCATCATCATCATATCAGCCTATTGCCGTCCCCTGCTGAATGTAGGCCTAAATGTAAAATAGTACTGGATTTATAGCATTTTCTTTTAATTTTTTTTAATATTTTGGTTTCTGAGACAAAAAAAGTTGTTATTTTGTTAGAATGCTCATCATTTCATTTTTATTATAATGTAAATCTTTAATGATACTGAAAATTTGTATCAATAATGACATTTGGTTTCCTTATTCCTTACCTTGAAAATTTAAAGGAACATTCGCTTTGGTTTTAGTTTTTAAGCGACTTCAAAAAAGGAGGAGGTTCTCAATTCGTCTGTATATATATTTTTTTATGTTTGTTACCTCATATCTTTCGACTGGGCAAAGCGATTCTAATGATTCTTTTTTTATTTGAAAGCTGGTGCTTCCCGAATGGTTCCATTTTAATTTGGTCCAGTTCTGACAATGGCATCCATGAGAAAACCATATAAGTCTAAAATTAACATTAAGTATGAGTGCGACAAATGAACGAGGAGCTCAAGTCCCGCTACTAATAGAACAAACTATGTGTCTGTAACACTAAAAAGTAAAAAATAAAAATAAAAACTATTTTTAAAAAACCCGACTTCAAAAACGGAAAAGTACAAAATAACTTAAAATACTATCATTTGTATGTGCTATCTATTGATAGGTTTGAAGTCGGTGCCGGTATCGGTATCTTTACTGTAGGAATTTCATTACAGTAAGTACCTAAGCAGTTTATAATTTTGTTTAGGGCTTGGCACCGATTTCAAACCTGTCAATAGATAGCACATACAAATGATAGTATTTTAAGTTATTTTGTACTTTTCCGTTTTTGAAGTTGGGTTTTTGAAACGTAGTTTTTATTTTTTATTTTTATTCATATAATTTTATTTGATTTTTACATACATACCATACATATCATCACGCCATATCCCTTGCAGGGTAGGCAGAGAGAACAGAGTGCCAGAGAACTCTATCCTTGCATACTTCACTCGATTCCTCAACATTCATAATTCTCTTCATACACGCTCGCCGGTTTTGATTTTTAATCTGATAAATTGTTAATATGAATCTCTTAGGTTTATTATTGGAATATGAAAAGCATGTAGATTTATAAATAATAGAAAAATCGATATTTACGTAGAAATCGATTATTTGTTTTTATTAAATTCTATTAATATTGAATAAAGAAAATCGATTTTTGATTAATCGATTCTTTTCCATTAATCTGACATCCCTACAATTGAGACGATGTCAATTATCAATTGCAATCCTTGTCAGAGGTGGAGAAAAAGACTTCTTGCAGTCCGAGTTTTGGCGGGGGCATAAAATTATCATATGGTGCTCTTGTAATATATTTAATATATAAGAGTTTTTACGTGTTATATTAAATAATTTTCGTAGCATTTTATATAGGTACTTAATATGGTGCGGTAGAAATTCTAAGGTGTAAAGATAATGTAAAAGTACTTTAAGCATGTTTTCGTTTTCTATCAAAATTCCTAGAAAACGACCAACACTGCGACTATACGCGGTCGCCGCTCGAGAACCTTTCTTCACCAACGGTTATCGGTTCGTCGAGCCTTGTTGGTGAGGGACCACGTTTGCGTGCCATAAGTCATCATTGGTAACAGACACATGTCATAGACCTGTGTTTTCGGACACCGAGGTATATTAGATGAGAAGATCCTTTAAGTTTCCAGAACGCTGCCCTGCCAAGTTGGATTTATCGGCTGACCTCTTTCTCGAAATTCGATCTACCTAACTGCTAACTGGTCTGTCTGTCCAAGGTAAACATAGTGATCAACAACTTCGAGAATCGCATTGCCAACTAGGGCCGGTATTGGAATGAGATGCGTGTTAGACATTACTTTCGTCTTGTTCATGTTCATTCGTACTCAAGATTGAGATGGGTCTGTAGATCTTTGAAAGTGCTTAATCGCCCTTCTTGAAGAACAGCACCACCACACTCTTGTTCTACGATTCTGGAACGTCGATAGATACCTATTAGAAAATAAACGTTATAATAAATAAACATAAGAATGAAATTAGTGGAGGTTAAAATGGAATGATATTAGACTAATGCGAGGATTGTTAGTACTAAAATGTTAGGGGCGGTAGTATCTCGGTCGGGCCGGACATATTTGCCAAGAAATCGGTGCCAGTAGTCGGCCCAATGTAAACGGAGATGGAACACTGTGGTCATGGGTACGCACGCTGTTCTTTCATCGCGCCGGACGGCACGGGCTGGTGTGTCCAGACCACAGCATGAAAAAAATAAAGGGTTAGCAGTCACTGACTGCTGATGCACATACTGATGTGTAGCCGTCACGTAACACGCACATTACAATACAATAGAATGAGGTGAATATTAAATTACATCATTTAATTAACAGTATTTTAATCAAATATAATATACAAATGCTTAACTGAAACAGAATTATATAAGTTGCTGCGTCAGCACGTACCTGTGCACGAACGACGCGGCTTAAAACATAATGTTCTGAGTTTAGTATAAAAATATTATATCATTATAACGCTATAGTACATTTATCTAAACAATATTTATATTTATACAATTCAAATTATAATTATTATATTATAAAATTTTATATTACTAATTAATTTCATTACTAATCCTAATATATACAATGTTCTCTTTTAATGTCAAGATAATAACAGTTTGGAAGAATTACATTATATTGTATAATTGGATTTGTTCAAACATGCCGGACACACATTATTAGAGATTCATAATCAAATCTGTATACTTACAAGTTTAAATATACATATTACAACATTAACACCTGCTTGATTACACACATTCATGCTTTGAATGAATAGTAAAATATAAAATGTATTGTTACTAAATAACACAAAAGACGCTGTTCCGTAAAGGCTAAAAACATAAAAATGAAAAATTTCTAAAAATGTCTTTTAAATCGATTGTCCCGCCTTTGGGTTTAACTATGTCAATCTAAGTCATACTTGAATCCATATGAACACATCATTAATATCGATTCATCCGTTTAGGACTGATGCGACTGAACACAAATAAATAATATAAAGATTAAAAACTAATATGCCGGCCGTTACGTAAGTTTCAAATAATACATTCAATTATTTTTCTACAATTTGATAGATTTATTGATATTTGTGGTCACTGCTTCCTACTAGTGTCAGACCGAAACTGATTTTTCAGCTGAAACCGAAACCGAACTTTCGGCCCTGCTCTCTGTTTCGGCCGAAACTGAAACCGAAACTTATTAAAGCATTTAAAATTACGATTGTTTACTGAAATTAACATTAATTTGCATATATGTAATATATGTAGACCGTCAAAGTGTTAAATAAAAAAAAAAGACTCATTAAAGTACGTAACTTTTTTTTATGACATGAATATATAAGACTTACTCTTGGATATAATTAAAAACAAAACAACTTTCAGTTAGTGTTTTAGACATACTGGAGGAGGTCCAAAAGTTCGTGGGACGGAGCGGGGTTAGGGGCGCTCGCTTAGTATCATATATAATTGGGGACTCATCGTACATAGATTGAGTTTCAGCCCTATTGCATCATTCGTTTACACCAACACTCGCCTGCTAAATAGGTGAGACCGGCAAGAAACTGAAACTATGGAGAAAATTGAACACCGTGCTGTGATAAAATTCCTTACCAAACATGGAAAGAACACTCAGACCGTTTTGGACGAAATGGAAATCATTTATGGGGAACAGTGCCTAATTAAATCAATGATTTACAAGTGGCATAAACTTTTTAAATATAATCGGGCGTCAATTGAAGAGGATCCCCACTTAGGAAGGCAACTGGCCATCCTCGAGACTACCACATCAGACATCGTCGAATAAGTGGAAAAATTGTGCTTGAGACACGCTTTTGAAGAACAGACAGTTATCTGCTTTAGTTGGAGTATCAGATACCACCATTTAGTAAATCTTACATGACAACTTGGGTATAACATAAGTCAGTGCAAGATGGGTACTAAGAATACTCACGCCGCTTCAGAAGCAGCAGTATGTCAATGTGTCAAAACAATTTTTGGAATTGTGTGGAGACGAATCTACACAGATTTTGTAGCGATTTTTTTACTGGAGATGAAATATGGGTTTATTACTTTGAGCCGGAGCCCAAACAAGAGCCCATGCAGTGGCATAAAAAGGGAACACCATCACCAAAATAATTCAAAGTATCAGAATAGGCTGGGAAAATGATGGCTATTGTGTTTTGAGACTGTGAGGGGATAATACTGATTGATTACAAAGAAAAGGGAAGGATCATAATCGGAGAATACGATGGAACATACTAAAAAAGTCAACGAAAACATCGAGGAAAATTGACCAAGGGTGTGTTGCTCTTGCAAGACAACGCGTGGGGGTATACAAGAGGAGAGTTGATACAATGGCTGCTCTGCACACGCATGGCTTCGAATCACTAGTCCACACACCCTACAGTCCAGATCTGGCCCCAAGTGATTTTGTTTGTTTCCCAATTTAAAATAAAGATTTACGGGGAAGGCAATTTCCGACGACAATGGGGTAAAGGAGGCAATTTTGGCAAATTTTGAGGCAATAGATAAAAAATATTTTTACAATGATTTCTAAATCATTATTCATATATCAAAATTAATTCATAGATTTAATAAATATATACAACTTAAGGGTGATTATATTGAAAAGAAAAAATAGATTTAAATTATTATATTTAAAACCCTTCCATTCCACGAACTTTTGGTGTTCTCGTGTCGTATAGTACATAGCTAATTAGTAATACGTAATTGTGTTCACAATATATTAAAGAGAAACACTCGAGTTTCGGCAAGGCCGAAGCTTTTGGCTATATTTTGGCCAAAACCGAAACTAAGGCCGAAACCTAGATTTCTTGGTTGAAACTGGCCGAAACCGAAATTTCGATCGTTCACTACTTCCTACGTGTAGATCGTAGCGCTATATATTTCTTGATATACTATTATTTTCTATGAGCAACTAAAAGAAATTTTATATGAACTCCGAATCTTAATCGGGCTATGACTACGTGCTGCCAGAATTTTTTGGTTATTTTAGACATCTAGCCACACGAGATGCAGACAACTATGGAAAGTTGATCCTAATGGGCAGAATATAAAGAAAAATTTCACGGGCACCTACCGCGCTGGTCGGATCAAATGTAGACCCATCCAATAAAGAATATCAAATTAGACACGACCCACATAAATGTAGAATGTAATTATGAAGAAAAGAGTCAGGCAAACTAACAAAACATATTTTTAAGTCGAACTAGTAGTTCGTAAGACTATCACATACAAACAATCAGAGCTTAATAATAGAAATATAGTAATTATATGTAACCAGCGACCCGCCGTCACTTCGCTCGAGTTTCGATCGTTCTTACCAGGGATGTTGATATGAAGAAGTTTGGGACGTGGATAACGGATATTAGAATAACACTATACCGGTTCAGGATATTAAATTATTTTGGATTATCCGATAGTTTCGGTTACAGACCTTGGGTTTTTAAAGAATTGTAAAAAAGGAATACGAAGTGTGGTGGTCATCGTATGATTCTTATTTGGTACTGCTTACGTATATGCCGTAGGTTTCTAACGGGGTGGTTATCGCCGCCTAGTGGGTACTGGAGCAATGTTAATATAAAGTAATATATTAATAAAGGGAAATTTGAGACAAAATATATTTTTTTAACTAACTCGTAGCAAAAATATGTTTTAAAAGCATATTAATGTCTTACTAAATGAAAATTAGAGAAAGGGTACACAATGGGCCGCATAGTACGAGTACATTCTCTTATTATAATGGCGTAAATGTACATTAAATCATTTAAATAAGTATTAAATATAAACATATTGATTGGGTTTAGGACTGTCAGTAACTAGTCTATGCAAGTAGGTGAAAAGACGTGATTTAATCATCTTTCAGTAATAATACCATTTTTTGTATAAAAAAGATTTAAAAGAAAAAACAACAGACTAACCCGCTGAGTTTCTTGCCGGATCTTCTCAGTAGTGGTCTACTTCCGATCCGGTGGTAGTTAATTGAATTGATATAATATGTTAAAACTGACAATATGTAAGTGCCCTCGCAGGGCCTATGCATAATAAATGAATTTGAATTTACGAAAACTTGTATCAACCCACTTGTAGAGCAAGTGTGCCAGGGCATCGTAAAAAAGCATAGAAATGATTACGTGATTAAAAACAAATCTTTAAAATGCAGAGACCTCTTCTATGTCCTATGGTTTTGTATAAGTTGCCTGATAGTCTGCAAATGGACGTAAACAAGACGAAGGTCATATCCAATGCCCATGTCATTTTTGTACCAGTACTGGTTGGGAATGCGATTCTCGAAGTTGTCAATTACTATGTTTACCCAGGCCAAATAAATTAGGAAGACCCAATTTCGAGAAAGAGGTCAGAGATGACTCCAACTCTACTGAGCGGCATTCGGGAAGTTTGAGAGAATTTTCTCGTTCATTATTCCGAAAGGTTTGATAACAAAGCTTTATAACCAGTGTGTTATCAGTGATGACTTACGACACTCAAAAGTAGTCTCTCAATGTCAGTCTCATAAAAATGCTCAAAGTCGCCCAGTGTGCTATTGCAGACGGCTATGCTCGGTACTGTTCTATAATTCTCCATAGAAGAACGGGTGTAATCGATATAGCCTGAAGAATTAACACGTTGATGAGGGAATGGGCAGGCCACATCGTTTGTCAAACCGACAGTCTTTGGGCAAGAAAGGTTCTCGAGTGGCGACTAAGAAACGGACGACGGAGCGCAGGACGTTATCCCCCAATGAGCGACAGTAACTTTTACCATCAGGTGTGCTGCTAGTCCGTTTGCCATCATATGTAACAAAAAAAAATTCTATAACACTAAAATAACTATATTATTGTAGTAATGAACATTTTATAAAATACAACATGATAAAATGTAAACATCATAGAATCTCTGAAGCAAAAACGTCGGACATTTGTTATACTGTCAACAGAGGTTCTACAGTAATATATGAACGAAGATAAAGTTCCGTGATGGATTTGTTTCCTTAGGACCGAAATATGTCGGCTTCGACGATCGACCGGACACTTTTTAGGGTTCCGTACCTCAAAAGTAACACGGAACCCTTATAGGATCACTTTGTTGTCCGTCCGTCTGTCTATCTGCCAAGACCCCTTTTTTCAGGAACGCGTGGAAGTATCACGCTGAAATTTATATCAAATACTCAGGTCTACTGTCCCTTAAAGCTGTGAAATCAAACTTCTAAGCCAACGCAATCAAAAGATACAGCCGTTTATGCCACAAATTTTCGACACTCGCAAGGGAATCAAAACCTACAGGTTATACTTCCCGTGAACTCAGAATCCTATCGAAACCGTAAATTTTTAGTAACACTTACATCGTATAATGAAAATATTTTTAATAATTATAAACTTACTACCCCTTTCCTCATGAACGCGTAGAGGTATTAAATTGAAGTTCATATCAAATACTCAGGTCTATAATACCTTTAAGCTGTAACAAAATCAAGCTTCTATGTTAACGCAATCAAAAGAAACAGCAAATTAAGCCGCATATTTTCAAACTCGCAACTACTTGCAAGGGAATCAAAACCTAAAGGGTACTTCCAGTCGACCTAGAATCTTGAAATTTGGCATGAAGCAATCTATTATAGAACATATAAAATAAAGATTTCGAAAAACTTAAATTTTTTGTTACATCTCATTTTTTTTTATATACGGTACGGAACCCTTCATGTGCGAGTATATCTTACACTTGGCCGATTTTTTATTTAACATTTAAACGATTAATCAACTATTCTTACAAAATGGCGGGTATCGTATCTAAAATGTTTTAATGTTAGTGATGTTTAACAAAATTGTTCATCGTCTATAATGATTATTGTTTGTTTCGATTCACTTTTGTATTTGGTAGTAGAGCGTTAAATTACTTCACGATTGTACAGTAGTGGTTATAGTAGCTACGTCCCACGCTAAGTGTCGTGGATTCGATCCACACGTAGAACACCCAAAGGGGTATAAATTGTGTAAAAATACAATCCACATTATGATTGTTTCCAGCCTGGATGTTGCGGACACAAGTCCGTTAACTGCACATAACAGACATATCTAGTTGGACCAGTAACAATATTTTGTAACAATACATTTTTTTTATTTTACTATTTCTCAGACTCACTTTTTATATGAAGGTGAAATGTGTATACGCTCGACCCGGCACTGCTTTAAATTTCTTACTGACTATTGAGAATTTCTTCAGTAAATCTTGGAAACAATAACTATTACGACTACTTTGTGATGCTGCCATACGTGCCAGTTATTAAAGCCTGGCATCATTGACTTTGACCTGACCTTGATTGAACTATTGCCGGACGGGTCCAGTATTCATTAGAGTCCAATATTGGACCATAACGTGTTGAATGTGGATTGTAAGTGAAGTCAGTGCTGGTACTCGTGTCGTAGACCATTGAACTCGGCGTAGGAGCTGGTCCACGCACCCTGCGCTATCACCGATGTTGTTGCTAGAACATTAACAGTCACATCATTCAACACACATCCCTTAGGAGTGATGACACTATTTAAATATATACTTCGAAACAAAAAAATCTTCGGCAAATTCTGGTATTCTTTATTATTCAAGCGGGCGAAGGAAAGGATGACGTGTGGCTCCCTCACTTGTATTATGTCCCTATCGCCATTTGCATTGACAACTCATACTGAGACTTTGCTTTCGTTGGCATCCCGATATTACACACACAGTGGGTTACCCTTTTTTTTTGGCGGCCGGCTTTGGTACGTCGTACCTCGCTAATCCGTCCGGGGCGACAGAGAAGCGGCGCACGACCCCGTATACCCGCACTACAACATACGTCTCGACGCCGCAGCGCCGAGCGGGTGGGTCACTGGAACGCGGTCTTTTTCTTCAGTGTCCCAGACGGCGGTCAACCCTCGCGGGTATCCTCTGGAGTCGGTTACCCTACCTTTAAGTTACAATGTAATTAATGTTAGAGGTATTATTTCACACAAATAACAATTATTCGTATTAAATAAAATGATCCATTCTGTTTGGATATCTATATTAAACTATGTGTAAGTAGTTAATTTTCTATCTCACCCTTTATTAATCTTATATCTACAATCTCCCCGTGTGGCGACGGGAATAGAATATAAAGGTCGTCACCCATTACTTGCCCGTGGAAGTCGTAAGAATCGGCTAAGGGTCTCACCGGGAGATTGGGCAGCGGCTATCTCCCGGGAAGTTTCCCCATCTACCGCGATCACCAATCCGCTCGGCAAGCGTGGCGATTATGGCATGACTCACCCAAAAAACAAAATATGAATACAAAAAAGTCACGGCCCCCAGTCACGGCAGTTCCGCTGTACCAGGGGCTCATTTTGGTAGCGGGCCTGTTGGTGGCGGGGCAGGGGGTGCTAGGAATCTCTGGCCGCGATCCGGCTACTAAAAAAATCGACCCTTGGCCCTGGTAACACTCAACGTTCGGACGCTTAGGACCGACGAGAGGGTCTCCTGGCAGTTTCGCTGGACATAAAAAACGCCTTCAACAGCCTCCCGCATGAGACGCTAAGGGAGGCACTCCGGTATCATGGAGTGCCTCCTTATCTCTGGAGGCTGTTGGAAGCGTAGCTCGAGGGAAGGCACGTGCTCTGGGAAGGGGGCGACGGGCGCATTCATCGTCATCGGGTGGAGTGCGGCGTTCCACAGGGATCGGTCCTTGGCCCGATCCTGTGGAACGTCGGATTCGACTGGCTCCTACGGGGTCAGCTTCTCTCCGGGATGGGGGTCATCAGCTATGCTGATGATACCCTCGTCACGGTGAGGATTGGCAGAAGAAGAAGTTGCGCTCGTCGTGGGCCGGATCAGCATGTTGGGCCTGAGGGTCTCGGTAGAGAAAACCGAGGCCCTCCTATTTCATGGCCCGGGTCGAGGTCTCCCCCGAGGAGCACACATCAGCGTGTCTTGGTTGCCCAGATGCAATATCTGGGTCTGCACCTTGATTCTAGGTGGAGTTTCGGGCCGCACTTTGCCCAGCTCGTTCCGAGGCTCATCAAGACAGCCGCAGCGTTAGGTAAGCTTCTGCCAAACACAGGCAGTCCTGGGTTGTCCTGTCGACGTTTATACGCCGGAATGATGCGGTCCATGGCACTGTATGGTACCCCTATTTAGGCGGACTCCCTCACCGTCCGCAACAGGGCCCTTCTGCGATGCCCTCAGAGGGCGATGGCGGTGAGGGCTGTCAGGGGCTATCGTACGGTGTCATGGACCGCAGCGACGTTGCTGGCGGGCGACCCACTTTGGCCACTTGTGGCCGAGGCCCTGGCTGAGGTCTACCGGCTCCGCGTCGCGGCGCGGGCCGACGACGAGCAAGTCTCCGTAAGGAGACTGGGCAGAGTACTGGAAGTGGCCTGAAGGGGAGTCACTCAGCGGCGGAGAGAAGATCTAGAGTCCCCCGTAGTAGGGCGGGGACTGTGGAGGCGGTTGCGCCACATCTCCACCGCTGGATTAATAGAAGGCACGGCAGCCTAAGCTTTAGGATGGTGCAGGTGCTTACCGGGCATGGGGTCTTTGGTAAGTACCTGCACAGAATTGGAAGAGAAGGGACCCCAGGATGTCACGAGTGTGGTGCGCCAGTAGATGATGCGCGTCACACTCTGGAGATATGCCCTGCCTGGGGGCCCCAGCGCCACGTCCTATCGGCGGTCGTTGGGAGAGACCTGTCGTTGTCGACCATCATCTCGAAGATGCTTGACAGCGACAGGTGCTGGTCGTCGATGGCCTCCTTTTGCGAGGCCATCATGAAAAGAAAGGAGGCCGCGGAGCGGGAACGCGAGGCGCTTGCGTCAGCTGACTCGCTTCGCCGCCGGCGACCGGGGAGGAGAAGGCGCCGTTATGCGCACCTCCTCCCACCGCCTTGAAGGACGATAGGACGTGGCCAGAAGGCCAAGCGTGGGGGTGCCGGGGATCGAATGTCAGTAGACGATCTCTCCGGCTCCCCGTAAAAGCGCGGAAGGGGCCGCTGTGGTTTTAGTGGGTATTCCGGTCGGGTTCCAGCTGGCCGGTGAGTCCCACATTCACCCTCGTCTGTCACCGGCGGGGGATAGCGCGTAAATGCGTTTCCACAGCGATAAAAAAAAAAAGGATAGACGAGAGGGTCATAGGGCTGGAAGAGGAATTGAGCAAAATCCGATGGGACATTGTAGGATTATAAGAAGTGCGAAGAGAGGGGGAGGGCACAATAATCCTCCGGTCTGGAAATCTGCTCTTCTACCGGGAGGGAGATCACCCATCCCAAGGCGGTGTAGGGTTTATCGTTCGTAAGTCTCTCGTAGGGAACGTGGAGAGGATCAAAAGTGTGTCAACAAGGGTAGCGTACCTTATACTTAGAATTACCAAACGGTATTCGTTGAAGGTCATACAGGTTTACGCACCGACTTCGACATACTCCGACGACATAGTGGAGGCCTTATACGAGGATATCTCGAAAGCACGTCCAAAACTCACTCCACGGTAGTTATGGGAGACTTCAACGCAAAATTAGGCAAAAGGACAGACGATGAGTTGAGAGTGGGGCAATATGGATTTGGACAGAGAAACCAAAGGGGCCAAAAACTGGCCAACTTTTTGGAGAAGGAAGGCCTCTTCATGGTGAATTCCTTCTTCAAGAAGCGGCCACAAAGGAAGTGGACCTAGATTAGCCCTGATGGATCCACTAAAATTGAGATAGACTCATCTTGACGGACAAACGACAAATATTCAAAAGTCGAGCGGTCTCGCTTGATGAAGTCTACACTCCGACCTACACCTGTCCAATACCAGAACCCCGATAGCTTTCAACTCGAATTACATAATCACTTCCAATGTCTGGAAGAGTGCGAATCTTCGAACGATATGAACAACAGGTTCGTGGAAACTGTCTACGCGGTCGGGTCAAAATTCTTTAAGGCCCGTCCCGCTACTAGAACAAAAAAGCTTTCTGACCAGACTCTTCAACTCATGGAGAGGAGAAAGGAAATGACGGTAGAGTCTTCAGTCGATTGGTCCGAACTCAGGCAGCTTAATAGACAAATCTCTAAATCTATGCGACGCGATATTCGCCGATTTAATACACTGCGTATTGAAGAGGCGATAGAGCAAAATCGAGGCTCCAAAGTGTTCGCACGAGATTAGTATATTGGGCAGAGCCAAATGACTAAGCTGAAGACCGATAACGGTACTGTCATTTCATCCTAGAGTGAGATCTTGGGAGAGGTCGAAAGGTTCTATGGGCAGTTATACAAATCATTCCTGAACCCTGTTGTTGCTCTAAGACCCAAGATTCAAGTTAACTCGGCATTATACCGAAGAAATCCCGGACGTCAGCTTGTACGAGATCAGAATGGCTCTAAAACAATTAAAGAACGGAAAGGCACCGGGAGATGATGGAATTAACACAGAGCTCCTGTGGGCAGGCGGCAAGCCGTTTTTAAAAGTCATACAGAAGCTGTTTAATTCTGCCATTCTCGGGGGCGACTTCCAGAGTCGTGGCCCAGGACTGTGGTGGTGCTATTTTTCAAGAAGGGCGATAAAACGCTCCTAAAGAATTACAGACGCATCTCACTCCTGAGCCATGTGAACAAATTGTTTTCAAGAGTCATTACGAACCAATTCGCGCGCAAGCTAGACGACTTCCAGCCGCCCGAACAAGCCGGTTGCCGAAAAGGTTATAGTACCATAGACCACATCCATACGCTACACCAGATTATACAGAAGACCGAGGAGTATAATCGGCCTTAGTGTCTAGCGTTTGTAGACTATAAGAAAGCCTTTGATTCTGTCGAAACTTGGGCAGTGCTGCAGTCCCTTCAAAGGTGCCAAATTGACTATCGATATATCGAAGTGAAAATATATATATATAATGAACTTACCGAGTTGTGCAATGAGTTTCTGTGGTGTGATGGGTGTGGTGGGTGTGCGAGAGTCTGAACTTAACTCATCCTTGGTGTCAACATCTGTGTAATGATAATATAATTTGTTAAAACTTATAACATACTAACCTGAGTTAACCTGTTACTTACCTAACTATAAACTTGACATGACTGTGGTAACTGAGTAAGAATACCATTCAAAACTGCGTATTTTGCCAGTGGAAGGATCAAGCAATATAATATGCTAGGAAAGGATAACTTGAAATAAACCCTACACCAACTCGTCTGACAAGCGCGACACAGTAAGTTAACTTCCCTTCTATTATGAAGGAGGCAGGCGCCCAGGAATGGATAGTATATGAGTTGAAATCATCACAATCATGATGACAATATTCAGCAGCGCAAAACCCTATGCTAACCTCTCGGATCAAGACACGTGTATTAGAACAATGTTCCTTTTAGTTGCGGAAGAGATTTGTGATCGTCACGGGCGTCGCAAAAAACGACTAAGAGCTTTATATCGGCCTGGGTCAACTCCATCTGATGCCGTTTGTTCAATAATCACACAATCGTTCCCATTGAGAGTAGAGGACAAGCACGCAGCTGGTCATAAGACTATTTTCGAAACTTTTGCGTATGTACGTTGACAAAAACGTTAATATTGCGTCGGCTTCTAGTAATTGGAGCAAACACAGAAAGATAACTTAGTACCTAAACAGGAATAATATTTTCATAAGTTTGGTGACTTAAATTTTTACTTCTGTTTTCACCACCATTCTCCTCCTTTTATCCCAATTACTTGGGCTTGACACAATATGAACTCTGCTTCCATCATACATATTACAATAGTTATTGCAGTATAGTTTTATGACCGGCCGCCTGCCTGACGTGAACCCTCCTTGTTAATGTAATTGTTGACCAGACAGCATCAGGTGCAGTGGGCTCAGATCGATATAAAGCTCTTAGTCGTCTTTTATGACATCCACAAGAGAAGTATGAGTAAAAAAAAAGCAATCCTATTTTCATCGACGACACCTAAATTTTAGGTGTTGTTCGGGCTAATAAGGAGCCTAGAAGAATTATTCATTTCTCCGAGCCTTTATGTGATGATATGCGTTTATTACTAGGCGTTCTTTATTGTAATTGAATAGAAATATTCACTTGTCACTTACCCACAGAACTCGCACCTTGTAACACGTTATTTTATAATATATTAGATTTAAACTTATTTGGGACTTTTATTTGGCACCATCGTATACTCCAAAGATACGACAGGTGTTGCCTAAGGTAATTTAAACATCATCCTTAACATCTCAAAGATCAGCTTTATAACTGGAATGATACATATATAATCAATCATTGATATTATGTCATACTTATAAGGCAATCTCTGCTTTAAATTTAGGTGTCGTAAAATGAACAAGTTTACAAGTTTCCTGCTGAATCCTTTGAAGGACAGAAGGTTATCAAACAGTGCCAGCGTGCTTGTGATTAATGCAATCGTAAATCTAGTTTCGGCCCCCATATATTATGTGTTTGCATTGGATACCTGTAGCGGTGGTGTGCTCTCGTCTCTGTGCCTGCGCCTTAAGCAGCTTGCTCATCGTGTTCCGGGGTGTGGGCGGTGGTCGCTCCAGCGTGCGTCCGTGTACCACCGACATGTGCCGCTCTAACATATACCTATGCAAGAAGTGCACAAAATCTTAGTAAGTATTTCTAGTTAATCCATAAAGTTTTGACTAAAAAACCTACATTTTAGTTTAGGATATATTGTTTTAAGCAGTCATGGAACTAATATTTATCTAACCCGTATCATTTATAGATTTATTGTAAAAAAAATCTTGTAGTCTGAGATATCATATGTACGCTTACGTACTGCAAAATGTACATATCTAACAAAAATAATTGCGTACAATAGTTCTTGAAGCAAAAGGACTAAGACTTGTTACCTTGTGGAACACCCATTATAACTAATAAACTTAAACTAATATGCTATACAATATTTAAATTTATAAATAACGGCATATAAATTAACTGCTGCATTGATATAATAATGCCTTATTTTAGGTTATAATACTAAAGATTCCAGAAATTAGGTGTTTAACAATGTCAAAAGCTTTTACAAAAACGTTAATGATAGAATTAACATTCATGTAGCACGAACTCACCGCCGTTCGAACCGTTCAATACAAAAAGTACAGCGGAACAGCCGACGCCTGGGCACCTGTACTGGTGGCTCACCAGTTGCGGTCTCGTGCGACTTGCTATGTGCTGCCAAGTTGTATCTGCCGAAAATTTATTTTAATTTAATTACCCTTACTATTTTTTCCGTGTGGTGACGGAGTAAGAATACAATCCACCACCCCTCTTTCTTCTTTTGAAACGACTAAGGGATATAAATCGCATATAACATCTATGCGAGAGATGGAAAACTCGAAACAAAACCCTATACCAACACGCCTGACCAGCGTGGTATAGTAGGTCATTTCACTCCCAGTATGGAGGAGGCTCAAGCTTAACAGTGGGACATATGTGAGCTGAGATGATTTTTATAACAATAATTTTAGTCACAGGTAACGAGGGGGGACCAGCAAGGGGCCCACTAGATGGTAAGTGGTAATACGGTTTATGCACTTCTGTAATATCAGGAGTACAGTTAAGTCGTTGCCTACCGTAAGGTGCGGTTTGGGCCTCGGATGCTATTGCTCACAGAACAAAGAAAAGTAATAGCAAACTGCTCCTACTCAGACGTCGATTATCTCCGAGAGTGTTGTACTATCCCGGACGAGCCGGATCAATTATGACTGCTGACAGTTTTCTATCTGCAACTATAACTGCGCCCCTACCACTTAAACTAGGCCTTCTTTATTTTTTTTTTTGCGGTGGGCTATGGAATTTGTCGCGCCCCGCCAAATCGGTCCGGGGCGACGGAAGAGGCGGCGCGCAACTCCATAGACCCACCCTGCAAGCACCTCTCTTCGCCGTGCGAGCGGGCCACCGGTACCCGATCTTTGTCTTCGGTGGCCCGCTCGGCGGTTTACCCTCGCGGGTTCCCCTCGTGTCGACGCCCCGACAGTTTTCGCCGTCGGGGCGTCGCCCTCACGTCGGGTGACCGGACTATGCCTCGGTCCGATCACCCGAAGCCTCAGTTAGGGCGGCATCAGGCGCAGATATTCGCGCCTGCACCGCCCGTGACGCCGGCGGCGGATCGAGTCCGCATGGAGGGAATCCTCCCGGGCTTGCTCCGCTGCCTCCTTCTGCGAGATGACAGCCTCGCAGAAGGCGTCGACCACGTCCCAGTTCCTGACGCTGTCGAACATCGCTTTCACGACAGCCGGCAGCGTTAGGTCGGCATCGATGACAGCGACGAGGTCACGACGCTGCCCGTCCCAGCTCGTGCATACCTCGAGCGTATGTTACGCCGTGTCCTCCTCACGACCGTATGCAGGTACTTGCCGAAGCAACCGTGCCCCCGTCAAGACCTGCACCACCCTCCACCCACTCCAACAGTACGGGCCGGAGAGCCTCAACGGTAACAACATCGTGTCTACGGGCGATTACGTCCCGGCGGGCGCCTCGCGCCAGGTGGCTATCTTGCTAAGCGATAGGGAGCCACCTTCGTGGCGTGCTAAATTATCTCGCCGGAGAGCATCTCCGCCTCCAGTTCAATGGGGGTGTTCCGGCCAATGCGCATGCCGCCTCGGTCGACACCGTGCGGTATCCGCGGATGGCTCTGACCGCCATGGCTCTCTGTGGGCGCCACAGAAAAACCCTGAGCTGGGCGTTCAGAGCCCTCGCCCTCACGGGTGCGCCATACATGGCCATTGGGCGGATCACACCCACATACAGCCTCGAAGGTGGGTCCGCCCACGTTCGGCATGAGTCGCGATAGGGCGGACGCCGCGCCGACCAACCGGGGAGCAATCCTGCGGAAATGCTCCCGAAACCAACAATGCCCGTCGAGCACCAGGCCCAAATACTTCATATGGGCCTGGATATTGATATAGATGGAGTTGACGACTAACGAGGCGCCGATAGGCAGCCTTACGCGGGGCCGAGCCCCAGCGCTTCGATTCGCCTGACCATCTTCTCGGTACCGAGAGTGGCCAGGCTCGCCGCCTCTTCGAGTGTCCTGCCCCGGGCTGTGACGAGCGTGTCGTCAGCGTAGCATATCACGCTCAGCCCGGGGGGAGAGACTCTCTCTCAACGCCCAGTCGTAACCGATGTCCCACAGAGTCGGCCCCAACACCGATCCCTGCGGAACACCGCACCGGGCTCGCGCAGAGGACACTGCGCCCCTCCAAATAGTCTGCCACCAGCCACCTCATGTACAAGGGCACTCAATGGAATCGGAGCGCCTCCCTGATGCAGCTGAATGGCAGACTATTGAATGCATTGGCGATGTTCAACGACACCGCCAACAGCACTCCTCTGCCGGAGACAGCCTCTGCGACCGTCTCCCTCAGGCGTAGCAGGGCCCCGATGGTCGAACGCCCCTTTCGAAAGCCGAATTGAGCGTCCGACAGATCGGGCCTCACCTCTTCCAGGTGCCGGACGATGCGGACAGCGAGGACGCCCTCCAGCAGCTTACCCACATCGTCCAGAAGCACGATGGGCCTGTAGGCCGACGGCGAATCTGGGGGCCGTCCCGGCTTTGGCAGGAGAACCAACCTCCCTTCCTTCCAGTACTCAGGGAACTGTCCAGACGTCAAACAGGCATTATACAGTCGCCTGAGGCGAGGTTCCAGGTGCTCGAGGAACAACGTCAACACCAGGACTGGTATTCCGTCCGGGCCGGAGGCCGTGGTGGTGGAACGAATCTTCGCCACAGCCGCCCCCACTTCTGACTCCGTCACGGGCGGAACATTCTCGTCGGCCTCTGGGTGATCTGGCGAAGCCATGACCAGGGGCGTGTGTTCCGACTGCCGCGGGAACAGCTCCCTACTCTACGAAAGAGGTCGGGCTGGAGGGTCTCGATGAGAGGGGAGAGCCTGCGCGCGAAGCTTTCAGCGACGCGCGATACGGGCGACCCCAGGGGTCACGGTCGAGACCGTCCAGCATCTCCTACCAACTCGCGTCCTTAGCGGACCGGATGGCCAGCCGAAAGGCAGTCCGCGCACTGCAGTACGCCTCATACAGCTGGCCCTCCCGCTCAGCATCGCGGCGACTGTGGGTGTAGGACCTTCGGGCACTAATGCACGCTGCACGAAGGTCCGCCAGTCTTGTGGACCTCTAGAAGACCCCCCGCCTCGGAGGAAGACGCCGTACCCTGGGCATGGCCGTATCGCATATCTGCATTAACGCATCGGAATGTGAGGAGAGGAGGCGGTTGGCTCTCCGTACTGCGGCCAACTCTGACTCCAACCGGCGGTTCTGGGCTCGCAGGCCTGACACCTCGCCACCAAGGCGGGCGTTTTCGGCCTGCAGGGCCTCCATGTGTGCGTCTGGGGCGTTACCGCTCGCGCGGGCACCAGCGGCCGCCACTTCGGTGGGAGGAATGCTGGACAATGCCCCCAGCACCCTCGCGGCGACCGCCTCATCAGCGGCCCGCCTGCGAGCCTCCGCTCCTCCACGCACTCCGCCGGCCGGGGAGTGGGTCGTCCTTCCCGACGCCGCGGCCCATCGCCCTCTGTGAGAGGCCGGAACCTTGGGAGGAGGCATGATGACCATGCTCCCCTTGGAGTCGGCGCCTGAGCTGCCCTCCTTATTAAGGAGCCGCTTTCGCACCTTCGAGGGTAGGGCCTCCTCCCTTACCGTCAGGGCCGCAGTCAGTGCCGCCGCCGCAGGACGCGGCGACGACCTGACGGCGGCGGCTTCCTCAGCCGACCCGCTGACCTCTTTGGACGGCTCTGCGGAACTACCGCCCTCGTCCATCACATCGGCAGATACACTGCCCTCGTCTCTGGACGGCTCTGCGACAGAACTGTCGCCCTCGTCTGTTGACGGATCTGCAGTGGATCTGCCGCCGTCCATCTCCAATTTGGCGCCCGCTCGCGCTCGCCGCTCCGCCAAAGGAGGCTTTCTGCAGTCGATCCTCTTCGGCTTCCGCCGCTTCTTCGACTTTTGGGCCTCTTTGGTCGGTGCCGAGCCCTCAGCGGACGCCTCCAGTCCTAAGGACGAGGCGTTGTTGTCAGTTCTGCGTTGGCTTGACAAGGCCGTGATGTGGGAATCTGTAGGATCCCCGTCTTGATGATGTAAAACTTTAGGCAAATCCATTTGATTCGGTCGACCCGGGCAAGCCTACATTTACCAACCAGGGGGTCGGCCGGTACCCTGGCAGGAGCGTGCTAAGAACAGAATACCCCATCTGCCATGCATCCTCTCGCCGCACGCCAGAACCTAAGAATCTGGGTAATTCTTTATAGAGGTTGTCTTCCTCGCGGTCCGAGCGGTTAAGCCAAGACCCTCGCTCCTGAAACTACGCCTCACGACAAGATGTCTTGAAGCAAGGTTACGATATGTCGGCGGTGGCACAAGCCTGCCCAGCCCTCAAATTAAACCACTTAAACTTGCCCTGAGGATATTTAGAAAACATAGCCGATTAACACTTGTTTAATTCGAAAAGTCTCAGTCATTACAGCCAGCAGTATACAGCCGCTAACTGCTACTACGTCATTAGCTCTGAATGAGAATTTACTGCATGTTATATAAACATAGCTGACTTTATTGAAGGGTCAAATCTGGATTAAATTTGATGAACCAACAACAATACATTGTCACTGCTCAGACGTCAATTTTCTGCGGGAGTATGGTACTACCCTGGATGGACCGCCCGCGGCTGTAGACAGAAAACTGTGTGTCTCTATCATTACTAAGATGAGCTCGTGGTAATGTAGAACAACATGTGGTAGGTATAATGACATACACACCTCTCAGAGAAACGTTTCCCGCAGATGGGGCACTCGTGTCGTTTCTCTCCGGAGTGCACACGCTTGTGTCGCTTGAGATGTGAGCGCGTCATCAGCGCCAGGCCGCAGACGTCACACGAGTGCGGTTTGACGCCCGAGTGGGACAGCTTGTGCATCTTGAACGATGATGTGTGGATAAACGACTTGCCGCACAGGTCACACTGGAAAATAATAAATACCCTTACCTGTATTTGTAGGTAATAAGCCCTACTTTGTCTGGAGTAATTCTCTAGTACAAATATGTTGTATATTATATATCATATGTTGTATATGGAAAGAATGCCGAACGAACTTCTGGTTAAGAAGATATACAATGCGAAAGTGGAAGGATGTAGGTACCAAGGGAGACCGAGACTAACCTACCTAGACCAGATCGGTCATGAACTGAAGGAAGGTGGAGTCAAGAGTCTCCGAAACCGGCGAGCGTGTATGAAGAGAATTATGAATGTTGGGGAAGCGAGTGAAGTATGCAGAGATAGAGTTCTCTGGCACTCTGTTCTCTCTGCCTACCCTGCAAGGGATATGGCGTGATGATATGTATGTATATGTTGTATATACATATCTCTATGTAGCATCATCATGATGATTCTTGCTGTAAATTGTTAAGCATCACATCTCCTAACCATCCTTCTATTGGGCTCGAACCTCTTCCACAATAGAAGGGAAATTTTCTATATCTCTGGACAAATGAGGACAGCGTTTTATTTCAAGTTCTCCCTCTCTTTCATAGATGCATATTATATTCCATAATAATATTTTATGGTACCCACAAGCTAAATATGGGGTGCTGAATAATATTCTCACTCATAATACAATAGTAATACCTGGTAATTCAACTTGCCGGTGTGTATATTGTTGTGCCTCTGCAGTGCATTCTTAGATGGGAATAATTTATTGCACTCTTCACATTTCCAATCACTTATACCTGAAATTAAACAAATGTCCTCATGAGGCTTATGTATAATAATTGATTTGATTTTATTGCAATTAGCCTATGTTATCTACATCAATATTTATAAAGATTGAACATTGATTGTTTGAATTGGATAAACTAAAAAAAATACTTAAACAATATTAAAAATTCCTTCACTTAAGAAAAACTACTTTATTCCAGAATAATATGAGTCATACATTTTTTGTTTAAGTAGACATTGAGATGCAAATGTAGAACAAACATCAAAATTGGTTATTATTTGTCATGCGCTGGGAAAACTATTGATGATACAAAAATATTGAAGTAGATACATACATACATATCATCACGCCATATCCCTTGCAGGTTAGGCAGAGAGAACAGAGTGCCAGAGAACTCTATCCTTGCATACTTCACTCGCTTCCTCAACATTCATAATTCTCTTCATACACGCTCGCAGGTTTCGGAGACTCTTGACTCCACCTTCCTTCAGTACGTGATCAATCTGGTCTAGGTAGGTGAGTCTCGGTCTCCCCAGGTACTTACATCCTTCCACTTTCGCATTGTATATCTTCTTACGTCGTCGTTGCGAATGCGGTCGGTCAGCCTAACTCTACAGATTTTCTGTAGAGATCGCATTTCGACCGCATTAATTTTACTTTCATGCTGTTTTCTACATACCTAACTCTCGCTTCCATATAGTAATGTTGGGACATGCACTGCGTTATGTATGCTACCCGTGCCTTCTGGCTGAGGTGGTGGCTACCGAGAAGTTGTCCCAACGCTCCGTTCACTCTATTTCCCGCATTCACTCTTCGCTCTATATCAGTGGTGTACCTTCTATCTCGGCTAAATCCACATCTAAGATATACAAATTCATCCACTTGTTCTAGTACATCATTACCTATTGTTACTCTTACATCTGTTCTGACTTCATCTCGTTCAAAGACCATTATTTTGGTTTTGCTCACATTCATACGTAGACCCCTTTTCTTACAATCTTCTGTCATTGTGTCGACTAGGGTCTGCAGGTCAGTCGCTGACTGCGCCAGCAGGACTGCATCATCTGCATAGAGCAGAGCACTGAGTCGTCCATCTGGACTCCCACATTCATATCCTTCAATCATTGGAGACATTTATCCAGATATATGATGAACAGCCTGGCTGTTAGAACGCACCCCTGCTTAACGCCGATATTGACGTCAAACCAAGGCGACATTCCATCATCCGGAATGTCAACAAAGGCACGATGACTGCGCTATTCCAGTCCCCGGGAACTATTCCCGAGCTCCAACATAAATTGAGAAGCAACAGGAACGCCGCCCAGACACAGGAGCCACCAAGCTTGATCATCTCGGCAGACACCATATCAATACCCGCTGCCTTACCATTTTTCAAACTTCTTATCGTCCATTCAACTTCATCCATACTGATGCCATCGGAGTACGCCAGTGCCGAATGTTGATCTACTAGACCACATGCAACACCGGCGCCAATCCGAGTATCCGCACATTGAAGTAGATGTTTGTCATAATCATTATTTAGCTATAAAAAAGTTCATAGATCTAAATTTTAAAGACAAAGGACATTATCCAAGCCATAATCGCTGAATGTTGGCGCTCTTGTCATAATGTTTAGAAATATATATTATATATACCTTTGTGTAAGGCAATGTGTATATCGCACGCGCGCTTGTGTTTATAATGAGCTCCACATACTTCGCAGATGTAGGGCGGCTTGGAGCCGTCATGCTTCAACTTGTGCTGCTCCAGTCGCGCTGTACACAGAACATACTATTTGTAACTCTACAATTACAGTGGGAATTAAACTCAAACTTTGAAGTAAACTGCAAATTAAATTATTTCTTATAAGTTACTTTAAAAAGTTAGTTCATGTAATATGACATGGCAATGTTCCACTTTCATGATGACTGCGGCAGCAAGTACGGATTAGTTATTGCCACCCTATGGGATTGACTGCACAAATGGTGTACTTCTTAAGATACCCATCTACCGTGTCAAATGTCGCGAGTTCTATTTCCATGCTGGATAATACTTTGTGCGATCCATAAATTGTTGGTCCCTGCCTGGGTGTAACTTGTGTCCGTTAATTGAATGTTTGTAAAGTCACCAAGTAATACAAGAATTATCTCATTACTGTTGTAGGGTGTTGTCTTTTAATAAAAAAAAGAAAATTGTTTTTAAACTAATGTATTAGTGGTCATTCCTATCAATGTCTCATGAATAAAAATGCTTTGTATGTGACAGGCTATGACTTAAGGACCTCAATCATCATATAATGGTAAAAAATAAAGTAAATGACAATATACTCTGATCCAAATATTTTAATAAATCGTTTTCCAATTTTTAATTTATGCAAAGACTTCTTGAAATATAAAATATATTCAGCGTATATAATACCTTTAGATGAATATTTTGCATCGCACTGGTCACACTGGTGCATCACTTTAACTTTTTTCTTCCGCACTGTCATCATTTTTGCCTTATTTCGGCGTAACACTCCTTTTTTAGCACTAAATGTTTCAAAATAATCATCTGCTGCATCCGGTAGGCTGTCATCATCTTCAAATGTTTCTTCAATCTCCATTTTGAGGCCATTTCCGAAACCATTGTTGAACACAGGACTTTGTGAACTATGAATGAAAACTTTATTTGTATAACTCTCTCTTACTATACTGTGAGCGATACATCTTTGACAGATTGGACTGTATATATAACAGTGATTAAGGTATCAACCTTCTAGGTCTGTATTATGAGTTCAATTACCATGCAGAATTGAATTGATGGCCCTTTGTGCAAGCCACATTATTGTTTTAAGTGTAGGTGCAGTTTGTGTCCATTAATTATGGTTATAAAGTCCCATGCAATACAAGGATTATTCCCTCTGTGCAGGTTGTTGCTCAAAAAAACAAAAAGAAAGCTTCATTAATGTAAATTGAATAAAATTTTTCATTATTGGCAATGAATGCAACTGTCGATAAGAATAACTTATGTATTAAAATTTTTAGTAACTAATTCTTATTAAATAATCAGACAAATTATTTATAACATTTAATATAGTCATCAAATTTTATATATTCACAAAATATCCAAAGTTTCAGAGTGTAGTTGAGATAACTAGTAGTAAATACTTCTTTATATGCTTATGGGCAGGCAAGACCATCAGTAGTGCTGCATGTTTATATAGAAGGCAGCACTACTAAAGGTAAGTGTTACCATAGCTCAAGGATCTTTGCAATACCAGGGGACAGCTAGGTCGCTGCCTATCAACTAAAACCCAATCAACAATAATTTAAATACTAATATGTGAACATCACAAATTCTTTTATTTATTCACTTTAAGAAATTACTTCTTATGTACTCTAAAAACTTTTTTAATAGACAGGCTATCTGATATAATAAGGTTTCTTGGAATCGTAACAGTAGTTTCTGAAATTATTGCATTCAAAGAAACTATTTAGCTTTCAGCTATAAATAAATATAGAGGTTGATTTCTTTAGATATAATATTGATATTGATTTGTTGCTTACCCTTCCGTAGTGTCCTCTGTTTTAACATTTTGTAAAATAGCATTAGCCTCTTCTAAAGTGTGTGTGCTGAGCTTGTGTGCAGCCAATGCTACCGACCCACCTATATTGTCCTTCATACCACACTCATCACACTCCCAACTATAACATTAAAATCCACCAACTTAGTATGGTATTTTTACTGCAATCTTTATTTAGGTTGCATTATTTATATTATAATACACTGCAAGTTTTCATGATTAAGGCTGTAATATTTTAGTTATTCAAGAAACCAACACATTATAGATCAATTTGTCTCCTACAGTGAAGGCGGCCTGAGTACAGTGGGACATATGTCTCACCGAGTTCACCCAGTCTTAACATATATATGAAAAACTAATTACACAGACCCACAAAAAAAGATGGTTGTGCGATGAATTAGACTATACTTTTCTGATATACTTTGAGCTGCTGAATTGATATTCAAAGTCTTAAGATTTTGTTAAGTTATGTAAGATTTTTTTTTAAAGATATATTAGGCTCAGAAGCGTTTAAAACTTATTAGAGTCATAAAAATGAAGGCAAAATATAATTTTTGCATAGATTGCCCGATATATTCAGGTTTTGCTGGTCCTGAGTTATTTTTTATTGGTTTATACGGTGTCAATAGTTCTCGCTTTGTGTGAATATCTAAATATAATAAAGCCAGTGGACTCTCGCAAAACGATCTAGTTGACGCTTAATGAGAATAATAACATTTTGATCTCACTTCAAATATGGATTCAGAAGCTCAAAATATGTTGGAAAAGTGTAATCTGGTTTGTCACACAATCAATTATATTTTGTGGGGCTGTGTTATCTGGATAATATTAATTTGGTGAATTAAATTTCAAATTTAAAAAGTTTTAGTTTTCACCATTATATTATTTTATCATTATTATATACTATGGAGTGTATGGCATGTACGTACCCATCACTAGTTTTAGTTCTTGTTTTACGTTTTACAGTTGCTACTTTCTTCTTTTTCTTTTCAATCTTAGGTCGCTTTTTTTTACTCTGAAGAGCGAGTGGCTCATCATCTGAATCATCGTCATTCACATTGTCACATGGAGAGTCCTCTGCAACATCAACCTCTGCTTTTACATCTTTTAGGTTTAAGGCTTGCTGATTCTTTGTGTCAAATAGTGGATTTTTACTAAGAATTGATTCAAATGTGTCTTTCAGCTTAAGATATTCTATTTCGGCCTCCTCCAACACGTTGATGAGGTCAAAGCATATTTTACATATGAACTTGGAGCTGTTATGTACATTGCTGATGTCCACTTGAGAGAATTTGACGAGGAAATGATGTAGTGTAGCGCCGGACGTGGTAGTATGAGTGTTGAACATGTCAAACGTGTCGAAGCTCCGTGTCATGCACACGGCGCACTCCAGTGGCTCGCGCTTCACTTGCAGCACTACCTCAGATTTAACAACTCCTAAGGGCTCCTTCTTCTCGTTCCGTTCCACTTTATTAGTGGAGTTCATTGTACTCGTTTCGGCCATTTCTATACACGTCCGACTTTGGTTCCCATGAACTGAAACGCGTTTTAAATATACTGATTGAACAATTTCAGTGTTCATGAAAAATTATCGAATTTCCAACATCACTTGTTAACAACAAGCTAACTCTAAGTTTCATAAAAGAAAAACAAAAATGCATACGAGGCGAATGACATTTCTGAGCTAAAACAATGTTTATTTTCCCGTTTGTAGGGATTTCGATCTTAAAAATATCGATTCAATTTAATCGAAGATTGATGACATAACCTACCGTAAAACGTAGGATTTTATATTTTGCATATAGTTTAATATTTCTTTATCACATTTAAATTTAAAAAAAAAATAATAAAAATATATAACGTTTGATCTGTGCAAATAGAATTTCTGGGAAACATTTTACCGAAATAAAATTAATGCGGTCGAAATGCGATCTCTGCGGAAAATCTGTGGAGTTAGGCTGACCGACCGCATTCGTAACGACGACGTAAGAGAGCGAGTAGGTATGAAAGAGAGTATTGGTGTAAATATGCGAAAGGGAATGCTCCGATGGTTCGGACATGTGGAAAGAATGCCGAACGAACGTCTGGTTAAGAAGATATACAATGCGAAATTGGAAGGATGTAGGTACCGAGGGAGACCGAGACTAACCTACCTAGACCAGATCGGTCATATACTGAAGGAAGGCGGAGTCAAGAGTCTCCGAAACCGGCGAGCGTGTATGAAGAGAATTATGAATGTTGAGGAAGCGAGTGAAGTATGCAGAGATAGAGTTCTCTGGCACTCTGTTCTCTCTGCCTACCGGGATATGGCGTGATGATATGTATGTATGCATTTTATCGACATGTAAATCGATTTATAAAATCGATTTTTTATATAACAGCATCCCTACGAATTTAACTCATTTGACAAGTATGACATATTAATTGCCATAACGTGGAAAGCTACTGTGATTTTCATTTTATGCAGATCTAAAAAAGAGTATGGATTTCTAATGATTTTTTAAAATAATTATTTAAAAAAAATGATTACAATCAAACGCAATAATTGTAAGTTGAACTAGAACCTATTCTACAAATAGTGTTATACTTTAAAATATAAAACTTAAGTTATTAAAGTATAGTAAAGTTTTAATTACTAATAATAGTCATCATCTTAGCTCAAATAAATCCAACTACTGGGTTTGAGCCTTATAGTAATAGGAGGGAAATTGACCTACTATTATCTGCTAGTCAAACGAGTCGGTATAGAATTTTATGTCGGTTTTCCTCTTTCATTTATATTATATGCATATTATAATCCTTAGTCGTCTTTTACGACACCCACGGGCAAAATAAGGGGTGGTGAATTATATTCTTACCACCACTTATTATGATCAATTACTAATGATAATTTACTATTAACTCATTCGCACAATGTGAAAAAAAATTGTTTGTAGTAGTATTTAGGTTATATAGCAAAATATTTATGTACAAGCCAATTATTTGTGCTATCGAAAAATAGTTATGTTGAAACTCTAACTATAAGTTTGGCGCGAAGTATAAAGGTATTTATTTGACATATGATTTTTATCATCAAGGAAGGAAGATGTAATAGATCCTTGTTGACAAATTCAGGCTCAGTACAATCATCTTGTAGATTGTAGAAAAAATTGGCCTGGGTTTTTTTTTTGTGTGTTTTTTAGCTGTTAGCCGCAGATGGCTTTGACAGCTTTGCGCGGACCATGGGTGAGCGCTGAGGGCTCTCAACCCGATTGAGGTAAGCTAAGCGACATCACCCAAGGGCTCACCCTGTGGGAAACGGACCTCGGCTTGGGGCGTCGCTGGTGGCAAAGTGGGCGTGCCCACGTTTGAATTTATGATTTTTGCGCGTCGCGATTTTGCACCTCGACGACGAGGACGAAACCGCAGATATTTATGTGTAATGGCCTCGCGGGCCGTGTAAGCTCTTAATTGAGCGAGTGTGATATCGTCGTCGTCATCGTCGATGACGTGCCGCAGACGTCGGATTTTTGAATTACGAGAGGGCGTGTAGGAAGCGGCCCCAACCACTAGAGGGTTGAGGTGTGTCCTGGCAGGGTCAAAGTAGCTCTGGGAGCACAGTTTCATAAATTGCCTGATGGTCGGTAGTTCGAGGTCAACATGACGATCGACGTTTCGTTTGAACCACGGTGCTCCCGTAGCTTGGCGCATGAACCTATTTTGGAGTGTCTGTAGTCTGCGGGTTCTGTGTGCCTTAACATGCGCGAACACTACGCTAGCATAAGTCATGATTGGCCGTATGCAAGCGGGGTAGGCATTGAAGCCACGATTCTTGTCATACGTAGTTGGTATTTAAAATACTCTAGACGTATGTGATACTACGACTGACTATTAGTAGCGGATTCATGATATAGGTGGCACACCAAATCACTGTTCACCTAGTAAAAAATCTGATAAATGATATATATACCTACATAAGTCGTGTTCCAATGTTATCCATCCATCTAACACCGTCCACTAATGGGTATCGGATTCCGCAGGGGTTTTTCACTGTCATGGTCTGGTCACACTCTATTTAAAACACCTGAAGAAATGGAAGGGCATCGTACGGCCCTAAAGCTATAATATTTCTCCTTAAAAGGGTTACCGGTGACCCGATCCATTAGTTCTGATCCCCTGAGTTATATTTTTATAAACTACGATAGGTTTGAAATTTCTTATTATAAACTAGCTTTCGCCCGCGACTTCGTCCACGCAGAAGTCATCTCTGACAGAGTTAAATAGAAAAAGCAATGCAAGTTGTTGAAGGTTTGTCGCTAGGACGATGATCAACAGCGTCAGAAACTGGGATGGGGTCGCCGCCTTCTGCGAGTTAGTTGTCTTACGGAATTAGGTAATAGAGTGGGTCCGAGAGAAAATACTCTACTTTGACACGCTCTACCGCCGGTGCTTTGGGCGGCGCAAGCGTGAGTACCTATATTGAGGTTCACTGCATGAGGGCTTCGACTCGAGATGATACCCGGTTGCGGTAGCCCGCCCCACAACGTAGATGTACGTGTACGGCACGCTATAGGGTCACGCGTCACCTCGAACGGATTGGGCGCGGTGTCTATATACCATAGCCGGTCACTAAAGTAAAAGGTTGTTTAAAGTTCTATTCATTCTTTGCCATTAATATACTATTAACGGTATGACCATGGGATAAAATAATAAAACTTTAAAAAAAAAATTTAAACCGACTTCAAAATAAGATGAGCCAAAAACATACTTACTTAAAACACTAAAAACCGAAAAATAAGATGAACTATTTAATTCTTGTCTAAATCTAATTATGTATTAATTTTTACAAAATATAATTACAATGTATGCTAGAAATCCACTAACACGATTTGAAGTCGGTGCCAATACAAATAGGTATACTATTTCACATTCAAACCACGCCACGCTTGTGACTGAAGTGATTTGAACGCGCAAGCGGTTAAGCGATTTAATCAATACGGGCAGACGTCGTTGACGGTTGTGTCAAATGGTATTAAATTTGTGGTGTTATAGTGTTCTGAATACATCTTTTAATTCTTATTTCCTTTAATATTTTGATTTTATTAATTTTTCACCCTGTGTGTATATCATTAAACTTATTATTTTTTTGTTAATTTAAGCTTGGCACCGACTTCAAATCGTGTTAGTGGATTTCTAGCATACATTGTAATTATATTTTATAAAAATTAATACATAATTAGAATTAGACAAGAATTAAATAGTTCATCTTATTTTTCGGTTTTTAGTGTTTTAAATAAGTATGGTTTTTGGCTGATCTTATTTTGAAGTCGGTTTACATTTTTTTAAATAGTTTAATTATTTTTGAATTTTTAGTGTAAATAATCGTAGTTAAGTAATAATTTTAACTAGTTCATATAAATTAAATTATTTATTAAATATAGCATTATGAGTATATCGACTAAAATGCACGTGGCACGAGGAAAAATAGAAGTAGGGAATCAAAATAAAAAAATAAGAACGTATTTCGAAAAAATGGAAATGAAATGCTGTATCTCGTTGCCGATGGTTTAAATTTCACTGTTTCAATCAATTCGCGTATACATCATATGTGCTATTGATGCGTCACGTGAGGCAGCAACTTAGGTATGAGATACTACCAACATTCAAGTGATGTAAATAATTGAGACGGTTTGATGCAATTGTTAAAACTAGACATAGGCTTCAGAGTCATGGTAAGATGCAATATCTCTATCATTAATGGCTTGGTAAGCGGGCAATAGGGATAATATCCAAACTTGTAGGTTTCCCCTTCGTTGTGACCAAATTGAAACAGGCTAGTTACCTGATTTGGTTTTTATAAAATTTAATGACGACACTATTGCCACAAAAGTGGAAGACAGTGACGAGTTAGTTACCATAGTGCGTGTGTCAACCATATATCAGGCAACGAAAGGTTACGGGATAATGAACGGAAAATGCTTCCGCTAATCTTCCGTTGGGCGGTTACGGTATATAAACTCCAGGGTACTTTACAAAAATACCGAAGTTAAAATCGAGTACCGGTGGTCCGCTCGCACGGCGAAGAGAGAAGGTTTTGCGGTGGGTCTATGGGGTCACGCGCCGCCTTTCCGTCACCCCGGACCGATTCAGCGGGGCGAGACGCGCCCATAGCCCACCAATAAAAAAAAAAAAAAAAAAAAAAAAAAAAAAGGGTACTTTACAAAATATGAGAGAAGCTAAGTCCAAATGATGATACATATTTACAACAGTTCGACTTTGAGAAAGGTGAATTGAAAAAGGTCCATCCTTCCAGCTTGATATGTTATTTTCTACCTACGTAACAAAGATTACTATATCGCCAACATAAAGAATTACCTAACTCCTAATCGTTATGGATTAGTAGTTTACATTATCAGCTTACGTGATTAACTTGAAAGAATACAACTAAAGGTCTATGCGTGCATATGATATTGAAAGAATTTTCCTCCAACTCCTAACCGCTAAGGAGATGTACCTTCCATCACCAGCTCACCTAAATTAGATTATCATCGCCAGATGCAAATATTTGAATAGCTTTGGAAAATATATGAGATACGTTATATGTGCCTATAAAATTTGATAGTTATTCTCCATTTCTATGAATTCCCATCATCAGATCATGATTTGGTGACAATTAAATCACCTCGGGAGTTAACTTGAAAGAATACAGCTAAAGGTCTATGCGTGCGTATGATATTGAAAGAATTATCCTCCAACTCCTAACCGCTAAGGAGATGTACCTTCCATCACCAGCTCACCTTAATGAAATGTTCACTACCAGATGCAAATATTTGAATAGCTTTGAAAAATACATGAGACACGTAATATGTGCCTATAAAATTTAAGGGTTGCCCTCGATTTCCAAGAATTGCCATCATCAAATCATGATTTGATGACAATAGGATCACCTCTGGAGTTAACTTGAAAGACTAAAGCTAAAGGTCTATGCGTGCGTATGATATTAAAAGAATTATCCTCCAACTCCTAAACGCTAAGGAGATGTACCTTCCATCACCAGCTCACCTAAATGAAATGTTCACTGCCAGATGCAAATATTTGAATAGCTTTGAAAAATACATGAGACACGTAATATGTGCCTATAAAATTTAAGGGTTGCCCTCGATTTCCAAGAATTCCTATCATCAGATCATGATTTGATGACAATGGAAGTTGGATTGGAAGACCTTGGAAGTTAACTTGAAAGAATACAGCTAAAAGTCTATGCGTGCGTATGATATTGAAAGAATTATCCTCCAACTCCTAACCGTTAAGGAGATATACCTTCCATTATCAGCTCACCTAAATGAGTTTATCTTTGCCAGATGCAGATATTTGAAGAGCTTTTGAAAATATATGAGACACGTAATATGTGCCTATAAAATTTGAGGGTTGCCCTCGATTTCCATGACTTCCCATCATCAGATCATGACTTGGTGACAATGGGACCACCTCTGAAGTATACTCTTTAGAAAGAAAAAGAATTTTGAAAATCGGCCCACAATTGACAAAAATATCGCTGAACATACATAAAAAAAAATACATACAATGAAACATAGAACCTCCTCCTTTTTGAAGTCGGTTAAATATAATTATCGCCACTCTTTATTTGACTGTTATGTTTCACCACCAGAGTTGCGACCTTGTTAGATATGATTTATCTATTATTTGAGTTATAGAGTGAACATTTTTGAAGCTAAAGTTAACCTGTATCTTAAACCCTTAGGCAAGAATCTATTGCCGTCTACTATGTGTATCGTGTGAGCTCTCACGCCGGCACTTGTCGCCGCGACGGCATTGGTGCGGGGTTGATGGAGAGGGAGAGAGAAACACGTGTTTATTTATTTTTACCGAAGAATATTTGTACGTAATTTGAAAAGAATCGATAAAGAAATTTTCTCCCCATACACACTTTGCTTACTTTGTTACACCACCTTAGGGGTGGAATTCCTAAAATCCTTTCATATTGAATCTCTATATCATAAAAAGAAACGTGTGTCAAAAGCAAGCTTTAATAGTTTCGGCTTGGCGGTAATGAGTCGTCCAACCCGCTTCGCAGGCCTAATTTACACAACCAGAGGGTGAACATTGACAAATGCCGGATATTACTCTAGAATATTTGATTCGACTCGTAATTTGAAAAGAATCAATAAAGACTTTTTTGTCCCCATACAAACTTTGCCACTCTGTTCCACCCCCTTAGGGGTATAATTTCGTATAATCCTTTCTTAGTCTAATCTCTACGTCATAGAAAGAAACCACTGTCAAAATTTCAAGTTGCTAGCTTCAATAATATCGGCTTGGCGCTAATGAGTCGTCCAACCCGCTTCGCAGGCCTAATTTACACCCCCAGAGGGTGAAAATTGACAAATACTGAAACACGTGTTTATTTATTTTTACTGAAGAATATTTGTACGTAATATGAAAAGAATCGATAAAAAATTTATCTCCGAATTTTTTTTTTTATTTGACATAACTTTTTTATTTATATACCAATCGACATGAAATAAAGATTAAATGTTAAGTAAAGCTTACCACAATATACTAGCGAAAACCGCATCTAAATCGGATAAGCCGTTTCTGAGATTAGCGTGCACATACGCACAAACGAACATTACATTTTTATTATATGTATTGATAGATAGATATGTATAGATAAAATATTATGAATCTCTTATGTTTCACTGCTGAGCTCCAGGCTATTTCATAATAAGAGAGAATTTGATCTATTATATCTTGCTGGTCAAACGTGTTGGTTTTATTTCGATTTTTCTGTTGCTTAGATATTATGTACATAATAGTTTTGTTCACGACTTCGCCTGCGTAGAAATGATGTATGACGTCCATGTTAAATGTCATTTTCATTGTATTGTACAGTGAATATATAAACTCATTTGCAAAAAAAACGGGCGGTTTTGATTTTCATTCATATTTAAAAAGATACAATACCAAAAAGGTTTCAATCGTTTGTACACGTTACTGGCCGGTTTTAAAAATGCTGTGGTATTTAAAAAAGTACGTTCTAAATTCAATTTTTCATTTGATGTTCATTTTTACAGAAAACCCCTTTTTATCCTACATTTTTGGCGCGAAGTTCCAGAAGTTAACATCGACTTTCATAACTTTTATTCAATTTTTATCGATTAATTTCATATCCTTGACAAAAATGTCAAAGCTTTATTTAATGCTGTTTGGCTGTATCAAAAATGGTAGATAAAGTGGTAAAAGCTACCAAAATTATCGCGCTGCTTGAAGAGGGTTGCAGCCAATGTTTCGTGGCTAGGAGGCTAAATGTTAGTCGCTCGACAGTCCAAAGGACCTGGCAGCGATATCAGGAGACTGGTTCCGTCGAGAGAAGGCCTGGTTCTGGAAGAAAACCATGTACCCAACCACGGGATGATCGTTTTCTTGTGAGTCGCGCATTGAGAAATCGCAAATCTTCGTATGTGGATCTTAAGAACAACCTCCAAGAAGTAAGAAATGTGCATATTAGTCTATGGACGGTCAGGAGGAGGCTTCTCGCTGCCAATATACGCAGTCACCGCCCGGCCCGCGGCCCCAAATTACTCCGTGAGCACAGAGTTCACAGGCTTAGGTTCGCTAGAAATTGTGAATCATGGACTCAAGACGATTGGAATAGGGTTTTGTTCTCTGATGAAGCCAGGATATCTCTGTTCGGTGAAGATCGACGTCGGCGAGTGCTAAGAAGACAAGGAGAACGCTTTGCAGAGGCATGTTTCAAAGAAATCACACCTTATGGTGGGGGCTCTGTTATGTTTTGGGCAGGAATAAATTCAATGGATCGTACAGAGTTAGTCTTCATTGAAAACGGCTCACTGACTGGGCATCGATACATAACGGAAGTTCTAATTTCTCATGCACAACCCGCATTGGCCGCTCTAGGTGAAGACTCGATTTTTATGGACGACAATGCTCGCGCCCTCCGATCCCGCGATGTTAATGCGTATGTGCAAGAGGTCGGCATTCGTCGTTTGGATTGGCCAGCTCGAAGTCCCGACCTCAATCCCATAGAGCATGTCTGGGACGTTCTGAAACGGCGTGTGAGATCAGTACACCCGGCTCCGCAGACCATCAGAGAGCTGAAGAATGTGATTACTGCGGAGTGGGAACGTATTCCGCAAGCAAGTATCCGGGATATACTCGCTAGCATGCCCAGACGAATTCAAGCTGTGATTTTAGCTAGAGGGGGTCACACTCGATACTAAACATTTATCTGCTTTTACTTTATTAAAGAAAAACAAACAAAAAAACTTTTTTATTTTTACTTCATGAGCATATGCACTACTAGCGAATATACACTACTAGCGAGGTTTAGCATTATTTCCCATAAATTGTATCTAAATTTTATGAAATACTGATGAAAACGATTATTTTCTTATTAATTTACCAAATTGTGTGGATAAAACTACCTATAATTATCAAACAAAGAAATATTAACATTTGAAATGGTTCATTGCTTAGGTGCCCGTTTTTTTTGCAAATGAGTGTATATATATACACTCAGAGAGATAGATAGAGGATGGCGAAATATATTCTTATTCCGTCAAAGCACGGAAAAACAAGTCCAATTATCTCACAAACTAATACAATTAGATTCGTCCTCAATGTTCCACATTATCGAATAAGATTCAACCATAAGTACATCATAGGTAGGTATACTTTCCTGATGTTTACGTGGAAGAAACAGGCATTATAATAAACCATAAAAAATTGTAAACTAAATAAGTTATTGATCCATTCATCGCCTATCTTCGGATACAAGACTCCGAAAGGACATTATAATGCTATAATCGCCACACTTGGTAAGCGGTTAGGCGATCGCTATCGATGTTACCAAATTTCCAAAAGAGTTCTGTTGTCAATCGATGTTACCAAATTTCCAAAAGAGTTCTGTTGTCAATCGATGTTACCAAATTTCCAAAAGAGTTCTGTTGTCAATCGATGTTACCAAATTTCCAAAAGAGTTCTGTTGTCAATCGATGTTACCAAATTTCCAAAAGAGTTCTGTTGTCAATCGATGTTACCAAATTTCCAAAAGAGTTCTGTTGTCCATCGATGTTCCCAAATTTCCAAAAGAGTTCTGTTGTCAATCGATGTTACCAAATTTCCAAAAGAGTTCTGTTGTCAATCGATGTTACCAAATTTCCAAAAGAGTTCTGTTGTCAATCGATGTTACCAAATTTCCAAAAGAGTTCTGTTGTCAATCGATGTTACCAAATTTCCAAAAGAGTTCTGTTGTCAATCGATGTTACCAAATTTCCAAAAGAGTTCTGTTGTCAATCGATGTTACCAAATTTCCAAAAGAGTTCTGTTGTCCATCGATGTTACCAAATTTCCAAAAGAGTTCTGTTGTCAATCGATGTTACCAAATTTCCAAAAGAGTTCTGTTGTCAATCGATGTTACCAAATTTCCAAAAGAGTTCTGTTGTCAATCGATGTTACCAAATTTCCAGAAGAGTTCTGTTGTCAATTTTATAGACGGTATGGGAGGCGATAATATATATACTTTTATCCTATCGCCTCATGTTAGATTTCATATAAATTTTCATAGATATTCATAATTAGTACTAAAGAGAGTGCGCTCAGAACTATATTTGTGGATGGCACTAATATTGGTCTTAATTGCCGTAGTCACGGTACTAGGTATTAGAGTTCACTATTTGAGTCACTACTTCATTTGATAATATGAATTTACCATTTGGAAAGTAACTAATAAATACTTAAGTAAGTCTTCCACCAGGGAGGAAGTTTTCATTCATAGAAATATTTAAATCACGAAATCGAGATAAAAACTCTGTATCTAACTTGACACAAGCTGGATTGGTTCTCAATGAGTCTTTCACATACTTAATTCCCGTTTTCTTCGAGATTATCTCGAATGACAGTTTTCTATCCGAACTCATATTTCTATTTAGTAGTTTTGTGTATCTATAACTATTGTATACAGCTAGCGTGTGCAGGATATACCTACTACCAGGATCCTAATGCGCGAGAGCCGACTTATACAGGGTGGAAGTGAACCGCTCCCGAAAACAAAGACAGGTAACCCTACTAGTCGCTATGTTTTGGGAGAACGAACTGAAACAATCAGTGGCAATAACTTACCAACTAACAAACAAGTATCTACTACAATTGTTATTTTATCAAACAAGAGAAGCAAAATAAACACTTCCAGCAAGTTGTCAATTCGTTATAGGAGAAGTGACTAAATTCTGGGATAGGGTTGGTGGCGTGAAGGCCGGACGTCAGATCGCGATTTGGTGAAATAACTTACATACTTACTGTTGAATTATCATTATTTTGTGTTTTTGTGTGTTGGTGAAGGTTTATTATCCTTATAAAGTAAGTTTTTATACTTTCCTTATAAATTTTGTGACGATGGACGCCGATCCGCCTGACCCAGGTGGTGGCGTATATGAACCGTGGTCCCGCTCGCGGTCTCCGAATGTTAGATCTCGACCCCTACCACCATTAGCAGATTCCATAGAAGCCGATGATCCCCTTCATGCCGGCTTAAGTAGTAGAAAACGGATTAAAACGGTTAACAATTCCTCGACTTACCCACCATTAAAAAAAATAATATCAGACCCATCATCATCTACGCCTTCAATACAACTTATCTATTCTCATCCAGATTACGAAACAAACAAAGGGACTTACTCGGATGCTGATGTTGCACCCTTCCTAGTACATATAAGTAGAGCATCTGAAGAACCCTCATCTGGCACATCTTTGCACCCTATCAAGTTCGGACATTTCCTATATAGGAACAATTTTAAAAATATAATCCGTGGAGGTGTCAAGCGTGTTGGAAGGAATAGAATTGCAGTCGAATTTAAAACTGCCGTTGATGCAAATCTGTTCCTTACACACCCTGCCCTAGGCGCGGCTAAATATGAAGCTTCAATACCTTCATACAACATCACCCGTATGGGTTTAGTAAGAGAGGTACCAGTCGAGTGGTCACTTGAAGAATTTGTTGCATCTATCGAGGTGCCTTCCAACTATGGCTTAGTCATTAAAGCACGCAGACTGAACAGAAGAGTCTCGAATTAAGGGACTCTGAACTGGATTCCTACACAGACAGTAGTGCTTACCTTTCTAGGACAAAAACTCCCAACACATATATATAGTTACTATACTTCCATGCCTGTAGAGACATATGTTCTTCCTTCCATTCAGTGCTATAAGTGTTGCAGATTTGGTCATGTCACCACTCAGTGCAGGTCTAATCCTCGCTGTTTTGTGTGTGGCCAAAGCCATGAGGGATCAACATGCTCTGAAAAATCCCCATCTTGCCTATTCTGCTCTGGAGATCATCAGGTTAAGGACCCTCGTTGTCCTGAGCATATCCGACAAAAGTCTATATAATTAGTAATGTCACAGGAAAATTTGTCCTATCTGGAGGCCAGCGCAAGATTTCCTCAAGTCAGAAGGTCATTTGCTGACACTACTAAAAGTACACATTTATCCCAAACCATTTTTCCCTCCTCCCCAGACTACTCCCAAATTACTGGACAATCTTTATCTCAACCAGCCCCTACAATGACAACGTCTACTCCGGCTACCTCCTACAGAAAAACTGTGCTAATCCCTCGCCATTCCCCCTCTCCAGCTTCCAGTCCAGGTTACAACACCCGTGCTCATCAAGCAATAATAGAAACCCCTGCCTCTACTCTCTCTAATGGATGTGCCATTGCAGGCCCATCATCAAATGATAACCTCTTTGAATTACTCCTTTCTACTTTAATAAATATACTCTCCAAATTTAGTGATACTGAATTACCCACTAGCACACACCAAAAACTTACTCAGCTTTTTTCTATTGTCAATAACATTCCCAGCAATCCTTCAGTGGAACTGCCGGAGTATATGTAATAAAAAACCCGATCTCATGTATCTGATAAATAAGCACAAACCTGTCGTTCTTGCCATTCAGGAAATGTGGCTTAGGCCCGGTTCCCACTTTAGGGTGCCTGGTTTTTCATGTTTCCGGGATGATAGAAGTGACGGTCGTGCTGGCTCATCTATCTTGGTTTCTAGATCTATAAAATTCACTCAAATTCCTATCCCTAACCATTCCGATACTTTCCATATAGTTGCTGTACGCGCCCTCAATATTTCATTTGTATCCATTTATATCCCCGATCCTAACCATATTATATGAAATGACATATTTAATATTATTGCTAGTCTATCAAGTCCAGTAATGATCTTGGGAGACTGTAATATTCATCATAATTCTTGGGGCTCACATCACTGTGACCCATTGGCTATTCCCTTTCTTGAAAAGTTAGACAATTTAAACCTGTGTATTATAAATGATGGATCACCTACGCGTCGAGTAGGACCTACTCAAAATTTACATAGTGCTGTAGACCTAACCATCTGCGCTCCCAGTATGTCTTCATCAGTATCCTGGGAAATACTTAGTAATTCTTTTGGTAGTGATCATTTCCCTATCCTCATTTATATTCTATCCTCTAGTTCCAATTCCTCTATGACTGTATTTAATCCACGGCTGAAACATAATATAGCCCGAGCGGATTGGTCGCAATATTCATCCTCCACTGATGAGAGAGCTGCCTCTTTCCCTCCAGTGGACTACAACAATATACATAGCTGCTATACAGAAATTAAGAAGGTCCTTATTCTATCTGCTAATAGGTGGTATCCCTTTTGAAATAAAACTACTTTTACGGATTCTATCGCGTTTGTATTTGATTTATAATTTCCCGACGTTTCGAACACTTTACAGTGATCATGGTCACGGGAGGACTGAGGTGTCCTACGTCCAATATGTCATTGTTATTACAGAAATTTATTTATATCTACCCTATAAGATATTAAATTTTGACCCACATTTTTATACAAAATTAATACAATTCATTGCCAGTACAAAAAGAGAATGATTCTATATATAAAATTTTGTTGTAGCTGAATAGTTTTTGTTAGTTTTGTAAAATTGCCACAATAATAATTATCATAAATTAAATACCTTAATAATAACAAATCATAAACAACATAAATTTTATATATAGAATCATTCTCTTTTTGTACTGGCAATGAATTGTATTAATTTTGTATAAAAATGTGGGTCAAAATTTAATATCTTATAGGGTAGATATAAATAAATTTCTGTAATAACAATGACATATTGGACGTAAGACACCTCAGTCCTCCCGTGACCATGATCACTGTAAAGTGTTCGAAACGTCGGGAAATTATAAATCAAATACAAACGCGATAGAATCCGTAAAAGTAGTTTTATTTCAAATGTGTAATACTCGCGTAAACATTAGAAGTCATTAGGTGTATCCCTCTCAAAAGAGCTCCCAAAAGTAATCTGTCATCCCCAGCATGGTGGGATCCAGACTGTTCTGATGCAGTTAAAAAAAGAAAATCAGCTGAACTAAATTACTCCCGTAGTATGACAATAGATAACTATCTAATGTACAAGAAAATTGCAGCGGAAACAACTAAACTACTAATAAACAAAAAGAGATCAGGATGGCAAACATTTTGTGAAACCTTGTCACCTAGTTCACAGCCATCCATGGTGTGGAGAAACATTAGGAGGTTCCGCTGCGCTTTTCGAATTAATCATAATATATCCTCAAATGATGATGCAGAATGGATTGAGGAATTTGCTAAAAAATTAGCACCAGCCTCTGTTCCATCCTATGAGGAGCTATGCATCTACCACAATGACAACTTATCAGAACAAGGATTCAATGCTCCATTCTCTAAGGAGGAGTTTAGTATGGTCTTGGATAGTTTGAAGGACTCCTCACCCAGAATTGATGGGATTCCATATTCCTTCATTTTTAATAGTGGACCTGATACAAAAGAAACTATCCTTCATATCTTAAACCATATTTTTTCCTCGGGAATTCCTCCAGAAGACTGGAAAACACATATTGTGATCCCTGTCTTAAAACCAGGCAAACTAAGCAATGATCCTACAGGTTATCGACCCATTGCTTTGTCATGCACGCTTGGTAAAATATTGGAACACCTCATTAAAACTCGGTTAGAATGGTTCTTGGAGAATAGGGATATCCTTCCGAAAAGTCAATTTGGTTTTAGAAAGGGTTTGGGGACCATGGATAGCCTTAGCACACTTGTTACAGATATCCGTATAGCTTTCACAAAAAATAAATACCTGGTTGGAGTGTTCCTAGATATTGCTTCTGCCTATGATAATGTCCAACTTCCTGTACTCAGGCAGAAAATGCACCAGCTGAGTATTCCAGAGAAGATGGTTAACTTCATCTCTAATTATCTCTCCGCTAGAACCATTATAATTAATGTTAACAACTCCTCACTGCCTCCAAGAACAGTGTTCAAAGGTCTCCCTCAAGGATCAGTCCTCAGCCCTTTACTGTATAATATATACACTTATGATATGAAACGGTCAGTAAATTGTTTCTGTAATGTGCTCCAATATGCAGATGATCTAGCTCTTTATGCAACGGCTGATAGTGTCATGGAAGCCTCTTCTCGCCTCAACTATGCTACAAGATACTTACAGGAATGGCTATCTTCCCATGGATTGACAATATCTGTTCCTAAAAGCAAAGTAGTAGTGTTCACTCGGCGTCATCTTATCCCCAACATTGATATCTACTATGAAGACCAGGTCTTCCCAATTGTTAATACAGTAAAGTTCCTAGGTGTCATCCTAGATTCCAAATTGACAGGTACCCATCAAGTCCATAATATTATTAAAAAGTGTGAAAGAAATTCCAACATCCTCCGTGCCTTGTCAGGGGCATGGTGGGGCTCCCATCCATACTCCCAGAGGCTTGTCTACAATGCACTCATTCGCAGCCATCTGGATTATGGTTCATTTCTCCTTGATCCATGTAATAAATCAGCTCTGACTTCATTGGACAAAATCCAATATAAATGTTTACGCATTGTGATTGGAGCTATGAAGTCATCTCCTATCAACGCCCTACAGGTGGAATGTGCAGAACCACCCCTAAAGCTTAGAAGGCAATATTTATCAGACCGTTTCCTCTTCAAAACGTATCAACTCTCTTCTCACCCTCTAATTTTTAAACTTCAACACCTGTCAGAACTTGTCTCAGGTAGTGACTACTGGGCACACAAAGATCCTCTGTGTCTATACAATAGCTATCTCATGATAAAACGTTTTCCTTGCCATATCAGTCAATTCAATCAGAACCCTCTCTTTAATACAAACTATGAGGCCCTAATCTACCAACCAAACATCATTCTCAACTTGGACATCCAGAAAAATTCTCCTGGTGCAGAAACTCAGTTGAGATCTGCAATCCAAGCCAATTGGAGGGACTGGCTGATTATGTACACCGATGCTTCTAAAAGTATTGAACAGAACTGTCTTGGAGCTGCAGTGTGGATACCAAAATTTAAAATTATTCTAAGTTTCAAGTGCCCCGCCCAATGTTCAATTTTCACCAGTGAATCCATTGCCATACTAGAGGCATTGTCATTTATAGAATCACATAACCTCAATAAATCTGTTATTTTTACAGACTCTTTAAGCTGCCTATCAGCAATCAGGTGCAATATATTTAAGTCTAAAACCAAAACTCCTGTTATCCTAAATATTAAACAGACCCTCTATCGTTGCCACATGAAGGGAATCCTAGTCACCATTGCATGGATTCCCAGCCATAGTGGAATAGAGGGCAATGAAGTGGTAGATGCACTTGCTAAAGAAGCCTGCCGTGTTGGTATTCATTCGAATAGTACAGTCTACACCCAGAATTTAATTCCTCCGGCTAAATTAAAATTGAGCTCAGATAGGGACAAAGCTTGGCAAGAGTCTAGTAGAGCCAAGGGTAAGCACTATAAGTCTGTCTAGGAAAACATACCAGTAAAGCCATGGTTCCACAGGTACCTCGATATTAACAAAAAGGCCACATCGGTTATCTGTCGCCTACGACTTGGACACGCGTGCACACCAGTGCACTTAGCCAAACTCCGGGTTAGAGACTCTTCACTGTGTGAATGTGGCTTAGATGATGGAACTCCAGAACATATCTTCTTCAGTTGCCCAAGAACACCATCCTCTCTCTACGACTTACTCCCTCCCTCTATCCCTCGCCCTTCGGATTTCAAATCTCTTCTTTCCCGAGTTGATTCCTCATTCATATATATTTTGGGTGAATTTATTAATTCTACTAACATAAAACTGTGATTGTCTTAACTAATCTACTAATACGAATATATATATTGTGTGTGTCTTTTGTTCAAGGTAAATCAACAGACGTCAGATACTGTAATCTTTTGTAATTTATATACTATTTACTTTCACAAAGCCAACTTGTAATTTTAAACATACTAAGCTCTTGACACATTTCAACCTGGAGCAAAATCACCTCAAGAGTACATGGTCATTGGCGGAGTTAGCAGGATCGCCATTAACAAACAACTGAACTGAACTGACTAAATTCTGGTATAGAGCTGTAATTGAAATACAAATTGTTTCAAGATGTGTGAAAAAAGTCGAAAAACTGTATAATAAGTATCGATATTATTTAAAAGCAATAATATACTTTATTTTAGATCTAAATCGTGTATTTATTTATTTTATTATCTATCTGTATGCATTTAGTTTGATATAAATAAAAATTATAGTGAAAATTAAAAAAAACGATGAATTAAAATATGAATACAAGTTTATTGTTGAATAACTTTTAAACGGTAAATTTTATCGAAAAAAGCATTCAGATCTTTTTTGTAGAGCGTTAAATTTCCTACAAGAAATAGCTATTTGAGTATTTTTAGCTACATTTGTTTCAGTGGAAAAAAATTAACTGCAAAAAGTGCGAAAATCCCATGTTATTTAAATGGGAAATGTATTATGATTTAGGCACGGGTTAATGTAAATATTAAGGGCTGATTTGGGTCTGATATTTTTTTTAGGTCCTAACCTAAAAATTCGACGGGCGTTTGCAGAACAAAACCCAATTTGGGAAATAACGGACACCCTAATGCTTAGTCTCGTTGTCTTGACACGAAACCAGGTAAACGATCGGATTATGAAGCTACAGTGAGCATGACAACAAATCAACCTGCCCAAACCTGACCAATAACACACCCACTACGTTTATAAATGGTTATATACATTATAAAAGCACTCGCTGCGTACGGTGCGCCCGCTCCGTGCGGAGCGTTACAGTGGAGGCTCTATGTGTCCCGGGCGGCTCTTGGCGCCCCATAACACCCGGCGCCCGGGTGCACCGCACCCTCTGCACTATAGGTAAAGCCGGCCCTGCCCAGGAGTCATGTCAAATGGAATGAGTGGGAATGGGTTCCTATCTGTCATCCCCATGACTGGTGACAAATAGTATGAATGGGCGCTCCCATTCACCAATCATGAGAATGATCAGAGGATCCCCACCCCTTACTCCCATGATTGGTTACGCATGGGGATGAATGATGAGATGATGATAGGTTATAAAAACAATGTCTCGTTCTTTTTTCTCATTCTTAGGAGTGATATGAACGGCTAAGAGAGCATCAAAGGAGTGGGTAATACCACTTTAATTAGATACTAATAACACTAAAACAATCGCCACAGCACCTAACGCCCGTGGCGATCATGACCTTTCCAACAGTTTCAAGAGCCAGAATGAACTGATGGAGATGGTCTTTGTGCATAGCATTAACTCGTCACCATACAGAAGGTCACTTACCATTCTAAAACCGGGTATCGACTTTGCGCTCCTGGCGCGCGTGCCATGAATGAACGCGTCGAGAGTGCGTTCCACGGTACGCGTTCCAAATATATGAACTATACAAACTAAACGCGCCCTGCGCGCGAGGCAACTGTTCCAGTGTTTGATCGTTCATCATGCAGGCATCGTATGCGAGCAGCCGCAGCGTTTAGAACGCAAAAAACACACAAAATGCTTTCGTGTCCGTCTCAACGGGCGCGCGCGCCACGTTTGATACGTGGCAAAAAACCGACAATAGATAGAACAGCCCGCTCCACGTTCGAGCGTTCCAACGAACACATTGGCGCGCGTTCCAAAGTGGTATCCATTTTACGCGGCCGGAACGCGCGCCAATGTTGCCTTTTGAAGCGCGAAGTCGATACGCGGCTTAACATTGTATTAATTATCATTTTGACTTTTGACTGCACTTTACTATTGATAGCACAGGTGGCGTAGTGGTTGAGATATCATACGCGTTCGATTTCAATAGGACAATACTTTGTGCGATCCACAAGTACCTAAATGTTCTGAATCTATATATCTGTTAATTGCTCTGGGCCGTACATCTCTGCCCAATACTAGAAGGTGTGACTGGTGGAATAATGAACTGGCACATCTTCGCAGACGCTTTCGAAGGGCACGTTGGAAACTCAATAAACTCAAAAAGTCACGAACAACGGATTGCGGTCGAAAGATCTAAAGGTGCTTTATTGAGTGGAGTAGTAGAAAATTATTCGATTCGTCTTTAACCTTCGCAAATTCGACCACGTATCCATATTTCGCTCTCGACTTAATTGGTTACCGATTAGGCAAAGACGAAGCTTGCGAACTGTTACTTTTCTGTACTCTATTTTAAACTCTCCTAATGCTCTACCTACTCCTCTCCTACTTAAAACTTCACTTTGAATTTCTTAGCTCCACTCATGATCGTAATCTTCGCTCTTCCAATAATCTTCTTCTTCACTGTCCTTCTCATTCCTCCAGTCTGGTGCATTCCTCCTTTGTTGTCCAGGCTGTACTTCTCTGGAATACGCTACCTCTAGACATCAAAATGGCCGTTAATCGTGACATTTTCAAAGCTAGGGTCAAACGTTTATATTCAGACCTTTTAGCGGAGTCAACTCACCTGTGATTATCTCACATATATATATATATATATATATATATATATATATATATATATATATATATATATATATATATATATATATATATATATATATATATATATATATATGTATATGTGTGTGTATGTATGTTTGTGTATTATGTGTATTTAGTTTTATATCTCTTTATTTGTATATGTATGTTTATAGTTTTATACTTATTTAATTATATATAGGTATGAATATATTTATTAGGTATTCGAACATACGGTAAAAATACATTTAATCACCTTCGTTTTTTTTTTCCATTGTTTTTAAAATATTTTCTGTTTACATTGCACCTACCTTACATCATTTCTGCTCCACCCTAGGTCGACTGGTAGTTGTACTGTTAATTTGTGCAAAAGTTTTTAAATAAATAAATAAAAATTAGAAAACGAGGGTCCGTGGTCTCCACTATATCACGAGTTTAAAGCCAATCGATCGGTTGACCTAGCGTATATACAAAATATCAAAATAAATAATAGATACACCACGGGTATAGAGGAGACCACTGAGGTTTTACTAAACACGTTAATACCGGACGATAACTTAATAATTGATAACGAACATCATGCGCAAATAAGGGCGTGGGCTGCATTGCCACCTCTACCCCCTATTTCTGATCTTCCTTCTCTAACTGAACTCTTAAGTACCGTAAGAGCTCTTCCATTCAATAAAGCCGCCGGTGAAGATAAAATTTCAAATAAAATGATTAAAGAAGCTTGTCGAACTTGAGCCGACTCGATGTTACTAGTGTTCAATCGTTGTATAGCCGAAGGCATCTTTCCTCGTCTGTGGCGTCGCGGATTTATACGTATAATACGGAAACACGGTGATAAGCCGTCGGATGAACCGAAGTCATATCGGCCAATCACTCTACTACCATCATTAGGTAAGCTCTTAGAACGCCTGGTTGTTCCTCGCCTATTACCTGGTGGCCCAACTTTCAATCTTAGACAATTTGGATTTACCCCGGGGAAATCAACTGTCGACGCGGTCATTACCGTTAGGAAAGCTGTTACGATATCAGCTTTTAAATATGTGCTAGGCATCTTCCTGGATATCTCATGTGCTTTTGACAACGCCTGGTGGCCGATGTTACTACTTAAACTAAAGGCTCATGGATGCTTCAGAAACATCTACCAACACATACAGTCATACTTTTTTACAAGGTTCAACCACATTGAGACTCGGTCACCATGCTGTGTCTAAATCTCTGACGATGAGCTGCCCGCAGAGATCCGTGTTAACATTGGGGCCCTGCTACGCCTGAGGCAGACGGCCGCGGAGGCTGTCGCTGGCAAAGGAGTGCTGTTGGCGGTGTCGTTGGACATCGCCAACGCCTTCAATAGTCTGCCATTCAGCTGCATCAGGGAGGCGCTCCGGTTCCATGGAGTGCACCTGTACCTCAGGCGGCTGGTGGCAGACTATTTGGAGGGGCGCAGTGTTCTCTACGCGAGCCCCGAAGGGGACATTGTGCCCATGTCGTGTGGTGTTCCGCAGGGGTCGGTTCTAGGGCCGACTCTGTGGGACATCGGTTACGACTGGGCGTTGAGAGTGAGTCTCCCCCCCGGGCTGAGCGTTATTTGCTATGCTGATGACACGCTCGTCACAGTCCGGGACAGGACACTCGAAGAGGCGGCGAGCCTAGCCACTCTCGGCACCGAGGAGATGGTCAGGCGAATTGAGGCGCTGGGGCTCAGGGTGGTCCTAAACAAGACGGAGGCCCTACTATTCCATGGGCCCCGTGTGAGGCTGCCCATCGGCGCCTCGTTAGTCGTCAACTCCATCCACATCAGTATCCAGGCCCATATGAGGTACTTGGGTCTGGTGCTCGACGGGCGATGGTGGTTCCGGGAGCATTTTCGTCAAATTGCACCCTGGCTGGTCGGCGCGGCGTCCGCCCTTTCTCGGCTCATGCCGAACGTGGGCGGACCCAGTTTCGAGGGCCGACGGCTGTATGCGGGGGTGATCCGCTCAATGGCCATGTACGGCGCACCCGTGTGGGCGAGGGCTCTGAACGCCCAGCTCAGGGCTATACTGTGGAGGCCACAGCGAGCCATGGTGGTCAGAGCCATTCGCGGGTACCGCACGGTGTCTACCGAGGCGGCATGCCTATTGGCCGGGACACCCACGTGGGACCTAGAGGCGGAGATGCTCTCCGACCTCTACCGGCGGGTTACCACAATGCGCGACGAGGGTGGCTCCCCATCGTTCAACGAGATAGCCACCTGGCGCGAGGACGCCCGCCGAGAAGTCATCGCCCATTGGGCTACGCGGCTGGAGAGGCCTAGGCACGGTGTTGTTACCGTCGAGGCCCTCCGGCCCGTACTGATGGAGTGGATGGAGCGGCGGCACGGAGTGCTCTCCTTCCGGTTGGTGCAGGTCTTGTCGGGGCACGGTTGCTTCGGCAAGTACCTGCACACGGTCGTGCGGAGGGAGTGGACTCCGTCCTGCCACCATTGCAGTAGCGACGAGGACACGGCGCAACATACGCTTGAGGTATGTACGGGCTGGGACGGGCAGCGCCGTGACCTCGTCGCTGTCATCGGTGCCGACCTGACGCTGCCGGCTGTCGTGAAAGCGATGGTCGACAGCGTCAGGAATTGGGACGCGGTCGCCGCCTTCTGCGAGGCTGTCATCTCGCAGAAGGAGGCGGTGGAACGAGTCCGGGAGGATTCCCGTGACCCGGGTCGCCGCCCGCGGCCGGGACGGCGCATGCGCGAGTATCTGCGCCTGATGCCGCCCTAACTGAGGCTTCGGGTGATCGGACCGGGGAATTGTCCGGTCACCCGACGTGAGGCCACCGCGTGAGGGCGACGCCTCGACGGCGAAAGCTGTCGGGGCGTCGACGAGAGAGGAACCCGAGAGGGTATATCGCCGGGCTGGCCACCGAAGACAAAGATCGGGTACCGGTGGTCCGCTCGCGCGGCGAAGAGAGGTGTTTGCAGGGCGGGTCCATGGGGTTGCGCGCCGCCTCTTCCGTCGCCCCGGGCTGATTTGCCGGGGCGCGACCACATCCATAGTCCCACCCTGCGAAAAAAAAAAGGGATCCGTGTTAAGCCCATATCTATGGAATTTAGGGTTTGATGACTTTCTTGAGCTACCTCTACTACAAAATTGCACATTGATCGGTTACGCTGACGACGGGCTGCTACTCGTACAATCTAACACTAGGGACGGACTTGAGAAATTGACGGATATGTGTCTTAATTTAATAGTTAAATGGGGCACACAAAATCGACTTACTTTCGCTCCCCATAAAACCTATCATCTCCTATTAAAAGGTAATTTGCAGTCAATGCCTCGCGTAAGATTTAATAACGCGACAGTTAAAAAGAAAGAATCGGTGTGTTATCTTGGCTTGGTATTAGAAAAAAACTTCTCGTTCATTGAACATATTAAGACTGTAGGTGAAAAGGCGAAACGGAATTTTTACGCACTCACTAGAATCTCCACGTCCACGTGGGGCCTACGTTTTAATACGCTTAAAATCATATATACAGCCACATATCTGGGGTGTATATGTTATGGCGCGCCAGCCTTTTCTTTTTTTTTTTTTTGTGGTGGGCCATGGACGTCGCACCCCGCCAAATCAGTCCGGGGTGATGGAAGAAGCGGCGCGCAACCCCATTGACCCACCCTGCAAGCACCTCTTCTTCGCCGTGCGAGCGGGCCACCGGTACCCGATCTTTGTCTTCGGTGGCCCGCTCGGTGGTATGCCCTCTCGGGCTCCTCTCCTGTTGACGCCCCGACAGATTTCGCCGTCGAGGCGTCATCCTCACGCGGTGGCCTCGCGTCGGGTGACCGGACAATTCCCCGGTCCGATCACCCGAAGCCTCGGTTAGGGCGGCATCAGGCGCAGGTATTCGCGCCTGCGCCGCCCCGGCCGCGGGCGGCGGCCCGGGTCGCGGAAATCCTCCCGGGCCCGTTCCACCGCCTCCTTCTGCGAGATGACAGCCTCGCAGAAGGCGGCGACCGCGTCCCAATTCCTGACGCTGTCGACCATCGCCCTCGCGACAGCCGGCAGCGTCAGGTCGGCACCGATAATAGCGACGAGGTCGCAGCGCTACCCGTCCCAGCCCGAGCATTACTCGAGCGTATGTTGCGCCGTGTCCTCGTCACTACTGCAATGATGGCAGCCCGGATTCCATTCCCTGTACACGACCGTGTGCAGGTATTGCCCGAAACACCCGTACCCCGTTAACACCTGCACCAGTCGGAAGGTGAGGACCCCGTGCCGCCGCTCCATCCATTCAATCAGTACGGGCCGGAGGGCCTCGACGGTAGTGACACCGTGTCTTGGCCTCTCCAGCCGCGTAGCCCAACGGGCGATGACTTCTCGGCGGGCGTCCTCGCGCCAGGTGGCTATCTCGTTAAACGATGGGGAGCCACCCTCTTCGCGAATTGAGGTAACCCGCCGGTAGAGGTCGGAGAGCATCTCCGTCTCTAGGTCCCACGGGGGTGTCCCGGCCAATAGGCACGCCGCCTCTGTCGACACCGTGCGGTACCCGCGAATGGCTCTGACCGCCATGGCTCGCTGTGGCCTCCACAGCACCGCCCTGAGCTTGGCGTTCAGAGCCCTCGCCCACACGGGTGCGCCGTACATGGCCATTGAGCGGATCACCCCCGCATACAGCCGTCGGCCCTCGAAACTGGGTCCGCCCACATTCAGCATGAGCCGAGAAAGGGCGGACGCCGCGCCGACCAGCCGGGGAGCAATTTGACGAAAATGCTCCCGGAACCACCATCGCCCGTCGAGCACTAGACCGAAGTACCTCATATGGGCCTGGATACTGATGTGGATGGAGTTGACGACTAACGAGGCGCCGATGGGGACCCTCACACGGGGCTCATGGAATAGTAGGGCCTCCGTCTTGTTTAGGGCCACCCTGAGCCCCAGCGCCTCGATTCGCCTGACCATCTCCTCGGTGCCGAGAGTGGCCAGGCTCGCCGCCTCTTCGAATGTCCTGCCCCAGGCTGTGACGAGCGTGTCGTCAGCATAACAAATAACGCTCAGCCCGGGGGGGGAGACTCCCTCTCAATGCCCAGTCGTACCCGATGTCCCACAGAGTCGGCCCCAGAACCGACCCCTGCGGAACACCGCACGACACGGGCGTCCGCACAATATCCCCTGCGGGGCTCGCGTAGAGAACACTGATGGCGCGCCAGCCTGGGCCGACAGAACTGCGATAGGCGCAGCACGTCGTAAACTACTTCAAAGTCAACGATTAGCACTAATATTCTTATGTAAGGTATACAGAACAGTTAGTACCGAAGCCTTGCCAGTGCTTGCAGGTTTACTTCCGGTCGACTTGGACATACAAAGGCGCGCGTCAATGTATTATTCTACCAGGGAAAACATGAGCACCAATTTTCTTCTACCACGCGATGGTATTAAAATTACCAGACTTTTCGCACCGCAATCCGTCGCGTACGAAAAGCTCCTGACCGAATGGCAGGAAAGGTGGGACTCATCAATTAAGGGTCGTCATTTATATCTTTTCTTCCCATCTATTCGAGATCGTTTAGAGAAAATATGGTTGGAAATTGACCACTTTGTAGCACAATTCCTTACTGGTCATGGGAATTTTAGAGGTAAATTATTTTATTTTAAACTTGTAGCTTCACCACTTTGTCAATGTTCTACATCTAATTGCGAGTTTGAGCAAACAGCTCACCACATCCTCTGGGAGTGCAGTCTTTGGCGTAACGAGCGCGATCTTATGTTAGACAGTCTGAAAATCACGTCTGGGGTAGTATATTATACAGACCTTGTATCAACTCGAGAAAATTTCCGTGCGTTCAGGCGCTTCTGCCATACCTACTGTTGCAATCAATGTTAAGGCTCACATATAGGCCCCATAAGCGTTGCCATATCCGTGGTGCTGTACTGCTGCGCTTCACGTATCAGTACATCCTCTTATCTATTGGCCTATTATCCAATTTTTGCTTCATGTCTCCCGCTTTGCATAGGAGGGAAGTGAAATTTTTTTCAACTCCCCCTGTTTTTCTTTTCTAATTAAATTTGTTGCGGGTTCCAAGACAGTTAAAAGCGTTTCTCGGGACTTTCCGAGGGTCAAACCTCGGTGTCTTATATGGAGACCATTGTGGTGATCCTGGCTTACAGGAGTTACAGTGGTGGGAATGTGTGGTGGGATTAGTCCCATTAATAAATCTGTTAATTGCACGTTTTAAAGTACAAGTAGGTATTATTTCATTTATTATTTATTTTAGGCTTTAGCCTATACTAAGAAATAGCCGAGGCAGCGGCTGACCAGATTGGGGACAAGTCTCGTCGCCCTTGGAGCGACGCCACCGCGTGATGACGACGCCCTGACATCGAGACCTTTTCATAAGGTCGAGATTACGGGGCATCGACTTGAGAGGATACCCGCGAGGGTAGACCGCCGGGTGGGTCACTGAACAAAAAGACCGCGTTCCAGTGAACCCGGACGTCACCAGACCCACCCGGATGGTGTCGAGAGGTATGTTGTAGGGCGGGTGTCTCCCCGGACGGATTAACGGGGCGTGACGTAACGTAGCCCACCGCCAAAACAAAAGCCTACACTAAGCAAATAACAATAATAAATAACAATAATAAATAATAACCATAGGAAATAATACCAAATAATAACTATAGTAATAAAAATAATAAATAATCCTATAATAAATAGGTCCATAAAAAAGAAAAGCAAATAAATCTCTTGATATCAAGTGAAAAAAAAAACACAAGTAGTTCAACAGGTAGTATATTTTATCTATGCTATTTGGGTAAATTTGTATAAGTCAGGTTACCGCTTTAAATACCATTCAATGAAGGCCTTCATAACGTGGTGAGTACATTGAAATATTCGGAACAATATATGAATTTGTGTGTGTGTGTACTAGACTGGAGTAAGACAAGTGGAGGGCAGCGAGCCGTGGCGGTCCCCACCCCCACGGGCTGAAAGCCTCGCCGTTGCGCCGCGCGGCGCCCCAGCCCCAGTACAGAAACTAACTTATTGCTGTTACAACGCACGGTGTCGCGGTCAGCACTTGTTACAAACTCGCGTGTAACGCACTTCTTGCGCTCTCGATGTGTACAGTTTGTTTTGAAAAACGAATGCGCCGACATATTTGACCTGATACAGTGTACCAACCTTGTGAAATAAAAAAAAACGCAGTGATATCAGAGACAATTTTAAAAAGTTTTAGTGTCAAAAGCATATTCGGACATAATAGAACTGAAATAAGAAACGGGTAATTATTTTTATTTTAATTTTTCATACATACTTTCACAAAATGCTGAATATATAAATAGCGGACGTGGAGCTGTGTTTTAATTTAATTAAAATATGTTACTTGTTGTTATTAAGTAAATTTACGATAGAAGAATAATGAGTATGAAGCAGGTAGAAGCAAGTACATAAGAGGAATTACAGGTAGTTAGGCACTAAAACAACGCAGCAATTTTTAAGCGGATTAAACCAAATAATTGCTTCCTACCTATTGTTCCTGTATAATAATAAGTTTATAGTATAGATCTGTATTAAAAATTGCTACTACCTTCGATTTCCGTTATTAGGTACTTGAACAGTTACGGTCGAGTGAACGACGAAGGGCGCGGGCGCAGGAGCTTCCTGACGCACCTGCCTGTTTTACATATTTGAACATACATTATGTCATAATATATAACATTGAAACGTAAAAAAGTTATTTTTATTTAAAATATTGTAAAATAGTTAGCAGCAATAAGTAGTAACGATAGTGCTTTGAAGCTTCTGAAAAGTCTACTATGAACTCCACGCTATTCATGACGAGGTATATCGTAAAATTTAACTAAAATCTCGTCATAAGTTCTCCAGTGTGTCCAGCTCTGTGAAGAGTTCAGTAGTATAGAGCACATTGCCAGGATACAGGTTTCTTTAGAATGAATGGTTAATTGATTTACTACGCTGGTTATACGGATTGCTGTAGAGTTTTAAATTTGCTTTCTATTGCAGTGATGCAATCTCTTAATCGTATTTTACGACACCAGTGAAAAAAGAAGGGGTGTTGAACGACTTATATTCCTACATTGCCACCATATGAACTCATCGACGACTAACATGAATATTTTTCTTGTCTGGGTGTACTGTGGGTGGTATATAGTAGTAACCTTATATGTTTATGATTAAACACTACGAGGTTGAAGTAACATATGCTAGGTGTAGATTTAGTATTGTAGTAATAATAAAACGAATTAATAAAAAGCTGTGACGGTCTGACGACCGCGGCGGCACATCCACGTGCCCTAGGGTTGTCACTTTTTTATTGACAATACCTAGTTATTGTTATATAACTCTACGCTTCTTGCCAACCACCAGTTTATCGACGTTTACTTTTGGATATAGGTTAGCCCCATAATAATGCTATAATCGCCACGTTTGACACTATTGGTGGGCTCTTAGTCAGTTTGTACGACTGCCATGGGAAAGTGAAGACGAGGAGATTGGTCAACACCAGTCTTCTGGGAAATGTTTAAACTTACAACGAACGGCAATTCGCTTACCAGGCGTGACGATAATAGTAATAACTCTATCAAAATATGACGGTTAGCATGACATGTGATATTCTATAGGTGAGAAATTTATCTAATAGTTACCTGCGAAATGTTGAACGATGATTCATTAAAATAACGTAAAACTTGTGTGCGTCAGCCCTATAGTGTGTACAACGGGCAGTCCCAGTTAAGCACGCGCGCCAATGCATGCACATCTCTGAATACACATGGAGTTCAGTTAGCTAGCGTCACACACGGGCACGTGTGTGTGTGTGTGTGTGTACATATATATCGTATCGTATCGTCATCATCCCTCTCACCCTCACGCATCCGAAGACGTCAAAATATAAAATTTTGTCAATTAAGAGTTTTTCGATGAGCGAGAGAATTTTTAAACTTTTCGGCGATTCAAATATTTTTTTGGTCCATAACTCATGGTAGGCAGCTTGGCTGTACCTCTGATATTCCACACTCATGACTCTGATTCGTGACTGGTAGTTAGCATTTACCATCAGGTGGACTGCTGACTTATATGCCATCAAAGACAATAGAAAAAAATAATAACTAAAACTAAGCGAAATTACTCGCAGTTGTGGTGTTCGCATGTTTAAGTACTTACAACTTTTAGCACTCCTTACTTTTTAAGAATTATCATAAAAATCTATTATGGGATGTAAGGAGATAACATTACAAGATAAGGAAAACTTAAAACGCTATGCCAACTCATCAGTTCAAATTGGTATAGTAGGCTAAATTCCTTTATTTGCATAGCTATCTTATCTAGAACCCTTACCGTACCTATAAGAAAATGGGCGTTCGTAACCATATGTCATAACTTCTATAAATGATTGAATCCGTGAGATAATATTATTAAATAAATATATATTTGGATAATTGCTACATTATATTTATATTTTTCTATGCAGTTGTTCAAATTGACAGATGGAAGCAGATTTTACATGTAGCTTGACAGTTCACTCTGAAGTTCATGGTTGCCTCCAACTCGAGTTCTCGCGGTCGCTGAAAACTATACTCCCTTTCAATTTAGAACTACGTACAGTCACTAAATTTCATTGAAATCGTTTTATATATTACCAATCTCTACGTTGCTGGTGGGTGTTGTAAATGATGACTAATAGTTTAATACAGATCTAGATCAACTTCATTTGATGTCATCTGGTGTCGATTACATTTTCAAAGCTTTTGCAATATGTACTATGGAGGAAGAGTACCTACATATTGTGCCGACCCCAAGTCATTGGGATAAGACTGAGATGTTGATGATGAATGTAAATGAACATAGTGCTTCGTAATTTTTAAAGCTATAAGGTGGCTGGTTTTAAAAAGTAACGCCCCTGGCAGGTAACGCGATCGTCGATCTTGTGTGCGCTCATGTGCGGTATGCTCATGGACAGGTTTTCTTATCCTTGCCATTCGCCTCATATTGCACAAAACTTCTTAATATTTTTTTTAATCATATATTTTTTATATACTCTTCTTGTTTATTTCAACATCAATATATTTTATGAACGTTGTATCCGCTAATTGCGATTACGAAATAATATCTTAATGAATGTTCGAGTGGCGATTCGTAATATTATTTAAAATAATATCTGTTTTATACGTGTGTAGAAAATGGCTGTGAATACTATGTGCCATTATTCCTTCTGAGATGACCAAGATATGTAAATAGATAATAATATTACAAAAGAAGTAAATAAAATTGAAAACTTACTGCACAGATGGCGTAGTAGCTCAGACACTGACAAGGTACGAGTATGTCAGTCGTCAACATCGAGGATACCGTTCTTAGGCAGGACTACATCAGCTTGTGTCATTTGTGTCCATTTATTGTATGTTTCTAAAGTCCACCACAATACAAGCATATCTTAGAGCAGGTTGTTGACCTAAAAAACTAGTACGCGAACCGCTATTTTCATGGCTGTAAGGTACGAGTAGTAAGATACGCGGATGTTGGAAATTGGGACTGTAGCTAAACAAAGAAGAATGGTGTCATGGAACGTAACGTAACGTTTATTGCCAGAGAAAAAAAATATAATGAACCCCTATGGAAATTAGTCTCGACCAGCGTGGGGTGGTAAGCCCTTTTTCCTCCATACATGCAGTGGGCTCAACTCTAATAGTTCCAACTCACGAACTGAAAAACAATTTAAACTTTACGTCGTAACTTTATCAAATCGATATAATTAGTTTCATATAATTCTATTATTTTTGAAATTCATATAATTCATTCATTTTATTAATAATATTACATTAATTGATAAATATCGTTAATTCATAATCATTACCCTGCTCTTATTTCAATTGCTTCAGGTCTACCCAACATCTATTCTTCTTCAATCGTACATATTGCAATAAGTTTTGGCATTAGTTTTATGACCGAGCGCCTGCTCGATGTTAACTTTACTTCAGAATGTAATTGTTGACCAGATCATAGATACTTTTAGTCGTATATTACACCCATAAGCAATGCATGTGTTGATAGTATTCATAGTTGTACTGTTAAATAAAAGACGCGTATTGAGTACATTGTGTGTGACGTATGGTGCGTCAGGACACACCACAATTGTTCACACCTATTGCTTGCTCGGGGAGATCGTACAAATCGACTAAAGATCTCATTAGGAGACTGGGCAGTGGGCAGCTCGCTCCTGAAAACTTCAACATGCCTGCCAAGCGTGGCGATGACGGAATTATCTCATCATTTGTAGGGCAGATGTACGTCTGACAATGGTAGGATAAAGGGCTGAATGATGATGACAAAATTATTTAACGTTCAAAGATTGCTTAATATTTGCGAAATATAATGGTGTGACGTCACATTGTATTAACCCATCACCGTATCGTAATGTCTTTGTGTATGATACAGTAATGTCGGCACCATTGTCACGCTCAATATAACAATAGTGCTGTGTTCTATAAGTTATTACGCGTCCCAGTGACACGACGGCCCCGGACAGATCCCGTAACCACGGTTTACATACAATGCCATAACAGTTCTCACTGTAAGTCGCGCCATACTTATATATGCTATTAGAATATTTTCATTGAAAAGAGTTTTCTTTTTCTTTTAGTAATCAATACCATTTTTTTTATATTGTAATCAGCCACTAATACGACCGAATTGTTGCTAATGCCTAATTTTTACATATTATTTAATTATAAATTATTATTTTATTTAAAATTATTGTCCATCAATAAATCAAAATGAAACCTTCAACAGTGAAATATATGTAAAGCACTGTTATATCATATTCACTAAACCCCGACACTTCTTATGCATCACATTACATAATTAAAATACTGAATACATTACAAGATTATCATATGAAGCATTCACGTTCCCAACAAAACTCATCAGCAGTACTTAGTAGGTACTCGTCTCTCAGCTCATGTATGATGTATGTCTCACTGTTAGGCTCTAGCGTCCTCCACAGTAGAAAGGCAATTAATCTTAAAATTAAGCAAATCTCGCGAGGTGATTTGTTATACGGTTTTATTCCGAGCTATTCTACTCTTGTATTGGTGTTATTTATTAGCGGCCATTAGTTATCTTTTCCCTTAGTCTCCTATCCTATACCCTTCATTCACGAGAAAGGAAGGGGCAGTAATCATTGTAGTCTTACTCCGTCATCATATGAGGTATGTAGCATATGTGAATGGAATTGATTAAATCTTGATTGATTAAATTAGGTTTACTAGGTTTAATCAATTCCATCCCAATTAAAAGTTAGTTATAATAGCGAACGTTAACCGAGTGGGGTTAACGTTCGCTATTATAACTATTTTTTTATATTTTATATAAATTAAGCCATTTTATTATATAACAGTATACTTTCTCAGCATAGGTTGAGTAAGACACGTTGCATGGAATTTTAATCAACTCTTAAGTCTGATCGATTGCCTAATTTGAATGTTCCTGGAATATTATTGGAAACAGAGACTGCATAGATGGTGTAGTGGTTAAGATAGTGACCTTCCGTGCCAGTAGCATGAGTTCGATTCCCACGCAGGACAATACTTTGTGCGATCTACAAACTGTTGTTCAGGGTCTGAGTGTAATTTGTCTGCGTTTGATTTCCATGTTTGTAAAGTCCCCCGCAATACAAGGATGGTTTCCTTAGTGCAGGGAGAATAAATTAAAAAAAAGAAATCACTAATAAGTTATTTTTTATATTAATTTTAATCATCATCATCATCATCATCATCACCTTGCTCTTAATCCAATTACATTGTGGTTGACGCAATATGTACATTTTGCAAAAGTTTTAGGCAATAGTTTTATGATAGACCGCCTGACCGCCTGACCGTCTGACTTCATACCTCTTTGGGAACGTAATTGTTGATCAAGACAGCATTAGAAGCAGTTGGTCCAGGTTGATGTAAAGCTCTTAGTCGTATTTCACGATTCCCACGAGTAGACTAAAGGTTGGTAGAATTCTGAAACACACTTTTTTTTTAAAGGCAATATTTTGCACTAAGACAATCATTATTGTTTGTTTGTATATTGTATTGCGGGAGACTTTACAAACATATAATTCATCTTCATCATCTCAGCCCATACATGTCCCACTGTTGGGCTCGGGCCTCCTCTATAATGGAAGGGTAATTGACTTACTATACCACGCTCGTCAGACGTGTTGGTATAGGGTTTTGTTTTGAGTCTCGCATAGACGTTATATGCGTTTTATATCCCTTAGTCGTCTCATACGATCACCCACGGGTAAGAAAGGGGGTGGTGAATTGTATTCTCACTGTCCTCCACACGGAAAAAATCTCAAATGAACAGAACTAGTTAAGACAAATCCAATGAGCCCAAACTTAATGGGTTTACTAATATACAATTCAGGACTTCGTATTCTCTATCCAAATTTCGTCATCAGAGTAGCTCAGCGGCAGCATTATATACATTGGTATTTCGAATGTTAAGTGCATATGTAAAGTTATAATTAACAAAGAGAGCTGATGGCCTTGTAACGGCTGAAGATATATTCACAAATTGTGGTTCATCATATCGATCGCGTCAGTTTTCAAACAATAAAAACCTCATCATAATCAGCCCATTCGTTGAGGAGCTCCGATGCCATAGAGCCTGCACAGATGGCGTAGTGGTTAATGCACCGCCTATCAATCTAGTGACGTGGGTTTGATTCTCACGCGGTACAATACTTTACGCGATCCACAAAGTGTTGTTCTAAGTCTGGATGTAATTTGTATCGTTTAATTGTATGTTTTTAAAGTCCGTCACAATATTTATTTAGTGCAATCTGCGCTATAAAAGTCCTTCTATAAAAATACAACATCGTCGGAGTTAAAAAGAGTGGAAATGGTGCTTCGTGTTTTAATTTTTAGTCTCAATAACGATCCTTTTTATGTGTACTGATCAGGGAGCTAGATTTAATGCTTAAAAGTAAACATTTCGTGAGGAGCTCTACATTCAACAATAAACGTGGATAGGTCGATGGATGGAGGAGTATTGATGAGTAGTTTATAATATATTGAGATAAAAACGTAAGTATTAGTATACTTTCACATTTCCATAAATCTGAATCAAATTATTCAGACATCCAAATTACAACAATCTTTGATGGCATAAATCAATTATTATTAATTAAATAACTACTTAACATGCTTTCACTTCATATTGTATTTTACCGCGGTTTGACTTTCTTTATCATATTTTAGCGAAATTTAGTAATTAGATACATAACAGATTAGGGATTGTTGGGGAATATTAGGCTAGATAATTAAATAATTCTTTACGACAATATAAAAATGATGCATTTCGTTCAGTGAATTAAGAAGTGTGAGTAGGTACTTATAATTAATATTGTTTAATAATGTTGAATCAATCTTGTGGGTACCTCATAAATATATAATGCCGTCTTATTTGAATTGGTGTCTTGTGTAAATGGCAAATAAACAGGGATTGTACCTACACTAGGTGACAGAGGGAGGGGTAAAGATGGTCTTCAAAAATACCACGCTTGATCACAAGGCTTTTTAAACGAATACGTCACCACAACGACGCGTATATATTTAAGACAACATCCGACAATATAGAAGTAATCCTTGTATTGCGGGAGACTTTACAATCATTCAATTTAACGGACACAAATTACGCCTATTAGAATAACTATATGTGGATCGCACAAAGCACAAACTATTGTCCTACGTAGGAATAATTCTATGGCACTGGCACGGTATGTCGTTGTCTTAACCACTGAGCCACCTGTGCAATCAAACTATTATATTTTATTTATTAATGTATCACTTGAGTATGTATGTATGTATACGTAACTTGGTAAAGCTAGGTAACAATGCTTACACGTAAATGTTTCGGTTGAAGAAAGCGAAATGAGCGAACGATCGTAGCTACTGATGACGATGTTTTTTTTTTCCGCTTTCTAAATACAGCCCCGAGAGGTTTGCAAACTGAACTATATATATGTAACTATTTTAATATTAATATAATGATTACATAAAGGGCGAAATGGTTTTAGAACGTTGGGAGGCAACAAATCACTCTAAACTATCTTGTAGCAAGCTGTAACAATATACAACTACGGCCATTATTTCGTATAGAGGGCGATACTGTCACTGTACCTACCACGACACCAGCACTGTAGAGTCCTTTTATAGAAACGTCAAGATAATATTATAAAAGTAAAGATGTTACTTATTTTATTTAGACAAGAATATTAGTCCTTTTCCGTATGGTGACGGAATAAGAATAACTGTGAAAGAGAAAAAAAATATCCTCTTTTCTTAGCCGTGGAGGTTGTAAAAGATGACTAAAGATATGATGTGCATATAATATCTATATAAGAGAAGGAAAACTTGAAATAAAAACCTGTAGCATCCCGTATAATCAGCGCACTATAGTAGTTCAATTTCCTTCCTTGAACCCAAATTGTAGGACGTATGTATAATAATAATAGAGCTGGGTGAGGGCTGAATTGCTATAACAGTAGGATATTTCAATATAAGGTTGCTAACTACGTTTCTTTTATATATTGTAATCTTCCATATAATAAATAACTAATTTGACATGTTGTTGATTAGAAGAATCCTAATTGGTTTACTGCTATGATTTGATCATTCGATGTTTTATTAAAAAAATAAGAATATATGTATTTCAGTTTATTTCCTGTATATTTAAATAGCTAATTCTTTATTAGCGGTAGGACCACGCTGTTGACAGTTGTCTGTCTGCAGCCGCGGGCCGGTCTGTCCGGGGTAGTACCACACTGCGCAGAAGATCGACGTCTGAGTAATGGCAATGTGATATTGCGCTTCATTTGGTGAGCGAGTGAGCCGGAAGTGGGTGGGTTTGGGGATTGTAATGGTAGGCAGCGGCCTAGCTATAGCCTTGGTTATAGCAAAGGTCCATGGGCGGTGACACTTACCATCAGGTGTGCTGCTTGTTCGTTTGCCACCATAAGCAATAAAAAAAACTCTAGTAACACTAGTTTATTTAGTTCTTAAATACATCTTTTTAAATTACTTTTACGAATGATACAATTTAATTATTCAAAAAGTAATGTCTAAAGCAGAAACAATTTGTATAAATAAACAATTACGGTAAGATATTTTATCTGATGGTAATTTACACAATGCAGTTTCGTTGATAAGTATCTTGTAATTTGCGGAGACAATCTTTGTTGATCTCGCTGAGATGGTGTCCAAACGTGGTTCAGTATACGCACGCTGCTCTATAGAAACTCATGAACCACTCACGCGATACTACACGGAACTGGAGCAGAAACCAATAGAAATTTAATAAAACCATCATCATACCCAGATATAATATCAAAGAATATGTGCATAGCGACTGCACATATGACGGAAGTAAACGCTGTGACGTGGATTCGATCCCCACTCATCCCACCACAAATGCGCCTTTGAAGCGGCACCGTCCTGAGGATGCCTCGTTTAGAAGCGAACACGTGTCGAATCTTTATTCAAAGTAGAAGTTCTGGAGGCGGTGCTCATGACAGGAGTAAGATTTCCTTATATCCTATTCCACCTTGATCCCATCCCGTATTGCCTTCCTTTTTAGAGGTGTACAGTATATTGATTAACCGTGGGAAAGTGGCTGGTCTTCCTTCCTCTCTTCCATTTTATAATAATAATGGATTTCTGCCATGTATCGCCTAATTCAATCAATTATCATTTTATTTTAAATCAATCTTATAAAGCGTAAATCAATCCTATAACCCGACCGCAACGCGCCCGCTACTGATAAGATCCGACAAGAAACTCAGTGAGTCTGTATAGTTTTGTGTATTTCTTTTTACTAACATGACTGACCAACATGGTTATTTCCATCTTATTATGGTAGAGGGTCGGACCCAGCGGTGGGACATATATGAGTTAATATGATGAAGATAATATTTTAAAAGAAAAGTATCCGCCATACAACGATCATATACAATAGCGTTGTTTATTCCCCCTACTAAATTAACATACTAACATTATTATTTTTTTTATAATAAATTAAAATACACATAAATATAAGCTCAGAAATTATAATTAAATTTCATCATCATTTAGCGTTTCGCCGTCTACTACTAGACGTAAGTCTTCGTCACGAATGAGGGGGCATACTAGCTGGGCGAGATAGAGAGAGGTGGTGCTCACACTCCTGGTGAACTCTTAGCCAATTTTCACGACTCCCACTAACATGTAAGGTTGACGACAATTATGTTCTTATTCCGTTGCCTCACGAGGATTAATTAAACTCAAGTATTTTTAGTAAACGCTTGAAAAAGTATTATAAGAGACGGACTAATAATAATTGAGCATCTCCTATCTTGCTCGTGATTGTCGTAAAAGGCGACTAAAGAACATGATCATAACATCTGTACAAAGAGAGAAAACTGGACATAAAACTCTATACCAACACGTCTGACCATTTTTTTTTTGCGGTGGGCTATGGACGTGGTCGCGCCCCGCCAAATCGGTCCGGGGCGACGAAAGAGGCGACACGCAACCCCATAGACCCACCCTGAAAGCACCTCTCTTCGCCGTGCGAGCGGGCCACCGGCACCCGATCTTTGTCTTCGGTGGGAACACGTGTGACCAGCGCGGTATATGTAGTAGGCCAATTTCTCTCTCATTGTGGAGGAGGCCTGAGCCTTAACGGAAACTTACGTGAACTGAGATGACGACGATAATTCTTACTTTACGTTCAGCTTGAAAGCTTTTTATTTATTAATGTATTAAGTTAAGATGCATTATGATATATTGTATAAATAATATGTGACGTGTTGTTATGTATGTACAGCAGTATCGAGGCGTGAGGTGGCGTGCCCATCGGCCGCGGCATGCCTCCCAAGCGGTAGCGGCAGCATGCGCGCGCTCCAACTGTGCCTCGCGCTGCTCGCGGTAGCGCCACACTCGCATGCACAAGGTACCAACATCACTTATCATCGCTTATGAACATCGCAAATCATTTTATATATATTATATAAATTATTTTATATAACATTAATATTATATAAATTATTTACTATTGATATAAAACTATTTTTATGGTTGATGTTTGCTACTTGCGGGCACACTGTGTTCGCCATTGATTAACGTTTTTTTTTTAACTGATGTTCGCAAACGAATAAGCAGCACACCTAATAGTAAGTATTACTGCCGCTCCTGGGCCTTGGTAACACCGGTAGTGTAGCTAGGCCGCAACTACCAACCAAACCCCACCAAAGGTTCTCTCGCTCACCGAACGAAGCACATTGTCACTGCTCAGACGTCGATTGTCTACGAGACTGGCCCGCGGCCGTAGACAAATATTAACAGATATATATGACAAATGAAATAAGATAATAGTTTTAATAATTAAATAAATAAATATTATTAACAATGTGAGCCACACTGTAAAGCACATAAAAATACCTATATACTGAAATGTGGTTTAAATATCGGGCAAGTAAATATGTATTTACAAATATTATCAAATCTTTAAAAAATGTTTTATTTCATATTTATGTTAATGTTTTATTTAAATTCAGTGATCGCAATCCAAATTACTGACAGAATATTGCCGCTGGAACGACGAACACCGTTCTTCCACGGGAAGTGTTCTGAAGAACTGTTTGGCTTGGGTCTCCTTTTTACTAATACATCACTAGTCATCATGATCATTTCATCCACGGAATTCATTCCAGATACATGTAGAATCTGAAATGAATTACCTGCTGTTGTGTGGGCGAACGCTATGATATGCCCGTCTTTATTCGAAGTGTAAGAATAGCACTTTCTTCACAGCAGGCAGCGGCGTGAGTATACCTCTGCCAACGTCCATGAGCGGCAGTTATTCTTATCATCAATTGCTCGCTATCATAGCCAATAAAAAACCCATATCATTGGAAATCTATTAATCAAATAATTTTAAAAGCGAACTCAATATTAGCTACCTTTGAGTACAAGAGAGGAGAAATTAAATATTTTTTCTAAATGGAAAAGTCTTTTCAGCATCCGTAACAAAGTATATGCGAAATTTTAAAACAACTCTGAGTTATTAAGGCGGGAAAGCGTAACAAACAAACAAAATACATACATACATACATACCATCACGCTTTGTCCCTTGCAGGGTAGGCAGAGAGAACAAAAAAAATCACATTCAAATTATTTTTTATGTATAATCCCTGCGGGAGGTAGGTACTTCATCATCATCATCATCACAGCCCATAAATGTCCCACTGTTGAGCTCGGGCCTCCTCCGTAATGGGAGGGAAATTAACCTACTATACCGCGCTGGTCAGACGTATTGGTATAGGGTTTTGTTTCGAGTTTTCCTTCTCTCGCATAGATGTTATATGCGTTGTATATCCCTTAGTCGTCTCGTACGATCACTCACGGGTAAGATATGGGGTGGTGAATAGTATTCTTACTCCGTCACCACGCGAACGGTAGGTACTTACATATTGTCAATTTTAATATTTTATCTTAACTTAATTGAATAAATTACTACCGTATTGGAACGTCACCGCCAGTGAGAAGATCCAGCAGCAACCCAGAGTTTGTCTGTTTTTATTTTTTTTAATTACTTATGGTGGCAAACGAGTGCTGCGTGGTAGCGGTACGAATACTACCAACCCTTACTTTGCTCGTGTATGTCTTAAAATACGACTAAGAGCCTTATTAGCCGACCTGGGCCAACTCCATCTGATGCCGTTTGGTCAACAATTACATTCCCATGGAGGGTTGACATCTTACAGGCGTCCGGTCATAAAACAATTGTCAATAACTTTTATAATATGTATCTACTATGAAAGAAGAGGAGGTAGGAAGGTAGGTAGTACAATATGTATTGCATCGACCCCAAGTAATTGGGATAAGAGTAGGAGAATGATGATGGCAAACGAGTAAGCAGCATACCCGATAGTAAGTGTTGCTATTGCTCATGAACCTTTACAATACTAGGGCTACTGCTAGGCAGCTGCCTACCAATCAAAAACCACCTAGTGAGGTGGGCTTGAGGCTTTATCGCTCACCAAACGAGGCGCAATAGCACATTACACTGCTTAGTCATCAATTTTCTGCAAGAGTGTGATAGTACTACGGACGGACCTGACAGAAAACTGTCAAACATGCCCTAACACTAAAAACTTACTTTTTACTAACATCTTTTTATTTTCCGTGTGGTGACGGAGTAGGCATATTATTCACCACCAACTTTCTTACATGTAGATGTCGTAATAGACTACTAAGGAATATAATATTCATATAAAATATATACAAGAGAAAGAAACTCGAAATAAAAGTCGAAACCAACCCAGATAAGCATGTCATAGTAGGTTAGTTTCCCTCCTGGTTTTAAGGAGGTTTGAGTCTGTTGGACTCATTATCACTCATGGAATTAATATTTAATTGTTATACAAGGGTCGAAAGATACCGATTGTCATAAGAAGGATTTGGGTCCGATGAGCACACCCACTAGAAAAAAAATTCGCAGCCGATTAAAACCAAACCGAACCAAATTTTACTTTATTTTTAAATTTCATCCCTACTAAGAGTCTTTCATGTCAGGAAGCGACTTTCCACCTGCTACATAGATCAAACAAATACTACTTTTGGATTATGAGAAATGAGTATGTATTTAAGAAGATATCCCGTGTGGCGACGGGAAGAGAATACAGGTGTCGTCACCCCTTGCTTGCCCGTGGGAGTAAAAATCGGCTAAGGGTCACACCGGGAGAGTGGGCAGCGGCTATCTCCCGAGAAACTTAATATCAATTACCGCGATTGCTAATCCGCCTGCTAAGCGTGGCGATTATGGCATTATTCCCCCCAAAAAAAATAAAAATGTATGCACCAAAAGTGACGGCAGTCACGGCAGTTCCGCTGTGTCACGGGCTCATCTTGGTAGCGGGTTCGATGGTGGCGGGACAGGGGGTGCGACGAATCTCCGGTCGCGATCTGGCTACCAAAAACATCGACCCTTGGCCCTGGTAACACACAACATTCGGACACTTAGGACCGACGAGAGGGTCATCGAGCTGGAAGAGGAATTGAGCAAAATCTGATGGGACATTGTAGGATTATCAGAAGTGCGAAGAGAGGGAAGGGCACGATAATCCTCCGGTCTGGAAACCTGCTCTTCTACCGGGAGGGAGATCACCCATCCCAAGGCGGTGTAGGGTTTATCGTTCGTAAGTCTCTCGTAGAGAACGTGGAGAGGATCGAGAGTGTGTCGACAAGGGTAGCATACCTTATACTCAGAATTACCAAACGGTATTCGCTGAAGGTCATACAGGTTTATGCAACGACCTCGACATACTCTGACGATGTAGTGGAGGCCTTATACGAGGATATCTCGAGAGCCATCCACACTTCTAAAACACACTTCACGGTAGTGATGGGAGACTTCAACGCAAAACTAGGCAAAAGGACAGACCATGAGTTGAGAGTGGAAAAATATGGATTTGGACAGAGAAACCAAAGGGGCCAAAAACTGGCTGACTTTTTGGAGAAGGAAGGCCTCTTTATGATGAATTCCTTCTTTGAGAAGCGGCCACAGAGTAAGTAGACCTGGATTAGCCTTGATGGATCCACTAAAAATGAGATAGACTTCATCTTGATGGACAAACGACAAATATTCAATGATGTCTCTGTGATCAGCAGGGTTAAATCTGGGAGTGCTCACCGGATGGTACGAGGCACATTGAATCTTCGTACGAAAGTCGAGCGGTCTCACTTGATAAAGTCTATACTCCGACCTACACCTGTCCAATACCATAACCCCGATAGCTTTCAACTCGAATTACATAATCGCTTCCAATGTCTGGAAGAGTGCGAATCGACGAACGATATGAACAACAGGTTCGTGGAAACTGTCCACGCGGTCGGGTCACAATTCTTCAAGGCCCGTCGCGCAACTAGAACAAAAAAGTTTTCTGACCAGACTCTCAAACCCATGGAGAGGAGAAAGGAAATGACGGTACAGTCTCCAGCCGATTGGTCCGAGCTTAGGCAGCTTAATAGACAAATCTCCAAATCTATGCGACGCGACATTCGCCGATTTAATACACTGCGTATTGAAGAGGCGATAGAACGAACTCGAGGCTCCAAAGTGTTCGCACGAGATTTGTCTATCGGGCAGCGCCAAATGATCACGCTGAAGACTGATAACGGTACTGTCATTTCATCCCAGAGTGAGATCTCCAGAGGGAGAGGTCGAAAGGTTCTATGGGCAGTTGTACAAATCCTCCTTGAATCATGTTGTCGACTTGGTCCAAGACCCCAGATCCAAGCTAACTCGGCACTACACTGAAGAAATCCCGGACGTCAGCTTGTACGAGATCAGAATGGCTCTGAAACAGTTAAAGAACGGAAAGGCATCGGGAGATGACGGAATTACCACAGAGCTCCTGAGGGCAGGCGGCAAGCCGGTTTTAAAAGCACTACAGAAGCTGTTTAATTCTGTCATTCTCGGGTGCGACGTTCCAGAGTCGTGGACCAGGAGCGTGGTGGTGCTGTTTTTCAAGAAGGGCGATAAAACGCTCTTAAAGAATTACAGACCCATCTCACTCCTGAGCCACGTATACAAACTGTTTTCAAGAATCATTACGAACCGACTCGCGCGCAAGCTAGACGACTTCCAGCCGCCCGATCAAGCCGGTTTCCGAAAAGGTTATAGTACCATAGACCACATCCACACGCTACGCCAGATTATATAGAAGACCGAAGAGTATAATCGGCCTCTATGTCTAGCGTTTGTAGACTATGAGAAAGCCTTTGATTCTGTCGAAACTTGGGCAGTGCTGCAGTCTCTTCAGAGGTGCCAAATTGACTATCGATATATCGAAGTGTTGAAGTGTTTGTATAAAAACGCTACTACGTCGGTCCGCATCCAGGATAAGAGTATGAAACCGATCCAGCTGCAGAAAGGCGTGAGACAGGGAGACGTTATCTCTCCGAAACTGTTCACCACTGCGCTGGAAGATGTCCGCAAGCTCTTAAACTGGACCGGACTCGGCATGAACATCAATGGCGAATACATCACTCACCTTCGATTCGCAGATGATATGGTAGTCATGGCAGAATCCCTCCCTGGACGACCTTGGCACCATGCTCAATGACCTCAGCAAGGCCCAAGGAATTTCCCAACTAGTAGGGCTGCAAATGAACATGGACAAGACGAAAGTCATGTCTAATGCCCATGTCATTTCTGTACCGGTCCTGGTTGGGAATGCGATTCTCGAAGTTGTCGATCACTATATTTACCTAGGACAAACAGTCCAATTAGGTAGATCCAATTTCAAGAAAGAGGTTAGCCGACGAATCCAACTCGGCTGGGCAGCGTTCGGGAAACTTAGGAGGATCTTCTCGTCTAATATTCCGCAGTGTCTGAAAACAAAGGTTTATAACCAGTGTGTGTTACCAGCGATGACTTACGGCACTGAAACGTGGTCTCTAATGGTCTCTAAATGTTGGCCTCATCAAAAGGCTCAAAGTTGCTCAGCGTGCTATGGAAAGGGCTATGCTCGGTATTTCTCTACGTGATTGAATCTGAAATACGGAAATCCGTAGAAGAACGGGTGTAACTGATATATCCCGAAGAATTAGCACGTTGAAGTGGCAATGGGCAGGCCACATCGCTCGACGAACCGACAACCGTTGGGGAAGAAAGGTTGTCGAGTGGAGACCACGAATCGGACAGCACCGCGTAGGACGACCCCCACTAGGTGGACTGACGACATTATTAAGGTCGCAGGAAACCGCTGGATGCAGGTGGCGCGGGACCGTGTTGAATGGCATTCTCGTGGGGAGGCCTATGTCCAACAGTGGACGTTTACGGGCTGATGGATGGATGGATGGATTTAAGAAGATGGAAGGATGTAGGTACCGGGGGAGACCGAGACTCACCTACCTATACCAGATTGGTCACGTACTGAAGGAAGGTGGGGTCAAGAGTCTCCGAAACCGGCAAGCGTGCATGAAGAGAATTATGAATGTTGAGGAAGCGAGTGAAGTATGCAAGGATAGAGTTCTCTGGCACTCTGTCCTCTCTGCCTACCCTGCAAGGGATATGGCGTGATGATATGTATGTATGTATGTAGTATGTATTTAAATTCCTCCCCGCCTATTCTCTATAGATGTGTTTAGCAACGTGCGCACGAGTCATTCTGTTAGACATAGTTCGACGCTCTCTAAATTATCCTTAAGAAATGCGAGCGATTGTATACTTGGCTGATTACGATATTTTGTAATATTTTGGTTTTAGACAATACGCTTAACTGTTATTTAAACAGACAGTGTGATTTTGAGATACGATTATAATTACAAAATACCAGATATTACTCCACAGATGGCGTAGTGGTTCAGACGCGAAACCAATGTGCCAGGAGTCATCATCATCTTTAATTTCCACATAGAACAACAGTGCGGTCAATAAATTGTCGTCTTGAGTCTTATAATTAATTAGTCTGAAATAAATTAAAATAGAAAACAATGAAAATTATTTACGTATAATGAGCAGTAACGAAAATACAACCTTAGAGATTGCTGCAAAAAATGAATACCATTTAATACGTGTTGCATCCCTTAACTAATTATCTTCAAACTAACCGTAACCGAATATTAGGAGAACTTTATTCAATCAGAAACAAACAGTTTTAGCAATTGTAAGTTAATCAATTTGAGAATGAATCTAGAATAAAAAATATACAAACACTACTTTTATAGGTATAATTTGTGTTATAAATTGTTTTAAAGTTACCTTACTATACCGTGTAAGTACCGCGGCAAACGTATAAACCGGGATTGAAATAGGGGAGTGAATAAATGCGCTGTACTTACGTAATTCATAATACCAATTGAATCGGTCATTTCAATAAACACTTTTTTCTCAATACGCTTATTTTTTGCTGTAATCTATAAATTTCTGGGTAGAAATCCCATAAGTCAATGTAGTGGTGGCTGTTTAAATAATACCGCGATATCACATCACAGCATTAACAACATAATTATGTATGTTGGCGGCGGACTTGAATGGTTTTTGCATGCACTCACAATTATAACAACAATTTGGGTTCGAGTTCCAGCTTAACATTAACAATCGAAGATTCATTAATTATATTAATGTAATTTTTAATAACAAACAATGAATAATATAATTGATATGATTATTTTGTTTAAATTATAGTGAATTGATACCTTGTTTCTTCCTAAAATTACATAAGTCAAGAACAGTGATACAGGTATTAGGTACCTATTCATTATTAATATTGATAAATGATAACGATTCATTAACATTTTAATATTTCGAAATCCAAATTTTCTATAAAACTTTAAAAGTCCTTACATATTCGTTTGTTTTAAAAGAAACAGTATCATCTTCTTCTTCTTCTTATATATTGGCAATCAGCTACATATACGAGCTATTGGTGCCAGTGTCAAGTTATAAATATTTTTATTTATTTATTTATTATACACTTTATTGTACACCAGTATTGAATACAAAAAGCTATACATATACATATATTGGATACAGTACAATGGGCGGCCTTATCGCTATAAGCGATTTCTTCCAGGCAACCTTTGGATGGAATTAGCGCAGGAAAGAAAGGTGGTGTAAACTATAGAAAAAAATTAAAACCTATCATACAATATACATTAATAAATAATTTATTATATTTTATATTTTCACGTTTTTAGTCTTTCAAGTTAGTGATTGTCTAAGTCAAATTGTCGCCATTAACAGTGCAATGGCCACACTGTTAATGGTATCTTGTGGGAATTTTGATGGAAAACGAAAACGTTGTAAAGCACTTTTATATGATATTCACTACATCCCAGTAGTTCCGCCGCATCAAATTACATAAAATGCCATCAAAATTATCTAATATAACACATTAAAACACTAAGATATCGAATATAATACAAGAGCACCACATGGCGTTTTCAAATTCCCGTGAAAAGTCCATGACCGATTCAATTTCGATCTTCAATTCGCCTGTCAAGCGTGACAATTGTACATTATCCCTCATTTATGGGGAGCCATAAATTTAACAGTGGAAATGGGCAGACTTATGGATGGAAGAGGACTCAAGAAGAAGTATTTAATTTTATTTTCTTATTTTTGAAAATATTGAAAGTCATATCTGGTGGAAGATATGAATTTACTATTACAATGCTTGTGTGTATTGTAAAATATGACTAAGAAATTCACGTAGATCTTGGCAAATTTTAATGCAGCCTAGTCAACTATTAAATTTTCAAGGAGGTCTCAAAACTAATTCGGGCAAAAGCAGAATGATGATGAGATTTTTTTGTAAATAGATTCTTTTGATTAGTTTTGGTTTAGTTCAAACATAAAGAAAATGTGATTCAGTCTGGTTATTTTAACTCATTGTCTAACTACCTGGTGGTTATATAACTCTATCCACCTGGAACTATGGTTTCGGCGTAATCGGAAAAAGATTTCACTCTTTGTTTACTGTGGGCTGAATCTAATCAATTAAATAGTTTTAGTACTATATTTTAATCGTATTAACGTCGAATTTTGTTGCCGGTTTCACCGATTTCATCAGTTAAATAATGGGAAAGGCTTTTCTTTTCATACGTATAAATATAATAGTAAATCACGGGGTATTAAAGTATGCACTTAAAGTGAAACAAACAGTTAATACGAACTTGTTCTATTTGTCGAGGGGGAACGAGGGGTGATAACGTTCGCTGACCCTCCCTACCACCCTTGTCCGATAGCTCGGCGAACAAACGATATATATCGACACACTTTAAAGTTATTTTTATTAGTTTTTACAAATATTGTAGCGTTGAACTTTAACATTATAATTTGAACGAATAAAATTATTTAGTGATAGTAGCTAGGGAATACACATGGTAGGTATATAGGTACAAATTGAGTCTTAATAGATACTGAATTTAGACAGAAAAAATATAATAAATAAAATAAATAAATAGATTAAGAATACATTATTTTTAAAGAACACCACCCCGCACTAAGGAAATAATCCTATTATTGCGGGGGACTTTACAAACATAATTAACGTAGACAAATTACACCCAGACTCGGAACAACACTTTGTGAACTGTACAAGGCATCAGGCGCGGCTCAAGCACATGTAGCGCCCGGGTGCAATCAATAACCTGGCGCCCTCTTGTACCAAAGTGGGTGAACAAAATGGAATAGCTTGATGGTTACAAGCGGCTCTCGGCGCCCCCTAACACCCGGCGCCCGGGTGCACCGCACCCTCTGCACTATAGGTAAAGCCGGCCCTGCAAGGCATTGCGTAAGAATATAACCCAGGGGACTGGCAGGGAAGGTCGGTATCTTAACCACTACGCCATCTGTGCAGTCTATATAGCATTAATATATTAACATAGAAATTTTGTGTGCCCCGCGACTGTCCTAAAAATCGCGTGCTTAGCAGACGCTAAGAGTCAACAGAGAACCTTGGTGTTGGTTTTCAGCTTTACGCTGTTATGAACCACGGATATGGTACCAATCATTGTATTAATATTAAGGTTTAATTGTAGATTTATTCATCAATTAACTATATTATTGTTTAAAAATTTCTATTATTTGCAATATAATAATTTGTCTACATTTTTGACGTTACGCTAATATAAATATGATCAAAAAAGGCAAGTCCGTTTTCAATAATAGCAGAATCAAATGTTGTTTAGCAGTAGTAAGTACCACACTGGTAAGGCAGGTTAGAGTGGAGTTTTATTCCGATTTTCCCTTCTCTTTGACACGTTTGTATCCTATTCGCTACCTCAAACGTGGGTGTTATCTAAAATTTAGTCGTTGCTGATGAAAAATTTTATTATAAACATTCATTTAGAATAGATTGACTGCACAGAATGATTCAGAACAAAGTAGTGGTTGAAATACTAACCTATCAGATCTGGCATCACAGGTTCAATTCTCACACCGGACAATATGCGATTCACAAATATGTAGTTGTTCTCAGTCTGGGTGTAATTTATGTACGTTTGATAAGTCCTTAGCAATAGAAGGATTAGTCCTTAGAGCACAATGTTGTGTTTAAAAAAGTTTAAAGACAGTGTGTAGTTATAGTGCGTAGTTCAATCGCCACGTGCGATGGTCACGGCTGTTCGGCGTCAGGTTCGCCGACCGGTGGGCTGGTGGCTCACCTGCGCTGACCACTGTACTTAATTATTGTCTGCACCACTTCACTGACTACCACAAATAACTGCTCTATAATTATTCGCTACATAATTTGTCTAACCCTGGATTTTCACGAAGAATGCCACTTTAAACCATCTTATCAATTAGGATAGTGTGGGTACGTATAGTAACCAACTTAATACTTGCATTTTTAACCGACTTCAAAAAGGAGGAGGTTCTATGTTTCATTGTATGTATTTTATCTATCTTTCAAATAATGCTTACACATTGCTCCAATTTGGTACTCTAATTTAAAAACGGCAAGAATTTTATTAATCCATGAAATGATCAAATAATCTTTATTACTAATATTTAGCATTTAAGACTAAGTTAATTGTAATAACTTATTTACAAGCGAAACCATTAGGTTTCGCTTGTGTAGTAATTATACTACACGCGGGACTTCAAGCCACATTTTGCCGTGTAAAGACGAAAATGCGAGTCATTATTTGGTTACCATACGTACATACCCACACTGACCTAATTGGTTATCATTTTGAACAGCTATCCAATAGATATCTATTCTAGACCCACGTGTAGTAATTATTATTCGTTCGCAAATACGTTTTTATAAATAGTCTAGTATATCAAATACTAAGCTTAATTAATTCAAATTCCACTTCTCTTCGACACATAATTGCCAAGTCGGTGAATTTACTACCTTATCATAATATTCATGTAGTGATGGGGTAAGAATACAATAATCACCAACCACTTCTTTTCCGTGTAGCAATACATAACGCAGTGCTTGTCCCAACATTACCGTATGGAAGCGAGAGTTGGGTATGCAGAAAAGAGTATGAAAGTAAAATTAATGCGGTCGAAATGCGATCTCTTCGGAAAATCTGTGGAGTTAGGCTGACCGACCGCATTCGTAACGACGACGTAAGAGAGCGAATAGGTATGAAAGAGGGTATTGGTGTAAAGATGCGAAAGGGAATGCTCCGATGGTTCGGACATGTGGAAAGAATGCCGAACGAACGTCTGGTTAAGAAGATATACAATGCGAAAGTGGAATGATGTAGGTACCGAGGGAGACCGAGACTAACCTACCTAGACCAGATCGGTCACGTACTGAAGGAAGGTGGAGTCAAGAGTCTCCGAAACCGGCGAGCGTGTATGAAGAGAATTATGAATGTTGAGGAAGCGAGTGAAGTATGCAGAGATAGAGTTCTCTGGCGCTCTGTTCTCTCTGCCTACCCTGCAAGGGATATGGCGTGATGATATGTATGTATGTATGTACTTCTTTTCCTGTGATCATGAAAGGCGATTAAAGCAAGCAGATAACAGTGCAAGAGAAGGAAAACACGAAATAGAACTCTACATTCAACGTATAGTAGGTTGGTGTCCCTCCCACTGTCGAGTAGGCTCAAATCCAGCAGAAAGATGTATATTAGATGAGGTGATGATGATAATGAGACGAATACAACATCTCACCATAAGCCATCGTAAAATTAGTTTAGTGATCAACTGCGACTTATATGTATGATTTTGGCCTTATCCCCTTTTGGTATGCCAGTGTCCAGTATTAGACGTCGTTAAGCTGAGTGTACGATTTCATTTTTAAATCGCCTAAGCATTATGTTATATGAGAGAATGGTGATTGTGTCGAGGTCTTTCATTGAACTGTACGTGACTCGATGTGATTTCATTAATAATTGTTGGTAACGAATTGTGTCTTAATTGTTTCTTAAGGGATAAATGTGTCCAGGGCACGCTAACACGATATCTATTTGCTACTTTTTTGAATATGTTGTGAAATATTTTTTTTTGGTCACCTGAACCGTTCGGGCCGACGGAATGGATGGCGTGTAGCTCCATAACCTGCCGTATGCCGTCGTTTGTACTAAACATCAGTACGAATTCTTGTTTTTGGTGGCAAACGTATTCTATAACGAAACATATATATAAATATATAGATTTTTTAATATATATAAAATTATTATTAATTCGACCGAATATATGGCATAGTTTTCAATATAGCGACCTAACATGCTGGTGTAGTGCGTTTGATTCCCAGGCAGGACAATACTTGCGAACCAAAAAAGGTCATTCCAAATCTGGGAGAAACTTGTGTTCGTTAATCATATGTTTGTAAAGATCTTTGTTACTGCGTGGTGACGGAGTAAAAATACTATTTACATCCACTATCTTGCCCGTGGATGTCAAATAAAGACGATTAAAGAATAGTCTCTTTTTTTTATTATTTCTTATGTTAGCAAACGAGCAAGCAACACACCTGATGGTAAGTGTCACTGCCGCCCATGGACCACCGCAATACCAAGGGTATAGCTAGGTCGCTGCCTACCATTACAATCCTCAAAGCCACCCAGATGGGCTTCCGTCTCTCTCGCTCACCGAACGAAGCGCAATAGCACATTGCCATTACTCAGACGTCGATCTTCTGCTCAGTGTGGTACTACCATGGACAGACTGGCCTGCGGCTCTATAGAGAATACTGTCAACAGCCTGATCCTACCACTAAATATGTATAATGAATGAGTTTACTTGTAATTGCTATGTAACTGATCAGTGCAAAGCTATACGGCAACCGCAACACACATCGCCCAATGTAGGTACTTTACTTAAGGGGCGCGTCCCTAAGAAACGCGTGAATAGCCACTTACGGTTTTAAATATATCTAAATTTTTTTATATATTTTAAATATGTGCTATTTTTATTATGTCAATAGGATATAAAAATATTTATTTTTCATTTGTATGTAATTTGCATCTAAAAATACTGCCAACTCTGCAACAACCCTTTAATATTTTAATATAGTTTAAAAAAAACTGAATTTAGAAAAAGCAAAAAAAAATACCGAGTTATGCTGATCATCCAGATATTAATATTAGCGAGAGCATAATAAGCAGGAGTTAATTTTTTTTATTAATACATCACAAACAAAAATATAGTCACTACACATCTTTTGCGGTGACGTCATCTGCTTGTAGCTGTTAGTCATATTTTACTCCAACAATGCTAATGTTAATTTTAAAATACTTACTGTAAATTTTCATCCGTACATTCATACATTAGAGTATTAAAATGTTAGATAGGGGCATATTGGTGTTTATGTCATACTCATAGTAATTCCTCTGGCTGTTTTTACAACTCCCAGGGCGGGTACTCCCAGGTACTCCCTGCGCGGGTACTCCCAGTAAGGCGGTTAATATATAATATTTTTAAAAATACACAGAATCAAAGATAGTAAAATGGAGTATCGATAATTTTAAAAATGTACTTGATCAGTTGCCGCATCAAATAATATTATTCTATTATTACAAGGAAAGTCGACAAATATTAGGTATTGTTATTATAACTTTATTGTTGTTATAACTGTTTGGTTGTGGGCATCATTTGAATCTGTCACGGGCTCCATTGTATCGTCAGGTCGCGACTTCCTCCTACTCCAAGCTGCTCTATTACATCGCCTTAATGAAGTAACGGCAGTGGTCACTTCGTTCATAAAGCAGGAAATATCGCAATTAATTTTATGCTGAATTTTGGCGAAATCAAATATAATGAATATCATTTATACGCTCATTTGTATGTAATGGTGATAATAAATGTTGTTTTATTGACTTTTATTTGTAATTTACTTGGCAAATAGTTGTTCAATTGAATATTATTGTTGATGGATTAGAATAGTTTCAATAGATTCAACATTCTATATTGTAAAAGAAAGTTGTAAATTGTATTTACAGCGAGTGATTACCTCTATAGTCTCTTCTATACTCCTATAGTATACTATGTATTGTGTATTTTCATAAAAGAATTTGAGTTAAATATTAATATGGAATGTAATATTTAAAAGAAAACCTTATGATCTTTAAGCATAGGATTCACTGATTCGCAGTTAATGTTATAAAAAATCTACGCGAACGGAACTGGGATTCGAATAAATATTACTAAAAATGTTCATTTTTACATCTACATAAATATTTCATAATCGTCATTCCTATTCTTATCCCAATTACTTGTGGTTCACGCAAGATGTACTCGTACATATTGCAAAATTTATTGGCAATAGTTTTACGACCGACCGTCTACCAGACGTCAATCCTCCTTGGAAATGTAATCGTTGACCAAATGGCATCAGGTGGAGTTGGTCCAGGTCGATATAAAGCTCTTAGTCGTCTTTTACGACATACATTAGCAAAGTGATGATTGGTAGTATGTATTCGTAGTCGCATCATCACACAACAATATACATTAATACTTCATCATCATCATCTTGCTCTTATACCAATTACATGGGGTCGACGCAATATGTCATCTTCCTCCATACAGTCCTATCAGACGTCATCTCTGCAGTCACTCCCTGTCTATCCATGTCATACCTCACGCAGTCCATCCATCTTTTCTTTGGTCTTCCTTTACCTCTAAAGCCTTCAACATTCATATTAAAAACTTTCCTCACAACATTACTTTCATCCCGTCTCATCACATGTCCATACCATGTTAACCTTTCACTCCTTAACTTTTCCGTCACTGACGCTACTTTCAAACTTCCTCTTATATGCTCATTTCTTATTTTATCCAATCTCGTCACACCACACATCCATCTCAACATTCGCATCTCCGCTACATGCAGTCGTCTCTTATCCGTCGCTTTTGTCGCCCAACATGCTGATCCATACAGTACAGCAGGTCTTATTAGGGTTTTATATATTTTACCCTTTAATTTAGGGGGTACTTTGGGGTCGCATATTGTACCCGTGACCTGCCGCCATTTCATCCATCCCACATCTATTCTGTGTTTCACCGCACCAGGTTCCAGGTTCCAGGTCGCCATCGCTTTGGACAAGAGAACCAAGGTATCTATCTATCCGAGCATACTGGTATAGCTACTCCATCTAGCCATATGGGTGTAAAATTGGAGAGACCGCCGAAATCGCCTGCCTGTCATGCCTCTTCCTGTATCTCCGATGTTAACGCATCCATTATCTAGAGGAAGAGGTAAGGACCTAACGCCGACCCTTGGTGCAAACCAACCTGCACACTGAACTCGTCGGAGTGTCCAGCCGCTGATTTTACGTACGACCTAGATCGTTGGTACATGGCACAGATTAACCTAGTATACTTCACAGGCACACTTTTCTCTTTCAGTGCCCACCACAAAACTGTTCTCGATATTCTGTCGTAGACCTTCTCGAGGTCAACGTATACCATATGCAAGTTTTTATGTGCACCACGATATTTTTCGCACAGTTGGCGCAGTGCAAATATGGCATCCGTTGTCCCGCGGCTCGGCATAAAACCGAACTGGTTTTGGGTGATCTTGCTCTCTTCTCGCAATCGCTTCTCAACCACTTTTTCCCACACTTTCATACTATGTGACATGAGCTTTATTCCCCGATAACTGCCGCATTCCTGAACTTCACCCTTGTTTTTAAAAATGGGCACTAGCGCACTACTGCACCAATCATTGGGAATTACTTCATCCTGCAGCAATTTATTGAGGAACAAAGTCAGCCACATATATCCATCCTCAGCCAAAATTTTTCATACTTCCACTGGTATACCGTCCGGCCCGTCCGACTTTCCGTTTTTCATACTTATCACTGCCTTTCTTACCTCATCTATTGTAATTTCTTTTACTAGACCGACGTTCTCAGGCACATTTTTTAACACTCCACTCCAAAAATTCTCTTCATTCATTAATCTTTCAAAATATTCCTTCCAACGCTGCCTTATTTCCTCGTCTTTTATTAAAACTTTACCATCTCCATCTTTCATGCACTTGACATGCCTAATATCTCTCGCTCGTTCATCTCGGGCTTTCGTAATACGATACAGCGCCTTTTTTCCTCGAGGCACATCTAACAAATTATAAATTCTGTCTTGGGCCTGGGTTCTCCCTGTAGCTATTGCCCGTTTAGCTTTTTTCTTACATTCCTTGTATTTAATATTTTTCGCTTTCTTCAATCTTTCATTATTTTCTTTCTGCCATGCTTTAAATTTTTCATTCTTTTCTTTCAGAATCTTTTGTACATCTTCATTCCACCACCATGTATCTCTATCAATTATACCTTTCCCTTTCGTTTCGCCTAGTATTACTTTAGCCGTACTCTTAATATAACTAGTTATATCATTCCAACTTTCATTCACAGATTTATCCTTCATATCTTTCATTTAATTCATTTTATCAATCATACTTTGTTGAAATCGACTTGCATACTCTTTTCTTTCAACCATACTCCATCTTACCTTAGGAGGGGGTCGGTTTTTATTTTGGTATCTAGTATTAGAAACCTGTGTTGTGATACTAGAGCCTTACCTGGCAGCACCTTACAATCCTTTACAGAACTGAATTTACTTCTTTTGACAAGAAAGTAGTCAATTTGCGTACAGTGGTTACTACTTTTGTAGGTAATAAGGTGCTCCTCGCTTTTCTGGAACCACGTGTTTACGATAGCCAGGTGAAACGATGAGGCTACTTTAGCAGCGTCTCACCACGAACATTCCGCTTTCCATACCCCCATCCTCCATGCACTCTTTCATAACTATCATTTGCCGCTCCAACGTATCCATTAAAATCTCCTCCTATACATATCTTCTCACTTTTTGGAATACCAATCATAACTTCATCGAAATCCTGCCAAAACCTTTCTTTCTCTTAATCCTTACATCCGGCTTGGGGTGCATACGCGCTAATAACATTCAGAATCACATTTTCCAAAACTACTTTCATTACTATTAACCGATCATTCACCCTTATTACGCTCGTCACACATTCCTTCAAACATCTATCTAACACTATTCCTACACCATTCCTTTTACCATCACTGCCACTATAATAAAATTTGTATCCTTCACCAATTTCTCTAGCTCTAGTGCCCTTCCATTTCGTTTTTTGCAGACATGCAATATTTATTCTTCTTCTTTTTAGCAAATCCGCCAATTCCCTTCCTCTTCCAGTCATTGTTCCAACATTCCAACTTGCATACCTCATTCTGATCTCTTTCATACAAAAGGGCTCGCTTCTTACGTCGCACCCGCCCGTGATGCAACAAGTCTTATCCATTTTCCACAGAGATCGGGTGCTGCCCCTGCGCATCGCCTGCGGGGTACGCCCTAGCCCTGTCCTCATTCACTCTATTTTTCCACATATTGCAATAGTTTTGGCAATGGTTTTTATGACCGGCCGCCTGCCTGACGTCAACCCTCCTTGGGAATGCAATCGTTGACCAAACGGCATCAGATGGTGTTGGCCCAGGTAGGTGTAGGGCTCTTAGTCGTCTTTTACGACACCCACGAGCAAGTAAGGGTTGGTAGTATTCTTAGCCGCTACCACACAGCTATATACATTAATACTTATGAAACTAAATAGTATTGTATCTCATCAAATCAAATTATCGACGCACAATAGTGTAATTGCCACATTTGGTAAAATGTTTGAGGATCAAAGTTGTTGTCAGTCCTTTCTCCTGGTGATTCCTTAGCATGTTTCTATAATTATCTCACCATACGGGAGTAATATATCATTGTGTATTTGTATATACAATCACCAGCTCGCCTATCGGATATGTATTGTTCTCTAACTCGCCGTTATTAACGCACTGGTCGTAGTACTTGCACGAGTGCAAAAGTGACGCTTCCTTTGTTTCTAAAGCCTTGTGAGTCGAGGTTGTAGGAACATGGTATTTATACATTGATTCATAGTTCAGGATATCCTCGAAATAATTAGGAAAATGACAGGCATTTTTATATTATACAATCTTATTGTAAGTAATTTATTAAATATTTAAAAGTGTTTCGTAATTTCGTTATACTGTTATAAGTTATGATACATAGTTTGTTAATGAAAAAATTAACAAACTTAGCACAGAGAATAGGTTTGAATGTTGATATTGAATTGCCATTAATTTTGAGATTAATAGATACGATATCCAAATTCTATAAAAAACTTATTGTCAATTGTGTGTACTTTCTGTAATCATCATCGTCACCATCATCTCAGCTCATATATGTTCCACTGCTGGGCTCGAGCCTCCTCCATAATGGGAGGGAAATTGACCTGCTATACCACGGTGGCCAGACGTGTTGGTATTGGGTTTTGTTTAGAGTTTTCCTTCTCTTGCATAGATATTATATACGTTTTACATCTTTTAGTCATCTCGTACGATCACCCACGGGTAAGATATGGGGTCGTGAATTGAATTCTTACTCCGTCACCACACGGAAATTTCTGTAATATTGACCGGGAAATTTCATTACTTTTAATATAAAATTTAATCTATAAAATAAATTATAAATCTAGACTTAGAGATTTTAGAAATCTAGACTTAGAGATTTTATAAATACATATCATATTTTTACAAGGAAGAATTGAATAATAAAATATAACTAGTCTGACTCTTCAGCAGCCATAAAATAAATTAAAAGATATTTAATAAATTATCTGAATGATTAAATTATTTTTAAATAAGTTCAAATTTGAAATAAAACTACTTTTACGAATTCTATCGCGTTTCTATTTATGTATAGATAAATTTCTGTAATAACAATGACATATTGGACGTAAGACACCTCAGTCCTCCCGTGACCATGATCACTGTAAAGTGTTCCAAACGTCGGGAAATTAAAAATCAAATACAAACGCGATAGAATCCGTAAAAGTAGTTTTATTTCAAATGTGTAATACTCGCGTAAACATTAGAAGTCATTAAGTTCAAATGTTTATAAAACAATTCGGTGACATTTTACTTAAACGTTGACTATTATTGAACGATCTTTTAAATATACTTGTATAGGACGTGAAGTGATGATAATGTGACGTGATTCAGTAATCACAAATAATTTTAAAAATTTTCCGAGAGCTTTTCAACTTATACTTCCATCGTAATCTTATACACGTGGCTGCTATTCAGAAGTTTTATTTCTCCAACTAAAGTGGATTAGTCGAGTAATGGCAACATTGGTTATATTTATTTATTACAAATAATACAATATTAGTGTCATCTATAAAGTATTTGTGTCAAAATCTATCAAGTTCTACTGTAAATATAAAAGCTTTGGTCAACAATAGCAATTCTCAATGGCTTCTGTAACAGCGAGACTAATGTGAAAATTAATTTGTTAATCTATAAATTTCAATTTGTAATGTTACTTTTATATAACTATGACTAATGTTGTTGTCACACTCAATTGAAGAAGATACAGACTTTTATTTATCTTTTGTCATTGATGACAATATCAGGCTATGATGATGACATCATCATCATAGCCTGATATGTGTCTTATTGCTGGATTCGAGGCTCCTCCACAATAAAAGGAAAATTGACTTATTACACCATGCTGGTAAGACATGTTGTCATATGCCAACATGTCTTACCAGCTCTCAAAAACCAGCTCCAGCTCAAAAACCAGCTCTCAAAAACTCTATAGTTTTATTTACAGTTTTCCTTCTTTTACGTAAACGTTAAATGCGTTTTGAAATCTGTTATTCACCTTTAACGATGCCCATAGTCAAGATAGTGGGTGGAATTGTATTCTTACTAGGCCACCACTAGGATAAATAGGTTGGTATAGATTTTAGTTCTAATTCTACAGCCCTAACATTGATATTATTTGTTTATATCTTATTTTCACCTTTTAAGATGGCCATGGGAAACTAATGAGGCGTGGGCTTGCGAATTGTATTCTAATACCATCACTAAAAATTCCATAAGTTAATAAAATACGTAACTTCACTTGTGATGGCTTCTGCAGTTTTATTTAATCGTTTGTATTATTTAGTGGACAGTGTAGAGTCGCCATCAGGTGCAGGTCGCGATGGGGCGCGCTCCTCCATGCGTGCTTCCGCCCTCACCGCACTTGCTCACACACACCATCAACAACACATCGTATCTACACACACGTACACACACGTACATATGTAACATTTAACCAACGCACTTACAGATCATCTTATATTTAAAGTTAAACTTTTTGTAGAAGGGTTTGCAATTCTACTCTGAGTACTCAAGTTTCCATTTATGTGTCGAATAAAAGCACGCGATATAGCAGACGCTTACGCTCTTTTTCTCGCGACGTGACAAGAGTGACATGTGTTTTATTTGCTTTCGTAATTTTATGTAAAAATAAATGTATGACAAACACTGCTTTATGCTATATAAAACTTATTGATGAATAATTAAAATGTTTGCCTGCAATATAAAAGTTTTACTTCTATCGTATGTTTTTACGACATACTCTGACTAGTTTTTTTAAATACAACTACATTAAGAATTAAATCATTGTATCGCGCGGACTTTAGGAACACTGCTAATGAATACAAGTCATCTCAACGTCTTTTCGTTATATATATATATATATATATATATATATATATATATATATATTTAATATTTCTTTAAGCAGAAAACTTCATTATCGTATGATGAGGCTACGAATATTATCAACTCATATACTTTCATGGGACGAAGTATTCGTTCAAAACACATTAGTATTATTTGAAAAACCGTGATATTATTGAATGAAAACCCTGATATTCTTCAAACTAGAATATTTAAGGTCTCGAATTAGTAATTATCTGTTACCCATTCTCTTCTCTTAGTGATTACACACTACCTACCTCCACTGGTTTTTACGACCTAAAGGAAAATAAAGACTAGTAGTAGAAACCTTTGTACTCTTAAACTCTAAGTATACAAGTACAAAAATAAAATTAAAACTACAAAAGTAAAAATAAATTAATTTCAATACATGAACGAATGGCATATTGTTATTACGCGAACGAAATTCAATAATTAATTAAAACAAAACTAAATTTAAAAAAAAAGGAAACGTGCAATGACATATATTATTCTTAATTTGATACCACGCGGAAGATATTTAAAAATTTAAAAAAAAGAATCGAAAAATTTTAAACGTTGTGAGCGCTAAAATGGACGAGGCGTGTGTTACGTAACAAAGTAATCGCAAAAAAACATTCACTTTATAGAAAACAATAACAATACGGATGTTATTTAAAAATACAAAATTATCGGACGTGAATTAAATCTGAACATTATTACACTGAACGTAATAATTGTGATTATTAATTCGTTTATCCTGTTTTGCATAAACACAATAAAAGTACCTATATACTGCGTGGTAGCTGCTACGAATATTACCAACACTTAATTTGCTTTTTTTTTTTTTTTATTGGTGGCCTATGGATGCGTCTCGCCCCGCCAAATCGGTCCGCGGTGACGGAAAAGGCGGCGCGTGACCCCATAGACCCACCGTAAAACCTTCTCTCTTCGCCGTGCGAGCGGACCACCAGTACTCGATTTTAACTTCGGTGGTCCGCCCGGCGGTTTACCCTCGCGGGTTCCTCTCGTCGACGCCCCGACAGATTTCGCCGACGGGGCGTCGCCCTCACGCGGGGGCCTCACGTCGGGTGACCGGACAATTCCCCGGTCCGATCACCCGAGGCCTCGGTTAGGGCGGCATCAGGCGCAGGTATTCGCGCCTGCGCCGCCCCGGCCACTGACGGCGGCCCGGGTCGCGGGAATCCTCCCGGACTCGTTCCGCCGCCTCCTTCTGCGAGATGACAGCCTCGCAGAAGGCGGCGACCGCGTCCCAGTTCCTGACGCTGTCGACCATCGCTCTCGCGATAGCCGGCAGCGTCAGGTCGGCACCGATAACAGCGACGAGGTCACGGCGATGCCGGTCAAAGCCCGGACACACCTCCAGCGTGTGTTGCGCCGTGTCCTCGTCACTGCTGCAATGGTGGCAGAACGAAGTCCACTCCCTATACGCGACCGTATGCAGGTACAAGCCGAAGCATCCGTGCCCCGACAACACCTGCACCAGTCGAAAGGAGAGGACTCCGTGCCGCCGCTCCATCCACTCCATCAGTACGGGCCGGAGAGCCTCGACGGTGACGACACCGTGTCTAGGCCTCTCCAGCCGCAACACTTACTTTGCTTGTGAATGTCGTAAAAGACGAGTAAGAGCTGTACCTGAGCCACTTCAATCTGATGTTGCTTGATCAACAATTATATTCCCAAGGAGGATCGTTGTCTAATAGGCGGCCGGTCATGTAACTTTTGCCAATAATTTTTCAACATATATTTATTGTCGTCGAGCACGAGTAAATGAGATAAGAGCAGGAGAATAATGACGATCTACTAACTCAACTGTTGGATACAAGCCTCCCCTCCCAATTGCGGTAAACCCATAATTCGCAATTTATATTGTTAGTTGGAGAGTGTTACTGCTCATTCTATTAAGATCTATCAGTAAGTAATTAGGACTTCCACGGATAAGTAACGAGGGAGTTTTGGCGGGAGGGTGAAAGCGTTATTTGGTGGTCTAGTATTATAATCCAATTTAGTGTTGTAATTTGTTATCCTAAATAATTTGGATAGAATTTTTAATTTTCTGTAATGTGATGTGTAAGAAGTGCTGGGGTGTAGTGAATGTGATATAACAGTGCTGTACATATGAAAACTGGTTTACGTGTAAAAAAATGGTTTACATATATTTTCGTTTTCCATCAAAATACCCAGAAGATACAATTTACATTATGGCCATGTCATTGTGGAAGGTGTCGATTTGTTTTAATGACTTTAAATGAAGGGATAATTTATAAAGAGTTGTCATGTGAAAAATCGGCACTGGCTCGTATTAGTATATACTAACGGAATATCATCGTTAAATATCTGTATTGTAGTATTGAGTTGTATTTTTACTCTTACTTCACCAGACGGAAAGCAGCTATTACTGGTAGAAGAGTATTTGTACTTAATGTAAAGGCAATAAAGATTTTGATATCTCCCCATACCATGTCATTGCGTTTCATTCATTTTTTTTAATAATTTCTTAGCTAGTCTCTACGGTACAAAAAGAAACTACAGTCAATGCGTATGTAATTATTTTTATTTCAGTAGTTTCGGCGTCGACGAGACAGTCAACCAGCTCCTTTACGTATATAGATTAATAAACAACTCGACAAAACCGATGAAAGTTTCTTTAACTGTTAACAAAGTTCATTATCAGTTAATAAGTCGCGTAATGATTATAATGGCACTACAATGAATCAGATCGGAAAGTGCCGTCAGTAATACGACAGATAAACATCTGTTGCGATCGAGATCGCGTCCGCCTTTCCCCGATTGCAAATAACTGTTGTTTATTAAATAAATCACCCTTGAAATTATTTGAAAACTGATCACACTTGAGTGAAATTGATACTTTCAATCGAAGGCAAGATATAATTATACATTTGACTGATCACTATACAGATAGATTAGTGAGTACGATACTAACATATCGTGCCCGTATCATAGGTTCCTAAATTCCTACGTAGGGACAATACTTTGTGTGATTCACACATCGTTTGGGTGTGATTTGCGTCCGTTAATTTATATGTTTGTAAGGTCCCCCGCAATACAAGGATTATTCTCTTAGTGCAGGGTATTGTCTTTTACAAATAATATATATATATATATATTATATATATATATATATATATATATATATATTATGCTCAATGACCTCAGCAAGGCCTAGTAGGGCTGCAAATGAACATGGACAAGACGAAAGTCATGTTTAATGCCCATTTCATTTCTGTACCGGTCCTGGTTGGGAATGCGATTCTCGAAGTTGTCGATCACTATGTTTACCTAGGACAAACAGTCCAATTAGGTAGATCCAGTTTCGAGAAAGAGGTCAGCCGACGAATCCAACTCGGCTGGGCAGCGTTCGGGAAACTTAGGAGGATCTTCTCGTCTAATATTCCGCAGTGTCTGAAAACAAAGGTTTATAACCAGTGTGTGTAACCAGTGTGACTTACGGAACTGAAACGTGGTCTCTAAATGTTGGCCTCATCAAAAGGCTCAAAGTTGCATAGCGTGCTATGGAGTGGGCTATGCTCGGTATTTCTCTACGTGATAGAATCTGAAATACGGAAATCCGTAGAAGAACGGGTGTAACTGATATAGCCCGAAGAATCAGCGCGTTGAAGTGGCAATGGGCAGGCCACATCGCTCGACGAACCGACAACCGTTGAGGAAGAAAGGTCGTCGAGTGGAGACCACGAATCGGACGGCGCCGCGTAGGACGACCCCCCACTAGGTGGACTGACGACATTATCAAGGTCGCAGGAAACCGCTAGATGCAGGTGGCGCGGGACCGTGTTGAATGGCATTCTCGTGGGGAGGCCTATGTCCAACAGTGGACGTTTACGGGCTGATGGATGGATGATGGATGATATATATATTATTGAGTTTATGTCTGTTTTCATTAACGACCCTTACATTTTAGGTAACACTTAAGGTATTATAGATGACTCTTATCATCAATTTTATGTACTACATATATATCGCCAAGTATTACCTAAAAGTTTAATTTTATTTAAGATAAAAATACTAATTAACACGACATATTGACATATTGACCTTTTTTTTTAAATTTATATTGACCTAAGCATTACTTAAAATTTAGGAGTCATTAACTCAATCTATGAAAGCATTTGTTTTAGGGCTCATAGAAATACGTACTTCACGATACACAGATGGTGAAATGATTAAGACCCGACCTAGCGTACCAGGTGCCACGGATTCAATTTCGAGTAGGATTAATACCGTGTGCGGTTAATACATATTTATTCTGAATGTTGATGTAATTTATGTTAACCCCGCCCCTCTTTTGTCCGTGTACATAACATCTATATAAGAGAAGGAAAACTCAAACAGAAACCCTACACCAGCTCATCACACCAGCATGCTATAGTAGATTAAATTCCCTTCTATTGCGGAGGATACTCGAGCCCAACAGTAGGATATATTAGCTAACGTAAGTACGTTAGACAATCATTATCCTGCGGAATGTCGTATGATTTCTTTTGTTTAAAATATAAACATAAACAGAGTCTTACAAAATATTAACTTTAATTTATTTTATTTTGTTTTTTTTTATCACTACCACTATTGAACAATTAAATATGTTAGATATGTTTCTTTGGTCTGATACTTTTATGGCACTTCTTTTGTAAGACGGTATAAATGTCACGGCGTATACCTACTAGGGCTGTTTGTTTGTTTGTTTGAATGCGCTAATCTTAATTACTACAACTTGGATTCAAAGAAATCTTATTGTACAAGATAACTATCTAGAAAGTTTTTAAGTTGTAATACATAACGCTGCGGACAGATAGGAACGGAGTAATGATTTAAAATGTTAATAAATTGTATAGGTATAATTTGGTAACATGTCTCATACATCACGCATCCAACGTTCTGCGCAGTCGTCGTTACATGACAACTGTTAAGATAACAAAAAATATGATTAATGTATTGTGGATGTTATAAAAAATATTATTATTATTAAGGCCACGGGACGACGTGTTCAAATCTATGTACTTGAATCACGCAAGCGAAGCTGACACAACTAGAATGTGATAAATTAAAGAATTTTTTATTTTTATTTCATTTAATATTACGTATTACGCAATTAGTGGTAGAATCACACTGTTGACAGTTCTCTGTCTACAGCCGCGGGCCGGTCCGTCCGGGGTAGTACCACACTGAGCAGAAGATCGACGTCTGAGTAATGCAATGTGCTATTGCGCTTCGTTCGGTGAGCGAGAGAGCCGGACGCACAACTGGATGGGTTTGGGGGATTGTAATGGTAGGCAGCAGCTTAGCTACAGCTTTAGTTATAGCAAAGGTCTATGAGCGGGCGTGACACTTACCATCAGGTGTGCTGCTTGCTCGTTGGCCACCACTAAGCAATAAAAAAAAAAAAAAAAAAATATTTCAATCAAAAATAATCTTCGGTAATTATTACTGAATGATTGTTTTATTGATAAGTATGATTGTGTTGCGTGTGTGCAGCGCTGACATCTGTACTCATGAGTAATTATGGTAAGTGAAATTAATATTTAAAACCCCCAAACCTTACTGGCGCTAAAAATTGTAATAATTAAAAATTACTTGATAGGAGAGCACGCTGAGGGTTCATAGCATTAGATATGCTCGAAGTCCGGGTCTTCATATTCAATCCTAACGCGTCTATCGCTGTCTATAGCGGTTATTTTCTAATATGTTTCAAACTCACGATAATTTCAATACTAAAATAGATAGAGTATGTCGTAAAGACACACTATAAAAGTAAAACTTTAGTAATACAATATACATGAATCAATAACTTGTGTAGCATAGATTTTTTTATTATTAATTTATTTACATAAAATTATGAAAGGAAGACTAACGCGGTCTTACTCGTCGTCATTTAAAAAAAAATGCACGTAAGAATTTCAAAGACAAAAAGTTTTATTTCAAAAAAATGAAATAGCATTACGTGTCTAGTATTATTGGGCTTGTCTTTGTTTACCGAGATGTTTCAGTAGGTTTTCAATGGGACGCCAATGAAGATGAATTTTGTGACGAGTCGATCGTTTTGGTACGACGATGGAAAGGACGGCGTGGAATCCCATCACAACACAGATACTCTATCACCAATCAGGCAGACCGTTTCTTCTTTGTTTGTAAACTCGTAGAAATACACAAGGTACAAACCTTGTATACTTCTCCTCAATGAAAGAAATTACTACTCCATAAAGAGAAAATGATTGGATCTACACTAGCGTGAGCGAAACCGCAGATATAGCTAGTTTAATATATAAGCATATCTACGTACATAGAACAGCCGTGGTTGTATACTTTCTTTTGCTGGTTTTTATAACAATTCATTTCATAATATTAAAATACATTACAACAACATTTAACAAACCTTTTTTTTTTTTTTTTTTTTTGGGGGTGGGCTACGGTCGGCGCACTCCTCGCACCACTCCATCCGGGGTGACAGAGGGGCGTAAGCGCGCACACCCGTAACCCACCCGTGACGTCGCCTTCGTCGTTGGGCCGTCCACCGGAGCAGAGTGACTTGACGTCAGTGGTCGGCCCGACGGAATACCCCTGAGGAGTACCCTCTCCTCGACCGACATCCCCCCCCTCGGGTAGGATGTCGGTCTTTCCTCACGCGGACGAACCTTAGAGCTAATTTAATAATCATCTTATATTTATTATGACGTCATTAGGTACCGTAAAATTAAAATAGTATCGAAAGTAGTAGTGCGGTCACCCCTATCGGTCACTGCGAACCCTCGATACGTCGGCTCGCCGCGCCGGAAGTGGCCGGGTGGATTTATTGCGAGACCACCTTCCGGTGGCCCACTTGTCTATGCGCACCTGCCATGAAAGCGTTACATTAACTTTAGTACTATTTAGTACGTGAGAAATATTTAGTTCTTATTGAAGGATTTCGTGACTTATTTGAAATATATATTAGAACCAATACATTATGTATACTAGCAACTAATTATGCTATTTAATATAATTAGTCTTCTGGAGTAAATTGATTCAATTACTATTTATGCTTTTTATTTTAAAAAGACAGCACTCCCTTTTTGACAAGTTATATCTGGACACACGCCGCCTATTATTCCGTCTGGGACAACGAAAGCGCGACGCTCAACCCCGTAACCTAACGTTTTCCCCCATTGCCACTGGTTCAACCACTATTACTGATTCTTCAACATCCGTGGTCGGCCCGGTGAAAAAAGACAACACCCTGCATTAAAGAAATAATCCTTCTTGGAGATTTTGCAAACAAAAATTGCACCCAAACTGAGTAACAATTTGGGGATCTTACAAAGTATTGTCTTGAATAGGAATTGAAACTGCGACACTGGCACGGTAGGTCAGCGATATTTTAGTCACTACACCATTTGTGCATTATTTTTTACATATTCAACGTTTTTGGACACAAATTACATAGAGACACAGGATCTTTGGGGATCATAAATGATCTTGGCGAAATAAACCCCTAGTATTTGTCAGAAGGTCGATATTTAGACTATAAACCCCTATGTGCATATGTGTAATACTTATCGATAAATACCAATAAATAAAGAATAAGACCTAAATATATATTGGACCGAGTTTAATTTGTAGTTACCTTGACTAATGGGTCAACCATTAACCAGGTTAAGTAATCACCGGCCCGCCGCCAGCGCCCGGTCCATCGACTTGTAGCTATTCCGTCTATACAACATTTAAATGTTTACCACTATTTTATACGTAAACTTTTAACGGTTAATCTTTTAACGATAATCCTGTATTAAGGAACTAGTTTGCCGTGTGGTGACGCAGCAAGAACACAATTGGCTTACTCTCTATCTTACCATGTAAAAGATGACTTAAGGATATAATATGCAGATAACATCCATGCAAGAGAAGGAAAACTTGAAATAAAATCCTATACCAACATGTACCAGCATGGTATAACTGGTAAATATCCCTCCCATTGTGACGAAGGTTCGAGACCAGCAGCGAGGCGTATATGACCTAAGATAATGAGGATGTAGGAACTACACATACATACATATCATCACGCCATATCCCTTGCAGGTTAGGCAGAGAGAACAGAGTGCCAGAGAACTCTATCTCTGCATAGTTCACTCGCTTCCTCAACATTCATAATTCTCTTCATACACGCTCGCCGGTTTCGGAGACTCTTGACTCCACCTTCCTTCAGTACATGACCGATCTGGTCTAGGTAGGTTAGTCTCGGTCTCCCCCGGTACCTACATCCTTCCACTTTCGCATTGTATATCTTCTTAACCAGACGTTCGTTCGGCATTCTTTCCACATGTCCGAACCATCGGAGCATTCCCTTTCGAATCTTTACACCAATACTCTCTTTCATACCTACTCGCTCTCTTACGTCGTCGTTACGAATGCGGTCGGTCAGCCTTACTCCACAGATTTTCCGGAGAGATCGCATTTCGACCGTATTAATTTTACTGTCATACTCTTTTCTGCATAGCCAACTCTATGTAGGAACTAATACCGATTTTCAACAACGATTCCTAAATATTAGGTAACACCTTAGTCAATATGAATGGCACATAATATTGAAGGGAATTATTTTTCAAATTACTGAAATTTAGCATTGAATATGCTTAATTATTTATAAAACCCGATTACGAAGCGAAAAATTATGTCACAAGCGGGAATTAAACCCGCGCCTATTGGGATGCCGGCCCAATTGTGCTGCCACTACACCACCGTGAACTATTGTTCGTAATCGAGTATTATAAATAATTAAGCATATTCAATGTTAAATTTCAGTAATTTGAATAACAAGGTTGTGTCATCGTTTTATACAATTCTAACTGCAAAGTTTGAAGTATTAAGCCTATAACAATGTGTAAACATTATCGGGTAGATGGCACATGTCACCTTAAAGACGTAAATATGATACGAAGCGAAATTTTCATGTCCTACAATAGTTCACGGTGGTGTAGTGGCAGCACAATTGGGCCGGAATCCCAATAGGCGCGGGTTCGAATCCCGCTTGTGACATCATTTTTCGCTTCGTAATCGGGTTTTATAAATAATTAAGCGAATTATTTTCTTTTATGTTAATTGTTAAATAAAATTAAAATGTTATGTAAAAACTAAAGCGATATAAATACTACATAATATCAATGTTATGTATTATTTATATTGTGTTAGGAGTTACTTAAATTTTAGGAATCGTTGGTGAAAAAGGGATTAGTCAGTTAAGTAAGTTAATGCTTAATTTCGACAGGAATGTCCTAATGTGTGTGGTATTCACACTTTGTTATTTCCGTATTTACTCCGTCATTTCCTATGCTAGAATTTACGAAAAATGTTGCATTTGTTTTATATTCTAACGAAATCACTAATTAATAGATAAACTTTTATTAATTTATATTGTACATTCAGGGCGGTTATGGCGGGTGGGTGATGAAGAGGCGAGCGAGACCACCGCCCCGGCGACTGTCGCCGCCATAGCGCTCTCCATCAGGTCCCGCGGTGAGTCACCACGGGGACGCACCACCGTAGTATGTTCTGTAGAGCACGTGTTGTAGCTGCCGTGTGCATTTAGTTAGTCACACCGCAAACAATTAGCGATCACTCGTATTTGTTAATAATAGAGTACATTTTATATTATTTAAATTAACTTATCACTTATACTTAGTTGTCACTTACATATCACTTGACAAAATTAGTTATTATAATAAGTAGTTTTTCCTTTCAGTTAGCACAATTGTTTTTAATTCGACTTAAATTTAATTTGACACAAATCTATGCAGGTTTATACAGCCGAGTTTAGACTGTCATGAAAATCTATGACAGCCAATATGAGAAGCCAGTACATTCACACCCTGATATTTGGTCTAGTTGTAGAAAACATTTAAGCCCTTGGATTCTAGTATTGAAATATAAACTATACTGGGATAGAGAGGTACTTGTAGGTTAAGGGGCTAACCGCTGTCCCTTCCGTCGCCTCGGACTGTTCGCGCGGCGTAGGACGGACCATAATATGGCCTCCTTGCTGAGAGTTGTTTGTCTGCGGCTATAAATGTATAGACTCCTCCGGCGTATTATTACAAGCACCAATAAAATCAATGTTTCATTAGTAGTCATTTGCTACTGCGTTTGAGCAAGAGAGCGGGAGTTGATAACCCTCCTATACTTCTTTTTTACCCGACTGCAAAGGAGTGGTATTGTGTTTAACAGTCTATATATGTATGTATGTATGTTTGTATGTTTGTATGTTCCTTTGAAGCACTATATATACCAAACGCCTGGGCCGATTTTTATGATTCGCACGTCAATCGATTCCTCTTAATCCGGCGAGTGTCACTAAAGATATGACGTTATTGAAAATTCAATATGGCGACTACTGGACGCCATATTGTCAAAATTAAAAATATTAAAGTCAACCAACTATATCGAGTGGGGTATCGTTAAATAGGTATTTAAAAATAATTTTTAGTTTTCTCTCAACATTTTTCGATTTGACTGGCCGTTTAGGATCTATATCGATTTAAAGTTTCGTAACAACCTTTCTCACAAATAGGTTTTTTAGACAGTAGAAATTTACGATGAAAAGACGAAAAATTCATATAACTGGATGTGGATGGACATATACTGAAGTATCTAGTAGGTATATTGTCCAATATACCATAGGTAGTCCTACCTAAAGTATCTAATGTCTGACGCGGTCGCCCATCTCCGATTTCTAACGATTTAGTACTCAACTTCAATCGAAAAACTATATATAGTTAGGTACTTACCTACTTATTAATAAATAAGATAACTATAGCTACCTAGGTATTTATAACTAAAAAGTATAAAATAAAAAAAAATGATTAAAAAAATCAAAAAACCCGACTGCGTAAAAAGTCACCAAATAAAACATAATAAAAAAACGTACGTACATAATAAAAAAACTGAAAAGAAAAAAACAAGCACTTAGATGTCCGGTGGTCTAGAATGCCATAATATATTATTGAATAAATACTATTGCAGAAAATGAAATATAATTTGGAAAATCCAAAAGTGCACACCTCATAATTTTTATATTATTTATCATTCACTATTAGTCAATGCCAGAAATAAAAATAAAATTAAAGAAAAAACCTTTTTTAAAAACAAGCTTTTATTATTTGCTAATAAAATAAAATAAAATAAAAAGTTAAAAATAAATTAACTCTAATAAGACATATAACACTTTATAAGTTCATTGTAACCTTTAACGATAATTAAGCTTCTTCGTCTATTACAAAATAATTCCATATCATACATAATTATATATTTTTAACACGAAAACTTTACAACATAATTATTAAATCTTCCCGTTTCTATCACAGTCTCAATTTTATAAATAAAAGCGTGTTACATTTTGATGGTATGATTAAGAATATTTAGCACCTTCTTTTTCCTATGGCCAGCTTCCAGGTCCAACATCAGACCCTGGTTACCATATAGTATCATAGTACTCGTCAAGACGAATCAAACGAGTCCAAATTCGATGGAGTTGCGTCGTTTAATTACGGAGTTCCTATGGCCCGCTTCCAGGTCGATCATCAGACCCTAGTTACCATGTAGTATCAAAGTACTCGACAAGACAAATAAAAGGAGCCTAAACTCGATAAGGTTGCGTCGTTTAATTATGGAGTTCCTATGGCTAGCTTTCAGGTCCATGATTAGACTCTGGTTTCCATATAGTATTATAGTACTTACCAAGACGAATCAAATAAACCCAATTTCGATGGGGTTGCGTCGTTTAATTACGGAGTTCTTATGGCCAGCTTTTAGATCCATCATCAGACACTAGTTACCATATAGTCTCAAAGTACTCGACAAGACAAATCAAACGAGTCTAAACTTGATGAGTTTGCGTCGTTTAATTACGGAGTTCCTATGGCTAAGCTTCCAGGTCCATGGTCAGACCCTGGTTTCCATATAGTATCAAAGTACTCGCCAAGACAAATCAAATGAGCCCAAACTCGAAAGGGTTGCGTCGTTTAATTACGGAGTAACTATGGCCAGCTTCTAGGTCTATCATCAGATCAGCTCTATGTCACAATAGTATTGCATTGTCATCCGATTTATATATGCATGCTAAATTTCAGCTCAATCGGAAACCGGAAAGGGGATCAAATTTAACTTGCAAGATTTGATTACAGACAACGGGGCAGGTAAAACTAAATATAAACTTGTAATGAAAGAAAAGAAATACTTTGAAATTTCGTGCCATTCTCGACGTAGAGCTAAACATAGCTGTATAGGCTGAATGGGATTTATTTCCTTTGCCTGTCCGAATGGACGAATAAAAAAATGTAAACGAACGCAATTTTCATAAGGTATAACTTACACTAAAGACTAAGCAGTTTAGTTTTTTATTAATTGCAATTAAACGACAATGAATTACTAAGCCATTTTCGAAAGGAAACAGCGCGTTGCGATTATGAAGCTTTTAATAAAAGAAAAACTTCGATATATTCATTTTTACGGTCGTGATCCTGCCAGATACAAAATATTTTCTCCGACGTCTTCGAATATTTTTTTTAATCAACTATTTTCTTACTTTAAACAAAATAATTGCTTTTTAAAAATATCAAATACGTTTAAACGAATGTTTTATCTTGACATATATATTATAATATTATCCTATAAGTGCAATGTGAGAAAATTACAATCATTTTTATGTTTGAAAAGTGCTTGATTTTCATATGTCGAAAGTAGAGCAAGACCTCAACGCTTCGCTTATGAGGCGTGCAATATTAAAATGAAATATATTTTAATAATAGAACATGACAACTGAACAGTCGGGATCCTTTATTCGACAGCAAATCTAATTTTCAATGGATCCCCGCTGTTCAGTTGTCATGTTCTATTATTAAAATATATTTCATTTTCTGCAATAGTATTTATTCAATAATATATAATGGCATTCTAGATCACCGGACATCTAAGTGCTTGTATTTTTCTTTTCAGTTTTTTTATTATGTACCTACGTAGTTTTGGTGACTTTTTACGCAGTCGGGTTTTTTGATTTTTTTAATCATTTTTTTTTTGGTTGTCTTTGGTCTGGTTCGGGGTGATAGAAGGCGGCCTACGGCTCTATAATCCACCGTATTCCCACCCGTTTGCCATTAGACTGGCCACTGGTACCAATTATTTGACCTCGTTGACTAGCCAGGAAACCTCCATACCTAACCTTATTCCTTATCTTCAATCCTGTATCTATTACAATAGATACTATAGATAGGGACTTGATGATGTCTCTAGTATTACTGAAAGTCCCTGAAATTGAAACCTGTTTGCCACCAATGACAATAAAAGCATAACATATTTGCAATTGCATAACATATCTACGAATTAATAATAAAAGTAATAATTTCTAATACTAAAACAAATAAATTGTGCATTATATCTAATTCAATTATGACATCATACTAATTTAAAATTTAAATTTATTTATAATGTGTACAAGTTCCGCGAAATAACGAATCAACCCGCCTTAATAAGCCCCACATATGTACGTTGAAGGAAAACATATTTTCTTCCTTATATTTTCTTCACTCGGTCACGCAATTGTAAGGCAGTGTGGGAGGGTCAATGCCCTATAGCCTCGTGAGGCAACCTTGCCGGCACTTCGCTAATTTCCTGCAACATCAGTACAATGGTTATACTATACGTAGTGAAAGAATTGCAGATATACCACTATTGTTCGTTAGAAGTCAGCCGTGAAGTAACCTAAGCTATACTGTTTAGATAACTTATTTATTATAAACGATGGTAAGGAAGCTAACCGATGGCTGCTCTAGTAGTAAACTCACGATCGAGTGCCGTTTGTATTCCACAAGGTCCAAGCGTTACTTTTGTATTTTACTTTGATTAAATAAAATATATACTGATTCAAAGGATATCACACTGGAACTAATAGGTACTTACTAAACATGATTATTACAATTCTATTTAACCCTCTACTTCATATGAGCTCATATATGGTATGGCGATTTTATTGTTGTTTTATTTCCAAACAAATAATAATTAAGCCATTTCACATTCTTAAATCCACGTAATGGTTAAGTAGCAATAACAAAACGCAATAAGTTTGTCTATGGTCTGATGACATTTAGAAAAAACGTTACTTTTGCGCGGGTGGTCAATGAAACAAAAGACGAGTGCCTGAGGGACATTTTTGAGTATCGAAAACAAAAACGAAACGTAAGTATTCATAATAAGTATATAAATATCTATAAAGTGAATACTGCCTTCTTTACCTATGAACAATTATTTTCTCACTTTTTACGTATTTACTATTCTTTTCATCCACTTTTATGTCGATACCATGTATGGGCTCATATGCACTACGACGAAAATACGTTTGAACATATATGGTATCGTATGCATTCAGTCTTATATTCATCAAGAATAAAAAAATCAAGTGCTATTATTTGCGTGCTTTGCTTTTTTCCTATTTCCTTGTCATCATACTTGTATTTTTGCTTTTGTTTGGCAGAATGGACCCTGCTCGCTTTTATGGTAAAAACAAATATGCTAATCCTATTCCTGGTGACGGTCATCTTAGTGACGATGATGAGTTGGATTCCGATAGCGATCTTCAATACCTGTTCCAGTCAGAAGACCCATTATAATACCTGAAATTGATGGGCAAGCCAAGGGCAGACATGAGCTGAAACAGTACAACCCAGCAAAACCTGATAAATGGGGATATAAAAGTCAAGTCTTAAGTGGGGCGTCAGGTTATTGTTATGACTTCGACTTGTTTGCAGGTGAACAAAGTAACAAGATTCCTGAAGGAGCACCAGATCTCGAAGTGAGTGGGAACGTAGTAGCTCGATTAACAGAGACTGTCCCGAAACATAAAAACCATAAGATACTTTTTGATAACTGGTACAATAGCCCTAAATTACAAGTTTACTTGGCTAAAAATAATCTTCTCCCGTTGGGTACAGGGCGGATGAATCGTGTGCCTAATGCAGAAATGCCTATTGAAAAGTAATTGAAACAACAGGGTCGTGGTTTTATGATTGAGAAAACTACTGAAATTGAAGGTGTTAAACTTGCTTTGACTAGTTGGTTTGACAATAAGCCCGTAAACTTGTTATCTGCATATGTTGGTACCAAGCCTGCTACTAAGAAAAAACGCTATTTCAGAAAAGAGCGTCAATACAAAGAGATCGACTGTCCTCAAGCTGTAGAAATCTATAACCGCCATATAGGAGGTGTAGATTTGCTAGATTCTATGTTGGGCCTATATAGAATTCACTTGAGGTCAAAGAAATAGTACAAGCGAATCTTCTATCATATGATAAACCTTTGCATTGTAAATGCATGGATATTGTGGCGCAGAAAGAACACAAATGACTACCTATCTCTGTTTGCATTTAAACAAGCGATGTCTGCCTATGCAAGGTTGGAAAATATCTTCCACGAAAAAAGGGGTCGTCCAGCATTAACCGATTCACCATCAAGTAGTCGTCAAGGAAGTCCTTCGCTGTCCAATCCTGGTACCCCCGTATCTTCTAAAAGGATGAAAAAATGCCAGAGAGACGCCAAGACATTCCTTTGAACTGTGTCAAAACAGACAATATTGGACATTGGCCTATGTGGCAGGAAAAACGTCAACATTGCATAGTATGTTCTATGAAGACATACACTAAATGTTCAAAATGCAAAGTTTTTCTATGCTACAATGATAAAAGAAACTGTCTCGTTACATTCCACGACTAATAATAATAAATATTACTTCTGTTTGTCTCAGATAATGTTCCTTTTCTACTTTTTTGTTTCACTGCATACCATATATGTATGTCCGAGCGAGTTTTTGTCTAAGTGCATACGAGCCCATATATGGTATCGTAGTTTTTTTTCTACATTAAACTTTTTTTTTTTTTTTTTTTCGATTTATTTGTCTTAATATTATATAAATAAAGCAATATCCACGAAAAAAAAATTTTTTTTTTCATCTCCTTAATAATTCATGCAGTAGAAGGTTAAAAGGAGTAACGAATCAATTGAATTTTCTACCGGATCTATTCAGTTTGCGACCGGCTTTCTATCTGATGGTAGATTATTAGATTCATTTCAAATAGAATGTAAATTAAACATAATGTCCTTGTGGGGGCAAATATATAATAAATGATTTGGTTTGACTGTCCATGAGGTCGTGATTTGCACATTCCAAAAAGTCCAATTTATAATCTATGATGGGACTACTTTGATTAAACATCAGGAAAAAAAAATTAAAACAATTCAACCACAACCTAATCACATACTTTGTATCAATAAATATTTACAAACTTAGAGGCCATTCTTAAAAGTTATAACTATTAATAGAAACTGTTCAAATAAAATAACTATTTACTTCATCAGTAATAAATATTGTAGTGATGATTATAAGTTATAACAAAATGAATATATGCATTTTGTTAACTAATATAAAACGAGAGCTATGCCATGATGTTAGAACACGGGATTATAATTCTTATTTTATGATTATTGAGCGTTAATTATCAACTTCTAGAGTTGTAAATATTGTTCCAAAACTAAAACAAATTAATCTTTTATTGAGGCTTAATGTATCTTCATATAAAACGTTATAACGTTAATAACGATAATATAAACATTTATATAATCTATTTCTTAACAGTTCAAATTATAGCTTTTAATTTAAAATGTTATTTTATTATAACTTTTAAGCATTATTTTTTTTTTTCACCTAACTGCATACCAGAGAACACTTAACTCTTAAGCCGACGCTCTGTCTGGACGGACATATGCAATTGAATAAATTCGTGTAATTAATAGAAAAAAACTGCGTCGTCGTATAATTTAATGAGATATGTCCGTAATTAAAACACGAGAAAAGTAGTAGGAATACATTATATAAATTTATATGAACCTTTGTCCAACAAGATAGCCAGTATACTAATGATTGTTAAGCCTCCCATTAGAAAAAAAAAAGATATACAAGTTATTTCATTACTTAGATTAAGTAGCTAGTATTTAGTTTGCTTAATTTACAGACAGATATTCGCAGTGGCGAATAAACTATGAAGATAAAGTATAAAAAGCTATAGTTAGATAGCTACCTCGGTAGGGTACCTGAAGTGTATTGTGTAAGAGTTATGTCTCGAAACAATAATTCACCCTTATATTATATGTTAACGTAATATATAAAACATATAATTAACAAATTAAAATCGTTTCGTATACTCTTGGCTCACTTTCGAGTTACTTTCACTAGCTATTTGTGATGAAACGGCGCGAATGCCTCGCCTCCATAACTATTTTATTGTTTTAAATTATAATAAATATAGTTGTGTTGTGCATCATTCTGCCTAGTGGTCTATCATGGCGGCGCGGCGGCGTTGCGGTGCGTGCCGGCAGGGCACAGCTCATCGTCCACAATCAGCCGTTGTTTAGGGAAAGCGACGATGTTATTTTACGGATTATAATTTGAGAAAATCGTTGGCAATTTTCTTGAAAGTTCATAATTCGATTGACCCGGTGATATTTTATTTATTTTCATAGAGCAACGGATGGACTGATTTCTAGTTCGCCTTTTTATATTAAGTGGTGACCTATTGTGATCAATAATAGCCCTTGATATTCTAACGGTATTATGAATGAGATGACTTTCTATGTGGTTACGGAGTAAGTATACAAATCGCTATACGAATAAGACGACTAAAAGATATGAGATGCAGATAACATTTATGCAGAAGAAGGCAAACTCGAAATAAAACCACATACCGACCCGTTTGACCACCGTCATATTAATCATCTGTACTTAAATTCGAGTATATTGTTTCAAGACTGTCTCAGGTCTGAGCCAAACGCTGACTCGTTCCGTACCCAAAGAGCAAAACGGGGCCCTATAACTAAGACTCCGCTGTCCGTCCCTCCGTTTGTCATCAGGATGTAGTAACTCATGAACCATGATAGTTAGCAATTGAAATTTTCCCAGATGATATGTATTTCTGTTGCCGCTATAACGACAAATACTAAAAATAGAATAAAATAAATATTTAAGGAGGTCCCATACAACAAACATGATCTTTGCTTCTTATTGCTCGATATTGATAACGGTAACAGCTAGACGCTTGAAATTTTTACAGAATATTTAGTTATGTATTCACTTTAGAAATAAATAATTCAATTAAAAAAGGAACAAATATAAAAATATTTAAGAAGGGTTCCCATTCAATAGACATGTTTTTTTGCCGTTTCTATAGATGTACGGAACCCGTCGTGCCGTATCCGGTTTTATGAATAAAATCGAATTTAGTTTTCAAACATGTGTCAAAATAAAATGTCATAATTTTAATTCAAAAACACTAAGGAGTATTGATATCAGCTTTGAAGCAAATCACACCCAAAACAACCTTCTACGCCTTTTGAACCCTGCTAGGAGATGAATTTCAATAAAACACGAAACATATCTTTCATTAATCCTAGATAATGTTTATGCTAAATTTGAAATAGATTGGGCCAAGGAATAACGTTATCCCATGCAAACTTTGCCCCGCTTTTTCATCCCCTTAGGAGTAGAATTGCGAAAAATCATTTTTTTCTTGAATGCCTACGTCCCACAAAGAACATACCCTCGAAGTTTCAGGTCTCTACGACCAGTGGTTTGAGCTGTGCGTTGTTCCATCATTAAGGACAAATAATTTTATATATATAGACTAGCAGACCTGGCCACGCGTTGCTGTGGCTAAGGTAGCCTCAGTAACACGTGGTGGTTATACTAATAAATTGAAGCTTATATGTAACGTTTGTACGTTTAACACTGCGCCATCTATTAAATTCTTACTCAATCCAGTCAACAGATATCGCCATCTGTTAGAACCGTTTGGAGATAACAGATAATTGTTATTGTCAAATAACAGACAAATATTTTGCAATAAAATAATATTGCGACTATAAATTGAGATGGAAGCTATCTTTTAAGTTGGATCAAACTAAACATGCTGTGCAAATTTGATTAAAATCGGTTAAGTACTTTAGGAGTCCATTGCGGATAAACAACGTGACGCGTAATTTATATATATTAGGATATCTCGTAGTGCATATGGACTCAGTTTTTCTAAATTTGTCGATTTTTTTGAAATCTAGCATCAACATGCATCCTGTAAATATTTTATTAATAAATAAGCTCTCTATGTCAAAAGAAAAATCAAATCGTGTTGAAGATTCCAGTAACAGTATGTTTGAAACTATTTTTGGCTTCTAATAATGTTATAAACATTTTTTTAAATAAAAACAGGCTGTAAACCATCGTCAGGGCCAGATTGGTATAGTATAAATATATAATGAGTTTTAATTTAGATGATTACTCAGAGACATCATTCATGTATCAAAAAAAGTATGAAAGATTTTTTGTAAGGATGTGCTTTACCGAGTCGTCAAAGACTATCCGGCCACTATCGTAATGGGCGATTAGTCGGCAATTCATCGGCCAGAAGCGCCGTCTATCCGGACTCTTATTCTGTATGAAACTCTCAATACAATATTAGGTCATAATAAAATGTATAATTATGTTTAATAAAATCATTGAGAGTTTATTAATACTTTTATTTTATAGTCAGTCGTACTCATCATTTTGTAATGTAAAGCTGGGTAACCTTTGTAATAAGTTTTAAAAGTACTTGCTTGTAAAATAAAAACATTTCTACCGTAATTATATTATATATCATACAAAATTAATTAGTATCTTAATTATCAAATAAAACAACATAATATCATCATCATCACAAGCCATATATGTCCCACTGTTGGGCTCGGGCCTCCTCCGTAATGGGAGGGAAATTAACCTACTATACCGCGCTAGTCAGACGTGTTAGTATAGGCTTTTGTTTCGAGTTTTCCTTCTTTTGCATAGATGTTATATGCGTTTTATATCCCTTAGTCGTCTCGTACGATCACCCACGGGTAAAATAGGGGAGTGGTGAATTGTATTCTTACTCCGTCACCACACGGATTGTATACATGCAACATAATATATTAATAGAATAAAAATATGTACAATAAACATTGATAAATTGCTAGCCCTTGCTCGCGACTATGTCCGCATAGAAGTCATCACTGACAGAAGTAAATAGAAAAAGCAATGCAGGGTGTTCAAGGTAGGTCGGACCTATACGCTCTGGTTTTATATTTCTATTCATTCTATAAATTATATTGCCTTTAATGTTATATTTACTCGTGTGACGATAAGAAAACAATACAATTGTCGCTACCCCTTATTTGATGGTAGGTGTCCGTTTCAACATCAGAACAGGCAGCAGCTTTCTTTCGGGAAACGTATAATACATTCATTCTAGCTTCATTAGTTTCGGCTCGGCATTAATGAGTCAGTCGACCAGCTCCGTCTTATGACTATACGACTATCCGGCAAATCGGCCTTTTTACAACCGACTAATCGGCTAGTCAGCCAAAACTATAGTCGGCACATCTCTATTTTTTTCATTTACCACACAGAAATTAAAAGAAGACCAGTAATAAATAAAAGTATTCAAATGAATTGGAATTAAAAGGAATATATGCAGACATATTGAACATAAAAATTCTTAATGCATTAAAAAACGAATTAAGAGGAGTAATTAGTCAAATTATATTCTTTTAATATAACGTAACATAATTATTATCATGACATTATATAATTGTAATCCTAAAATCCAGTTAAACGTGAAGAGTTTTATTTAAATAGCAAGTTTTGAATCTCATATTGTTTTAAGAAATTTGTGTGGCGGTCGTCGAGGCACGTATGAAATGTATGAAATACACTACGGTTCGCTGAGTTGTGACGTAAACTGTTGTAATTTCAAAATAAGTTTTGGTGCGCTGAGCTGACGCGGTATATATGCTTTATATAAATATACATACATATGAATTTTTTTATTACTTATGATGGTAAACGAGAAAGTAACTCACCATATGGTAAGTAGTACCTTTTGTTCCTGGACCCAATATCAGGGTTATAGATAGGTCGTTGTCTGTTGTGAATTGAGTTTCGGACCTCTGGCTACCTCGCTCACCGTACAAAGTGCAATAGTAAATTGTTACTCTGTGTAATAATTTAAATGTACTGAGCTATTGTATTAGCACAAACGAGCTGGCCTATTTATGATTGCAGACAAGAAATTAACAGCCGCGTGGGACCTATCACTAATATATAGTACTAAATGTATGTAATTTATATCCCCCATGGGGACGGTTTAAGATTACAATTTATCGCTATCCACTTTCAGTGGCAGTCGTAAAAATATGCTGAGTGAGCACCGTGTATAAGCTAGACCCATACATATATCTTAATCTCTGTAACTGTTACTTGATTCTGTTCAGTTTTTGTTTCTATATTTTACTTCTTTTTCTACGTTATTTTATTGATTGCAATTTTATTTTATTTATGATGGTGGCAAACGAGCAAGTAGTACGCCAGATGGCGAGTGTTACTGCCACCCATGACCTATGCAATACTAGTGGTTCAGTTAGGTCACTGCATGAAAATTTCTAAATCTACCTAGAAAGTCGGGCTACAGTCTCTCTCGCTCATAAAACGAAGCGCAACAGCATATTTCTACTATTCAGACGTCGATTTTTTGTTTTTTGCTAGAGTGTGGTACTACACCGGACAGACGGACCCGCAACTGTAGACAAAAAAGCGTCAACAGTATGCCCTACCACTATTAAACATATTGGTTAGCTAGTAACAAATGATTTAGCGTTGTAACAGCAAGATAATTTTCATTCATCTTCTTATCTGGCCATGAGGCTCTATGATAAACTGGGTTAGGTTTATTGGTCTATACATACAGGTCTGATATTGTAGATATCATAGAAACAGTACTGTTTAAACAGCACAGTACAGTTGTGTGCACTATTGCCGCGACCTGATGTGCTTTACACTGAGTCATAATCGCTCACACGACTCGTGCTTCACGCCCGGCCGCCTCTCACAACGATAAATACTACTTTTTGCAATGCAACAATTATGATACGCCCTTGGAAGTGATCGTGTATAGTATCACATTAATATTGCTTTTAACTAATTATCAATACTTGATTTTGTAGTAAATTAATGTGGAAATAAATCATCATTTTCCATCCATCCATCAGCCCGTAAAAGTCCACTGTTGGACATAGGCCTCCCCACGAGAATGCCATTCGCAATGGTCCTGTGCCACCTGCATCCAACGGTTTCCTGCGACCTTGACAATGTCATCAGTCCACCGAGTGTGGGGTCGTCCTACGCACGCTGCGTCCGCGTCGTCCAATTCGTGGTCGCCACTCGAGAACCTTTCTTCCCCAACGGTTGTCGGTTCGTCGAGCGATGTGGCCTGCCAATTAACACTTCAACGTCCTAATTCTTCGGGCTATGTCGGTTACACCCGTTCCTCTACAGATTTCGGTATTCCAGATTTTAACACGTGGAGAAATACCGAGCATAGCCCTCTCCATAGCACGCTGAGCGACTTTGAGCATTTTTTTTGAGGCCGACATTTACACGCTGGTTATAAACCTTTGTTTTCAGACACTCATCAGTCATAATTTTAGTTAAATATAATGGTAACGGTATAACGCTTAATGTGTTTGCATTGGTTAAATATTTTTCATCTCTACCCGAGATAGATATTCATTATTTAAAAGCCAACAAAAAGCATACACAAGCAGTAATAGTATCTCTACCGACACGTATTTCTATAGCGCCACCAGCTGTCTCTTTCGGTGATACAGCTAGACATGAAAAGGTCTTTCGCTAAAGTGATTGAAGTGGACTAACCTTAATCGATTGCCACTGATAAAACCTGATGGATTGTTAACTAACCTGGTAAAAAAAACAGGTCACAAATTATGAGACAATATTTAACGGTTTTTTTGACAAGTTATCCTCTTGTGTGTAGAGTTTCACAATCAACTTTCGTCGATAAGTTTTCAACGACAAGAAGCGACAAATTTTGCGTCGTTCGCGTTGGCCAACAGAGTGCTACTGCCTATTCTTCTGGTTATGCCTTAGCCTATTTTTACAACTCCCACTTGCAAGTAAGGGTACTTACAATAACTGTACTTTTATCCTGCTATTATTTAACCCAATGTGTGATGAACATATTGGGTTAAATAAATATAAGTTCTTGAATATGTTAAAATAGTAAAGTAATAAATAAAATGTGTGCAGTCGGTGCAGATGGCGTATTAGTTAATAAGCAGACCTATGGTGCCAGTACTATAGGCTCGGTTCCTGCTCAGGGCAAACATGTGCGATCCATAAATTGTTGTTCTAAGTCGGAATGAAATGTGTGTCCGTTAATTAAATATTTGTAAGGTCCTACAATAGAAGGATTATTTCTTAGCGTTCGATACAGCTCTAAAAAATTATGCGTGCGTACAAAGTACACATATCTGAAGTGAAACCTTGGCAAACTATTTTTTAAATCTATTTTACATACATCAACCAATAGCGTGTGTACTCTCTCTATCTCTCTCTCTAGTGGGGGGTCAGGTAATGGGAATGCTACGAAGAGTCGCACAAAGAGCAGACCGAGAACGTCTAATGTGTTCTATCTCATTCGCCGGCTGAATCCTATACATTTATGTGTTTGTGTCTCTATGGACTTATTTTTTCGTTTCATTGAGTTTGAAATCACAACGATTCTAAAGAAGTTTCACTTCAAAAATCTAGGCTTACTAAATGTCAATTGAGCCAACCGTACTCCGCATCTATATATCTTACCTATCTTATAAAACGTAAACAGCTAACCGCATTGTAATTTGCATAATAGTTCTTTGATCCACAAAGGAATCGCTGCTAAACATTTCTTTACAAGAAGGAAATAGCCGTCCACCCCCCACCCATTGTCCTGGATAGATAAGTGGAGGTCGACTAATGGTGCGGCCTGCTTTGAACCCATTAGACATATTGAATACGATAATAATACTATAGATATTCAATGAAGATATACCTGGTAGAACACGACCTAAATTCCGTTTATTATTCGTTAAGTGACAATATTGATGGAAAGGAAATGTAAGTCACTGGGTCATTACTATCTGAAATATATTTAGCGTTTCTTTTGTAAAATATAACACCACGCGTTAAAAAATAAACCCTTGTGTCATGGAAGAGTCTACAAACATATAATCAATGAACATAAATCACAATCAGATTTGAAACAACCATATGATTGATTCAAACCCATAACACTCGGCATGAAAGATCTGTGCTTAGACTACTTCGGAATTTATAGCTAGTTTTTGAAAAAAATATCCTAAAAAATGTACCTCGTTATGTTAAAATGAAATATTTGAAAAAATATCATAGAGATTAATATTAAAATGAAGACTTTAATAATATATGTATTATGTAATATGTCGAATGATATCCTTACCTACTAATATTATAAATGTGAAAATCTGTCTGTCGCTCTTTCAAAACTACTGAACCGATCTAAATAAAATTTGGTACACAGATAGTCTAGAGCCTGATAAGGGACATAGGCTACTTTTTATGCAAAAAAGTATTGTAAAAGAGGATGAAAAGTTGTAAGGAAGTATCGTCATTTTTAAAGCCAGAAGCTTGAAACTTATTTTTAGGCTACTGACTAGATGTAAATAAATATGACATTAACATGTTGTAAAAATTTATTCTTAAGGCGTAAAATAAAAAGTAGGGGGGTGAAAAATTTTAGGAAAGTAACCTTTTATGCGGGCGAAGCCTCGGGCAGAAGCTAGTATACTATATGGGAGTTCGCTGTTCAACCACTGAAGCTCACTTCATTTATATTGTAATGCAGATCTTAACGTTTAAATACAACCATTACCATTATTTATCTTTAGTAAGTACTAATATTTTTTTAAGCATGGCTTAAAGCTAAAGCTTTAATAATATAGACAAATAAAAGCTCCATTTAGTCTTCGAAATCCTCAAGAGTTAAAAGCACTTAGGCTTAATTTCCAAAAATACTATCATAAGTGGATTTTATTATTTATTTTTTATTTACTTTTATTGTTATTTATTTTTAAGATTGATTATCATTATCCTTATTGTTGTATTATTCGTCTTGTTATTAGCTCGCGGTGAAAAATAAATATGTTCTTCTTTTATTAGTTGTTATTAACGATTGCACTATTTTAATGTGTGTTTGTCTGATGGTTGTGTTTTTTCTGTGTGTTTGTGCAGCACATGCGGAAGATGGACGAAGGTTTGGAGGTATTATATCATTATTATCATCTTATCTTTTTTAACAATCTATGATACGGCCACATGCCGCCCTAATCTTCTGGGCAGATGGAAGGTGTATTGATCTATAGTTTGTTATCTCAACCCTAATCGAGCTTGCTTCCGGAATTAATTCGATTTGAGGTACCTAATACTGGTTGTTTCGATAATAAAGTATCCGAAAGCCTGATTAGCCGTGGCAGCATCGTCCTGACATAACTACCATTTTGGTTTCATTTTGCTGCAGAGCCTTCTATTTAAATTTCTGTTAACTGAGGCTCTTTAAGAAAAAGTTAATTGAAGCTTTAAAACTTTGAATCATTTGAAGCTTTTGCCACATTTCCCTAATTTCATATATATGTATATAGACACTAGTCTATACTATAGACTACTATAGACTCTATAGAATTAGGGAAATAATAATGTTAAAATACGTATATGTTCTCACCATAATATGATTTATGGTGGTATGTGAGTATATGATGCTACCCATATGCATGTATTCAACAGTATGTAGTGATTCAACAGTATGTAGGCAATATGTTATTGCCTTAAAAATAACAGTGATATTGTTTGATGTTGCAGCGATCCAGGACAGCCGGTGCTACTTGATGAATGGTGGCGCCGTCGAGAGCTTCTTCATCAGCGAGGATACACCTGTCGGAAGTGTTATCGGTGAGTTTGCAATTCGTCTCTATATTTTTAACGACAAGATGCGTGCGGCGAAACACATAATTGATGCGGGATGGATGAAATGGCGGCAGGTCACGGGTAAAACATGCGACCCCAAAGTACCCCTTAAATTAAAGGGTAAAATATATAAAACCCTAATAAGACCTGCTGTACCTACTATATGGATCAGCATGTTGGGTGACAAAAGCGACGTATGAGAGACGACTGCATGTAGCAGAGATGCGAATGTTGAGATGGATGTGTGCTGTGACAAGAATGGATAAAATAAGATATGAACATATAAGAGGAAGGTTGAAAGTTGCGCCAATGACGGAAAAGTTAAGGAGTGAACGGTTGACATGGTATGGACATGTGATCAGACGGGATGAAAGTAATGTTGTGAGGAAAGTTTTAAGTATGAATGTTGAAGGCTTTAGGGGTAAGGGAATACCGAAGAAAAGATGAATGGGCTGCGTGAAACATGACATGGATAGACAAGGAGTGACCACAGAGATGACGTCTGATAGGGTTGTATGGAAGGAAAAGACATATTGCGAACCCAAATAAATCGACCCCAATTAAATTGGGTTAAGAGCAAGTTGATGATGATTTTTGACGACAAGATAGCTTCAGCCCATATGCGTGTAAATTGGCAGGTTATCTTGTAAATGTATATATTTCTTATATTATCAAAATACATCCCCTCATTGCATCTTGGACATCCACGTAAAACCTTACGGTAGTGATATTTTCCCATGTAGTGTTGGAGTAAGAATAGGTATAGTACCTATTCTACGATATTGTTTGTCCATCGGTATTATAAGAATTAACTAGGGCACGTAAGCACATTACATTACCGTGGGACGAACAAAATAACAAATAAAATGCTATACCAATGCGTCTGGTTACCTTGGTTAGGTGTTTTTTCAAATAAGGGGGCCATCAGTGTCTATGAGTAGGATGTATTTGGTCAGAATGGAAAAGGTAACATTGTGTTTTATTTATACTATATCATAGATTAAAGAACAGCCTAATTCTTTGAAATTAATTCATATTGTATAATATTACAGGCACTCTAAGCGTCAATGGAGACCCGAGCGAAGAGCAGGGAGACATCACGTTACGACTGCAAGAGAAGGGCGCGGCTGTCAGTATCGCGGCTGGCACCAAGAACCTAACCTTGCTGAGAGCGCTCGACCGCGAGGAGAAGCGGGGTCCGTCTAATGTGTATGTCAATGTCCGCTGCGACAGGAGACGCACTACCGACCCGGTGAGCTGACACCTTTATGGCCAATAGTTTTGTTATAGTTTCACAGATGTATTCCCAAATAGATAAGCAGAGGTGTACAAAACCACACTTTAGTCTTTCTTAATAGGAAATGAATCTATTAATTATAACAGGATAGGTACTCTTTCCAATTTAAATTTTGGAATTATCATTCAGTAAACTTCACGATCGACAACCACACGTTTATGTTACTAGTCTATTAAAATAAGGGAACAATATAACCTTACTTGCCCGTGGGAGTCGTAAAAATCGGCTGAGGGTCTCTCCAAGAGAATGGGAAGGAACTCTGTACTGGGCGACATATAACACCTCACTACGATCGATAATCCGCCTACTAAGCGTGGTGATTATGACAAGATCCATTCATGGTGGAGATTGGTTGACATGGTGATACGACCAAGAATGGACAGCAAAAGGTTAAATGATGATTTCTTAAGTAGAACAACTAAAACAAAAAATAAACGTGCTATTTAACCGACTCAAATTAGTAAAATTATCTCAATTAGTATTATTTTGGTATTTGTCCTATGTGCGATTAGCTTAATCGCTGAAACGGCATTTAAGATATCTTTACCTAATTAAATAATTCCCTCAATATACCTGCTGTGAGTTTACTGATTTTGCATGTAAAGTTAATTTTAAGTAGATAGTATAAGGCGGGAACTACTGTTATAATGTTTGTGTCGTATAGCGACATCTAGTAGCAAAATTTTGGAAAAAAAGCAGAGTAAAATTCATATTGGCCTTTTAAATTCTGTACTAGTTCATAATATACAATGCCATCTAGTGACCCTTTACTAAAATGAGATATAAGCAAAACGCATTGAATATCAAAGGCATGGGAATGATTCATAAATCATCGCATCCAAAATATCTGTTGGAAAGTATAGAACTATGACCAATGTGTGTTACCAGTGATGTCTTATGGCATTGAACACGATTCCGTCCATAAATTCAGGCCTCATAACTAAGTTCCAAATCGCCCAGCGTGTTATGTAGCGGGCTATGCTCGGGATAACTCTGTGAGATAGGATCTGAAATATGAAAATCCACATGATTTTTTTAACGTAGCATGTAGAGTTATTACGCTGAAGTAACTATTGGGCTGTCCACATCACTCGACGAATCGATACGGGACAAGGTAGTAGAGTGGTTACCGCGTATCAGACGACGCAGACCCCTACCCAACACGCAAGTCGAAGACTTGATGAAAGTGACTGAGAGTCGTTGGATGCGATCGGCCAGCAGTGGAAAGTAAAACGATGGATATTGATGTGAATAATGTGCTGTAGATAATAAATACTGTACTAAGTTTACTGTTAAGATGTTCATACAATTCCCATCCAACCATCCATACGTCTATCTCTCACCCCTTGAAGCTCCACTGTTGTATATGGGGCTCCTCACAAATTCAATAATCATCACGCTTTACAGACAGATTCACTATCGCGGTCAGTTTTACAAATTTTCCAGCAAACTATTATTACGCTAATATTCACTCCCCTGGTGAGTACCAGACTAAGAGAGTTCTTACCCAGGTCTTACGACTGCCACTGAAGAGTATGCTAACTCTTTGTATTTTTAACCCGTTACCATAAAATCTCACATTAGTCATCATCGTCATCATTAGTGGCAGGATCACACTGGTGACAGTTCTCTGTCTACAGCCGCGGGCCGGTCCGTCCGGGGTAGTACCAAACTCTTGCAGAAGATCGACGTCTGAGTAATGGCAATATGCTGCTGTGTTCGGTGAGCGAGAGAGCCGAAAATCCAACTTTCTGGGTGGGTTTGGGATTATTGGTAGGCAGTGGCCTAACTATACATTTGAGATTGCAAATATCCATGGGCGACAGTAACACTTACCATCAGGTGTGCTGCTTGCCCGATTGCCACCATAAGCAATAAAAAAATAAAAAAAATCGTCTCATATATGTCTCACTACCAGGCTCGAGCGTCCTCCAAAATGTAATTAATATACTACTCGGCTCAGAAGGGTTGGTATTGTATTTTATGACAGGTTTTTCTTATCTTGCAGTGATGTTACCTGCTTACAACCTTTAGTCTTTTACGATCACCGAATGTAAAAGAAGGGGTGACGACGTATCGTATTCTTAATCCATCACAACCATCGTAATAATAAAACCATTTTAATTTACAGAGCTTTATAATCCCGGTGTCTGTTCGCGTGTGGGATGTTAATGACAATGCACCAGTGTGGCAAGGAGCACCATATCGAGTGCGGCTGTCGGAGCTGACGGCCGTCGGTACACGTGTGGCAGTAGGCGCCAGAGCCACCGACGCGGACCAACCAGGACCTCACGCTACTATACATTACTCTGTGCTACCAGGACCACATAGTGTGAGTATCAGTTAAAACAGTTTTGGCGGCAACGAAAAAACACAGAGAGTGCTAAAGTGTAAAATATATGAAATAATAGTGATTTACGTGTGTTATCGGGTTTCGTCAAAAGTTTGAATGAAAAACTATTAGTTATGTGATATTGAAATAATCGCACTATTAAAGGCAACGATTTGACTTATTATGCTTCGTTCGGTTATACACCTTACCTTGGTATTAATCGACGCGGTCGCAACTTTGGTATTATAGAGTTCCAAGAATCACTACACACCATCAACTAATCTACTTGTTCGTCCTCCACTAAAAGTTATAAAAAGGACAGCACAATGGTAAGATCGATTATTAACATCTGTATTTAAATTTTCCAGGATTATCTCGGTTTCCCAAACGAATTGGATAGTATACTAGTAATAAAGAAGCCGTTGGACTACGAAACTCTGAACAACTTGACGGTAACGTTGCGGGCTCAGGACGCAGGCACACCTCCACTTCATAACGACACCATTCTTCAAGTTCAAGTGTTGGACGCCGACGATCAGAATCCTAAGTTTAGCCATGAACATTATACGGCCGTGCTGACAGAAGATGCTAAAGAGGTATGCATTATATATTACAGATTAATTCATAAATATTACAGCCTACTATTGGATACTTGTTACTAGAGTAAGTTAGGGATAGAACTTGTTTCACACTCTTGTGTCTCAAAGCTGCATTTTCAAACCGTTCATTTGCTTTTTGTCACACTTTCCCTAATTAGCAAAACACGAAAAAATTAACGGTGTATGATGCAGCTGCAGTTTCACAACCATATTTGATTTCCCACTAGGCTCAGTTGGTCTATATGAAATAGATATAGTTAATTATCCACTTCTTCCATATATATGTCACTCCATAGCCTGATTTATCACCAGGCTACTGCTGGAGATAGACTTTTACTTAGCTGCACCATAATATTCGATCGTTCGGTTTCCGCATTCGGTTTCTCCCAACTATCGTTCTTAGGTCGTCGGTCCACCTAACCATGTGACATCCCATATTTCAACTGCCAATTGACGGTGTGCACTCAAAGACCTGTCTGCTAGAGCAACTATCAGTCCTGCAACAGATATGATGAAATATTTTCATCTTGCTGAAGAGTGGCTCTCTTGTAGTCACACGTGAAGCGTATAATTTATATTTTGTGACGATTTAATATGTTTTAGGGCACAATACTGCGAACGTCACCAGGGCCGATTACAGCAGTAGATCAGGACGTTGGTATCAATGCTCCACTGCAGTACACGGCAACAGGTGACAATAGCCGCCTGCTCATAGTGGACAAGGATACTGGGCAAATCGCTGTCACCAAGCAGTTAATCGAGGAGCTTAGCCAGCCAGTCACTGTTGTTATAAAAGTAAGTTATCATTTTCTAATGTCTTCTTAACCAGGGTGGTATCAGATTCACCCGGAATATTTTCGTTTGAGTAGTATTAATTTGCTACTACGATTCGTTCGGTAGTAAGAGAACCGCAAGCGTGAACGTCACTTTGCGGTAGTTAGCGACCTATCTTTGCTACTTACCTTGTTGTAGAGGTCTACGAGTGGCAGCTACCACTTACCATCAACTGAGCTACTTACTCGTCTCATCGTCTGTCATTAAAGATAATAACAAAATATATGCAATCTAGATGATGTCTTCGGTGATCTTACATCGTATTCGCGCCGAGGACAATTTTTTACATGAATTGTTAACACATGCTTGAGATTTAAAAGAAGAGTGTCTTTTATTTGATTTTTGTATTTTAGGGTGTAAATACGTTGGGGGATGGTACCCGAAAGGGTAACCCGCCGGGCTGGCCACGGATGTCAGGGAAGTGGTCCCAGTGGCTGGCGATGGGGAGGTAATATAGTGGGTTATGGGGCCACAGGTCGCCCCGGACGGAGAGGATGACGTGTGTCCACACCATGCCTACCGAAAAAAAAATAAGGGTTACATCCTTATTTTTTATACGTATAAATAAAATCTATGAAAAACTTTATCTCTTGGTTTTGTATAATTTTAAAACTGAGTGAAAATGAGCAGCCTTTTTCCACATGGTGACGGAGTAAGTAGATATATATATGTGGGTGTCGCAACAGCCGATTAGAATGTGTTTTGCCGAGTTTTGCTTCTCTTGCACAGATATTAGGTGCATAATGCACTTAATATCTGTGCAAGGGAAGCAAAACTCGAAATAAAACTTCTAATCTCTACTAACCTGCCTGATCAACATAGTATAGTAGGTCAATTTCCCTTCAATTGTGGCGAGAGCCCAGCAGTGGGACGTATATGAGCTGAGATGATGATGATAACAAGCATTTTGATATTATGATATTTATAACAGGCGACGCAGGTAGACAACTCCGACCGCTATGCTCTGGCTACTCTCTCCATCCGTCCTGCCACACCTATTGGTACCAGTACCACCAGTAGCGGGGCGACAGCAAGTGCTGTCCGGTTCAGACGTAAGCAGTACAGCGCCAGTGTCAGTGAGGCAGCTGCGCCGGGACACGTGGTGCTAACGCTGCATACATTACCACCTGCTACTGCGCAACAGGTAACGACCACACTAACAAGCAACTCAATCATCACCACGACTTAACCATTACTCTGCATTAACATCTATTTATCTGATGATGGATAATTCTTACTAATATTATAAATGCGAAAGTAACTCTGTCTGTCTGTCGCTCTTTCACGCCTTAATTACTTAACTGATCTAAATGAAATTTAGTACACAGATAGTCTAGAGCCTGATAAAGGACATAGGCTACTTTTTAATGCATAAAAATATTGTAAAGGGAGATGAAAAGTTGTAAGGAAGTACCGTCATTTTTAAAGGCAGAAGCTTGAAACTTATTTTTAGGCTATTGATTAGATATAAATAAATATTACAATATCATGTTGTAAAAAATATCCTTAGGGGGTTAAATAAAAATATGGGAAAAGCTTTAGGAAAGTAACCTTTTACGCCGAAGCCGCGGACTATAAAAAAATAATATGTAAAGTAATTATTTCCTAAAGGTTTGAAGTGAAATTTTGTGTTTGAAATGTATCTCTGACTGGCTTAAGGACTTTATGTTATTATTTTGTTTGGTCTTGTACAACTTTCGTTGGGTAATCTTATTAAATAAAAGTAGAATCATCTACAATCTAGATAATACCAAATTGCGGCTCGTATTATTTTGTCGTTTTTATAGTAGACATGTATGAAATAAAACTACTTTTACAGATTCTATCGCGTTTGTATTTGATTTATAATTTCCCGACGTTTCGAACACTTTACAGTGATCATGGTCACGGGAGGACTGAGAGGTGTCTTACGTCCAATATATCATTGTTATTACATTTGTTAGTTTTGTAAAAATTGCCACAATAATAATTATCATAAATTAAATATTTGAATAATAACAAATTATAAACAACATAAATTTTTATATATAGAATCATTCTCTTTTTGTACTGGCAATGAATTTATATTAATTTTGTATAAAAATGTGGGTCAAAATTTAATATCTTATAGGGTAGATATAAATAAATTTCTGTAATAACAATGACATATTGGACGTAAGACACCTTAGTCCTCCCGTGACCATGATCACTGTAAAGTGTTCGAAACGTCGGGAAATTAAAAATCAAATACAAACGCGATAGAATCCCTAAAAGTAGTTTTATTTCAAATGTGTAATACTCGCGTAAACATTAGAAGTCATTAGGAGACATGTGCCATCTACTGGACAAAGATAACATATTGTACCGATTTAGTACTTAGAATTGTATTAAATGATAACATGACCCTATTAGTGTAATTTATTTTATATATTGATAATTATATTTGTAAAAACTTGTTACGAGTGAAAAATTATTGCCCAATGATTTTCAATAGGTGTGGGTTTGAGTCATCTGTGTGGTGATAGTTTTTTTTTTTTATTGCCGGTGGTGGCAAACGAGCTAGCAGCACACCTGATGGTAAGTGTCACTACCGCTCATGGACCTTTGCAATACGAAGAAAGAGCTCTTCTTAAACCTCGTTTAAAAAAGGACATGTCATAGCGCTCGGGAAAAACACGGCAGCAGGTAGTTCATTCCAGATCTTGCACGCACGTGGTATAAATGATCGCTGAAAACGTACAGTAGATGTCCGTATCGTTTTCAGGTGAAATGGATGAACCCTGCTGCGGTGTCGAGTGGTACGGTGATAAAATGGTGACGGTGGTACCAAGTCAAATAGTTCCTCAGAGCACTCCCCGTGAAAGAGCCTGTAGAGTACACAGAGAAACCCAAAGTCTCTCCGGCTCCCCAATGACTCCAGTCTTTCCGTGAGATTGGGTCACCGACGGTTCGAACAGCTCGTCTTTGCAGGGAGTCAAGTGGATCTAGCTGATATTTGGGCGCGCCTGCCCAGAGCTGTGAGCAGTACTCCACATGAGGACGGACTTGTGCTTTATATAGCACAAGACGTTGTCTCGGTCTGAAGTACCGCCTGGCTCTGTTCAGGACGCCCAGCTTTCTACTTGCCAATTTGGTTTTGTCCAAATGACTCCCAAACTGGACTTTGCTTGATAGTTCGACGCCGAGGATCTCAATACTCTCAGCAATTTGGAGAGTTACTCGTTGGAATTGAGGCGCCATGACAAACGGGTCGTTCTTTGCAGTGAAGAGAATGCAGAGTAAGAATACATGTGGTGATGGAGTAAGAATAAAATTGACCATCTTACCCGTGGGTGATCGTAAGAAACGAAAAAGGGATATGAAACGCGTATAACACCTGTGAAGGAGAAAGAAAACATGAAACAAAACCCTATACCAGCACATCCGACCAACGTGGTGCAATAAGTCAAATTTCCCCCCATTACACTACCTTATTATCTAGATACTTAATATATATAAATATTTTGTGTGATATCAGGTTTTTATTTTTGTTTATTATTGATTTGGTATTTATTTATTTTAAGACCTTTACAAAATCTGTGTAAAAATTATTCGCTCCGTATTAATTAAAATAACGTACATATTTATACATTTTTAGAATAGCCTTCAGTTCTACGTTTCCGATCGCTCGTTCCTGGACAAATTTGCGATCAACAGCGCCGGTGAGGTTGTCCTGCGGCGTGCACTCGACTACGAGACCAAAGACTCTTACCATTATCAAGTGATGCTTACTGATGGAGTAACGGTACGTGAACGAACATTATTCTTTTTTTTTTTTGTGTGTCTTAGTTGTTAGCCTCAGATGGCTATGAGAACTTTACCCGGACTGTGGGTGAGCGCTGAGGGCTCTCAACCCGTCATTATTGTCATTACATCATACGTATATTTATTGCCATTATGTATCACCATCATCATTCTCCAGCTCTTATTCCAATTACCTGTGGTCGACGCAATATATACTCGTACATATTGCAAAAGTTATTGACAATAGTTTTATGACCGGCCGCCTGCCAGACGTCAACCCTCCTTGGGAATGCAATTGTTGACCAAACGGCATCAGGTGGAGTTAGCCCAGGTCGATATAAAGCTCTTAGTCGCCTTTTACGACATCCACGAGCAAAGTAAGGGTTGGTAGTATTCGTAAATATATAAAATAAAATGGTAAAACTATATCGTCTATACAAAGTTCCTGTTTTTATTATTACTTTTTGTAATTATAATAATGGATAATACAAAGAAATTTACTAAAATTGTTATTAACTAACTTATTTTCAGAACGACACAGCATCAGTGAATATATCTGTGATGAACGTGAACGAGTGGGAGCCGAGGTTTAAATATCCACAGTATGAGTTCCGAGTAGAGGACGAGGCCACCGAGGACACAGAGTTACTGCCAGTCGGCAAACTCGACGTATTCGATGGAGATAAGCTTGATACCGTTACACTAACGCTTAGAGGATCTGGTTCTGAGTGAGTGCCTACTTCTATAGTAAAACCTGTCAATGAATAATAATCATTATTGTCATCACCAGCATTTTGATGCCGATTGCTGGACGTAGACCTCTCCACGCAAGGATTTAATGTTTAAATTATAATCGGTACAGTACTCTTTCTTCTGATACGTCTTGAGCCAGCTTTTACGACCTCTTCTCGCGTAGTAAGGAGTGATGACACATTGTATTCTTAAGTCGTTATCACACGAAAAAAATTTCAGGCATTTCATTTTGCAGGCCCACAGTTGGACATAGCATCTCGGGACATCCCCAAGAGCCAATAGTTGCTACGTTTGGGAGTTGACGGTTGCAGTTAGTATTATATGTTCCCCAGGAAAATGGTGCTGCCCTCTCTCTTACTTTAGACGGTTTCGACGACTCCGACAGGATTGGAGTAATATACTATGTGGACCTTGAAATAACTCGAGAAAATTTACGTGTGTTTCGTCATTTCCGCCATTTCTGCTATTAGAATCAATCTTAAGGCTCACATATGGTCCGCATCGTCTCAGTCGTATCTTCTTATTTAGTCTCTGACCAGTCAATTTTGCTTCTTGACACCCACACTAACCTATTCTAATTCCTCCTATTTGACTTTTCTAATCAAATTTGCTGCGGATTTCAAGACATTTGAAAGCGTTTCGTTTCGAGATTGCGCGAGGGTTAAACCTTGGTGTTACTTATGAAGACCATTGTAGATCCCAGCACTGTAACTCTTTACAGGAGTTACAGTGCTGGGATTAGACCCATGGGATAGTAAGAAGTGGCAACATATCTTTTATTCTTTCCATCACAACAGAGAAATATTTGTGACCTCATTATTTCCGATAAGATTATAAATATTCCTATTATCTCACAGAATGTTGTACGTCAATTCATCCGGTGACATGTTCCTGAGGTCGGGCGCCCTCCGTGCCCTCAACTCGTCCGTGCTGCACGTGGTCGCTACAGCCATTGACTCTGGGGCACCCCCTAGACAGGTGAATAGTATTCTAAAGATGTTAAAGCCATCTGCCGCTAACAGCTAAACACACACTTAAAAAAATAAAAAAAATCTGTAAAAATCTAAAAAAATTAACGTTAATTTGTCTGCATACCGTAAGGATTTTTTGGCTCTTTCGCACACCGAATGAAGCGTAGTAGCAAATTGTTATCATTGAGTCGTCGCTTTCCTGCGAGTGTATGGTACTGCCCCGGCCCAACCGATGCATTTTTCAATATTCCATCTCATCCATCATTCAATAGTGGTAGGACCATATTGTCGACAGCTTTCTGTCAACAGTCGCGGGCCGGTCCGTCCGAGGTAGTACGAAACTGGCCACCGAAGACAAAGATCGGGTACCGGTGGCCCGCTCGCACGGCGAAGGGAGGAGTTTGCATGTTGGGTCTATGAGGTCACACGCCGCCTCTTCAGTCACCCCGGACCGATTTGGCGGGGCGAGACGCATCCATAGCCCACTGAAAAAAAAAGGTAGTACGAAACTCTCGCAGAAATCGACGTCTGAGCAATGACAATGTGCTGTTGAGCTTCGTTTTGTGAGCGAGACAGCCGGCAGCCCAACGGGTGGTTTTGGATTGATAGGCAATGGGTCTAGCCACACTACTAGTACAACGCTCCATAGGTGGTAGTTACCATCACGTGTCCGTTTGCCACCATAAGCTTTAAAAAATATATGACTGCAAACTGAATATCACTAGCAGCATCGTACTACTTCAGATTATTGAGTGTACTTTTACTGATCACTATATTTATCTCGTTACATTACAGACGTCGGTGCCGGTGACCGTACATGTGGGAGGTCGGCTGCTGCAGACGCGCGCGGGGAGCGACATGGGCAGTGCGGGCGTGGTGGTGATGTTCGCGGCGGCGCTCGCGGCGCTGGCTATACTCGTGTGTGCGTTGCTTCTCTACATATACAGAGTGTAAGGAACTTTGTTTAACAGAAACTTCTATCACAGATCACATTATAAAATTAACTTTCTTGACCTTGACAAACAACGTAATACTGAGAAACGAACAAAAAAAATAACGAACGAGCTCTCTGTGTAGTGAATGAAATATAATGAAAATTCTTATATCATGTCATCATCATCATCTCACCTCGTTCCTCCTCATATACCATAGATAGGCGATCTATGGTATACCTTAGTATAATGATTAAATTTCAGTCGTCGTAGATCGAAACAATCTTCTGGCTACGTATCTCACGAGAAGCCACCTCCGGCCCCCGCGTCTATATCGCCACCCGCACCGACGGCCGCGCCCAGCGCTGTTGGTCCAGGCAATGCTAGCCCGGCTGGAGCCGGTGGGGCGTTGCGCTCCTCAGGCAGTGCTGCGTCGCTGATGAGTGTGAGTGCGGGCGCTAGCACCATACTCGCTAACTCTACATCCAGCTTGGACCTGCCGCAGGACACGCAGCATGCTGCACAACACCATAACGGTATGTTATTTTTTTATAAACCTCATCCTGCGCTATGGAAATTATCTCTGTATTGAGGTGAATTTTATAAACATACAATTAAGGAGCCTGCCAGTCTAATTAGACAGCTAATCCGGCTCGATATGCGTACCGCAATGCGGGTTAGGGCGTCCCCCGGAGGCGACGCGTACCGACCCGCCCCCGTCGGTACGAACTACGGCAGTTGCGGCGATGGGGGCCGCCTCCCATCACGCCATGCCCAGTCAGGCGAGTCGAGGAGAGCAGAGTGCCGGGTGGGCACGTGGAATGTAAGAGGTTGTGTGAAAGGGAAGTTGCACGAGCTGATATCCGTCATGGCGGACAAACAGCTAGACGTGCTCTGTGTAACAGAGACCAAGCGAAGGGGCAGCGACGCCTGCGATCTTCCTGGTGGCAGGATGGCTCTGTGGTCTGGTGTACCACAGAGCGATCGAGCCAGCATGGGGGTAGGAGTGCTGTTGTCCTCTCGCTTGGCCTCAGGTGTGAAGGATTATGGAATGTATGATCCCAGACTTCTTTGGGTCCGTATAAAACTAGGTGTCACCAAGGTATTCATGGTTGTAGCATATGCTCCCGTAGGATCCTCGGTGGCATCAGACCTAGAGAAGTTTTGGGACAATGTTAGGCAAGTTCTGGATATGGCAGAAACCAGTGAACGCGTGATTGTATGCGGAGATTTGAACGGATGGGTGGGGACCAAGCGTCCCGACTATGAGGACGTACTTGGTCCATTTGGTGATAAGAGAGTGAACGACGCAGGTAGGCTCATAGCTGATGTATGCATGGAGAGAAACCTTATTGTGTCAATCACATTTTTCCAACATAAGGACATCCATATGTATACATGGAGAAGGAATGAACAGAAAAGTATAATAGATTTAATTTTGGTAGACAGTCGCCTCCGAAGCAAAATATTGGACGCAAGAGCCTACAGGGGCCTCACAGTCGATACGGACCACTATCTCGTTATTGCGAGATTTAGTGGTCTGTTCAGAAGGTGGAGGCACTGGCGAGAGCGTATCCACTTCGGAGGGCTTGAAAGAATAAAGGTTGAAAGGTTGCAAGAAGAGTGTGGAAGAGAAAAGTATGCAGAGGGTGTCCGAGAACGGCTGACGATGGCAAGCCAGCCGCAATCGGACATTGAAGAATGCTGGAGAGTATTGAAAGAGAGTATGGTAGACACAGCGAAAGAAGTATGTGGAAGTTCAAAGAAGCATAGAAACACAAATGGTGATGCATGGTGGGATGCGGAAGTGGCAGCTTCCGTAGAGCAAAAGAAGAAAGCTTGGCTGGACTATGTCTCTTCTTTGAATCTGAATGACAGTATGACTGAACAGAAGAAAGAAATATATCGGTAATGTAAGAATGACACCAAGGCCTTAGTGAAAGAGAAACGTGATAGAGCAAGTATGAGTGCAGAAGATAGGCTGACTAAAAACTTCGAGGGTAACACCAAACTCTTTTGGAGGGAGGTGAAGAAGTCTCGGGGTGGTTGGTCAGCCTTCAGAATGAATAAAATAAGGTCTAAAGGTGGAGACATTCTTACACAAACACAAGACGTGTTAAGCCGATGGAGTGAATATTTTGGCGATATGTATGCGGATGCTACGGTTGGCGCCGGTGTCGCATGTGATCTAGTAGATCAATATTCGGCGACGGCGTCCTCCGATGGCATCAGTATGGATGAAGTTGAATTGGCGATAAGAAGTTTGAAAAATGGTAAGGCAGCGGGCATTGATATGGTGTCTGCCGAGATGATCAAGCTTGGTGGCTCCTGTGTCCGGGAGACGTTGCTGTTGCTCCTCAATTTATGTTGGAGCTCGGGAATGGTTCCCGGGGACTGGAATAGCGCAGTCATCGTGCCTTTGTTTAAAAATAAGGGTTCACGTTATGACTGCGCAAATTACAGAGCCATAAGCTTGACCAGTTTGGCAGCAAAAGTGTATGGTAAAATTATTGAAAGGAGAATGAGGATGGTGTCCGATGGTTTACTGTGTGAGACACAAGGAGGTTTCAGGAGTGGAAGGGGATGCATGGATCAAGTGTTCTCTCTGCGCAACATTGTGGAGAAGCATCTGGCCCTAGATCAGAGGGTTTTCTGCAGTTTTGTGGATCTGGAGAGAGCATTTGACACGGTTGTACGAAAGGAACTTTGGGACATTTTACCGGAGTATGGTATTAACGGTAAACTGCTGCAGGCTGTGAAATCCAGTTACGTGGGCTGTAGAGACTGTGTGCGGCTGAATGATGGAATGTCGCCTTGGTTTGACGTCAAGATTGGCGTTAAGCAGGGCTACGTTCTATCAGCCAGGCTGTTTATCATATATCTGGATAAATGTCTCCAAAGGTTGAATGATATGAATGTGGGAGTCCAGATGGGTGACTCAGTGGTCTCTACTCTGCTTTATGCAGATGATGCAGTCCTGCTGGCACAGTCAGCGACTGACCTGCAGACCCTAGTCGACACAATGACAGAAGATTGTAAGAAAAGGGGTCTACGCGTGAATGTGAACAAAACCAAAATAATGGTCTTTGAAAGAGATGAAGCCAGAACAGATGTAAGAGTAATAATAGGTAATGATGTACTAGAGCAAGTGGATGAATTTGTATATCTTGGATGTGGATTTAGCCGAGATGGAAGGTACACCACTGATATAGAGCGAAGAGTGAATGCGGGAAATAGAGTGAACGGAGCGTTGGGGCAACTTCTCGGCAGCCACCACCTTAGCCAGAAGGCACGTGTAGCAATACATAACGCAGTGCTTGTCCCAACATTACTGTATGGAAGCGAGAGTTGGGTATGCAGAAAAGAGTATGAAAGTAAAATTAATGCGGTCGAAATGCGATCTTTTCGGTAAATCTGTGGAGTTAGGCTGACCGACCGCATTCGTAACGACGACGTAAGAGAGCGAGCAGGTATGAAAAAGAGTATTGGTGTAAAGATGCGAAAGGGAATGCTCCGATGGTTCGGACATGTGGAAAGAATGCCGAACGAACGTCTGGTTAAGAAGATATACAATGCGAAAGTGGAAGGATGTAGGTACCGAGGGAGACCAAGACTAACCTACCTAGACCAGATCGGTTAGGTACTGAAGGAAGGTGGAGTCAAGAGTCTCCGAAACCGGCGAGCGTGAATGAAGAGAATTATGAATGTTGAGGAAGCGAGTGAAGTATGCAGAGATAGAGTTCTCTGGCACTCTGTTCTCTCTGCCTACCTTGCAAGGGATATGGCGTGATGATATGTATGTATGTGTACAATTAAGGACACAAATTACACCCAGACTTTCACAATTTGCGAATCTCACAAAGTGTTTGCTTGTATGGATATAGAATCTATGACATTTGGCACGATAAGCCGGTATCTTAACTACTAAGTCATCTATGCAGTAGTTTTTATCAATTATATTTTCTTTTATTTTTCAAAAGATATATATAGTAACTGTCTCAAAGATTTGCAGGTGCTATAAAAGGTCTATTCATTCATCACTCCATAGGTTTCCGCAACCGGTAATAATATCCTAATTGCTACTTTTGGAAAGATAGTAGTAGGTTACCGATTGTAATTGATATTATACATTTCCATTATAAAATGCCGTGCGACCCTATGTTTCACCATATTATCTCTATAGCGTCATTGGGTTGCACTGGTACCGATTTATTGACCTCGGTGGCCAGCCCGGAGAGTTCCTTTTTGGGTACCATTTTCGTTGATACCTCGAAAACAATAACAATAGTGTTAAAGGGGCATCTCCCTCACGCGACCGGTCTCCCTGCTAGTGATGGACTAATCGCCGGGCCGTCCACCTGCGATATTTCGTTTTACCCTTCCCAATAGTCTGGATATAATTGTTACAACTAGATAAATTTACATTTGACAGTATCCGCTGCCCCAAGTCGTCAATCGCAGCGTTTTCCGCGCACTAAAGTGGCACCATTGGCTCCTTCGCTACCATCACCTGCCAGCCCAGCCCCTCCAGGAAGTGGAGTCTCTCTAATGAGTGACCACCTATGTGGTAGAGAGGCAGGCAGGTCAGGCGTAGCGTGGCCGAGTGCCACTATACCTGCCAGGGTCAAGAAACTTAGCTGGGATGATACAACGCCAGACGGACAGCACAAGGTACATGGAATTATAACTTTTGCATGTCGAAAGAATTACAAAGAAAATTTATGATGGTGTTATCGGATGGTCAGTAGTTTAGTTAAGTAGTTAGTAGTTTAATTACTTAAGAGATGTTTTTACTGGCAGCTATTTTCAATAACATAAAAGATTAAGTATCAACTTTTGCCTTCATTCTTATTTCATTATTTCTAAATGAGTTTAAATAAAGTAAGGTATACGGAAATTTGTAGAAGGACAAGTGTTATCGTCTTAGCCTTATGAATGAGTACACTGAACTGCTCATCGGAACAAAGATTCTCGTTCTGAAAGCGCCTCATCAGGTTCTCTGACTGTATGTTAAAAGTATACTTAGTTCGTCCTGGTTCTGCATATTATTGCCACACGTTTATATTATATTTTAAAAACTTTCCCGTGATAAAAGAGTTTATTACTTAGTCCTGTATTCTTAAAAAGTATACAAACTAACATTTAAATTAGATAAGATAACTAATACAAGAATTTTAGAATATAAAATTTAGTGAATATTGAAATAATTTTGAATGAAATAAAAGACATAATTTAGAATTTCGAATTAGAAGAATATTCGAATAGTGAAATGCAAATAAGAACAAAGTATTAGAATTTTAAATCATTATTAATATAGCGTTAAATCATTATTTTAAATAATTATCAAGGGATATGGCGTGATGATATGTATGTATGTATGTATTAATATAGCAATGTAATTTTAGATAGGTTATTGAAATGGCCGCTAGTAAAAGTATAAGTCCTTGTTAGTGTGTGAATGAGGTGTTAGTCCAATAATAACACAGAATAATTTACTGATTAACTTATTTTTACGTAGTTATTTACATGATAAATCTCTAACTCCTCCGACTATCAGTACCTACATATATTAACCATAGTGTGCATTTTATTTTTCTATCTGTAGTTAGTTGCTAATTAGTAATATATTTTATTTTTAGCTTTTAGCCTAATACAAGTTTTAAAAATACATATACATTATATTTTATTTTATTAATTATGTAGTTAGTTATTATTATATGCACGTTTTGCGCGGTCCCTAATTTATTGGTTTTGATCTGAGCTTCCATTCTATAAAACGACTTGTACACAGTATTTTAATTTTCGTTTCCGCCTACTAATTCATCAGCACCGTACGTAAGCAACCAAACGTTCCTTTAAGGCTACAACAGAGGTACCGTTGCAGGGTAGTGGGGAGGAGGTGACGGACGCGACCAACCCCACCGTGGCCGACCACATGAACCTCACCGTCTACTTCTGACCGACAGCGAACAGAAATATGCTCCAGCACACCAGGCACAGGGGCAGCGACGTGAACGAGCGCCACAAGTAGACCAGCGAGTCAAGTCTCAAGAGTCGTTGAGATTGAAACATTCCGAACAATCATCTAGAATTTCTTCCAGTGAACAAAGTCTTGCTAGGGCATCAAGTTACGAAAACCAAAACTTGTTTCATAAGCACCAGATGCTAAAATTGCCCGCGGGAATAAATAAATCTGTTAATGCTGTAGGTGCAGGTGGCAATAGGCGTGCAATGACACAAAGCGTTCCGAATGTTTCTTCATCTCTCAGGCTATCGAAAGTCAAAAACCAGGAAGCAACGAAAGTTCCATTACCTGTAGATACTCATCTTAATTACACATCATTTTCAGATTCTGCTTTAAACACTATAGGTATACCAGTGTATGATCATTTCGCATTAAACGACACAAACTCAATTAGGAACTCACAACACAAGTCTGCTTCTAATTATCCAACATTAGTAATAGACCATAATCAGAACAATACTAGCGTCCATTATATAAACCATACCATACCATCCGCTAATTCTACAAAATCATCAACAAAACATTTGAAACCGCCAAAACATAAGAACAAACAACTCAAAAATCATCCGATACCAACTCAATATCCTTCAACAAGTATCAACCAGGCATCTAATTACGCTCTACCTGGTGTTACACAACAGGATCCTCGTATAAATCCAAGGTCTGTAATACCACCTACGGCTCCTATAATGTATGAAGATCCAAACCCATTAAATCTAAATGGACCTCCCCCATCATATGCCACAATAGATCCTAAAAAATTACGAACAAGACATATTAAACCTGTCATCTTTAAGCACGGTTTGATCGGCCGTCGTTACCAATTGTTATAAAAATCATTAGCATAAAAATTTATTCGGTCTCCTGGATGTTTTATGAAAATTATAAATGGCTATGTTTAGGGATAAAATTGAACAGCGTGGCATTCCTTTAACCTTCTTGATGAAGGTTAAAAGGGAATCGCGAAATTTCAATGCTTTAGAAAGTAAAAGTTTGGCACATATCAAGTTTCTAGCGGATATGTGCGACAGTGTGGGGCCAAAATTAATATTAGTAATCTTTAATTAGCTTAGCTGAATCTGCACTTTTTTAAATGGGCTTTAGTGGTTGGTTAAGTATGGTATGGGCATGGTTACTTATAGGTTTTAAGCAGAATTTTTTTTTTAAATACAGTCATGTTACAATGTGCAACGATTTTCGTCTTCCTATATTAACAAAAAACTGGTTTTTAGGACGAATAAGTAAGGTTAGGCTGTGGTAAAGCTTACCATTCACCAAAAATATGATAGTACATGTAGTTTGATTGTATAGTACAGCTTTTAGTTATAAGTGTTGAGATTATTATATACTGTAGATTTAATTCAAATGTAGATAAGAATCAAAATGAAATGTTGATTCGATTCAATAACGAACGATTTGACAGCCGACTATTGTGATTCAGGCGAATTTAAAATCGAATGCATATGACGAATTAAATAAACAGTTAAAAAATTAAAATGTAGTAAATGAATATTGTAAATAAAACGAAATTGTTTAAAATAAAGCGACATTATTATAAACAATTTATTAAGTCTGGCAATACACGGCGTGTGTTGCCAGCGTGAGGCACACAGTTAATACAAGAAGTGATCACAGTAATATACAAGTTTTTTTATAATAATATTTATTAGATTATAGTATTATGTACGAATTGTTATATATAATGTTTTGTTTATATCATTATTGTTTTATTTGAATACCATTTAATAGAATTTTATATAGCTTCCCCAAAAGTGGAATGTTTTAATCACCATGACAGTAGGATTAGCGATAGCAGTTGGTGTCATAAGTATCTCAAGCGAATGCTGTTGTCTCTTTCCCTGGTGACCCTTTAGCCAATCTTTACGTATCCATCAACCACCACCGATTTTAAAGGTCAATCATATCCGTAGTGCTGTACTGCTGCGCTTCTCGTAGCTATACGTACATTTGTTATTTGGTTCATTAGTCAATTTTGATTCATGTCTCCCGCTTTGCATAACAGAGAAATGATTTTTTTCAACTACTCCTGTTTTATATTCTAATTAAATTTGTTGCTTGTTCAAAGATAAACAAAAGCATTGCTCGGGACTTCCTGTGGATCCCCCGTCGCTGTCATTTATGATCACCATTGTGAATTCTAGTTTACATTAGTAGCAATATGTGTCAGAATTAGTCAAAAAAGGCAAGGAACTTGATCTACTAAATCACGCCTGACAGATGGGATGGTATCGGGTTTTATTTTGATTTTTCTTCTCTTGCATAGTTGTTATTTGCATATTACATCTTTCAGTCGTCTCTCTCTTTATGACATCCATGGACAAGATAAGGCATAGTGCATTGTATTCTCGCTCCGTAACCACACGGATACACGCTAAACTGGGCTATATAATCTAGTAATCTTTAAATAATGTTTATTTTCTTGACTCTTTAATCGAGTTAATGTATTCAATTAGAAGACAGTGAAAGCATCAAAACAACCTTGAGAACATTATCTTGATATAAATTATAAGCGAACGCTTTCATTTGCGTCGAAACCTCATTCTCTAGAACAGGATTTGTATGATTATGTTGTGTTTAAACTGACTCACCGAGTATTTTATTATCACATAATTCAAGATATTAGTTTATAAGTGAACATATTTTTTTTTGTGAATTTACTCTAAATAGTAAATACGGCACGAAGAATTTTACTAACGTACAATAAGATGACACAATTATATCGAAACTCTACAGAGTAACAATAAAATTTGACAGGCTGACTTAATGTACTAGTGACCACGATATTTTTTTATGGATGTCGTAAAAATCAATTAAGCGTTTTACATTCACTAGTGACAATTCTGTGAGGGTTAACTATTACTTACACTTAAGGAGAGTTTTTTGTGTGTTGATGGAGTAACAATATAATAAAACAGTCATGAGGACTGCCGACAGAAGTGAAAACTTAAACCCATGAAAATAATTAATATTATAAATTAAAATAGAACAACAAGTACGTATTTCAGCTAATTTCACAACGCTCACACCGTTTACTTCGCTGCATAGCAAGAATACCACGCGCATGTGCTTAGGATCTACCGAGTCACTCTCTTTCTCTCTCCTACATTCTACTTTTTGTTTTACTCTCTCCCTCTTGCGTTGTAATATTGGACGCTACCCGTTGCTAACACTCTCGCTGGCCTGTAACGGGTATACTACGCGCATGCGTTCGAGTGACATTGCTTTAAACGTTTAACGCAACCTTGTTGGAAGCCGCATTAGAAGTTTCACTTACAAAACCTGTGTTAATTAATTTCATCAGTCTGACAATGTAGGTTCATTTGCCTCTCATTGTGAAAGAGGTTTGACTCCAACAGTGGGGCGCGTGTGGATTAAGAAGGAAAAGGTTTACAGAAGGCGGGCGATCGTTAAAGTCAATCAAATTTCTTTGAAATAAATATGTTTCATTCTTCTTCCAAATCTACTAGAAAAAGGCACGTTATGCCAAGCATGTAAACAGAGACTGAGTAGGAGGAAGTTAATAGCACCGCAGATAGTATAGTGGTTAAAGTATCGACGTACCATGCCAAGTGTCTCCAGTTTGATTCCCACGCAGAATAATACTTTGTACGTTCCACAAATTGTTGCTTTGGGTGTGTTTACCGTGTAGTGATGGAGAAAGAATACATTCATTAGCCCATTTAATGCACATGGGTGATGTAAGACGACTAAGGGCCATAATATGATATGCATATAATGTATATGTTCAAAAGAAGGTAAACTCGAAATCAAATCCTATATTAACACGTCTGACCAGCGTGGTCTATACCAGATAGATAAATCACTTTCCCTCCTATTGTGGAGGAGGCCCAGCAATAGGACGTATGTGATGATGATAATCTTGTGCATTCATTATGTTTGTAAAGTACCCCACCATACAAGGCTTAGTTCCTTAGTGCTTATATTTACAAAAAAATTAAAATATTAATAAGAGGCGATTTATCTTCAAAAACTGTTTTGTCCCGTGGAAGTCTTTTAGATTGAGGTCGGTCGCTTATTCGTCCGTGTACGTTAGATATAACAAATATAGTGAGTAGTGACGTCACGTGGTCGGGGTCAACACGACCTTGTAACGAAAGTTGTTCTTAGCTGTTGCACAAGACACGCGTGAACAGCTCAGCGCCATTGCTATGCGCGGTACATTGTACTGTGACGCAAGCTCTTATGTTACCACTTATTGCTCTGTCCAAACGCTGCGCTCTGTAGCCTCACTGCTATTGTTATGATGACCTGCTTCTTCAACAAATTATCTAATCACCGATAGTTAAGTTTCCGGCGTACTTTTTGTCAAAGAAATAAAATAGTCAGTTACCTTAGCCGTGGCTTTGCCAAAAACTAAATAAGGTATGTAAGTAGGTAATGTTATTACAATAAGATAAAGAAAATACTAAATAATAATAATAATAATAATAACTCCCTCCGGGCCAGTCGTTACCTCACCATGAGGCTAACGCAAAACTCGGAGGAACATTATTTGGCTCCCTAAGTTCTTTTGATATAAAAAAAAAATGTATCACAAGATTTACAGGCAAGCCAATAAACCGCAGGGCAGCTTGTGGCGAGTTGAATGTGAGTGGCGACACTGCGGTCCTGAATACTCCAGAGAGTCGATCAGGGACTCGTCTCCAGCTGGCCTTCATTGACTGGCTAGAGTGGAAACCGAAGAGTGCCCGAAGGACTCTCAGCTCTGGCTTGCCTTAAACAGCTGGTCAGAGAGGGGTCGCCAGAGCTATATGCTCGGGGGTGGAAGTGTCATTTTCAAGGGCATAATTACGGGGAAACCATGAGTTTGTTTATCGTAGACTCAATGGTGAAACCGGCGCCGCACCGCTCGACACCCCTAGCCACTTACACCAATGTTGCCCTCTGTTGCCCGTATGACTTGTGTGTCTGTGGCGACTATTTAGCGGGCCATTCAGTGAGTTGGCAAGTCACCGTCTGCCACCGTTCATCTCTTAACATGGGTTTGAAGGCAGACGACAGTTTATAAATTCATAGATTTAAGATGAACCAGTCCACTAAGCACCCACTCCCATATTCATATATTAGATACCATCATCACACAATAGTTTTACACTTACTGCTGGCATTCCACGTATGTTATGTGCAGACGTGGAATGTCATCGGTAGGTGTCCCATCCCAATATTTAGATTAAATTTCTCCAAAGGCCTCTGCGTGTTGGATCCATATCCCCATGTAAGCCTCCCAAAGGACCGGGCATCTTCCCTACGGAAGATCCCGTGAATTAAAAGGAGATACAAATAATAATAATAAAATAATAATAAATATAATTTATTTCTCTTCACAAAGTTACTTAGGTGTGATTTATATATAAGCACATTTTTACAGTAAACAACCTTTGTGAGAGACTGGTGCCTGAAGTAGGTTTTTTAATATTAAAAAACCTGTGTTACAAGTCACCAGGACTCCCGCTAAAGGAGAACAGTATTTCAAAAATATAATCGATAACATTACAAGAATGAATACAATTAGTATCGAATATTGTGAAGTTCTAAATAATACAAGAAAATACAAAAAGAAGTGCAAAAAAGTAAAGAAAGTATATATGTGATAGTAATGGTGAAGTGAGTGGAAGTCTGTTTTGTATTTATATAAGTGCGCGTGTGTGTGTAAATAAAACTTTATGTCAACCCGTTCGGCTAGTGTGACATTCAAAGCTTTTTATTTTCTTTGATCTGGAGTAGGTTTTCACCCGACGGTAAGATTTACCTCTATGAGCTGAGCTAACGTTAAATCCCTTAACAATCAAACGACGATTGCCTAATTAGTCTAATCAGTTTTGATAGATTGTAAATTTTTCGTGAAGCCGCTATTATTTAACTTTCGCAACACAATGAATTATGTTATTCTAGAACCAGAATTCCATCAGAACATAATTCCTCTTCTCTTTTACGGGCATCGTAAAAGATGAGCAGACGTTCTTTTTTTTTTTTTGGTGGACTATGGATGCGTCTCGCCCCGCCAGATCGGTCCGGGGTGACGGAAAGGCGGCGCGTGACCCCATAGACCCACCGTAAAAATCCTCTCTCTTCGCCGTGCGAGCGGGCCACCGGGACCAGATTTTTAACTTCGGTGGCCAAGATGAGCAGATGTCCTGAGATCTCAATATCCTTATCAATCTTCATCAATATCCTGATATTTGAGTAGACTAGCCAATATATCAATAGTATGTAAAAGATGTTCACGAGACCTTAAATCGACTATAAAAGACGTTTACCATAGCTTGATGGCTGCTCTAGTAGTTAAGTCGTAGTCAGATGTCGCTTGTGGGATCTGGTACACTCATAATCTTCTGTATTGTATTTGAAAATATATTAGGTATATCGTGGTTCGTAGTATATCACATTAGAGTTAATATTTACAAAACATGTAAACAATTTTATACAACAGAAGTGAGTAAAAAAATTAAAAATAATAGACTAACTCTTTGCTTTTCTTGCCTGATCTTCTCAGTGGCGTTCGCGATCCGATCCGGTGGTAGTTTGTTGAATTAATTTAGGGTAAAAGGTTAATATTGAAAATACATAAATACCGCTACGAGATTTATGAATAATTAATGAATTTGAATGTAAGCCGGCATCATAGAGTTAACGAGTTTTATGAATAATGTAGAGCAGGATAAATGCAAAAATAATTATGTAAGTTGTGGAACAGTTTCGTTTTTAGTATTACTTTGTGGGTTATGAGTTTGGCTTATCTAATAAGGCTTATGCTCATTACCCTTATTAACTTAGTTATGGGTTAGTCATTAGCTTTAGTAATATCCAATTCGAAGGTATGACTAGTAATTGTTACAAGTAATCATACCAACAAATATGCTCTAGATTTAGCTCAATAAAAATAAAGCTACTTCCGTTTGGGAAAAAAGTTAGACTACAATTCACCACTCTCTTTCTTGCACATAGTTATTGTAAACGGCTGATATGACATGCAGATAATATCATTACACGAGCAGGAATATATATTAACTACTAATCCCTCGGATCAACTTATTATCAGTCAATTAGCCTCCATTGTGGAGGAGGCTTGAGCCCAGTAGTGGGACGTATATGAGCTGTAATAATAATGATGACGATAATGAAACTCGAGCTAAAACTCGAGGAACGGATGGTGATGATCTAATCTAAATAAACTGTAATGATTTTTAGTCTAGTGTAATTTTATCCGTGTGGTGACGGAGTAAGAATACAATTAACCACCCCCTATCCTACCCGTGGGTGATCGTAAGAGACGACTATGGGATATAAAATGCATATAACATCTATGCAAGAGAAGGAAAACTCGAAACAAAACCTATACCAACACGTCTGACCAGCGTGGTATAGTAGATTAATTCCCCTCCCATTACGGAGGAGGCCCGAGCCCAACAATGGGACATATATGTGACGATGATGATCATGTAAATAATTCATAGATATTTGCATTCTGTTATCACTTTATTACTTCTGCGTTAGGTTATAAGTGAAGCTGTGAGGACTGCACTGATGGCGCAGTAGTCCAAATACCGACTTACAAGTGTCGATATATCATGAGTTCGATTAATATGGAGGAAAAGTCTTGTACCATTAATTTTTAATTGAATGTTTGTAAATTATGACATTATGGCTGTTCTCTCTGCCTACCCTGCAAGGGATATGGCGTGATAATATGTATGTATGTTTGTAAAGGTTAGTCTCTGTATTTACAAATAATTACTCGATACAACAAAGCAATAATAATTTAAAAAAGCAGTAATTTCTTCCTTTGTCAGATACACTTACATTGGCTTTAAACTCACAACGTCAGTGGCAATGCTCCACGTTACCACTCAACCGTCACAGCTTAATAGTAATAAAACTAATTTCTAGTATTAAGCAAACATTTCACAAAAAGACGCATCGTTCCCCACCAAGACCCCCACGTGGGTAAGGCATGTAGCATTTCTCTGGCACTTGGTGTCCGTACTCAATGTTATTAGCCAACGGTTGATGGACGTGTTCAGACTCTCTCTAAACAAGTGCTGGTAAAAGTGATATTGACGGAATATTACATAGTGTGTTCGCAGCATCCACTCGCGAGTATTATAAGGAGACAAGGTGCGTACAACTTTCCAAATTAAAATATGCATTTCTGTCAAAATATTAATGTTGTGTGCTCGAAAGAAAGTTCATAATAAATGTTTTGCAAATGGTATTTCACTTTTTATGAATTAAATTGTAATATTAACAGAGATACTTCAGATTATTAAACCTAAGCCAATAATTACGGATAGATGATCTAAAACATTAAATTTATTAACAATTATAAAACTGAAGAATTTGTTTATTGGTTTGGTTGAATGAAACTATTGCTTCGAATTAAAATAAAATATTTTTATATTGAATACAAGATGACGAGTCTTGTCTTAAATATAAGCACATATAAAATGTACGAAATTTCGTAATATTAAAAATCAAATACAAACGCGATGCAATCCGTAAAAATAGTTTTATTATACATATGAAAAAAAAAACTGTTTTTACAGATTTTTGCACATTTTAATTTGATAAACATAATTTAATTTTATAAATTCTAATTGTATAAAAATTTTATATTCGTTGTCTAAGTATTTGTATTATTAAAGAAATAGTACGGTATAGGGAGCAAAGCTGTTTGTGACATATACATACTGTCACATATAGTTGTATATCGAAGTCATACGTACGCCAAATAAATAATATATTGTTCTCTATTTACTTTTTTAAGCGTAACAATGTATGATTTATAAAACGGCTGTAAGCCATTATGGCTTTGCTAGCGTTAATATATATATTTTTTTATTTTAAGATAAAAGGACTATAGACTTTTCTATATCTCTGACAACGTGCGTATGAAATTTGAAAACAACCGGTTGAATAGTTAGGGCGTGAAAGCGTTACAAACTAATAGACAAACTCTCATACATATTTACTATATTACCTATAGTCTATCTAATCTAAGAAGTGCACTTTGACAGCTGTCGGAGTAAGTTGTCTAGGTATGTGAACCAAATAATCGCTATCGAAAATATCCGATTTTACTGAGAAATCGATATTGATTCTTTATAATTAATAATCGGTTTATTTTTTATTTTCCAAAAAGGTGATGAATAAATTAAGTGCTAAATTAGAACTAAACAAATTTAATTATTTCAGCATAGAATCTATTCATCATATTTAGTAGGATTAGGTTAATTCAAAACAAAAACTGAATTTGAAAATAGCTATTTATTAAGAATTACTACTATTACTTGAATTATCAGCGTCGCGAACATTAATAATTATTTCTTCATCAATCAAAGTGTCGAAATGTACATCTCTGTCAAAATCTCTATTCGATTAATTGTATTATTCTAATATTTTTACCGATTGTTTGGATATTCGTGAATTGGAATTTGTCAAGCACTACTGTACCTATAGAACGAGATGACGTGACATTATTAGGTCGTCATTAACAATTACTATTTACCATGTTATTATTATTTTAAATTAGTTTTACGAGTTTCAACGTTAGATTATTGTACAAGAAAGTCACCCGCAATGTTAATTATGTAAATAACTTAATAGTTGTTTAAAATTTCAGACTTAGTGTTTACAATCATGTGTATACGTTTGACCGAGGTTATTGTGTATTAAAAAATGCAAAACGTCAAAATGCACTTCTTAGATTAGATGAACTATAAATACCATCATTATCATCTTAGCTCATATATGTCCCACTGTTGGGCTTGAGCCGCCTCCACACCAGGAAGGAAATTGACCGACTACAGCACGCTAGTAAGACGTGTTGGTATAGGCTTTTATTTCGAGTTTTCCTTCTTTTGCATATATGTTATATGCATAGTTCATCCCTTAGTCGTCTTCTACGATCACCCACGAGTAAGATAAGGCGTGGTGAATTGTATTTTTACTAAATATAATTAATATTATTTAATAATAGTTTCTTCATCCATCGATGAACCTATCCCCCGCCACTATTGTATGTAGGCTTCTCCAATCGGATTGATGTCATTATTGCTAGACTTGGCGGGCTATTGACGATTGTAATTGATTTGAAATAAAACTAGTTTTACGGATTCTATCGCATTTGTATTTGATTTTTAAACCCCCGACGTTTCGAGTCCGTAGACCGTTTTCGTGTCATTTGGTCTAAGGTGTCTCACATCCAATAAGGTCAACGTCGGGAAATTAAAATCAAATACAAATCGAATCCGTAAAAGTAGTGAAGTTGAAATAAATCAAATGTGTAATACTCGCGTAAACATTAGAGATCATTACGATTGCAATTGATGGTTAAAGTTTCTCAACAAAATTATCCTGCCCACACTTCTGGCGATCCCTTAATAATCTTTTACACCTGCCATGGGAACATAATTGTTGGTGTCAAATCGTATAATTAACCTGTTATTACAAATGATATACTTCTGTGTTGTAACGAATTAAAATTACAATTCACAACCCTTTTTATTGGTCGTGAATGTCGTAAAATACAATTAACGCATTAACTGCATATTGCAGGTAACGTCTATTTAAGAGATGGAAAGTTTGAGATAAATTTCTATACGAATCTGACTAACATGGTATTGTAGGTCAATTTCCCTCCCAGTGTGGAGGAGGCTTGAGCTGTGGGACGTATGTGAGCTGAGACGAATTTCTGAATGAACATAGGATAGTTTGGGCATTGAGCCGTAGTTTCGATTTTCAAACAGGACAATTTTATTCTGCGATACACAAATAATTGCTTTATATCTGCATACTATTCTCATTAGTAAATTCATTAGATCGAGAGTTACTTAATTTAAAAAAAAATACCTCGTTGGCCTAGTGGTGTAATCGTACAGTTGCTATTCCTACAGTCTTGAGTTTACACAAATTTAAATTTATTTACTATACAAGGTGGAGATGACAATAAATGAAAACACCGGCTATACTAGTGTATAGGAGTATTTTGAAACTATCCGACCAATCCGACCGGAATAAGGTATAATATGCATTAATTTTTATTGCGTTTGGCGAATACTTAGGCGGTAAACTGGCGATATCTAGGTACCTACCTTCATATTGGTTTATACTGATGCGGCGCGGGAGGTCTTTGATCTCTTAGTGATAGCCTTATTATTTTTAATATAGAATGTAGAAAATGTTGAACGATATGAATGTGGGAGTCCAGATGGGCGACTCAGTGGTCACTGCTCTGCTCAGTGCAGATGATGCAGTCCTGCTGACACAGTCAGCGACTGACCTGCAGACCCTAGTCGACACAATGACAGAAGATTGTAAGAAAAGGGGTCTACGCGTGAATGTGAGCAAAACCAAAATATTGGTCTTTGAAAGAAATGAAGCCAGAACAGATGTAAGAGTAAAAATAGATAATGATGTACTAGAGCAAGTGGATGAATTTGTATATCTTGGATGTAGTTTTAGCCAAGATGGAAGGTACACCACTGATATAGAGCGAAGAGAGAATGCGGGAAATAGAATGAATGGAGCGTTGGGACAACTTCTCGGTAGCCACCACCTCAGCCAGAAGGCACGGGTAGCAATACATAACGCAGTGCTTGTCCCAACATTACTATATGGAAGCGAGAGTTGGGTATGCAGAAAAGAGCATGAAAGCAAAATTAATGCTGTCGAAATGCGATCTCTATAGAAAATCTATGGAGTCAGGCTGACCGATCGCATTCGCAACGACGACGTAAGAGAGCGAGTAGGTATGAAAGAGAGTATTGGTGTAAAGATGCGAAAGGGAATGCTCCGATGGTTCGGACATGTGGAAAGAATGCTGAACGAACGTCTGGTTAAGAAGATATACAATGCGAAAGTGGAAGGATGTAACTACCGGGGGAGACCGAGATTCACCTACCTAGACCAGATTGGTCACGTGCTGAAAGAAAGTGGAGTCAAGAGTCTCCGAAACCGTATTATTTACACTGAAATGAAAGATATAGTTTCAAAACCCTCTAAAGTGATTTTTTGATACATTTTTACATTTTGTACCAAAAGAAAGATTTTTAAATTTTATTTGCTATACGTCAATGCTTATTAATAAATACAATCTAAAAAATAATGTTAGTTAAACAACGCTAAAATAACTATAATTATTTTCAAAGACCCCTAGAATGAAATTGACCAATAACAACACTGCATTTGAAACACGTGACTCGTAAAACTGTATGGCGATATTATTTGTTTTGAGTTGCTCGCGGCATTTAAAAGAATAACATTAAAAATTATGAAAGATCTAGTACAGTTTGTTAAAAAATGTGACATCAATGAGATGTTGGACTAATAATTTTATAAATGTCTGCTAACATATTACTAAAAGTATTTTGTCAGAAAAAGTATTTATAAAATACTAAGATACCAAACAAAAATTATCTAAATACAAGATACAAAATGAATTGTTAAAAAGTATCTTAGATACAAGATGGAAATACGTATTTTGTATCTTGTATCTGTATTTCAGATACTTGTATCTTAGATAAATCACATCTCTGATTACTACATACTACATTTTAACAAAAATACGCCCTAAACTGCCCAGATATATAACTTTTTTAACAATTAATAATATATTTATTCATTTATATATTATATTATTTAATTACTATATATATTATTACATTATATATGTATTATTTAATTCGTCATCAGGCTCTTCCGCCCCATCCGATCCTTTTTTACAGTAGTAGCGAAATTTAAACTACTACATACCAAGCTGGTTAGATGGGCTGGCAAAAGATTTATGTCGAGTTTTCCTTCAATTGCATAAATGTTATTTGCATATCATATCATTTAATCGTCTTTTACAACACTAGTGGGTAAAAAGGGGTAATTAATTATACTGTTACAACGATACGCGAAAATTTATGAATTTAAAATTGTCTTTACATAATAATTGGTAAATCCCAATGTATCGTATGTTGTTGCACAAATTATATTATTAACGTTTGTTCACCGCGGCCCGGACGCTTTCACCGACCGCGGCGCGGCGCTCGACCTACCGCACTCTTGCGCAATCAACCACCAGTGCCAGAATAAACATCCTACTTGATAGTTAAATCGCGTTGTTTCAAGCGCTAGATTGTATACAACTCTGTATTAAATAATTTTGTATAAAAAACGTAAAATTCACAGTGTATTGTATTTTTATTTCTTTCATATATGGGACTAAACCTATTACTATAACTCCTGTGGACCATGATCCATAATGATTTCCATAAACGACGCCAAAGTTTGGCCCTATGGATGGGGCTGGAATACTTTTAAATTAATTTATTTAGAAAAAGATGAAAAGTTTGATAGATTTCTTATCCTTTTATGAAATGCGACAAATATGAACTAAACTTGACCAATGAGCCAATAAACAAAGGGTATACACATCTACGGTGAGCGCAGCAGTACACCATCACGGATATGACAGATATTAAGGGCTGTATTAGCTTTAAAATTGATTACAATAGTAGGTAATTGGGAAAAGCGGTTGGATGCACAACAATCACCTCAATACGCTACTAGGTAGGTATAGTATATCAACCCAGAAGTGATATGCAAACTGTCTAATATAAAATCGCGCTCGTTGCTCCTGAGAGTGCACTGTCAGAAACAGGAGAAAATATACAGACTCCTTTTTTATCTTGTGAGTATTATAATAAACGATTGAGGAATATATGCAGATAATATCACCGTGAGAAATTGGAAAGCTTGGAATATAAAACCTTTGCCCAGCCTCCGTTTCAGAGCCATTTAAGGAATAAGAAGAAATATAATAGAAAGTTTTAAAGTTGCTATGTATAAAAATATTAAACAAAGTAAATTATTCGCTTTGAGTTTTAGATTTTTATATAGATTCATTTTTTCATTAAAGGGAATTTAATAACGGTTAGTTTATTGCAATGAAAGCGTCCGTAGCGCTAAAGAAAGCGCTGAGTGACAGCGCACACGATGACCCGACACGTAATCTCGATAACAGCTCCATGACTCACATTGTTTGGAAATAAACGATCATTCCGGGTGATAGGTTGAGGATGTTATGCATCATCTGCATTGTTATGAAAGTTTAAGATCCGGCACGATGTATGCAGGCAATGGTTATGAAACTACATATATGAATGTATTTCTTAGTCTTGTTGTCGCAACAATATTAGGACTTGAAGATAGGATGAGCGTTTGATAGTATAAAATGACATGTTAATTTCTAGTTGTTATTCCGAGCCGACCACCCATCGATCCATTAAGTTGTATGCCTTAATCGCCAGGCCTTCGTGTTGTGGTCTGTAAGTCTTGTAGAACAGTGTTGTTGCCCATTCTCCGAATGGTTCTTTAGTTAGTTTTTACACCTCTGACGAGATAGTAGACGGTGACGTTACATTGTATTCTACACCAGTTACTTTGTTAAAACAGTTGTAAGTAATAACGATGTTATGTTAGACTTGCAAAGCTACTAAGTTCATCGTTATTATTCTTATCGGAATGACTAAGTAGTAAACTTTTGGTTTACTTATATTTTTACTTCGTCACTACACCTATGTGTATATGTTCACATCTATATGTTCATTCAACATCTATATGTTACGCATTATTATAGTAATACAAATTGTATTTCAAAATGCTAGATGAGGCGACTACTCGTAGCCAGTCCTGTGCTACTGCTGGCCCTGGTGAGCTTCGTATCTGCAGATGGAGATGGTGAGACAGACAATACTTGTGGGTTGGACGAGGACACGTGCGCGCTACATGATGAGGCTGGACCCTGGAGCGCACTGCTGAGGGAGTGGACACTGTCTGCTACTGAAAATCATAGACATGGTAACTATACATTGAAAGCTTTTTCTGGCTTCCATTCATATCTGTTTCAATATATCTCATATCTGTCTCTATATACTTACATATCTGTATATATATACTTCATCATCATTCATATCTGTCTCTATATACTTACATTATCTCTTTTTCTTCTGATGACATATGCGTCTTATTATTGGGGATAAAACTTCAGATGAAGAATATTAGCTTGGTAATATATGCTGATCAGATGGTTTGGTATAGATATTTATTTCGATCTTTCCCTCTCTTTGCACAGTAATATGGTCTGCTGATATTCTCTACTAGAAAGGAAGGTGTGGTAATATAATTTTAACCTTATCATCTTGACTAATATGCGTGATATAACTATCTTTATTTCTCTTATACTCATCAGGTCATCTAGGTACACCACTATTAGGTATAAATCTCATTTTCTTTTGGTGCTAATGTCAATCATTTGGTTATCTCAGCAGATGATATGAGAACGGTGATAGACCCTTAATGGGCGATGACAAAATGTTTGCCCTATATGTTAACTATTATATATGCTGCTGCCCTGCTATCAGCCACGTTATTATGTATTATAATATAAAACCATCCTCGATCAAACCGTTATCGAACACAGTAATTTTTTTTTGTAATCCAAGTGGTAGTTCCTGAGACTAGAGCGTTGAAATAAATAAAACCATCAGCTTTATAATCGCTATAATGTAGATTGTAATACTCGTATGATGCGATATCTACGTAAAATCTGTGGAGTTAGGCTGACCGACCGCATTAGCAACGACGACGTAAGAGAGCGAGTAGGTATGAAAGAGAGTATTGGTGTAAAGATGCGAAAGGGAATGCTCCGATGGTTCGGACATGTGGAAAGAATGCCGAATGAACGTCTGGTTAAGAAGATATACAATGCGAAAGTGGAAGGATGTAGGGGAGACCGAGACTCACCTACCTAGACCAGATTGCTCACGTACTGAAGAAAGGTGGAGTCAAGAGTCTCCGAAACCGGCGAGCGTGTATGAAGAGAATTATGAATGTTGAAGAAGCGAATAAAATATGCAAGGATAGAGTTCTCTGGCACTCTGTTCTCTCTGCCTACCCTGCAAGGGATATGGAGTGATGATATGTATGTATGTATGTAATACTCGTCTAAATATACGAACGTGACTGCTGAATGTAAGGATCGTTCTAGATCAGGTTAGAATCCTGGGTCAGATAAAGTTCTGTCAGGTTCTGCCTATATATTTACACCTTTTCCTGTATATTCGTGGTTAATGGTTAAAGATTTTTGTTTTTATATTTCAGGACGTATTATGGTGCTACCACATTCTAAAGGTTATTACATAACTGACCGCATCGGTCTGGCCCCACCGCCTTTACCGCCAACCCACCAGCACCCATCTGCATCTTCACATCCACCCTCACATGCGCCTGCACCCCACCATGGTAAACCCGTTGTGCCGCCACCAGGTGGTAGACCGTATGATGAATGGCAGCCGACACCTCCTCCACCTCCCAACACCGGTAAAATCGTGAACAGGCCACCAAACCCGTATAAGGACAAGTTTAAGCCAAGTCAACCTTATGTGAGTACCTGTTAAGTTCTTCTTTTTCAATACTAGTTGTATTTTATTCATTCGGATATTGGCATCTTGACAATATTAAAAAAAAAATTGCATCTTTTATGACACGAGAAAAAGATGAATTGTATTTTTAGTCCGTCACAAACATATCATTAAATTTTTGAAGTATGGCCTTGTCTGCTGGACGTAGGCTCTCCCATTGAAGGCGACATAACGCCGTCACACAATGGTTCTGTTATTGTCATAATTGTAAAGCTTGGCAAAAGCTTAACGGTTGCAGTAAGTTATACGTTGCCCAGGAAAAGCTGTTGCCTATTTCTCAGCGTGATCCTTCAGACGATTTTACGAAGTGTATGTAAGGGGTGACAACTATTGTATTCTTATCATGTCTCCACACCAAGACTTTTGTGAGTAAATTTACTTATTTTTAACCCAATCTTTATGTGAATACTTATCTACTTCTTTTTATTTTTCAGTCCCAATACATTCCCTATTAGATACAGGACTTCTCCACATTGTGAGAGAAATTAGCCTACTATATCACAATGGCGAGACGGGTCGATTTGATTTTAACTATTCCTTCTCTTGTAATGATGTTAGTTTTGTTTCCTGTATGCATCTTTCATGATGCCCGTGAAAAATGAAGATGTGATGAATTGTGATTTTAATAGGTTTAAAATAAATCATATCCCCACTTTTAATTATCGAGTGGGCGTTGTAAAATCTAAATAAGAGAGAACTAGAGGATTGAGTAGCGTTCCCTTGGAAACCTATAGGATGTCTGGTGGTAATCTGCGTGACTCTCAGCATCCTTCAGCAGAGAAAATATTATATAGCGCAATGAGAGAGGTTTGAAAGAAGCTAATCTTCAGCTACTGTCAAGTACTTAGTTCGAGTCTATACAAAGTAACAATATCACTATATTTTGGGACTTAATAAATGTTAAACAGTTCTATCCTTCAGCCTGTCGATTGGACAACGGCATTCTCAAGAGTGCATAACGCTAAAATCCTCACGCTTTGTAGGAGCACATAGAACACGCAATGAATTGCTCAATTCTGAAGTCTATTTGATTAGTCCTTCTGTAGCGGTTCTTAATTACATCTATTGAATTAATCCATGACAAAATTTAAAATAAAACATATTTTCTAATATTCAGCCCCTGCCATCCTCGAACCAACCAATACCAGTGCATCAGCCAATACCAGCACAACAGCAGCCGCCACAACAGCACGCACCAATGGTAGACCGAGTAGACGAAAACAAATCCTCGCCACAAAAACAGGTCTCGGAAACCGATCTGTACTTACTGACTGCTATCGAAAAACTAGTATACAGGGCTGATCTTATGGAGAAGCGGTTGAGAAAGCTGGAAGAAAGCGTACACAATTTGGTTGCTGGAGTTGATAAAAAGCCAGGTAATTTAATATACTTTGTAATATATACTTTCGAAAGAGTCGTTAAAAAATTTAAATCATCATTTGCTTAACCAGCATTTTATCTCACATTGGTCAAGGTTTAAGTTCAACAGAAAACGTGGAACGCAATTTATAATTATAAAAGTTAAGTCTCGATCCATAACCACGTAAATAAGGATTGGTCATGAGGATCATCATCATAAAAAAATAAATCCGATAAAAGTCGTAATAGTAATTTTGGATACTTAGTTTACACCAGGAGGAGTGCAAAGCGCTAAAGACACAGTTGAAGCCTATTTCTGTAATTTTCCTGTTTTACTTCGCAATGCTCTCCACCCCTTACGGGGGAAAAAACGGTACCAGGACGAGAGCCCTCTGCACGTGGTGTCTTTCGCCGATATAGAAATGGCGACAGATCCTTCCTGTGGTCCGGTGCTGGTGCCGACCTCCTGACCCGACCCCTAGTTATGGATGTTGTATCCGCTTTTCAATTCTGGATAGCTCTTTTGGATATCTTCTTGGGTTGTGGACAGTCCCATGCCGGGTGTTCGACCCCACACCGAACACAGTTTTTGTTCTTTTGTTGGGAAGGGTAATAGTGTGAGATAGACTTACCCGAGTATTTCCTTGCGAGGAGGATACGGCTGTGGAAACGGTCCCGGAGGTGGTGGCGGCAGCAGCAAAATTATTCAATATAGCATTAAAATATTAAACAAAATTTAAGAGCACGCGACATTTCACATGCCCGCCAAACCTCCCGTAGTGGTTTCATGCAAGTCAGCAGCACGGAGTTCTTTCTCTCCAACTGGTGCAGGTCATAGCGGGGTATCGTGATTTGGCAAGTACTTACACACAGTAGTCAGGAGGGAGAGGACACCGTCCTGCCACCACTGCGATTGCGACGAGAACACGGCGCAGCACACTTTCGAGGTATTAAAAACGTGGGTCAGGATTTAATAATTTATATTGTACCGGGCAGATACAAATCGCTGTAATAACGATGACTTGTTGGACGTGAGGCACCTTAGTCCTTCCGTGACCATGAGCGATGTAGTGTTCGAAACATCGGGAAATTAAAAATCAAATACAAACTCGATATAATTCGTAAAATAATTGCATTTCAAATATTTTAGTATCATTTTTGTTGTCATTACGATGTCTAGGTTATTCATTTAGTTTCTACTTAAATATTTTACAGAACCTTGTCCGGGTAACTTCACTCGTGTGGGCGCTGGATGTTATCATATATCTGACGAGTCCGCAAACTGGAAGGGTGCCAACTACGCGTGCCGGCGGCTCAAGTCCAACATGCTTGAAATCGACACAGACAAGGAGAAGACCAAGCTCACTTCTACACTTCTCAGCGATAAAACACTTAAAGGTTTATAAAATCCGATTACGAAATGAAAAATTGATGTCGCAAGCGGGATTCGAACCCGCGCCTATTGGGATTCCGGCCCAATCGTGCTGCCACTACACTACCGCGACTAATTGTAGGACATGCAAATTTTCATTTCGTATTGTATTTACGTCTTAAGGTGACGGTGTGCTATCTACCCGACAATGTTTACACAATGTTATAGGCTTAATACTTCAAACTTTACAGTTAGAATTGTATTAAACGATGACACAACCTTGTTATTTAAATTACTGAAATTTAGCATTTAATATGCTTAATTTATAAAATCCGATTACGAAATGAAAAATTGATGTCGCAAGCGGGATTCGAACCCGCGCCTATTGGGATTCCGGCCCAATCGTGCTGCCACTACACTACCGCGACTAATTGTAGGACATGCAAATTTTCATTTCGTATTGTATTTACGTCTTAAGGTGACGGTGTGCTATCTACCCGACAATGTTTACACAATGTTATAGGCTTAATACTTCAAACTTTACAGTTAGAATTGTATTAAACGATGACACAACCTTGTTATTTAAATTACTGAAATTTAGCATTTAATATGCTTAATTTATAAAATCCGATTACGAAATGAAAAATTGATGTCGCAAGCGGGATTCGAACCCGCGCCTATTGGGATTCCGGCCCAATCGTGCTGCCACTACACTACCGCGACTAATTGTAGGACATGCAAATTTTCATTTCGTATTGTAAAGAAAAACACTTAAAGGTTCTTATAATATTTTCAATTTTAAATTAATTAAGAAATTTAAAAGCGGGACCCAGATGGCGAGTTGGTCTAATATCAACCTTACTTGTCTAGTGGTGTGTGCGTTTGAAGTCTCGCGTCACACGAAATGTTATCATAAAAACTAAGAAATATATTATCATTTGCAGCCGTAATTGACCATAATTTTCTTACATTTTTATAATTGTTGAATGACATGAACGAGTTAGTAGGTGATAAATATAAAGCATCTTGTTATTCCGACTATTAGAAGTGGATATTCAATTCTATTCACATTTTCCGTGTGGTGACAAAGAATACAATTCACCATCTCATCTTGCCCGTAACTGTTGTAAAAGACGATGATGGGATATAGGTGATGTGCACATAATAGCTATGCAAGAGAAGAAACCTCGAAATAAAACGCTGTGCCTACCCGTCAGACCTGCTTGGTATAGAAAGTCAATTTTCTTACCATAGTTAAGTACAAAGTCCGGCAGTAGGACCTTTATAAGCTGAGATGATGATGTGAATCATTCTACCTTTGCTCTACTTCTGAACGTGATGGTGCTGCTCTTTCACAAATGCTTAGAATAGAAGTAACGCTGGACGCAACTCATTTTTATTGGTTTGACGGTAGAAAGATGATAGATATATCATGGCGAGGCATAACACTGATGCCTACTAGTTGTTGACATTCATTGTTTAACCATTCACTGTCCATTACTGGAGCCATATGACGCGGTTATTCATTGATGGGTTTATTACCATAATCGCCCCGCTTGACAAGATAGCCGAATTGTACGAATCCCACATGCGAATAAGTAGTGACAATTGTATTCTTAATCCGCCACCACATGGGGATGGGTGGTGACCTTTTATAAAATATACGTATTTGAATAAAAGGTTAAAAGACTTAGTTGCTGGTGGTGGTAGAAACCTCCAGAATAAGAGTTCACTTAGGCCACGCTGGTCGTTTCAATTTGAATTTTAATTCCCTTATAGTGGTTTTATTTGCGTATGTTCACATCCTTTACGGAGATACGCAAACGTATAAATGGTGGTACATTGCGTCCATTTTCATCTCCCAATTATAAACAAATACTTTTCATAAAAACAGGTGATGATTTCTGGACTGGCGGCCTGAATCCTGGATTATTGTGGATCTGGGCGCACTCCGCACGTCCAGTCCTCAGCAATGGTACTAACGCATCATCTAACACCACTAAAATGGCGACCATTATCGGTGAAGGAAGGTGTCTCGCTTTCATCAACGATCCAGCTCTCAAAACTTACGTGTACAGAGGTCAAGATTGTGCCCTTCGACACCGATACATATGTGAGAAAGAGGAAGATAAAACTAAGCTCAGTAATGAGATAGAAAGAGTCGCCAAGATGTTAAAAGGAGAAAGGAAAGGAAGAAAACCAAAGATTGTATGGGACGAGTCGTAACCATTACATTGAGTAATGTAAATTGTATTGGAAAGTATTTTATTCAGTCAATTATTTATTATATTAACTTATTGTAATTAATTTAAGAGTATTTTATAAATAAGATGTATTATTAAATTTATAAGTTAAAAATGTAGTTCCATATTTTGTTTCCAACCCCAAGCCCAAGCGTTCTATGATCCACGATCAAAAGTCTAGTTTAGAAACTTAAAAATCTTGTTAACAATATCAAATCCGAACGGTTGTCCGATAGGTATTTGTCGTTATTCTGGATAGGAATCGAATTGCTAATTTATCTCAAGCGTCAAGTCACCTTACCCTATAGTTATTTGGTCCAAATTTCATTGTCACATTGTAATAAAAATTGAATAAAGCAAATTGGAAAACAGAGCAACCTCTCATGGTTGATTAGTTTTCCTATGGAGGATTTTATTTTTCAAGGGACTTATTTTCACAATAAGACGCTAATACTTTTGTGACGATTTTTAATTTAATAAGAAATTAATCTTCTATATTTTCTTAGAGTAGAAATAACAACCAATACCGACTCAAACACGTGTCTGTTTATGTTTGAAGCATATTTATGTTTAATTTAAAGGCTATTTTTGTTTACATAAACATCGTCAGTGCGTTTCACCCCTTTAAGATTGAATTTCGTAAAATCCTTTCATGACAAGGGAGTCTCTATATAAAAAAGAAACTATTGTCAAAATAACATGTTTCTAGCAAATAACGTGTAGATTCGACTCAACAATGATGAGTCAGTCAACCTCAACTTTTTTATATATCGCGTGTCCGGAAGAATAGTGACACAAATCAAAAAAAGCAAATTTTTTAAGAAGGGTCAAAATAAGTATTTCCTTTTTTTCAGCTTCCTGAAAAAACGATTCCAAATGCACGAACGTCTGCACAATTTCCTTAAGGATGACGAAGAGTTGATAGGATAGTAGTTCTGTATTACTACTACTTAGTAGATAGTAGTAGGTAGGATAAGATCCTATAATATTAACCCCCCTCCACCACCAAAAATTTAAATATAATGAAAATGGTAATTTTTAGAGTTGCGTCAATATTCTTCCGGACCAGCGATATATAGATACCCGTTGCTTTGTTCAAAAGTTTATTATAGTAGTAATAGGATAGACGATGTATAAAATAACACATGTTTATACTTTTTATCTTAACTTTAATATTTACAAAGTTACAAGTAAAACAACAAAATAACTTATTTATAAATAAATATTTTAAATGTATCGACAGAAAACATTGCAATGTTTAATTTTACAACGCGAATAATTACAAACTAAGTGACATTGCATTAAACGAACCGGACATGAAATAACAACGAAGTGACCATGATCATAGAGTACAAATTCTAGCGATAAAAAATACATTACAGATACCTGCATATTGTTGTATGGTGGCGGCAAACAATACTACCGATCCTTAAATTCCTCATGGGTGTCGTTTAATACGACTAGCTTTACATAAACCTAAATCTGATGCCGTTTGTTGAACAATTACATTCCCAAGGAAAGTTGATATCAGGCAGGCGGCCGGTCATAAAAAGAATAACAAAACGTTTGCAATATAAACGATGTAAGATGTATGATGATGATGAAGAAACTTGCACGATTGATGTAGGACAGTGATATATTGATGACGAACAAGTTTCAAGTACGTCAGTTAAATCACCGGCATATCTGTTAGTGCAAGCTCACTGTTGACCTTCATAGAAGTACATGCCGATTTAATGTTTTACTTTTTTAGAGCTATACCACAGCAATGAACATTTTTTTTTAATAAAAAAAAGTAATTCTCTAGACTTTATAAATAGATAATTAACGGATACAAATTATATTTAGATTCTAGAACCATCAGTTGTGAATAGCACAAATATTTGTCCCGAGTGTGTCCCTCGGTATTACAAGTTTGTGCCATATGTACAGTTCAGTATTTTTTGTGTATTTTATCAATTCGTCTTTTATAACATCTCTGGAAACAAAACGCGACAAAAAAAACTAATATTTTTTTACTGTTCCCTAGAGCATAATAATTTTATCAATTACAAAACTTAGTATATTTTCCAAAATTGATGTTTAATTGGGTAAAAAATAATTAATAATTTGAGTACGATGATCATCCAGCGTTTCTTTCGGTCCAAAACTTTCGTATTTAGTAGAACCTCAGGTTCAAATCCGAGTCTTACCACTAAGCTATCATATCTTTATGAAATATACTAAGTTCTGCAATGGTAAATATAATTTCCAGTTAGCCTTCGGTAACACTATTGTAATGAATATATTCGTACGAAAGAGTTTACAATTTTCTATGTATTTATATAGAATATCACATTTTTGTACTTATTTATTGTTAGTTTTAATATTATAACATTCCAATTATACTTTTGTTCAACTATATCTAAGTAATTCAATAATTTGTGTATAAAAAAAATATCTAGCGTATGATCAAATTCTATATGCAAAATTTATAGATCACAATGATAAATAGAAATATAAAATGGCGTGAAATTAGAAACGTAATAACTATTGTAATGTAACGATTGTATTTTATAGCTTTTCTTTTAATGTTGTTGTTTTTTTATATATATATTACAATTAGATATTCCTTCGTCACAGTTTATAATTCCAATATTATTTGACTATTATAGCTAGCTAATACATATTTCATTTTATGTTCGTAGATTTTTCAACATCTATTATATATAAGAGACATTAATATAATAATAAAAAAGACGACCTACTGATCGGTTTGAAGTTAGTGCAGCACATTTGATATGGCTGTCATCGACGTCTGTCCCTTGAGTTGTTCTGCTCACGACGAGATGTTTTTATCAAACAACCATTTGATTTAGCATTAACTTCACACCGATCAGTATATCGTCTTTTTTGTCTGTTAGATATATATTATACTAGCTTCTGCCCGCGGCTTCGCCCGCGTAAAAGGTTACTTTCCTAAAGTTTTTGATCCCCTATTTTTATTTTTGACCGTCTGTAATACAGTGCAACGGTATTACAATACTCAGGGTTGGAACTTCATTACTGGACTGCTAGATGGCGTTGAAGAAGCTAGATTTTGAGATTTTTTGACAAACAATTTTTTTATTTTTCATATAAAAATTTTGATTTATTTTTAATAAAAAGTATCCTATGTTACTTTTAATACCTCCAAGAATATGTGTACAATGTTTCACGATGATCGGTTGAGTAGTTTTAGCGTGAAAGCGTAACAAACAAACTTACATTCACATTTATATATTAGTAGGGATAGGGATTGTCGTCCAGGTGTTGGCAGAATATCAGCGCTATTTTATAAAATAAAATAGCCAAAGCTGAGCCAATAGCCTTTTTTGTTTCTCGTTAATGTCATTTTATACCAGAAGTTGTTTTCATTAGTTTTTAACGAGAACAAAATAAATGATTTTCTTTCTTTCTTTTTTTAAATTTTCACCTCGTTTTTAATGCAGTACCGTTTTGAGTCTTGATACTTTTTTAAACTTTATTTATAATTAACACCGCTATTTTATTTATTTATAAATACAATTATATTCATAGCGTGAATATTTTGTGAAATTGGTACAATTTAACAAAAAAATCTATTTTAGTAGACTTTTGTTAATAAAATAATATTTTATTTAAAATAAATAAGATGAAGGCTCTTTTATAAACTTTTTTTCTAATCAAAAAAATGTTTTGATAAATTAAAACACCACAATACACTCGACATATTTTTATATATACATACATGTAAATAGCATAAAAAATGTCTTGGTGGAATTTTGGGTATTGGTTCTTTATATAGCGCTGGCATGGTCTAAGAAATTAATTTCGATCATAATGATGTATTCGCTTAATGTGAACCAATTTTATTTATTTGCTATATTTATTGAACTAAGGGAAAATCCCGTTGAGCTGAACAAAAAATGTCCCTCTGTGATTACGCCGCCCCTAAGAAGGTAAAATAGGATGAAATTTTGTACTATTTATCTGTACGAATCTATTTCAACTTAAAACAAATGTCACTGTTTCATAATCAAGCATAGTTAGTATTCACCAAATATGATTCAATGGTCTGAAGTTGTCACGAGTTACTACAGTATCGATAGTCGATTAAACAATCGACAGCGAAACGATAAAAACATTATCTATAATTAGTCGACACTTTTTCTATCGACATATACTATACATATTTCTATAATTTTTAATAAAAAAAATATCGATAATTATTCAATACTTTTCTATCGACTAATGTTATCGATAGTAGATAATTTCAAGGCTAACAGTTAAATATGTTCTTTCCATTTATTTATTGGTATTGTAAGTAAAAGTAAAACAGATAAAAATTTCGAACCTATTGATACATGCTGTTGCTCTACGAAAATTATAAATTATGGACAATATCGATATGATGAAATGTTTTATTGAAACTATCGATAGTATGGTAACACTAGTATACTACTGATAGGTCAATTTACAACTATCAGGTAATTTGGTGAATACTTCAACAAAAATTTTCAGCAAAATAATGATTAGGTGGGAGAGATTTAGTTGAAGTGGAACTTGAATTGGAAGGGACTGCCATGCTGGAAGTGGTGGAAGGGGTTGTGGAATGGACCGCCCTGGCCCCCGCGTTGTGCCTCAGGGTCTAGTGGGTCTGTGCCGGCGTCGAACTGCGCTCGCTTCTCCGGGTCTGTTAGTACCTGTGTCAAACAATTTGGATATGTTATATTTGAAAAATACAGAATTCAAATGTCTGTTAAAAATTCCTCGACCTTGATGGCTACTCCAATGTGTTACCCTTTCGGGTATCGTTCCCATTGGGTCACCTTTAAGACAAAAAAGACGTTTCCTGGATAATTTGAAACCAGTTGCTATTAACGAGGGGGAGGCCTTGTCCTACAGTGTACATCGATGATTGATGCGTGAGACACATTACGTTTCTCGAAGGGTGCCTCTCCTGATGATATCACAACTGGATTTTACGACTACGGTAAAGTGAGCTGCGGTGACTATTTGTATTCTTCGTAAGTGGCCACTTAAGTTTTTTTTTAATGATGAGACTTATGAAATATTAGGAATGAAGAGGTGACTTTTGTAGTTTAAAGCAGCCAACATTGTATATATACGTATGTATAGTTACCTCTTTAGCGGCGGCAATGTCAATGAACTTCTTCTCGGCTAGTTTCTTCTCATCCCCCTGGAAGTTGTCCGGGTGCCATTTCTGTGCCGCTTTACGGTATGCTTTCGTTATTTCTTGTTTATTTGCAGACCTGCGGATAAAATACAAGGTTATAGTTGCGCTATAGATAACTTGTAGTTTCAAATTGTCTCCTTTTCGATTCCTACACAGGACTAATAGTTGTGTAACTCAGAAATAGTTTTATTCTTCTTCAGCCTGGATAATCACTGGATGGCCAGTATTAGGCGTGGGCCTTCTCTTTGAATACAAATTGAGCCGTGCTTGTCAGTTAGGTTGGTATAGGGTATTATTTTATGTCTTCATTCTCTTGCAGTGATGTGACCTTTTAAAATTCTAATCGTTCTTTACAATACCCTAGAGAAAGGAGGTGTCGGTGATTGGTATTCTTATTCCATCACTATATGGAAATGATATTCAATGTTTCTTTTTTCAAATATGTTTCCATTTTTTAAAAGTGTGTCTGTAGATAAGTTTTAATGAAATAAAAGTATAAACATACCTCTTAACACCTAATATTTTATAATAATCTCTTTGTTCCGACTGCTTCTGCATTTTCTGAGCCCGACTCAGCCCATCCTTGGCTCGCTGTAAGCCTTCTTCAAGTTCTAGCGCCTCCTTGAAGGAGTGGATAGCTGCAATTAAAAGTTACACTCAATATTGGTAATGCCTGGCATCAAATTAAAAACAAGAAAATATTTTTTTTAACATATGCCGATAAAATATGTCTTTTAATTTTGCAATATTAGCCCTAGGGATGTTCCTGCAAAATATCGAAATTTTTGTCGATACAATATATCGTAGTGTTCTATCGATACTTTGCGATATATCGCAGAAATGCATCGATATCTTAGATATATTGTAAAAAAATGTATTTTTCGTATTTAGCTAATCTATAATATTAAATATTTGACAGAGTTCGCTCTTTGGCTGTTGAGACGAATATACATTGTAGGTTAGGTTTATATATGTACTATGTAGTGTAACGATATGTTCCTTATTACTAAGGTTAGTTATTTAATGATTCGTAGTTTTACGTTTTATTTTTATTCAAGTTGTCAGTAAAAGTAAGTACTTAAATTTTTAACCATATTTCGTAAAATGTATCACTTGTAAATATCGATACTAGATTATTCGATAATATCGGGTGGAAGCCAATATCGTAATCATATATCGATATTTCGATATTTTATGAAATATCAATATATATCGTGCCCTCCTAATAAGGCCATATATGTTCCAATAATGGGGCGGGCCACCCCCATAATCGAAGATAAATAGATCTATTATACCATGCTGAACAAACGGCTCGATATAGGGAAACGTCGACGTCTACGAGCTGATGGATCTTAGAGTATTATATTGCATATACGTTACCGTCATCAAACATTTCAAGTCCCAACAGCGCATCTCCTCTATCACATAATATCCGCGCGTCCCTCTGTAGTTCGAGGGCGCTGCCGCACGCCGCCAACGCTTCTGTGAATTGTTCGTCCTGAAACAAAATCATTGCATAACATTAGCTAGTTTTTATTTACATTATTTTATTGGTAGAGGCCAAGCTGCAGATCTTTTTGGGTAGTCATAAATGTGTCAACTCGACCGTGTTCTCATCATACTTTCACATAAAATCGAAGTCTGCGATCAACAGCCACTGCGCTTTATTTGGTGACTGAGTGCTGGAGGTCATCTTTAAGGTGAGCTTAAAAGTGGCTGTAACCATATTATTGCAGAGTTTTATGAGTGGTAGCCACACCAAAAGCAATGAAAAAATACTTTTCACATAAGAGGAGGTCAGGTCGTAGTAGAATTTTTTAATCATCCCATTAATGTGTATAAATATATATGTGGCTAAGTCAGTGACAAGTATTATGATTTGAGTGTTTAACTTTCTCACTTTGCAAACGAAGCGCAACAGCAAATTGCTACTACTCAAACATTAATTTTCCGCGTGAGTGTGGTGTAAGCACAGATGAACAATCCCTTTGTAGCTACAGGTAGAAAACAGTGAGCAGAGGTGACTCTACTATTAGAGAAGATAGTATATTGAAACATTAGAGTAGGCACTAGATATATGTCCTATATATATATATATATGTCCCACGGCTAGGCTGAAACCTCCTACATAATATGATGGAAATTGAATTACTATGCTAATCTGGTCAGATAGTTTGGTATATGGTTTTACATCCAATTTTCATTCTCTTGCATCGATTTTATATGTACATATATGTAATATCTTAGTTGCCTTTTACGACACCCACGGGTACGATAGGGGTTGTGAATTATATATTTACTCTGTCAGCACACGCAAACTATGAGTTATTACCTTATTTAAGCAGCTGCACAGCCATTTCCTAGCCTCGAACACGACTAGCGTGACCTCGTCCTCAGTCTTTAGAACCTTGTTTGCAGACGATATGCATCCTGTATAGTCTCTTGCCTCACTCAACTGCTCACAATCCAACAGAAGTTTGTCCACCTTCTTGACTTTTTTATAAAATGGGAAGCATTTTTTATGTTCTGGATCCAGTTTTAGACATTCACGGATTTCCTGAAATAAATTTATAATTAAGCTTCAACATGTCATATGCTAGTGCTTTCATTCTCAAAAAAAAAGAGTGATTGTCTGTACAGTCGGTTTGCGTAAGATAATTTTACGCGATAACATCATAAGAATATATATGATGATATGTATGTATGTATGTACATCATAAGAAAACATTGATGAAAAATTGCATACTTTTATGAATTGAAAAAAAGAAACAAACAATGGAAACCACATTAACTCTTCACTTTACTTTATAAACAGTTGACAAAACAGTTCACGTCAAATTCTTAAAATGCATGAACACTTTGTCCTATCGTGCCTCTCTATCGTTTGTTCCGCATTCTCGTTTGCACGCTCAGCTCAGACGGAACGTGACATCGACGTGTTCATTGATTTATAAGACGTTATCACGTCAAAACATAGTCAGAGCGGATTCCGCATGTCTGTGTCAATTCATCTAAAAAATCACAAACAACGGACAGCTCTTAACTGCAATCATGGACAGCTTAACGTTTTGCACTGATCATAGGATCAGGCAAGGCGGTAACTCATCTCCAAAAGTGGTATAATCTTGTTTATATATTACATCAACACTAATACCTTTCAAGTTCACATAACCCACTCTTTATACAATATTAATTTCATGCGGATTTCTTTCTTGATATCCCTCATCAACAGATTATCGAGGCTCTTCCATAATAGAAGAGAAATGAATCTACGACACAACGCTGGACAAACGTTTTGATATAGGGTGATATGTCATTTTTTTCTCTTACATAGATGGTTAATTAACATATTATTTACCTTGAGTCATCTTTTACAATACTTGCGGGCGAGATAGAGGTAGGAATTGTATACCTATTCTATCACCACAGATAATATCAGACACAGCTCTTAAATTTCATCATATGTTTTCCTCTTTGCTACTTTAAAATTTATTATCTCCTATTTATTAAGAGTACTTGTAACATTTTATGAATAAAATATGTGTAAAAAGAAAACTGCGATCACGTAGTCGCCGTGATGACGATGGCATTATTCCCACATTGGGAAGACCACTATCCAACAGTGGACGCCGATAGATATAATTAATAAATTTATACTGTACATGAACTCTGAAGAAATATTTGTTGATTTCATTTTCTTAGATTGTGTACTGGACAGCAGTGATCCCATGCGTAACATATAGACACAAACTGCTTCCCTTATCATTTCAACTCATATACGTGCCTGTTTCACCCTAGATTTTAGTTTGTAGTTATATTTTCTTGCAGCGATCTTTTACAATCACTCACGGGAAAGGAAGTGGTTAAGATGTGGGGTAAATTCTAATACTACGAATATTGTTTACCTTTAGTGCATCGTTGACGTGTCCCAACCGGTACAGTAACGTCGCCAGACGGTAGTAACCGTCCGTAGAGTCTTGTTGCAGTCGATTCACCGATCTGATGTCTGACACTGCACTGAACAAATCATTCTGAAAATGTTACAGAATATTAGACTATAATAATATATTAAAAGGGACGAAATAGTTTATAGGATTTCGTTACCAAGAGAGAGAAGTTGATTATGTGAGGGCGAACACCTAGTACTTTGTTGGTAGCGGTATTGTTGAGACGCGAAATGGACAGAGTAAGATGATTGCTGCTGTGTCCAACCACTATGTTGGTGTTCCAGTTAGTTTTAGATGTAATTTACTGCATGAATGTTCTACCTTCGCATAAACACAGTCTTAGTATTCCTCTATTACTAAGCAATGAACATATTCAGTGTCCTTGCAGGGATCGAATTGGCTGCATGTCAGAGAAATTTAGCGCCTAAAGTGAATTTCTACGATGGTAGAACGCGCGATCACTCGCGTGACATTATTTTCGTAATTTTTCGTCGGTGTTTATTTGATGTAAGTATGTTTATTATTTTTTCTATATGTTGTTATGATATACTCTTTATTTTCCTTTCTATAATGGATGTATGTAGACTCACCAGAGCGATGTAACATTCGGCTCGCAGCTGTCGCAGGTGGGCGGACCAGGGTGACACTTCGAGCAGTCGTGTGGCAAGCTCTACGGCCGCGCGGTAGTCACCACCGCGATAGTACGCCTCCACGAGTCGCAGATCGTCCACGTACTCGTCTATCCTGTGATACTGCTCTATCGCCAAGTCGTTGTACGGCTCTGCGTATGTCTGCATATAGAACAACACAGTTATAACACGCCGTGTAAAATGTTAATAATTCTCTAGTTAGTACACATAGCTGTCACAGTAGCTTCAATGGTAAAAAGCAATTTAATATAATCGGTATATCTAACTATTAAAGCTAATATTAAAGACTACACCGGTGGTACAGTGGTTAAGATAAAGAACTACCGTGCGAAATCTCACGGGTGCGATTCCCCGGTAAGAAAATACTTGTGCGATTCACAAATTGTTGTTCCAAGTCTGGTTGTAAGCTGTGTCCACTAATTGTGTTTGTCCCACGCAACATAAAGACTAATTTTTAGTGCAAGATTTGTCATAAAAAAACACGACTGGACATAATCCTCCCTACAAAAACAACACATTGAAAAATCCTCTGCTGCCTGCATCTAACTGTTATCTACAACTTTTACAATATCATTAGTCGACCTCTCAGGTTCACATTGTCGTCCGAATTGTTGTCACCATTCGAGAAGTTTTCTTTTTAACATTTGTTAGTTCACTGATTAATAAGGGCTACTCTTTACTATTTCAGCGTCCTAAACTTTACACTGTACAGGTAACACCCATCTTCTACGTATTACCATAACGTAGATTATATCCCATTGAGAAATAAATAATAATTAGACGCAAATTATTTTAAGTCGTGAGCAAAACAACTCAAGTTTGCTGACGTGGGTAAGTAGACATGCGCAAAACAGTACTTCGCGAAGTGATGTGCTATGGCATTACATTTCGTGCCGAATAATATTACATTTAACCATCACTTCAAACATACACACATGACATTTCATGTCATGTGTGATGCGTAATGCGATAGCGCTCTTTACATACGGGGGTGGCGTCAAGAAATATAAGCCTTAACGTTCTGAAAATAAAGCTCAAAATAAATATTGATATGCCAGATACCGAACATTGCAGAAATGCAGAGCAGTACACGGGTGTTCGCGTCATGTTTAATGTGATGTGTGATGTTTAATGTAATGTGATGTTTAGTCGCGTAATGTGTAATGGGTCAGTACACGTTCGGGTAATATTACGTGTGATACATCACTTGCATTACTTACACATGTCTACGGTGATGGTCGTATCGGATGTGTACCAGCTTTTTATCAATCAGTAAGTCGCATTTTGTTTTATATCTGTAATTTCCTAATTTTTTTTATTTTAAATTTTGTGTTTTTTTTTAAGTCAGCAGATGTCGTTTTTTAGACTTATGTGACATTGTCTTATGATGACTCAAAGAGTAAAGTTATTAAATTGAAAAAGAGTGGCAACTCGATGATAAAATATGCATGTATGGAAAGTGCTGCCACCCAGAGTTTAAGCGGTGAACTAAAGTTGAAGTAATATATATACTTATCTATATGTGTATGTGTAATTACATAGAATTTTCTTTTACTATGAAAGCTACCCTGAAATATAAAAAAAAACATATCAGCTGATAATTAAACAATAATAATATCAGCCTAACATTGAAACTTGAGATAATTTTCAGAAAAATATCAATAACCGAAAAAAGATCGATGACAATAAGTACCTACGCTAGGAACAAAAAATAACAATTCTCAGTTGTCAAACGTTTGACAGGCAGGACAAAATGGCAGCAGTTAAGTTTGTAGAAACAATCTGTAGGCGGCGCGACGGTCAGTAAAAATAAGTAATGTTTTAAGTGTGCCCCCCCAGTGATGACTGCAAGATGTAAATGCTTAAATCTTTGCTTTAGATAGACAAATTCGTGGCAAACAATGTATGGACTTATAATAGGTATTCGGGGGCTGCACGCGATTTCTTTGCAATCCAGTCATCAGATCATGACATGGCGACAATGCAACCACCAAAGGAGATTTCGAATAAAACAATATTTTGAAAATGTTGCCACAAATCATGAATAAATTGCAATGATAAATACAATGAAAAATAAAAGAGAATCCAGAACCTTTTCCCTTTTGAAGTCTATTAATAAAACAAGTCTCTAAAGTATAAAATTCACCCTAACAATTGTATCATTATTCTATCACCACTGCAATTGCATAGATAACTATAAAACTACAACGGTATATCTATCTAGGTAGAATGTAACGGACTGTGCGCACAATGTCAAGGCCAACATTCGATCAGCTGTTACAGCACCAATCTATACCTAAACTACCTCGTCATTGTTGCTATTTTATTTATTTTTTTAATTTGTTAGTAGAGGTTAGCGTTTGGCATCTAACAATACAGAAACACAAAGTCGATGATTAAGTTTAGCTATTAAAAAAAAATCGTTTTTGTGGATTATGGTTGCATTTTCATTTTATTTGATATCTTGCCGTTTCGAATACGATTTGCGTACAATATTCGTGTCATGTGAGAAATAAAGTAGGAATCTTGGCACCTACTTCACGGCTAATATATCATCTTTATTGTATTGCTTTCTATTTTTCTTAATATTAAGAAGAAAGGATGCTAAAGATTTAGCTAGCCGTGAATGACAACTTTTCCAATGCATTCAATTGTATTGAGTGTTATTGGCATACCTGCCTAGCATTATTAGGTACTAGCTTCTGCCCGCGGCTTCGCCCACGTAAAAGGTTACTTTCCTAAAGCTTTTCATCTCCTATTTTTAGTTTACCCCTTAAGGGTAATTTTTTACAAAATGTTAATGTCATATTTATTTATGTATAATGTCATATTTTTTTTTAGGCTATTGATTAGATATCAATAGCCTAAAAATAAGTTTCCAGCTTCTGGTTTTAAAAATGACGATACTTCCTTACAACTTTTCATCCCCCTTTACAATCCTGTTTTGCATTAAAAAGTAGCCTATGTCCTTTATCAGGCTCTAGACTATCTGTGTTCCAAATTTCATTTAGATCGATTAAGTAGTGTTGGCTTGAAAGAGTGACAGACAGACAGACAGACAGAGTTACTTTCGCATTTATAATAGATATTAGTAAGGATTTAACGTCACACTTATGTTAGACAGCTTTTTTTTTTTATTTTTTTTTTATTGGTAGGCTATGGGTGCGTCTCGCCCCGCCGAATCGGTCCGGGGTGACGGAGAAGGCGGCGCGTGACCCCATAGACCCACCGTAAAATCCTCTCTCTTCGCCGTGCGAGCGGACCACATGTTAGACAGCTACCGCTGTCATACGTGCGCACACACAAATGAATAGAGAATAACGGCGTAGTATCACGGCATGACCACATTTGCTTTAGTACCTACCTAACCCAATCTATCATTTCCAGTAGTCGACATAATTTTACTGCCAAGGCGCGTAAAAAGATGTTTCATATCACAAAATTTCAATACCTATCTATTATATACAGGTATAGTAAGTTATTAACAAATCGATAGTGCTGTCAAAAATACAACAATCATCAACGATGACTGCTCTCACGTCTTTACTTGTGTTCGAGTCGCACAATCGGCGATCATAGTACTCTTTCAGAGTGGAGGCGGGCGCGGGTGCTAACGCGGGCGCGTGTAATTCAAAATGTATGCAGACGCCAGTTGCGTTCACAGTGCACCCGCGAGCCGCGCGTCGTCATGAGGCGGGCGCGGGCGCGCTTGGCGCGGGTGTTTCTAATGGCTCAGTCCGCCCGTATCGTTCACAGTGATGTAGCGTCTGTTAGGTGACTACACGTGTGGTTCTAAAAATTTTGATTCACCCGCCGAAGCATTGTCATGGATATCAATACCGAAGAATTTATATCTGCAGTACAACATCGCACTGCTATTTGGCAAAGTAAACATCTGCAACATTTAAATAGGGCAGCCATAAATAAATTATGGGAAGAAATAAAACAATTGTATCCTTTTTTTTTTTTTCTTTGCGGTGGGCCATGGACGTCGCACCCCGCCAAATTGGTCCAGGGCGACGGAAGAGGCGGCGCGCAACCCCATTGATCCACCCTGCAAGCACCTCTTCTTCGCCGTGCGAGTGGGCCACCGGTACCCGATCTTTGTCTTCGGTGGCCCGCTCGGCGGTATGCCCTCTCGGGCTCCTCTCCTGTCGACGCCCCGACAGCTTTCGCCGTCGAAGCGTCGTCCTCGCGCGTCCTCAAAACAATTGTATCCTGGATGTAACGGTTACTATATTTTCATATAATTGTTAAAAATAAAGATTACATCTATCTATAACTTTTGAGTAGTTAGATATGTACCTACGTGCTAGTTTAATGTGTAGGTAGGTACTAACAAACAACAAATTAATCTACCTACTAACATGAAATAAATATGTTTAAACTTGAAAATTAATAGTTATGTTCACAAAAGTAATTCATAAACTTGTCACGAATAACTTTTGCTTGTCTTGTGGATTTCTATTCGAGTTACGTATTACATTTTGCATGTTATCATGGTTGATTACGGCTGTAGCCCAGGTATGACAATCTGGATCAGCGTCACCATCTAAGTCTAGTATAATATTATGTAATAAACATGTTGTTTTAATAATCAAGCAAGCGTTCTCTCGACTGGTTTCAATAGATTTTTGTAATATCCTCCATTTCATGCTTAGAATACCGTAGGCACATTCAATTGTTTGGCGCGCTGCAGATAATCTTCTGTTAAATACTCTTCTTTGCACGTTCAATGTGCTACGTGGAAAGGGTCTCAACAAATATTTTTTAAATGAATAATCATATATTGCAATTTCCATTTCAAGTATGAATTTTCCATTAATAAAAGTAAATCTTCATCCATGTCTTCTAAATACGTAGCAAAGTTTGAGAACGACCAAACATATGTACAAAGACGCTCGTAGCTCGTTCGGCACTGTGAATACGCAGACGCCAAGACCCGAGCGCCCGCGCCCGCGCCCGCACCCGCTAGTGCAGTCTGATTGAGCACATAGATTTCTTGCCATATTTCTGTAGTGCGCCCGGTTGCTGCCTGACCACAGCACTGCGCACTCTTAGTGCTCAATCAGACTGCACTAGCGGGTGCGGGCGCGGGCGCGGGCGCTCGGGTCTTGGCGTCTGCGTATTCACAGTGCCGAACGAGCTACGAGCGTCTTTGTACATATGTTTGGTCGTTCTCAAACTTTGCTACGTATTTAGAAGACATGGATGAAGATTTACTTTTATTAATGGAAAATTCATACTTGAAATGGAAATTGCAATATATGATTATTCATTTAAAAAATATTTGTTGAGACCCTTTCCACGTAGCACATTGAACGTGCAAAGAAGAGTATTTAACAGAAGATTATCTGCAGCGCGCCAAACAATTGAATGTGCCTACGGTATTCTAAGCATGAAATGGAGGATATTACAAAAATCTATTGAAACCAGTCGAGAGAACGCTTGCTTGATTATTAAAACAACATGTTTATTACATAATATTATACTAGACTTAGATGGTGACGCTGATCCAGATTGTCATACCTGGGCTACAGCCGTAATCAACCATGATAACATGCAAAATGTAATACGTAACTCGAATAGAAATCCACAAGACAAGCAAAAGTTATTCGTGACAAGTTTATGAATTACTTTTGTGAACATAACTATTAATTTTCAAGTTTAAACATATTTATTTCATGTTAGTAGGTAGATTAATTTGTTGTTTGTTAGTACCTACCTACACATTAAACTAGCACGTAGGTACATATCTAACTACTCAAAAGTTATAGATAGATGTAATCTTTATTTTTAACAATTATATGAAAATATAGTAACCGTTACATCCAGGATACAATTGTTTTGAGGACGCGTGAGGACGACGCTTCGACGGCGAAAGCTGTCGGGGCGTCGACAGGAGAGGAGCCCGAGAGGGCATACCGCCGAGCGGGCCACCGAAGACAAAGATCGGGTACCGGTGGCCCACTCGCACGGCGAAGAAGAGGTGCTTGCAGGGTGGATCAATGGGGTTGCGCGCCGCCTCTTCCGTCGCCCTGGACCAATTTGGCGGGGTGCGACGTCCATGGCCCACCGCAAAGAAAAAAAAAAAAGGATACAATTGTTTTATTTCTTCCCATAATTTATTTATGGCTGCCCTATTTAAATGTTGCAGATGTTTACTTTGCCAAATAGCAGTGCGATGTTGTACTGCAGATATAAATTCTTCGGTATTGATATCCATGACAATGCTTCGGCGGGTGAATCAAATTTTTTAGAACCACACGCGTAGTCACCTAACAGACGCTACATCACTGTGAACGATACGGGCGGACTGAGCCATTAGAAACACCCGCGCCAAGCGCGCCCGCGCCCGCCTCATGACGACGCGCGGCTCGCGGGTGCACTGTGAACGCAACTGGCGTCTGCATACATTTTGAATTACACGCGCCCGCGTTAGCACCCGCGCCCGCCTCCACTCTGAAAGAGTACTTATCGTTCTAACTTTTGAAACATTGTACCAAACGACACGCGGTAAAAAGCAAAAAATATGTACTTTAAATATCGAAAGCAATAAAAGCATTTGTTTGCATAAGAATCAATTTGTTACTATAAAATGTGCATCGACAATAAATACCAAATTATTTAGAATTTTTAATTTACTATTTTAACGATAAATGCTTAAATATTAAAAAATAGATATATGCTGTCGCGGACTTTTTTGTAAAACTATTTAAGAGGTACATTTCCATTATACCTACATAACATTTGTCTAACTTTCAAGATCTTTGCAGCGTATACAAAAATAACTCGCAGATGGGCGATTTTTTCTGTCTTAAGCGATTTTTATCGTTATATTTTAGCCAATTTACAAAATATCTTTATAAATTATAGCCTATGTGTTATTCTGATGTGTAAGCTATATTACTATAAAGTTTCATCAAAATCAATTCGGTACTTTTTGCGTGAAAGAGCAACAAAGATGTTCACATCCATACATTATTACAAACTTTCACGTTTATAATATTAGTAGGAAGTAGGATAGTAGGATAATTGAAGACTTCAATATCACCTCGTACTGAGGCATTTTTTGTTTATTCTGTGAGATCAGATTTATTTCAGTATACTATAGTCTGTCTAATCTAAGAAGTGCACTTTGACAGCTGTCTGAGTAAGTTGTCTAGGTATGTGAACCAAATAATCGCTATCGAAAATATCCGATTTTACTGAGAAATCGATATCGATTCTTTATAATTAATAATCGGTTTATTTTTTATTTTTCAAAAAGGTGATGAATAAATTAAGTACTAAATTAGTGCTAAACAAATTTAATTATTTCAGCATAGAATCTATTCATCATATTTAGTAGGATTAGGTTAATTAAAAATAAAAACTGGATTTGAAAATGGCTATTTATTAAGAATTACTACTATTACTTGAATTATCAGCGTCGCGAACATTAATAATTATTTCCTCATCAATCAAAGTGTTAAAATGTACATCTCTGTCAAAATCTCTATTCGATTAATTGTATTATTCTAATATTTTTACCGATTATTTGGATAATCGTGAATTGGAAGTTGTCAAGCACTACTGTATAGAACGTGATGACGTGACATTGTTAGGTCGTCACTAACAATTACTATTTACCATGTTATTTCTATTTTAAATTAGTTTTACGACTTTGAACATTAGATTATTGTACAAGAAAGTCACCCACAATGTTAATTATGTAAATAACTTAATAGTTGTTTAAAATTTCAGATTTAGTGTTTACAATCATGTGTATACGTTCGACCAAGGTTATTGTGTATTAAAAAATGCAAAACGTCAAAATGCACTTCTTAGATTAGATGAACTATAGTTAAGTAGTAACTTCGTTCACTTTAATGTAAATTATATAAATTATTTTTTTAATTCTTATGCTAGGGCCGCACCTGCGTGCTTTGTCCCGAAGTAATTTGTGGCGAAGCTTCGTACGTTTCGTACACTAGAATGTTATCGCGGTAGTACTGTGTTCATATTAGCGACATCGGTATTTTATACGAAGTATCGTGCAATAATTAAAGATGGCCAAAATAATTTTGATGCGTTTAACTATGGATGACAAGTTGCTTTACTTTTACAGCGATATTATGCTAATAATTACATAATGATTTTTTTGGATCCCTTCATGGGTTCGGCTTCATAATGGTGTAAAAATTCTAACACCATTACATCGCTCCACTCCATATTTATTAACTGGATTGTTTTTTGATTAAATGAAAAAACGCTAGTCTGACCACAGAGCGCGATATATTAGCGCGCTAAAACCCTTTGACTTATCGCCACCCAAGCGATAACGCACACGCCCGAATGTTCGCGACCATAGCCAATAATGACCGGTCACATCTGCGTGTATCGTCTCATTGCACGAAGCTTCGTGACGATACACGCAAGTGCGGCCCTAACATTAGGGAACAATACTCTTTTCCTGGACTGAAAGAATGGTATTCTATAGACTTTTCTGTATTCCTGATGTGACGTGTATGTAAAATTTAAAAACCATCGAAATATATTTTTTTAAGTATTCCATCGCGTTTGTATTTGATTTTTAATTTCGCGTTCACGGTCACGGGAGGACAGTCCTCCCGTGACCATGAATGCTGTTCGAAACGTTGGCAAATTAAAAATAAAATACCAATATAATCCGTAGGTAAAAAATAATAATTTCATTTCAAATGTGTAATACTCACGTAAACATTAGAGATCATTATGTTAAAAGCGATCGGTTGAGTAGTTAACGCGAATGCGTACAGACAAACAAAGTTAGGACTATCTACTAAATCTGATGATTTATCTCAGCTAACACGTGTCCCACTTATAGTATCAAATCTCCTACAAAGACAATTGACCTACTATACCATGTTAGTACAGACGGTTTCGTATATGATTTTATTTAATAACTAGCTCCTGCCCGCGGCTTCGCCCGCGTAAAAGGTTACTTTCCTAAAGTTTTTCGTCCCCTATTTTTATTTTACCCCTTTAGTATAAATATTTTTACGAAATTTTAATGTCATATTTATTTATATCTAATCAATAGCCTAAAAATAAGTTTCAAGCTTCTGGCTTTAAAAATGGCAATAATTCCTTACAACTTTTCATCCCCCTTTACAACCCTTTATTGCATTAAAAAGTAGCCTATGTCCTTTATAAGGCTCTAGACTATCTGTATACCAAATTTCATTTAGATCGGTTCAGTAGTTTTGGCGTGAAAGAGCGACAGACAGACAGAGTTGCTTTCGCATTTATAATATAAATAAGAATTAGAGTTTCTCTTAGGTGATGTTATTTGGTCCCCTAGTTGACTTATAATCATCTGAGAAAAGGTTTGGTGACCACTGTATACTACATCACCGCATGGGGAAAGGTATTTACATTCTACAAATTATTTAAAATTACATTGCAATTATGTAACATTATCAACATGAACCATTGGGCAATAACATATTAGCCACGTTCATAGTGTTGTAATAAAATATATTGCTTAAATATATTGAGATATTTTTTGTGTGGCAATCAAGTGTCTGATAAGGTTCTAAGGTTTTGTTACGACCTTGTTGTATGACGGTCAGGGTTAAATGAAAAAAAAAAATAACTGAATCTTAATACCTTTTTAAAGTGAAAATTCTTATAGGGCTTTGAAATTCTGATCGCTAAATTTTTTTTGTGACGAAAACACAAGGATTGTGTATTCACCCACCATTCTTTTGAGGGCCCGCTCACAAGCCAGGTAACAATGTTTAATAACATTGAGCAACAATATAATGATTGCAATACTTACAACTTGTAAAAAGTCTTCTTTGGCATCCACATATTGTGCCAACTTCAGGTACACATTGGCTCTCTGCAGCCGTGCTGATGTGAAGTCAGACTTCATCTCCAACACCTATCAAAATATATTTAGAATAACTAAACAATGTCTTTATCATCATCATCATCATTTTAGCCTATTACCATCCATTGCTGGACGTAGGCCTCCCTCATGCTACGCCACAGAGAGCTATCCTGTGCCGCTTGCATCCATCGACGCCCAGTAACCTTCACCAGATAATCTGTCCACCTAGTTGGGGTTTCCTACACTGCGTCATCCGGATTATATTAATAAACCATCTATATTTAATAAACAATGTCTTCATTATTTAATATAACATGAATATAGTTATTTTTATTTCCTTTCCATATTTTCCTCTTGTTAGTTTATATAATTATGTCCCATTATTGGGCTTGGGCCTCCTGCATAATGGGACGGAAATTGACTGTCTAAACTCTTCATATTAGACGGGTTCTTATAGGTTCGGGTTCTTATATATGGGTAGCTTTCTTTTCTAATTAATAAAATATTATCTGTATCTAACAAATAAAAACTAAAACTCTATGCCAACCCATCGGAACAGTGTGATGAAGTTATCAATTTCGCTCCTATTGTGGAGGAGACTCATGCTACGAATAGCGGCCGTGATGATGATATTATGTATTTAGTAAACTATGCTGTTAGAGCTATAGAGCAGTATTAAATTCAATAATTAGTTAAAAAGATTTACCTTGGTGAAGTCTTGCAGTGCAAACTTTGCTTTCCCAAGTGCATAATACACTGTGCCTCTTTTAAAGTATGTGAGGTAGTTGTGCGGGTCACCCTCTGTCAAGAACAAAGTTATAAATAGATCATACATAGGCTGGTCCTCTCGTCATAATGTATTATGATTTTGTTTTTTTTTTGTGCTCTGTTGCAACTCCACAAGAGTAATTTCAACCATGTCAAAATAATATGCATTAAATAAGTCTTCAGAATTTTCAATTCTTTTTTCAATTTCAATTTCCTTCATAATATATAGACATCTCCATGATTGATAGCCTGATTTACAATGCTTCAAAATTATGTTGATCTGTATATTCAGTGGTGTCACTTTCAGGATCATACGACTGGTTACTCTATCTACCACACTAGTGCTGCAAGTTTGATTACCGTCATGGACTATATTTCTTGTGACTAAAATTGTTGTTCAGAGTCCTATTTCTGATTGTTACATATGTTTGTAAAGTTCTCAGCAGTACAAGGATTATTTTGCTAAGTACATGGTTATTGTCTTGTTAAAAAAATAACAAGATTTCATTAACACATGTTCAAATGAGAATAGTGCATGATAAAAGGGTTTGAACAGCTTGACAATCTAACATGAGTAGAGCTATATCATTAAGAAAAAAAGTATTATTATTAGTGGAATTGCAATTAAGTTTGATAAATATTAGTGTACTTGTCATTTTGACAAACAGATAACAACTCTTATCTGAATATTATATAGCCATTTGGCTAACAAAATATCTCACTGCATTGTCATCACAATGGAAGTCGAATTTTATTGGTGGCAGTGTAATTATAATTTTTATGATAAATATTAATCTTTTTAATTAATATTTGTTCAATATATTTTCAGTTTATAATGGAGATTTAAGATTTAGATTTTCTTATACTTATATATATATATATATATATATATATATATATATATATATATATATATATATATATATTTATATATATATATATATATATATATATATTTATATCTAGTATATTTTGTAAAGTTTCAAATATAGTCCATGTACAACCTGTAAATTGACATTTTAAGGGTTATTTTTAACCTTATTATTATGAAGAAGTACTTAAATAATTATGTATTGAGTACATGAGTACGGTTGAAAAGGTCATAGTAGTGCTGATTCTTATCAGCGATAGGCACTTACCCACTGCTGCATGGTAATGAGTGAGGGCATCTGATAGCTGTCCTCGCGCCAAGAAATCACGGCCAAGCTCAAGATGTTTATTAACTTCCGCCGGTGTCGCACACTCTGAAACTACACATCGATAACTCAAAACATATATCTTCACACAAAATAAAAGGAATATCAGCTAAATAAGCAAAATTAAAAATATACACACATTCTAATAATACTTCTAGCACTAATAAAACAAGGCATGGTGTGACTTTGTTCCAGTTGATATTCACTAAGGAGTCCATTATAAATCTATAATCTAACTAGAGCAGTCTTTGAGAATAATTCACATTAATTCAATTTCAATACAAAATAATTATTTGACAGAGCCACAATCCATCTTTCGTTCGTCTCTTTTCGTGGTTTTTTCTGATTGGTCCAAATCAGACAACGAGGTTAGACAACCCAGTGTTTCTAATTGCCATTAGGTAGACATTATAGACTTTATTAATATTATCATTTATAATGCATATAAAAGCTTTTTATTATTTTTTTAGTAACAATAAGATAAAATATGTAAAATTTTCGTTTAATATGATTTTGAAATTTATTATGTTAAATTATTTTAGTTCAGTAATTCGTTTCTGAAAATTGCCTGCTTAATTTCAGAACGATTAATTAAATGTTGCCAATGTTATATTTAAATATTAGATTTAATCCCTTTTTTATTTTTTAAATACTATATATTTTAGTTATTACAACGTTTTTATTTTTTAATGTAATGAATTTTCTTCGTATTTCATTTAATTTGCAAAATAATGAATGATTTAATTGAGACATGAGTTTGGTTACGTTTCTTAAAATACTCGCTGATGGTAACACCGCAACCCGTTCTTTCATTTCCGAAGGAAAATAACAAACGGTTGGTGTGATAAGTTTTGTATTGTATTTTCAATAATATTTATTATAAATTAAAAATCAATCTATATCAGTGAGATTCTATTATGGGCCTACACTTCGTTGTTCACAAAAATGTTAGATTCATTTTAATCACGGAGATAAAACGCGATTAGTGTCAGATATCAACATAACCTATGAAACCGATGAGAATTTAAGAGTTTGTTGTGTATAGTTCTATAATTTTTAATGGTATTTTAGGAATGGCTGACGCAGCGCCATCCACAGCACCTAAGGCTAAAACGCCTAAAACCAAGGTACCAAAAGAGAAGGCACCTAAGGCAGCGCCTGCGGAGCCCCCAAAGCCTATCCGTAAAGTATCTTCGAAGCCCCGTCATGGCAGACTTTACGCCAAAGCTGTATTCACAGGATACAAGCGTGGTCTACGCAATCAACACGAGAACACAGCCCTGCTGAAGGTAATATTTTTTCCTAAACTTGTGTAGGTTCCCTCATGGGGACTGATCACGTAGTAATCATATACTTATATATAATGTAGATACCATAAAAGAGGAATAACAACTACTTACACTTAAATTCACCTTGTTGCCAAACATAGCATTTCATTTTATAAATATAGAAAAATTGTCACAATATGTTGAGAATTGATATTATCTATAACTTCAGCTTTAGGTTAGTAACAGTATTGTATAAGGGTTAGGTTGATTGTTAAATAGCATATTTTATTTATGGTTTTTTAATGACAACCATATTGTATTTATGAATTGAACATTATACAGTTTAGAGACCTACAATTGTAAGACACAAATTACATTAAAAAACATTTTGTGTATACAATGTTCTGTCTAGGAGTCACAACCGGGACTATTTTAACCATTACAATATGTGGGCCTGTATTTAGGGTTTCGACTCTGATATGGCCTCTGAAAGTCAATCGGTCAGTCTTGATTTTTTTACATTCAAAAGCGCAATGCTATTTTGATTTTAGACATCTAATAAGAATTAATCATAACTACATATTTTTTTATTTATATTAATCAACCATAATGAATATGGATTTTTTTTCATTGCCTATGGTGGCAAACAAGCAATCAGTGCACCTGATGGTGTTACTGCCGCCCATGGATTTTTACAATACTAAGGGTATCGCTAGGCTTGCCAATAATCATCCGAAACCCACCCACTTTGGGTTCTGGCTCTCACACTCATCAAACGGAGCGTGACAGCATTGCCATTGCTCAGATGTTGTCTTCTGCGAGAGTGTGGTACTACCCTGACAGACCAGCCCACGCCTGTAGACTGAAAACTGTCAACAGCATGGTCCTACCACTAATGAAATTACTTCTTTTTTGCCACAAGATAATCTGGTTTCAGCAAGTGTTAACATAAGATTTATGCTCTATTAACTATCATCATTCTCCTACTCTTATAACAATTACTTGGGGTTTGATACAATATGTACTCTTTTTTCATAGTACATATTGCAAAAGTTATTGGCAATAGTTTTCAACCTGCCAGACGTTAACCCTTGAGAATGTCATTGTTGACCAAACAGCATCAGATAGAGTTGGCCCAGGTTGATATAGGACCTTTAGTTGTCATTTACGACATCCATGAGGTATCTATACTATCACATAGTATTCGTAGCTGCTACCACAACCACAGCTAACTATATTAATTATCATTTTATGTATACTATATGGTATATATTATTACTTTCTTTAGTGCTAAAGTCATTCATTTTGTCATGTATTTTGTCATTTCAGATTGAAGGTGCAAAAGACCGTGATGATGCAGTGTTCTATGCAGGCAAGAAGTGTGTCTATGTATATCGTGCTAAGAAAAGGACACCCATTGCTGGAGGTCCCCGTGGCAAGAAGACCAAGCTACGCGCTATCTGGGGCAAGGTGACCCGTCCCCATGGCAACTCTGGTGGAGTAAGAGCCCGTTTCAAGTCCAACCTGCCCGCTCAGGCCATGGGACACAGAATACGCGTGGTAAGCATTATTTTATGTTTTCGTTTAGATTTATTCAAGAGTATAGATTTTGCAATTAATATATGAAAAAACTCTGTACTGACCAACTATTCTCCTATTTTGAAGTAGGCCAAGCAGCAGGATGTATTTGAGTTTAGTGTATTAAAACCTGAATCTGCCACTTGGCAAACTCAAATTTGTAACATCTGACTCCACAAATGTGAGATTGACCACCATAATTTAGTTATCTTTAACCATAACTTTCAAATTGGGTTATCATTATAAATGGATGGTCAAGATATTTATCAAAACTTTCCTAGAGTAGTCATTCTGCTCTTACTTTTACTTTCAAAAAGTTTAGAATGTTGGGTGTGGGAATACGTTGGGAAGGATGAATTTCGTTCCTGTTGTGGTGACAAGATAATATTACTGTATCCATCTCTTCCCACCTTGCCTGCGGGAGCATTTATACAATTTTAGCTACCCATTACTTGCCTGTGGGAGTTATAAAAATAAGCTAGGAGTGAGGGAGTGTACAACAGCGCTCTTAATAAGCATATAACATTTCACTGGAGTCACCAACTCTCCTGCCAAGCAAGACAATTATGGAACCATCCTCTCTTATATCAATGAGGTACTGGACTGTAAGATGATAAAATATTGATCTGGTGAAATTATAAGCTATTATTATAATAGACTGTTTTGTACAACTCTGAAAGAAAAAAGTTAACAAAATAGAATTCTTTAAAATCAATTGCAATATCATTTAACGGCCCTAATTCTTATTCTTGAATCCATCGGAAAGCACAAAATTTTATCAAAATCGGTCCAGCTGCCTAGGAGAGTTTCAGACACATGTACATGCAAAGAAGAATTAATATATATATATATATATATATATATAAATAATTAAATGATGCTTAGACATTTGAAACCTGAACTAATTGTGGACAAAATTTAACTGATGAAATATGACTCTTGTTTTGTATAACTCTAGGACTACAAACATTTACTGAAAGTGTGAATTTTATTTGTTTCAGATGTTGTACCCATCAAGGATCTAAGCGGATTTCTTTAATTTATAAGTGTAAAATAAAAGTCCAAAAAAATTATTGGTATGTTTTATTTCTGGTCAAAACCTAATTGGAAATTGTGCATTATCTATGTACATATATTTTGAGGGTAATTACATATTGTCAATATAATTTAATTAATTCAATAAATTGCCACCGGATTGCACCAACGACCATCATCATCCTGGTCTAATTTCAATTATTTGGGGTCTATGCAATATGTCCTCTCCTTCCATACAACCCTATTAGCCTTTTATCTCTGTGATCACTCCGTCTACCCATGTCGTGCTTCACGCAGTCCATCTTCGGTCATCCCATACGCCTAAAATTTTCGACATTGGTATTTAAAACTTAACTCAGAACATTACTTCATCCCGTCTCATCACATGTCCATACCATGTTAATTGTTCAACACTTGGCGGCGAGCTTAGGGATGTGAGGTTCCTGGAAAAAATCGATTAAATAAAAATCGTTTTTTTTTATTTAATATTAATCGATTTGCCAAAAATCGATTATAATCAAAATAGATAATCGATTTTTAAGAAAAAATCGTTTTTTTTTCTATTATTTAAAAATGTATATACTTTTCATATTCCAATAATAAACCTAAGAGATTCATATTAACAATTTATCAGATTAAAATCAAATAAAATTATATGAATAAAAAATCAACCAATTCAAATCTAAAAATTCATCAAAGCGAATATTTAAATTTTCAAGGTAAGGGGACGTCCATTAATCACGTGATCTTTTTTTTAGCATTTTTTAATCAAGCTCCCCCCCCTAACCTTGTTGATACGTGGTGACGCTTAAGACTATGAAGGTTTAGGCCTTCGTGATTATTGTCAGCCCTAAGGAATAAGGAAACCAAATGTAATTATTGACGCTTTTTTTTATTATCATAAAAATGAAATGATGGGCATCCTAACAAAATCACAACAAAAAAAATGCCATAAATGTTCAGTACTATTTTATTTAGGCCTACGTCTAACAGTGGACGTCAATAGCCTGACTTGATGATTTTTTTTAAGGAGGCATAGTACGGAGCGTGTAGGGGGCATAGTCCGGAGCGTACACGTTGCGTCCCCTGCCAGTCTAGTCAGACTTCAATCCGGCTCATATGCGTACCGCAGTGTGGGTTAGGGTGTCCCCCGGGAGGCCACGCGTACCGACCCGCCCCCGTCGGTATGAAAATCGGCAGATGCGGTGATGGGGGCCACCACCCATCACACCTTGCCCAGTCAGGCGAGTCGAGGAGAGCAGAGTGCCGGGTACGGTACGGGTACGTGGAATGTAAGAGGTTGTGTGGAAGGTAAGTTGCACGAACTGATAACCGTCATGGCGGACAAAAAGCTAGACGTGCTCTGTGTAACAGAGACCAAGCGACGCCAGCGATCTTCCTGGTGGCGGGATCGCCCTGTGGCCTGGTGTACCACAGAGCGATCGAGTCAGCATGGGGGTAGGAGTGCTGTTGTCCTCTCGCTTGGCCTCAGGCAGGCCTACGTCACTCCATGTACTTACGCGCTATAATTGCCTACCGCCCGACCAAGCGGTCGCGGGCCGTTTGCGGACCAAATTCAGTGCGGTCTTCGCAAGCGAAGCGTATGCATGTTGTTAAATATCATTCGTTCCATTCGTTTGTACGTGTACCTACGATGGCGTCTGGTGCCTTATATGCAGTAAATGAGTGCAAATCAAGTAAAAAAAATTACTACATATTCGAAGTCCCACATTTAGTTAAATGTATCAGGAATAACTTACTGACAAATAATTTTGTACACGATGAAGAAAAAATATCTGGGAAACTAATCTAACTAATCAGGCTATGCAAGGATTTGAAGAAAAAAAGCACTAATTTTATGTTTACGAAACGCTTACATTAGGATTGCCTAGTAAACATTTTTGGCACCGCCCTCAACAGAGTGGTAATTGTCGAGACCCTACACTGATACAGTTAACGAGGGCAATCTCAAAATTATTCCTTTGAAATATGCTTGTTTTTTGTGACTTAGTTGTTAGCCTCAGATGGCTGTGACAACTTTAGCCGGACTATGGGTGAGCGCTGAGGGCTCTCAACCCGGAAGTACTCATGAATTTTATCGAAGAGGCAGCCCTGTGATTGCTGTGGGATCGCGAGGTGCGAAGCAATTACAATTGTACGCTTGAGCATTTAGGCACATTTTAGCATGCAGCAGTTGCTGACGCGACAGAGTAGGCTATTATAGCAATAGGTATTGGTAATTTTCTACCGAGTGAAGTATCTGTTATTTATTTATTAATCTGTGCCTCAGGTGTGAAGGATTACGGAATTTATGATCCCAGACTTCTTTGGGTCCGTATAAAACTAGGTGTCACCTTTCACGATTGTAGCATATTATGCTCCCGTAGGATCCTCGGTGGCTATCAGGTATCAGACCTGGAGAAGTTTTGGGATAATGTTAGGGAAGTTCTGGATATGGCAGAAACCAGTGAACGCGTGATTGTATGCGGAGATTTGAACGGATGGGTGGGGACCAAGCGTCCCGACTATGAGGACGTACTTGGTCCATTTGGTAATAAAAGACTGAACTACGCAGGTAGGCTCATTGCGGATGCATGCATGGAGAGAAACCTTATTATGTCAAATACATTTTTCCAACATAAGCACATTCATATGTATATATGGAGAAGGAATGAACAGAAAAGTATAATAGATTTAATTTTGGTAGACAGTCGCCTCCGAAGCAAAATATTGGACGCAAGAGCCTACAGGGGCCCCACAGTCGATACGGACCACTATCTCGTTATTGCGAGATTTAGTGGTCTGTTCAGAAAGTGGAGGCACTGGCGAGAGCGTGTCCACTTCGGAGGGCTTGAAAGAATAAAGATTGAAAGTTTGCAAGAAGAGTGTGTAAGAGAAAAGTATGCAGAGGGTGTCCGAGAACGGCTGACGATGGCAAGCCAGCCGCAATCGGACATTGAAGAATGCTGGAGAATATTGAATGAAAGTTTGGTAGATACAGCGAAAGAAGTATGTGGAAGCTCAAAGAAGCATAGAAAAACAAATGGTGATGCTTGGTGGGATGCGGAAGTGGCAACTTCCGTAGAGCAAAAGAAGAAAGCGTGGCTGGACTATGTCACTTCTTTGAATCTGAATGACAGTATGACTGAACAGAAGAAAGAAATATATCGGCAATGTAAGAATGACACCAAGGCCTTAGTGAAAGAGAAACGTGATAGAACAAATATGAGTGCAGAAGATAGGCTGACTAAAAACTTTGAGGGTAGCACCAAACTCTTTTGGAGAGGTGAAGAGGTCTCGGGATGGTTGGTCAGCCTTCAGAATGAATAAAATAAGGTCTAAAGGTGGAGACATTCTTACACAAATACAAGACATGTGAAGCCGATTGAGTGAATATTTTGGCGATATGTATGCGGATACTCGGGTTGGCGCCGGTGTTGCATGTGGTCTAGTAGATCATCAACATTCGGCACCGGTGTCCTCCGATGGCATCAGTATGGATGAAGTTGAATGGGCTATACGAAGTTTGAAAAATGGTAAGGCAGCGGGCATTGATATGGTGTCTGCCGAGATGATCAAGCTCGGTGGCTCCTGTGTCTGGGAGGCGTTCCTGTTGTTCCTCAATTTATGTCGGAGCTCGGGAATGGTTCCTAGGGACTGGAATAGCGCAGTCATCGTGCCTTTATTTAAAAACAAGGGTTCACGTTATGACTGCTCAAATTACAGAGCCATAAGCTTGACCAGTTTGGCAGCAAAAGTGTATGCTAAAATTATTGAAAGGAGAATGAGGATGGAGTCCGATGGTTTACTATGTAAGGCACAAGGAGGTTTTAGGAGTGGAAGGGGATGCATAGATCAAGTGTTCTCTCTGCGCAACATTGTGGAGAAGCATCTGGCTCTAGGTCAGAGGGTTTTCTGCAGTTTTGTGGATCTGGAGAGAACATTTGACACGGTTGCACGAAAGGAACTATGGGACATTTAACCGGAGTATGGTATTAACGGTAAACTTCTGCAGGCTGTGCAGTCCAGTTACATGGACTGTAGAGCTTGTGTGCGGCTGGATCATTGAATGTCGCCTTGGTTTGACGTCAATATCGGCGTTAAGCAGGGGTGCGTTCTGTCAGCCAGGCTGTTTATCATATATCTGGATAAATGTCTCCAAAGGTTGAACGATATGAATGTGGGAGTCCAGATGGGCGACTCAGTGGACAGTGCTCTGCTCTATACAGATGATGCAGTCCTGCTGGCGCAGTCAGCGACTGACCTGCAGAGCCTAGTCGACACAATGACAGAAGATTGTAAGAAAAGGTGTCTATGCATGAATGTGAGTAAAGCCAAAATAATGGTCTTTGAAAGAGATGAAGCCAGAACAGATGTAAGAGTAACAATAGGTAATGATGTACTAGAACAAGTGGATGAATTTGTATATCTTGGATGTGAATTTAGCCGAGACGGAAGGTACACCACTGATATAGAGCGAAGAGTAAATGCAGGAAATAGAGTGAACGGAGCGTTGAGACAACTTCTCGGTAGCCACCACCTCAGCCAGAAGGCACGTGTAGCAATACATAACTTGCTTGTCCCAACATTACTAACTGAAAGCAAGCAATGAAAGTAAAATTAATCGATCGCATTCGTAACGACGACTTAAGAGAGCGGGTAGGTATGAAAGAGAGTATTGGTGTAAAGATGCGAAAGGGAATGCTCCGATGGTTTGGGCATGTGGAAAGACTGCCGAACGAACGTCTGGTTAAGAAGATATATAATGCGAAAGTGGAAGGATGTAGGTACCGGGCGAGACCGAGACTAACCTACCTAGAACAGATCGGTCATGTACTGAAGGAAGGTGGAGTCAAGAGTTTCCGAAACCGGCGAGCGTGTATGAAGAGAATTATGAATGTTAAGGAAGCGAGTGAAGTATGCAAGGATAGAGTTTCTGGCACTCTGTTCTCTCTGCCTACCCTGCAAGGGACATGGCGTGATGGTATGTATGTATGCTGATTTAAAATTATAGTATTATTGCAAGTTTTTAGCCCTTTGGAACAGTATTTGCATATTGCTGTATTATTTTCGCCAACCGCGTTTGGATGTTTTACTATTGGAAGACATTTTTATTGTTTACCAACAACTACATGTACCATATTATGGCACTCTTAACATGTAAATAATAATGGATTTACGTCGAGTTTTATTCATCCGTTCCATAGATGGCGCTTTTCATAAAAATCGATTAAAACGCATAATTTATATAATCGATTTTTTAAAAATCGATTAATATTACTATAAAAATCGATTATAAAAAATCGATTATTAGAAAAAAATAATCGATTAAAATAAAAATCGATTATTTTTTAATATCTCTAGGCGAGCTTTGGATTGGTCACACCCCGCTAAATCCGTCCGAGGCTACAGAAGAAGTGGCCCGTGACCCCATATGCCCGCCCATACATGTACCTCTTCGCCGAGCGAGCGGGCCACCAAAACCCGGTCTTCGTTTTCGATGAAGGCGTAACTTTCGCATTGTTTACGATCGATCGCACCACAATCGCAGAAAATCCACCTTCATAGTACATCAATTTTCCTCCCATTGAGAATTGAGCCTGTCAGTTAGATTTAATGAGCCTCAGATATTGATGATGTCTGTATCGCACTTCAGCCTTATTACTTCCGCTTGCAATGATGTTATTGGCTTATACCCTTGGTCGTCTGGTATGACCTACGTGAAATGAAATGGGTGGTAAAAGTCGTATCCTTGATGCACTACACGGCGAAAGGGTCAAATGGTATTACGTGATTTCTAAAAGTACAGAGATTAGGATTAGCGATTTTTTTATCCGTGACTAAAGTTCTGACGTAACTCGATAGATGTCGCTATATGTATTTTATGCATCGCACATTTTAATTAGTTTTTTTTTCAAAAACGTCTTTTTAAACCATTTTATTTTTTCATCATTTTTGCTCGTGTATTAGCGACGACTAAGATACCATTACTCCAAACTATAAATAAAACTACCAACCTGGCTAGCTAGCGTGAGTATAACACGCAAAATTGTCTCTTATTTTGGAAGTTTGTGCCCAACAGTGTAATGTTGAGACCGTTATCTTAAGATAACGGTCTCAACATAGGAACGTATAGGTAGGAAAAGGTTAAGGAATTAAAGCCAGTGCAGCGAACAGCACGACCTTGCTTTTTTATTTCAAAAAAGTGCTTTAAAGAATACTGGAATAACAAATCAATTAATAAATTCAATTAACGGAACAAATAACATCCAGATTCAGAAACATTCGCTCCTGGGAAAATTGTAACATCAACTACGATCGACAGCACGTTTATGCAGTGGAGCAAATGTAACTAGTATTGTCCTTGGCGAGTCCCTACGTCAGACAGTGAACTTTCGGGTGACTGGACCGGGGAGTAGCCCGTCACCCGCAGAGAGGCTGACCACGTGAGGGCGAGGCCCCGGCAGTTAGCTGAGGCGTCGACGGGGGATGGTACCCGAAAGGGTAACCCGCCGGGCTGGCCACGTAAGGATGCAGTACCAGTGGACGGCCCAATGGCGATGGGGAGAGAATACGGTGGGTTATGGGGCCACGCGCTGCCCTTCTGTCGCCCCGGACGGAACGGGCGGCGTGTGTCCAGACCGTAACCTACCCAAAATAAAAAAAAAAACTGAACTTTAATGGGCTGGTGACTACTACCTTACCATCTACCTATCTTTTATCTAAGCATAGAGTGAGATGTGACTTAGTTTGTATTTAACAAGAGACCTGTCAATATTTTTCTTTTCAAACTATTCGGGGCGACGGAAGAGACGGTGTGCAACCCCCATAACTTAGTGTAATGTGCCGTTCTCCTGCCATTTGGACTAACCACCGGTGACTTGAAATTACTTGCTGACTTTAGCTTTGAATGTTGAGGCGGGTGGCAAATTACATAAATCGTTTGAGGTAGACTTCCATCATTAGCTTATCGACATGCATCGTTATAATCAAAGGTGTAAAAGGTCCTGATCGCTACGCTTGGAAGGTGAGTTGGTTGGTGTTCAAGGTGTTCCAGAAGACTAACGGTGGCCCGCTCGCACGGCGAAGAGAGGAGTCCTTGCAGAGTGGGTCTATGGGGTTGCGCGCCGCCTCTTCTGTCGCTCCGGACCGATTTGGCGGGGCGCAACCACATTCATAGTCCACCGCAAGGAGAGAAAAAAAAGGTGTTCCAGAAGACTGCTTCTATTTATTCGCTTGGTAATTTCTTAGCAAGTTTTACGACACCTTCAGGCAAACGACTCATTTTGTTCTTAATCTGTAATGATACAGTTAAGACTTGGTTGTCTGAAAACAAAGTGGTTCGGTTATACTGCTGAGTTTTCTGTCTGCCGTCATAATTAACGCGGCTTGTTAATGATAGTACTTTACTGTCGTAGAAAATCGACTTCTGAGTTGTAGCAATGGGCTACTTACTGTGTTTCGTTTGATGACAGCTATAGGCCTGTGTCCTTAGTACTGCCGAAATGCATGAGCGATAGTGAGAACTTACCATCAGGCAAGTCGTCTGTACGTCTCCCACTATAGAAAATAAAACAAGATTTTTTTACGTATGTTATACTACATATTAGCAATAGAAAATTGTAAAAAGTATACATACACACATACATATCATCACGCCATATCCCTTGCAGGGTAGGCAGAGAGAACAGAGTGCCAGAGAACTCTATCTCTGCATACTTCACTCGCTTCCTCAACATTCATAATTCTCTTCATACACGCTCGCCGGTTTCGGAGACTCTTGACTCCACCTTCCTTCAGTACATGACCGATTTGGTCTAGGTAGGTTAGTCTCGGTCTCTCTCGGTACCTACATCCTTCCACTTTCGCATTGTATATCTTCTTAACCAGACGTTCGTTCGGCATTCTTTCCACATGTCCGAACCATCGGAGCATTCCCTTTCGCATCTTTACACCAATACTCTATTTCATACCTACTCGCTCTCTTACGTCGTCGTTACGAATGCGGTCGGTCAGCCTAACTCCACAGATTTTCCGCAGAGATCGCATTTCGACCGCATTAATTTTACTTTCATACTCTTTTCTGCATACCCAACTCTCGCTTCCATACAGTAATGTTGGGACAAGCACTGCGTTATATACATAACGTATTGCTACACGTGCCTTCTGGCTGAGGTGGTGGCTGCCGAGAAGTTGCCCCAACGCTCCGTTCACTCTATTTCCCGCATTCACTCTTCGCTCTATATCAGTGGTGTACCTTCCATCTCGGCTAAATCCACATCCAAGATATACAAATTCATCCACTTGCTCTAGTACATCATTACCAATTGTTACTCTTACATCTGTTCTGGCTTCACCTCTTTCAAAGACCATTATTTTGGTTTTGCTCACATTCACACGTAGACCCCTTTTCTTACAATCTTCTGTCATTGTGTCGACTAGGGTCTGCAGGTCAGTCGCTGACTGTGCCAGCAGGACTGAATCATCTGCATAAAGCAGGGCAGTGACCACTGAGTCGCCCATCTGGACTCCCACATTCATATCGTTCAACCTTTGGAGACATTTATCCAGATATATGATAAACAGCCTGGCTGACAGAACGCACCCCTGCTTAACGCCGATATTGACGTCAAACCAAGGCGACATTCCATCATCCAGCCGCACACAGGCTCTACAGCCCATGTAACTGGACTGCACAGCCTGTAGCAGTTTACCGTTAATACCATACTCCGGTAAAGTGTCCCAAAGTTCCTTTCGTACAACCGTGTCAAATGCTCTCTCCAGATCCACAAAACTGCAGAAAACCCTCTGACCTAGAGCCAGATGCTTCTCCACAATGTTGCGCAGAGAGAACACTTGATCCATGCATCCCCTTCCACTCCTGAAACCTCCTTGTGTCTCACACAGTAAACCATCGAACACCATCCTCATTCTCCTTTCAATAATTTTACCATACACTTTCGCTGCCAAACTGGTCAAGCTTATGGCTCTGTAATTTGCGCAGACATAACGTGAACCCTTGTTTTTAAACAAAGGCACGATGACTGCGCTATTCCAGTCCCCAGGAACCATTCCCGAGCTCCAATATAAATTGAGGAGCAACAGGAACGCCTCCCAGACACAGGAGCCACCAAGCTTGATCATCTCGGCAGACACCATATCAATGCCCGCTGCCTTACCATTTTTTAAACTTCTTATCGCCCATTCAACTTCATCCATACTGATGCCATCGGAGGACGCCGTCGCCGAATGTTGATCTACTAGACCACATGCGACATCGGCGCCAACCGTAGCATCTGCATACATATCGCCAAAATATTCACTCCATCGTCTTAACTCATCTTGTGTTTGTGTAAGAATGTCCACCTTTAGACCTTATTTTATTCCTTCATTCTGAAGGCTGACCAACCACCCCGAGACTTCTTCACCTCCCTCCAAAAGAGTTTGGTGTTACCCTCGAAGTTTTTAGTCAGCCTATCTTCTGCACTCATACTTGCTCTATCACGTTTCTCTTTCACTAAGGCCTTGGTGTCATTCTTACATTGCCGATATATTTCTTTCTTCTGTTCAGTCATACTGTCATTCAGATTCAAAGAAGAGACATAGTCCAGCCACGCTTTCTTCTTTTGCTCTACGGAAGCTGCCACTTCCGCATCCCACCACGCATCACCATTTGTTTTTCTGTGCTTCTTTGTACTTCCACATACTTCTTTCGCTGTATCTACCATACTCTCTTTCAATACTCTCCAGCATTCTTCAATGTCCGATTGCGGCTGGCTTGCCATCGTCAGTCGTTCTCGGACACCCTCTGCATACTTTTCTCTTACACACTCTTCTTGCAACCTTTCAACCTTTATTCTTTCAAGCCCTCCGAAGTGGACACGCTCTCGCCAGTGCCTCCACTTTCTGAACAGACCACTAAATCTCGCAATAACGAGATAGTGGTCCGTATCGACTGTGGGGCCCCTGTAGGCTCTTGCGTCCAATATTTTGTTTCGGAGGCGACTGTCTACCAAAATTAAATCTATTATACTTTTCTGTTCATTCCTTCTCCATGTACCTATACATATGGATGTCCTTATGTTGGAAAAATGTGTTTGACACAATAAGGTTTCTCTCCATGCATACATCCGCTATGAGCCTACCTGCGTCGGTCACTCTCTTATCACCAAATGGACCAAGTACGTCCTCATAGTCGGGACGCTTGGTCCCCACCCATCCGTTCAAATCTCCGCATATAATCACGCGTTCACTGGTTTCTGCCATATCCAGATCTTCCCTAACATTGTAAAAAGTATACATTATAAATTATTTATTAGATAGGCAGGTACATAGTTTATGTTTTAAAAGTATATAAAAACGAATAAACCATAACTGTCTAATAATAATTATTACTTTGTGACACAAAAACTTCTGAATGGATTTTTTATTAGGAATGAACATATTCAGGAATAATATAAAGCGTGTTTTTTTTATCGTCATGGATTATATTAAGTCAAGAATATAATCAGCCAACGATCTTACTGTCCCATGGGAGTCATAAAAATTGACGATCATGAGAAAAAATGGTTCTCTGAAACTTAAAACACTAATCATTATCATCATCATCAGCTCATATATCACGAACTCGTTCCACAATAGGAGGGAAATTGTCCTACTGTTTTACGTCGGCCAGCCCATGTTGATACACACGGTTTTATTTTAAGTTGCCCTTCACTATATTCATATCATAACCCTAAGTCGTCTTTTACGATTACCACGGATAAGATAGGGGGTCCTGAATTGTATTTTTGCTTTGTGACTACATGAAAACGCCGATAGCGAACGCTAATTCATGTCTAGCGTGGCGGTTATGACATCTGCTTTAAGAGTTCTATGTCCAACAGTGCATGTGCGGGTGAATACATTCCTTAATTGGTGTGATTTAAAAAAAAAAATACCTATACTTTAAATGTGTTTAAAAACTATAGATTATCTGTGTACTTCATAAAGGGAAGTGGTTGTCTGTCCTAATTTTATAGTTGATATCCATATAGTATTGTTATTATCGTGCTTGCTAACCACAGGAGCGCATTAAAATTGTAAAATAATGAACTTCCTGTAACAATAGTATCTAGTAGACGCAGGCCGCAGACCGCAGCGCCGGACCACGTGCGCTTGCCTATGCTTTAATTACAAACATACAATTAGGTTACACTCATCATTTATAATATTTATCTATACTTCTTTATTAATGTTATAAAGAGGTAGGTAAAATTTGTGAGTTTAGATGTAAGGTGTAATCTCTGAAAGTACTGGTGTGATTTTGAAAATTCTTTTACTATTAGAAAACTACATTATCCTTGATTGTTACAGGCTATTTTTATTTTGATAAATGCACGTATTGAATTGTAAATTACAATAAAAGTAATTGAAATCAGAAGAAAAGAACACGTTTGATTAATATGTACGCTGTTTAGACGGTTTGGTATACACAAACAAAGTGTGTATTAGTCCATTTTATCTTTATAAAGATTGCGATACCATAACTTTAATATTACATAAACTTAGTCTGGCCATAAATACTTTTACAATTAAAAATAAACAAAATATTACATATGAATTTGGAATCTGTCATTTTTACATGATTGATCATTGCGTTTTCTCATTTTGGCGCCAATACATTGTACAATATTTAGCTATATTAAAATGGAGTGGGGTGATAAAGAGAACCGAATCGCTGTGATTGCATTACACAAAAAATAGGTATGGAGCCAAATGTAATTTTTAAAACTCTCCATACGCTTGGTATTAATAAAATGTTTGTGTACCGGGCTGTTAATAGGTACAATGAGACCTCCTCTGTCGGTGATAAAAAAAGAGCTGGCCATCCACGTATTGTTCGTACGAAAAAGATGTTCAAATCAGTAAGGGAATTCTTTATTCGAAGAAATCATATCCGAAAGCAAAAGATTTTATTTTGGGAGATGAAGATAGCACCTAGAACCATGTCGCTTATTTTAAAAGATGATTTAGGACTTGCAGCCTCTAAGAGACGTGGTCATTTCTTAACTGATAATTTTAAAAAAAGAATAGAGTTGTAAAATCGAAACACTACTACTGAAGCGGTACGCAAAGGGCTCAAAGCAGCAAAGCTCAAAATCATCATCAAAGAAGGCAAGCTCACAGAAAAAAATGTTTACGGATGAGAAAATTTTTACAATTGAGCAACGTTTTAACAAACAAAATGACCGTATTTATGCTCAAAGCTCTAAGGAAGCTTCCTAATTAGTTGTCAGAGTGCAACGTGTGCATTATTCGACTCCAGTGATGTTTGGTGGGGTATTAGCTATGAAGGAGTGACTGAGCCATACTTTTGTGAAAAAGGTATCAAAACATCGGCACAAGGGTGTCAAGATACCATTCTTGAGAAGGTAGTGAAGCCACTTAACAACACCATGTTCAATAACCAAGAATGGTCCTTCCAGCAAGACCCAGCGCCGGGTCATAAAGCTCGGTCTACGCAGTCTTGGTTGGAAACGAACGTGTCGGACTTCATCAGAGCTGAAGACTGTCGCCGTCGTTTAGTCCCGATCTCAATCCGCTGGATTATGATTTATGGCCAGTTTTAGAGAGTACGGCTTGCACTAAACGCCATGATAATTTAGAGTCCTTGAAACAATCCATACGATTGGCAGTGAAGAATTTTCACATGGAAAGAGTGCGTGCTTCTATTGACAACTGGCCTCAACGTTTAAATGACTGTATTGCAGCGAATGGAGATCACTTCGAATAAGCTTTTTATATTTTAAATTGTTTTATATTTATGTATTAAACTAACACACTGTAAAAGTAATAAATGTTATTTGTAATATATATTTTTTTTCTTTTTTACAGTATTTATGGCAAGACTAGGTAATATTATATTTTGGAATATTATATTTTTACGTTAAAAGTACAAACCATAAACTTACAACATGAAGTTTGGTACATCCAAACTAAATTTTTAAATAGGTATATTTTATAAATTCATATTATAACAAATAATTTAACCAAAATAAAAATTTCAAGTAGATTGTTTATTTTTTTTTCCGGCATGTTAATTGATGAAGTTGTTTCGAATATAATACGAAACGAGAACAATAAGACGATACGTTATTTTGTCGGCACACTGGGTGATGGAGAGTACTAGGAGCATGGTAGTAGGGACCGCCATTCACTTAATGGGCGTATTCACCAACGACACCTATAGTTAAGACAACACCTATAAAAATTGAGATGACTCTGATGTCGTGTTGGGTCATCAGAATACTTTCTAGACATCAGACGACCATCCCAATAGAAAAATAGATTATCCCTGAGTGCTCTAGGCTGCTTTTTAATTTTATTAAATATATAAATTCAACAATAATTCTTATTCTTACTAATATTATAATTTAAAAAGTGAGTGTATTTGTTTGACAAATTATCACGTATAAATCTAACCCATATTTATGAATTTTGAAACAACATAGATAGTGCCCTGGTAATGGTAATAGCCTTCTTTTATTACTTTTATTCTATACTACATGAGCAAAGCTACTGGTAAAAGCTAGTTAGATATTAATTAAACGTATTTTTACAATTTTTATCGTTTGTATTTGACTTTTCAGCTGAAAGGTGTTCGAAGCACCAGGTAATTAAAATTACATATGCTCTTTAATTACAAAGCCATCTTCGCTTATCTACATTTTTAAAAATACTATATTAACGTACAATGTGCAAAATATTTTTACTGAAACGCAAAATAAATTATTCATTGGGATAATTAGTAAATTCAGTTGTATATGTATTGTAATGTCGCCCTGCCCTGTGACTGTGAGACGGTTTGCGTCACAAACGCAAAATGGCGCGCAAGTGAATACGTCATGTCCGTTTGTGACAGGTATAATATTAACTTCTTTACTAAAAATAATACTGATACACGTTTTTACTGACAACACGTAAAGTTTATTTAATACCTAAAGCGATATAAATAACATGTCACAATGATATTATGTTGACAACGACCTGCACTAAAGAAATAATCCCTGCATTGTCACCAAAGTCCACCACTTTACAAACATACAATTAACGGACACAAATTAAACCCAGACTCAGAACAATAATTTGCAGATGGCATAAAACATTGGGTGGGTATCGAACCAACGAAATTTCCATGGTAGGTCGGTATATTAACCAATATGCCATCTATGGCACGGGCAAATTAATGTCAATGTTATGTATCATTTATATTAACCTAACTTAACCTAACCTAAATTATAAGAGAGAGAGAGAGAGAGAGAGAGGTGAAAGTGGGTATTATTATTCTGTCATCTCTACGTTAAAATTAACTTATGGCACACATTTTTAGGCTACCTTTGTTTAAAGGTTTTAAATTAAATGATATGGTATCTTTGTCCGTTTTATGTTTTCTTTTACGTTCGCGTATTCCTGTCACTGAGCAGTTTTTACGGCAGCTAGATGTGAGCTGAAGGGTAAACTTACTTTACAATTAGCAATGACCAGGTATTGCACAGTTCAATGGCAGTCACCACTTAGCCTCATGTGGACCAGTTGCTCGTCTGAAATTAAAGGACATGAAAAATCTTTATATACCTGTTAAAAACATGCGGTATATAATATGTACACAACATCTATGCAAGAGAAGGAAAACTAGAAATAAAAGCCTATATGTACCAAAACATTTGATTAGCGTGGTATAGTAGTATAATCTCCCTCTTATTGTGGAGGAAGCCCAGTCCAGAAGTGGGACGCATATTAGCTGAGATGATCATGATAATACCTTCTTAGCACTTACAGTATTAATAAAAAGCAATTAGTTAACTGCTGCTCTCTGAGCAAACGATAACTACAAGAGAAATAATAACAGAATGAATGCAAGAGAAAAAAAATCGAATCAAAACCATTTTTCTTTCCTAAATTACAGTTACAAAGGAACTAATCATTATATTGCGAAATACTTTAGAAACATATGATTAACAGTTTTTAAATCACATAATCTGCCCGGTCCACCCTGTGACATTTGGCACCGTATCTTAATCACTACACCATTTGTGCAGTCTGTATTTACTCTGACCCAGCCTGAGGATAGCAGCCCATTTTCCTTACCACAGAGGTCTACACCCAAAAGGGCCCACGAGTTGACGATAAATATTATTTTTAATCAACATTTGTAGCGTATCTCTTTGATTTGTTATAGTACCTATGCAGCTGTTGAGAACTATACCTGTACTTTTAGCGTGTTAGCTAATGAGCTTCGGAATGATCTGTCAAATGAGATAATAATTGTTTTAATCTATCAAATGTCAACATTATTTGACTAAATATGTGTATCATCATCATCATTCATCATCATCGTTCCCCTGCTCTTATCCCAATTACTTGTAGTCGACGCAATATGTACTCGTCTTCCGTCATTCATATTGCAATAGTTTTATGAGATACCTGATCTGAACTCTCCTTGGGAATGTAATTGTTGACCGGCATGATGTGGAGGTGGCTCAGGTTGATATAAAGCTCTTAATCAACATTTACAAAGCATAGCAAAGTAACTGTTGCTAGTATTCATAGGCGTTACCACACAGGACATTTACATTTGTCATATATACGAGTATTATTATAATTTAATTGAATACCTAATGATAGTGATCTGTTAATCAAACTTTAGTCTAAAATTAAGTCCGGTAGTTGGTTCAAATGTAAGGACTTATTGTCCTTACATTTGAAAATGTGTGTCATCTAATTGTTTATTCTTCAAAGTCAACGACCTTAAAATATAAAATTTCAAAAATATATAATAATATTTGAAACATTTTTAACTTTTTTTTTTAATACTTTATGCATCATGGAGGTATGACCACCCAACCACCGAAGTTAAAATCGAGTACCGGTGGTCCGCTCGCACGGCGAAGAGAGAAGGTTTTACGGTGGGTCTATGGGGTCACGCGCCGCCTTTCCGTCACCCCGGACCGATTCAGCGGGGCGAGACGCACCCATAGCCCACCAATAAAAAAAAAAAAAAAAAAAAAAAAGGTATGACCACCCAACGCCCCGACGGCGAAATCTGTCGGGGCGTCGACGAGAGGAACCCGCGAGGGTAAACCGCCGGGCGGGCCACCGAAGTTAAAATCGAGTACCGGTGGTCCGCTCGCACGGCGAAGAGAGAAGGTTTTACGGTGGGTCTATGGGGTCACGTGCCACCTTTCCGTCACCCCGGACCGATTCGGCGGGGCGAGACGCATCCATGGCCCACCAATAAAAAAAAAAAAAGGTATGACCACCCAGCCGCTGCGTAATAATATGTTGTTTCTGTAAAATGTATAACATAATGCATAGATATTATCCGTTAAAACTCATTACGTAACCATAGTGTAGTAAAATTAGCTCATAAAAACACAACAGGCCACAGATAATATTCTTGTGTTGCCATTTACTGTTTCATAGTAATAAGCATTGTTAAGCTGATTGTAAGTTTATGTAATTGTGACTAGTATTGTTCATATAATTGCTAATTTGCTTTTTATTTTGTAGTTTTCAGTGTGGAAAGAATTAAAACATTCTTCACAATTTCTATGAGCTCGCTAATCACAAAGACTATTTTTTTTATTGCTTATGGTGGCATACGAGTAAGCAGGACACCTGACGGTAAATGTTTTTGCCGCTCATGGCTTCTGTAATACTAGGGTACAATTAGGTCGCTCAATCAAATCAAAACTCAACCTTAAGTTGAGCTTCCGGCTCTTTCGCTCACCTAACGAAGCACAACAGCACACTGCCATTACCAGACCCAGACGTCAATTGTTTGCGAGAGTGTGGTGGTACTACCCCAGAACCAGATGCTACGGCCCAACTGTAGACAGAAAACTGTCAGTAGTGTATGTGTTATGAGTAACTACTATGCTGTAAATGAGAAATGTGATACTTGTATAGTAGGTAATCTATATATTAAGTTATTATAGATTCTATTAAAAGAAATTTCTAAGAGAATTAGTAGATTTTACATGATTTTCAATCATAAAACAAACCCTAAGTATTTAATGTTTTTACTACAACGTTTAGCATAGTAGAACTTATATTTTGTCAATTCATATGACATAAATCATCATCCCATTTGCCACAAATAACGCAAAGTTAAAATATTATGTAGGTCTAGATCTTTATATACTTCTGTACCTTCATTTCTTGTGGGGAGGCTTATGTCCAACAGTGAACGTGTACGGGCTGAAAGACGGATGGATAGACTATATAAAGAATAAATCTGGCAGAACACATTCTTTATAGCAAGTATTTATTACCTAGGTACAGGAAACGGTAATAGGTTCACTACGTGGGAGTTTAAATAAAAAAATATAACAAAGCATTTTAATTAATACGTCAGTTGTTGCCATATAAAAATATTAATAAAAAATGAGTTTCAAGTATATTATCAAAAATAAAAATAAAAAAGAATTCCTTATTTGATTTTAATCTCAGTTTACAATTAATCTAATCAGCTATTAATTTAATTTATCTTTAAACACAGGATTAAGGCACGTACAATAAAATTGTAGGAGTTATAATCTAAGAAGTTCAACGAAATTGTTACCTGTACACACGATAATGACTGTAGTATTGTAATTAGCTGTGGACTTGTTTATATACATTATTTTACACAAATAACTGCCATTATGTTTGCAGGTTACAGAATGTTCCTAAAAATACATATTTCTAACGCTTGTCGATTGGACAAGCGTTAGAATCTTCTGTTTTTGTTGTATGGGGTATGTTCATGGGACTATGTTAGCGTTGGCAGGAAGGAGAATTGATCTATATTTTTTTAACGGCTCGACTGCCTGCAAAGGAGAAACATCTTTACTAATACTTATTAAACTAATAGTGGTAGAACCACGCTGTTGACAATTCTCTGTCTACAGCCGCGGGCCGGTCCGTCCGAGGTAGTACCACTCTCTCACAGAAAATCGACGTCTGAGTAATGGCAATGTGCTATTGCGCTTCGTTCGGTGAGCGAGAGAGCCGGAAGCCCAACTGAGTGGATTGTATTGGTAGGCAGTTGCCTATCTATACCCTTGGTATAGCAAAGGTCCATGGGCAGTAGTGACACTTACCATCAGGTGTGCTGCTTGATCGTTTGCCACCATAAGCAATTAAAAAAAAAGATCTTTTAATACCACGACATCTATAGAATATATTTAAACTTTCTTCTAATTTATTACGTCTAACTATTTAGCTATAATTATACTAAACGATAACAGTAAATAACATTCTAAATGATTGATGGTGTCAACTATTTTTATTAGTTGCCATACAGATCTTAGATGCATAACATACCTACATTTAATTTACTTTCAAACATATTTATGATCTAACATTTGAAGCACTCATATAGGTAGATATTACTGTACTATTATGATAATGGAAGTCGAAGGTAGGAGGCGAAATATTGCATTGTTTACTAGTTGATAAAACTATTAAATTTTAACTCATTAGATTCATCTTAACTAGTTCTATTCATTAAAGATTTATTAACTACAGGTTCACAAAATATATCATCAAAACAAGATATAACGTGCTGTATATTGTACGACATATGTTATGTATGTACATATGTGTATATATATGTATGTTTGGGTGTTAGTGGACGAGATCACGCGTCAACATAACGTGATCCGTTAATTACGATACATTTTTACGGATGTTTAACTCGACAATTATCTGTGATTATTATTCAAAATTTAAAATGTTTATATAAATATATTTTTGTTTGAATGCGATAATTACAACAGATTTTAATATGTTAATGATAGAGCCACGTTGATGTTAGTCATAGATAATTCGTCTTGTACGGGGTAGTAACATATTGGCAGAAAATCGAGATTAAAAGGTTCTTCTGGTACGGGGTAATAACATACATTCGCAGAGAATCGACTTCGGGATCGAAGCAATTTGTTATTACATACATACATAGCCTCACGCCTGTTTCCCAGAGGAGTAGGCAGAGACTACGGATTGCCACAAACCACGATCCTGATATACCTCCATCGCTTTATTCACACTCATCACAGTCTTCATGCATGCTCTACGGTTACGCGTACTCTTAACCTGACCTTTCGCTAATACATCTTCAATTTGATCCAGAAAGGTACGACGTGGTCTTCCCCTTGTAATCGTCCCACTCACACTCGCTTTGTATACTTGCTTAGTTAACCTTTCTTCTCTCATTCTTTCCACGTGGCCAAACCACCTCAGCATTCCCTTTTCTATCTTTGTCGCTACTTCTTCATTCACACCACAGCGCTGTCTTATAACACTATTCCTAATTCTATCTTTCAGATTTACACCACACATACTATGAAGAGCTCTCATCTCTACAGCATTTATTCTACTTTCATGTCTGCCCTGCCAAATCCAACTTTCACTGCCATACATGAGAGTGGGCACTAATACTCCCTTATGTACAGCTAGGCGTGCCTTTTTAGACATATTCTTACTCTTCATAAAAGCGTACAATGCCCCATTCACTTTATTACCAGTGTGCGGGACAGCAGATAAACAATAGTTTTAAGAATAGTTTGTAACAGTTGTAATTAATTAAAGTAGTTAGTTATAAGATTTTACAAAATTAAATAAAGAATAAATATAGATTTCATAGCACGTAAGTACTAATATTGTAAACGGCTCTCGCGAAAGTAATGCTCCGTTGTACTTAAGTAAAATTTAGAGCTTTGTGATTGGCTATAATTCCGACTCCGTGATTGGTCAAGAAAAACTGTAAAATTACGACCAATCGCGGGGTCGGCCAAAAATATATAAATACGGGACCAAACCGTGGTACCGGCACCGTCGTCAGGTGCTTCTCTCCGAAGAAACAACGCTTAAGAAAATAAAGCAAGATTAATCTACTGAACAAGAAGTCTCTTCATTCCTACTAATCCCAGCAAATCGTCAATGTCACCGTACAACCAGCATTAACTCGTCTTTCAACATCATCATCATTTTTACTATCACTAGTAAACAGTACACCCAAGTATACAAATTCTTTCACCTGTTCCAATCCCTCACTATTTATAGAAATATTACATTCCGTCATACTGTTATTTCGCTTCATTATTTCTAAAAATACTCTAGAAGCTACTTTGATTCTGTTGCGACGTACCTCAAAAGTCAAAGTGGTTAGGGCGGTCAATAATAAAGTTTTTTCATATGCTAGGTTTTGCAGGATTATCAATAGCTGTAGCGATGTGATTGATGTACACTTTGACTCTCTATTTCAAATGAAACGTCAAATCTTTAACTGCCTATCTGATGGTTCTCTCAATGTTTTGTAGTACCTACAGTCTATAAAGTCATTAAAATGAATGAAAATTAAATAATCTGAGCATTATGCAGTATCGTATGATGTGTTCCTATATTACAATAGTTTAGATGCTTAGAATTAGTTCATAAAAAAAAATTGTTTTCTGTGTGCTCAAATAATCCAATTTACTGTGCATGTGGTGTTTACCTTTGATTAGATGTTACACTGTTATTTGTAATTTAATATGTGTATTTATAAGAATTACCCGTGTGGCGACGGGAATAGAATACAAAGGTCGTCATCCCTTACTTGCCCGTGGGAGTCGTAAAAATCGGCTAAGGGTCTCACCGGGAGATTGGGCAGCGGCTATCTCCCGGGAAACTTAATAACATCTACCGCGATCGCCAATCCGCTCGCCAAGCGTGGCGATTATGGCATTATTACGCCCCCAAAATAAATATGGATGTAGAAAAAGTCACGGCCCCCAGTCACGGTAGTTCCGCTGTTCCACGGGCTCATTTTGGTAGCGGGCCTGTTGGTGGCGGGGCAGGGGGTGCTAGGAATCTCCGGCCGCGATCCGGCTACCAAAAAAAAAATCGACCCTTGGCCCTGGTAACACACAACGTTCGGACGCTTAGGACCGACGAGAGGGTCATCGAACTGGAAGAGGAATTGAGCAAAATCCGATGGGACATTGTAGGATTATCAGAAGTGCGAAGAGAGGGGGAGGGCACGATAATCCTCCGGTCTGGAAATTTGCTCTTCTACCGTGAGGGAGATCACCCATCCCAAGGCGGTGTAGGGTTTATCGTTCGTAAGTCTCTCGTAGAGAAAGTGGAGAGGATGGAAAGTGTGTCAACAAGGGGCTACCCTTAGTAAAAGGTATGCTAATACCTTATACTCAAAATTACCAAACGGTGTTCGTTGAAGGTCATACAGGTTTACGCACCGACTTCGACATACTCCGACGACGTAGTGGAGGCCTCATACGAGGATATCTCGAAAGCCATCCACACGTCCAAAACCCACTTCACGGTAGTTATGGGAGACTTCAACGCAAAACTAGGCAAAAGGACAGACGATGAGTTGAGAGTGGGGCAATATGGATTTCGACAAAGAAATCAAAGGGGCCAAAAACTGGCCGACTTTTTGGAGAAGGAAGGCCTCTTTATGATGAATTCCTTCTTCAAAAAACGGCCACAAAGGAAGTAGACCTGGATTAGCCCTGATGGATCCACTAAAAATGAGATAGACTTCATCTTGACGGACAAACGACAAATATCCAATGATGTCTCTGTGATCAACAGGATTAAAACTGGGAGTGATCACCGGATGGTTCGAGGCACATTGAATCTTCGTACGAAAGTCGAGCGGTCCCGCTTAATGAAGTCTATACTCCGACCTACACCTGTCCAATAGCAGAACCCCGATAGCTTTCAACTCGAATTACATAATCGCTTCCAATGCCTGGAAGAGTGCGAATCTTCGAACGATATGAACAACAGGTTCGTGGAAACTGTCCACGCGGTCGGGTCAAAATTCTTTAAGGCCCGTCGCGCTACTAGAACAAAAAAGCTTTCTGACCAGACTCTTCAACTCATGGAGAGGAGAAAGGAAATAACGGTACAGTCTTCAGCCGATTGGTCCGAACTCAGGCAGCTTAATAGACAAATCTCTAAATCTATGCGACGCGATATTCGCCGATTCAATACACTGCGTATTGAAGAGGCGATAGAGCGAAATCGAGGCTCCAAAGTCTTCGCACGAGATTTGTCTATTGGGCAGAGCCAAATGACTAAGCTGAAGACCGATAACGGTACTGTCCTTTCATCCCAGAGTGAGATCTTGGGAGAGGTCGAAAGGTTCTATGGGCAGTTGTACAAATCATCCCTGAATCCTGTTGTCAGCTTGGTCCAAGACCCCAGATCCAAGCTAACTCGGCACTATACCGAAGAAATCCCGGACGTCAGCTTGTACGAGATGGGAATGGCTCTAAAACAATTAAAGAACGGAAAGGCACCGGGAGATGACGGAATTACCACAGAGCTCCTGAGGGCAGGCGGCAAGCCAGTTTTAAAAGCCCTACAGAAGTTGTTTAATTCTGTCATTCTCGGGGGCGACGTTCCAGAGTCGTGGACCAGGAGTGTGGTGGTGCTGCTTTTCAAGAAGGGCGATAAAACGCTCTTAAAGAATTACAGACCCATTTCACTCCTGAGCCACGTGTACAAATTGTTTTCAAGAGTCATTACGAACCGACTCGCGCGCAAGCTAGACGACTTCCAGCCGCCCGAACAAGCCGGTTTCCGAAAAGGTTATAGTACCATAGACCACATCCACACGCTATGCTAGATTATACAGAAGACCGAGGAGTATAATCGGCCTCTGTGTTTTTTTTTTAACGCAAGGTGGACCATGGATGTGGTCGCGCCCGGAAAAAAACGTCCGGGGCGACAGAAGAAGCGGCACGCAACCCCATGGACCCACCCTGCAAACTCCTCTCTTCGCCGTGCGAGCGGGCCACCGGTACCCGATCTTTGACTTCGGTGGCCCGCCCAGCGGTATACCCTTGCGGGCTCCTCTCTTGTCGATGCCCCGACAGCTTTCGCCGTAGGGGCGTCGTCCTCACGCGGTGGCCTCACGTCGGGTGACCGGACAATTCCCCGGTCTGATCACCCGAAGTCTCGGTTAGGGCGGCATCAGGCGCAGATACTCGCGCCTGCGCCGCCCCGGCCACTGGCGGCGGCCCGGGTCCCGGGAATCCACCCCGACCCGTTCCGCGGCCTCCTTCTGCGAGATGACAGCCTCGCAGAAGGCGGCGACCGCGTCCCAATTCCTGATGCTGTCGACCATCACTTTCGCGACAGCCGGCAGCGTCAGGTCGGCACCGATGACAGCGACGAGGTCACAGCGTTGCCGGGCCCAGGTCACGCAGACCTCCAGCGTGTGTTGCGCCGTGTCCTCGTCACTGCCGCACTGGTGGCAGGACGGAGTCGACTCCCTCCTTGCGATCTTGTGCAGGTATTTGCCGAAACACCCATGCCCCGACAACACCTGCACCAACCGGAAAGAGAGGACTCCGTGCCGCCGCTCCATCCACTCCGTCAATACGGGCCGGAGAGCCTCTACGGTAAGAACACCGTGCCTAGGCCTCTCCAGCCGCGTAGCCCAGCGAGCGATGACGTCTCGGCGGGCATCCTCGCGCCAGGTGGCTATCTCGCTAAGCGATGGGGAGCCACCTGCGTCGCGCACTGAGGTCACCCGCCGGTATAGGTTGGAGAGCATCTCCGCCTCTATGTCCCACGGGGGTGTCCCGGCCAACACGCCTGCTGCCTCGGTCGACACCGTGCGGTATCCGCGGATGGCTCTGACCGTCATGATTCTCTGAGGGCACCATAGAAAAGCTCTCAGCCGGAGGGTCAGAGACCTCGCCCACACGGGTGCGCCGTACATGGCCATCGAGCGGATCACCCCCGCATACAGCCGTCGGCCCTCAAAGCTGGGTCCGCCCAGGTTCGGCATGAGCCGTGATAGGGCGGACGCCGCGCCGACCAGCCGGGGAGCAATTCGGCGGCAATGCTCCCAGAACGCCCATCGCCCGTCCAGCACCAGGCCCAAGTACTTCATATGGGCCTGGATACCGATGTGGATGGAGTTGACGACTATCGAGGCGCCGATAGGCGGCCTTACACGGGGCCCATGGAATAGGAGGGCCTCCGTCTTGTTTAGGGCCACCCTGAGCCCCAGCGCCTCGATTCGCCTGACCATCTCCTCGGTGCCGAGAGTGGCCAGGCTCGCCGCCTCTTCGAGTGTCCTGCCCCGGGCTGTGACGAGCGTATCGTCAGCATAGCATATCAAGCTCAGCCCGGGAGGGGAAGATTCCCTCTCAACGCCCAGTCGTACCCGATGTCCCACAGAGTCGGCCCCAGAACCGACCCCTGTGGAACGCCGCACGATAGGGATATTCGATATACATCGATGCATCGAAAACATCGATGTTTACAATGCGATACATCGAATCGATCCGATGTTTTGAAGAGCTATCGAAATACTCGATGTATCGATGTTTTTTCATAAAACATCGAAACGATGATAACCAGTAAATGCCACAAAAAAGCCCTTTTTTTTTTTTAGAAATCTGTTTGATGAGGGACTGTGGAATAGGTATAAATGCCACAAAAAGGACCTTTGTTTTTAGAAGTCAGTTTTACAAGGGATTGGAATAGGTATAAATGCCACAAAAAGACCTTTTTTTTTTTTTTAGAAGTAACACTTTTGATATGACTTTAGAAAAAGTACTCGATGTTTAAAAACATCGATGTTTTTTTCATCCGATACATCGAAAGACATCGATGTACAGTTTCAATTTATCGAATCGAAAAAAACATCGATGTTTTTTCAAAGTGGACACCCCTACCGCACGACATGGGCGTCCGTAAAATGTCCCCTGCGGGACCCGCGCAGAAGACACTGCGCCCCTCCAAATAGTCCGCCACCAGCCGCCTCAGGTACAAGAGCACCCCATGAAACCGGAGCGCCTCCCTGATGCAGCTGAATGGCAGACTATTGAATGGGTTGGCGATGTCTAACGACACCGCCAACAGCATTCCTCCGCCGGCGACAGCCTCCGTGGCCGTCTGCCTCAATCGTAGCAGGGCCCCGATGGTCGAACGCCCCCTTCTAAAGCCGAATTGAACGTCCGACAAATCGGGCCCCACCTCTCCTAGATGCTGGACGATGCGGGCAGCGAGGATGCGCTCCAGCAGCTTGCCCACATCGTCAAGGAGCACGATGGGCCTGTAGGCCGACGGCGAATCCGGGGGCCGTCCCGGCTTTGGCAGGAGAACCAACCTCCCTTCCTTCCAGCACTCACGGAACCGTCCAGACGCCAAGCAAGCGTTGTACAATTTCCTGAGGCGAGGCTCGAGGTGCTCGAGGAGCGACGTCAGCACCCGGACTGGTATTCCGTCCGGGCCGGGGGCCGTGTTGGCGAAACGGATCCTTGCCACAGCCGCCCTCACTTCCGACTCCGTCACGGGCGGAACACTATCGTCAGCCTCCCGGTCTTGATCTGGCGACGCCATGACCGGGGCCGTGTGCTCCAACTGCCGCGGAAACAACTCCTCGACCACCCTACAGAGGAAGTCGGGCTGGAGGGTCTCGGTGAGGAGGGAGCCCTGCGAGCGAAGCTTGTTCAGCGATGCGCGATATGGGCGACCCCAGGGGTCACGGTCGAGACCGTCCAGCATCTCCTGCCAACTCGCACCCTTGGCGGATCGGATGGCCAGCCGAAAGGTAGTCCGCGCACTGCGGTACGCCTCATACAGCTGGCCCTCCCGCTCAGCGTCGCGGTGATGCCGCCGGCTGCGGGTGTAGGACCTTCGGGCACTAATGCACGCCGCACGAAGGTCCGCCAGTCTTGGGGACCACCAGTAGACCTCCTGCCTTGGAGGTAGACGCCGCACCCTGGGCATGGCCGCATCGCAGATCTGCGTTAAAGCACTGCGAAAACGGACAGCCTCAGCGTCCACTCCGTCCGCTGGGGGTGGTGAGGACAGCCACGTGTGAACGATGGCCGCCTCCGCCAGTAGGTCCCTGTCAAGACGACCCACAGCCCACCGCGGAAACGCGGGAGCTCCGTCCACCCTGTTACCCCTACTGGGGCCCCGGGGGGAGACCTCCATCCGGATGTACCGGTGATCGGAAAGGGTCTTCGCTTCCTCCAGGACACGCCAGTTCCTCACCCGTGATGCGAGAGCAGGGCTAGCGAATGACAAGTCCACTATCGACCTGCCCTGCTGCCGCACACACGTGTGCACCGAGCCTCTGTTAAGGATACAGAGGCCCAGTGAAGCCGCCCACTCAACGACCGCCCGCCCGCGAGGGTTCGTCATAGGGGACCCCCACGCCGTGGATTTGTCGTTGAAGTCCCCCAGGACCAGGACGAGGCCCGGTGCCAGTCGCCATATCGAAGCCTCCAAGTTGGTGAGGGAGGCCCCGAAATCGGCCACTCTCCTAGTAGGAGAGAGGTAGACGCTGTAGAGCGTGATCCCCCCCACTCCACCGCGACAAATTCCTCGCCCCTATCCAAAAGGGACAAGGACGGGAAGTGTCGCTGCGTGGAGGTGACGATTGCGACGGGGCGATCAGGCACACCGTACGGTTCCGCGACTACGGCTGCACCAATCGACCACTCCGCCATGGATTGCAGGAGGAGATCCTGCGCTCCAGCGGAGTGGTTGGTGTTGGCCTGCAGGAGGTGAATGGATTCTGCAGCCATTAATGGTCCGTATCCATCACCTCCGCCTCGCCATTGGGCGATCGGGCCGCGCTAGGAGCGAGAGCGGCCATGGTCGAAAGGCCGCCCCGCCCCTTTGGGGCCGAAGCTGAAGGTCTACACGCCCCAGAGCCCATGTGGTGCTTGGCGGGTTTATTGCCCGCCGCACACGCGGGGCAGTGGGGCGGAGCGGCACAAGATGCCGCCACATGCCCGGTCTGACCGCAGCGGAAACACAATCCGCCGCAGTCGAAGCAATTGGTGCATGTTGGCCGGGTGTGCCCGACCGCCATGCACTTGAAGCACCTCGCAGGCCGGTGCTCAAGCACGGTTACCCGCGCCGAGCTCCAGCCCACGAGGAGCCTGCCTGAGCCGGCCAGTTGCCTGACCGACTCCACCGGGCACTGTGCCCAGGCAGCACCTACGCCACCCGGACCGGGGCGAATGGCACCGACCCGGACGGTGTCCATGGGACACCCGGTTTTCAAGGCAATGGCCTCCCGGATGTCTTCCACCGTCACAGAGTCGTCCAGACCCGCGATGCGCATTTCGGCGCACTTGACGGGCCTGGCGATCCTGATGTCACCCTCCTCGGTGAACAAACCTCGCAGCTTCTCAGCTACGTTGTCAGCCGTCTTGGCACCCTCGGCCCCAGGGAACTAGAGGATTCGAGCCCCTGTCCGGGCCTTGCGGGTCCTGGCTTTGACGCCTCTAATATCGGAGACGTCTAGCTCCCGCCGGGCCTTCCTCAAGACGGCCTCGTAGCTGAGGCCCTTCTCGGCCGCCTCAGGCAGCACAGTGATCACCACTGCGGCTGTCTTCGGTGGCTTGAGCCCCTTGCGCGGCCTCTTCTTCTTGCCGCCAGCTCCTGCTTTGGGAGCGGAGACCTCAGCGGCGCGCTTGGCCTCCGCTTTCCTTCTTTGGCCGCGACTCCTCCTGTCGCGCTCGGCTACCTGCCAACCCTGTTCGGGTGCGGTAGTCGTGCCAGACGCGGAGGGCCTCGTCGCAGCCTCGCTAGTCGTCGCCGGCGGTGTCGTTGCGGGCGACTTCAGTGGTCCAGCTGGAGCCGGCGCCGTCTTCCTCCTCAGGGCAAGTCCCTTCGGAGCGGGGCCGGGGCCTTTGGGCTTAGGCCCAGCCGCGGCCGTGGCGTAGCTCCCCACGCGGCCACCCTGACAAGGCAGCGGGGCGGGGGCTAGTGCCGCATATGGCCGCTTATCTGCGGCAAGAGGCGGCCGGACACGTGGTTCTGGTGGCAGCCTTGCCTCCAGAACGGCGAAGCGCGCATCGACGATTTTGCCCACTGCGTCGATTATGGCGCGCAGGGACTCGTCCAGCAATCCCCCCACCGCAAGCAGCGGGGTCGGCATTGGGGTTAGCGCCATCGGTTGGGCCTCCACCGGGGCCCGCTCCGGGACGCTTGGCGACTGCGTCGCCACGGCGGGAGCCGTCCTCCTCGCTACAGGGACGGGAGTCGGCTCGACGGCCGTAACGGCCTCAGCCGGCGGTGTGCCCTCTGCAGCGGGAGGCGTCCCCCTCGCCACGGGCACGGGTTTCGCCGCAGCAGCCGTTTTGCGCGACCTGGTCGACGGCTTTGGCACAGGCGGCAGGAGGTGGTCCACTTGGGCCCGCAGGTCGGCTATGTCCTTGGCCAACAAGCGGTTTACCCGCCGCACCCCCGCCAGCTCGTCCCCCAACTGCTGGTTTAAGTCCCGCAGGCCTGCGACCTCGCCACTAAGGCGGGCATTTTCGGCCTGCAGGTCCGGGGGGTCGTCGCTCACGCGGGCAGCAGGTACCACCTCACGCCGAGGAGTCGTCGACCGTCCTCCTGCTACTGCGGCCCCTCGCCCTCTGCGAGAGGCCGGCACCTTCGGTGGAGGCATGGTGGTCACGCTTCCCTCGGTGTCGGCGCCCGAGCTGCCTCCCTTGCTCAGGGGGCGCTTTCGCACCTGCGAGGGGAGGGCCTCCTCCCTGGTCGTCACAGCCGCCGCCGCAGGACGCGGCAATGACCTAGCGGCTTCCGACCCGCTGTCTTCTCTGGACGGCCCTGCGGATACACCGCCCTCGTCTATCTTAGCGGCAGATCCGCTGCCCTCGTCTACGGACGGCTATGCGACGTCACTGTCGCCCTCGTCCGTAGACGGCTCTGCAGCAATTCTGCCACCGTCCTCCTTTTCAGCGGCGGCAGCCTCTCTGCGCGCTCGCCGCTCCTCCATCCGCCTTTTGTAGCTCAGGCCATTGCCCCGAGTCTTTCGAGGTGACTTCCTCTTCTTCTTTTGGGCCTCCACGATTTGTGCCGGGCCCTCGGCGGACGCCTCAAGTCCAGAGGACGAGGCGTCGTTGTCAGTTTTGCGTTGGCTTGACAAGGCCGTGGTGTGAGAATCACAGGGATTCCCGTCGGTTTTTAAAGGTTTTAAATTTGAGGTATCCATATGATTCCCACGAGTATGGAAGACTCATCGTCGACCCGAGCAGAGATTCCTGTACTCGGGCAAGCCTACATTTACCAATCAGGGGGGCAGCCGGTACCCTGGCTGGAGCGTGCTAACGACAGAATAACCCATCTGCCATGCATCTTCTCGCCGCACGCCAGAACTTAAGATTCTGGGTGATTACCGAATTCGAATATATGTACATTCGAAATTCTTTATAGAGTTTGTCTTCCTCGCGGTCCGGGCGGTTAAGCCAAGACCCTCGCTCCTGAAACTAAGACAAGCAAAGAATCAGGTTTACGATTTATCGATGGTGGCACATGCCTGCCCAGCCCTCAAGTGAATGAGTGACTGAGCCCGTCGAAGATTCGCGTCCGGTCGCCCTCTACGAGTAGAGGGCTAGGAGCGAATCAGGGCTTCCCAAACAAGGGTACCCCCCCTAGCGCCAGATATTTGCTACGGGAGGCAATCCTACAGAATGATCTGGGGGACTGCCGCCTGCACCCAGGGTACACCACGTGGAGGTTTCTGACATCGTACCCCATCGGCCTCTGTGTCTAGCGTTTGTGGATTATGAGAAAGCCTTTGATTCTGTCGAAACTTGGGCAGTGCTGCAGTCCCTTCAGAGGTGCCAAATTGACTATCGATATATCGAAGTGCTGAAGTGTTTGTATAAAGACGCTACTATGTCAGTCCGCATCCAGGATAAGAGTACAAAACCGATCCAGCTGCAGAAAGGCGTGAGACAGGGAGACGTTATCTCTCCGAAACTGTTCACCACTGCGCTGGAAGATGTCTTCAAGCTCTTAGACTGGACCGGACTCGGCATCAACATCATTGGCGAATACATCACTCACCTTCGATTCGCAGATGATATCGTAGTCATGGCAGAATCCCTGGAGGACCTTGGCACCATGCTCAATGACCTCAGCAAGGTCTCCCAACTAGTAGGGCTGCAAATGAACATGGACAATACGAAAATCATGTCTAATTCCCATGTCATTTCTGTACCGGTCCTGGTTGGGAATGCGATTCTCGAAGTTGTCGATCACTATGTTTACCTAGGACAAACAGTCCAATTAGGTAGATCCAATTTCGAGAAAGAGGTCAGCCGACGAATCCAACTCGGCTGGGCAGCGTTCGGGAAACTTAGGAGGATCTTCTCGTCTAATATGCAGTGTCTAAAAACAAAGGTTTATAACCAGTGTGTGTTACCAGCGATGACTTACGGCACTGAAACGTGGTCTCTAAATGTCGGCTTCATAAAAAGGCTCAAAGTCGCTCAGCGTGCTATGGAGAGGGCTATGCTCGGTATTTCTCTACGTGATAAAATCCGGAATACGGAAATCCGTAGAAAAACGGGTGTAACCGACATAGCCCGAAGAATTAGCACGTTGAAGTGGCAATGGGCAGGTCACATCGCTCGACGAACCGACAACCGTTGGGGAAAAAAGGTTCTCGAGTGGCGACCACGAATCGGACGACGCAGCGTAGGACGACCCCCCACTCGGTGGACTGATGACCTCATCAAGGTCGCAGGAAACCGTTGGATGCAGGTGGAATAGGACCGTTATAGATGGCATTCTCGTGGGGAGGCCTATGTCCAACACTGGACGTTTACGGGCTGATAGATGGATGGATTTATAAGAATTTGTGTATACAACTGTTGGTAAACCAAATAAATAAATAAGTATGCCGCGATTTTCCGTCTTCAACATATAGCTTATTTGACGAGACTAACAATGATATAAACCTCGCTTAGTAGGGAGCATACACGATATTATTACAGGGAAATATTGGCAGTGACGTCCCTATTATCGGGGTTGAAAATTGTGGCGCGAAATAGTTAAAAACTAAAATAAGGGAGATTCTACGGTGCTTATAGCGACATCTCAAGCCTAAATTTGTACCGGTGGGTGAAATCAAAAACTATCCAATTTGAGAGCCCTTGACGCTCATTCAGTGTGTTCAGACAAAATTCTGAAAGCCATCTGCGGTTGCAACTATACAGATACACAAAAAAAGGGAAAGATTAATAAAAAAAAAGTTAAAACATTGAGTATAACTGTTAATTATTCACGTATATACCCTTGTCAATCAATTCTGTAACAATTGTTGAGTTTTCAATCAAAATGTTCATGTTGCTGCTAAACCAGAAAATTGTTGATTGACATTTGAACTGTTGCCAACTTGAGATTTATATTGGATGAGTTATAACTTCGGAATGATTACAGCTGGTTATATCTTGTTAGTATAACTAATGACGCCATTTTGAACACATGTTATTTTCTACTTTTATTAATGGTTGAGCATATGAAAAATTTGGAATATATAGTACATTATTCGCGTGTCCCTTCCTTACTGCTGGATATTGTAAGAGTAACTAAAATAAAATCACTGCAAAAGGAGAAAATTGGCAACTGAGCCGTAAGTAAAGCAATCTGCCCAGAGTGGTATAGAAGGCATTAGCCTTCTATTAAGCTTTATTATCACCAATGAAGCTTGTAAAATAAAAATAATTATCTTTATTGCGATGAAATTTGCTTTTACTAATCCAGTATTGATAAAATTTATAAATGCTTTCGAGAATTATTACCAGTTCCAGCATCTAGACTCGATCGCCATCACTTTCTGGGGCCTTCATGATCATACATAGGATCTTATCGATACCATCACAGGAGAGTCCTCTTACAGTCACACAGGCTAATCGCCCACATCAATGCTCGCCACAAAGTCGTCCATCAGACAAACATTATTACATTAAAATATTGAATATAATCGAAGTAGTATCGAATTTCCATGCCAAGTATAGTGCGGTCGACTATCAAGTAGGAATTATCGCATCTATTAAGATGGTGAGGGTTAATACGATAGATTGTGGGACCATCTTTGCTTATGAGCTGTTCGGGTGAGTTGTTACCAGCCTGTTAAAAAAAGAGTTCCTGCGCTTCACTTAATTATATGTTTATTGTGTGGGGTGTTTTAAAATAAAATAGTACCTATTATAATAATATCATATCAGTTTATAATAACCTTTTTCATAAACTCGGACCATAGGCTGTAAAAAAAAACAAAATTAAAAATTGTCTATAAATATTCCCGCCAAAAGTTTTATTATTCAATTTCTACCATAAACTTAGTATGTAGGTTTTATAAATCTAATAGAGATATTTAATAGACTATAACGCATTATGCATAGAGCAACCTTGTCTATGATTATGTAGCTATGTAATATTAATAACTAGACGTATAATCAATATGGTACAAATGGGTCTCCATGTCATGGCTGCTGCTCTATTTTTACAGGCTGTGGGCACACTGAGCTTGTTATTCAAGAGCTGTATGTAAAACTTGAATTGAATCTTCTTTCAATTGTTGGCTAGTTTTATTATAGTTGATGTGTACGAACTGAAGCACATAGGCACATAGTCGCCTTGTATGACACCCGCAGGCAAAGAAAGGGGTGATGACATGTTGTGTTATCTATTATTACGTCTTGGAATTCTTTCAGAAGACTGAACCTAGTGTTTTATCGACTTTCACGATATCAGTGCCTGTACAGCAGTAGACAGGCTGCACTTTCATCCATTTATCAAATTATCAACGAGTGGAAGGATGTAGGTACCGAGGGAGACCGAGACTAACCTACCTAGACCAGATCGGTCATGTACTGAAGGAAGGTGGAGTCAAGAGTCTCCGAAACCGGCGAGCGTGTATGAAGAGAATTATGAATGTTGAGGAAGCGAGTGAAGTATGCAGAGATAGAGTTCTCTGGCACTCTGTTCTCTCTGCCTACCCTGCAAGGGATATGGCGTGATGATATGTATGTATGTATGTATATATCAACGATTTCTTCTAAATATCATCATCTCAGCTCAAATTCGTCCCACTAATGGGTTTGACCCACCTCCATTGTGAAGGGTTCAGTAGCTTGGATAACAGGGTCGTGTCATCGTCTAATATAATTTTAACTGTAAAGTTAAAGTATTAAAATCTGTATAATGTGTAATCATTGTCCGGTAGATGGCACACGTCTGCCATTTAGACGACAAAATAATACAAGCCGCAAATTGATTGTTATATAACCGCGCACTCTTGTATAAGAGGTAGGACGATTGGAACGGCTTTCCAATAGGAGTAAGTTTGAGTCCCACATGTGACATAAATTTTTTACTCGTAGATAATTTTTTATCTCTTAGTCATTTACAACACCCACGAGGAAGAAAGGGGGTGGTGAATTGTATTCTTACTCCGTCACCATAAGGTTATGAGGGATGATGGTGAAACATAAGTTTATTAGGAAACATCTGCTGCCTGATTTGCTAGTCCAATATTAACTGTTTTTTACGAATCTCATGGGTAAGTAAAAGGGTGTCAGCACCTTTTAATCTTAGCCGGTCATCAAACGAGCGGATTAATATTGTCATCATATTTTTTACGGGCCGGTCCGTCTCGGATAGTACCACACTCTCGCAGAAAATCGGTATCTAAGCAGTGGCAATCATGCTGTTGCGTTTCATTCGATGAACGAGAGAGCCGGAAACCTAAATTTCTGGGTGGGTTTTGGTACCAACCAAAACCCACGGCAAAAGCAGCGGCTTAGCTATTCACCTGGTTTGCAAAGGTCGATAAGCGACACTTACCTTCAAGTGTGCTGCTTTTTTGCCACCGTAAGCAATAAAAAATTTAATAATATTGGTTCACTCCAAGTGCACCACTGTCCTTATGTCACTATGTTACGGTAGCGCCTCACAATCTGTTATTCACGTCGATGACAGCGGACGGGATTTGTTTAATTGTGATGTCTGTCTGTGTCACTGTCTACTGCACTGTTAACAAAGCATCAACCCATTACTGTCACATTAATGATCACAAACTTCTAATAATCGATATGGAGCGGAAATGTTATCTATGGAAAATTAAAATAATTCAATATTTTATCGATCTCCATTGCTCGACAAAGACGTTCTTAAGGATAAGGACTTGACTGCCTCGTTAAGGAGGCGGTTTGGTGATTAAGGTTGATGTTATAATTGTCACTGCAGAGTGCATTCTATTGATCCCTTCATCATCACATGCAGAACTTGAATTAGAAAACCAGTTCCAACTACTTTACTTATATATTTGGTTATTACTACGGTTATGAACTGAAGACATAGTCCTAACAAAATGGAATCTATGTGATCTCATCGAAGATATACAGAAGCTTTATGTGTATGTTAAAATTAAAGAAAATATATAACTTAAAACTTGTTAGCGGGGGATTTTTGTAGGATTAATACTTATTTAAGATAAGTATTTGCGATGTGGTCAGCCGTGACCAAGACAGTTAACAGACACTTAAACACATCGAGGCAGGTCTGCCTTGACTTGTCAATAAAGTGCCATTAATATCAATAAAATTCATAAACGCTTATAAACTCTTTATTATTTTAAATCAGTTTTCGTTTCCGTATGGTGATAGAGTAAAAATATAATTCATCAATCCTATCTTACCCGTGGGTGATCATAAGAGACGATTAAAGGACGAAATTAAATGGTGTTTCTACAAAAGAAAGGAAAACTCATAATAAAACCCTGTACTAACCCGTCTGATCAGTATAGTATAGGAAATTTCCCTTCTTGCTGTGGAGGAGGCTCGAGCCCAGTAATGGGACATTTATGAGCTCAGACAAAATAAGTATTCTCTAGAATTGGTTAAATCAACATTTTATTCTCTTCAATAATTTTTTAATCTAAATTTTATACAACCTCTTAATTTCTCCTGGGAGTTTTAAAGTCTATCCAGGAGAGTAGGCGGTATCTTCCTTCTCTCCGCCAAACGTAGTAATTACCATATTCATTCATTTCTAGGGGAGGTCTACATTACGGCCACTCCCGCTCCTAGCGCGATCCGATCGCCCGCCGGCGAGGGGGAGGTCATGGATACAGCCCGTTAATGGCTACAGAATCCATGCACCTCCTGCAGGCCAACACCAACCACTCCGCTGGTGCGCAGGATTTACTCCTGCAATCCATGGTGGAGTGGTCAATTGGTGCAGCCGTAGTCGCGGAACCGTACTGCGTGCCTGATCGCCCCAATTGGGTGGTCAGCCGAAACGGAACTGCGGCAATCGTCGTCTCCACGCAGCGGCACTTCCCGTCCTTGTCTCTTTTGGATAGGGGCGAGGAATTTGTCGCGGCGGAGTGGGGAGGGGTCACGCTTTACATCGTATACCTCTCCCCTACCAGGAGAATGGACGATTTCGGGGTCTCCCTCACCAACCTGCAGGCCTCGATATGGCGACTGGCACCGGGCCTCGTCCTGGTTCTGGGGAGCTTCAACGCCAAATCCACGGCGTGGGGGTCCCCTATGACGGACGGCCGCGGGCAGGTGGTCGTTGAGTGGGCGGCTTCACTGTGCCTCTGTGTTCTTAACAGGGGCTCAGTGAATACGTGTGTGCGGCAGCAGGGCGGGTTGATAGTGGACTTGTCGTTTGCTAGCCCCGCTGGCTGGAACTGGCGTGTCCTGGAGGAGGCGGAGATCCTGTCGGACCACCGGTACATCCGGATGGAGGTCTCCCCCCGATATCCCGGTAGGGGTCACAGGGCGGACGGAGCTCCCGCGTTTCCGCGGTGGACTGTGGGTCGTCTTGATAGGGACCTACTGGCGGAGGCGGCCATCGTTCACACGTGGTTGTCCTCACCACCCCCAGCGGACGGAGTGGACGCTGAGGCTGTCCGCATTCGCAGTGCGTTAACGCAGATCTGCAATGCGGCCATGCTCAGAGTGCGACGGCGTCTACCTCCAAGGCAGGGGGTCTACTGGTGGTCCCCAAGACTGGCGGACCTTTGTGCGGCCTGTATTAGTGCCCGAAGGTCCTACACCCGCAGCCGGCGGCGTCACCGCGACGCTGAGCGGGAGGGCCAGCTGTACGAGGCGTACCGCAGTGCACGGACTGCCTTTCGGCTGGCCATCCGAGCCGCTAAGGATGCGAGTTGGCAGGAGATGCTGGACGGTCTCGACCGTGACCCCTGGGGTCGCCCGTATCGCGCATCGCTGAACAAGCTTCGCTCGCAGGCCCCCACCCCTCACCGAGACCCTCCAGCCCGACTTCCTCCGTAGGGTGGTCGAGGAGCTGTTTCCACGGCAGTCGGGACACACGCCCCCGGTCATGGCTTCGCCAGATCAAGACCGGGAGGCCGACGAGAGTGTCCCGCCCGTGACGGAGTCGGAAGTGGGGGTGGGTGTGGCGAAGATTCGTTCCGCCACCACGGCCCCCGGCCCGGACGGAATACCAGTCCGGGTGTTGACATCACTCCTCGAGCACTTCGAGCCTCGCCTCAGGCAACTGTTCAACGCCTGTGTGACGTCTGGACAGTTCCCTGAGTGCTGGAAGGAGGGGAGGTTGGTTCTCCTGCCAAAGCCGGGACGGATCCCGGATTCGCCGTCGGCCTACAGGCCCATCGTGCTCCTTGACGATGTGGGTAAGCTGCTGGAGCGTGTCCTCGCTGCCCGCATCGTCTCGCACCTGGAGGAGGTGGGGCCCGATCTGTCAGACGCTCAATTTGGGTTTCGGAGGGGGCGTTCGACCATCGGGGCCCTGCTACGCCTGAGGCAGATGGCCGCGGAGGCTGTCGCCGGCAAAGGAGTGCTGTTAGCGGTGTCGTTAGACATCGCCAACGCATTCAATAGTCTGCCATTCAGCTGCATCAGGGAGGCGCTCCGATTTCACGGAGTGCCCTTGTACCTGAGGCGGCTGGTGGCGGACTATTTGGAGGGCCGCAGTATCCTCTGCGCGGGTCCCGCAGGGGACATTGTGCCGATGCCCATGTAGCGCGGCGTTCCACAGGGGTCGGTTCTGGGGCCGACTCTGTGGGACATCGGGTACGACTGGGCGTTGAGAGGGAGTCTCCCTCCCGGGCTGAGCTTGATATGCTATGCTGACGACACGCTCGTCACAGCCCGGGGCAGGACACTCGAAGAGGCGGCGAGCCTGGCCACTCTCGGCACCGAGGAGATGGTCAGGCGAATCGAGGTGCTGGGGCTCAGGGTGGCCCTAAATAAGACGGAGGCCCTATTATTCCATGGGCCACGCGTAAGGCTGCCAATCGGCGCCTCGTTAGTCGTCAACTCCATCCAGATCAGTATCCAGGCCCATATGAAGTACTTGGGTCTGGTGCTCGACGGGCGATGGTGGATGGTCATAGTAACCATCCCAAATAAATTCTTAATTAAAAAATTAAATTAAGTAGTATAGAGATTTAAGTGTATTTAGATAGATGGCGTTATTACACAAAGAAGACACCTTATGGCTGTATGTTTTTCGTGTCTGGAGAGATGTTGTGGCATGCCAATTTGTCTGTCATATAAGATTGAAATATTCAAGTTAATATATATAAAAATTAAGCTTGAGCATTTATCATAAGTCCTATCTTTATTATTTCTTATCACTAAATTGGCTGTATAGACAACGTCTTTCAATGTACAGTGTGAACATTACCCGAAGCCCTATATTTCGTTCTTTAGAAAATAAAGTATATCGGCCACAACTGGGCTTTTAATCTACTGTATGACAAGGTTGTTATTGTATCTACTTTGTTACTAAGAAGGTAGTTGATAAAGATCTGTTTACTGTGAGCGAGTGACGTACTAGGGAGGGACATGAAGGAAGCGTATTGTGTCGATATCTGAGCTCCATCTGTAACGTGTCCTACACGCGGACGACGAAGGTAAGCGGATGTGGCAAATATATATATGAACTTGTGACGTCCTATACATGTACAGGATGATTTTATAACGAACTTTCTATAATTTTTTCTTCTAATATTTTATATGCGGATACGAGTTTGCTCGTTCATTATTTACTAGCAATAACCGCGTTGCTTTGTATTAATGTGTGTAGATTTTTAATATTTTTTCCATGTCTCGGGAATGATATTTTTTTTATTAGATGAAATATAGTCAATTGTATCTTTTTGTTGTGTATACATATATATATATATATATATGAACTTGTGACGTCCTATACATGTACAGGGTGATTTTATAACGAACTTTCTATATTTTTTTCTTCTAATATTTTATATGCGGATACGAGTTTGCTCGTTCATTATTTACTAGCAATAACCGCGTTGCTTTGTATTAATGTGTGTAGATTTTTAATATTTTTTCCATGTCTCGGGAATGATATTTTTTTTATTAGATGAAATATAGTCAATTGTATCTTTTTGTTGTGTATACATATACATATATATATATACATATATATATATATATATATATATATATATATATATATATATATATATATATATATATATATAATACTAAGGAAATAATCAATGTATTGAAGGCGACCTTATAAACATACAATTAACGAACATAAATTGTATCCAGATCCGGAATAACAATTTATGGATCGTACAAAGTATTGTTCTGCGGCCAAATTATTTCTCTGTGGTGGTGCCTATGAATACTACCAACCCTTCAGTGCTCGTAGGTTTCGTAAAAGATGTCTGAGAATCTTCGACCTGGGTCAACTCTATTTAAAGTTGCCTCGTCAATAACTATATTCTCAAGGAGGTTTGACATAAGACAGGTTTCAATCATTAAACTATTGCTAAAACTTTTGCAATATTTATAATAGAAAAAAATATTTATTGGGTCGACCCTAAGTAATTTGAATAAGTGCAGGATGATGATGATGATGATATAGTATTGTTTTACGAGAGAACAGTTCAGACAGAAGCTACATTTGGCACGAGTGTTCGATATCTTAATAACAACGCTATCTGGGTACACCTTTATAATATCAGTTATGATTTTGTGTTCTCTCTGCCTACCCTGCAAGGGATATGGCGTGATGATATGTATGTATGTATGATTTTGTATGCATTTATATTATGACTATTATTTTAAAATGGGCAGCTTACTTTGCTCGCGAATATCGTAAAAGACGACTAAGAGCTTTATATCGACCTGGGGCCGACTTTAACTGATGCTGTTTTGTCAGCGATTATATTCTCAAGGAGAGTTGGTATTAGGCAGGCGATTGGTCATAAAACTATTAACAATAACTTTTGCAACATGTCCGTATACATACTGCGTCGACCTCAAGTTATTAACTTATTAAGATAAAAGCAGGAGAATGATGGTTTTAAAATGGGCAAAGACTCGAACATAACTAGTTATAAATCAATCATCAGTTAATAGTTTAAAAGTTGTAATAGATACGTTCACTAAGTATATAATATGAAAAACTTTTACTTCCTAAGATATGCTTTTTATTGATCCGAGGACACGCCGCCTAAACTGTCCAGGGCGGCAGAAACGGTGTGCCATCATATAATCTGCAGTACAGTACCGCTCTATGGTCGTTTCGACGGAACCCTGGAACGTGGTCCGTATACTCAAAGGGCTGTCCGATGTGTTAATTTTTCGAATACTCAGACATACTACCCATGAAGTGAAATTTGATAAAAAACATAACTTTATGCAATAAAAATAAATTTATATTTGAAATCAACCTGTATATGAGTTACATACATAGAATGCGTAGTATACAAACACAAGTAAAGAATATACTTCATTATCATTTGAGTTTGGTACAAGTATCTGTGTCTATGAGTAGGGTCCATTGTGTTTTTGACCGCAAACTACGCAACATACCACTATAAAAGGTCCATGAGTCTACTTCAGTCCTATACAATACATTGCGGGTTGAAATTCCAAGATTAATTTCAGTTTACCTTTGTGATAAAGTCAAATCATTTTTGGAGTTTACTCCTCAAGAATCGATTTTCATATAAGGCGCTCGGTATGAGAAAAATTTTAGGAGTAAAATCTAGTAATCGAATGACCTCGTTACGTTTTTGGTGCGCAACCTATTCTGCGTACCTTTCACTTTCTGACGTGAGATAATACTTCACTGAACAGTTTTAATAAATGTAAATAAAAATATATATATTATTTTTAGTCAAATGAGCTTTTTTTGCGCCTGTTTTGATAATCGTACTTAAGGAGTAAACTCCAGTCGTGCGTCGGAGCTGACACACACAATATTTTTTATTTATTTATAAGTCTTGTGTTGTCTATTCTGTGTGGTAGCGGCTACGAATACTACCAACCCTTACTTTGCTCGTGGATGTCGTAAAATACGACTAGGAGCCTTATAAACGACTTGGGCCAAACCCATCTGATGCCGTTTAGTTAATGTTAACCATTACATTCCTAAGGAGGTTAGACTGTAGGTCTGGCAGGCAGCCGGTCATAAAACTATTGTCAATAACTTTTACAATATATACTATGAAAAAAGAGTACATATTGTATAGACCCCAAGTAATTGGGATAAGAGTAGGAGAATGATGATGATAAGTCTTGTGAGGGCATTTAAATTATTTAAATATTACAATTTTGTCTGAATTTTTTCTACTAATCTGCCACTGGATTGGAACGTGGCTGCAAGTTGAGAAGTTTAAGCACGAAACCTAGCTGGGTTATTATTTTTTGCTGATTTTTTTTATACTAAATTGTTTACAATATGTAAACAATATTGTATTAAGTATTAGCTCAAGTGCCATTTCTTTTAGACCTGTGTATTTTCTTTCTTTTTTATATATAATGCAAAGAATTATAGCTGGACACTATCCCACAGGTGAGATTCAATGGTCTTGACGGACCCAGTAGACTGAAAAAATAATATTTGCCACCGATTTTCCTCGAGATTTGTAAGAGATGACTGTGAAACTTATGCCAACGGTATCAAAGAATGAGTACCGGTGATCAGCCTAATAGGTGATGCGGATTTTATAACATCAGACTCCGCACCTCACAAACGCACAATTACCACATACTACATTCAGACTCAGAGATTAGAACAAACATTTGTGGATGGCACAAAATATTGTTCTGTGTGGGTTTGGAATCTAGGACAATTAATACTCAATCAGTACGACTACGTAATCTGTGCAGACAATATCTTGGCAACAAAATCATCTGTGACTATGTAATACATTTCCCCACATTATCAAGTGCAGGGTCGTCAATGTTTGTAAATAAAGCGGTCGCTTAGGTGGGCGGGCTGCCCACGGAGCGACGTCAGGAATAGCCCGAACAGGATACCGCCAATTCGACAGCGCCCGACGCGCGACCGAAATAGACGTCTAACATCCGTCATTAACCAATCTATACTTTGCGGCGATAAAATGCTGCTCGATACATATTTTGCGTAGGAGATAAGCTTTTAAATTATTAAGACTTCACATTCGATGTGTTAGGCTATTAATAAAAATGGCTGCGCACTCTCTTGATGATTTTAACGCATGAGTATTGCCGTTTACATACATCATCTGTGGTGACGGAGTAAGATCTCTCCGTGGGAGATCGTAGGAGACGACTAAGAGATATAAAACGCATATGACATCTATGCAAGAGAAGTAAAACTCGAAACAAAACCCTATACTAACATGTCTGACCAGCGTGGTATAGTAGGTTTATTGCCCTCCCATTATGGAGGAGGCTCGAGCCCAACAGTGGGACATATATAAGCTGAGGTGATGATGATGATGAACGGATGAGTATAATCGTTTATATACACTTGTCTAATAATAATAAAGTTTTTAGTTTGATTACCACACGTGGGATTTGAAGTCACGTCTATTACCAATCTGATTATCCGTTTCAACCGCAATGCTATTTTGTCCAGATTAAGTACTTACTCAAGTGTGGGTACTTACGTATGATAACCAAATTGTGACTCGCATTATCGTTTTAACGGGAGTTTTACACTTCATCTATTAGAAAAAAATTACAATGTGTACCTATTTAATACTTCCCTTACACATTTATTCAATCATCTACCTATCTACATTTATTGTTTTATATACACTTTCCCAAGGTGGAATATATTTATTTCAATCCCGTTTGGAGGCTCACGATTAAGCAGTTCGCCATGTGATATGATGTAACTGTATTTCATAAACTTGTACAATACTTAGCAAGCTAGGTAATTTGGTAATCGAACGAAGGGATAAGAAATTATTATTACACAAATATAGTATTTCTGCCAGAATATGGTACTACACCAGACGCCAGAGCCATCTATGACAGCAGACGGAAAATTATCACCAGTCTGACTTCGTCCATCACATCTAAATACAATGACAAAATAGCTATAGTTTTAGTATATTAAGTTTATATTCTTTAAATGTCTTTTAAATATTTGAAGGAAAGGGGTGGTGAGATATTATATACCCTACAGCAATTTCAATCACTACTTACCCACTCACTATAAAATTCTTTAGAGAAAACTTTAAAAAAATATCATGGTGCAAGCGTCAATTTAGCGTTGCCAACTACGCAAAAAGTCAAAGTCGGTAAGTGGTTTCGTTAGTCGTCCCTCGGGAACGTTCTTTAAGGTTGACTGAGCACTACGTGAATGACTAACTGTGAATTTAATATATTTCGTATTTGAAAATATCACTAATATTTACTATAATGATAGTATCAGTTGGTAGGCAGTGATCTAGTTGTACCACTGGTATATCAATCCATGAGCTGTAGGAACACTTACCATCTGGTGTTTAGCTTACTTGTTTGCCACCATAAGCAATAAAATAACTGTGATCGTCATTTGATGGGTTTATTGTCATTACGTTACGTTTGGCGAGTACTTACTACCATACGAAGTATGAGCACTTCGAATTTCTTATTATTGAGACGATAATGGCTCAAGCCTCCTTCGCAATAGGAGGGATTTTATTATACCGTGCTGGTGAGATGAGTTGGTATAGTTTTAATATGAGTTTTGGTGGTGGCAAACGAGCAAGCAGCACACCTGATGGTAAGTGACACTATCGCTCATGGACCTTTGCAATACCAGGGCACAGCTAGGCCGCTGCCAACCGTGAAGAAAGTGCTCTTCTTAAACCTCGTTCAAAAAAGGACATGTCATAGCGCTCGGGAAACACGGCAGCAGGTAGTTCATTCCAGATCTTGCACGTACGTGGTAGAAATGATCGCTGAAAACGTACAGTAGACGTCCGTATCGTTTCCAGGTGAAATGGATAAACCCTGCTGCGGTGTCGAGTGGTACGGTGATAAAATGGTGACGGTGGTACCAAGTCAAATATTTCCTCAGAGCACTCCCCGTGAAAGAGCCTGTAGAGTACACAGAGAAACCCAAAGTCTCTCCGGCTCCCCAATGACTCCAGTCTTTCCGTGAGATTGGGATCACCGACGATTTGAACAGCACGTCTTTGCAGGGAGTCAAGTGGGTCTAGCTGATATTTGGGCGCGCCTGCCCAGAGATGTGAGCAGTACTCCACATGAGAGCGGACTTGTGCTTTATATAGCACAAGATGTTGTCTTGGTGTGAAGTACCGCCTGGCTCTGTTCAGGACGTCCACCTTTCTATTTGCCAATTTGGCTTTGTCCTCCAAATGACTCCCAAACTGGACTTTGCTCGATAGTTCGACGCTGAGGATCCCAATACTCTCGGCAATTTGGAGAGTTACTCCTTGGAACTGAGGCGCCATGACAAACGGGTCCTTCTTTGCAGTGAACGCGCAAACTTGTGTCTTAGTGGGATTGAACTGAAATAAGTTCCGTTCACCCCATTTCGAGGCTCGCCCCAGAGAGCGCTCGACTTTAGACACAAGTTGAGTCCTTCTTTCCTGTAATATACTCCGAGGGATATTCTGATGCTCGGTATACCGCTCGTCACCTGTGCTGTCATCCGCATAGCAATGCATATTCTCTATAGAGAGCATGTCATTGATATGCAGGATAAACAGCGTCGGGGAGAGCACCGAGCCCTGTGGTACACCAGCGTTAATGGTCATGGTATCGGAGCAAGAGCCATCGACGACGACTTTTATACTCCGATCATCCAGGAAGCTGGCGATCCATTTACAGAGTCCCTCGGGGATTCCATAAGAAGATAGCATCGATAGAAGGGCTCCGTGCCAGACCCTATCGAACGCCTTTGCGATATCTAGGCTGAATGCTAGCGCCCCACCCTTGCCCTCCAAAGCCTTTGCCCAACGGTGTGTAAGGTACACAAGAAGATCACCAGCCGATCGACCATGTCGAAAGCCATATTAGCGATCACTGATCAACTGGTGATCCTCAAGGTACTGCAGAAGCTGGCGGTTTATAATTTTCTTCATTACTTTGGAGAGCAAGGATGTTATCGCAATCGGCCTGTAATTCGATGGGTCCGCCCGGTCTCCCTTTTTAGGGATCGGGTGGACTTGGGCGACCTTCCACGAAGATGGAACCCTATTAGTATCGTAGGAAAGTCGGTATAGGCGCGTGAGGACGGGGGTTAACTCAGGGGCGCACGTTTTTAAGACCACTGCAGGGATGCCATCCGGCCCACTCGACTTATGGACGTCTAAAAGCCGCAGTTCCCGCCTGACCGTTCGCTGCGAGATACGGATTTCAGGTAGAGAGCTGTCACACCTTGGAATGGTAGGTGGTGTGGCAGCTCCCGCGTTCAAAGTCGAGTTACAGGCAAAGAATTGACCTAAAAGATCGGCCTTCTCCTTTGCGCTGTAGGCTAGGCTTCCATCGCTTTTCTGTAGTGGTGGGAGATTGGACCGGCAGAAGTTGCCTTGGGCAGCCTTGGCGAGCGACCAGAATGCACGACTCCCAGCGGGTTAACTCTCCAATCGCTCACCAATTCTGGCAACATGCCATTCTGCCTTGGCACTGGCAATAGCTTTCTTACTAGATCTAGAAGCGGTGTTACATTTTCGCTTCACCTTTCTGACGTTCGGGTCTTGACCAAGGGTGGCTGCGGCCGCCGATGGGTATTTTGGTATTCAGGATGAATAAATTCATCTCCGTAACAACCGTTTCGGTAACGCAGTCCGCACAAACGCCAGGGTCCTCAGAGGCGAAGCAAAGCCGCTTCCATGGGTAGGATGCGTAAAACTCACGAAGTCCATCCCAATCTGCTGACTTATATTGCTAGACTCTGCGAGTCCCAGTCACTGTAGAGCGATTAGGCCTCGCAACAGGGGCTCTGCTACGGATCAGCCAGTGGTCAGATGACCCAAGAGGGGCTTCGACCACTATCCGGTATCCTTGCTGGTGTGTAGTCAGCAGAAGATCCAGTAAAGAAGACTCATGGCTCTCAATGTCAGGGACACGGGTGGGCTGTGTCACCAGTTGTGAGAGTCCATAGGCCGTGACCATATTGAAGAGATATCGACCCTGGAGGTCAGTGGCTCGAGACCCCCACCACTCTTTATGATGAGCGTTGAAGTCTCCAAGAAACCATCTCCGCTGATGGACACTGCTCCAATATTTCATCAATCCCCATTGGACGTTCTCAAATAACTGAGTTGACCCCGAATCATTGCCATGCGACCTGTAGAGGCACGTGTAGATGCGGGTAAACACTCCTTAGTCTACGCGCAACCACAAGATTGACAGGTCATCATGTTCCAGGGCCCGAAGCCGGCGATAACAGATACCACCCGAATGAACACGCACACCCCAGATTTACGACGGAAGGAGTGCTCCAACTCGTAGCCGACCCCGGCTTAGTAGTAGTAGTTAAGGTATGAAATATCATCCGGAGCGCCTATCTGTGTCTCCGTTAAAAAGAGCAAGGCAGGCCGCGCCGTCTCGAGATGGTGGTGAACGGCGTCGAGATCGCTATGTAAACTCCTGATATTGCAAAAATCCACATCAAATGTGGATAAGGGGACCCCGTAAAAAACTTTTTCTTTTTTCTGTCTCTTTTCATTAGGGTTTTATTAAGAAGAGGAGGAAGGGAGTGTGGGTGCGTGCAATGAGATTCGGTGGTACCAAAAAAAAAAAGGTGCAGGGCATAGTGCATGGTTGGGAGGGTGAGTTTTGTGAGAAGGTGACACGAAACACGGAAGGACCCCCGGTGCCCCCCCGCACGCAACCGCTGTAATCCACTCCGGTTTCCTGCTCCGGCACAACGACTACACGACGGGATTTTCGCCGGTTGGTGGGACAGCCTCCCAGGGAGGATAATCCTGGGTTCGGGTCCCCTGCTGACCGGCAGGTGGCCGGCGCTGACCATTTCCACCGGGTCTCCCTGTACCCCATGTCAGCCTCTCACGCTCAATACTCCAACCAAGACTTCACCACCGCAAGTTTTAGGCACCACCTGAACCCACCACACGTAAACACACCCAGAAAGTTGGGCTTCCAGCTTTCCCGCTCACCAAACGAAGCGCAACAGCACATTGCCACTGCTCACACGTCGATTTTCTGTGGGAGTGTGGTACTACCCCGGATGGATCGGTCCGCGGCTGCAGACAGAGAACTGTCAACAGCGTGGTCCTACCACAGTAAAAGAGTTTCCCGTCTCTTGCACCTTATGTGCATATTATATCCCTTAGCAGCTTCTAATATATGCATGAGAAAGATAGGAGGTAGTGAATAGTATTCTTGCTTCTTCACCACAGGAAATATTCGGGTTGAGGACCCTCACGTCTCACCCAACTGTCCGAGTAAAGTTGCCATAGCCATCTGTGGCTATCAACTAAGCAACTAAAAAAAATACACGGAAAATGCCGTCAATCATTCGTTCCATCAATCGAATATTGTGGTTATTATGAGCTATGACGTCACTGAGCTAGGTACTTACGGAGTAATAACGGTCCTGCAGATTTTAGCTTTAACTATGTAATATTTTTCAAGTAAATTTGTAATAATTGTCGTGTGGTGACGGAGTAAGAACACAATTCACAATCCAGTATCTTGTCCATGGATGATCGTAATAGACGATTAAGGGATATGGCATCTGTTTAAGAGAAGAAACTCGAAATAGAACCTATAAGGTTTTATTTCGACACGTCTGATCAACTCTGTATAGTAGGTCAATTTGTCAGTTGTAACAGTGGGAGCTGTGGAGGAGGCTTCAACCCAACAGTGGGACATGTATGGGCTGAGATAGATAGATAGAATACCGAAGCAAACCTCCCATTCCGAGGGTCGTTAGTTCCAATTAAGCGGTATAATTCTTTATGCGTTTCGCTAATGATTGTTCTCAGTCTAAGAGTCATTTTTATCCGTTAATTGTAAGTTTATAAAGCAAATACGATAATTTATTACTTAGTTTGGAATGTTTGCTGTGTGGTAGCGGCTACGAATACTACCAACCCTTACTTTGCTCGTGGATGTCGCACAAGACGCTTAAGAGCCTTATAACGACCTAGGCCAACTCCATTTGATGCCGTTTGGTCAACATTTACATTCGCAAGGAGGGTTGACGTTTAGTAGGCGGGCGGTCATAAAACTATTAATATAATAAATTTTACAATATGTACTATGAAAGAAGAGTACATATTGTATGAACCTCAAGTAATTGGAATAAGAGTAGGAGAATGAATGATGACTTAGTTTGGAATGTTTAGTCTAAAAAAAGCTGGGATATCTGTGACTTCAGATAATAAGTTGTTATCCAAGAAAACAACGATTCGTTACCGGGTTTGCACGCCATTATATCCATTGTCCCGGACGGTTCATGCGAGGGGTGACCGGGCCATAAGTTGAAAAAAAATAAGCTGTTGAAGTATTTTTAATACATAACTATAACTAATGTCTTTAGAGAGTTATATTACTGTAGGTTTTACGAGGCTTGGCGTGTTGGAGATTGAATGGTAATAGACAATCTCTTCAGTCCTGACTTTCATTAATGGAGAAGAAGTGCCTAAATGCATTCCCACAGCGTGAATGAAAGAAAGGCTATGCGTGCTGGAAGGGTGTGATTGGATCATAGCAAAAATAACCCAACAAAACTCTAAACAAACAAATTCTTTAATTCTACGTAGGCAAACACGATATTGCGATATCTGTGCAAGATAGCGTAACAGTTAAGACACCGACCTACTGTACCAACTGTAGTGGGTTCGAATCCTACATGGGATATTTTGTGAGAACCACAAAATTTTGTGCGACCCACAAATTTTTTTCTCAGTCTGGATGTAATTTGTCCCCATTGATTGCATTTTCCTGCAATACATGGAATATTTCCTTACTGTAGGGCTGTCGATGAAAATAATAGTATATAATATTTTTTTTTTTATTGTTCATGGTGGCGGACGAGTAAGCAGCACACCTGATGGTAAGTGTCACTGCTACCCATGGACCTTTGCTATACCAAGGTTATAGCTAGGCCGCTGCTTACCATTACAATCCCCAGACCCACCCAGTTGGGATTCCAGCCATTAATCTCTTAAATTGTGAGCTTCAAAGGTATTTGACCTATAATTATATCGTTTGTACTGCAATGTTCCACGTGAATACTAGAACGTATACAAACAACGATCGATGCTCAAAGAGACAGGTTTTGTTTGATGTTCCCGTTGTACGACACCGGCCGCCTGCCACCTCTATAATAGTCGAGTCCTACTTTGTTTCATCTCTATCTACTACTAATATTATTGCAAAGTACAAACAAATCCTATTAATATTTTATCCAGACTGCACATATCATTTAGTGTTTAATATAATAAACTCTTGTCGCGGGTTCGACTCTCAATACAGTACTTTGAACAATTCACAAATTGTTCTGAATTTTGGTGTGGTTTGTATGTTTTAAAGTCCTCAAGAATACAAGGATTAGTTGATTAGTGCAGATTGTCTTAAAAATTACAAATGGGACTGCACATAGATTGGCCTAATTGCCGAACTCTCGTGACGTGTGTCGTGGGTTCAAACCCCACGTAGGATAATTCTTTGGTCGGCCCACAAATGACTGTTTGAATTTGCGTGTAATTTGTTTAGTTTGTTAAAGCGGGTTCATGTCCTAAACAAAAAAAAAATTATTCAGCCATAAACTTTTGCATTGCCATGAGTCTTAGTATGCGCCTTGATATTTGACACAAATATACTACAGGGTATCGGATATGAAAAAAAAATGCTGAGCTTGAAGATCATGATAAGGACAATGAAACAAACTTAATTGTCGTAGGACCACGCTGTAGATAGTTCTCTGTCTAAAGCCGCGGGCCGGTCTATCCGGGGTAGTACCACACTCTCGCAGAAGATCGACGTCTGAATAATGATAATGTGCTATTGCGCTTCGTTCGGTGAGCGAGAGAGCTGGAAACCCAACTAGGGTGGGTTTGGGGTTTGTAATGATAGGCAGCGGCCTAGCTGAACCTTTGGTATTGCAAAGGTTCAGCTAAGGTTCAGCATGGTTGGCAGTGACACTTACCATCAGGTGTGTTATTTGCTCGTTTGCCATCGTCAGTAATAAAAAAAAATTATGCGAATTTAAATGATCACGCTTTAAAATATATAAGCTTTTTATAAAAGCTCCCATCTTTGCAAACATTATTATTAGTTTTATCTCTTAAGAGCACAACTTTTAGTTAGTAGCCTGCCGGCGTCAGATTGGCCATGCCATAAATTTTAAATAGCCAAGATTATTGGCTTTAAAGCTAAATAATATTAATGTGACAACATACGTTAGTTTTATATCTATTTTATTTTCAGTACGAAGCATGATAATAATTCACGCTGAGAGTTGAATGGCTTGCCTTGAGATAGGGAATCTTGTTTAAAGTTTTTTCCCATCTTAAATAACTGCAATCGCGCGGAGTTATGACATTTTTAATAAGTTATTTTTTTATTAAAGAAATAATCTTTGAAATATATCTATATATATATAAAATGCTTAGTCCTGAATGATGCATCAACGTTTGTATTGTGTTGTCATTGTAAAGACCTGAAACTTCGAGGCTGTGTTCTATGTGAGACGTAGGCATCGGATAAGAAAGGAGTTTTCAAAATTATATCCCTAGGGGGTGAAAAGCGGGGCAAAGTTGGTATGGAACAACGTTATTCCTCGGTCCGATCTATTTCAAATTTTGCATAAATATTTTTTAACAGAATTGATGAAAGACGTGTTTTATTAAAATTCTTCTCCTAACAGGGTCAAAAATGGGTAGAAAGTTTTACTTGTTTATTTTGGGGGTGATTTGCTTCAAACTTGATATCAATACTTCTTAGTGCTTTTGATCTGAAAAACATTTAATTTGGACACATGTTTGAAAACTCAATTTGATTTTATTCAAAAAACCGGCCATGTGTAAGTCTCGCGCACGACGGGTTCCGTACCTACAAAAACAGCAAAAAAATCATATCTGTTGTATGGGAGCTTCTCTTGCCACGGATTAACATCCGTCCTGGTGTCGCTTTTTTAACAGGAAGTGATACCAGTGCCGATGAGGAGGGAATACGGTAGGTTATGAGGCCACGCGCCACCCTTCCATCATCCCAGATGGAATGGATGGTGTGTATCCAGAACATAGCCTGCCAAAAAAAAAATAGGAGCCCGTCTTAAATATTTATATATTTGTTTTATTTTAATTTAATTATTTATTTTTAAAGTATAACTAAATATAATGTGAATATTTCAAGCATCTACCTATCTAAAAACGAGCAAAACAAAAATTACATTTTTTATATGGGAAATCTCTTAAATATTAATTTTATTCTACTTTTAGTACTTGTCATTATAATGGCAACAGAAATACATCATCTGTGAAAACTTCAATTGTCTTACTATCATGGATCATGAGATACAACCTGGTGACAGATAGACAGACGGACAGCGGTGTCTTAGTAATAGGGTCCCGTTTTACCTTTTGGGTACGAAACCCTAAAAAGGTTTAACACACATAAAAACTTGGTATAATGCATATATTCTTTAAAATTGGAATGTCTCGAAAGTCACCGTACTATATTAATATGGCATTTGAAGATTTCTAAGCTTTAGAGAGGTTATGCACTTTTCGGACACAGCCTCACAAGAACGTAGAGTTTAAAATTTGAAATTCTTGGACAGCAGTTTTCTAATCGGAACATTGTAATTGAGAGCGATGATAAGTTGCTGGCAAATGCTAGTATACTCGTAACTATAAAGTATAAATTACATTCATTCAACAATTTAGGGATCGTACGAAGTATTATCCTGTGTAGGGATTGAATTAACGACACCTGACACTAACGTACTTTAACAACTACGCGATTTGTTCAGTCTCAGATTTAGAATACAATGAAATTAGCATACATTAGCGAGTATCATATACGTTAAGCGAAAGATAAATCTTCAAACAGTATTTAATAAGATCTGTGCAATGGCTGGACTTAGATTTAGCTAAGTTTTATAGCTTATTTACAAGCCTTTATGTATATTCCAATGTTTATACGTATGTATGGATGGTCGGGTAGAATCTTGCCAGTCTAATTTAACCCAATTTCCGGCGTCCAATTGAGTTGTTTTATGCACCTATGTAACTTGAATGTCAATGCATATATATAGTATTCTATACTGGAGCTGATAGTGATGGTCTAGTAATTCCATTTTTTTTAGTTACTTTCAAGTAGTACCTGTATCTATTGAAATCATTAGAATCGATTTATACCTACGTAAGGAAAGAAATGAGGATATAGTTTGAAGAACTATATAGCAAAAAATTAACTGGCAAAAACTGGGCAGAACCGTCCGAGATAGTACCACACCCTCGCAGAAGATCGACGTCTGAGTAATGGTAATGTACTATTGCGCTTCGTTCGGTGAGCGAGAGAGCCGGAAGGACGGGATTTGGGGTTTGTATTGGTAGGTAGCGGCCTAGCTGTACCTTTGGCATTGTAGGGGTCTATTGGCGGCGGTGACACTTGCCATCGGGTGTGCTGTTTGCTCGTTTGCCACCATAAGCAATAAAAAAAAACAAAGGAAACCACGCAACGATGGTTTTAATATATCGATTGAAAAATGTCTTTCACTAAAAAGGCGTATGTAAATTAATATTGAAAAATATCTCTCTTCTTCCGTCGTCAAATGTGTACTAACATACTTTTATTTTGGTAAAAGATTATTTTTAACTTTTTAGTTCGTTTGTTACAAAAGAAAAGCTTATTTAAAAAAGTATTTTTACTGTTAATTTATTAATATACTAGCAGACCTGGCCACGCGTTGCTGTGGCTAAGATAGTCTCAGTAACACGTGGTGGTTATGCTAATAAATTGTACCTTATATGAAACATAGTACGTTTTACATTTTTTCACATTCTACGTTTAACATAGCGCCATCTATTAAATACTTACTCAATCCAGTCAATAGATAACAGATAATTGTAACTGTCAAATAATAGACAAATAATTTGCAATAAAATACTATTGTGACTATAAATTGAGATGGAAGCTATCCTATCTTTTAAGTTGGATCAGACTATACATGTTGTGCAAATTTGATTAAAATTGGTTAAGTACTTTAGGAGTCCATCGCAGCATAATTTTCCGCAGAACTTCGAATAAAGATTCGACACGTGTTTCGCCTCTAAACGAGGCATCCTCAGGAAGGTTTGGCTTCAAGTGTGCCATGCTGCGCATTTGAAGCCGAACCTCCATTTAAATTAACAAAAAACAATAAGCTTAATGATATACACACAGGGTGAAAAATTAACAAAAATCAAATTATTAAAGGAAATAAGAATTAAAAGATGTATTCAGAACACTATAACGCCACAAATTTAATACCATTTGACACAACCGTGAACGACGTCTGCCCGTATGGATCAAATCGCATAACCGCTTGCACGTTCAGATCACTTCAGTCACAAGCGCGGCATGGTTTGAATGCGATATAGTATACCTATTTGGCTTGGCACCGACTTCAAATCGTGTTAGTGGATTTCTAGCATACATTGTAATTATATTTTATAAAAATTAATACATAATTAGAATTAGACAAGATTTAAATAGTTCATCTTATTTTTCGGTTTTTAGTGTTTTAAATAAGTACCTATGGTTTTTGGCTAATCCTATTTTGAAGTCGGTTTACATTTTTTTTATAAAAAGTTTAATTATATAAGATAAGAATCATGAATTTTCGGCTCCACATATTTATCTATTACGTAAAACTCAGTAAAGACATGAGAGCTAACCTGAAACATCAAAATGCGACTGCCAAAATGCTTGACAAACGTATCAATTGTGGCAATAACATCACCAAAAAATTATCTTTCCATTTTTTTATTGCTTATGGTGGCAAACGAGCAAGCAGTACCCCTGATGGTAAGTGTCACTGCCACCCATGGACCTTTGCAATACTAAGGGTATAGCTTAGGCCGTTGCCTACCAATAAAAACCCCAAACCCACCCAGTTGGGCTTCCAGCTCTCTCAATATGGTATTCTATGGGGTCTACGTCCAGCAGTGGACATTGAATGGCTGAATGATGAATGTTAACGTTACTACTGTTTTTATTCTATATTTGGACTTGACTCCGAAATTAAACATTAGTGTAGGTAAAACTCGTCCGTTAAAACAGTCTGACGTAAATGCATCGGAATGCATTAGCGTCAGCTGTCAGCTACATTGTATACGTGGTGACGTATTGATGTTATTTTGATGGCCTGCCACATTTCTCAAGACTATTTTCTACATTTCATATTGTAAGATTATTTTCATTGTGATATATTTACGCTTTTTCCGCAAAGTGTTTTTATCACCGTTCACATACGTCTTATTGTTGAGCTCATGCCTTCTTCGCAAGTCGAAGGGAAAATAATAAACTACTATATCACGCTTATCTGACGACTGGCATCGAGTTTTATGTTGAGTTTTCTCATTTTAATTTTTAGTTATATGCCTTAATCATCCATCATCCTGTGGACGTCCAAAGTTGGAAATATGCCTCCCCACGAGAGTACTGCTCATAACAGTCCAGTGCCACCTGCATGCAACGACTTCCTGGGACCCTTAAGTTGTCGTCAGTTCTAGTGGGGTGATGGATGGTGAAGATGGTCCCCAGTCGGGCTGTCCACGAATGGCAAGGAAGCGGTACTAGTGGCCGGCCCAATGGCGATGAGGAGGGAATACGGTGGGTTATGGGGCCACGCGTTGCCCTTCGGTCGCCCCGGACGGAGCGGGCGACGTGTATCCGGGTCATAGCCTACAAAAAAAAAAGTTCTACGCTGCGCTGTCCGTTTCGTGATATCGAACAATCGAGAATATTTCTTCCCGAACAATTATTGGTTCGAGGAGCAATGCGACCTAGCCATTGCCTTTATAATCTTGTACGACATCTATCGAAGAGTAAGAGAGAGGATATTGTATACTTAGCTCGTTACCACTCGGTAAAGCTTAACATCTCACAGTTAGAGTATTTATGACTACATTCTGTATACTAGATCACTTTCTTTAAGTGTAGGTTTCAATAAAAAAAGGCCACCGAAGACAAAGATCGGGTAGCGGTGGCCCGCTCGCATGGCGAAGAGAGGAGTTTGCACAGTGGGTCTATGAGATCACGCGCCGCTTCTTTCGTCACCCTGGACCGATTTGGCGGAGCGAGACGCATCCATAGCCCACCGCAAAAAAAGGCTTCAATAAAAAGTCAAAGTAGTTTGTATTATATTATTATATCTATAGACTTGCTATGCAAAATATTTTTCATATGTAGTATATCTATATTACATGACATATACATACATACATACATATCATCACGCCATATCCCTTGCAGGGTAGGCAGAGAGAACAGAGTGCCAGAGAACTCTATCTTTGCATACTTCACTCGCTTCCTCAACATTCATAATTCTCTTCATACACGTTCGCCGGTTTCAGAGACTCTTGACTCCACCTTCCTTCAGTACATGACCGATCTGGTCTAGGAAGGTGAGTCTCGGTCTCCCCCGGTACCTACATCCTTCCACTTTCGCATTGTATATCTTCTTAACCAGACGTTCGTTCGGCATTCTTTCCACATGTCCGAACCATCGGAGCATTCCCTTTCGCATCTTTACACCAATACTCTCTTTCATACCTACTCGCTCTCTTACGTCGTCGTTACGAATGCGGTCGGTCAGCCCAACTCCACATATTTTCCGAAGAGATCGCATTTCGACCGCATTAATTTTACTTTCATACTCTTTTCTGCATACCCAACTCTCGCTTCCATACAGTAATGTTGGGACAAGCACTGCGTTATGTATTGCTACACGTGCCTTCTGGCTGAGGTGGTGGCTGCCGAGAAGTTGCCCCAACGCTCCGTTCACTCTATTTCCCGCATTCACTCTTCGCTCTATATCAGTGGTGTACCTTCCATCTCGGCTAAATCCACATCCAAGATATACAAATTCATCCACTTGCTCTAGTACATCATTACCTATTGTTACTCTTACATCTGTTCTCTAGGTCTGATGCCACCGAGGATCCTACGGGAGCATATGCTACAACCATGAATACCTTGGTGACACCTAGTTTAATACGGACCCAAAGAAGTCTGGGGTCATACATTCCGTAATCCTTCACACCTGAAGCCAAGCGAGAGGACAACAGCACTCCTACCCCCATGCTGGCTCGATCGCTCTGTGGTACACCAGACCACAGAGCCATCCCGCCACCAGGAAGATCGCAGGCGTCGCTGCCCCTTCGCTTGGTCTCTGTTACACAGAGCACGTCTAGCTGATTGTCCGCCATGACGGATATCAGCTCGTGCAACTTACCTTCCACACAACCTCTTACATTCCACGTGCCCACCCGGCACTCTGCTCTCCTCGACTCGCCTGACTGGGCAAGGCGTGATGGGTGGCGGCCCCCATCGCCGCATCTGCCGATGTTATTACATGACATTGGAATACAAATTCTCCATTGTCGATGATACCTACTCGCAAAGTTATTAATATTACGTAATAAAAAAAAATGATTAAAAAAATCAAAAAACCCGACTGCGTAAAAAGTCACCAAACCTACGTACATAATAAAAAAACTGAAAAGAAAAAAACAAGCACTTAGATGTCCGGTGGTCTAGAATTCCATAATATATTATTGAATAAATACTATTGCAGAAAATGAAATGTATTTTAATAATAGAACATGACAACTGAACAGTTGGGATCCATTGAAAAATTAGATTTGCTGTCGAATAAAGGATCCCGACTGTTCAGTTGTCATGTTCTATTATTAAAATATATTTCATTTTCTGCAATAGTATTTATTCAATAATATATTATGGAATTCTAGACCACCAGACATCTAAGTGCTTGTTTTTTTCTTTTCAGTTTTTTTATTATGTACGTAGGTTTGGTGACTTTTTACGCAGTCGGGTTTTTTGATTTTTTTAATCATTTTTTTTTATTTTATACTTTTTAGTTATAAATACCTAGGTAGCTATAGTTATCTTATTTATTAATAAGTAGGTAAGTACCTAACTATATATAGTTTTTCGATTGAAGTTGAGTACTAAATCGTTAGAAATCGGAGATGGGCGACCGCGTCAGACATTAGATACTTTAGGTAGGACTACTTATGGTATATTGGACAATATACCTACTAGATACTTCAGTATATGTCCATCCACATCCAGTTATATGAATTTTTCGTCTTTTCATCGTAAATTTCTACTGTCTAAAAAACCTATATGTGAGAAAGGTTGTTACGAAACTTTAAATCGATATAGATCCTAAACGGAGAGTCAAATCGAAAAATGTTGAGAGAAAACTAAAAATGATTTTTAAATACCTATTTAACGATACCCCACTCGATATAGTTGGTTGACTTTAATTTTTTTAATTTTGACAATATGGCGTCCAGTAGTCGCCATATTGAATTTTCAATAACGTCATATCTTTAGTGACACTCGCCGGATTAAGAGGAATCGATTGACGTGCGAATCATAAAAATCGGCCCAGGCGTTTGGTATATATAGTGCTTCAAAGGAACATACAAACATACATACATACATACATATACTGTTAAACACAATACCACTCCTTTGCAGTCGGGTAAAAAAAGTTATATATTCATAAATAAACTGAGGCTTGAAACTTTGATACTTTAATGTATCTACCATCCGGTAGATAAACGGATAACTATTTGTTGAATAGATTTGGGTTAATTTGATTGGCAGGTTTTTTTACAATGTTTATATTGTTTAAGGCAAGCATAAACCATCCATTAAATTCTAATTTCACTGTTAAAAGCCTTCCTAATAGAGCAATATAGGCACCCAGGATAATAGTGCTGCATATTCGCCTGATGATCATTCCATCAGCTTTTTTATTGTTTATATATATAGTCGCAAACGTGCAAGTATTATACTTGATGGTCAGTATTACTGCCGCCCATAGACCTATTCAATACCAAAGATACAGCTAGGTCGTTATCTACTAACCATAACCAACTCAAAAAGTTGAGCATGCGGCTCTCTTCCTTACCGATCGAAACGCAATAGCTCATTTTGTACAAGATTGTAGTACCTCGGACGAACCGGACCATGGTGTGAATCGAAAACTGTCAACAATATGTTCCTACCACAACTAACACACAAACATAACCACTGCTCATACGACTGCTAACTGCTAAGAGCAAGTAAGCAGTGTTGATATATTAACTTCGTAACAGATTTAGGCGGTCAATTAATACTTCAGCTATAACAATTGTGCGTCAATTAACTTGCAAAATAATTCGCCGTCAACTTCAATTATACTTACTGTATGTTGAATAGTATTACTAAAATGGAATGCAAATATGATTCTCAAGATACAAGCTACGGCCTACTCGTACTCGTAGTTTGATAATTGCAACTTAAATTTACTTAAATTGTTTTAATGCGTAAATTTTAAAAACGCAAAAAAATCTTTGCAGTGGTATACTATTAAGTATCTTTGTAATATATTAAATAAGATATATAACAGTTATTTTATATAATACGTTAAAACACTTTAAATATTGAATATGATATGACACTTTCACGTGCCCGCCAAAATGTCTACCAGGTCCATTATTTTGGTTCATTAATATTTCTTTATGACTATGGTTATAACGTTCTTCAGTTAAATACGTAATTAGGTTATAAATCTGAATATAATCAAATTTAGTACATTTTTTTTCATAATTTGGAGAATAATGTTTCAATATTTCATGTTATGTAGCTAGCTAGCTAGCTAGCTGTGTGGTAGCGGCTACGAGTACTACCAACCCTTACTTTGCTCGTGGATGTCGTAAAAGACGACTAAGAGCCTTATAACGACTTGGGCCAACTCCATCTGATGCCGTTTGGTCAACAATTACATACATTCCCAAGGAGGGTTTAGTCTGGCAGGCGGCCGGTCATAAAACTATTGCCAATAACTTTTACAATATGTACAATGAAAGAAGAGTACATATTGTATCGATCCCAATCAATTGGGATAAGAGTAGGAGAATGAATGATGATGTAGCTTATTTATAATCACTGTCCATTAGTAAAGATAAGTTGCAATTAATTGGACGCAGGCAAGTAAATTATAATTCCTCTGGGAATTTCAGCATAACATGAAAATGTCTGTAAATAACTTTTGTATAATATTTACTAAATTTTAGCACTTTCTATGTGTATAAAAGCGTGCATGCATTAGATTTATAAAACACTGAAGCCCCTCCAAAATATCTGCAACGTCCAATAGCAATAGTGCTGCCAGAATAGTAACTCTGCTTGAAAACATTTCGAGATAGGTAAAATTTGTCGCATTTAAAAAAAAAACTAGTATCAAGATTGTTAGTATCATGTTTACAACAGAAGTTACAAGTTAATATTGCTGAGAGATTTAATACTTCGTTGAAATATCGTGTAGGATATTAAATTAGCTAGATATTAATCATAGCTTGAGGCGTGAATTATGCCGCTTTTTAAATTAGCTTCGTCATCTAATGCACGTGTTGAAACATATATGTTACAAAATGATTAAATATTAACGTGGGTAAAGTAATATCACGAACATTTTTAATATTATTTTCACTACATAATATGGAATTTCGAGGAGGACCGCACTCAATAGTATATGCGACAAAATTTAGTCTTCTTGAATCATACTATGACCTTAAATATTTTCCATGGCAGGCTATGATCATGAGAGTGCTGCTGATGGCTGATTCTTCAATTTTCCTTTCTCCGAGCTACACAGTTTGCCCTCCTCGTGACCATGACACGCATAAGACATAGATTAGCATTTCTAGTGGTAAAGTTAGAGTACTAAACTACGAACAATGTGTTAAAATTTTCGATAGCTGGCGTGGTAAAATTTCTGCCGTAAAGACGTAAACGTAATAATTGATATACACACGTAATAGTTTAAATAGTAAATCAGTTGAAACCGATTTCCTAATAAATGTGACTTTAAATCTTGAATGTCGTAATCTATTTTACACTTAACAAATTAGTTTTATAAAAATCATAGCAAACTAGATAGAACAAATAAAAAAGTAATATATTTTTTTTAAAACAACACTGTACTGAACAATCCTCGTAATGCGGCGAATTTCACAAACATTATTAATGAACATAAATTACACTCACACTCAGGACAAAAATTTGTGAGGCAAAAGTATTGTTTTGCGTGAAAATCGAACACCCAACACTTGGCACGGTAGATTGATATCTTAACGCACGTCTGCAGTTCATAAACCTTTGCCTTTTTATATTAATGCATAAATTTTATAGTAGATATAAATCAAAAATAATTATGTTAGATGGCGTATCGTACCACGTGAATATATCTGTGTTTAGTATCACAACGTGAGATTGACAAGCGAAGAATAGATAATTGCATTGTACAAGATGGTGAGTGCTACGCTTGCACGTGCCCGAAGCAGTCACGTTCGCCCACGCCGCAAGCTTACCTCACAACTATAATACAAACAAAAAATATATGAAATATATTATAATACTATCATACATTTAAATCATTGAGACTTCCTGAGATAATTGTCTCAGAGTCTGACATGAAGGTTGACAGGTTATTTTGAAGATAGTTTATGCTCCGGTATCCTCAGTCATACTGCCGTCGGAAGATCGGAATTCTAGCGTGATTCGGGTGTACCACAAGTATTAGTCTGTCTTGGTCTTTGGTGGCAGCCTGGAATGGAGGTGACCCTGCAAAGTATTATATAACAAAACTAGCTGTGGAACAACGAGTTTTCTTGTATCCATCCATCCATCAGCCCGTATACGTCCACTGTTGGACATAGGCCTCCCCACGAGAATGCCATCTATAACGGTTCTGTGCCACCTGCATCCAACGGTTTCCTGCGACCTTGATGAGGTCATCAGTCCACCGAGTGGGGGGTCGTCCTACGCTGCGTCGTCCGATTCGTGGTCGCCACTCGAGAACCTTTTTTCCCCAACGGTTGTCGGTTCGTCGAGCGATGTGGCCTGCCCATTGCCACTTCAACGTGCTAATTCTTCGGGCTATGTCGGTTACACCCGTTCTTCTACGGATTTCCGTATTTAGGATTTTATCACGTAGAGAAATACCGAGCATAGCTCTCTCCATAGCACGCTAAGCGACTTTGAGCCTTTTTATGAGGCCGACATTTAGAGACCACGTTTCAGTGCCGTAAGTCATCGCTGGTAACACACACTGGTGGTTTATAAACCTTTGTTTTCAGACACTGCGGAATATTAGACGAGAAGATCCTCCTAAGTTTCCCGAACGCTGCCCAGCCGAGTTGGATTCGTCGGCTGACCTCTTTCTCGAAATTGGATCTACCTAATTGGACTGTTTGTCCTAGGTAAACATAGTGGTCGACAACTTCGAGAATCGCATTCCCAACCAGGACCGGTACAGAAATGACATGGGCATTAGACATGATTTTCGTCTTGTCCATGTTCATTTTCAGCCCTACTAGTTGGGAGACCTTGCTGAGGTCATTGAGCATGGTGCCAAGGTCCTCCAGGGATTCTGCCATGACTACGATATCATCTGCGAATCGAAGGTGAGTGATGTATTCGCCATTGATGTTGATGCCGAGTCCGGTCCAGTCTAAGAGCTTGAAGACATCTTACAGCGCAGTGGTGAACAGTTTCGGAGAGATAACGTCTCCCTGTCTTACGCCTTTCTGCAGTTGGATCGGTTTCGTACTCTTATCCTGGATGCGGACTGACGTAGTAGCGTCTTTATACAAACACTTCAGCACTTCGATATATCGATAGTCAATTTGGCACCTCTGAAGGGACTGCAGCACTGCCCAAGTTTCGACAGAATCAAAGGCTTTCTCATAGTCCACAAACGCTAGACACAGAGGCCGGTTATACTCCTCGGTCTTCTGTATAATCTGGCGTAGCGTGTGGATGTGGTCTATGGTACTATAACCTTTTCGGAAACCGTCTTGTTCGGGCGGCTGGAAGTCGTCTAGCTTGCGCGCGAGTCGGTTCGTAATGACTCTTGAAAACAATTTTTACACGTGGCTCAGGAGTGAGATGGGTCTGTAATTCTTTAAGAGCGTTTTATCGCCCTTCTTGAAAAACAGCACCACCACACTCCTGGTCCACGACTCTGGAACGTCACCCCCGAGAATGACAGAATCAAACAGCTTCTGTAGGGCTTTTAAAACTGGCTATAGTGCCGAGTTAGCTTGGATCTGGGGTCTTGGACCAAGCTGACAACAGGATTCAGGGATGATTTGTACAACTGCCCATAGAACCTTTCGACCTCTCCCAAGATCTCACTCTGGGATGAAATGACAGTACCGTTATCGGTCTTCAGCTTAGTCATTTGGCTCTGCCCGATAGACAAATCTCGTGCGAACACTTTGGAGCCTCGATTTCGCTCTATCGCCTCTTCAATACGCAGTGTATTGAATAGACGAATATCGCGTCGCATAGATTTAGAGGTTTGTCTATTAAGCTGCCTGAGTTCGGACCAATCGGCTGAAGACTGTACCGTCATTTCCTTTCTCCTCTCCATGAGTTGAAGAGTCTGGTCAGAAAGCTTTTTTGTTCTAGTAGCGCGACGGGCCTTAAAGAATTTTGACCCGACCGCGTGGACAGTTTCCACGAACCTGTTGTTCATATCGTTCGAAGATTCGCACTCTTCCAGGCATTGGAAGCGATTATGTAATTCGAGTTGAAAGCTATCGGGGTTCTGGTATTGGACAGGTGTAGGTCGGAGTGTAGACTTCATCAAGCGGGACCGCTCGACTTTCGTACGAAGATTCAATGTGCCTCGAACCATCCGGTGATCACAGGTCACAGGTTTTAATCCTGCTGATCACAGAGACATCATTGAATATTTGTCGTTTGTCCGTCAAGATGAAGTCTATCTCATTTTTAGTGGATCCATCAGGGCTAATCCAGGTCCACTTCCTTTGTGGCCGTTTCTTGAAGAAGGAATTCATCTTGAAGAGGCCTTCCTTCTCCAAAAAGTCGGCCAGTTTTTGGCCCCTTTGGTTTCTCTGTCCAAATCCATATTGCCCCACTCTCAACTCATCGTCTGTCCTTTTGCCTAGTTTTGCGTTGAAGTCTCCCATAACTACCGTGAAGTGGATTTTGGACGTGTGGATGGCTTTCGAGATATCCTCGTATAAGGTCTCCACTACGTCGTCGGAGTATGTCGAAGTCGGTGCGTAAACCTGTATGACCTTCAACGAATACCGTTTGGTAATTCTGAGTATAAGGTACACTACCCTTGTTGACACACTTTCGATCCTCTCTACGTTCTCTACGAGAGACTTACGAACTATAAACCCTACACCGCCTTGGGATGGGTGATCTCACTCCCGGTAGAAGAGCAAATTTCCAGACCGGAGGATTATCGTGCCCTCCCCCTCTCTTCGCACTTCTGATAATCCTACAATGTCCCATCGGGTTTTGCTCAATTCCTCTTCCAGTTCGATGACCCTCTCGTCGGTCCTAAGCGTCCGAACGTTGTGTGTTACCAGGGCCAAGGGTCGATTTTTTTGGTAGCCGGATCGCGGCCGGAGATTCCTAGCACCCCCTGCCCCGCCACCAACAGGCCCGCTACCAAAATGAGCCCGTGGAACAGCGGAACTGCCGTGACTGGGGGCCGTGACTTTTTGTGCATCCATATTTATTTTGGGGGGGGGGTAATAATGCCATAATCGCCACGCTTGGCGAGCTGATTGGCGATCGCGGTAGATGTTATTAAGTTTCCCGGGAGATAGCCGCTGCCCAATCTCCCGGTGAGACCCTTAGCCGATTTTTACGACTCCCACGGGCAAGTAAGGGGTGACGACCTTTGTATTCTATTCCCGTCGCCACACGGGGGGTTTCTTGTATAACATACGAGTATATTGTTAAAACCACTGCAATGATCATCTTTCTCTTATCCCAATTATTTGTGGTCGACGCATTATGTACTCATGATTAAAATGACGATGATAACTGTAGCAGTTATTATATATATGAATTTTTCCCGTGTAATCAGGTTCAGAATACAAGTAGGTATATTAGTTATGTATATGGCGAAGAAGTCTTAAAAAAGAGATTGTAGTAGCAGTGTTGATGTTTGGGAAAGTACGAACTTGTGAAATGGACTCTTATCACGTCACTTCATGAAATCATAACGCATTAAATAACTTCGAAATTTCAACTTGGATCATACTGCAACTGCTCACACTGTTGCACTCGAGTCTACATAGGAATGAAATTGATGTACTTATACTACTCTGGTCAGACGGATTAGTATAAATTTTGTTTTTAGTCTTCCTTCTGTTAGAGAAATGTTATCTGCATATCATATCCCTTAGTATTACAATACTCACAAGTAGGAAAGGGGTTGGTTAATTGAATTCCTACTTCATCGCTAGATGGAGAATTTCTTTCAGTTTCCACGTTGATTGCCATGTGAAACTGAGCAAGCTATAAAAATTAATACCATTACATATACTTGATTAACTTTTGTTTTCGACGATCGGCTGTCCCGGTCAGTGAACTGAGGATAAGGGGAGTATTTCTTTCAAATATATCAGGATACAGATTGCCTTTTCATCTTTAAATACAATAAAATCGTAACTAAGTAAAAAATATACCTTATAAATATAGTTTAATTAATAAATTGTTTCGTGAATTAAAAAGTAGTCTTTATGTCCTTGACAAAGGTGATCATTAAAATCTAGGACAAGACCTACATTACGTTCTGCTATTATTAGGGGTTTATTAAGAAAATTGCTGGTGTCAAGGCTTCATGTTTCAACTGTAAATTACACAAAGGGCCGTAATATAATTACCAAGTATTAAATAAAATTAACATGGAAACCCTCTCTGGGTAGTAAGAAAGTTTGTGGATTGATTCAATGTTGATAAAATCGATCGATCCAGATTATTTATTAAGCAATGTGTGTTCTTTATTTTGTCAAACTTTATAAATCTGTAGTGCCGTAAACTAACCTATATATATATATATATATATCTTGGAACTTTAATTTCAAACAATGGCGGTTGCATATGACGAGATAAAAAGACGCATGGCTATCACAAGAGCAGCAATGGTTAAGAAGAAAATATGGAGGGATCGAAATATCACGAAGGCCACAAAAACTAGGCTCGTACAAACTCTTATCTTGCCCATATTTCTATACGCTGCTGAAACATGGACGTTACGGGAAGTGGAAAGGAAGAAGATAGACGCGCTGGAGATGTGGTGTTGGAGAAAAATGCTTGGAGTATCCTGGACCGAATTTAGAACCAATGTTTTGAAACTTCAAGAACTCGGCATCAAGCAGCGTCTATTTTCTATAGTACAGTCTCGCATGCTAACTTTTTTCGGACATGTTTCCAGACGTGATAGTCAGTCCATTGAACGCTTCGTTGTCCAAGGTAAAGTAGAAGGCACTAGGTCACGTGGAAGAGCACCCATGCGATGGACCGACCAGATTAGGTCTGCTGTGGGTGGTCCTTTAAATGAGTGCTCTAGGATGACCGCGAACAGAGAGACATTGCGAAATTTCGTGAAGCGAATGACATCTGCCTCATCCCTGCTATCCCATGCTACATGATGATTATGACCGTTTTGCCAAGAATGACTAAAAAGAAGAAGAAGGGTCCATGTGTATAATTTATTACCGATTATTGTACGATCGTTTACGTTATACTTTTTGCAATCAAATACAAACATATAGGCTATTTGTTGTTGATCTAAGATTTATTTGAAACGATACGATAAGTCTTAACTTATAGTACAAGCAAAGGAGAAAACTCAAAACCATAAATGTAACATAGAAAATATTGTAATAAATTTTTAACTAGTTTAATATATAAAGTTTAATATATAAAGGTTTGTAAGGAGTAACTGACAAAGTCTTGTCCCGCATCTTTGTAAAGGGTCTGATATAAAGCCTTATTATCTCTTTATCCTTAGCTGAAGGCTAATAGGGGCTAATATTATAATATTATCTACAAGTTAATAATAAATTAAACGAATTTATGGGACATCTTTAATAAATCTCTTCTTTGATGTTACTCTAAAAGCTTTAATACGAAAATAAATGTATTTTGTGGATTTTATCCTGTATCCTTGTGGTGAAGGGTTAAGAATTCAATATGTAATCACACATTTTCTTAAAAACTAGTTTTGGTATCACTATAAAATTGACATCTATTTATTATATATATTTATTATATTTCGGGAAAAACATAACACCAATTTTTACCATCAACTTCACTAGTCAAGTGACGGTCATGATATTATCGATGCCATGGCGAGGCTTAAGTCCAACAGTGTACGTCGATATGTTGCTGGAAAGTTCGATTTATCAAGTTCATTTGTCATTCACAAAAAGCGGACCATTATTTGACAAAATTCCATCTAACCATGATATGACCAACAACACCAGTATCCCCGAGTTGGATATAATATTGCTTAAATAAGTAGGCCTGTGCCCAACAGCAGACGACTTTTGGTTTGCGATGCATAATATGTATATATATTTCGTGTATATAGCTCTATAATATGAGTAAATAAGTTTTTTTTTATATTTTATTATAATCTAACTCAGACTAGTGAAATATATTCTAATATGTTACATGTAAATCACTTTAATTACATAACCTCTGAATGACCGAGTTTCGTTTGGCATTTTTTTTAATGTTTTTTGAATCTGAAAAATATATTTACATATTAAAAAAATAATTAATGAAATAACGACAAAAGAAATGATAAAAATGAAAAAAGGAAAAACCAAGGATCGATCCAGAGCTGCATGCATTAGATTACTCGATTTTGATTGCATCAACTAAGCTATATTTATTCTCAATGATAGCGGTCAAATTTATTTTCGTATTGTTAATAGTTTTCAGCCAACGTATATATATATATATATATATATTTTCGTTGGCCACCGCCACAGAAAATACCGTTTTGTTAGTGTTGTCACACTAACAAAACGGTATTTTCTATAAATGAAACCTATCTAGATCGTTATATCACTCTCGACACCTCCTGTATACTAAATTACCTGGAAATCTCTGGTGCGGTTGCTGAGATTCTAAAAAATATAAAAATAAACAAGAATGATTCTTTTAAAGATATTATATAGATAGATAGATAGATAGATGGGTAACTTACTAACTTAACTTTGCTGTACACTTGTAATATATTAATGACTAAGGTGATATTTATTATAAACCAACATATTTCCACTAAATCAGGTCTGCATGTTCAAGTCTATTATTTACATCCTCTTTATTTCACAAGCTATTGACATTTTTATTAGTAACAAAAATGTTTTTTTTTGTGCCAAAACACAATCTCAAAATGACCATTTTTCGATCGGCGATATTATTAATTTCACTCATATTTTTTTGGTAACTTTGACAACTCAGTTCACCATCTTGAGAGACAATAGGAAAAGGTTAAATAACCACATCATTGAAACCCTTTCCGTGTGGTGATAGTGTAAAAAATTCAATTCAACACCCTCCCTCTTACCCAAGGGTTTTGTAGATAACGATTTGATATGTATAATAACATCGATAAAAGAGAAGGAATACAAAAAAAATATAAATACAATAATAAAACCATCGTACAGTAGGTCATTATTTAAAGAAAATCTTCATGTGTAAATATTCTACAATTTTTCTAAATCTTTAGATTACCTCAGGTGCCTTTAAGATCTTAAAGTATTCCCACTGACGTCCCGGCATTCAAGTTGTTATACATTAATAAGCTTTATTCTAAGCGGCGGAATGTAGAGGTTGCTCATCTGTGATCTCAAAAAAAACCCTCTTACTGCTTATATTCTTCACAATATTTTTACTATGGAAAAACATGGTGAATTGTATTTATTACTCCGTCATAACGCGAAAATGATATGTATGTAATGTTACCATAATCATTACAAATATTCCAAGGCTATCGTTTTCGCACACAAACGTCTCATTGCTAGGTCCGAGTGTCCTCCACAATAGGAGGAAAGTTAACCTAATAATCCACTCTAAGAAGACGGGGTAGGATAGGGTTTTATTTAGAGTTTTCTTCTCTTGCATAAATGTTGTATGGATAGGGCAGGATAGAGTTGTGAATTGTATTTATAATCCGTTACCACACGTAAAAATATTATTACTAGATATTATATAATTCTGGGGAAAAACAAAAAGAAATCTATGGCATAAGGAAAACTTCTTTAATATGTTGCTAAATGACGTTTATGTTAATTTTTCGTTTCGTTTGTTTTCCGTGTGGTGACGGAGTAAGAATAAAATTCACCATCCCCTATCTTACCCGCGATCGTAACAGGTGACTAAGGGATATGAAACGCATATAACATCTATGCAAGAGAACGAAAATTCGAAACAAAACACTATACCAATCTGACCAGCGTGGTACAGTAGGTCAAATTCCCACCCATTATGGAGAAGGTTCGAGCCTAACAGTGGGACACATATGAGCTAGGATGATAATAATGATAATGATGTATGATATGTTAAAAATGTGTACAATGTACATATATCATATTAATTTTGAACAAAGTATGTATCATTAATATAACAACAACAACAACAACAACATATATACTTATTTAATAATGCATAGTAGCGTGCACGCCACCATGTTCCACTTACCCTAAATCCACTGCACACTGTCACGAGACGGTCGTGGCGATTTACAAACATATGTTTCATTTTATCACTTTTTATGGTCTGTTTAATTTTAAAGTTTCTATCTGCACATAATTAAGACTACTACATTACATTTTCACGTTTCCACAAAGACTTCCATGTCAAATTAGTTTAAAAAATTAAAAAAATATTTATAAAATAATAATACATAACTAATACAAACAAAAATTAATAAATAAAGCGGATGGATATAAAAGTAGGTCTGGCCCCTCTGCCTATCTACAGAACCAAACTGATAAAATTAAATAAGTACTGGTAAATCAGCACGAACATCTCACAACAATATTCATTATATTGTATATTATGCGACCGGTAAGATATTTTTCATTCCGTGCGGTCTCGGAGTAAGAATACTATTCACCACCCCATATCTTACCCGTGGGTAAGATCGTACGAGACGAGTAAGGGATATAAAACGCATATAACATCTATGCGAGAGAAGGAAAACTCGAAACAAAACCCTATACCAATACGTTTGACCAGCGCGGTATAGTAGGTTAATTTCCCTCCCATTACGGAGGAGGCCCGAGTCCGACAGTGGGACATATATGGGCTGTGATGATGATGATATGATGAAGATATCTTTACTAACGTAACTTTTCTCTGCTTCAAAACATTACACCTACTTAGTCTACTTAGTTAAGCTTAGAGAAGCTTTACCTTAAAATTTAATAAGAAATATCAAAAAAATTAAAGACTTATTAGACCTTTCATTTTATTGTATGTATAAGGATATTAGGGAGCTCCATAACCGTAACCGAAACTACCGGATATCCGAAATAAAAATATATCCGAAACTGTAACCGAAACCGATTTAAACATTTCGAAAAAATTCAGACAAGGTCGGTGTGTGTATGAGACATCATATAACAGGTATTACTTCAATCCGCTGAACTGTCAGTGCAGCCTAAACGTAAGTCTTCCCAAAGGGGCATAATACGATAATTACCACATTTAGAATTTCCCTTCGCAATTCTCTAAAAATCCAATATCCGTTACCAAAATCGTCCGATACTATCGGGTAATGCTAAATCATTTTATATCCGTAACTGTATACTTTTAATTACTAAGATTTCAAAATACGTGACGAAATAACTCAATCAATCATTGTTGAAAAGTTTCAATCAATTAATTTACTCTTAAACTAAGTAAACGTAACTCTTCGTTACCCGCTATTTGCTTTTGTCTAGTACCACAACTGAAAGCTTTCAACAGCTTGCAAGTTCAGTCTGTTGTAGAGCTCCGCGAAGCTCGCTCGCGCTACGCGTGCCTTCTACGAACTACGCCGTAGACTTACGTGTTATGTAGCTGTTATTTTATTGGCTTCTATATACTTGTAAGTACTTTAATTATTTTTTTATCTTGGTAATTATAATTGTTTTTGTAAGTATATATTAGATATTCAAGATAATCATAATATGAGTAAATAACTTTATACAGCTTTTTAATATCTTGATAATGATATAATTGCAATTTATTTTTATTTTAGCTTCTATGATATGATGAATTTGGTTATATGATGATAAGCTGTATTTTAAATTATTTTTACCATTTAATGTTTTTAAAATAAATAATAATTTTAAAGAGATAAAATACAATATTTATTACAATTCTTGTGATTTCTTTTCAAAAATTAATAAGAACTAATTTTGTTATGAGGATTAGAAGAATAAATTTTAAATCGTCGTTATGAAATGAAATGACAAAGAGCGAAGTCAGAGACCTAACTTAGAAACTATAAAAAAGCTGATACGACGTGATTAACGTAGTAATCCATTGGTAACGAAGAATACTACGTAGTAATACCACGGTTACCATCCCTGTCTTTCCCGTGGGTATATTAAAAATCTATGTAGCCGATAATTTATTTCAAACAAAAAAAACATTCAAAGTTGAACTCAACGCTGACTCATCTGGTTAGCACGACGTTATAGGGTAATTTCTTTTAAATAATGGAAGCCCACACCCAACAACGGGACGTATATCAGCTGAGAAAAAAAATAAACGTGTCATATATTTTAAAACATAATCTTTTTAAGATAACTTCCACATAAAGGAATCAATCCCATTTTACAAACAGAATTAACAGACATAATTTTTACATAGACACGGAAGAACAGACATATATTTTATGGATCCCAGAATATCTCTCTGGGAATCAAACTCGATATGCGTACCGCAATGCGGGTTAGGGCGTCCCCTGGAGGCGACGCGTACCGACCCGCCCGTCGGTACGAACTTCGGCAGTTGCGGCGATGGGGGCCGCCACCCTTCACGCCTTGCCCCGTCAGGCGAGTCGAGGAGAGCAGAGTGCCGGGTGGGCACGTGGAATGTAAGAGGTTGTGTGGAAGGTAAGTTGCACGAGCTGATATCCGTCATGTCGGACAAACAGCTAGACGTGCTCTGTGTAACAGAGACCAAGAGAAGGGGCAGCGACGCCTGCGATCTTCCTGGTGGCGGGATAGCTCTGTGGTCTGGTGTACCACAGAGTGATCGAGCCGGCATGGGGGTAGGAGTACTGTTGTCCTCTCGCTTGGCCTCAGGTGTAAAGAATTACGGAATGTATGATCCCAGACTTCTTTGGGTCCGTATAAAACTAGGTGTCACCAAGGTATTCATGGTTGTAGCATATGCTCCCGTAGGATCCTCGGTGGCATCAGACCTAGAGAAGTTTTGGGATAATGTTAGGGAAGTTCTGGATATGGCAGAAACCAGTGAACACGTGATTGTATGCGGAGATTTGAACGGATGGGTGGGGACCAAGCGTCCCGACTATGAGGACGTACTTGGTCCATTTGGTGATAAGAGAGTGAACGACGCAGGTAGGCTCATAGCGGATGTATGCATGGAGAGAAACCTTATTGTGTCAAATACATTTTTCCAACATAAGGACATCCATATGTATACATGGAGAAGGAATGAACAGAAAAGTATAATAGATTTAATTTTGGTAGACAGTCGTGTCCGAAGCAAAATATTGGACGCAAGAGCCTACAGGGGCCCACAGTCGCTACGGACCACTATCTCGTTATTGCGAGATTTAATGGTCTGTTCAGAAAGTGGAGTCATTAGTGAGAGCGTGTCCACTTCGGAGTGCTTGAAAGAATAAAGGTTGAAAGGTTGCAAGAAGAGTGTGTAAGAGAAAAGTATGCAGAGGGTGTTCGAGAACGGCTGACGATGGCAAGCCAGCCGCAATCGGACATTGAAGAATGCTGGAGAGTATTGAAAGAGAGTATGGTAGATACAGCGAAAGAAGTATGTAGAAGTTCAAAGAAGCATAGAAAAACAAATGGTGATGCATGGTGGGATGCGGAGGTGGCAGCTTCCGTAGAGCAAAAGAAGAAAGCGTGGCTGGACTATGTCTCTTCTTTGAATCTGAATGACAGTATGACTGAATAGAAGAAAGAAATATATCGGCAATGTAAGAATGACACCAAGGCCTTATTGAAAGAGAAACGTGATAGAGCAAGTATGAGTGCAGAAGATAGGCTGACTAAAAACTTCAAGGGTAATACCAAACTATTTTGGAGGGAGGTGAAGAAGTCTCGGGGTGGTTGGTCAGCCTTCAGAATGAATAAAATAAGGTCTAAAGGTGGAGACATTCTTACACAAAAACAAGACGTGTTAAGCCGATGGAGTGAATATTTTGGCGATATGTATGCGGATGCTACGGTTGGCGCCGGTGTTGCATGTGGTTTAGTAGATCAACATTCGACAACGGCGTCCTCCGATGGCATCAGTATGGATGAAGTTGAATAGGCGATAAGAAGTTTGAAAAATGGTAAGGCAGCGGGCATTGATATGGTGTCTGCCGAGATGATCAAGCTTGGTGGCTCCTGTGTCTGGGAGGCGTTCCTGTTGCTCCTCAATTTATGTTGGAGCTCGGGAATGGTTCCCGGGGACTGGAATAGCGCAGTCATCGTGCCTTTGTTTAAAAACAAGGGTTCACGTTATGACTGCGCAAATTACAGAGCCATAAGCTTGACCAGTTTGGCAGCAAAAGTGTATGGTAAAATTATTGAAAGGAGGATGGTGTCCGATGGTTTACTGTGTGAGACACAAGGAGGTTTCAGGAGTGGAAGGGGATGCATGGATCAAGTGTTCTCTCTGCGCAACATTGTGGAGAAGCATCTGGCTCTAGGTCAGAGGGTTTTCTGCAGTTTTGTGGATCTGGAGAGAGCATTTGACACGGTTGTACGAAAGGAACTTTGGGACATTTTACCGGAGTATGGTATTAACTGTAAACTGCTACAGGCTGTGCAGTTCAGTTACATCGGCTGTAGAGCCTGTGTGCGGCTGGATGATGGAATGGCGCCTTGGTTTGACGTCAATATCGGCGTTAAGCAGGGGTGCGTTCTGTCAGCCAGGCTGTTTATCATATATCTGGATAAATGTCTCCAAAGGTTGAACGATATGTATGTGGGAGTCCAGATGGACGACTCAGTGGTCACTGCTCTGCTATATGCAGATGATGCAGTCTTGCTGGCACAGTCAGCGACTGATCTGCAGACCCTAGTCGACACAATGACAGAAGATTGTAAGAAAAAGGGTCTACGCGTGAATGTGAGCAAAACCAAAATAATGGTCTTTGAAAGAGACGAAGCCAGAACAGATGTAAGAGTAACAATAGGTAATGATATACTAGAGCAAGTGGATGAATTTGTATATCTTGGATGTGGATTTAGCCGAGATGGACAGTACACCACTGATATAGAGCGAAGAGTGAATGCGGGAAATAGAGTGAACGTAGCGTTGGGGCAACTTCTCGGCAGCCACCACCTCAGCCAGAAGGCACGTGTAGCAATACATAACGCAGTGCTTGTCCCAACATTACTGTATGGAAGTGAGAGTTGGGTATGCAGAAAAGAGTATGAAAGTAAAATTAATGCGGTCGAAATGCGATATCTGCGGAAAATCTGTGGAGTTAGGCTGACCGACCGCATTCGTAACGACGACGTAAAAGAGCGAATAGGTATGAAAGAGAGTATTGGTGTAAAGATGCGAAAGGGAATGCTCCGATGATTCGGACATGTGGAAAGAATGCCGAACGAACGTCTGGTTAAGAAGATATACAATGCGAAAGTGGAAGGATGTAGGTACCGAGGGAGACCGAGACTAACCTACCTAGACCAGATCGGTCATGTACTGAAGGAAGGTGGAGTCAAGAGTCTACGAAACCGGCGAGCGTGTATGAAGAGAATTATGAATGTTGAGGAAGCGAGTGAAGTATGCAGAGATAGAGTTCTCTGGCACTCTGTTCTCTACCCTGCAAGGGATATGGCGTGATGATATGTATGTATGTGTAATCAAACTCCAAATAATCGGCACGGAAGGTCATCACTTAGGTTACTACAACTATATAGGTGATATATTTGTAATATACCAATTCAATCGAGAAATTAATGATTAAGTTTCTAAATAATAATATAATTTATTACAATCAACAGAAATTATATTTCTTATACAGATACATATAATGTTATATTTACGAACTTTTCCATTAATCAGTTAATTGAAGAATAGGCTTTTTTTACCCAGAAAAGTCTATGTACTTGCTTAGTAATCTTTTAGTTAGTTTCTTCGTCTCCCACGGGATTTTAAAAAGTCGATAATGCATTATTTTTTGTGTTATGAATAATTAAAGCTATTTTATCAATTTTAAAAGTCTTATAAGGTTCGTTAGAAGAAAAGTGAATTTATTTTATTGTATTTTTATTGTGTTCATATATTAATCAATCATTTATCCATCTGATAAATAAATAAAATACACATAAATAAGCCTTTTATTTCATGGAAATATTCATCATCATCATCATCATCACAGCCCATAAATGTCCCACTGTTGGGCTCGGGCCTCCTCCGTAATGGGGGTGGAAAATAACCTACTATACCGCGCTGGTCAGACGTGTTGGTATAGGATTTTGTTTCCAGTTTCCCTTCTTTCGCATAGATGTTATATGGGTTTTATATCCCTTAGTCGTCTCGTACTATCACCCACGGGTAAGATAAGGGGTGGTGAATAGTATTCTTACTCCGTCATTACACGGAAAAATTACATGTACTTGCTTAGATGACAATGGAAATATTACATAATTAATTTTGTTTACTTGAGTTTACCATTAATTAAAAAAAAATATTATTCTATTCTAATATTTTATATCATATGTTTCTACGTATGCTTATGAATTTGCCAGAACCTCCCCTCGGGTGAAGGCCTCCTATAAAGAGCCGGGCCTCCTCTATAATTAGAGGAACATTGATCAACTATATCTCTTTTATCAAATGAATTAAAAAAAATCTATGTCAAGTTTTCCTTCTCTTGCATAAATGTTATAATAATATCATATGAATTTACATATTATTATAAAGACGACTAAGAGATATTCTCTTAGTCGTCTTTTACTTCATCAACGAGCAAGGAAGGAATGATGAATAATATTGTTACTCACATGGGAAATATATTATTATTTATTTGAGTAATATATTCGTCCTCACATCAAGCCTATAGAAGTATGTAACTCCTTCTCAACTAGTTAATACCATCGCTAGGTTTAAGTACAGGTAAGATGAAAATGGCAGTTACTGTTGTAAATTGTCCAGGAGAATACTACTATCGCTTTATAGTTATACTTTACATTTTTTACGACTTGGAGTTAGTTAAGGCCATAGCGTCGGTTTGCTACAAAAGTGACGGATGAGAGACGACTGCATGTAGCAGAGATGCGAATGTTAAGATGGATGTGTGACGTGATGAGAATGTATAAAATAAGGAATAGCGTATAAGAGAAAATTTTAAAGGGGCGCCAGTGACGGAAATGTTAAAGGGTGAACGCGTGATGTGGTATGGACAGGTGAGACGGAAGGAAAGTAATGTTGTGATAAAAGTTTTAAGTATTTAGAATGAAGGCTTTAGGGGTAGGGGAAGACTAAAGAAAATATGGACGGATTACGTTTACGAAATCGAAGATGTGTGGAAGAAAAAAAGAAAAAAGCAACTTTAAAGCAGCAAAACGTATTTTTGTTCATTCAATTTCATTATTTTACTGTGATAAAATAATGAAATTGAAAGAACAAAAAGAAATCATGATCATAATATTATAAACAATAACCGCAATGAGTCCTACCGTAAAAGGTATCCAATTCGGCATAAGCTATATGGCAAGTCATCCAGCGCTGATTTTCATTTGGCAACCCATATGAGTTATTTAAAGATATATAAATTCATCATCATTCTCCTGCTCTTATCCCAATTACTTGGGGTCGACACAATATATATTCAGCTTCCATCGCACATATTGCAAAAATTTATTGGCAATAGTTTTATGAAGTCAACCCTCCTTGGGAATGTAATTGTTGACCAAACGGCATCAGGTGGAGTCGGCCCAGGTCAATATAGAGCAAATTAGAGCTTCTAAGTCGTTTTTTACGACATTCACTAGCAAAGTAAGGGTTGATAGTATTCTTAGCTGCTACCACACAGCAAAAATTAAAAACATATAGATTAAGTATAATAAAATATGTGATTACGTCAAAATTAGTGTGTATTTAAATTAAAGGTAAAGTAAAAGAATTATGCTACATAGATTAACTATTAGTTACACTAAATAATACGCAACATCAAATATGTAATAAAAATATAACTACATATATAGTAGTCAATGGAAGAAATAAAATAATATTCAAATTATAGACAAATTACAATTATAGTATTTTTGAATTTTATTTGATTGAATCACTCAGATCAGATTCAGATTGAATCAGTCAATCAGATCATCATCATCATCATCATCACAGTCCATAAATGTCCTACTGTTGGGCTCAGGCCTCCTCCATAATGGGAGGGAAATTAACCTACTATACCGCGCTGGTCAGAGTTTTCCTTCTCTTACATAGATGTTATATGTATATGTATATTATATCCCCTAATCGTCTCTTACGATCACCCACGGGTAAGATATGGGAGGTGAATTGTATTCTTACTCCGTCACCACATGAAAAAATCATCAATCAGGTCATATTTTAGCTAAATTTTGCAGCTAAAAATATTGTATAAATAAAAAGACCTCAAGTAATTGGGAAAAGAGTAGGGTAATGATGAGGTAGCATTGATAAAGACACCGACCTACCGTGCGAAGTATTGTGGGTTTGATTTGTACTCAGGACAATATTTTGTGCGATCCAAAAATTATTTTGCGGCGATGAGGGCCGCCACCCATCACGCCTTGCCCCGTCAGGCGAGTCGAGGAGAGCAGAGTGCCGGGCGGGCACGTGGAATGTAAGAGGTTGTGTGGAAGGTAAGTTGCACGAGCTGATATCCGTCATGGCGGACAAACAGCTAGACGTGCTCTGTGTAACAGAGACCAAGCGAAGGGGCAGCGACGCCTGCGATCTTCCTGGTGGCGGGATGGCTCTGTGGTCTGGTGTACCACAGAGCGATGGATCCAGCATGGGGGTAGAAGTGCTGTTGTCACCTCGCTTGGCCTCAGGTGTGAAGGATTACGGAATGTATGATCCCAGACTTCTTTGGGTCCGTATAAAACTAGGTGTCACCAAGGTATTCATGGTTGTAGCATATGCTCCCGTAGGATCCTCGGTGGCATCAGACCTAGAGAAGTTTTGGGATAATATTAGGGAAGTTCTGGATATGGCAGAAACCAGTGAACGCGTGATTGTATGCGGAGATTTGAACGGATGCGTGTGGACCAAGCGTCCCGACTATGAGGACGTACTTGGTCCATTTGATGATAAGAGAGTGAACGACGCAGGTAGGCTCATAGCAGATGTATGCATGGAGAGAAACTTTATTGTGTCAAACACATTTTTCCAACATAAGGACATCCATATGTATACATGGAGAAGGAATGAACAGAAAAGTATAATAGATTTAATTTTGGTAGACAGTCGCCTCCGAAGCAAAATATTGGACGCAAGAGCCTACAGGGGCCCCACAGTCGATACGGACCACTATATCGTTATTGCGAGATTTAGTGGTCTGTTCAGAAAGTGGAGGCACTGGCGAGAGCGTGTTCACTTCGGAGGGCTTGAAAGAATAAAGGTTGAAAGATTGCAAGAAGAGTGTGTAAGAGAAAAGTATGCAGAGGGTGTCCGAGAATGGCTGACGATGGCAAGCCAGCCACAATCGGACATTGAAGAATGCTGGAGAGTATTGAAAGAGAGTATGGTAGATACAGCAAAAGAAGTATGTGGAAGTTCAAAGAAGCATAGAAAAACAAATGGTGATGCATGGTGGGATGCGGAAGTGGCAGCTTCCGTAGAGCAAAAGAAGAAAGCGTGGCAGGACTATGTCTCTTCTTTGAATCTGAATGACAGTATGACTGAACAGAATAAATAAATATATCGGCAATGTAAGAATGACACCAAGGCCTTAGTGAAAGAGAAACGTGATAGAGCAAGTATGACTGCAGAAGATAGGCTGACTAAAAACTTCAAGGGTAACACCAAACTATTTTGGAGGGAGGTGAAGAGGTCTCGGGGTGGTTGGTCAGCCTTCAGAATGAATAAAATAAGGTCTAAAGGTGGAGACATTCTTATACAAACACAAGACGTGTTAAGCCGATGGAGTGAATATTTTGGCGATATGTATGCGGATGCTACGGTTGGCGCCGGTGTCGCATGTGGTTTGGTAGATCAACATTCGACAACGGCGTCCTCCGATGGCATCAGTTTAGATGAAGTTGAATGGGCGATAAGAAGTTTAAGAAATGGTAAGGCAGCGGGCATTGATATGGTGTCTGCCGAGATGATCAAGCTTGGTGGCGTCTGGGAGGCGTTCCTGTTGCTCCTCAATTTATGTTGGAGCTCGGGAATGGTTCCCAGGGACTGGAATGGCACCAGCCATCATGCCTTTGTTTAAAAACAAGAGTTCACGTTACGACTGCGCAAATTACAGAGCCATAAGCTTGACCAGTTTGGCAGAAAAAGTGTATGGTAAAATTATTGAAAAGAGAATGAGGATGGTGTCCGATGGTTTACTGTGTGAGACACAAGGAGGTTTCAGGAGTGGAAGGGGATGCATGGATCAAGTGTTCTCTCTGCGCAACATTGTGGAGAAGCATCTGGCTCTAGGTCAGAGGGTTTTCTGCAGTTTTGTGGATCTGGAGAGAGCATTTGACACGGTTGTACGAAAAGAACTTTGGGACATTATACCGGAGTATGGTATTAACGGTAAACTGCCACAGGCTGTGCAGTCCAGTTACATGGGCTGTAGAGCCTGTGTGCGGCTGGATGATGGAATGTCGCCTTGGTTTGACGTTAATATCGGCGTTAAGCAGGGGTGCGTTCTGTCAGCCAGGCTGTTTATCATATATCTGGATAAATGTCTCCAAAGGTTGAACGATATGAATGTGGGATTTCAGATGGGCGACTCAGTGGTCACTGCTCTGCTCTATGCAGATGATGCAGTCCTGCTGGCACAGTCAGCGACTGAACTGCAGACCCTAGTCGACACAATGACAGAAGATTGTAAGAAAAGGGGTCTACGCGAGAATGTGAGTAAAACCAAAACAATGGTGTTTGAAAGAGATGAAGCCAGAACAGATGTAAGAGTAACAATAGGTAATGATGTACTAGAGCAAGTGGATGAATTTGTATATCTTGGATGTGGATTTAGCCGAGATGGAAGGTACACCACTGATATAGAGCGAAGAGTGAATGCGGGAAATAGAGTGAACGGAGCGTTGCGGCAACTTCTCGGCAGCCACCACCTCAGCCAGAAGGCACGTGTAGCAATACATAACGCAGTACTTGTCCCAACATTACTGTATGGAAGCGAGAGTTGGGTATGCAGAAAAGAGTATGAAAGTAAAATTAATGCGGTCGAAATGCGATCTCTGCGGAAAATCTGTGGAGTTAGGCTGACCGACCGCATTCGTAACGATGACGTAAGAGAGCGAGTAGGTATGAAAGAGAGTATTGGTGTAAAGATGCGAAAGGGAATGCTCCGATGGTTCGGACATGTGGAAAGAATGCCGAACGAACGTCTGGTTAAGAAGATATACAATGCGAAAGTGGAAGAATGTAGGTAGCGAGGGAGACCGAGACTAACCTACCTAGACCAGATCGGTCATGTACTGAAGGTAGGTGGAGTCAAGAGTCTCCGAAACCGGCGAGCGTGTATGAAGAGAATTATGAATGTTGAGGAAGCGAGTGAAGTATGCAGAGATAGAGTTCTCTGGCACTCTGTTCTCTCTGCCTACCCTGCAAGGGATATGGCGTGATGATATGTATGTATGCAATTTTTTTTTTGTGAGTGTGGTTGTAATTTATTCCTCCCTTAATTACAAACATATTTGTAATGTCTCTCGCAATACGGTGATTATTTCTTTAGTGTAGGGTGTTGTTGTAAGGCCACCGAAGACAAAGATCGTGTGCCGGTGGCCCGCTCGCACGGCGAAAGGAGACGCATTGCAGGGTGGGTCAATGGGATTGCGCGCCGTTTCTTCCGTCGCCCCAGGCTGATTTGGCGGGGCGTGACCACACCATAGCACATCGCAAAAAAAATGGTGTTGTTGTAAAATATATTCCGCCTAACAGGCAATATACGAAAAGTAAAAATCCCACAACTCGATCGCAGTGCCACCTACTGGGTCCAATTGCGAATCTAAACTATTCTTGAATCCACTTAAACACACACAAAAAAAAAATTAACAAAATCCGCCCAGGCGTTTAGTAGGAGTTCAGTGACATAAAAAAGTACATAAGAATTAGGTATGCGTCCGATATATCAAAACGAATCTGAAATCGGTTTTCAGTCAGAAATCGTATCGTAACGATATTCAACACTATACAAAGTGATTTTAGAAGACGTATATCGACAGAAACTAAATCAACACGACATATGAAAACAAAACGACGAAAACACAAACTAATATAAATCTAATCATCGCGAAATCGTTTTCTATTGCTACTTTTGCAAACCAAACCAATATTTAAAAACTTACTAACTCTTTCACTCCCCCAATCGATCGCCTAGTTAGAATGAGAGAAAGCGAATTTCATTAAAATTCGCTACCTTTCATTCTAACTAAGCGACCGTTTAGTGCAGTGAAAGAGATGAAGCGAATTGTCATCAGTTTTGGATTTTGGCGGTTTCTAAGAAACTAAGAATGGCAGATTGAAACGAAACAGAATTACAAGGGGCAGGGAATAAGATCTATATCAGAATGCAACTACTTCCATGATAATATTACACAATACCTACTTAATGATAGTTTAAGTTTTGTGTTTGTTAAATATTTTTTTTTAATTATTGGAGATTTTTGATGCACATTCGACCTTGCTGACACGTGCGGTGTGCGCGTAATGTTATTTTTGTGTTCTCGTGAACTATATAATTAGATAGGTATGTTATGATTCAATACTATAATAACGTATGTTAGTATCATACATACGATTTGATGATAAATAAGAAATAACTATTAAATGTAAAATGGTAAGAAAAAAACCATACAAAAAAAATGTACATTATATAATATAATCATGAAATCATTGTACCTAAATAGGACGATTTTTAAATACGCCAGATACTTTTGTATCATATCCAAAACCAAACATCTTTGCTAGTCTAGTACTCTAGTTAAGCCTAGATAAAGCATGAAGGAAAATCGTACACCTAAATCCAATCAACAAAGAAATTATAGAAAAATATTTTGAATGCGTTCATTCGTTTGCGTTTTTCGTTTGCTACGCTAAAATAACTAAAACCATCGAATATCGATCGAAACTAAGGTAAATCCGCTCCGCCAACCGCTCTGGAAATCGATTTCTGAAATCGATTTCAATATCAGAAATCGAATTTGTATCGGTTTACGTAAAAATCTGAAAACGCCCATCTCTAATAAGAATTATATATATAAAAATATATATGTTATAGTATATCTATGTATAAATACACAAAAAGCTTTCGGTATAAATTAAAACCATAATCTATTAATGATATTCGCATCGTCGAAACAGTATCGTAATACGATACACCGCGTTCGTGATATCCATTAGCGTTTAAATCGGATATAATATTTTGTGTTATCAATTATTTTAATGATATTTTGAGGTCTTTGTCCTTTAGAGATATAATCTGTTCATATATACAATTCTTGATTTCTGATGTTTGCGCGAGTATTACAACATTTGAAATAAAACTATTTTTTACGGATTCTATCGTTTTCGTATTTAACTTTTAATTTGCCCGTCAAATCAAAAATAATCGTGACAGAATCCGTAAAAGTAGTTATATAATACGAGTACTTCTGCTAGCCTAATTTTCATACTCGAGAGGATACCCGCGAGGGTATACCGCCGGGCGGGCCACCGAAGACAAAGACCGGGTTCCGGTGGCCCGCTCGCACGGCATGGAGAGGTACATGTAGGGCGGGTCTATGGGATCGTGCACCGCTTCTTCTGTCGCCCCGGACGGATTTAGCGGGGCGTGACCACTCCATAGCCCGCCGCCAAAAACAAAACAACTAATTTTCATGATTTCTTTATATGTTCAGATAGATTCAATAATGGATAAGAATAGATATTAGTCCCAGTGGGTGGCGCTGCGCTAGACTCTTGAGACTGCTAATATTAAAAAAAAACTTCAGCCTATAATTAACAACTCTCCAAAAAACTTCTACATTAAAAAACTTTAATCCAAACTCCAGGGACCGTGTTTACTGTAATATAATACATTACAGTAAACACGGTCCCTGGAGTTTGGATTAAAGTCTGAAATGTCCAGAAAAAATATTAAATCGTGATTATAACTGTTAAATAAATTTTACTTTGCCTTTTGTTTTCTTTTTTTTGATTCCTTATTCTATTTTCTTTTATTTTTCTGTAAATATTTTAATTTTAAATTTAGATTTAAATGTACCTACATATTGATTTTATTAAATTTAATAATATGTAAAAAAAACTTTATATTAACATTTAGCAAAATACTAGGAGTCAAGTATAGCCAGCTGAACTATGACAAGCAGATGGCTAGGAGTGAATTATACATGTGTGACATTGACCTTGTCACGAGGACAGCTGAGAACGATCGTCTCCGTACATTCATAATGTTATTGTAGGTATATTCTATTGTGCTGTATATAATGTATGCAAGAATATATATAAAAACCTTTTTTTGTTTTTTTTTTGACCCGGTTATGGTCCAGTCTCATCCTGGCTCAAATAGTGGGAGATGGATAGATACATAAGCGGTAGTTACCATTTATCATTAGACGAACAACTTGCTCATTTTCTACCAAAATTTAATAAAATTAAACACTAAAGAGTATCTTTAAATTTAATTTCTTTTTTCGTCCTTTTGAATCGATACATGTTTGTATCGGTACTAAATGCATACGATCGGCGAAATAATGATGAGTGCTGTTTGCAAATGCTGTTAGCCTTGACCTTGGAACAAGGTCTCATTACTGGCTATTGGGTTGGGCCGTTGGGCCTCATTATATGTTCTATACGATATTACATATGTACAGTGTAATACTATATAGATTGTTTCTCAGCCTGTAATCGTACCAGTGTTGGAATCGGACCACGTTCATAATAAAAGGAAGGTTGACCCTACTATATCGTGTACTTTGAAGTGAAAATTATATGACAACTTGTAAGTACGCGATATGGCAGTCACTTAAGTTGTTTTTCACACAAAGAGAAGAATGAGACATAAGCCCTTTTCGCATTCATATTTTTTTGTAAACAAATGATAAAAACAATCTATGTATGTTATTCAAAAGTAATTGATGTATGAATAAAATGTTTGCCTGTGTGCTAGAGATGGGCGTTTTCAGATTTTTACGTAAACCGATACAAATTCGATTTCTGATATTGAAATCGATTTCTAGAGCGGTTGGCCGAGCGGATTTACCTTAGTTTCGATCGATATTCGATGGTTTTAGTTATTTTAGCGTAGCAAACGAAAAACGCAAACGAATGAACGCATTCAAAATATTTTTCTATAATTTCTTTGTTGATTGGATTTAGGTATACGATTTTCCTTCATGCTTTATCTAGGCTTAACTAGAGTACTAGACTAGCAAAGATGTTTGGTTTTGGATATGATACAAAAGTATCTGGCGTATTTAAAAATCGTCATATTTAGGTACAATGATTTCATGATTATATTATATAATGTACATTTTTTTTGCATGGTTTTTTTCTTACCATTTTACATTTAATAGTTATTTCTTATTTATCATCAAATCGTATGTATGATACTAACATACGTTATTATAGTATTGAATCATAACATACCTATCTAATTATATAGTTCACGAGAACACAAAAATAACATTACGCGCGCACCGCACGTGTCACCAAGGTCAAATGCGCATCAAAAATCTCCAATAATTAAAAAAAACTATTTAACAAACACAAAACTTAAACTATCATTAAGTAGGTATTGTGTATGAAGAGAATTATGAATGTTGAGGAAGCGAGTGAAGTATGCAGAGATAGAGTTCTCTGGCACTCTGTTCTCTCTGCCTACCCTGCAAGGGATATGGCGTGATGATATGTATGTATGTATGTATGTAGGTATTGTGTAATATTATCATGAAAGTAGTTGCATTCTGATATAGATCTTATTCCCTGCCCCTTGTAATTCTGTTTCGTTTCAATCTGCCATTCTTAGTTTCTTAGAAACCGCCAAAATCCAAAACTGATGACAATTCGCTTCATCTCTTTCACTGCACTAAACGGTCGCTTAGTTAGAATGAAAGGTGGCGAATTTTAATGAAATTCGCTTTCTCTCATTCTAACTAGGCGATCGATTGGCGGAGTGAAAGAGTTAGTTATTTTTTTAAATATTGGTTTGGTTTGCAAAACTAGCAATAGAAAACGATTTCGCGATGATTAAATTTATATTAGTTTGTGTTTTCGTCGTTTTGTTTTCATATGCCGTGTTGATTTAGTTTCTGTCGATATACGTTTTCTAAAATCACTTTGTATAGTGTTGAATATCGATACGATACGATTTCTGACTGAAAACCGATTTCAGATTCGTTTTGATATATCAGACGCATACCTACTGTGTGCCTGTAATATTAATGTTTCAATTTTATCGTGTGTCTTTACAACACGCCCCATCTAGTTCTTTTAATCTGCTACTTAATTTGTTCTTGTACGATTTTCGAGTAATTGTTCTGAATCTGTCTGTATTTGCGTTCAGTTATTTTACGTTGGTGAATTTGATTATTCAAGGATTTAGAATTCTTAGTGTGTGAAGCTTAAAGAATATCATGTTTTAAATCAATGCAAGAGTAGGGAAACTTAAAAGCTTATGCCAATTTCTTTTTTCAATGTGGGCTATTAAGCTATTATCTTTGTCATTATGAAAAAGACTTATCTAATAATTGAGATATATTATGAGTGAGTGAGATATATTATAAGTACAGAAGAGAAAAAAAAGCTGTGTGGTAGCGGCTAAGACCACTACCAACTTTGTTCGTGGCTGGTGTAAAAGACAATTAAGAAGTTTATATCGACATGAGCTCACTTGATGCTGTCTGGTCAGTAATACATTAAGTCAGTAACATTCCCAAGATGGGTTAACATCGAGTAGATGGCCGGTCATAAAACTATTGTCAATAGATTTAGCAATTTATACTATAAAAGAGGAGTATAATTGCAAAAAACCTAAGTAAATGGAATAATGGTAGAAAATGATGATAATAAAAAATTTTAATTGATGCTTTGTAACAGTACAAATAAACAAATTCTTCCCATTATTATAGTATAGTGTAGGTAATAATGTTGCGAAAATGTGTGATCATTTTAGAAATCAAAACATCATCATCATAATCGCACGTTGCGTGACCTTGGAACAACATGACACATGATTCACATATAACAATGTCCACAGATTATAAATCAAGGTCGAATAACCTTTATTGAACATAATTCACCGAGAGTATATCGTTTTAATCATGAATATCAAGTGTAATTACACGAAAAGTTATTTTTCTCAAACATGCTTGGAAATTTGAGCACTATTTTGACAACCTTCTTCGAGATAAATTGAAATTGCTGTACTGATCAAATGCATGCGAGCAGCGGCGGACAAAAATGTAAGAAAATCCATATCTGTCGTGTTTTAGCGGCCAAATAAATATACATGTAAATTCATATCTATCGTGTATTTTAAAAATAGAACGAGCTTGAAAAAGAAACCTGTTTGATAATGAAAAAAAATCAAATGAACCCTTTATAGCATGTGAAAAATGTTGTTCGTTGTTCGTCATGTATACAGTTCTACATAGTTCTACTTAGTTTTAATTTCCGCGCATTGTTTGAGAAAAGCACTATACAAGCCTTGGCCACAACTAGGTATTGACGGACTTACATATGTGTGCCTCGGCTACGCCTCGGCCCACATTTACACGTTCGTCCATCAATGCCTCTTTTGCTGGCCGCTGCAGTAATGTACTATATATGTCGTGGTAAAACATGGTTGATTTTTTTTTTTACGCCGCTTGATAAAGGTAACCTCTCATATAAACAATTGTGAAACCTTTTCTTTTTTGGGTAAGAAATATTATCAAAATCAATCTGACAAAACTAAAATAAACATTGTTTTGTATATTTTGTTAAATTTTTTTTTTTATTTTTTTTTTTTCGCTGTCTTTGATTGGCAGATGAACAAAAAGTTCGCATAATGTAAATGATACGATGTTGCGTGACTGAATTAAACAAAAAAAAAAAATTAGGCAACCCGCTTTCAAATTCTTTTTCGGACGTTTGACGGGAATTTGAAAACGTCATGTGGTGCTCTTGTATTATATTCGATATCTTGGTACTAGTATCTTTAACGTGTTGTATTAGATAATTTTGATGGCATTTTATGTAATATGAAGCGGCGGAACTACTGGGATGTAGTGAATATCATATAAAAGTGCTTTACAACGTATTCGTTTTCCATCAAAATTCCCACAAGATACCATTAACAGTGTGGCCATTGCACTGTTAATGGCGACAATTTGATTTAGACAATGACTAACCTGAAAGACTAAAAACGTGAAAATATTTATAACTTGACACTGGCACCAATAGCTCGTATAAGTAGCTGATTGCCAATATATAAGAAGAAGAAGAAGAAATTCTTTTTCTTTTTTGCAGCTTACAGAGTCTTCATAATTCAAAGTTCAGTGTGCAGAGAATACCTTTTTTTATTAATACAAGATGATTATAAGGTCTCTGATGACTGTTAAGTCTTTCAAAATTATATACAAACATTTTATAATGCCTGTATAGATCTTAAATTGAACAATATTTCTACAAAATGAGTGATTGAGGTGACGAATTTGGGGTTATTCCTAGATAGTATTCTTTTCTTAGTTCCTATATCGATAGAATAAGTGAAGGAGCCTACAAAATATTAGGGTTCGTCTTAAAGACCATGCAGAAACTTTAAAATAATAATCAAGATAAAAGAAAATCAGAATATTTTTCCGTAGGCTTCACTACGGTTTTAATGATACTTTAACTCAACTATTATCTTTACAGTAACGACGTGAACATGGTCATACCACCACGGTGTGTTCTGTGTGATCAGGATTTTTTATAGAAAATTATGCATTGATTGTCCTTATCTTCTTGGCCAGATTGAGCTCAGAATTACTGTTCAAGAAAGGATTACTGTTCGCTCTAATTCATTATTTTCATTACCTAACCCATTATATATAATATATCAGGTCATATATTTCCCACTATTGGGCTCAAGCGTCCTGCATAATGGGAGGGAAATTGACCTACTATACCACGTTGGTTAGACGTGTTGGTACCTATTAGGTTTTCTTTCAAGTTTTCCTTTTATTGCATAGATGCGATGCTTTTTTTATCTCTTAGTCGTCTCTTATAATCACTTACGTTTTATATTTCTTAGTCGCCTCTTACGATCAGCTGCGGGTAAGATAGGGGGTGGTGAATTGTATTCATAAATAAAACTAATTGTGCACGTAATCAATATTTGGGAAGAGCTTGTTTGGGCATACAATGCCAGCTATAGAAATTAATATTTCAAACATCCTACTTCCTCAATATGTTTTATTAATACGAAAGATTGGAACTGACCTTCGATTTACAATATTTGTTTATTATTATCGTTTTTAATTCCTTAATTCAAAATTTATTTATTGTCACTTTTTTGTTTTTGGAGTTTATTGGAGTTTACTCCTTAAGAATCGATTTTCATATAAGGCGCCCGGTATGAGAAAAAATTGTGGAGTGAAATCTAGTGATCGAATGACCTCGTTACGTTTTTGGTGCGCAACCTATTCTGCGCACCTTTCACTTTCTGACGTGAGATAATACTTCACTGAACAGTTTTAATAAATGTAAATAAAAATATATATATTATTTTTAGTCCAATGAGCTTTTTTTTGCACCTGTTTTGATAATCGTACTTAAGAAGTAAGCTCCAGTCGTTCGTCGGAGCTGACACACACACTTTTTTTTTTCAGACTGTTTTATACGTAAATGGAAATTGTTTTAGCTATTGCTTTACTCATTCGATTTCTTGCGTGCATTTTAGAAACTGTAGTTTTCCTTACTAATAAATAAATAAAGTCCAATAACTGGGTTTGCGTCTTCTCTATAGGGACACTATACAACGCTGATCAGACTGGTATAGGGCTTTTCCTTGTCTTATTTATGTAATCTGCATATTTTATCCTTTGGTCGTCTTTTAAAACATTCGGGCAGGAAAGTATTACTGAATTCTAATATCACCACGCATAATATTTCACGCGGTCTTCAGAAGATTTAGTGCAAATTGGCAAAGGAGGCATCTCTGTCCTTTGTCCTCCCGTAACGCTGTAATGTGTTCGAAATATCGGGTAAATAAAAACTAAATACAACTACGATAAAATCCGCCAAAATAGTTTTATTTTATATTTATTTTATTTATTTTAAAGACAACACATTGTACTAAGAAAATAATATTTATATTGCGGAGGAGATTGCAAACTTATTAACGGATACAAATTATATCTAATGTCAGAACAATAATTTCTGAATCCCACAAAGTATCCCACATAGGAATCGAAACCAGAACGCTGGCGTGTTAGGTCGGTATCTTAACCAATACGCCATCTCTGCAGTCACATACGTAACGTATATGAAAATAATATATTTAATTCTCGTGTGAACATTAGCGAGAAAGCTGGCTGCTCAACTTTTTGGGTGGGTTTGCAGTTTCCATTGGTAGGCTGCGGCCTAACTGTACTCTTGGTATTACAAAGGACCATGGGTAGCATTAACACTTACCATCAGGTGTGCTTTTCTCTTGTTTGACACCATAACCAATAAAAAAATGTAGAAAACAGAAAATATTACTAATTGTATTCACAGGTAACAATGTCGCAGTTACTAAAGTATACAATTACAACGCGTACCGTTTACAAGTTAAAATATCATCATTATACCTGTATAATAAGTTTATCTGTTTTTACATATAAATGGTTCATAGTGTTACTATGTTGTGAGGTTATACTCACTCACTGAACAGAAATAATAGCCATGGTTTATTTGCGTGGTAATTGTATAATAAAGTTATTATGTGCTCATAAAGTATTATCGAGTGTTATTTTGTTTTATTATTATTCATTTTGTTGGAGTGTTTTGATATGGCACGCGAACTGTTCTGATACAATCAGAGACATATTGTAACTTTAGTGGATTAAAAATAAAGCTTTATTTATTTAAATAATTATCAAATATTGAATACTACCAACCCTTACTTTGCTCGTGGATGTCGTAAGAGACGACTAAGAATCTTAAAACGACCTGGGCCAACTCCATCTGATGTCGTTTGGTCAACGATTGCATTCCCAAGGAGGGTTAACGTCTAGCAGGCGACCGGTCATAAAACTGTTGCCAATAACTTCTACAATATGTACTATGAAAGAAGAGTACATATTGTATCAACCCAAGTAATTGGTATAAGAGTAGGAGAATGATGATGATGAATTTTCAAATCTTGGTCGTTTGACGATTTGTTAGGTTTTCTTAAGCAATACCCTGCATTAACGAACTAATCCTTGCATTGCAGGTAAATATTATAATAATTAACGAAATTAGAAAAATAACTTGTGCAAGCAACTAGAACGATAGGTCGGTATTTTAAAAGTTACGCCATCTGTGCGGTGAAGTCAGTCATTTAATATTAAATCTACTTCTTATCTTAAATGTATGAATCGATTATGGATATATTCATTTTATAATAGTACAATTTATTTATTATGTCATTCAAGTCTATTATTATTATTACAAGGTTTGCTCGGTCCACCCGTCTAGACGATTACCGACTTTTGGGGACAGAAAGTCACTAGATACAAGTGGAATTGTGATAAGATAAATATGCAAATTACTGAAATTTAGCATTTAATATGCTTGATGATTATTTATAAAAATCCGATTACGAGCAAAAAATGATTGCCACAAATGGGATTCGAATCCACACCTTTTGGAAAATCGTTCCAATCTTGATGCCACGTACACCACCGTGAACTATTATAGAACATTCCATTCTGGCGTCGTATTATATTTACGTCTTTAAGAAGACGTGTGCCATCTATCCGACATTGTTTACACATTACGTAGTGGCATTTTATTTTTGACCCATAAACGGGCTAGTGGTAAAAAGCCAAAACGATTACCACATTATTATACATTTATGGGGCCAACCCTTGTGAGATTGAATGGGTGGAATTATGTCACACGATATAAATAAGAAAGAAAGACCGTCTTTCAACCTTCTTTCTTATTATTGATTCGTCAACAAGATAAATATATTCAAAAAAAAATATACAAAAACAAATCGCGATATTTCGAATAAGATGAATTTCGTTAAAAGTAATTTTGTTCAGTATTATCACATATTATAACTTTGATACGCGAACAACTAACAATGTACTCGGTGAAAAGAATTTATAAAACTTTAAAGTTTTTATAAAGCCGCATTTTTTTGGCAACAAAAATTTGTGCCTATTGCTCGTTAATCAATTGAGAACCATTTTTAAATGTTTTCTTTATAAAATATTTTTTTTTTGCGTATAGAACTAAAGAGCCGCAACTTCACATCCAAAGAGTCGCATGTGGCTCGCTAGCCGCAGGTTGGCACCCCTGGTATAGGTTTTGTTTCGAGTTTGCCTTCTTTTGCATAGATATTATATGAGTTTTATATCCCTTAGTCGACTCTTCTCTTCGAAGATAGGGGATGGTCAATTGTATTCTTACTCCGTCACCACAAGGGAGGTGACTAAAATATCATCATCATCATCATTTCAGCCTATTGCCGTCCACTGCTGAACGTAGGCCTCCCTCATTTTATGCCACAGAGTGCGGTCCTGTGCCGCCTGTATCCAACTAAAATATAGGTGGCCAAAATTTCATTGTCTAGCTATTTAATAATTAAATGAGTATTCCTTAGTGTAAGTTAAGATCCGGGTGGGTCACTGAAGAAAAAAACCGCGTTTCAGTGACCGACCCGCACGGCGTCGAGAAGTATGTTGTAGGGCGGGTCTGAGGGATTATGCGCCTTTTCCTTTCGCCACTGATGGATTAGCGGGGCTTGACGTACCATAGCGCGCTGCCAAAAAAAGTGTAAGCTAAGATACATAAAAAGTATAAGTACATCATTCTCCAACCAAAAAAAGTGTAAGTACATCATTCTCCTACTCTTATCCCAATTACTTGGGGCCGATACAATAGGTACCTACTCTTCTTTCATAGTACATATTGTACAAGTTATTGGCAATAGTTTTATGACCGGCCGCCTCCTTGGGAAATGTAATTGTGGACCAAACGGTATCAGATAAAGTTGGCCCAGGTCATTATAAGGCTCTTAGTCGTCTTTTACGACATCCACGAGCAAAGTAAGGGTTGGTAGTATTCGTAGCCACTACCACACAGCTATAAGCTAAGATGTACCTTTAAAATATCTATATGGGGAATCAGAGTTTTTAAATGTACCAGAATTTAATACATAGTAGTAGTAGAATTTAAGGTATATTATTATCATCACTATAAGGTTTGTTATTGTGCCTGTGGAGACCACATAAAAGTCTCAAAATGGGAATGACTGACGGCCTACCATAAACATATAGTATAAGATAACAATCTTATCATGGTCAAGATTAAATCAAGCAAACATTAAAATACCATAAATATTGTTTATAAAATAACGATTTACTGCTTGAATTATCATTTGAAAAATAACCGATACACAGTTCGTTTCTAAACATTAAATGAACATAAATTGAATGTGTTTAAACTAACGCAAACATTATAATCGTTTTTCTCAGTACCGCTAAAAATATCATATCGCTGAAACATACAGAAAGTAATTTGTGTACAAAACGAAGAATTTATAATGGCGCCATCTTGTCACGTGTTTCAACGGCAGGAGATATTACATTTAACGATACGGTAACGATTTGGATAGATTCGATTTTTGTATTAGCATGGAATATGAAGATTCTGTGCTCCATGGTGTCTATATCAAAATAATGCTAAATGATAATTTAATCTCAATTTATTGCTGTATTTTTTTTTCTTAAACACTACAGTTTCTATTAAAAAAAAATAATGGTCACACACTTTTTTTCACCCCTAAAGGTGTTACTGGATGGATATTTGCTATATCAAGCGCAAAGTTAGCCTGTTGCCTACGAACCAAAACCCATCCAGAAGGTAGAGCTTTCAGTTCTCTCGTTAACCAAATAAAGCGCAAAAGACACAGCCACAGACAGACATAGCCACTGCTGCAATGTCGATTTGGAGTGTGGTACTACTCCGGGCAGCTCGCGGTTTTAGAAAGACATCTGTCAGTGACAGTGCGACCCTGTTGCACACGAATAAATTAATATCACATAACATCAATCAGTCATACAGTCTGTCTTAGAAGTTAACTAATGTCTAAGAGTCACTAGTGAGTACAGATTTTACACTCTAATAATATAGTTTATTTAATTAGAACATAGATTAGCTATGTAATAATTTGAAGTATCTATATGTGAGGTCCTAACAGTGTTGTTGGCAGGGAAATAATTATTACCAATCACATAAATACTTTATGATTTCCAAAATGAACATATATAAATTAACTAACAAATTAAAGTTATTAATTAAGAGAAAAGACATGAACAATTCTTTCGTTTCAATTTCTTCGTTTTTTTTTCTCACCTCATATGCGTCCCACTAATGTGCTCGAATCTTATTTACCAGGATGGGACCATGTCGACATATTTCGATGTTTATTGTACATTTATTTATTGCACATATATTTAGTTTACATTTATTTAAGTAAATTTATCAGACGAAAAAAAATAACAGAGAAAAAAAGAGATATTGTTTTAAATTTTAATCTGATAAGCAAATTTCCAAAACCAATAAACTAGTTTTATTGCAATTTTAACAAACAGTTTAATTCAGCTTATCTTTGTTTTATTGAAGTCTAGTGTTAGTAAAACAGTTATTGTCAATGAAAGATAATAGTTAAACTAGGGCGCAAAACAAAACGGAATTAAATACTGACAAAATCACAGATGCCAGTTCGTTTCATCATCATCTCAGCTCATACACGTCCCACTGTTGGGCTCGAGCCTCCTCCAAAATGGGAGAGCAATTGACCTACTATACCACGCTGGTCAGACGTGTTGGTATAGGGTTTTGTTTCAAGGTTTTCTTCTCTTGCATAGATGGTATATATGCGTTTTATATCCCTTAGTCGTCTTGTACGATCACCCACGAGTAAGTTAGGGGGTGGTGAATTGTATTCTTACTCCGTCACCACACAGAAAAGTTAGTTTATAATTCATATAACTTGTTTTAACAGAAGCAAATAACACAATGTCAACAAAAATGATAAGTCGTCTACAAATCGTCTGCACTAAAAATGTTATTTGATTGCTAAAACGGTACACTTGGCACAGGCATGGGTGTGATGGAGGTTCTGTTTAGGAGATGAATGTTATTGGAAGCGACTCTTCATCGAATATAGAATCGAATACAGGTGAAATTAGAGAATATAAACATAATTAGCATATTTAGATGAGCTGGTCATCAATGTAAGTATAATGTGGTTTCCGGGAAAGTGCTGTTCAGTTTTCAGGTGATCCTTTAGCCGGTTTTTATGACTAAAATCAGAAGTGATGACACTTTGTATTCTAAAAAAATATGATTAATAAAATTATTTCATTAAAAGTCGTATTAAATAGTATGTTGTATAGATTTTTCCATCCATCAGCTTTTACATCCACCCGCTGAATATAGGTTTCTTCAAGGAATTGATGCAATTAATACGTTTGGAGATAGGGTGGCAATTGCAGTTGTTACAATTTACTTAACGAAAATCTAAGAAAAATTGGTGATTAGTAAAAAATACATTAATTTAAGGGAATTATAGCTATTTGAAGTAATTAGAGTTAACAAATTCTATTATTATATCTGTATAATGATGGAGTAAGAGTATACTCTGGTCACCACCTCTTCCTTTTTAATGGGGGATCATAAAAGACGACTTAGCCGTGTATCGACTTCGCGCTCCAAAAGGACGAACATTGGCGCGCGTTCCGGCCACGCAAAATGGATACCACTTTGGAACGCGCGCCAATGTGTTCGTTGGAACGCTCGAACGTGGAGCGGTTCGTTCCATCTGTTGTCGGTTTTTTGCCGCGTATCAAACGTGGCGCGCGCGCCAGTTGAGACGGACACGAAAGTATTTTGTTGCGTTCGAAGCAATGGATAACCAAAGTTGATGTCAATATGGTACAAACAAACTGCTGTGGAATAGCAAAAGTGATGATGCAAAGACATCATAATAAATAGGTGCGGTGCATATCTGTCATGAGTGTCATTCCATACTTCACCCATTTTCGGTACAACTCTTTTATCAAACAACGCACTCTTCGTTTCTGTTTTCTCTTATACATAATACTGTGAATAACTATAAATGCTGTGGCTGCTCGCATACGATGCCTGCATGATGAACGATCAAACACTGGAACAGTTGCCTCGCGCTCCAGGCGCGCTTAGTTTGTATAGTTCATATATTTGGAATGCGTACCGTGGAACGCACTCTCGGCGCGGTCATTCATGGCACGCGCGCCAGGAGCGCGAAGTCGATACGCGGCTTAAGGAATATGATATGCAGTCATACCAGAGAAGGAAACTAAAATTAAATTCTATATCTCGTCTGAATAACGTGATATAACAGGTCAATTTCTTTTATAATGAAGAGGAGGCTCGAGTGAAGCAGTATGAAGTATATATATATATATATATATATATATATATATATATATATATATATATATATATATATATATATATATATATATATATATCATGGAATGGTAATTCTTTTTGCAATCAGGTTTTAGTTTTTATTTATTAATACATATCATCATCTTCACTCTGCTCTTATCTCAATTACTTGGAGTCGACGTAATATGTACTTCTCTTCAATAGTACATATTGAAAAAGTTATTGGCAATAATGTTAAGGCCGGACCCCTGCTTAAAAAAACTCGTCAACAGTTTAATTGTCGGCACTTAATTAATGGTAACGAGACTTCACTTACGGATAGACAATGACTACAAATAAACTGTTCAATATCATCATCATTCTCTCGCTCTTGTCCCAATTACGTGAGGTCGACGCAATATGTACCTCACTTTCTACATATTGCAAAACTTATTGCAGTATAGTTTTATGACTGGCCGCCTGCCGGACGTCAACCCTCCTTGGAAATGTAATCATTGAGCAGACGTCATCAGATAGTATTGGCCCAGGTCGATATAAAGCTCGTAGTCGTGTTTTACGACATCCACGAGCAAAGTAAGGGTTGGTATTTGTAGTCGCTACTACACAAAAATATACATTAATAAATATATTAAATTTAATTATGTATACGAGTATCTATCTATCGATAGCCCGCAAGAATAGTGACGCAATTCAAAAAGCTACATTTTTAGGAGAACTAAAATAAGTATATCCTTTTTTCAGTTCGGTTCAGCAGCGATTCCAAATGCACGATCGTGAGCATTTTTTTTCGATCGTCAGCAATTTCCTTATGAATGACGATAAAGAGTTGATAGGGAGAACTTATAATATTAAGTAGGGTTGGAAGGAAAGAAAAATTTTTGGTGGTGCCACACCACCAAAAATTTAATTTATTGTGTCACTTTTCTTCCGGACAAACTATATATTAGACCTGTAGTTTAGCTTCGCAGTTTAGATTAATAGGTTTTCACCTCCATTAGAACTCCCGGAGTGCCACAATTTGTCTTCCTTTAGTCTATTTTATATGTACATCATAAAACATAGTCAAAATCTTAATTATTCAGGTTGCAAATTAACACTATTGATGTAGTTATGTTTAATTATATTTGTCAAAGCAAGTGCAGCTTTAATTAAAGACGTAAGCGTGTGTCTTGGTGCGTACAATTCTCATAACTGAGCTACAAATGCATTAGGTAGAGCAAAATGGTTCTCGAGGCGTTAAATTAAGCCCGCCGACGTTCAGAGACGATGCGACGTACAACATATGAGACCTAGATCTATATTACTTTTATAAAGCAGGGGAGATTGTTTGTTTGAACACATTTATCTCCAGAAGCAATCTTGTAGTTTCAAAAAATCTTATTACATCAGAAAACATGTGAAACGAGAAAGATATAATAAATAGCATTGCAACAAATATGAGTATTTATAATTTGTTAACAAATCATTCAGTGACATTTTTTATTTTCTTATTTTTTATTGCTTATGGTGGCAAACGAGCAAGCAGCACACCTGATGGTAAGTGTCACTGCCACTCATGGACCATTTGTAATACTAAGCGTATAGCTTAGGCCACTGCCTGCCAATAAAATCCCCAAACCCATCCAGTTGGGCTTCCGGCTCTCTCGCTCACCGAACAAAGTGCAATAGCACATTGTCATTATACTTCGATCTTCTGCGAGAGTGTACTACTACCCCGGACGGACCGGACCGCGGCTGTAGACAGAAAACTGTCAACAGCGTGGTCCTAGCACTAAAAATATATAGGCTGTAAGCATTCTGTTCTACCACCGAGTATATTATTTGTTATTGATTAAATAAACGATTGATTGATTGACCGTTATCATAGCAATTGATCAGATAACAAAAACTATGCTTTATATATTATAGATGTTTCATAATATACCCGTAGACGTCCACCGTTGGACATAGGCCTCCCCATGAGAATGCCACTGTAAACGGTTCTGTGCCACCTAATGGAAGGTATAAATATAAACATATGATTCTTTAAAAAAAAAATATCTTTAAAAATGCAAGTAATTAATGCAATTAAAGCTGCTGGTACAGTCAGTTTGATATATTATGGTTTGTCGTTTCGTGCGGGCCACAACACTCGTAAATTGTCAGGTATATGTAGTACTTCACTGCGCAGTTTGTTAAGAGATTGCAGTGTCCACTATCTTTTAAATTACGAAATTACTTTGTGGTAATTTATAAATACCCGATTACTACTACTTTGTGGTATATTCATTATGAATTCTTTTTACTTTATAAAAATATTTCTATAGTTTTATTAATTAAAACTATGTATATATATATATATATATATATATATATATATATATACATACTATAGTTTTATTATATATAGGCATTAATATATTATCGCTATACCCTTATTTGAATGAATAATTAAAAAAAGTTGGTTTCGAATTAATTACTACACATTTAGTAATTATAAAGTAAATCATTAATTTTGAAATAAAACAACTTTTGCGGATTCTATCGCGTTTGTATTTGCTTTTTAATTTCCCAACGTTTCGAACACTTTACAGTGATCATGGTCACGGGATGACTAAATTATTATTTTTTGGTTTTATATTTGGTGTTCGTCTTAAGTCATTAGTCTTTAATTTGTTTTAAACCTCACCCCTTACTAATCAAATAATCCTTGTATTGCGGAGGACTTCACAAACATACAATTAACAGACACAAATTACACCCAGACGGAACAACAATTTATGGATTGCACAAAGTATTGTCATCATCATCATCATCTCAGATAATATATGTCTCACGGTTGGGCTCGAGCCTCCTTCATAACGGGAGGGAAATTGACCTACTATACCACGCTGGTCAGACGTATTGGTATAGGGTTCCATTTCGAGTTTTCCCTCTCTTGCATAGATGTTATATGCATTTTATATCCCTTAGTCACGATCACCCAGGGATAAAATAGGTTAGGGTGTGGTGAATTGTATTCTTACTCGGTCAACACACGGAAACAAAGTATTGTGCCGCTTAGGAATCATACCCGCAAGACTTAGCATCGTAGCTTGATTTCTCAACTATACCATTTCTCAACCACTATTTTATCAGTACAGACTCTTGCGGAAGATTGCTGTTGTCTCTACTTATTTGGAACAAAAAACAGTTATACAGTGTAGTGTTAAAAAATTAACTTAAATAACCCAAATTGTAAGAAAGTATAACTCACAACATTGTTCACATATACACATTTACGCAATAAAAAGCAAAAACAATAGACATGCCCTATAAGTTTTATCCATGTTACAAGTACGACTAGAAAAAAGAAAGTAGATTTTTTAAAGTAGTTACCCAGATTTGTAAATAGAGTTAATTACTATCTCAGGCCTTGTCACTCTGATCTGTAAGTGGAATTTTCTAAATCCATTATCACATACCACATATCACCACAGCATACAATACGATGTCACTCTTAAACCGCACAATCGTTTTATATCAAAAGGGTAATTTAAAAATTTACATAAAAGTATGCCTTTCACGATTCTCTCTTACTGAATGGACATGTTTAAATATTTTCAACTTACAGTATGCATAGTTAAAAAAATATGAGATGTTCAGCACTCGGGCCAGCGAGTTTAATTATGAACTCATTCTAAAACTTTCATCATACTAAGCTGAAAAGTTTTGCGAATAAAGTTTGGAGAATTTTCCAGGAGGCTTTATCCATATACTTTTATTGTATTATTCTCGTTTGAATTATTCTCGTGTTTGATTACAAACAGCTTATATTTCAGGATTCCTTTTATTTTCCTTTTAAAATGATCTATCGATTTTTACTGTTGGATAGAGGTTTTCTTATGAGAGAAGATAATCTCATAAATATCTAGCTTTAAAGACGGAAATGGTGGTCATGGTTAAACAAGTTTCTCAGGAATTCGGGTGAAATGATCGAGTAATGGCACCCCATAATTTTGACTTTCAAAAAACAACTTATAACTTATCCTGCGCACAAATCTGAGAGAAATTCTAAATGAGTTTTACTTTTTCGCGTTGATGTGATCTACCTATATTATTTAATTGAATAATGCGATACTTATAAGAAAAGAAGAAAGGGAGGAATCAATAATTACCATTGTATTATTATTCCGTCATCATACGAATAGAATTCAGTAAGGGTATACTATATCCGAATGACAGATGACATTTTGGTTAAGATATATACCTGTGCGTTTATTCTATAAGCAAATTGTTAATCTAAGTCTAGCTGTAATTTGTCTCCGTTAATTATGTTTGTAAAGTCCCTTGCAATACAAGAATAGTTCTTTAGCGTATGGTACTTAAAAGACAATACTGAGGCAGGTATATGGATGGTAATGTATGATTGCGCGCCGTCCCTTCCATCGCCCCAGACTAATCGGGTGGGAATCATAGCCTGTCCTCAGAAAAAAGGATGGTACAAAAATAAAATTGTAGATTTAACAATTAAAACATCACCGTTAAAGGTTTCTATGTAACGAATCCTTCATTATATTATATTATAGTATGTAGATGATATTACAAAACGGTAGAAAACGTTACAATTCTCTCTAACAATGTAGCGACTGATATTTAATTAAGCGATACAAAGCATAACAAGTAAGCCGAGTTAACGAGTAAACATCACTTATTAATTAATTTTAATTAATACCTAACTCGTCCAGTGCAATGCAATGGTAAATGTCACTGTTATTGCATATGGAAGATTAAAAATCATCATCATTATTTCTCTTAAATACTTCCTTCGCTATACTCTCATCCAAAATATGAAAAAAAAAATTGCATAATTGACCACGGAATTTTATTACAAATTTTGTCTGCATTTTATAATCTTTTTATCGAAGGCAAACTCGAAATATTTAAAATCATACCAACCAAACCATCTGATCAACATGATATAGTAGGTCACTTTCCCTCCCATTATGAAGGAGGATGAACACCAGCAGTGGGACGTATATGAGCTGACATTATGGTGATAATGTGGTCTTAAACATTAAAATATATTAACTTTGAGATTTTATTTACATTAGAAACTGTCGTACATTTTTGCGCCATGTTTCAGTAAATACAGAGTAGTCATTTTCTATGATTTATCAGAAATATTTTCCGAATCTCATTTAATAATCTATCTTGTTCTTAAGTAAATATAAGAGAAATCATAAATACTGTCCGTAAATTGCTTTCAGAACAAATTGAATGAATATTGATAAGTTTGTTTGAATTTTGTTTTCTTATAAAATTGAATATTATTTGTTTGTTTGAAGGTTGATCACGGTTAGAAATCGTTGTTAAAGTCATTGTAGGTTACTGCCAACATATTCTTAATGAAAACTGAAAACTTTTTAATAAAATTTTAATACAAAATTAAAATGAAATTCTTTGACAAATGAAATTAAAATTTAAGGCTCATAGCCTTCGGCTTTCGGCATTAGCTCTACTCATCATATTATACAAAATTGACACGCTCAGCGTACCTGTACACGATCTTAATATTGGTCTTATAAGTTTGCTGGTATTCCATTAACCAATTATTATGATTCTTACTATTAAATAAAGTGAAAAAATATCGTATTTTCTCCGTCACCATTTTCTTTTTCATAGGCAATGGAATTTCTCCAATTGAAACGCCTGCCAATAAATTGCAGTTTTATCTTTCTATTATCATTTGGACTGACCCTCGATACTAGTATTCTTTGACATAAGTAGTCTGTCTGCAAAGCTGTGTGGTAGCGGCTACGAATACTACCAACCCTTACTTTGCTCATGGGTGTCGTAGAAGACGACTAAAAGCCTTATAACGACCTGGGCCAACTCCATCTGATGCCGTTTGGTCAACAATTACATTCGCAAGGAGGGTTGACGTCTGGCAAGCGGCCGGTCATAAAATTATTGCCAATAAATTTTACAATATGTAGGTACTATGACAGAAGAGTACATATTGTGTCGACCTCAAGTAATTGGGATAAGAGTAGGAGAATGATGAGGAGTAGTCTGTCTGCACTCGTCACCACTGGAAACATAAAAACAGTTTACATAGCCGAATGTCGAATCATCTTAGATCTAATATTCGTTAATCACTTCTCAACTTGTCAAAACTAATATATGTCAATGAGATGAAATTATGCGATAATATTATTTGCAAATTCTCGATAAACTTATGTTTATTTTAAGTTGGATAAATATACATTAAAACAATTACGTTTTGGGTCGAGTGTTGTGAATAAATTTGTCATATAAGACAAATAATTGTTGGATGTATAAATAAATAGCTTAGAGGACAGTTGAACCACTAGAATACCTAATACATAGGACCCAAAAGTTTCATAAATAAACATAATTGTGTTAGAATCGAGAACAATCTGGTGTTTAACTTCAAAATTCACTGACAAATAATATTTTTACCATATAAATTTCACGAGGAAAGCAACCTTTTTTTCACATTGTTCTGTGAAAATAATACCCGTATTCTTATCTCGACATTTCATGAAAACATCTACCGTAATGAGGAAAAATAATCTGGTAAAAGGACGCTTAGAACTTTTCAGGTTGGAATATTAAAAACGAGCCGAGAGCTCTTACTTTTGTTGAATAAAACGATAAAAAGAATACACGTGTAATGTGTTATTATAAGTTTTAACATGCCGTGTATGTTCTAACATGTGTGTGCGTATACTCAATACGCTACTCGTTTGATTCTCACAAGGGATATTTTTCTATAATACTTACAATGAGTAGCTGTGTGTAGTGGCTACAAATACTACCAACCCTTACATTGCTCGTGGATGTCGTAAAAGCCGACTAAGAGCCTTATAACGACCTGGGCAAACTCCATCCGATGCCGTTTGGTCAACAATTACATTTCCAAGGAGGGTTGACGTCTGGCAGGCGGCCGGTTATTTAGTCGTCAACTCCATACACATCAGTATCCAGGCCCATATGAGGTACTTGGGTCTGGTGCTCGACGGGCGATGGTGGTTCCGGGAGCATTTTCGCCAAATTGCTCCCCGGCTGGTCGGCGCGGCGTCCGCCCTTTTTCGGCTCATGCCGAATGTGGGTGGACCCAGTTTCGAGGGCCGACGGCTGTATGCGGGGGTGATCCGCTCAATGGCCATGTACGACGCACCCATGTGGGCGAGGGCTCTGAACGCCCAGCTCAGGGCGGTGCTGTGGAAGCCACAGCGAGCCATGGCGGTCAGAGCCATTCGCGGGTACCGCACGGTGTCGACAGAGGCAGCGTGCCTATTGGCCGGGACACCCCCGTGGGACCTAGAGGCGGAGATGCTTTCCGACCTCTACCGGCGGGTTACCTCAATGCGCGAAGAGGGTGGCTCCCCATCGTTTAACGGGATAGCCACCTGGCGCGAGGACGCCCGCCGAGAAGTCATCGCCCGTTGGGCTACGCCGCTGGAGAGGCCTAGACACGGTGTCACTACCGTCGAGGCCCTCCGGCTCGTACTGATGGAATGAATGGAGCGGCGGCACAGGGTCCTCACCTTCCGACTGGTGCAGGTGTTAACGGGGCACGGGTGTTTCGGGAAATACCTGCACACGGTCGTGTACAGGGAATGGACTCCGGGCGGCCATCATTGCAGTAGTGACGAGGACACGGCGCAAGATACGCTCGAGGAATGCTCGGGCTGGGACGGGCAGCGCCGCGACCTCGTCGCTATTATCGGTGCCGACCTGACGCTGCCGGCTGTCGCGAGGGCGATGGTCGACAGCGTCAGGAATTGGGACGCGGTCGCTGCCTTCTGCGAGGCTGCCATCTCGCAAAAGGAGGCGGCGGAACGGGCCCGGGAGGATTCCCGTGACCCGGGCCGCCGCCCGCGGCCGGGGCGGCGCAGGCGCGAATACCTGCGCCTGATGCCGCCCTAACCGAGGCTTCGGGTGATCGGACCGGGGAATTGTCCGGTCACCCGACGCGAGGCGACCGCGTGAGGACGACGCCTCGACGGCGAAATCTGTCGGGGCGTCAACAGGAGAGGAGCCCGAGAGGGCATACCGCCGAGCGGGCCACCGAAGACAAAGATCGGGTACCGGTGGCCCGCTCGCACGTCGAAGAAGAGGTGCTTGTAGGGTGGGTCAATGGGGTTGCGCGCCGCCTCTTCCGTCACCCCGGACCGATTTGGCGGGGTGCGACGTCCATCCCACCACAAAAAAAAAAAAAAAAAAGAAAGGCGGCCGTTCATAAAACTATTGCCAATAACTTTTACAATATGTACTATTAAAAGAAGAGTACATATTGTATCGACCCCAAGTATGATATGATATGAATGATTACTTACAAGAAGTAAGTCAGTCTACGAAAAACAGCTAATTTAAGAACATTCTTCTATGATTTGTTTATTTCTGTAGCTAGTGTTCCTTGTTTTATTTTATTCTTCATAGAAAACGCAATGTTACCTACATGAAATAAATCGATGTGTCATAGTTTACTTTACAAATAACACACACAATGATTCGTGTGTGATCACCAGACTTAGAAAAATATAATTAGTGGATCTCGCAAAGAATTATTGTCCTGGTGAGAATCAAATTCACGACATGACGTAGTGAACTACGGGAGTTCGGTATTTTGATCACTGTGCTATGTGTGCTATTAGTAACATTAATATATACATATATACCAACCATTAATTCTGAAATAATACATATTACATTTTAATATCCATTTAAAATATTTGAAACCGAGACTTATAGTCAAGTCCCGTATAAACTCTCAAGTTGATGGACTTTGATGGAGTTACAACATCAATTTTTATTAATTTCAAGACTTGATATAAATAAAATGAAAGTTTAAGTATATAAAAATGTAACGCTTTTCCATTTTTTTTATTACATATATGTTAAGAAATAAATTATTATTTAAGCGAAGGAAAGCCTTTCCGTGTAGTGTAGGACTAAGAATGCAATATTTTCTTGCCCATGAATGTTGAAAAAGACAAGTAAATGGTATAATATGCGGGTGACCGAACCGGGGAGGGCGGTACAAACAACCACGTTGCGGGGGCATCAACAGTAGACGGTACCCAAAGTCTTCTATGCAAGAGAAAAAAAGAGAAAATAGAATTGATCTACCTGTGAAAGTGAAATCTAGTAAGACTGAGCTACTCGTTGCATCGTTAACATTTTACTAGTTACCTACACAACTAGATTTTATTTATTTGCTCGTTTCGTTTTGGCCGGATTGATGGGAAGCCAAAAGCTTTCCGTGTGGTGACGGAGTAAGACTACTATTCACCACCCCATAGCTTACCCGTGGGTGATCGTATGAGACGACTAAGGGATATAAAACGCATATAACATCTATGCGAGAGAAGGAAAACTCGAAACAAAACCCTAAACCAATACGTTTGACCAGCGCCGTATAGTAGGTTAATTTCCCTCCCATTATGTAGGAGGCCCGAGCCCAACAGTGGGACATTTATGGGCTGTGATGATGATGATGATGATGAAAGAGGGAAATTTAATTTGTTATTTTTTATGCTGACGATTTGAATATTTTATAGTATTCATTGCTGGTTAGTTATATCGATCTGGACCAACTCCGTCTGATGTCGTACAGTATGGGCGAAAAACTATTGTCACATGTGGGGCGGACTGAACCCACAGCTATTAAAAATCCATTCCAATCATCATATCAATTATACAAGTGTGAGTTATTTTAAATAACCTATCATATTAAGCGCTAAATCTCAGTAATTTAGATTACAGGGTCGTGTCATCGTTTAATACAATTCAAACTGCAAAGTTAGAGTATAAAATCGGTACAATGTGTAATCATTGTCCGGTAGATGGCGCACGTCTCGAGACGATAAAATAATTCAAGCCCAAAATCGATTGTCTTACGACAGATCACACTGCCTTTCCTTTTCTTTTGTAAGAGACAGAGAGTAAACATGTTGTATAAACTTTGTCTTCTTTACTAGGATTTCCTTTTTATTTGAACGCCACGAATGGACTATATTTAAAGATATCAAAGAAACTGTTGGTAGTACCGCTCTGTTTTGCATAACAAAAGTAACAAGGCAGGAAGTAAGTCTATCATAATTCATTACCATTTCCTACCAAATTATTTAGACTGAAAACACTAAATATTGCTGTCTCTTTCTCGCATTTCATTGTGGATCTTTCGAACCGGATACTTGCTATAATTTACAACTTTCATTTTCCTTTTCGCAACATGTATTTATTTCCATTACGATAATGCCAAATGGTCCACAGTACATTTCGCTCCATTGCGTCGACTAGCGACTGACCACAGTAACGCCCTTTGATGGAAAGCGAGGAAGTTGTCGATGGAAAATAGGAAACGAAGCGTGGAGGGTTAAAGTAGTAGTTATGTGTTGCGGTCCGTCAGGCCCCGGGAGGAAAGCAGCGGTCACTGGTGCGTTGAGGATTAACCCGGCACTAGAGATGAATTATGAGAATCGGATGGAACATTAAGACCTATATAGAACACAGGATGGATGATATATTTGTAAGGAGTTGTTTTTAATCTAAAATTACGATTATGATGAAACATAGTATTCCAGAAAAAAATCGACATGCAATTATTCTTGTGGCTACGGAATAAGAGTGAAATTATCGCACTTACTTTGCTTGTGAAAATCGTAAAAATCAGCTAAAGGTTTCACTAAAAGTATTAATAGCAGTATTCTCTTGATAAAAATATAACAAACACCTCATTGTGGTACCCAACCCGTTGATCAACGTGTGTGGTTGGTCACGCGTGGTGATTACGTCATTATCCTCTCATACTTAGGTGAAGCCTACGTCTATGCCGTGTCTACTACTACGTGTATTTCTCTACATATGATCTAATTAAAAAATATTTCATTTTGTTTTTTTTCCGAAATTAAAATATTTTTGATTCGATTTGTCGAAAAATGGAAACATATTGCAAATTCAAAAATACAAAGTCTTAGGCTTGAATTTAATTTGAAATTAAGATTGCACGGACAAACTTTAAAAATAAAAAAATGCGTGATAATTCTGAGGTTGTCGAGGTCGACAACCTCAGAATTATCACGCATTTTTCACATATAGTGTGGTAGGACCACGCTGTTGACAGTTCTTTGTCTACAGCCGCGGGTCGGTCCGTCCGGGGTAGTACCACACTCTCGCAGAAGATCGGCGTCTGAGTAATGGCAATGTGCTATTGCACTTCGTTCGGTGAACGAGAGGGCCGGGAGCCCAACTGGGTGGGTTTGGGAATTATAATGTTAGGCAGCAGCCTAGCTATAGGCTTGGTTATAACATGGATCTTCCATGGGCGGCAGTGACACTTACCATCAGGTGTGCTGCTAGCTCGTTTGCCACCCTAAGCAATAAAAAAGAAAGAATAGTCATATTACCATAATATTACAACTGATTACCTTTTTTAGATGCATTGCATAATCCTTATATCCATTACTTTTTATCTGCAAGTGTAATTTAAGACGATTCAGACTTTTTTTACAACCTTTGTAATGTCCTGTTTCGACGAAATACCTATATTAGATTTTTAATCAATTATCTCGTAATTATTTTACTTGTTGGTACGTCGAATGGTAATGCTATATGATGATTGCATGATCTCTAATTTAAACTTCGTAAAATAAAATATTTTCTGAAAGAAAGGTATTCCACCATGGGTATCGTAACCCCGCGGGTGACTGGCTCGGGGAATTAGTCCATCACCCGCCAAGAGTCCGATCGGCCGACGTCTCCCCGAGGGGGGGACGTCGGTCGAGGAGAGAGTACTCCACAGGGGGTATCCCGTCGGGCCGACCACTGACGTCAAGTCACTCTGCTCCGGTGGTCGGTCCAACGACGAAGGCGACGTGCCACGGGTGGGTTACGGGTATGCGTGCTTACGCCTCTCTGTCGCCCCGGATGGAGTGGTGCGAGGAGTGCGCCGACCGTAACCCACGCCCAAAAAAAGGGGTATCGTAACCCACTTGCTTTATGTTATAGCGTGTTCAGAATAAAATCTGACGCCATCTCTTACCTTCTCATGAAAGTCATAAAATAGGCTAAAGAAGTTTAAGAATTGTGAACAGTAGTACTGCGAAGAAAAACCCACCTATCAAAGTCTCGATTAAGCGCTATCCCACTTTTTAGGAACAGCTTATGCATATTACACCTCGTCTGATCAGTGTGTTGAGTAGATGACTCCTGTCTATTATAGAGCTCAAGGGCAGCAGTGGAACGTATATAAAGTGACAAGAACAAATAGAGAATGTATATGTAAGGGCATTTCGTAAGATAAGGATAATTAATGTTCCTCTCTGAAAAGACGATGATTGATATAGAGTTTTGAGTTTTCCTTATTTAGCAGTGTTGTTATTGCTTATATTCTTTGTTTTTATTTAATGACGTCATAGGCTACAATTTATTATGTGGTAGTGGTTACAGATTCTACCAACCTTATTTTTTTCCTAAGTATCGTAAAAGATAAATAAGACTTTAATGTAAAACTTTACATCAACCTTTTTTTTTTTTTTTTTTTTTATTGGTGGGCTATGGGTGCGTCTCGCCCCGCTGAATCGGTCCGGGGTGACGGAAAGGCGGCGCGTGACCCCATAGACCCACCGTAAAACCTTCTCTCTTCGCCGTGCGAGCGGACCACCGGTACTCGATTTTAACTTCGGTGGCCCGCCCGGCGGTTTACCCTCGCGGGTTCCTCTCGTCGACGCCCCGTACTTTACATCAACCTGGGTCGACTTCGTACGATACCATCTGGTCAATGGTTTTATTCCGAATGATGGTTGATGTCAGGTAGACGGCCGGACATTTTGCAGTATTTATAATGAAAGGAGTGTGCATATTGCGTCGTTCCTAAGTAATTGGACTAAGAGTAGTGATATGTATTGTCGTTAATTAAATAAAACAACGATGCGCATTCAATATTTTTAATCTATGATTGAATACATTCTTGTTGGGGGTAGAGGGCATAAAACAATACTGTTTATGTGCCTAGGATGATGATAATGATGATGCTTGGTGTCTGGCTTAAGGAATAATGATTTTATTCCGTCACTACACGGAAAATAAGACAGATGTATAGGTAGTTTTAATATGTATTCGTTCATGTCTAGTCCAACCTTGTTTTTCAATTCAATCTAACGAATATGTCTTTTAAATGATTAAATGCCTGTTGTTGGCCAACAATAAATGGATTACAAGTTTCACGTGCCCAAACCACTCAGGTAATCATTTCGTTGAGTGCTCTTCTATTCATATGAGATTTGTTTTTTATAGCTTTGAAAATAAACACGCTAGGTACAATGCTAGTGTGCGCTGTGCGGTGTAGAGACACTTACGTAATAATCTCTGAAATTTACCTGACTTATTATATATAAGAAATGCAATTATTTTTACAGATTTTATCGCTATTTAATTTTGTATTTATTAGGACATTTTGAATATTTGTTAGCCACAGCCATGCAGCATTGGACGCACCAAAAAACAGATAAAGCAAGTTTTATTTAACCCACTTTAAACTTTTAACACTTTAAATATTTGCGTGTGTCCGGACCACTTCTGAAAAAAAAAATAACTTACTTTATTAAATTCGACCATTTTTTTAGAAGGTCATTACCACAATTTAGTCATTTATGAGCCTATTTGGATGGCATGGTTGGATGAATGGGTGGTGGAATGGGTGGATATGTGAATGGATGGATAGATAGAGAGACGGTCGGACTGATAACAAAATGAAATCAAGTTTCACTAAAAAAAAACAAAAAATAAAAAAGTGTGTGTGTCAGCTCCGACGCACGACTGGAGTTTACTCCTTAAGTACGATACGATATCAAAACAGCCGCAAAAAAGCTTAGACTAAAAATAATATATATATTTTTATTTACATTTATTAAAACTGTTCAGTGAAGTATTATCTCACGTCAGAAAGTGAAAGGTGCGCAGAATAGGTTGCGCACCAAAACGTAACGAGGTCATTCGATCACTAGATTTAACTCCTCAAATTTTTCTCATACCGGGCGCCTTATATGAAAATCGATTCTTAAGGAGTAAACTCCAAAATCACATTTTTAAATTCGACCATTTTTTTAGAAGGTTTGCTACCACAATTTAGTCATTTATGAGCCTATTTGGATGGCATGGTTGGATGAATAAGTGGATTAATGAGTGAATGGACGGGTGAATAATTAGGTAGGTGTATGGATGGGTGGATGGGTAAATGGCTCGATGATATTGCAGGAATGGGTGGATATGTGAATGGATGGATAGATAGAGAGACGGTCAGACTGATAACGAAATGAAATCAAGATTCACCAAAAAACAAAAAAAAATAATAAACCTGTGAAAAATACACTAAATTTAAATAAATAATTATTTTATTTATTAAATTCAATTGACTTTTATTAGGAAAATAATTTACAGTATTTTTTTTAAATTGACATAGTCTGGCAAATTTTAAGATTATTTTTTATATTTTTCGAATAAAATACATTTTTTTTAAAATAAGGTAGCAATCGTTACTATATATAAAAAAAACTATATTTAAAATCTTTAACTTTGAACTATACCAGTGGTTCACAATGCATATTTAAATTGTAATTCAACATCGACAACCAAATATTTTATTTAAAGTTTTATTGTACACATTTGCATGAACAGCAGAAAGTATTAACGATAATAACAAATTTATTGAAAAGATCCGGCGATATTTATTACTTATTTGTACCATAACAAATGTCAATATATCCTGTGTAATAAAACTGTGGAATCATGGAGATATTATTATGCCCCCATAACAATAAAATAGCTCTTGTGTTTATCATCGCTAAATGAGTGTTGTAAGGTCACTGAACGTAATTCTAACACAAATAAGATGTACCATATACGAGTATTATCTGAGTTTCCTTCCAAAACAACATCAATAGAATGATTGCCTGCACAGGAGGTCATTTACTAGTTAAGTCATAAAGCGTTTGCATAATGCTAAACTACCTCGTTTGTTCAATACATGGGAGTACCAATCAATGAGGTCATACAATAAATTTTTGTTGGGGTTTAATTGATATTCAAAGGATTTCTTTTTCATTTTAAATTTATTTTCTGTTAAGTGATTCAGGAGGATTTTTGTTTTTAAAATATATAAAGAGATAGGTTTTTAGAGGTTTTATATATTTAAAACAATAAAATCTGTCTCGGATGTCGATTTTATATGCTACATGCTATGTAACCTCCACCACAGTTATGAATGCGATCAACCCTAATATTGCTTGTGGATGTTGTAAAAAACGACTAAGAGCTTTGAGTCTGATCAACAACGATATTTCCAAGGCGTTTTGAGATCAGGCAGGCTTTTACAATATGTACTATGGAAGACGAGTACATAATGCATCGACCACAAGTGAATGGTACGGTGATGATAATGAGTAACCATACCACGTAAATATGTAAATATTTATTTTTGAAAAGAATATGCAGTAATTTAAAAATAGAAAGATCGCCTCAAAAATACTTTTTTTTTTTTAAAGACACCAACCACCCTGCACTAAGTAAATAAACCTTGTATTGCGGGGGACTTTACAAACATGCAATTAACGCAGACAAATTACACCCAGACTCAGAACAACACTTTGTGGATCGCACAGAGTAATGTCCTGTGTGGGAATTGAACCCACGACACTGGCACGGAAGGTCGGTATCTTAACCACTACGCCGTCTTTGCAGTCAGTATATCTTGTTATACCAACATTAATGTACACACCTACATTTTTTGTAGGTTTTATGTAGGTTTGCATTTATTGCTTACATGAGTAAGCTTTTTATATATTTTGACAGTTGATTTATCCTATATCACTGTCAAGTCCATAATAAATACAATAATGCTTCAATTACGCTATTTTGATATTCTGAGGGTATAAAAAAATCCATATAATATACACATATAAGAACAAGAACCTGACCTTGTAGCTTGATTTTGTAGTTAGTGGTTGTGACAAAAATAATAATACAAACGTTACTTTACAGCAAGTTTACTATCAGTCTATCTGGTTATTGGGGTCCTCTCTGGGGGGGCACACTTAAAACATTACTTATTTTTACTGACTGTCGTGCCGTGCCGCCTACAGATTGGTTGTACAAACTTAACTGCTGCCATTTTGTCCTGCCTGTCAAACGTTTGACAACTGAGAATTGTTATTTTTTGTTCCTAGCGTAGGTACTTATTGTCATCGATCTATTTTCGGTTATTGATATTCTTTCTGAAAATTATCTCAAGTTTCATTGTTAGGCTGATATTATTATTGTTTAATTATCAGCAGATACGTTTTTTTTTATATTTCTGGGTAGCTTTCATAGTAAAAGAAAATTCTATGTAATTACACATATACATGTAGATATGTATATATATATATTACTTCAACTTTAGTTCACCGCCTAAACTCTGGGTGGCAGCACTTTCCATACATGCATATTTTATCATCGAGTTGCCACTCTTTTTCAGTTTAATAACTTTACTCTTTGGGTCCTCTATTGGACATATAATAAATCAATGTTGCAAACATCATGTTTAAAAGATTGGTTAGTGTTCGTAGTTTATTGTTATTCATTTTTTTCAACAATCTGTCACCGTTTCATGTGACTCCTAGTACCGAGTCCTTTTCTTCGGTAGCTCAGCTGGTGGGTTATACCTTTAAGCAGAGATGTGACTTATCTAATATACAAGTTTCTGAAATACAGATACAAGATACAAAATACGTATTTCCATCTTGTATCTAAGATACTTTATAAAAAAAAAATTTGTATCTTGTATTTAGATATCTTTTGTTTGGTATCTTAGTATTTTATAAATACTTTTCTGACAAAATACTTTTAGAAATATGTTAGTAGACATTTATAAAATTATTATTCCAACATCTCATTGATGTCACATTTTTTAACAAACTGTGCTAGGTCTTTCATAATTTTTAATGTCTTTCTTTTAAAATACACTAGCAACTCAAAAACAAATAATATCGCCATACAGTTTTACGAGTCGCGTGTTTCAAATGCAGTGTTGTTATTGGTCAATTTCATTTTAGGGGACTTTGAAAATAATAATAGTTATTTTAGCGGCGTTTGCAATTAACATTATTTTTTTAGATTGAATTTATGGCAAATTTTAGTGAGTTACATAATTAAGCATTGACTTATAGTAAATAATATTTAAAAATCTTTCCTTTGGTACAAAAATGTATCAAAAATCACTTTAGAGTGTTTTGAAACCATATCTTTCATTTCTTAGATTTTTTTTTTTATTTTTTTTTTATTTTTATTTTCCAAACTCTAATTGTTTGGGCATACGGTTCCCCTGACATTATCAGGGACCTTAAATTAGCAGTGCTAAATAAAATTATTATTATGTACAAACTTAAAATTAGATAAAAATAATAAATAATAATACTAACTTAATGTTACTACAAGAAGCAAAAATTTAGGTGAAGACAAGTTTTACAAATTATACTACAAGAGAGTAAATAACAATAGAGATAACAAGTTAAGAAGAGAAAAGTAACAGATTAAGGAATAGTAATTAGAAAATAGAAATGAGGAAAGTTAAAGTTAAGGAAAAATAAAGAGTTAAAGTGACATAAAAGGCAATACTAACTTAATATAGGCAACATATATTTTGCTCAATTTAAAATAATATAATAAACTATAGTCCCAAAATATACATAGCTTACATTTTTTTTTTTTTTTTTAAGTTTGTAAGTAGTAGAGCTTATGGTAATAAAAACAAAAAAGAAGAAGAAGTCAGTAGCAGATAGTAAAAGTAATAGAATAAAATATAGAAGTGATTGTGAGTAAATACATTGTTTACTCTGCTAATATTGATTATTAGTTACAATTATTATTATTATGTTGAAATGGGAGACAAAATATAGATTCGGTAATTACTTCGTTGTTGGTAATGCCATCTGTTAAATAGTTATATAATAAGAATATTATACAACCTGACTTAATTGATTACATTAATATAAATATTTTTGTTTATAAAATAGTAGATTAAGATATAAAAATCATTATACCCCTAAAAATATGATATAATAGAATTTACAATCAATTAGAGATGTAGAAATATGTAGAAAATGATGTATGTATAATGTTTTATAAAAATAAGTTTGGTTATATATATATATATATACACATATACCATACGTATATATACATACACATACATATGTATCACTTACAAGGTGTAAGGTATATTACATAAATAAGATATATAACAAGATAGGTTGTGGAATATAATGGTGTGTTGTAAATAATTAATATATTGTAGAAAATTAATTTAATTAATAATTAATATAATTATTTATATTTAATAAAGTTAATATATTATAATTTATACTGTAACAATATATCGATTTATTGTGCATATTATATATTTGTTTTTTTGTAGTATATATTTGTTTCTAGTTAATATATTGTAGTGTATAATGTTGTAGTGTAAAATAAAATCATTTCTTAGATTAAAACGATTTATTCGTAAATAATATTAATGTCAATTATCAAAAATAAACTTAAATTTATTAAAATTAAATCTTGTTTTCTTACAAAAGTATTTTCATCTTAAGAAGTATTTAGAAGATACCTATTTTGTATCTAGTATTTCAGATACTATTTTCAAAAGTATTTTGTATCTGGTATCTGAAATACTTAATTTAAAAGTATCTTGCATTTTGTATTCTAGATACTTTGTACAGGGTATTTTGTACATCTCTGCTTTTAAGGGCAATACCCTAATAATTTTAGTTAAATACCGTGGTGCCTCTTTACGTATGATAGACTATTTTTTATTGCTTAAGATGACAAACGAGCAAGCAGTACACCTGATATATATTGGTTCTGCTCATGAACCTTTGCAATACCAGGTGAACAATTATGGCATTACCTACCAACCAAGACCCACACAGAAAAAAGGACTGCCAGCTCTCTCGCTCACTGAACGAAGCACAGCAGCACATTGCCACTGCTCAGACGTCGATTTTCTGCGAGAGTGTGGTACTACCACAGATGAACCAGCTCGTGGCTGTAGACAGTAAACTATCAACAGTGAGGTCCTACCACTACTGAACTTATTACTCCCGGCTAGTCTAATCGCCCACTAATCTTCAATTCCGCCTTGGCTAGGGTAGCACCAGGCCCATGGTATAGTAAGAGTGATATATTTTGAAGTCATCATCTTACACCAGACTAGAAAACAGTATTTATTGGAGTTTACTCCTTAAGAATCGATTTTCATATAAGACGCCCGGTATGAGAAAAATTTGAGGAGTAAAATCTAGTGATCGAATGACCTCGTTACATTTTTGGTGCGCAACCTATTCTGCGCACCTTTCACTTTCTGACGTGAGATAATACTTCACTGAACAGTTTTAATAAATGTAAATAAATATATACATATTATTTTTAGTCAAATGAGCTTTTTTGCGGCTGTTTTGATAATCGTACTTAAGGAGTAAACTCCAGTCGTGCGTCGGAGCTGACACACACACTTTTTTTATTAATAATTTATATTTACACAGTAGACAGTTTGCTGTGAAATTTCAGCTTAGTTTTGTTATATTCAAGACTAGTCCAATCCTGACCTCACAGATCACTTTTAAGGTACCACTTGGGCTCATAACATTAGGTATTCTTCGTACATCATATTATATTTATAAAGGTAACGCATAGACTAGACTATATAGAGTGTATTAACATTTTATTGTCCCGTAGGTGTGACCCGTAAAAGTGAAAGTAGTGCTCAGATGTATGGAGTTTGTTCCAGTAAACTGTAAAGCACAAAGCATTTTCACATTTATAGCATACGTAATTATTAAAACGCTAAAGCTGCTTATTTTATAAGTGTATTAATTTAGAATCTTCTCAGCTCATATAAGTCTCACTGTTGGACGCGAGGCTCCTCCATAATCGGCGGGAAATTGACCTACTTGTACCACACTGGTCAGATGTGTTGGTAAAGGGTTTCGAGGTTTCCTTCTCTCTGCATAGATTCTATATACCTTTTATATAGTTTAGTCGTGTTTTACGATCATTTACGGCGGCAGATAGGGGGTGGTGAATTGTATTCTTATTCCACCACCACACGGAATATTATCATTTTTAATTAACTTACTTTAGCTGTAGGATAATGGGCATACACTGTTAAATTATTTCATGTATTTTCATTGCGTAAAATCTTATTATTTTTTAAATAAAAGTAACCTAAATTACTTCTTATAATTCCTACTTTTCCGTGTTACGAAGGAAGAATGTAATTTATCACCCCCTATCTCGTCCGTGGGTGTCGAAGATGACGACTAAGAGATATAGTAATCATATAACATCTATGCAAGAGATATAGGTATTCAGCTTGGTATATTAGGTCAATTTTTCCGAGGAGGCTCAAACTGAAGATAAAGATTACTATATAGACGGCGTAGTGGTTTAGATACCGTCAGACAGACAGATTCCCACACAGGACAATACTTTGTGCGATCCACAAAGTGTTGTTCTGAGTCTGGGTGTAATTTGTCTGCGTTAATTGCATGTTTGTAAAGTCACCCGCAATACTAGGATTATTTTTCCTTAGTACAGGGGTGGATTCATTTTAAAAATGAAAAAAAAAATATGATGAAAATCTTTAGAGCAGTTTCAAAGGGAAACGAATAAACAAAAATTTTGAGAAATGTTTCTTGTTCAGACCATCTCTCTTCCTGTCCTGAAATAGATATAAATCCTTTATCTTTCTTGTTCTGCCTTGATGTCATTCTCTCTAATCTTGCACTTACAACAAAGAGCCACTTGACAGTGCCCCTGGTGTAGCTGATGCTCATAAGCGGCAGTTACTATTTAACATCTAATGGGCCATTTGCTCGTTTGTCAATAAAAGCAATATTATAACTACTTAATAAATAAACGTTTGAATTGACAATAATAGATTCACACGGTTTCACCTGCATAGTTGCCGTTCATTTAGAAATACAGGGACAAAATATAGCCCAATGTGCAATCTTCTTTTAACAAACTACATACGTAAATATAGAAGTCGTTAAATAATTTATATTTATATTATTATACGTATATAAAAACTAAATAATAATTAGAATTGAATTAATTTGTGTTATCAATTCTTAGCCATAAATAGTAAGCATAATTAATTACCACCAGACACGGGCACAATTGTGCACGGTTCAAATTTTCCTTTACACATTACACAAATTAGGTACCTACGTAATTCGTGTGTGATACTCGATGTTATTCTAAGTTTTAATGTTTTTTTTTTAATATCTATAGTCAGTGATATACTCTTTTTACCCGACTGCAAAGGAGTGGTATTGTGTTTAACAGTCTATGTATGTATGTATGTATGTTTGTATGTTCCTTTGAAGCACTATATATACCAAACGCCTGGGCCGATTTTTATGATTCGCACGTCAATCGATTCCTCTTAATCTGGCGAGTGTCACTAAAGATATGACGTTATTGAAAATTCAATATGGCGACTACTGGACGCCATATTGTGAAAATAAAAAAAAAATAAAGTCAACAAACTATATCGATTGGGGTATCGTTAAATAGGTATTTAAAAATCATTTTTAGTTTTCTTTCAACATTTTTCGATTTGACTGGCCGTTTAGGATCTATATCGATTTAAAGTTTCGTAACAACCTTTCTCACATATAGGTTTTAGACAGTAGAAATTTACGATGAAAAGACGAAAAATTCATATAACTGTATGTGGATGGACATATACTGAAGTATCTAGTAGGTATATCGTCCAATATACCATAGGTAGTCCTACCTAAAGTATCTAATGTCTGACGCGGTCGCCCATCTCCAATTTCTAACGATTTAGTACTTAACTTCAGTCGAAAAACTATATATAGTTAGGTACTTACCTACTTATTAATAAATAAGATAACTATAGCTGCCTAGGTATTTATAACTAAAAAGTATAAAATAAAAAAAATGATTAAAAAAATAAAAAAAACCCGACTGCGTAAAAAGTCACCAAAACTACGTACATAATAAAAAAACTGAAAAGAAGAAAACAAGCACTTAGATGGCCGGTGGTCTAGAATTCCATAATATATTATTGAATAAATACTATTGCAGAAAATGAAATATATTTTAATAATTTAACATGACAACTGAACATTCGGGATCCTTTATTCGACAGCAAATCTAATTTTTCAGTGGATCCCTACTCTTCAGTTGTCATGTTCTATTACTAAAATATATTTCTGCCCATGGGAGAAGCAGCTTTCTCTCAAGTCTACTCCCGCTAACTTAAGAATTTGACCTCGCGCTTTGTTTATGGACATTGCGAAGTAGACTTTGATGGCAAACTGCACTCACTGAAATTTGAAGAGATAATTTGATGGCATTTGGAAAATCTTAGAATGTTTTTTCTTGCAAACTTGCGAACATTGTGTAATTTCGGCGCGCCAGCTCTCAATTTTAAGATGTGAGCTGGGATACCGAGAGGCTTCGGTGTATTCAGGAACTCGACCAGTTGTTTGAAGCGGGGTTTATCACTTATTACCCGACTGTAAAGGAGTGGTATTGTGTTTGACAGTCTATGTATGTATGTATGTTTGTATGTTCCTTTGAAGCACTATATATACCAAACGCCTGGGCCGATTTTTATGATTCGCACGTCAATCGATTTCTCTTAATCCGGCGAGTGTCACTAAAGATATGACGTTATTGAAAATTCAATATGGCGACTACTGGACGCCATATTATGAAAATAAAAAAAATTAAAGCCAACAAACTATATCGAGTGGGGTATCGTTAAATAGGTATTTAAAAATCATTTTTAGTTTTCTCTCAACATTTTTCGATTTGACTGGCCGTTTAGGATCTATATCGATTTAAAGTTTCGTAACAAACTTTCTCACATATAGGTTTTTTAGACAGTAGAAATTTACGATGAAAAGACAAAAAATTCATATAACTGGATGTGGATGGACATATACTGAAGTATCTAGTAGGTATATTGTCCAATATACCATAGATAGTCCTACCTAAAGTATCTAATGCCTGACGCGGTCGCCCATCTCCAATTTCTAACGATTTAGTACTCAACTTCAGTCGAAAAACTATATATAATTAGGTACTTACCTACTTATTAATAAATAAGATAACTATAGCTACCTAGGTATTTATAACTAAAAAGTCTATAATAAAAAAAATGATTAAAAAAATCAAAAAACCCGACTGCGTAAAAAGTCACCAAAACTACGTACATAATAAAAAATCTGAAAAGAAAAAAACAAGCACTTAGATGTCCGGTGGTCTAGAATTCCATAAAATATTATTGAATAAATACTATTGCAGAAAATGAAATATATTTTAATAATAGAACATGACAACTGAACAGTCGGGATCCCTTATTCGACAGCAAATCTAATTTTTCAATGGATCCCGACTCTTCAGTTGTCATGTTCTATTATTAAAATATATTTCATTTTCTGCAATAGTATTTATTCAATAATATTTTATGGAATTCTAGACCACCGGACATCTAAGTGCTTGTTTTTTTCTTTTCAGTTTTTTTATTATGTACGTAGTTTTGGTGACTTTTTACGCAGTCGGGTTTTTTGATTTTTTTAATCATTTTTTTTATTAGCTAATGTGTTAAGTTTTACTATCCATCTATCCATTAATCAATTAATCAGCCCGTAGATTTGTACTGTTGTACATAGGCCACCCTATGAAAATGCCACCCAAATTAGAGTATTAAATCGGTACAATATATCATAATCGTTTTCTGGTAGATGGCACGCGTCACCCATAATAAAGTAAATTAAAATAGCCTTTATTCTAAACGACAATCTTGCCTTAATAATAATAAAATAATAACTCAATTTAAAAGTAACTTAATCTAGATTTGTGGATTTCGCCTCTTTGGCGTAGGTCTCACCCAGCTTTCTCCAGTTCTTTCTATTTGTAGCCTGTAGTCTCCAATTTCGTCCACATATTTACTTAAATATATCCTCCCATCGCCTTTTCAGTCTACCTCTACTCCTGTGTGCTTCTCTTGGTAACCAATCTGTTATTTTCTTGGTGCATCTGTCATTTTCCATTCTACACACATGGCCTGCCCATTTCCATTTAATATTTCTGATATTTTCTGTTATGTCTCTTATTTTTGTTTTCTTTCTTTTTGAATCATTTTTAATTTTATCTGATAATTTAATTCCTAACATACTTCTCTCCATTTTTCTTTGGTGTAGTATGACTAGTTTCTCTTCATCTTTTTTACGTAAAGACCATGTTTGGCAAATATATGTTATGTATGGTAGGATTACTACGTCATAAAGTTTACTTTTAATTTTTATGTTTGTATACCATTCTTCATTATTTCTTTTAATTTCCAGTACTTTTTTCAAGCAATTGCAATACGTCTATTGATTTCTTTGGTTGTTTGATCTACAAATGCAATTGATTGATCCAAGTAAATGTAATCTGTAACATACTCTATATTTTCTCCGTTACACTTGTCTAAGTGGCAGGACGATTGGAACGGATTTCTAATAGACATGGGTTCAAAACCCACGTGTAACAATAATTTTTCACTTATAAATATTATTTTTATAAACAACCCAGCCAACCCAGTATAAATGCTAATAGCAATCTTAGTAATTAGAATAAAAATTTAACATATATGCTGGGTGCGGGCAAATAGATTGGCAATCGCAGAAAAGCGTTATCCGTTTGTCAGTTGCGCGATGCTGCCCAGAACCGAATTTTTCATATGCAAGTAAGCATGTGAAAAAACTTTTTACGGTTGAACATGACCTTTCTTCCACAACGGTGGTTGGTTCATAGACCTACGAGTATATGTTCTGTCCATTGGCATTTAATTATTGCAAATCCATATGTATAGTATATAATGAATACGTCTAATGACCTATTTAAATTTATTATCTCATATAAAGTAGAAATATATATGTATACCTATATATAGTATTGTTTTGTTTATTATATGTTGTTTTCCTCGTTGCTAATTAATTAATTAATAACACAATTTAATAACCAGCGATTGATTAGTGGAGAGATCAATAGAATATCACGCGATGTTCTCAGTTTGAACTTTTTTTTGAAAGTAACGATTTCATAATAACTAAGTAATTACTTAAGGGATGAAAACATATTAACATAATTTAACAGTGAGATTTAATCATAAATAAGTATTTTATTTTTAAATTCATAAGCACTATTTCTAAAACGCAACGTTATTGGACAAATCATGAAGTCAATAATAGCCACCCGACATTTTCTGGCATCAAGTTGTTTGTATAGTTTCTTTTGATTATAATTTGTATTGTTTAATAATAAGTTATGTGAATAATGCTCTATCAAATGTTGTTCATTGGTTCCGTACAAACAACTTGGTTTTTAATGAAAAGATAACAAAATGTATTAAATTTACCACACCTAATGTGAGTCTAGTGGAAACCAATGTTCAAATGAATGGTGTGGCCCTAGAGTTTGTGGAGTCCATGGCATTTTTGGGTATTACCATCGATGCTAAACTCCATTAGGGTCCTCGGCTTGAAAAATTATCAAGTAGGTTAAGCTCAGCGGCTAATGGGGTAAAATAATTTCGAATGTTAACCGATATTGAAACGGCTAGAACTTTTAATTTCGCCTACTTCCATAGTCTTATGTACTATGGCATATTGCTTTGGGTTTGCTCTGCAGATTTGAATAATATCTTTGTTCTCGAAAAACAGGCTGTCAGTGCGATTTATAATTTAAGGCCAAGAGCTTCATCACAGATCATAAACGTCCCACTGTTGGGCTCGGGCCTCCTCCGTAATGGGAGGGAAATTAACCTACTATACCGCGCTGGTCAGGCGTGTTAGTATAGGGTTTTGTTTCGAGTTTTCCTTCTCCTGCATAGATGTTATATGATCCGCTCAATGGCCATGTACGGCGCACCCGTGTGAGCGAGGTCTCTGACCGCCCAGCTCAGGGCTTTTCTGTGGCGCCCACAGAGAGCCATGGCGGTCAGAATCATCCGCGGATACCGCACGGTGTCGACCGAGGCGGCATGCGTGTTGGCCGGGACACTCCCGTGGGACCTAGAGGTGGAGATGCTCTCCGATCTCTACCGGCAGGTTACCTCAGTGCGCGACGAAGGTGGTTCCCCATCGCTTAGCGAGATAGCCACCTGGCGCGAGGACGCCCGCTGAAACGTCATTGCCCGTTGGGTTACGCGGCTGGAGAGGCTTAGGCACGGTGTTCTTACCGTTGAGGCCCTCCGGCCCGTACTGACGGAGTGGATGGAGCGGCGGCACGGAGTCCTCTCTTTCCGGCTGGTGCAGGTGTTGTCGGGGGACGGCTGTAAATAATTACTTTCGTGAAAATATATAATTTAAAAAATGTCCAGCCCACTGAGTTTCTTGCCGTATCTTCTCAGTTTGTGGCCACTTGCCGATGCGGTGGTAGAGTAATTAAAAACAATTAAAAAAAATGTAACATTGACAATAGGTAAGTGCCCCTACGGGGCTTTGGATAATGAATGATTTGATTTGAAGATACTCAAGTATATTATATGTATTATTTTATTCGTAGCATAATTTACAATAATATAACATTTATAAATATAAAGGGGTCTGTCTACGCGTGAATGTGAGCAAAACCAAAATAATGGTCTTTGAAAGAGATGAAGCCAGAACAGATGTAAGAGTAAAAATAGGTAATGATGTACTAGAGCAAGTGGATGAATTTGTATGTCTTGGATGTGGTTTTAGTCGAGATGGAAGGTACACCACTGATATAGAGTGAAGATTGAATGCGGGAAATAGAGTGAACGGAGCGTTGGGACAACTTCTCGGTAGTCACCACCTCAGCCAGAAGGCACGTGTAGCAATACATAACGCTGTGCTTGTTCCAACATTACTATATGGAAGCGAGAGTTGGGTATGCAGAAAAGAGCATGAAAGCAAAATTAATGCGGTCGAAATGCGATCTCTACGGAAAATCTGTGGAGTTAGGCTGACCGACCGCATTCGCAACGACGACGTAAGAGAGCGAGTAGATATGAAAGAGAGTATCGGTGTAAAGATGCGAAAGGGAATGCTCCGATGGTTCGGACAAGTGGAAAGAATGCCGAACGAACGTCTGGTTAAGAAGATATACAATGCGAAAGTGGAAGGATGTAGCTACCGGGGGAGACCGAGACTCACCTACCTAGACCAGATTGGTCACGTGCTGAAAGAAGGTGGAGTCAAGAGTCTCCAAAACCGGCGAGCGTGTATGAAGAGAATTATGAATGTTGAAGAAGCGAGTGAAGTATGCAAGGATAGAGTTCTCTGGCACTCTGTTCTGCCTGTCTACCCTGCAAGGGATATGGCGTGATGATATGTATATATAATTATATAGCTTTAGTTTGTTTGTTACTATTTGTAATGAAATAAAAATAAAATTCACTTTAGTTTCTGTCCAGCTTATCGTTCGCTATAAATAGAAGGGTTATAAAATCGATTTGAATCGAATGACGTCATTCCCATATCAAATAAATTTTATTTCAACTGTAAACATACCACATTATGTAGGTATATTATATATATATAATAATGCTTGGAATATATTTTATTCTCTAGAAAGGGTTTAACTTTACCTTTGAAATTATTCAATATATTTAAAAACTACAAAGTGTATTCATCAGAATACGATATTGCAAATCAAATTAAATAAAATTATTTATTATGTATATGCCTCATAACGGCACATATATAGTCAATTTTTAATTTCGTTTGAAATTGATCTAATAATCTACCAACGGATCGAAACGTGGCCACAAGCTGAGATGATCCGAAAAGAAATGATGTTGGAAGCCTCTTGAAAATAAAAAAGATATCTTTTATTCTAAATACTTATAACACAATATATGCGTACCATTATGAGGTTCTTCATATTTTTTTTTGTACTCTTTGTTAAAATATATTTAAAAATAACAAAGAAAATATAAAAATAACATTGTTGTCTTATAATATATAGTTGTTTGTTATTATTTATTGTTTGTTTTTTTTCTTTGTTTATTATTTCAGTTTGTGAGCTCGTGGAACCGGAAATTATTTATTATATTACTTTAAAATTTAAATGCGATATAATGAGCAAAAAAAAAACACTTAAAATTATATTATTCTCTGTCTTATTACTGTTATATGTAGGCAAGGGCAAAGGTCTCCTTCAGGCAACCGAGCCTACAATGTTGGCTAAACGGCTTGACACTCGGTTATATTTCTACTATTTTTTGCAGTGTAGTTGTATTCTTTTGCATTACCAATTTGATTCTTATGATACCTACTGGAAATAAAAAGTGGGCAGAAGTATAAAGAGTGGAAGTTACAAGGTGGACATAGTATTCTTATCCAGAACATAAACTTGTGGCGGGTGCTAATAGTACCCTTATCCTAATATATATGAAAGGAGTATTTCTTTTATTTTCCATCATCATCATCTTAACTCATATGGTTCTATTCTTGTGCCTTTTGCCTACAGAGGAAATGATGGGGAAAGAAAGGATCTATGAGATCTATTGGATCACACCGTTTAGACAGTTTTTATAGACTTTTCTAGGTTTTCTTTTTGCCTATATACGTTTATATATATATATATATATATATATATATATATATATATATATATATATATATATATATATATTATTGCTTATGGTGGCAAATAAGTAAGCTGCACACTCGATAGTAAGTGTTACTCCCGCTCATGAACCTTTGTAGTACAAGGATACAAATAGGTCGCTGCCTACCAACCAAACCCACCCAAGTTAGGCATCCGGTTCTCTCGCTCACCGAACGAAGCGCAACAACAGATTGCCACTGCTCAGGCGTGCATTTATTGCGAGAGTGTGGTGCTACCCGAACGGGCCAGTCCACAGCTGTAGACAGAATACTGTCAACTGAAAACTGTCAACATGTGGACTAATATTGCAAAAGTTATTAGTTTTATAACAGATCGCTTGGCTGACATCAACCCTTCTTGGGAATGTAATTGTTGACATCTTTTACGACATACACTAGCAAAATAAGGATTGGTAGTATTCATAACCACTACCACACGGCACTGAGTACCACTAAAATTTATTATAAGTGCTAACAGTTTTTATATTTTAAATGGTAAAATCATTCTTTAAAAAAGTCTCGAAACGAATTTATCTAAAATATACAGTTAAGTCAATTCAAATCTAAGTAAATCCTATAATTTCGCATTAACGTTCGTTCGTTTGCCCATAGACAACGAGAGAAATTTAAGATTAATATCGAGACAATCATGAATTTTCGTACGCAAATATTTAAAAAAATTTCTATTAGATATTTTTGTATAATAATGATTTATTAATTTTGGTTTGTACTTATATTACATTTAATTGTAATTAAAAGTCATTTATGAATATGGGTGTCCTTTTAGGTAGAGTGATTTTAAGAAGTCATCATTATCACCTTTCTACTCTTATCCCAATTACTTGAGATCGACGAAATATGTAGTCTCTGCCCATACAAATCTATCAGACGATAACTCTGTAATCACTCCTTCCTTTTCAAGCAGTCCGCCCATCATTTCATTGGTCTTCCCTTACGTCTAAAACCTTCAAACATTCACACATAGAACATTACTTTTATCTTGTCTCATCACATGTCTATGCCACGTCAAGATTCACTGTTCACTCCTTAACTTCTTCATCACTGGAGAAACTTTCAAACATTTTCTTCTACGTTCAGAAGATTTTTGTACATTCTTGTCTCAACATTCTCATATCTACTACACGTAGTCGTCTTTCACCCGCCACTTTTGTAGTCCAACATGCTATAAATCCGTATAGAACAGCATGCTTAATTTTTTTTATTTTCCAATTAAATTAAGGTACAGTGATCTTAGGTGATAGGTATACACAACAAATTCGTGTAAACCGACTGAGTGATTATTAAAAAAAAGAATAGCAGCACATATTTGGGAACTCAACACCAACGGCTATAGCTAACTTGCTTGTCAGGCATGGTGATTGTGACATTAGAAGTCCTCCACTAAGGAGGCTTATGCCCAATAATGAACCATAATGTGCTGTGGGATATATATATATATATATATATATATATATATATATATATATAGGATGTATTAGCTTTTTCCCTTTTTGTTACATATAAAAATTTCAGCCATATTTCTTTGGTGGTAAACGAGCAAGCAACACACCTGATGGTAAGTATTATTGCGACTCATGGACATTTGAAATATCTGGCCGCTGCCTGCCAACCAAAACCCATCCAGAAAGTTGGCCTGCTTACCCCTCGTTCACTAAACGAAGCTCAATAGCATATTACCACTGCTCAGTCGTTATTTTTCTATGAGAGTGTTATACTACCGCGGACGGACCAGCGACTGTAGACAGAAAACTAGCAGCGTGGCTTTACCACTTCTAAATATTTTTAGCCCATCACCACGTGGCGATTTTATTCTATATTATTGATTGGGTATTACCAAGTTGTAAGTGTTGCGTTCGGAAGTATATTATCATGCATAACGACATCTCCTACTTTGACGAAGCAGCTAGCAAGTACCTGCAAGTACTATAAATAAGTATTTTGTTATGCTAATAAGTTCTTAACGTGAATTTTGCAAATTGATTCTTATATTAGAAGTAATATGTGCGTTGGGATTCCCTGCATTGAAGTAAACTTCTTTAGGAGCGCTATGTTCTTTATTTTGTGGGTTTTAATTCTGACTGATCCTTCTCACTCGGTTATTTAACATTCATTCGAGGAAAGTCCGCTCTCGTTGACTAAAGGAGTATATTTAGAGTTCTATATAAATAATCAATTAGAACAAAAATTTAACAGAATTAATACACAATTGTACCTAATATAATTTCGTTAGCCAAATTGGTTAGGCGCTTGGAATCCGTTCAAAGTGCCTTAGTAATTAGGCCAGTGTTACGTATAGTAACCAAATTATGACTCGACTTATTGTTTTTTCGGAAGACGTTTTAGATGATACATAAATAGTTATAGATGATACATAGATATGGTATAAATCTTAAACCTTTTTTTTGATAATTAGGGTATTTTATACAATTTTTTTTTTAGAATCCAAGTCCTAGTTATTGAGATTCGAGATTTGCGCATTCAAATAAACAAACAAAAATTTCAGCTTTATAATAGTAATATAATTACATTTTGTAAAAAAAATTAGACTATGCTCTGGGCACAAATGTGTTACGGATGGATGGCGTGCGGTCCAATAATCCACTGTTTTCTTTCCCCATCGCCTTTGGACCGATCACTGATATCAATTCCTTGACCTGGATGGCGAATATAAACGCGGTAATGCCACACTCGCAAGCAGTTTTTATATAACACTTGAGTTGTACGATTTAACATAACAAAAATCTAACACTATTCCAAAAAAAATATCGTCATCTTGATATAAAATGATCAAAAACTTACGAGCGAAAAATTAATGTCACAGGTGGGACTCCAACCCATACCTATTGGAAATCTGTTCCAATCGTCCTACCACTTAGACGAGTGTGAGCTGTCGAAAGATATTCAATTTGCCGCTCGTATTATATTTTCGTCTTTAAAGGAGACTTGTGCCATCTACCCGATAATGTTTACACATTATACAGATTTTAATACTCTAACTTTGCAGTTAGAATTGTATTGAACGATGACACAACCCTGTTATTCAAATTACTGAAATTTATTATTTAACATGCTTGATTATTTATAAAAACTCGATTAGAATGATCAAACTATATAAATAATGGCGATGCTAATACATTGATCACGTTTTCTTTTCATATCAAGTACGGCAATGACACGAAAATATCTGTTCAAGTGTTGACATGTTTAACAAGAGATCATTGTTCAACGTCTGTGATTGTTACCTTGAACTTTATTTTATTTGAAACGCAATTAATCTATTGATGATATAAATATTTTTCAAAATTATTACTGAAAAGGTCGGCCATTGTATTCTAGGCTTACATACTTAGGACAGAAGTAGTGTGAACATTTATTTACTACAAGAGGCTGACGAAGCGGGTCTCATTTTTTTTACTTCTTTTGCAGTATGACTCAATATTTTTTCTTTTCTTGTAGAAAGTAAATAACTGCACTGCAGTTATCTGCTTTCTTAAGCAATTTTATTGTACCCACGAGAAAAGAATGGGTTGTAAACATTGTATTGTTACTATGTTACCATACTAACTAATTAACGGTCACAGATAACAAACTTCACTAATTTAGGAATCGTATAAATAATTCTCTCGTATGGTAATCACTTTCAGCACAGGATGTTGTTACTTAGACCTCTGTATAATTTGTACCTTCAAAGAGAAAAATGTAACATTGAAATATGATTATTTAATGATTTCTGATGTTTACGTCCATTATACCCATCTGTAACTATATACATATAGTGTAAAATAAAGTTGCCGCTTTTGTCTGTACGCTTAGATCTTTTGAAATACGCAACGGATTTTAATACAGTTTTCATCAACAAATATAGTGTCTGAAGAGGAAATTTTACAAGTATTACATATGTATAGGTATACATACATACAGTACAGAAAAGCCGAGAATTTAAAAGATTTGTAATATGTAGTAAAAAAATATTTTTATGCGTTTACATTGTAAACGCTGGCTAAATCTTAAAAGATAGGTATATATAATAATACAGTATATTAAAATAATACAGTACGAAATTGTATATTTTAAAAAGTCTACAAAAAGTCCACATATATCCATCTCCTAAAGATAACCCCGCAGTAATCATATTGATCTTTAAACATTACTAACAAATAATGCGTTGCTGAGGAAGCTATTGTTTACAATCCAGTATTACTCCTAATCCAATTAAATACATTAAATGCGTGGTGCATTTGCTATACATTAAAAATGTCCTTTACAGCATGACATTAAAATGAATACATATCCTATAAGTTATCAGAGATTTAAAATGGGGAGACAGAGCGACCGAATACTGAAGCAAAGCGATGGTGGGTCGTTTGTATGAAATAAAACTATTTATACTGACTTTATTGCATTTGGCGATGTTTTGAAGACTTTTCACTGTTCATGGTCACGGTAGGTCATCGTTATTACAGAGATTTTTTATTCACCCACTAAAGAATTTGTTATATATATTCGTGTGATTACAGAGTAAGATTATAATTCAGCAACCCCTATCTTACCCGTTGGTGATCGTACGAGACGACTAAGGGATAAAAAACGTATAGGATATAACATCTATGCAAGAGATGGAAAACTCAAACAAAATCCTATACCAACACGTGTGACCAGCGTGGTGTATTAGGTCAATTACCTTCCACCATTTTTTTTTTGCAAGGTGGACCATGGATGTGGTCGCGCCCCAACAAATCGGTCCGGGGCGACAGAAGAGGCGGCGCAAAACCCCATGGACCCACCCTGCAAACACCTCTCTTTGCCATGCGAGCGGGCCACCGGTGCCTGATCTTTGTCTTCGGTGGCCCGCTCGGCGGTTTACCCTTGCGGGTTCCTCTCGTGTCGACGCCCCTACAGCTTTCACCGTCGGGCCGTCGCCCTCACGCGGTGGCCTCACGTCGAGTGAATGGACAATTCCCCGGTCCGATCACCCGAAGCCTCGGTTAGGGCGGCATCAGGCGCAGATATTCGCGCCTGCACTGTCCCAGCCGCTGGCGGCGGCCCGGGTTACGGGAATCCTCCCGGACTTGTTCCGCTGCCTCCTTCTGCGAGATGACAGCCTCGCAGAAGGCGGCGACCGCGTCCCAATTCCTTCTGCTGTCGACCATCGCTTTCACGGCAGCCGGCAGCGTCAGGTCGGCACTGATGACAGCGACGAGGTCACGGCGCTGCCCGTCCCAGCTCGGACATACCTCGAGCGTATGTTGCGCCGTGTCCTCGTCACTACCGAAATGGTGGCAGGAAGGGGTCCACTCCCTCCACACGACCGTGTGCAGGTACTTGCCGAAGCAACCGTGCCCCGACAATACCTGCACCAGCCGAAAGGAGAGGATCCGTGCCGCCGCTCCATCCACTCCATCAGTACGGGCCGGAGGGCCTCAACGGTAAGAACACCGTGTTGAAACAATTATTTTTTGGAGCTTGGCAAACACTCCTCTAAAATTTAATTTTTCAAGATAACATGTAGGGGAAGGTTTGGTATTTTGGACCGTTCGTTAAGTTGGACCACCATCAAATAACGGTTTAGTAGTTTATAGATTTTATAATTGGCAACATCAAACGACAATCAGCCAACTTCACTACACATCGGCCATTTTCGATTTCTCATAAAACAGTGCGGTTTGTTGTCATTAACAAAAAACGAATTTCATTGTTTTTAATGTAAATTTTAGTGTTCTTTGCTAGTGGTGTAATTAAGGCAAAGGTAAGTTTTCTATAGTTATATTTTTAATTGAAATTAGTCATTAATTGACAAATAACTAGTGATAAACATTAGCCGACTTAGTTAGGTTATGTTCTTGTCAAATTCGTGTTTTCTATGCGAGTAGACAGTTTGATTAAATGGACCACATACAGTCGGTTAAAATGGACTGGTCCAATTTATCGAACTTTTTTCTGTTTGTTACAGATGACTGAACAAAAATATTTTAAATGGAAAGCAGAAGATCTAAAAAACGCTATACATGATTATAAGAATTCAGATATTGGTTTGAATGAGTGTGCACGATTACATAAGATCCCTAAAGCAACATTAAAAAGACATTTGGATAAAGGTGACTCAGAAGAACTTGTTGAAATTAATAAAGGCAGACCGACGGTATTTAACAACGAATTTGAAAATGTTCTAGTAGAGCACATATTATTTTTGGAGGAACACATGTTTGGTTTAACTATCACAGATGTTAGGACACTTGCTTACCAAATTGCCGAGAAAAATGGACTGAAACACAACTTCAATAAAACAAAGAAAATGGCTGGGAAGGCCTGGTATTACGCCTTCATGAAACGGCATAAGGACAAGATTAGTCTTCGTCAACCTGAGGCAACTTCTTTAAATCGAGCTAAAGGATTTAACAGGGAAAATATTCAAAACTTTTTTGATATTTATGAGCAAATAGTTGACACTAACAAGCTTAATGCTAACAAAATATTTAACGTTGATGAAAGTGGATTCCAAACAGTGCAAAAGAAGCCCCAAAAAGTTTTAGGTGGTAAGGGAAAAAAGCAAGTCGGAGCATTAACCAGTGGTGAAAGAGGTGTTAATACAACAATGGTCGCCTGTGTAAGTGCAGCTGGTCAATTTATTCCGCCAATGATAATATTTAAACGAATGCGCATGAGTGATCAATTGAAAGAGGGCGCTCCAGCTGGAAGCTTGGTAACCGTATCGGAATCCGGTTACATCAACCGTGAGCTGTTCTGTCAATGGTTGGAACATTTTACTTCTGTCGTCAAGCCTACAAAGGAAGATAAGGTTTTGCTGTTGCTCGATGGGCACACGACACATAGCAAAAACCTTGACGCTTTGATGTTTGCACGTGAAAATGGCATCGTTTTGCTGCAATTACCAGGACACACTACGCACAGATTACAACCGCTCGACGTGTCATTTTTTAAGCCAATGAGCACTTACTACACCCAAGCCATTGAAACTTGGATGCGTTCAAATCCTGGGAGTGCTGTAACTCAGTATCAAGTAAGCCGACTTATTAATGAGGCATTTGAACGCGCAGCTACGATCGGTACCGCTGTCAATGGATTTAAAGCAACAGGTACCTGGCCTGTAAACCGGAACGTATTTCAAGATCACCATTTCGCACCAGTTGAAGCTTTGGTTGCCAATGTTACGAGTGCTGAACAAAATGATTCTTCGACATTTTCTACTCCACCTTCCAATATGCAATATGATGCACCCTCCACATCTCAGGTTGCTAAGCCGTTAAAGTTAGACGAATTCAAAAGCAGCCTGAATATTCTGTCCCCATTGCACAGGAACAATTTACCGGTTAAAGGCAGAGGTGCTCAAAAAGCTGTTGAACTGACGTCTTCTCCGTATAAAAATGATTTAGAGACATCACAGCGGAAAGCTAAACAGCCCAAAAAAGTTCAATTGGAATTAAATAAACCAATTAAGCAGACAATAAAAAAAATAACTAAAGTAAATACAACTCGTGTTAAACAAAATAAGAAACTTAATGATAAAACAGCACGCATTAAGAAGACGATAAAAACTAATGACAGTGAAGAATCAACTGAAGAAGAAGAAGAAGTCATAGTCTTTGACGATACAGAGAGTTGCGATTCAGAAGATAAAGAAAATGATTGTGCGAAATGTGGGCGAAGTTGCTACGATAAGAAAGGACCAAAAGTAGATTGGATACAATGTATTCGTTGCCATAATTGGAATCATGAAACTTGCACCACTAACCCCGATATTTGTGATGATTGTCTGAATTAATATTTTTCAAACTTATTTAGAATTTTGACTGTTTCTGTTTTATTATTTTATTCAAACTTAGAATTTATATTGTTGTTGTTTGTAATACGAGAGATATTTTTCTCAAAAGTGTTTTCTGCTTAGTTTTATAGATACTGTGTTCTCTAAGTCCAAATTACCAACCGCGTGGTCCAATTAATCCTACCGGTTGGGTAAATTGAAACAAATATCTGATCTCACAAAATGATAATTATTTTAAGTGTTGCTATAATTATGTTGATTTTTATTGAATATATGTGAAGCCAAATAAATATAGTTTCATTTAATACAACTGTTGTATTTGCTGTTTTCAAAGAGGCATTTCAAAACCGCATTTTTTAAAAAATGGTCCAATTTAACAGACCCTCCCCTATTAATTTAAAATCCGACAAATCTAAAAAGTCATCACTGGCAAATGGTTACTCCGAAAATTCCTTAGTATTTAATAGCCAGGCTTAAATCTTTCCTAACACTAGCCGATACATTTCCATATCTCGGTAACTCCATGCTTCTCTCTTCGCATTCTCTGTAGATATAATCACGTAGGCGTGGCACGTAATTTAATTATATACGAAAGTCGTTATCATTTAAGTACTCGTAAAGGGATAATAGCACATAAAATATCATTAATAACGCATGAGTGATAAACAATTAATTCAGACAACATTGTTGCTATAGTTTTATTGGATTTAATTAGTGACGACAATGAATACGGCTTAAGGGTTCAAATGTTAGTGCGGTGTAAATAGATGTAGGCGGAGTCGTAAAATATTCCAGAAGGTTCAATACTTTTGAAGGGGTTAATCCTTTTTAAGTACTTTTTGAGAGGGAAATATTACATACTTTTAATACATAATATTATAAGCATAAATCTCACTGTTATGCTCAGGTTTTCATTAACCTGGGAGACATTGAAATGTACGCTCACGTCAGACGCATTGGTAAAAGGTTTTATATCGTTTTCCTTATCTTATGTGGATGTTATTTACATATTTTCCTTAATCGTTTTTTACGACAACCACAGATAACAGAAATAGGCGATGAATTGTATTTATATCCGTCACCACACATCAACGTATTCATAGATCCTCCGATATCCATGTTAATTCAACGAAAAAATATTTAAAAATCTGATTCATTAAATTTTAAAAATAGAATGTATTTTTAAATTTGCTTAGGTTATATAGATAATAATCATCATTTTTAATGGAAAATCTTGTTATAAATAAAAAATAATATTATAACATCAATGTACTATGTTGCAAATTTTTTTTTAAATCTTTCTTAAACAAAACGAAAATAATGTTGATACATTTTATGCTACTAAATAGATTTAATTTCTACCATATATATGTTCTATGACTTATTGATTTTCTTTTTTAAACACTCGCCAATAAATATTTGTAAATATCGCCGTGGAGTTTGCAAATATGCACTTAATGTGTACAAATTACACCTAGATATAGAACTTACGGTATGGTGAAATATTAAGAGTAGAAATCGTCATCCCGTTTCTTGGGCGTTGAACTGTTTTGCGTGGGAACTCATGACATTCGACATGAAAGGTTAAACTTTGACCGCTACGCCGTCTATGCAATTAACTTCATCCATTTCAACATTCCACTTGTGACAATCATTTTTCGCTCGTAATCGGGTTATTTTATAAATAATCAAGCATATTAAATGCTAAATTTCAGTAATTTGAATAACTTCATCCATTTAAATTATTGATTTTTCATCTTTATATTTAAGACTATATTACTATAAGACAAAGACAACTCAAAAGCCATGAAATCAGCTTCACTTGCGTGGATTACTTCTATAAATATTCAATGTTATTATTTTGTTAAAGATCTATTTCATTTATTTTTTAATTTTATTAAAATTAACCAATATTTGTTCACCTCAAAACTTAATACAATATTAAATTCTTTATGCTAATGACAATTACATAATGATAAACACCAAATGTAAGGGACAAAATAAGATTATATCGAAAATATATATGCTATAGGCACCTTTTAAATATTAGTAGGAGCACACTGTTGACAGTTTTCGGTTTACTGCCGTGGGCCGGTCCAGCCGGAGTAGTATCGCACTCTCGCAGAAAATCGATGCCTGAGTAGTGACAATGTGCTATTGCGTTTCGTTCAGTGAGAGAGAGAGAGCCGGAAGCCCAACTTTCTGGATGGATTCGGCATTTCATTGCCTAGCCCTTGGTATTGCAAAGGTACCTGGGCGCCAGTAGGAAATACCATCAGATGTACTGCTTGCTCATTTGTCAGCATAAGCAATAAAAAAAATAAACCCGTGACCAATCAGAGTAGTTTATTACACATCAGATAAATTATTTAGCTTCAAATTTTGGGTTAATACTGAATAAAAGTATATTATTGATATGCACAATGCATCAATAACATTTTTTGTTATCTCAGCAGGTGCCATGAAAACAGCAATTGCGCAGAATGCTTAACAGCCATTATTACTTATATTTTACGTCATTTACTGGGGGGTGGAAGGGAGCTCCTCATCATCATCACAGCCCATAAATGTCCCACTGTTGGGCTCGGGCCTCTTCCGTAATGGGAGGGAAATTAAGCTACTATACCGCGCTGGTCAGACATATTGGTATAGGGTTTTGTTTCGAGTTTCCTTCTCTCGATGTTATATGCGTTTTATATCCCTTAGTCGTCTCGTACGATCACCCACGGGTAAGATATGGGGTGGTGAATAGTATTCTTACTCCGTCACCACACGGAAAAGAAGGAAGGGAGTTACTTAGACCATTTTTGCAGACGATGTAGGGTTATTTATGATCGTAAGTGCAGTGCAATTAGTATGTAATACAAATGTAGCCCGATACAAATTCTACACGAACACAGGTATTTGAAAAAAAAAACTAATTAAAAAGAATACAAAAAAAAGTTGTAAGATGTCGCACATAAATTTCCAGTTTCAGCAGTAATAAAATTTGATTAAAGTGAACAGATAGAAGGGAAAAGTATTTAACTGAGAAGTCCAATGCAAATTAAGCGGTGACAACTTGCAAGTACTTTGACAGCTCTATTAAACAGTTTACAGTGTAAATCTTGAAGGAAAATTTCTTGTGAAAATTAACTTACCAAGAAAATTAAAGTCGGTCTTCAAAGCAAATGAAAATATGATTAAAATTTGTTGGAGAGCATGCTAAATACGACTTCATTTCATTTATCAATGCGATCTCTACGGAAAATCTGTGGACTTAGGCTGACCGTTCGCATTCGTAACGACGACGTAAGAGAGCGAGTAGGTATGAAAGAGAGTATTGGTGTAAAGATACGAAAGGGAATGATCCTCCGATCGTTAGGACATGTGGAAAGAATGCCGAACGAACGTCTGGTTGAGAAGATATACAATGCGAAAATGGAAGGATGTAGGTACCGGGGGAGACCGAGACTAACCTACCTGGACCAGATTGATCACGTACTGAAGGAAGGTGGAGTCAAGAGTCTCCGAAACAGGCGAGAGCGTGTATGAAGAGAATTATGAACGTTGAGGAAGCGAGTGAAGTATGCAAGGATAGAGTTCTCTGGCACTCTGTTCTCTCTGCCTACCCTGCAATGGATATGGCGTGACGGTATGTATGTATCATTAAGATATGGTAAAACAATTTTTATGGATTCTATCGCGTTTGTATTTGATTTTTAATTTCTCGAAGTTTCGAACACTCAGATTAGACTATGTCCTCTGAGTGCTCTTGGTAGATCTACCTCAGTATAGCCGTGCTCCGATTCGATGGTAGCTTAATAGATTTGTTAATTTTTAAACAAGTATATCGTCATATTATTGTGGTGGTTACTTTTAGTGTGGTGACGGAGTAACAATACAATTCACCACCCTCTATATTACCCGTGGGTATTCGTAAGAGACGACTAAGGGATATAAAACACATAACATCTGTGCAAGAGAAGGGAAACTCGAAACCAAACCCTATACCAACACGTCTGACTGGTGTGGCATAGTAAGTCAATTTACCTTCCATTACGGAGGAGACTTGAGCCCAACAGTGAGACACATATGAGCTGAGATGATGATTATAATAATACCATAAATTTAATGTTTAATAATAACTTACTATAAACAATATAATATTTATATATATGAATCATTTTCTTTTTATGTTTACAATTAACTTGTATTAAAAAATGTGGATCAAATATTTAATAAATAATACTGTAGCGGATAGATATCAATATCTGTAATAACGATGACTTGTTGGACATGAGGTACCTTAGTCCTCCCGCTGTAAAGCATTTGAAATGCTGGGAAATTAAAAATACGAATAGGCAATCAAATAACAAACGCGTTAGAATTAAAAAATAGTTTTATTTGAAATATGTAATACTCGCGTAAACAATATAAATAATTACTATATGGTATTTACAAGCTATGCATGTGGTTAACCACCCAATTTCTTGAGCGCCGGTGTCATAAAAGATGACTGAACATGATGGATGTGCAGGTAACATCAATCCAAGATAAAGCCAACTCGATATAAAATACTGACAACCTGTCTAACCAACATAGTAGGTCAATATCTCTCCCATTTAGGAGGAGATCCGATTCTAACATCATCATCATCATTCTCCTACTCTTATCTTAATTACTCGGGGGCGATACAATATGTACTCTTCTTTCATAGTACATATTGTAAAAGTTATTGGCAATAGTTTTATGACCGGCCGCCTGCCAGATGTCAACCCTTCTTGGGAATGTAATTGTTGACCAAACGAACAGATGGAGTTAGCCCAGTTCATTATAAGACTTAATGGTCTTTTACGACATCCACAAGCAAAGTAAGGGTCGGTAGTATTCGTAGCCGCAACCACACAGTACAAGACTTGATTCTAACAGTGAGATATATACTCGTATATGGGCTGTTAAAAGAGAAATAAACGTAGTTTTTTTATATATTACTTTTTGGTGTTACAGACACACATAGGTTGTTCTATTAGTAGTGGGGCTTGAGCTACTCATTCATTTGTCGCACTCATACTTAGCATTAAGATCTTAGACTTATATGGTTTTCTCATTGATGCCATTGTCAGAACTGGACCAAATTGAAATGGGACCACACGGGAAGCACTAGCTTTCAAATAAAAAAAGAATCATTAAAATCGCTTTGCCGCTTTGCTTTTGTATGAGGTAACAAACATAAACAAAAGAAAAAAATACAGATGAATTGAGAACCTCCTCCTTTTTTTGAAGTCGGTTAAAAAAGTTTGAAGCATAAAAGACCCTGGTCTGATGTTGGTAGGTAACTCGAACTAGTTATTACATAGAAATGTCAACTAAAATATAAACGCGTAGGGCTTTTAAAGTGTAGGTACCTATTATTATTAAGGAGCAAATAAACATTTACATAATTATATGAATTCCACGACGAATACGTGTTACAATTTAATTTAGTGAGATTATATTTTAACTGTCGTGTTGTGTCATTGTGTGGTGCGAGTATGAATACTACCAACCTTCAAATAAGAACTATAAGTTACAGTAAGGAATACATACTAATCGTATATCAAATAAACTTTTTTGAACTACACAGATGGTTTTGTGGTTAAGATACCTACCGTGTCAAGTGTCACGGATTTGATTCCCACGCAGGACAATAATTTGTGCGACCCACAAATTTTTATGTCCGTATATTATATGTTTGTAAAGTTCCCCGTAATACAATGATTATTTCCTTAAGGTATTGTGTTATAAAAAACAAAAAAAAAATGTTATTTTTATTTAATTTATTATTAGATTACTAGAGAATTATGAATGTTGAGGAAGCGAGTGAAGTATGCAAAGATAGAGTTCTCTGGTACTCTGTTCTCTCTGCCTACCCTGCAAGGGATATGGCGAGATGATATGTATGTATTAGATTACTCGTGGGTATCGTAAAAGATGACAAGACAGAAAAGAGTTTTACATCTACCTGAGTCATCTCCATTTGATATCCTCTTGTCAATATTTACATAACCAAGGAGGGTTGATATCACGCAGGGAGCCGATTAAAAAACTCTTGCCAAAACTTTTGCAATATCAACAAACGAAAGAAGAGTATATACTACGTCGACTCCAGTGTTTATTTATAGAAATAAATTAGAGCTTAATTCGGCATACCTAGGGTGACGGAGTAGGAATATATGTATTGCCTTCTCTTCTTTCCCCATGTTTAATCATAAAGGGTGACAGAAAGATACAAATGGATAATAGCATTGCAGTAAACTTGAAATGAAAACCTACTCGTATACCAATCCATTATTATGACACCATTCTTCGTCGTTGAGTCCTAAATACTTTCTTCCTATAACTTGCAGAAGACAAGAAGCCTACGGAGAGCAACTCTATAATCACCGGGTTTGGCAGGCGATATGGCTATTAACAATCTGGTTATACGACTACCACCTATTGCCATAAGGGAAGGAAGGGTTTTTAGATATGTATTGTTTAGAATACATAACTAAAACGTTATAAAAACTATATTTAAAATTCAAATAAAAAAATGTACATGTATGTACATAAGAACTGCTTAGTTACATAGGTACAAGTACATAATTACAATAAAAAAAAACTTAATAACATCATTACTTGCTACTTAACCAATTTTATGAGAAATAAAAAAAGCTAATAGTTAGACGACATGGAGTAGAAAAAAAAATACGCAAAAACTTTAAGAATTGCTTTAAAATTGCTTAATATTTCGTACAAAATAGTATTTCAATACAATTAGTACTCACAACATTCAGGTTTAATATGCCGTTTTGTACCATCTTTAGACACTTCTTTTTTATTTTAATACACACTATATACATGACAAAAATCGGTGCCAAGCCCTAAGCAAAATTATAAACAGCTTACTTACTATAATGAAATTCCTACACTAAAGATACCGACACCGGCACCGACTTCAAGCCTATCAATAGATAGCACATACAAATGATAGTATTTTAAGTTATTTCGTACTTTTCAGTTATTGAAGTCGGTTTTTTTACACGTAGTTTTTTTTTATTTTTACTTTTTAGTGTTACAGATATACATAGGTTGTTCTATTAGTAGCGCTTGAGTTACTCGTTCATTTTTCGCAAAAAGAATCATTAAAATCGCTTCGCCCAGTCGAAAGTTATGAGGTAACAAACATAAAAAAAAATACAGACGAATTGAGAACCTCCTCCTTTTTTGAAGTCGGTTAGAAAGAATTCTAGTTAACGTTACCTATCATACATACATATCATCACGCCATATCCCTTGCAGGGTAGGCAGAGAGAACAGAGTGCCAGAGAACTCTATCTCTGCATACTTCACTCGCTTCCTCAACATTCATAATTCTCTTCATATCATTACCTATCATCTTTATCTCAACTCATATACGTCTTATAGGTGAGCTCCAGCCTTCACTGCAATAAGAAGGTAATTGACTACTATAACCCGCTGGTTTGACGGATTGATATAGGGCAACTCTTGTGCAGGCTATATGGCAACTCTAGCTCGCGGGTCCTCAACTTGTACTGCCTTTTCGTTTATTTGGTGTAATAATATTGAGATTGCTCCTCGTGTAGTCCTGGATTAAGAATACATTGAGTTCTATTATAATATTCGCGTGGGGGGAAGGAGGAGTCATGAAAAATTAGAAGATGAATCGCTAGGCAAATAGACATCAGGTCTCTTCTGGAATACTTATAACATCGACTGAAGGAAGAAAATAATTCCCCACCCCATCTTGTGTCGTATAATACTACTAAGAGATTTAAAATACTGGTAATATTTAGACAGAACAAGAAAAAAATCAAAATAAAACCCTATACTATTATTATATTAACCTAACCGGCGTAGTGGTGACTTCCTGTTGTGGAGGAAGCTCATGCCATACAGGTGGATGCGATGAGATGAAATGATAATTTTGAGTTATATATTTGGAAATTCCCTCACGGCACAAGGCTTGGTGCGGGACTTAAGTGGCAATGAGCTAGGTTAATATTGTTTTTAAAAAACATACTTATTTTAATTTGATGTCTCATTCACTTATACTGGCTGTTCTAGCGAATGAAATGACAAATATATATATATATATATATATATTTGTCATTTCATTACATTATTCGCTCGTCATATCTCGTATATCAACGTATGTGATGGACACGACAGTATGTAGTCGCCATTATAGTTTTTTTAAATCATATAATAATATCATTATTGAAGCTAGCAAAAAATGTTAAACATTTTTGAATAGACTTTTTATGTATAAACGAGTTCAGTGAATTCAAATTGTTGTTTTATGAACTCTTGTCAAGATGTATGTAGTCATTATTGACAAAGTCGACGTGTTTACTAGACTTGATAAGTTTTTAAGTAGTAAACAAATGCTAACGAAGTCGTACAATCAGTGCCGGTTTCCCACTTAATTGACAATGGATGGTAATACTGTATTGTGACGCAGTAATAAAACAATTCATCAACCTCAATTAATACCCGTATTTGATCATAAAAAGCGATTGAGAGAGGCAAGCAGATAACATCATTGCGAGAGAAGGAAGACTGGAAATAAAACCCCTATACCAACACGTTTGCCTAGCGTGATATAGCAGGTCAATTTCCGTCTCATTGAAGTAGAGCCTCTAGCTCAGCGGGAGTATATGAGCTGAGATGATGGTGGTAATGGGATTGCTACTCTTTCATAATTCATAACGTTATAATTGCCACTCTTGGAACGTAGATTGGTGAAAGAAAAGCATTAGATATTATTATTATCCCAGGAGAGTGCTGTTTTCCATTTTTCTGATAGAGTAACAAAGAGGTAGGAGAACTAAATATATTAATCTTTCACCCACATGTGGAGGGAAATCAATATTGGTAAATATATGGACTACTATATTTTCGATACCCCAGACAAATGACTCAAAAGCCCGTATACGTATTCGATAATAACTAAAAGATTCTAAGCATTCGTTATTTAAATAAATATAGTATGTATAGGCAACGGACAACAGATTTACGTACCACAGAGAACAATGAAATTAGTCAAGATTAAACTATAAATATAAATGATGTACCAAAATACAAAAGCGTTGTTCTTCGCGTACAAATTTATTTGTTACGTACCCATACCAAATGCGAAAGCATGCTTTGTTATTAAAGCAATTTTGAAAATTTCACATATTATATTATTTGTAGCATGTATAATATAGATATAGTAACACAAGCTGTATATGACAGGGAAGGTATGAAAGCATTTATGGCAATTAACAACTTCAAAAGATTACTTTAACTGATTTTTTATTTTTATTACTTCAAGTAATACACATTTGAAAGATTTTTTACGGATTTTATGGCGTTAGTATTTGATTTCCACTTTCCCAACGTTATAAATACTTTTCAGCGTTAAAAGGGACTAAAATGTTTCAAGTCCAATAAGTCATCGTTATTACTCGTTCGACGTGAAACACCTTAATCTTAATAGCAGATAAAATCCGTACAAATAGTTTCATTTCACATGTCGTGTAAATCTTCTAAAATCATTAAAATAGAGTAGCTATAAATGTTCATATCAAAATATCAGTCCGTCAACAAATCAAATTGTTATCATTAAGATTTATTTCACAGCTACTTTAATATTAAATTCTTGAAAAATTTGTTTAAAATTATATAAATTGTGTTTATTTTATTTTATTATTCATTGTTATTTAAACACTGACGTGACGTTTACAATTTTGTATTATCCTAATGATTTATAACATTTATACAAGTATTATACATATTAAATAAACTAACATAATTCTATTTACTCTTCTACTATCAATTATTAAAAAATGTCAAGCAACAATAATTAGTACATATACACACTATATAATATGCCTATGAACAAGAACGTAAATGTCGAAAAATATTCAATAAATCGGGATAAAAAAAAAACAAAGTTGCTATGAACTTTTCATGGAACATTCTAGTAAAATAGTTTATTTTATATCTACATATAATGTTTTTTTTTTGTTTTAATTTAGGCAAAGTTGATAGGAAGTAAAGATTTAGCACTATCTAGGCAAACTTGGAAAACTCTACTTCAACGTTTGCCACTTGAACGTTGGGTACGGCTACGACAAGTTTAGGGACATATGCGGCGGCCAAAGCGAGTTACATTCTCGCAGGAAAAAAAAGGGATGAAAATTTTATTTTATTACTCTGTGAGTGCTTATTTACTAGCTATTCCTCCATAGGAGTAAAGAACAAAAGGATAATTACAAGAGACCGACAGACCATATAATTCATTATTGTCTTTATCTCAGCTCATACAACCCACTGCTGGGGTCGAGCCTTCTCCACAATAAGAGAAAAATTGACTACATTATGCTGGTTAGACGGGTTGGCTTAGGGTTATAAGTCGAGGTTTTCTTTTTTTTGTATAGTTGGTATCATATCTCTATGGGCACTACATCAAAGGCTTACAATGAAGGGACACAAAACGTATTTAAATTCAAAAGAACAACCCCATAAATATTTGTCCTGTGTGGAACTGAACTCGTTAATCCTGATATAAGGGATGACGCAGACTGTTAAACCATCTATGTAATAATATTGAAAGAACTTCATATACCGCACATAGGTAAGGGCACCCATGTAAAGTACCTTCTTTAAAATGCTCTAATATCCAGCTCTACATTCGTATGAAGATACTTGGTGATTATTGTATTTGCGAGATTAATGCTCCTTGGGATTGCAGTAATTTACTATATGGTACCTACTCAGGAAAAATATGGTGAATGTTTAAAATTATAAAATGTCATCCTTTACCTTCCCTTATGAGTCATAAAAACCGGCTGAGGGATTACCAGAAGATCAGGTAGTAATACTACTATTGATTACTACTATTGATTTGATTAAATCGCCACCATAAGAGAAACAGCAGATGAAACATATGCGTATCACCATCTCGGGACGTTTATCAGAGCTATGGTTTCTAAAACAGGCTATTACAGATAGTGGCCCGTACCCTCATAAAGAATTTTCTCACTCATTAAAAAAGTTTGATGTAGAGTCGTATGAAATGCACCGTATCTTTTGATTTAGAAGAGGTTAATTATATGAGAAAATAACTTAATCATTACTTCTATTTCTTCGTCAATGCTAACTTACGCGCAATAGTAGGTATATCTGGTCTGCTCTATAATAAAAGGGCTACTATTAAAAAAGTAATAACTTGACTGATATTAATGTAGCCCCTAAAAGTCTGACCTATGAATTCCAATGTGAATAATATAATCCAAACTCCTTCTCATATTACCTATGTTTTGGGCCAATTAGCATCCAGCCTCATCCAGGAGGGTTAGCGAATGGCACCCTTATGATATTCCGAGTTTTTTTTTAGATACTTATAAATTAACCCTTCGATGCAAAATTATGCGCAATGATTTGTAAAATTAGACTTATGAAACAAATGTTGTTATTATTAATAATAAATATTCTTAGTTTTATGCAATCACACATTAAATGAATTAGATTAGAATTAGTTACTTGAATTTGCAAATATACAGCGGTAGGTATATATAAACAATAGTGTAATAACAGCCGCAATGACATGGCGAAATGTTACCAACAATTTTAACATTTATTTTGTAACGTTTTTTTTTAATATTTTTTTTTATAGACAACTGCATGCGCTAAGGAAATAGTCCTTTTACTACATTAAAATCAACGTATTATTAATGAAATAAAATTACACGCAGACTCTGAATAAGATATTGTCCATCGCATCAATAATTGTGTGAAAATGGAACCCGAGACACCTGGTACGCTAGCTCGTTGTATTAACTATTGCACCATATGTGCAGGCAAATTCAACTTTAATTAACTGTCAACGATTTCATCTCTTTTACTTTAATCGTATCCTATATCATGGTACAGAGCGATGATTATGACGTCATCGCCATTGTTTACCGCGAAGGTATGCTCCCTCGTTCATTAATGATAGGTTGTTTTGTTTTGTTCCAGGAGCAGCAGACAGCGATGCTTTAAACGCAACAAGTTACCGGATTGTTAAAGCAAACCTGGGTCCGAGTGACCGGTGCGCTTGCGCAGGCGCCGCGCAACACCGCCCTCACTCCGCGCCATTCCATCGTTGTGAGCCAACGTATGCGCACGCGTCGCGATATCCGTTTCAATCGTAATTGCGATACATATATCCCACAGTGACTGATAAGTGCATAAACATAACTAATTATTGATTGCTTAAAACTAATAGAATCAATAAAACAGTGTTACTTTATTCGAAACGCTATTTAAACAACATTTATGAAATTTTCTCTTATAAACCGACAAGTGTATTGAGTAAGTGGAGAAGGCTACATTCCAAACCGGTGTCGTTCTTTAATGGACGAGGTGTGTACTACTCTGTGTGTGTTTTAGTATTTATCGAGGGAAGTGACTGGTTTAGTGTACGCAGACTTTCCCGTTCAACGGACAGTGATATAAAATAAACAGCGATTACTGGATAAGTGAGAAGCAGCTTTGATGTTGAGAACTTTAGTCATAATGTAATAGTGTCAACAAAAACAGACTAATTCAACAGAAAAATGGCTCTCGGTTCGCTGAGTGAAAACGAGCGCCAATGTTTAGAAGCGGGCGCAAAAAATCAATCAGACCGTCTCCAAGACTCGGAAAAAACGCTCAGTGATTGTAAATCAAATGGACTAAGAGTGCGCTTCCTGGATGAGGAAGGAAAGACGGAAAGGATGGTTAGCGCCGACGAGGTCGATTGCGCTGTCACGCGGGTCAAAAAAATTCACATTCTTAAGAACAGGAGTTCTAGCGAGACGAGTTTAATGCTGAGGAATCCGTCATTGTTGAAAAGACGCTCGAGCTCCGAACGTCGGTTTAGTGACGGACATTCTGATAATCTTAATAATAACAATAACCTTAACGAAAATCTAAACGGTATAATAAAGACAACTGATTTCGACAAATACGATAAGACTGACGACGCTGATCAAACCAAAGATGTAAACGGTCAGAACTTTAAGAAAAACTGCAATGTTTACAGCGTTAACCAAGCCAAAACATTGACTCCGGAGAGGAAAAAATCTTTGCCGCTTACAATGCCCAGGCTCATAGCGCACAAAATACAAGAGAACGGGCAGACCAAGTCGATCTTGCCGGCTGAGGTGTGTTTGGCAGACAGTGCATCCGGGAAGGACTTCACAGCTCGCGCCATAGGCCGCCTATCTCGGGGAATAGGGAAGCTACTTCGACGCACAAATAGCGTTCGCATTAGTGATCCTGACCCAATGTACAAAGTGGCTTATCTCGGAAATGTTCTCACCGGCTGGGCTAGAGGTAAGTTTATGTTTGGTTTACAACTTTTAAATCTACAGATTTTACATCCATCAAAATTATACAGATTATATATAAATCTTTTAATTGCTAATATTCTTAATTTTAAATTTTAATCTAGATTCAGACAGTAGATAAATATCGATACAATTTAGCTGTTACAAGATGGTACACCGTTCTCTCTACTAACAACACTGATATCTCATACCAAAAATCGTATTGCAAAATGAATTCATATCATCAGGTGAGAAAATGTAGGTCACAGATAGCGCATTTGTATTTCGTAATATATATATATATATATATATATATATATATATATATATATATATATATATATATATATATATATATACACTACCGTCCAAAAGTTTGGAAGCAGCAAGGTAAAATCGAATAAAACCAAACTAAGTCATTTAAATTTAAATGTATTGATAAAAAAATAAAGAACAAACAGAAACTAACTTAAACAAAATAAAAAAATAATATACAATGGTAAATTAGATTAAATTTTAGCTTCATCAAAGTGTCCACCTTTCTCCTTTATAATCTTCTCACATATACTGGGCATTCTATTAATCAATTTTTTAAAATAATCTTTATCTAATTTGTTCCATTCGTTCTCTAATAGCTGCCACAAATGTTCTGAGCTCGTAGGACAACGACTTTTCACCCTCCTGTCAAGTTCATCCCAAACAAGTTCAATGGGAGAAAGATCAGGGGATTGAGATGGCCATTGCATGATGTTTAAAATGTTTTCAGCTTTTTTCTTGTTTAAAAAGTTCTGGCACAATTTAGACGAATGCTTAGGATCATTATCCTGTTGAACAATGAATCCAGAACCAATGAGACTTAGTCCACTGGGTATGGCAGAATCTTGGAGAATTTTTAAATAGCCTTCCTTGTTTAATTTTCCGGTTATCCTCACAAGATTGCCGGGTTTACTGTTGCCAAAACACCCCCAAACCATGACATTACCACCACCATGTTTGATGGTAGGCACTGTACATGCCTCTGAAGCCCTCTCTTCTTTTGACCGGCGTACAAAGACACGTCTATTGGATCCGAAAATCTGAAATTTTGATTCGTCACTCCAAAGGACATTTTCCCATTGTTCTATAGTCCAGTTTTTATGCGCTTTTGCCCATTCTAGTCTATTTTTCTTATGTCGATTTGTTAGTTTGGGTTTTTTAGCAGCAACACATCCTCTTAATCCCGCAGACAGTAAGCGTCTTTTAACAGTAGTTGTTGAAATGGGTGTTTCTCGCGTATCATTCAGAGCTGCAGTGATCTGTGGTGCAGTTAAGCGTCGATTCCGTTTAGAAAGAACTCTAATGAAGTTGTCCTCTTGATTTGTTGTGGATTTGGGCCTACCAGATCTCTTTCTATCTTCATTTTTCCCCGTTTCTTGTTTTCTAGCAAGGGTATAGTGGACACCTTTACAAGAAATTCCGAGCCTTTCTGCGATTTGACGTTCACTGTATCCTTCCTCGCGTAGAGTGCAAATAGCGCTTCGCTGTTCAAGCGTGATTTGCTTGCGTTTTGCCATTTTCAGAAGAAAAATTCGGTCAAAGTAGTAGCCGATATCTTTCGAATACAGACAATGTTAATATCACAACTTTCACGTGCCAATGCTCAAGTGCGACTGAATAAGGTCTAAAAAAGTTAAAACCAGCAAACATTATCAATAAAACTACACCATTGCATAGGATAAAGTAGCCGACGGATTAAGTCATAAAACACGTGTTTCGTCAATATTAAGGAATTCCATAAAACTTGATGAATGTAGGATAATAATCCTTTTGTGTTTGTGTAGACAGTCGTAAAAGGTTGTAAAACTTAAGATTATTGCTAATTTTTACCGCTATTAGTCGGCATTTATTTGTTTTGTTTGAAAACAGGTGTGCTTCCAAACTTTTGGACGGTAGTGTATATATATAAAGTTTTGACCCTAAGGCAGGTCCCTGTGAAACACCAGAGTATTATTACATTACAATGAACGGATTGATTATTTATCGAGCCATTTCAACATAAATGCACGTACAAATTGTAATAATGCACCTGTCTTTAGCAACATAATTGTGGTTCTTATAAGAAGATTAGTTGAATAGGAAGTTAGAGCTGATTGTCTGTTTTAATCGAAAATTAATGTTAATTCTTTAAAAAATATATTATAATTGTATATAATATACTTAATATTCCATATTTGGTGAAAGGTTTAAAATAAAAGGTCTCATAATTGTATGTATATCCCTTAATGTGAAGAATCTATAAAACTAGCTGAGGATTAGCAGGAGTGTAGGCAGGAATGTTCTGGAAAATCCGTAATACACAATCGATCACCAAAAGGCTCCCTTAATGGTAGGATTTTAGCATTTTGCTTCTCGATAGAGTGACGTACATTCAACAGTGGATGTCGATAAGTTGATTGATGGACGTATAATTGCAAATAATAATAAATGCAAACAAATATTTTGTTATAAAACAAGTACATTATATCTATGTATCGTAAATATGTAGAATCATCAGTAGCTTGCAAAAGTGGTACAAGGCAAATCGTCCGAGCAAAACGATCGTATCATCAAATTAGAAGATCCAAAAACGTATATGAACATTCATAAATGCACAGTTTTAAGTAATTATAAATAGTTAAGCGTCGATAAATATTATGAAGTTGTAAACACAATTGATGATAATGCGAATTAACTGTTCAGCCAGATGCAAACATTTCGTATATTAAAAAGATCAAATCATGTTTTTGTTTATTCATCTAGTTGATATATTTATGTACTCCATCTGATTTTTCTATATGTTCTTTAGATTAAAGAATATTCGTAATCAGTTATCCGGTCCTACTTAGTAATAAATGAAGGATATTCTAATTTTTACGCATAATGTGTATAAATTGAATTAATTACACAACTTTATATTAAAATCGTTATATTTTTAGTAATTTACCAAATATCCTTCCAACATTTATATTATCATCTATCAATATCGAGTAACAAATTATTCCCTCTTTTCACTTAATATATGTCTTAATATAAAATATATTACGCGTTTTCGCATGGATTACCGATCGTTGTCTGAATACTGAGCTGAACCATAATGTTATTGGTTTCGTGATCAAGAAAATTTTGATAATAGCATGAAATCCGGGACTCTCCTTGATAGACAACAGGCTCCTATGTTACAGAGAAAAAACAGCTAAATGAAAAAAAAGAAGTAACTCTATTCTAGTGCCTCAAAGATCTAATAAAAGCAATAAAAAGTGGTGTAACTGCAGTCAAAAATATTGATACACTATGTTACTGGTACAACTTTACTAATGGCCACCAAAATAATAATACGTTTAAAATATTTTTGGTATAATATATAAACTTTAAACATCAACCAAGATATTGTTTCGTCATTTTAATTGCATTGAAATTGTGGTTTGAAATGCTCTGCTCTGCTGTGGTTTGAATTTATAATGTTTCTTTATGAATGAGGAAGTGCTGTCATAATAATTTGAAGCTCAAGGATGTTTTAAAATGTCTTTTATCGAGAATTGTTTAGCAGTCCACTAATTAATTTCTGTTTAATTAAATGATTTATTTTATAAAATTTAATTTGGATAAATATCAACATAAAACGAATGCTTCATAACATTCCACGCTAAGTAATTCATTACCATTATTAATAAGTTAACTAGCTTAGATAAATTTAATTAATTAACTATAGAAATATTCAGTACTATATCATCATCGTCTCAGCTCATATACATCCCACTGCTTTTTTTTTGCGGTGGGCTATGGAGTGGCCTCGTCCTGCCAGATCGGTCTGGGGCGACAAATGAGTCGGCGCGGAATCCCATAGACCCACCCTGCGCCTCTCTTCGCCGTGCCACCGGGCCACCGGTACCCGGTCTTTGTCTTCGGTGGTCATACATCCCACTGCTGGGCTCGAGACTCCCTCGCGATAGGAGGAAAACGGATATAGTATATCATGCCAAACAGACAGGTTGATGTAGGGTTATCTTTCAATTTTTTATCCTTTTGAATAGGTGTTATGTTTATTATACTACATTTACTATACTTTGAAATTCATATATTTTATAATTGGATTTTATTTCCAATATTCTTACCATGAGCATCATCTGAACTCATACCCTTCTATTGAGTAGGAGGCTCATTTATTTACTCTAACGTCCTGATCAAATGTATTGGCATAGGTTTTTATTGAAATTATTCCTTCTTTGGTAATTATGTTATCTGCTTGCGTCCATTAATCGCCTTTAAAACACTGTCAATTTTACAATATTCCAAAATAAAAAAATATTTGGAGTAAATGAAAACATGTATCCTATCATAATTATTAATTCTAACCACAAAAACAAGATCTATATTTTAAACTAAATATCATTGCTGCTAACATGGGCGACATACACTAATAATATTGTAATTAAATGTTAAAGTAAATAGTTTAAACAAAGCGAAAGGAGCGTTGATGTTAACGGGGAGACTTTCATTTGATTCATCTGTCATGCGTCGCTGTGTTAGTTAATTACTGAACCTCCGCATCTATCTTAGTGAAACTAAATAATGCTTATGATTTGATGAATCACACTAAACGTTAGTTGGTATGTAATAAATTTCATCAACATCCAAGTGGATATCGATTAAGTATTTAGTTCCTTTATTTCCTAAATAGACTTTTCTGTTACATATTCTTATCAGAATTCCATTTTTCACCTCTTCATTTTAATAGAGCGGGCTACTTTACCAGCGCCTTGTCATTTTGCTTTGTTAATATTTTCTTTTCCTAAAGGGCCATAAACGTTAATATACGAGTATATCTCTTAAATTAAGCGAAGATTATATTATTTCTACATGTTTGGATTTATGGTATTTTTATTATGTATGTCCATGATTATATATATACATACAAGCTTATGACGAAATAATTGCAGAACCATACACTTTTTGCAGTTCTTTTTGATTTCTTAAAATTGCTGTATTTTTTGTCATCTGTTATTGTTTAGCAATCTTAATGATTGCTAACAATTTACATTTTTTTACCAAATTATTATAATAACCTTTTGTTTTGTATATTTTTATGATTTGATAATATTCGAACCCATAGAGTATAACGTACTTTCCTAATTGAAATATGTTTAAGCTATAAGTATTTATGTTGTGCCGATTCATAACCTCATAACCTAACCTTCTGGGATTAAGTTTCCACCACAACAATCGTACAAATTGACCTATAATACCACGCAGCTCAGACTAATATAGGGTTTCATTTAGAGTTTTACTTGTCTTGCATAGATATTATCTGCATTTAATATCCTTTAATCGACATTTACGAAACTCTCGAGGGAGAAAAGAGGTCGTAAATTGTATATCATGTGTCATCACTACAGTGATACCTATTCATTTGCGAGAAAATAACAATACCTACCAAATTTAGTATATTATATTATTATGCTTAAATACTTGAATAATAAATGCTAGTGGCAGTGCTTAATAAATATGCAATTAAATTGTACGTAACGTTTCTCACAGTACCATCGTTATTGAAGGTTTTTATTCTGTGAAAAGATATTTTAATATTTATCTATTGGTACAAGTTTTGGTACTAAATCTTCGTATAAAAAATAATCAATATTGTCTTTATGAACTATCAAGTATAGATTTACTCACATATATATACATTTAGTGTAATTCAACGCGATTGTAGCTATCAAATAAAACCAACCAAGCGTGTACATAAAAGATTCTGATCAGAATTGATGTCATACTGGACTCAGACTTCCGTTCTCGAGTGAAAGTCCCAGCATCTGCGCTGTGAATCCTAATATACTTACAAACTTTTACTCAATGATCATTCTACTTGTATACATTTCTTATGCGTATTGTACTGCGTATCTCGAGGATTTTTTACAGTGGGTCTGTGAAAGTGAAATACTGTAAACAATAAATTAAAGTCAATTGATTTACATAACACTATTCGTAATGTTTGGTGTTCAAATATATATATATATATATACCTATGTAGTGTGTCGTCATCCTACTGTTTTTGTTATTCATATTTTAGCAAGCGATTAAAGTTATGTACATTAGAGCACCTGAACCATCTGAACGCATGGTTTCAGATTAAATCACATTATTTATTATGTATAAGCTCAAATACTTTATTAGACGATATCTCTATGATCTTTCTTTATCCTTATTATGTTTTTATTTATTCGTTTCTTTTATGTGATAGTGGCTAAACTACCAACCCTTATTTTGCTCGTGGATGTCGTAAAAAACAAGAGCGCTTTCTATAGACCTGGGACCCAACTGTATCTGATGTCGTTTGGACAACAATTACATTCCCAAGAAGGATTGACGTCAGGCCGGTCATAAAACTATTGCCAATAACTTTGCAATATGTACAATTTTAGTATTAAAATTATCGTGAGTTTGACACATATTAAACAATTGTATTTCCGGCAATACTCACGCGTTAGAGTCGATTATGTCGACCCGGGTTTCGAGCATGTCCGATGCTCATCATCAGGGCAAATGCGCAGCTGCGTCTGCGAGCCCCCGACGTGCACTGACGCAGACTCTAACGCATGAGTATTGCCGAAAATACAATTGTTTAATATGTAGGTACAATGCAAGCAGAGGACATAATTGTGTCTACCACAAGTAATTGGAATAAGAGCAGGGAAATGATGATGGATAATGACTATATTTATGTTGTTTTATTCATATATACATAGTGGTAGTTCAATATTGTACATTGTATAGATATAATTGTCGGAAGCACTCGTGTTAGATAATGAAATAACATAGTTAATTTGAAATATCAAAATAAGGCAACGAATTAAATTTTGTATTGTAATATTAATATAAAATGATTAAATTATGATTTATTGATGAAAAAAGAACTGCGCAAAAGTTCAAGACTCATCATAAAATCTCGGCAACAACTTAAACCTGTTATATCAAATTGTTAAGAACCTGTAACTATTTGACAGTTGTATTTTGTTATTTATTGTTTTATTTTTGCCTCCTCTTATATCCAGTTTGTAATAAGACGATGTAGTTTTTTAAGCACCAATTATCTATAGTTTGATAATAGTTTAATTTATGTGGGTTGTCATTTGTATATTCATGCAAATATTTGGTTAGGTAAAAGTCGTAAAAGATATGGGTAGGTCGACCACGGATATCAAGGAATCGGTACCTGTAGTCAGCTAATATAATGGATTATGGGGTTACGCGCCAACCTTATGTTGCCTCAGAGGCTCGGACGGAATCATGAGACGCATCCATAGATCATCGCAAAAAAAAGGTGTATCCAGACCATATTCGTCCAAAAAAAAGGTAATAACATAAGAAGTAATAATTCTATCCTTCATGACGACCCCCCGTACAGATTTTCCACCAACCACGTAAAAACAATAATCTTTCCAATTATCATGATAATATCACATAACCAATATGTCTCAATTTACAATGAAACCTTGTTAAAAATTTACGAAATGGAATTAAAGCAAGATATTTCAAAGTCTTTAAGAAATCTACGTGATATATGATTTGCTATGTGTACTCATAAGTTTAGTAATATTCGCGAAGGATGCTTGCAATTCTTACCAATTAGAAGATTAAGCAGATTAAACTAACATCAAATTAATATTATTATATTTTTAAAATTTGCGACATTAAAGTATACATTTATAAGACGGAAGACTTAATACAAATAACACTTATAAATTAAAGGCAGACTGAGATTAAATATACTTATTATACAAACGTGTAGACTTCTGGAAGATGTGTTATCAAATCATTTGATATGTATAAATTCTTCGGGGACATTTTAATATATCAGTTCTACATTGTATCTTAAATTAATTCAATAAATCTACCGTTAGATAGGTACGCGGACGCGCCTTAGAAGATCCGGCAGTTCAGCGGGAACGCCTTATAACGACTATAAACCTTTTAAACCTTACAATTTACCTTATAAAACAATTGTATATGCTATCCTATATTATCCGTGTGGTTGCGGAGCAAGAATACAATTCACCACCCCCTATCTTACCTGTGGGTGATCGTAAGAGACGACTAAGGGATTTCAAACGCATATAACATCTATGCAAAAGAAGGAAAACTCGAAACAAAACCCTATACCAATTCGTCTGACCAGCGTGGTGTAGTAGGTTAATTTCTCATTACGGAGGAGGCCCGAGCCCAATAATGGGAAATATATGAGCTCTGATGATGATGATGACAATTGTATATAATATACTTAATAAATATTAGCTTCATTGTAATGCCTCTAGAGATGTTTATTAGGTTTTTTTAAACATTATGTTACATATCATAAAAGATTGGACCACATTCTGCGAACAGTACCTACTACAACAGCAATCACTCTCCTCAACAATATTTGACAGGATAAGGAGGAGGACAGACATTGCAATCAAAATTACATTCCTTTCTTGTTACTTGTAAATTAGACTAGAAGAACTAAGCAGATATACTTGGTACAAATCCCTAGCAAGTCCGTATATCTCTACCATTTCTTATAGAGCGATGTATTGGACTGGCTTTTTTTTATATTTCATGACGTGTGCTTTATATATACACTACCGTCCAAAAGTTTGGAAGCACACCTGTTTTCAAACAAAACAAATAAATGCCGACTAATAGCGGTAAAAATTAGCAATAATCTTAAGTTTTACAACCTTTTACGACTGTCTACACAAACACAAAAGGATTATTATCCTACATTCATCAAGTTTTATGGAATTCCTTAATATTGACGAAACACGTGTTTTATGACTTAATCCGTCGGCTACTTTATCCTATGCAATGGTGTAGTTTTATTGATAATGTTTGCTGGTTTTAACTTTTTTAGACCTTATTCAGTCGCACTTGAGCATTGGCACGTGAAAGTTGTGATATTAACATTGTCTGTATTCGAAAGATATCGGCTACTACTTTGACCGTATTTTTTCTTCTGAAAATGGCAAAACGCAAGCAAATCACGCTTGAACAGCGAAGCGCTATTTGCACTCTACGCGAGGAAGGATACAGTGAACGTCAAATCGCAGAAAGGCTCGGAATTTCTTGTAAAGGTGTCCACTATACCCTTGCTAGAAAACAAGAAACGGGGAAAAATGAAGATAGAAAGAGATCTGGTAGGCCCAAATCCACAACAAATCAAGAGGACAACTTCATTAGAGTTCTTTCTAAACGGAATCGACGCTTAACTGCACCACAGATCACTGCAGCTCTGAATGATACGCGAGAAACACCCATTTCAACAACTACTGTTAAAAGACGCTTACTGTCTGCGGGATTAAGAGGATGTGTTGCTGCTAAAAAACCCAAACTAACAAATCGACATAAGAAAAATAGACTAGAATGGGCAAAAGCGCATAAAAACTGGACTATAGAACAATGGGAAAATGTCCTTTGGAGTGACGAATCAAAATTTCAGATTTTCGGATCCAATAGACGTGTCTTTGTACGCCGGTCAAAAGAAGAGAGGGCTTCAGAGGCATGTACAGTGCCTACCATCAAACATGGTGGTGGTAATGTCATGGTTTGGGGGTGTTTTGGCAACAGTAAACCCGGCAATCTTGTGAGGATAACCGGAAAATTAAACAAGGAAGGCTATTTAAAAATTCTCCAAGATTCTGCCATACCCAGTGGACTAAGTCTCATTGGTTCTGGATTCATTTTTCAACAGGATAATGATCCTAAGCATTCGTCTAAATTGTGCCAGAACTTTTTAAACAAGAAAAAAGCTGAAAACATTTTAAACATCATGCAATGGCCATCTCAATCCCCTGATCTTTCTCCCATTGAACTTGTTTGGGATGAACTTGACAGGAGGGTGAAAAGTCGTTGTCCTACGAGCTCAGAACATTTGTGGCAGCTATTAGAGAACGAATGGAACAAATTAGATAAAGATTATTTTAAAAAATTGATTAATAGAATGCCCAGAATATGTGAGAAGATTATAAAGGAGAAAGGTGGACACTTTGATGAAGCTAAAATTTAATCTAATTTACCATTGTATATTATTTTTTTATTTTGTTTAAGTTAGTTTCTGTTTGTTCTTTATTTTTTTATCAATACATTTAAATTTAAATGACTTAGTTTGGTTTTATTCGATTTTACCTTGCTGCTTCCAAACTTTTGGACGGTAGTGTACATAATAGATAATATAAACCAAGATATTAGTGACAGTAAATATTATACGTTATCTGTTCGTATACGAACCCGCTCAAAAAGGTGTGGGTCTTTTTAAATGTCAAAAAAATTCATGTAAATACAGTAATATTTTAGAATATTTTATTAAGTTATTTTTTGTTTCATATTTCTTAGTAAGTCATCGTCTCATATTATATATGTTCCACTACTGGGCTCGAGTTTGCTTCATGATAGAAAAGAAACTTTCTTACTGTACACACATTTCCTTAACTTTCATAGATTTTATGTCCATACTATAGATTGTCTAAGAGATATATCTCTTAGTCATCTTTTACGACACCCACGGACAATATAGGGGGTCGTATTTATTCAGTCATCAAATGGAAAAACAGTATAATAATAGATAATTTAAATATCTAACGAAAAGTAATAATATATTTTCGTAATATTTTACTATTCATTAAAATAATAGTATTCTGAATCTTATAAGAATATGATTAGCATATACTTATAATATTTCCCGTGTAGTAACGTAACAATAATAATTCACCACCCCCTATCTTACTCGTAGGTGATCGTTGTTTATGGTGGCAAATGAGCAAGCAGCACACCTGATGGTAAGTGTCACTGCTGCCCATGGACCTTTGCTACCATTAGAATCCCCAAACCCACCCAGTTGGACTTTCGGCTCTCTCGTAAGAGACGACTAAGGGATATAAAACGCATATAACATATAGATGTTTGCATAGCCAAGAGAAGAAAATCTCGAAACAAAACCCTATACCTACCAACACCTCTGACCAGCGTGATATAGTAGGTCCATTACCCTCCCATTATGAAGGAGGCTCGTGCTCAACAGTGGGACATATATGAGTGGAGATGGTGAGACGATGATATTTATAAACCCTTATAGACTAGACTTACCTATTCTATTAAAATGTTATCAATGTTATATTAGTTACAACCGTTTGAATGTTGAATATAACAGTGTACGTTAACACGCTAATTAAAATTTCCTAACGTTCACTCGAATATTGTATCGATAACGTTATTACAGAGCATATTAATACTGTAGATAAAATTTTACTGGATAATAGAACCGCTAGCTATAAGATAACTTTACTGAATATTTCCGTTTGGTGACGCAGTTAGAATACTATTCACCACCCCATATCTTACCCGTGGGTGATCGTACGAGACGACTAAAAGATATAAAACGCATATAACATCTATGCGAGAGAAGGAAAACTCGAAAAAAAACCCTATACCAACAGGTCTGCCCAGCGCGGTAAAGTAGGTTAATTGCCCTTCCATTACGGAGGAGGCTCGAGCCCAACATTGGGATATTTATGGGCTGTGATGATGATGATAATGATGACTGAATATTAGAATCGCTGAAAACATTCATACAGTTTACAAACAATTCTTAAATTTATCCGAATTCTATGAAGTTTATTTTTTAAATGATACCACGTAGAAGAAAAGTTGTATAACGTTTATACTAAGTAATTGCGGTCGAAGAAGAATGGCGATAATAGCCTCTAAACTTCAAAGTGAACTGTCAAACTACTTGTCAATTTTATTAACACTTTAAATAACTGAATTAAGTTTTAAGAAAAAAAAAATTATTAAATCAACCTGTATTAACATTCATTATCAATTAATACAATCCGGCTGGAAAGGCCTCGGTTCGGTGTTCGGACCATCGAGGCCTTCCGGCCAGTGCTGATGGAGTGGTTGGGTCGACAGCACGGGGTCCTTTCCTTCCGACTGGTGCAGGTCTTGACGGGGTATGGTTGCTTCGGCAAGTACCTGCACACGGTCGTGAGGAGGGAGAGGACACCGTCCTGCCACCACTGCGATTGCGACGAGGACACGGCGCAGCACACGCTCGAGGTCTGTGTGGCCTGGGCAGAGCAGCGCTGTGAACTCGTCGCGATCATCGGTGCCGACCTGGCGCTGCCGACCATCGCTAAGGCGATGCTCGACAGCGTCAGGAACTGGGACGCGGTCGCCGCCTTCTGCGAGACAGTTGTCTTGCGGAAGGAGGCGGCGGGGCGACTCCGAGAGGAAATCCTCTTCGGTGAGACGCTCCGTCGCCGGCGCCTGGGGCGGCGGAGGCGCGAGTATCTGCGCCTAATGCCGCCCTAGCCGAGGCCGCGGGTGACTGGACCGGGGAATAGTCCTTCACCCGCAGAGAGGCTGACCGCGTGAGGGCGACGCCCCGGCAGTTAGCTGGGGCGTTGACGGGGGATGGTACCCGAAAGGGTAACCCGCCGGGCTGGCCACGGAAGGCAAGGAAGCGGTACCAGTGGCCGGCCCAATGGCGATGGGGAGGGAATACGGTGGGTTATGGGGCCACGGGCTGCCCTTCCGTCGCCCCGGACGGTACGGGCGACGTGTGACCGGGCCATAGCCTATCAAAAAAAAAAAAATCAATTAATACAAAGATAATTTTTTCAACTACCCTCTCTCTTTTTTGTGTTTGCTGTTTTTATGCGGGCATTTTTATCTTAATTTTAAAACAATATTGTATATTAGTATTTTTTTTAATGTAATTAGTTTATCTTAATTTAAATATCAGACGAATCAAATACGCGTATAAGCCAACATAGGCTTTTGTCGTATTTATAAGCTAAATGTTAAAGGAATTGTATAAGATTGTTTTTAAATAAATAAAATAAAATAAAAAAAAATAATAATAATAATTGTACCATTCTACGTAAAAAATAATAAACACGGCAGTGATATAGACATTTGAAATAAAACTACTTTTACGGATTATATCGCGTTTGTATTTGATTTTTAATTGCTCGACGTTTCGAACACTTTACAGTGATCATGGTCACAGGAGGACTGAGGTGTTTTACGTCCAATATGTCATTGTTATTACAGAAATTTATATCTATCATATAAGATATTAAATTTTGACCCACATTTTAATACAATAAAAAAAATATATCTTATAGGGTAGATATAAATTTCTGTAATAACAATGACATATTGGACGTAAGACACCTCAGTCCTCCCGTGACCATGATCACTGTAAAGTGTTCGAAACGTCGGGAAATTATATAGCAAATACAAACGCGATAGAATCCCTAAAAGTAGTTTTATTTCAAATGAGTAATACTCGCGTAAACATTAGAAGTCATTAGTAATATAGACACATATTTATTGAAATAATGGTGACATTTGTGAAATTAAGTTAATTATATAGGTCAATTGACAGATCGTTCGGAAGTCCATTAAGTATAACGGTAATAGGGCTGCTTTAGCTTGACATTATATTAAAAAAATATATAAGGTTGTTCGAAGGGCATCACATTGCAGTTAACGTTTATTAACGTTAATATTTTTCCGTGTGGTGACGGAGTAAGAATACTATTCACCACTCCATATCTTACTCGTGGGTGATCGTACGAGACGATTAAGGGATATAAAACGCATATAACATCTATGCGAGAGAAGGAAAACTCGAAACAAAATCCTATACCTACACGTCTGACCAGCGCGGTATAGTAGGTTAATTTCCCTCCCATTACGGAGGAGGCCCGAGCCCAACAGTGGGACATTTATGGGCTGTGATGATGATGATGATGATGAACGTTATTATAAAACTTAATATAATTAATACTAATAAAAAATAAAACCCGCTGAATTATTTATCATTATGGTTTCATTCCAACCTAGTCCTACATTATCCGATTGATTTAAGTACAATTTTTTTTTAAAAACCACCCTGCTCTAAGGAAGCAATATTTGTATTGCGGGGCCTTTACAAACATGAAATCAACACAGACAAATTACACCCATATTCAGAACAATACTTTGTGCATCGCACAAAGTATTGTTCGTGAGAATCGAACCCATAACACTTGCAGCGAACGTCGGCATCAATCTAGTGGTTATATATGGCGTAGTCGCCATCTGTGCAGTCAAAATTGATAATATTTAAGAGTTGCCTACAATGTTTATACTTATTAGATTAAATGACTTGAATTTGAATAGAAGATCTAATCTCTTCGACGAGAAACAACAAACTGTTTCAAACTAATGGGTTGATAACAAAGATGTCTGCTATTACGAGTATTGCGACGAGGACACGGCGCAGCACACGCTCGAGGTCTGTGTGGCCTGGGCAGAGCAGCGCTGTGAACTCGTCGCGATCATCGGTGCCGACCTGGCGCTGCCGACCATCGCTAAGGCGATGCTCGACAGCGTCAGGAACTGGGACGCGGTCGCCGCCTTCTGCGAGACAGTTGTCTTGCGGAAGGAGGCGGCGGGGCGACTCCGAGAGGAAATCCTCTTCGGTGAGACGCTCCGTCGCCGGCGCCTGGGGCGGCGGAGGCGCGAGTATCTGCGCCTAATGCCGCCCTAGCCGAGGCCGCGGGTGACTGGACCGGGGAATAGTCCTTCACCCGCAGAGAGGCTGACCGCGTGAGGGCGACGCCCCGGCAGTTAGCTGGGGCGTTGACGGGGGATGGTACCCGAAAGGGTAACCCGCCGGGCTGGCCACGGAAGGCAAGGAAGCGGTACCAGTGGCCGGCCCAATGGCGATGGGGAGGGAATACGGTGGGTTATGGGGCCACGGGCTGCCCTTCCGTCGCCCCGGACGGTACGGGCGACGTGTGACCGGGCCATAGCCTATCAAAAAAAAAAAAATCAATTAATACAAAGATAATTTTTTCAACTACCCTCTCTCTTTTTTGTGTTTGCTGTTTTTATGCGGGCATTTTTATCTTAATTTTAAAACAATATTGTATATTAGTATTTTTTTTAATGTAATTAGTTTATCTTAATTTAAATATCAGACGAATCAAATACGCGTATAAGCCAACATAGGCTTTTGTCGTATTTATAAGCTAAATGTTAAAGGAATTGTATAAGATTGTTTTTAAATAAATAAAATAAAATAAAAAAAAATAATAATAATAATTGTACCATTCTACGTAAAAAATAATAAACACGGCAGTGATATAGACATTTGAAATAAAACTACTTTTACGGATTATATCGCGTTTGTATTTGATTTTTAATTGCTCGACGTTTCGAACACTTTACAGTGATCATGGTCACAGGAGGACTGAGGTGTTTTACGTCCAATATGTCATTGTTATTACAGAAATTTATATCTATCATATAAGATATTAAATTTTGACCCACATTTTAATACAATAAAAAAAATATATCTTATAGGGTAGATATAAATTTCTGTAATAACAATGACATATTGGACGTAAGACACCTCAGTCCTCCCGTGACCATGATCACTGTAAAGTGTTCGAAACGTCGGGAAATTATATAGCAAATACAAACGCGATAGAATCCCTAAAAGTAGTTTTATTTCAAATGAGTAATACTCGCGTAAACATTAGAAGTCATTAGTAATATAGACACATATTTATTGAAATAATGGTGACATTTGTGAAATTAAGTTAATTATATAGGTCAATTGACAGATCGTTCGGAAGTCCATTAAGTATAACGGTAATAGGGCTGCTTTAGCTTGACATTATATTAAAAAAATATATAAGGTTGTTCGAAGGGCATCACATTGCAGTTAACGTTTATTAACGTTAATATTTTTCCGTGTGGTGACGGAGTAAGAATACTATTCACCACTCCATATCTTACTCGTGGGTGATCGTACGAGACGATTAAGGGATATAAAACGCATATAACATCTATGCGAGAGAAGGAAAACTCGAAACAAAATCCTATACCTACACGTCTGACCAGCGCGGTATAGTAGGTTAATTTCCCTCCCATTACGGAGGAGGCCCGAGCCCAACAGTGGGACATTTATGGGCTGTGATGATGATGATGATGATGAACGTTATTATAAAACTTAATATAATTAATACTAATAAAAAATAAAACCCGCTGAATTATTTATCATTATGGTTTCATTCCAACCTAGTCCTACATTATCCGATTGATTTAAGTACAATTTTTTTTTAAAAACCACCCTGCTCTAAGGAAGCAATATTTGTATTGCGGGGCCTTTACAAACATGAAATCAACACAGACAAATTACACCCATATTCAGAACAATACTTTGTGCATCGCACAAAGTATTGTTCGTGAGAATCGAACCCATAACACTTGCAGCGAACGTCGGCATCAATCTAGTGGTTATATATGGCGTAGTCGCCATCTGTGCAGTCAAAATTGATAATATTTAAGAGTTGCCTACAATGTTTATACTTATTAGATTAAATGACTTGAATTTGAATAGAAGATCTAATCTCTTCGACGAGAAACAACAAACTGTTTCAAACTAATGGGTTGATAACAAAGATGTCTGCTATTACGAGTATTAGTGATAGGTTTTTCTAATTATGTTAAACATAATTATGTTATGTTCGTATATTTTATCGCGAATTACAAACACATTAACGGGCATAAACATGTCAGGATATTGTATTATCTTTAATGGTATTCATATGAAACGTCTCATGGAATTGTGTTAATGGGACATAGCTATGCAATAAAGACCCAAAATAATGAATATTGAGTAAATTAACAGCGTAATCTTTATTCTTATGGTAACAGAGTACTTTCGTCACCACTCCTGATTTTATCGATGGTAATGTAAAAATCGAGAAAAAAATGTAAATAGATAACAAAAGAAGTAACTCTCGAAATAAAACCTTATCCCCACCTGTCTCATAAATTGATGTAGTAAATTAATTTACTTCCTATTGTGGAGGGAAATTGGCCTACTATTAGTTTTCCTACTAATTAATTATCCAGCGGCGGTACTTATATGATCTGAGATGATGATGATCATCTCTCTGCAGCTCATATACGTACATCACATGGTCATCGGATGATAGATATAAATTAATTTTTCATAATCCCTACGCTTGGCAAGCGAGGAGGAGTTAACAGTCAGTATTATGATTCTCAGGAGAACATTGCTATCTTTACTCATTTTCCGGGCATCCTTTAAATAAAATAAATCATTCCTTACCTTTTTATAAGTCTCACAGCAATACCATCAATGTATTATATTTTAAGACATCACCACACAGGATGTAATGCTTAATCACTCTAGTCTTAAATACTCAATAAAATTCAAAATAATATTTGTATGAGACCATTAGTAATGATAAATTATTTTTATTCGCAGCATGCGTATTATGAACGATGACGCAAAATATTAATGTCAGCAAAATATAAAAACCGCCATACGTTTAGTCTGTATTAATTTTGTTTAATTGCTATTGCAGATTATAATTACGTTTTTTAAATATTAGAGCTTGTGGCCTATTGGACATACACGCTAAGTATCTATTTGCTAACTTGGTGACATTAATACTTGGAAATGTCAATTTTAAATATCTTAAAGATGGCAGTGATACGAAACTTTACTATCACCCACATGTGAGGTTAATTATTATCTCAACTCATATTTATCCCATTACTCGGCTCAACTCTCCTCCACAATAGGAGGGCTATTAACCTACTACACCACGTTGTGCAAACGAGTTTACATAGGATTTCATTTCGAGTTATCATTCTCTTGGATTTATGTTATCTGCATTTCTTTTTGGCAGGCCATGGTCTGGACACACGATGTCCGTTCACATGATGGCGGTGGGTGGCCCCATAACTCACTGTATTCCCTCCTCATCGCCATTATGCCGGCCACTGGTATCGCTTCCTTGACATCCGTGGCCAGCCCGGCAGGATAATAAATATAACTTAGTTGTATTTTACGACACCCACGAGCAAAGAAATGTGGGACGATATAAGGTTAATACTTTATGGAATTAATTTCTTAAAAAATAACATAATTATATCCTTCAAATGAGAACATTTTCACGCTAAATTTTTATTTTTATATTAAGTAGAGTAAAAGATGGAAGTAGAATTAAGAGAAAGAGATATCATCAAAGGAATCAGGGTTCCCTTGAGTCGAGAACAGTTACGATTGAAATCTCGCCTTCTACGTATGATTAATCAAGGTATAATCCCCTTAGAGAAGCCTATATATTTGTAGTTGTGAATTTCGATATACCTACTAATAGATAGATAAACATATTTTAAAAATTATTATTCAGCATTTCAATTATTCTATCAATTACTCAAGTATTTTTTATTGGTTCCCTTCTTCATATCCACATCCCATAAAACCACCTGAATGTATCACATCAGACGCCATAACAACAGCGGAAGCTTGTACGTCGTTTGTCCTGCTTATACAGTATCTCTCTGTCGTACAATTTTTTCGTATCGCATTCCAAGCATCATTGTTTGGTCGATCGCTCCCAGAGACACGCTCAGCGGCGTCCAATAAACCAACAATATAACCATTTGCTGTCAACATAACCGTTCTATATTTGTACTAGAGTTTATATTTCTGTGATAGCATGTATTTATTTGTCGCCAGTCAACTGGTTTTGTATCGTTTGAGCTATGAATGTACCAGCAGTTTATGTAAATTGTAATGAAATGGCCGGATCTTTGGTGTAGATATTACCTGTGATAATTACGTCAACTTCTTTACGTTTTCATAGAAATTATTCATTTTTAAAATTATTATTATTGTTAATCCCACTGCTGGGCTCGAGCCTCCTCTACAATAGCAGGAACACACACTATATCACGCTGATCAGTCAGGTTGTATAGGGTTTATTTTGTGTTTTCCCTCTCTTCATGTTATCGGTATAGTATACCCTTAAATCGTCTTTTAGGCCATACAATTTTCGTATCGACTAAATTATTAATCCGAATTGTCTATTTCTTGTTAATTTCACACAACTAAATTGTTTAGTCGCTCTACAATTGATTCAGTTGATTTTTTCTAATCGTATTCTTTAGATAGCTTGTGTCAAGGTATTACATACAATGTCAACAAGAAAGTTCTAGTTTGTTCTTTTCTTGATAGAATATATATGCGGCATTTTAGTAGAAGAGCTTTCGACCTTTAAATGTTGAACTGTTTAATCAAAAGCAAATCAATACAATGCAATTGACTGTATGTGTTCATTCTTTAGAATCTTGTTTATGAGCGAAAAATTATTGTCACACGTGGTACTCGAGCCCACAACTATAAGGAATCCATTCTTATCGTCCTTCTGCTTGGACGAGTGTGAGCTGTTGTACCGTAATAAATTTTTGGCTTGCTTTTTTATCTTATGGGAGATGTGTGACATCGTCGCTTAAATATAAAAGTGACATTAATCAAAAATACCAAATTTTACATTACACGCATTTAAAGATTTTTTTATGAACAAATATGCGGCTTAACATAGATATTTCTGATAGCACAGTTTTGGACATTTAATTTCATGATTTATTAATTTTCTTATTAAAATATAAACTATTACAAAACGTTTTAAACAATAATACCGTATGGTCGTAGCATATATATGCCCTTCAGAACAACTACAATGGCATATACTCGTCAAATAAGATCATCAAATCCCTGAACATATATACATACGCCGACGCCGTCATACCACCAGACCTTCCTGAGACACTATACCTGTCACACACCCAGGCAGAGAAAGAAATCCTCAACGAAAAGGGATAGGGCACCGGTGAGGGCTCCGAACTGCGTACCATCCACGAAGCACAGGGACTCGGTGCACCAAATGTCATTATCATCCAGACAAGAGATACAGTGCAAAAACTACACAACAGTATCCAACATGCCGTGGTTGCCATCTCCAGGCATACTAGATCCTGCACCTACTACACAGACACCCGTGAAAATGCCATCTGGCAACTCATGAGGAAGTCTATAGATCAGAACCCAAGTACTATACTGGAATACATTAAAAAGATGGCAATAAAACATAGAGACCAAAGAGTAATACAAGAGCTCGGATTGACATCACAATAAAGACCAACAATTCATACATGAAGTATAAAAAGACATCATCACAAGTTCACAATAAACTAATAACGCAGACTCTTTAAAAATACATATAAACCATCATAAATGTATAATATCAAAGCCACTTCAAGAAAAATTGAATTATATAACTTCAACTTCAACATAACGACTAAAATATACAACATAAAAAAGGCACGGACAAAAGTCTGTGGACCAACAATTTATCTAATAAAAAAAAAACCAATAATACCATTTTTCTATATTTTCCAGAAATGACAATTTTATTTATAACCGACAATATCTACCGGACAGTGATTACACATTGTACCGACTTAATACTCTAACTTCGCTGTTAGTATTGTATTAAATGATGACACGATCCAGTCATCCAAATTACTGAGATTTAATATTTAACATGCTAGATTATTTATAAAAGTTGGTTTTTGAGTGAAAAATTATTGTCACACGTGGTAGGTACTCGAACCTACACCTATCAGAAATCCGTTCTTTAGAATTTTAGAAAAAGAACAATTTTTGTATACCTTATAAAAGTTTAGTAGACAAGAGATATTGTATGTCTGTACTAGTCCTTACGATACAAACGGATAAGAAAATGAGTGGTAAATTGAATTCTTACTGTGTAGTGAATTAGTTTGGCTATTATTAACTTATTAGGTGCCTTTCTGATATAATGTATCAATACATCTTACTTTCGCATGTGAGACATAAACAATGCGTTTACTAACCCACTTGGCAAGCTCGGCAATTATTTTCTACCTTAGTTTATGTCCAGCATTAGGCGTTAGTAGAATAAAGGATAGATTATTGATTAAGATAACTAGTTGTAGGACAGTTTGTTCATTATTACTATGTCTTTACAGTCTTCTGTATTTCGCATCGGACAGCCGGTAACTAAATGAGTTTTCTTCCGCGATGTACTTCCGCGTCCTCCTCAAAATTCTGTTCATTAACTACAAGGTTAAAACAGAACATATAAAAATACTTAAATTTAAGCAGCGCTAGGTGCTTATCGTTTGTTTTTCTTTTTTAAATAGAACGAAAATTTGATAGCAACGTTGGTGCATTAAAATACAAATGTAGAGTTCTTCGTATCTATGATGGCAGACAAGTGGCTGAACTATTTGCAATGCATTAAAATTATCAGTGCATTTTTATTACATTTTATAAACCGAAAAAAATTTAAAGATTGGAACCTCACATCTATTGGCAAAATATTCAAACTAATTTTAAACTTGATTTAAATCAGAACAATGTAATCGAAACAAAAATACCAATAGATGGCAGAGTAAGGCATCTGCAATAAAGATAAGCACGTGAACGAAAGTTATTACTAGAAATATCGACTCGAGTAACTTATATTGTATGTCATGACGCCTCAAACCGAGGTCCTTTTAGCACAGGTGTAGCCCTTAGGCGATGTCCCTTAAAGCTTTTCGTGTTAAGAGCCCTTAGCGTTCACTCATAGTCCGGCCTAAGCTATGAAAGTCATCTGCGTCTAACAGCTGAACAAATACAAAACAAAAGAAACATTATAAAGAAAATTCATTTGCGGAGCACACATAGAATTGTCCTGTCTAGGAATCTAACCTAAGTGCCACTACGCCATCTCTCTAGTCAAATTCTTTCCTGACTCTACTTAAATGGCCTGTTGGAGCAAAAAAGGTAATTAATTCATTTCAGAATAAATTATTTTCGCAATCAAAAACAATTCTTAAAAATCTTTAAACCACCATGCGGATATATAATTATGTATTTTCATTTATTATATGTTTTTTAAGTTTTTTTTTATACCTAAAAATCTCAAATCTCTGTTATTAATTCGTTTTTTCTTTCTAGTTAATAATTAAATACTTTTCATAATTACATTTGAATTGAATTTTTATTACCTTTTAATAGCATATAATGTTTTATAGTTACGTAAAATATATTTTAGAATTAATAATTGTTAATTCTTGATTTTATAAAGAACGCTCATTTCTTGACTATTTCATCATTAATAAATCGTCATCATCATCATCATCATCTCAGCTTATATATGGTGGGCTCGAGCCTCCTCCACAATGGGAGGGTAATTGACCTACTATACCATAGGGTTTTGTTTTGATTTTTCCTTCTCTTGCATAGATGTTATATGTGTTTTATATTCCTTAGTCGTCTCTTACGATCACCCTCAAGTAAGACAGGGGGTGGTGAATTCGTTACTACAAATTAATAGATACTTACCTCTCTATATATATAGTATTATATACCAGTCTTACCAAAAGTAACAAAGTTAAAGATACATATTAAGAAGATTATGTCAAAGTAATTAATAAAAATAATTTGAAAATCCAAAAGCGCACGCCTCATAATTTTTATATTATTTATCATTTACTATTAGCCAATGCAATAAATGAAGGAAACAAATCCCATACAGCCATGGGTTTACAATACTGCAAGCATTGTAAATGAACAGCTATGCTTACAACTACGTCGAGAATGGCACGAAATTTGCAAAGTATTTTTTTTTTTTTCATTTTCATTTCATCATCATTCTCGTGCTCTTGTCCCAACTTGGAGTCGACGTAATATGTACCCCTATTCCTACATATTGCAAAGGTTATTGGCAATAGTTTTATGACCGGCCGCCTGCCAGACGTCAACCCTCCTTGGAAATGTAATTGTTGACCAAACGGAATCAGATGGAGTTGGCCCCAGGTCGTTATAAAGCTCTTAGTCGTCTTTCACGACATCAACGAGCAAAGTAAGGGTTGGTAGTATTCGTAGCCGCTACCACACAAATTTAGCAATTTAATTTATGGCATTGACTAATAGTAAATCATATTTCTACATATTACTTCTAAATATTTTGATACATTAATTTTTACGGTCGTGATCCTGCCAGATACAAAATATTTTATTCGACGTCCTCGAATATTTTTTTTAATCAACTAATTTCTTACTTTAAACAAAATAATTGCTTTTTAAAAATATCAAATATGTTTAAACGAATATTTTTTCTTGACATATATGTATCAATATTATCCTATAAGTGCAATGTGAGAAAAATACAATCATTTTTAGGTTTGAAAAGTGCTTGATTTTCATATATCGAGAGTAGAGCAAGACCTCAACGCTTCGCTTATGAGGCGTGCAATAAAGTAAACATTTTCTTTCAAAGTCGAGACTTTCAGTTAATTCCACGATAATTATACAAGCAGTTTAATTAAAATGAATAAATATATGTTAATATCCAGTAAAACTCTATAAAAATATTTGCAGTAAAGATAAAAAAGAAATACCTTGAAATACTTTTTTAGTGTTCTGTGTCAAGCCCTTCTTAATATTGCTCTTGAGGTTTTTTTCTCAGCCTTCGCGATATACTAAGTGATAATGTTAAAATGCTGTTTACTTTTACGTAAAGGGATTTCAGTGTTCCATTGTATACCTGATAAGGAAATCGTGTTCTCTGTTAAGATGTCTCTATATTGAAAACCTATATGGTTTTAAAAGACTCTTCAAGGTTTTTTTTTATTGTTTTATATATTTTGGTTATATACTTAATTAAGAATATTGCACATATGAAATTTCGAATATATAAATATTTCGGGTTATCCGATAATTTCGAATAGTTTCGGTTACGTGCATTGATTTGTTAGGTAATTTTAAAAGGAAAATACAAAGTAGCGATTTGACTTTAGACTTTCTAGGTTAACTTTTGATACATAGTACAAAATAATTTATCATTTTCGAAATTTATGGGACTTTTCTATTAGATTCGATTACAGATTATGATATATTTTCATTTTGGGGATCCTATAATTTCGATTATAGTTACAGAGCTCCATAATATCCTAACTCGTTTATGAAATGATATCAACACTCTGGAAACATTTATACTTAGCTACCAATGCTCTTCTCATCATCATCATCGTTTACCAGAAGTTCATGCAACATATACTCCTCTTCCATAGTGCCTATGGAAGAGGAGTACATACAGACACGCACGCACACTTATGTACATATACACAAACCCTCACATACACATATAGACATACATATACATTATACACACATATTTTCTCTTATTTTATCTTTATTTTAGTTTATTATTCCAAATATTTAATAGTGGCAGGACCACGCTGTTGACAGTTTTCTGTCTACAGTCGCGGGCCGGTCCGTTCGAGGTAGTACCACACTCTCGCAGAAGATCGACGTCTGAGCAATGGCAATGTGCTATTGCGCTTCGTTCGGTGAGCGAGAGAGCCGGAAGCCCAACTGGGTGGGTTTAAGGATTTTATTAGTAGGCAGCGGCTTAGCTACCCTTGGTATTGCAAAGGTCCATGGGCGGCAGTGACACTTACCATCAGGTGTGCTGCATGCTCGTTTGCCACCATAAGCAATAAAAAAAAAGTTTGATATAATTCTAAATTTTACGTGTAATGTTCAATGCGATTCAGATGGGGTCTGGTAATCTGAATGACAGGGTAACCTAGTTCATATATATATGTATACCAGTCTCCCACAAAGGATGATTCTAATATAAGTTGACTTGTAACATAAATAATAATATACCTTTGTGAAAGGAAACAATAAAAGCTGCTATTATTATTACTATTTAATGATCATATCAAGATTTGTTGTTTTTTCGTTAATTGATAAATATTTTGTTTTTAACCGTTCATGTTGTGACGTTTCACTTGATTGATGGTCTTCGATATCAGATTGCTTTTATGATTTAGAAGGCAAGTAACTTCTTAAGAAAAACAGATTTTATTAACAAATAGTGTAGTTAGTGGTAGGGCTATACTAGGGCTGAGAGTTTTATGTCTGCAGCCGCGGGCCGGTCCGTCCGGGGTAACAATGAGTAGAATATTGACGTCTTTTTTTTTATTTTTTTTTTTATTGGTGGGCTATGGGTGCGTCTCGCCCCGCCGAATCGGTCCGGGGTGATGGAAAAGGCAGCGCGTGACCCCATAGATCCACCGTAAAAACCTTCTCTTTTCGCCGTGCGAGCGGACCACCGGTACTCGATTTTAACTTCGGTGGCCAGAATATTGACGTCTGAGTGTTGACAATGTGAGATTTGCGCCCAACTTTCTGGGTGGATTGCAAAGGTCTATGGACGGCACTAACACTTATCATCCGGCATGCTGCCTAGTCGTTTGCCATTATATTCAATTAAAAAAAATAAACAAATAATAATAATAATGGCTTCCAATGTTTACGCGAGTGTTTGAAATAAAACTACTTTTACGGATTCTATCGCGTTTGTATTTGATTTTTAATTTCATGACGTTTCGAACACTTGACAGTGACCATCCTTTTTTTTTTTTTTTTTATTGGTGGGCTATGGATGCGTCTCGCCCCGCCTAAATCGGTCCGGGGTGACGGAAAGGCGGCGCATGACCCCATAGACCCACCGTAAAATCCTCTCTCTTCGCCGTGCGAGCGGGCCACCGGTACCCGATTTTTGACTTCGGTGGCTTACAGTGATCATCCTCCCGTACCCATGATCCGTAAAAGTAGTTTTAGTTCGGAATACGGCAATCCGTAGAAGAACGCGTGTAACTGATATAGCCCGAAGAATTAGCACGTTGAAGTGGCAATGGGCAAGCCACATCGCTCGACGAACCGACAACCATTGGACAAGAAAGGTTCTCGAGTGGCGACCACGAATTAGACGATGCAGCGTAGGACGACCCCTCACTGGGTGGACTGCTGACATTACTAAGGTCGCAGGAAACCGTTGGATGCATGTGGCACAGGACCAATGTGAATGGCATTCTTGTAGGGAGGCCTATGTCAACAGTGGACGTTTACGGGCTGATGGAAGAATGGATAAAGAAGTATTTAATCCGTTCGAACTTTGTTTTTATAAAATAAAATATTTTTTAAAGGTCACGATGCAGCTCTTTCTAATATCTTTCATAAGAAACGAAGCGAGTTGGAAATTAACTATCATTTTTCTAATCAAACCGTGACTGAGCCATGTAACAATTCTTTATGGTGTCAATTAAACTTTTTTTTGTTACTTTTTCGTCTCCATGGAGTTTTAGTCACCTTGGCCATAATGCTTACGGAACGATATCTTAAACTTTTTACCATAATAATCCTTGAAATACTAGCTTTATTAGAGTAATTAAATAAAATATAATAAGACATTGAAAACACCTTGTACTAAGAATCATTGCATTCCAATGGACTTCACAAACATACAATTTACGGATACAAACTAATCCCAGACTCGGAACAACACTTTGAAGGACTCACAAAGTATTTTCCTGCGTGGGAATCGAACCTGCTACGGCATCTTAACCACCTGTTAATATATAAAGAACTTAAGTGAAAAAGAAAGGTGGAGAGACTTTGTGCTGGTTTTGGGGCCCTCTACTGCTCTTCCATCACCACCAATGACAAAACGAAGATAGAAAATAAATTAAAAATTTATTAAAACATGCTAGAACATGTTGAATCAATTTACACCTGTGACTAAGGCAGTTTATCTGTCGCTTCACAGTATCTGTAGCAGAACCGTCACGCCTCTAAATTTATTTAAAAAGGGTGAGGGAGTGAGTGGAGCTTTTAAATTATATTAACTTATTCACTTTTCTAGATGCTTCTTCGATGTTGATAAAATATTCTTTGCAATTTCACGCCGTTATCGCTTAATATAACGAGTGATAAAACACAACTTCACCTTATGGATACGGGTTAAAAAAACAATTACTTATCACCTTCTTCACTTGCTCAAGAAAGCACCAGAATTATTTTTTTTTATTACTTTTATGCTGTTTAATTAATATCAAAACATAATGTACAAAATAATTTGAGTTATAATTAATTATAAGAAATTTAAAATTATTTATTATTGTATACACCTTTTATTTGTGTTAGGCTACGGTCGGGACAAATACCGTCCGATCCGCCCAGACGAAGGAAGGACAAAAGGCTGACCACCGGTATATTTCTTGACCTCGATAGCCTTCTCGGGACATATAATCCCTGTGGGGATATTTAGATGTCGTCAGTAATACATCTTACCTTAAAATAATTCAACGATTATACTATTGGAAGTACCACGCTGTTGACAGTTCTCTGTCAACAGCCGCGGGTCGGTCCGTCCGGGGTAGTACCACACTCTTGCAGAAGATCGACATCTGGGTAATGCAATGCGCTATTGCGCTTCGTTCGGTGAGCGAGAGAGCCGGCAGCTCAACTAGGTGGGTTTGGGGACTGTAATGGTAAGCAGCGCGCTAGCTATGCCCTTGGTGTTAAAAAGGTCTATGAGCGGCGGTGACACTTACCATCAGGTGTGCTGCTTGCTCGTTTGCCACCACAAGCAATAAAAAAAACGATACATCTGAAAACGGACAAACGCCTATGGATTACAGAATTAATTGTTTAGATTACAGAATTAATAGGAATCGCATCCACGACCTTAGATACGAAAGGCATGCTTAAAACATTACGTTATTTATGCAATGAATAGAAAAAAAATAAGTATAAGACACGTGTAGTTCTAAAAGGTGACCTCAGAACACCAGGCGCCTACGACCTTTACGTCATACTTTCTAGAAGCAACCACGCGTATCGCACCAACGTAACTGGAGTCATTTTTATATAGCCGACATATATTGCTATTTATTTTCATACGTAAATAAATACCTTGAAATGTTTAAAATTCTATTTGGAATTTAGTCATTATTTTCTTCATTATCCGCTTAGTGTCAAATGTACAAGGTTTTCAAGAGCAAGATATGAACAATTTGCAACATGTTATTGATGGAGTCGATAGATGGCGTGGTTTTACAATTTTGTAGTAATATTTTTGCTACTATTATATAAAATATTAATTTTAATAAATTATCATCACTAGCCGAAGTCTGTACCGTATAAAAGGTGCCCTGGGACGATGTCGCTGATATTACTTCCACTGGGTTAAAAGTCCTTAGCGCTCACCCAGTCTGGGATATATTCTTAAAGTCACCTCCGGTTAAGAACTGTACACGAACTCAGTTCATATACGTCCACTGCTGGGCTCAAACCTCCTATACAATAAGTGGGAAATTGATCGACTATATCACGCTAGTCAGCTGATTCGTAAGTTAATTTTTCTTTTCGAATTTTCCTTCTCGTGCAAATATGTTGTCATATATTCCATAGTCACCTTATACGCTACTCACATGCAAGGTAAAGAAAATTGAATTATATTCTTACTCCTCTATGGTGACGGAGTAAGAATACAAATCACCACCCCCTATCTTACTCGTGGGTGATCGTACGAGACGACTAAGGGATACAAAAGGCATATAATATCTATTCAAGATAAGAAAAACTCGAAACAAAACCCTATACCAACACGTATGACCAGTGCGGTATAGTAGGTCAATTTCCCTCTCATTATGGAGGAGGCTCGAGCCCAACAGTGGGACGTATGTGGGCTGAGATGATGATTTGTACTCCCTCACTACGGATAAAATACACAGAATAAAACAAATATCACCTTCCTTGTACTCATTACTCAGTACTATATATAGATCAAAATATAGTAGTTATATCAAACACATCCTCCTAGCATTCCTTGAACTAGATTAGTTCGTCTTAAACTTGGCTAGGAATATTGTTAACGTTATTGCTGCCAATTATTTTAATAGTTTTTGTCTAAGTTAGTCTTAGATAATGTACTTCCTTATTTATTGCTTCTATATAAATTAAAGCACGCAATTTCGTTTTATACGTAACAACGTTGATACAGCTGTTACTGTTCGCTGATGTTATTGAAAACGGCACATGTGTTCATTTGTTGTTGTCATACTTTCGAAATTCTACTCAATATTTTTTATGACAACAGCCTCTATTAAGGAAATAATCCTTGTATTGCGAGGGACTTTATCAACGAACACAAATTACACCCACACTCATAACAATACAATAGTCCTGCGTTGTCACCAACAATTCTTATATTAAGGTATTACTTAAGGCAGCGTAATTGACACATAAAACTGAGGTTAACTTTTTTCATATTAATTTTTCTTTTTTTATTGCTATTCGTGGCAAACGAGCAAGCAGCACACCTGATGGTAAGTGTCACTGCCGCCCATGGACCTTTGCAATACCAAGGGTATAACTAGGCCGCTGCCTACCAATATAAACCAAACCCACCCAATTGGGCTTCCGGCTCTCTCGCTCACCAAACGAGGTGCAATAGTACATTGCCATTACTCATACGTCGATCTGCCGCGAGAGTGTGGTACTGCCCCGGACGGACTGGCTCGCGGCTGCAGACAGAGAACTGTCAACAGCGTGGTCGTACTACTAATAAAATTGATACTTGATAACACTAAATAATTGATGTCAAACAAAATTTAGATTTCACGTAAAGGCGATATATGTTAAACATAAAATCAAAATAATATGTTATTTATATAACGTTAGGGATTCTCTACACTTTAGGGGTCGTTGGTTAAAACGGGAGTTATACTTGTTTATTTTGGAGTATTATAATTGATATCAACGAATGAAATGTGAATTGTTTAATAGATTTTCATTCAATATGTGAATTGCCATTTGTGTAAAAATATTGAAAGAGAAATTCTGTTACGAAATGTTACGGTAATACCTAGCTAACGGCATAAAATATTACGCAAAAAACAATGTGTGCATTTAGCGAAAACGAAAGTATGTAAGTAGGTTATGTCAAATCAAATCAAATCACTTATGTATGCAGCCTGCAAGGGCACTTACATATAGTCACTTTTATATTTTATTTAAAATTAATTCAATAATCTATAACTTCAAAAACCTACTGAGAAGATGCGTCAAGAAACACTGCGGGCTCGTACAAATAACTTTTTTATATCAAACTAACTGACTCAATAGACTTTGTTCTAAATATTTTAAAAAGAAATACCCGTTTCCTAATGTTGTTTTATTTTAGTAGTCTAAAACCAACTTGCGTTACTTCCTTTCTTATGAAATTGATATGGAACACATTAATCAGTTAGAGGGTTTTAAATTCTATAACGGATAGGAACATTTTTTGTCATAGATTTTACACAAAATGTAGTAAATATTAGCTTCGATGTTATATTAGCTCCCTTCCTTCCTTCCATATATTTATTTTTCTTCAAAACATAATTCAATATGCTATGTGAAATTAAAAGGTTTGAGAGTTATAATAATTTTTGATTTGAAATAAAATTATTTTTATGGATTCTATCGCGTTTGTATTTGATTTTCAATTTCTTGATGTTTCGAATACTTTACAGGGTTCATGATCACGATATGACTGAGGTGTCTCACGTCCAATAAGTCATTACATTACAGAGATATATATCTACCCCCTACAGTATTAGGTATGACCACCCTGTTGACAGTTTTCTGTCTACAGTCGCGGGCCGGTCCGTCCAGGGTAGTACCACACTCTCGCAGAAAACGAACGCCTGAGCAGGGGCAAAGTGCTGCTGTGCTATGTTCGGTGAGCGAGAGAGGTGGAAGCCTAACTTTCTGGGTGGCAACAGCCTAGCTATACCCCTGGTATTGCAAAGGTCCATGCACGGCAATAACACTCATCATCAGGTGTGCTGTTTGCTTGATTGCCACCAAGACCAAAAAAAGTACTTATTCAATTTTGACCCATTTTTTTGATGTTGAGAGACCTTTGTGATCATTAATAGCTCACGTAAGGATATACCAGCTATCTGAGGTAATACAAAGTCCAAAAATTTACGTGTGATTCTCTGTAATATCTAGGTTTATGTAGACCCAAATATCGTCTAAACATTTCTAGTACAAGTTATAATTGAATTTGAACGCATTGTAATTCAATGAGTACCGTTATTACAATAAGGAAACAATATTCGTACATAGCTCAATAATCACAGTTTCATTTCCCAGTGTATATGCATTTTCCAAGAAACGTATTGTACAACGTGCGAATATGTTTTATTAATTATGAAGTGTATAAGTGTTCTCGTTGGACTTTTGTGGTCGGTTGTATTTTATTGTTGATTGTATGGACGAAGTTTTGTGCTTTTTTACATATTGTTGTCATAATCGTTCGCTTCGTAATCAGGTTTTATAAATAATTAAGCATATTAAATGCTAAATTTCAGTAATTTAAATCGTATTAAATTGTTAAAATCAAGTCTCCTTCGTAGTGGAAGAGATATTGACCTATCATGTACCTACCACGCTGGTCAGATGTGTTGGTATAGAGTTTTATTTTGAGTTTTTTTTCTTCCATTAAATGTTATTTGTTTCGTATTCCGTGTGATGACGGAGTAAGAATACAGTTCACCACCCCCTATCTTGCCCGTGGGTAATCGTAAGAGACGACTAAGAAATATAAGACGCATACAACATTTATGCAAGAGAAGGAAAACTCGAAACTAAACCCTATACCAACACGTCTGACCAGCGTGGTATAGTAGGTTAATTTCCCTCCCGTTGTGGAGGAGGCTCGAGCCCAACAGTGGGACGTTTATGAGCTGTGGTGATAGTGGTGACGTGGTGAGATGTTATTTGTATAATATATCCCAAGTTTTACGACATTGTTTTAAGATAGCCACAGATAAGAAAGGAAGTGGTGAACTATATTTTCCTTTGTCACCACCCAGAAAGTGTGGTAATAGTGACTATAGATCCATGTAACCCTTAATCTATGATCTCCCAAATGCTTGATTTTAATGAGTAACATATCAGTCTCTATTTTAAATTCCTAAATAAAAATATTTATCCTTCAATTTTTAGTGACAGATAAAGAATAGAATCTATCTACAATACCTTCATTCTTAGAGATATACTAAAAAATGGCTAATGGCATTAGAAAAGCAGGACTATCCTAGGCATAAATTGATAATACAGTCTGCAATTGCCAACTTATCAACCAAATATAGTGGATCACTTTTAAGGCTGGATATATAAATGGTAATTTTATTTATCCCGTGTGGTGACGGAGTAAAAATACAATTCACCACCCCCTTATCTTACCCGTGGGTGATCGTACGAGATGACTAAGGGATATAAAACGCATAAAACATCTATGCAAGTGAAGGAAAACTCAACGAACTTATTATATAACACAATAAAAAATAAAACAATGAACATAGTTCATTACGCTGCGAACGCCATTTTTGTTATATAATTATACTGCAAAAAAATTCGAAACAACCAGAATTGCTTTAAAATATAAAGATATCTGCACAAAAAATAGACTGGCGTATCTCTTTACAAGGTATGATAATAAATCTTCCATAACCTATGGGTCAACGGGATAAAAACTATCGATAACCTTTGGTTGCCAGGTTTTGTTATCATTATGTAAAATCAATGGCGTTATGACTTGCCTACTCGTATAATTTATTAATAAATAAATAAAAAAAATAATATATATATGCATTTACACAGCTAGCTTTGAGGAATGGTCGGCTACTCTACCGGAATATTCACTAAAACTGCAGCACTTCCTTCCGTGCTTTTACGGTGTGCCTGAGAGATCGTCTATTGACATTTTATACCCGACACCCCAAAACCATTTTTCTTATTTTTTTTTTTTGGTAACGCAGTGGCTAAAAATGCATTTTTCGCATACCCGCCCGTACGGGGTATGTGGGACTCGCAGGCTCTGAAGGGGTCACTGAATACCCACTAAAAAACCAACTGCAAGCTGTTAGCCGTTGGGGCTTTTACAGCTGAACCGGACTGTGGGCGAGCCCGAGGGCTCTCAACCCGACCCCAAAACCAGTCTAACCTGTGTATTATATAGTGAGCCGATATCCCATGATATTTAGAAGGTGGGTCTTACCAAATTTTAGCACATACATATGTAATCTTTAAAGAAATACAAAATACTAATAATCTAAATAATATCCTTCCATTTTAAAAATTCTTCCATGGTTAAAAAGAAATAGTCACAGCCCGGGGCAGGACATTCGAAGAGGCGGCGAGCCTGGCCACTCTCGGCACCGAGGAGATGGTCAGGCGAATCGAGGCGCTGGGGCTCAGGGTGGCCCTAAACAAGACGGAGGCCCTACTATTCCATGGGCCCCATGTGAGGCTGCCCATCGGCGCCTCGTTAGTCGTCAACTCCATCCACATCAGTATCCAGGCCCATATGAGGTACTTGGGTCTGGTGCTCGACGGGCGATGGTGGTTCCGGGAGCATTTTCGCCAAATTGCTCCCCGGCTGGTGGGCGCGGCGTCCGCCCTTTCTCGACTCATGCCGAATGTGGGCGGACCCAGTTTCGAGGGCCGACGGCTGTATGCGGGGGTGATCCGCTCAATGGCCATGTACGGCGCACCCGTGTGGGCGAGGGCTCTGAACGCCCAGCTCAGGGCGGTGCTGTGGAGGCCACAGCGAGCCATGGCGGTCAGAGCCATTCGCGGGTACCGCACGGTGTCGACAGAGGCGGCGTGCCTATTGGCCGGGACACCCCCGTGGGACCTAGAGGCGGAGATGCTCTCCGACCTCTACCGGCGGGTTACCTCAGTGTGCGACGAAGGTGGCTCCCCATCGTTGAGCGAGATAGCCACCTGGCGCGAGGACGCCCGCCGAGACGTCATCGCCCGTTGGGTTACGCGGCTGGAGAGGCCAAGACACGGTGTCGTTACCGTCGAGGCCCTCCGGCCCGTACTGATGGAATGGATGGAGCGGCGGCACGGAGTCCTCTCCTTTCGGCTGGTGCAGGTATTGTCAGGGCACGGGTGTTTCGGTCTGTACCTGCACACGGTCGCGTATAGGGAGTGGACTCCGGCCTGCCACCATTGCAGCAGTGACGAGGACACGGCGAGACACACACTGGAGGTGTGTCCGAGTTGGGACGGGCAGCGCCGTGACCTCGTCGCTGTAATCGGTGCCGACCTGACGCTGCCGGCTGTCGCGAGGGCGATGGTCGACAGCGTCAGGAACTGGGACGCGGTCGCCGCCTTCTGCGAGGCTGTTATCTCGCAGAAGGAGACGGCGGAACGAGTCCGGGAGGATTCCCGTGACCCGGGCCGCCGTCAGCGGCCGGGGCGGCGCAGGCGCGAATACCTGCGCCTGATGCCGCCCTAACCGAGGCTTCGGGTGATCGGACCGGGGAATTGTCCGGTCACCCGACGTGAGGCCACCGCGTGAGGACGACGCCTCGACGGCGAAAGCTGTCGGGGCGTCGACAGGAGAGGAGCCCGAGAGGGCATACCGCCGAGCGGGCCACCGAAGACAAAAATCGGGTACCGGTGGCCCGCTTGCACGGCGAAGAAGAGGTGCTTGCAGGGTGGGTCAATGGGGTTGCGCGCCGCCTCTTCCGTCACCCCGGACCGACTTGGCGGGGTGCGACGTCCATGGCCCACGGCAAAAAAAAAAAAAAATTGTTTAAAAAGAAATGTCCGTATTATCAGTCAATTTCAATAGCATATACATATATATTATAAGCAATTCGTAAAACCATTATATTATTTTAATAAAATACTTTATTTGCAAGGCGAATAATGTAATAATCATCTTAATATATTCATCATATTGTCCTTACTGTAAACAGATTTGAGTCCGAGGTGAAATTTTGTCAAGCACTTGCTTATTTAAACTTAAATTATAAACAACCTTCTTCTCCATCTACACAAACCTGGCCTCGGCCAGAAAACCTTCATAGGTATCTATAAAATAGCTCGTTAGAAAATGTTCTATGATATTAGTCTGGCAGTGGATTTGGACTCTTAAAATTTTGATGTTTCATATCACTTAATTATTTAAAATAAAATTATTTTTATATATTTTATTGTGTTTGTATTTAATTTTATTTTGAGCGTATTGTGTTCGTCGTCACGGGACGTTTTTCATTTGGTGATGAAGTAAAAATACAATTCATACATGGTTTCTTGCTCAAGTGCAAGAAAATTAAGTGATCATCATTATCTTGCTTTTATTCCAATTACTTCTAATCGACGTAATAAGGACCTTGTTTCTATTGTACATTTTGCAAAAGTTGTTAGCTTCAGTTGCTGACAAGCCGCTACCCCAACAACAACGCTCCTTGGGAATGTAATTGGTGATCAGACGGCATAAGGTGGTTTTAGCCCAGGTATATAAAAATCTCGGCCACTGAAGACAAAGATCGGGTACCGGTGGCCCGCTCGCATGGCGAAGAGAGGTGTTTGCAGGGTGGGTCCATGGGGTTGCGCGCCGCCTCTTCTGTCGCCCCGGACCGATTTGTCGGGGCGCGGCTTGCGAAAAAAAACAAAAATCTTGTTTTTTTTTTGTCCGTACACCTACGAACAATGTAAGTGTTGTATTCGTAAATCAGTATATAGAAATTATTCAAAGAATACAGGAAAACATATTCGAATGTTAAAAGAATTCAATTTTAGAGGAAGTAACATGTATTATGTATAATTTACATAAATAATACAATGTCATTAAGATCTTAAAAACTGATGCGAAGCATTCCTTCATAATATAAACTAAGATTTTCAATTTTCATGTAATATATTTAGTGTTATTATAAAAATATACTTAAATATTTAAAAAAAATGATTGATGAAATAATTATAAATATTAAAAAAGGGATAATAAAAAAGGATCTAATCGGTGCTGTTTGGATTAGACTACTCAATCTTCCGACTAAGCTACGTATATTCTTGATGACAGCGGCTAAATTTACTTTCATATTCTAATATATTATTATCGACTGAAAACACTGATAAAAAAATATTTTCTATAAATAAAACCTATCTAAATAGATTTATCGCCTTCGGCACTTTCAGTACGATAAATATTATGTAAATCGCTTGTGTCGTTATCGAGATTCTGAAAATATAGAAATATAGAAAAATGCTCATCATCATCAGCACCTCGGCTCATACATGTCTCACTGTTGGACTCGAACTTCCTCCAGAATAGGAGGGAAATTGACCTACTATACCATGCTAGTCAAACGTTGCTATAGGGTTTTGTTTCAAGTTTTTCTTCTCTTGCATAGAAATCATATACGTTTTATATTCCTCACGATCACCTACGAGAAGGATAAGGGGGTGGTGAATAGTATTATATATTCTGTTATCACAGAATATAATAAGAATTATTCGTTTTAAGATATTATATGTAGAAAAAATTCTTAATGCGACAAAATACTTACAAATAATTGACGTAAAGTTATATAATAATACAATTAAATAAATTAATTTATCCATAATGATCTCCTTGTAACGTTCTGTAACAATTTAATGTATTGCATAACTTTTATTAACATAATTTTTATTAACATACAATAGTTATATTAATTATGCATTTAAATAATACAATTATCCACAAAAAGTATCTAAAAGAAGTAATTTTTTTAGTAAAGTTGTGTTTTTTTTCGTATTTAAAAATGTTGAAAAGAATTTTTACAATAGAAAATATTAACGCTTCTTTGTGCGAGTGATATGTCAAAGACCCGTAATGTATGCTTCTATACGTCTATGATAGACGTTTCAAAATAAAACTTAAACGGATTTTAATGAATTTTAATTTGCCAGTAAAATATTAAAAGATCATATTGTATGAAATAGTTTGTTTGTCATGAACAATGACTTCAGTATATTATACTGCCATAAACAGAAGTGGAGTAGTGTCTTTACATATTAACTAATCTGTAGTAGTTCGTAGTTGTCATAACAACTGTTAACATAACAAAGATTGTGGGAGACGTAAAAATTGGTTGAGAGAACTGAGTTTGCCATTAACCCACCTGCCAATGGTGCGGTTGACTATTGACACTAATCCCTTTAATGAATGCCCTCGCTGGGAGGCTTACATCCACCAGTGCACATTATAAGGTTGAATGATGTTACCTTTGGCAATTAAGACTATTTTTGGGATAGGCTATGGTTCGTTACACTACACCCAAAGCGCCCTGGGCGGCAGTAGGGGCGGACTGGATCTCATTACCTACCATACACTGTATCATCGTTTGAGCGGATCACTAGTAGTCCCAGGCCGCCTGCATCTAACGGCTTCTTGCAACTTTCAAGATGTCGTCAGTCCAGCTAGTGAGAGACAGTTCTACGATACATCTTCCGTTTTGTCGTCACTTCACGAGAACTTTTCTTCTATCGACGATTTTTGGTTCGTACCGATTTATCTTCGATGAAAAATAAAGTATAAATGATGATTCTCCATAATTGTATTATCTACACACCGCACAATGTAACACGTTGACATTTAACACAGATAGAACATTCTCGTACAATAAATACAGACGTAATCTGTGTAAAATGCGAGTTAGCTGCATGTTCAGTGAGTTGATACCGTTACAATACGTATTTACAATGTTTAAGCGTTGTAACTGAACGTATGTACAAGCATATTCACGCTTGGTGCAATAATAATATAGCTTAGAAAATAGTTTTAAAACCCCGTTGCAAAAGTGTTATAATTTTGACATATCTGTAGAATCGTAGCTCCTAAACGAATAGTCTTATGGTGATGCTGTTTTTTTGTTTGAAAGCTCTAAAGGAAGAGAGATACAAAAGAAGAGACATTCGAAATCAAACTACTGTCTGTCTATCATATCACCTTTCAACCATTATCAACTTATTTTAGATGTAATATTCACGTCCCGAATTTTATTATCTGATAAGATATACGCATTAGAATATAATTTTTGAAACTGGCTCTGTAGTTGTACTTCCAATAATCATATTTACATAGGCATATTTATTAAAACTGTGTTTATTAGAGCTATGTGGTAGCGGCTACGAATACTACCAACTCTTACTTTGTTCGTGGATGTCGTAAAAGACAACTAAGAGCCTTATCATGACCTGGGCCAACTCCATCTGATGCCGTTTAGTTAACAATTACAATCCCAAGGAGGGTTGATGTCTGGCGGGCGGCCGGTCATAAAACTATGTATTGCCAATAAATTTTACAATATGTACTATGAAACAAGAGTACATATTGTATCGACCCCAAGTAATTGGGATAAGAGTAGGAGAATGATGATATATTATTAAAATGAATTTCTAATTAAATGCGAGTTCAAGTTTGTATTTGTGGTATAATTTGGACAATAATCGGTGCGATATATAAATTGTTATTCTAAATTTGGATGTAATTTGTGTCTGTTCATTATGTTCGTAAAGTCCACCGCAATGCAAAGATTATTTCCTTCTCTTTTTCGTTTTTTGATAGATGACGCATATATTACTTATTCAATTTCTAATTTACTTTTTATTTTTTACAGGTAATATTATAATATTGATGTTACACGTGAGTACCACATTAGCTTAACCGTTACAAGAGGTCTGTTTTTTATTTTCTCACCAAATATCCTATATACGGACCATTGGTCACAATACTTCACCGGATTTGAAATAAAACTACTTTTACGGATTCTATCGCGTTTGTATTTGATTTATAATTTCCCGACGTTTCGAACACTTTACAGTGATCATGGTCGCGGGAGGACTGAGGTGTCTTACGTCCAATATGTCATTGTTATTACAGAAATTTATTTATATCTACCCTATAAGATATTAAATTTTGACCCACATTTTTATACAAAATTAATACAATTCATTGCCAGTACAAAAAGAGAATGATTCTATATATAAAATTTTATGTTGTTTATGATTTGTTATTATTAAGGTATTTAATTTATGATAATTATTATTGTGGCAATTTTACAATTTTTACAAAACTAACAAAAACTATTCAGCTACTACCGGATCGGAACGCGGCCACTCTGAGAAAGATCCGGCGAGAAAACTCAGGAGGCATGATACTAATTTTATTATTGAATTTTTGAGTGGCGGCCTACTTTATCTTACTAAAATTAATTAAATTAAAATTTAACTATTATTGTGGGGGACTTTACAAAGATAAGGATTATCTTTGTAAAGTCCTCCTCCTCCGCAATACAAGGATTACTTACTTAGATTGTAAATTAGGATTAGTAAAAAAGATAAAATATTATAAGTTCTTTTATTATTTTTATTAATTTATTTATATATTCTTATAGAATGTTGTGTGATAACGGTTACGAAAACTACCAACCCTTACTTTGCTCGTGGATGTCGTAAAGGACGACTAAGAGCCTTATAATGACCTTGGCCAACTCCATCTGATGCCGTTTGGTCAACAATTACATTCCTAAGGAGGATTGACGTCTGGCAGGCGGCCGGTCATAAAACTATTGCCAATAACTTTTACGATATGTAGATACTATGAAAAAAGAGTACATATTGTATCGACCCCAAGTAATTGGGATAAGAGTAGGAGAATGATGATATATTATTAAAATGAATTTCTAATTAAATGCGAGTTCAAGTTTGTATTTGTGGTATAATTTGGACAATAATCGGTGCGATATATAAATTGTTATTCTAAATTTGGATGTAATTTGTGTCTGTTCATTATGTTCGTAAAGTCCACCGCAATGCAAAGATTATTTCCTTCTCTTTTTCGTTTTTTGATAGATGACGCATATATTACTTATTCAATTTCTAATTTACTTTTTATTTTTTACAGGTAATATTATAATATTGATGTTACACGTGAGTACCACATTAGCTTAACCGTTACAAGAGGTCTGTTTTTTATTTTCTCACCAAATATCCTATATACGGACCATTGGTCACAATACTTCACCGGATTTGAAATAAAACTACTTTTACGGATTCTATCGCGTTTGTATTTGATTTATAATTTCCCGACGTTTCGAACACTTTACAGTGATCATGGTCGCGGGAGGACTGAGGTGTCTTACGTCCAATATGTCATTGTTATTACAGAAATTTATTTATATCTACCCTATAAGATATTAAATTTTGACCCACATTTTTATACAAAATTAATACAATTCATTGCCAGTACAAAAAGAGAATGATTCTATATATAAAATTTTATGTTGTTTATGATTTGTTATTATTAAGGTATTTAATTTATGATAATTATTATTGTGGCAATTTTACAATTTTTACAAAACTAACAAAAACTATTCAGCTACTACCGGATCGGAACGCGGCCACTCTGAGAAAGATCCGGCGAGAAAACTCAGGAGGCATGATACTAATTTTATTATTGAATTTTTGAGTGGCGGCCTACTTTATCTTACTAAAATTAATTAAATTAAAATTTAACTATTATTGTGGGGGACTTTACAAAGATAAGGATTATCTTTGTAAAGTCCTCCTCCTCCGCAATACAAGGATTACTTACTTAGATTGTAAATTAGGATTAGTAAAAAAGATAAAATATTATAAGTTCTTTTATTATTTTTATTAATTTATTTATATATTCTTATAGAATGTTGTGTGATAACGGTTACGAAAACTACCAACCCTTACTTTGCTCGTGGATGTCGTAAAGGACGACTAAGAGCCTTATAATGACCTTGGCCAACTCCATCTGATGCCGTTTGGTCAACAATTACATTCCTAAGGAGGATTGACGTCTGGCAGGCGGCCGGTCATAAAACTATTGCCAATAACTTTTACGATATGTAGATACTATGAAAAAAGAGTACATATTGTATCGACCCCAAGTAATTGGGATAAGAGTAGGAGAATGATGATATATTATTAAAATGAATTTCTAATTAAATGCGAGTTCAAGTTTGTATTTGTGGTATAATTTGGACAATAATCGGTGCGATATATAAATTGTTATTCTAAATTTGGATGTAATTTGTGTCTGTTCATTATGTTCGTAAAGTCCACCGCAATGCAAAGATTATTTCCTTCTCTTTTTCGTTTTTTGATAGATGACGCATATATTACTTATTCAATTTCTAATTTACTTTTTATTTTTTACAGGTAATATTATAATATTGATGTTACACGTGAGTACCACATTAGCTTAACCGTTACAAGAGGTCTGTTTTTTATTTTCTCACCAAATATCCTATATACGGACCATTGGTCACAATACTTCACCGGATTTGAAATAAAACTACTTTTACGGATTCTATCGCGTTTGTATTTGATTTATAATTTCCCGACGTTTCGAACACTTTACAGTGATCATGGTCGCGGGAGGACTGAGGTGTCTTACGTCCAATATGTCATTGTTATTACAGAAATTTATTTATATCTACCCTATAAGATATTAAATTTTGACCCACATTTTTATACAAAATTAATACAATTCATTGCCAGTACAAAAAGAGAATGATTCTATATATAAAATTTTATGTTGTTTATGATTTGTTATTATTAAGGTATTTAATTTATGATAATTATTATTGTGGCAATTTTACAATTTTTACAAAACTAACAAAAACTATTCAGCTACTACCGGATCGGAACGCGGCCACTCTGAGAAAGATCCGGCGAGAAAACTCAGGAGGCATGATACTAATTTTATTATTGAATTTTTGAGTGGCGGCCTACTTTATCTTACTAAAATTAATTAAATTAAAATTTAACTATTATTGTGGGGGACTTTACAAAGATAAGGATTATCTTTGTAAAGTCCTCCTCCTCCGCAATACAAGGATTACTTACTTAGATTGTAAATTAGGATTAGTAAAAAAGATAAAATATTATAAGTTCTTTTATTATTTTTATTAATTTATTTATATATTCTTATAGAATGTTGTGTGATAACGGTTACGAAAACTACCAACCCTTACTTTGCTCGTGGATGTCGTAAAGGACGACTAAGAGCCTTATAATGACCTTGGCCAACTCCATCTGATGCCGTTTGGTCAACAATTACATTCCTAAGGAGGATTGACGTCTGGCAGGCGGCCGGTCATAAAACTATTGCCAATAACTTTTACGATATGTAGATACTATGAAAAAAGAGTACATATTGTATCGACCCCAAGCAATTGGGATAAGAGTAGGAGAATGATGACATAGTAATGTCCTTTCTATATGGTGACGAAGTAAGAATACAATTCACCATCCCTTATCTTATATGTGGATGATCATCAGTGACGATTAAAGGATATAAAACGCATGACATCTATGCAAGAGAAGGAAAACTCGATATAAAAACAACACGACTGGCCAGTGTGGTGTAATAGGTCAATTTCCCTTCCATTATGGAGAAGGCTCGCGCCCAACAGTGGAACATATATGAGCTGGGATGATGACGATGATGATGATGATGAATGTCCTGCATGGGAATCAAATTCACAACACTGGTACAATAGGTCGGTATGTGTGTGCAGATTATAGTTACTACAAGTTTCCCAGAAGAATGCGAGTACCTAGTCTCGTAGTGTTCCCTCAGCCAGTTTTTATGACATCCACTGAAAGGTAAGGGGCGATGACACATTGTATTTTTAATCCATCGCCGTTTGAAGATCATACATATACTATATTTATTATAAGATAGATATACAATTATTAATTTATACCTTAAGTTCTTATCGTTGGAATGTTAAAAACCCGTTTAGTATTTGTAATTTACAATAAAACAAGATATATAATTTTTTTGCACCAATAATTATCATTTAAATAAAAACTGGTTGTGTCTTTATAAAATATTCGTATAAGGCAATTATAGCAAATAAAATGCTGTCACATTTTATATGGGGTCTTAATTTGGTATGTCTTTTTTACAGTAATATTCGTAAATTTCATTTCAAATGTTGGTTTGATTCATTTAATTGTAATTGAATTTTTGATTAAATTCCATTATTAATTACAGTATGTATCGATTTTATAGTTCAAGGAAAGAATTAGGCGAGACGAACGAAAATTTTCTATAAGAATCATCATTCTCCTACTCTTGTCCCAATTACTTGGGGTCAATACAATATGTACTCTTCTTTCATAGTACATATTGTAATGACCGGCCGCCTGCTAGACGTCAATCCTCCTTGGGAATGTAATTGTTGACCAAACGGCATCAGATGGAGTTGGCACAGGTCGTTATAAGGCTCTTACTCGTCTTTTACGACATCCACGAGCAAAGTAAAGATTGGTGATATTCGTAGCCGCTACCACACAGCAAGGACATTACTATGTGTGATTCATAAATTATTTTTCCGAGTCTGGGTGTAATTTGTGTCCGTTAATGTTATATTTCTAAAGTTCCAACCCAATACACGAATTACATCCTTAATCCTGAGTGTTGTATTAAAAAAAAAATATTGGCTGATAAGATAGGTACCTTAGTGTCCAACAAAAATGATGATTTAAGTTTTGTTTATATTTATTTTATGATATAATTTTTATGTATAATAGATATGTTATCTTATCATAAATATTTACAATACTGAGTCGATAAGAAATCTGTTTATAATGAATTTAGATAATATTGTCGCATATAATTTTATAAGTCTCGTTGGTTCAATCGTATAGGTATTTAGTAAATGATCGCGACCTCTTGGGTATGAAAATTTTTAGTAATATGAGACCGACCGCGTGAGGCTGAGGGAGTCGACTCGAGGTAGTACCCGAAGGGCTAGAGAGGTACACGTATGGGAGGTTATGGAGTTCCTCACTTTCCCCTCCGCTGCCCCAAATAGATCGCGTTGAGTGTCACTATAGCACAGTCTGCTATCAAAAAAAGTGGTATGCAATAATTCTAAAAAAATTACATACTAAAAAAAATTATGCTATCCCTGTTGTTTTTTTTTTAATTTCCACTGTTCTACATCTGATTTTTTAGTGAAATTTTTAAGCAGGCTTAAAGTTTAGCCGTATAAATATAGTAAACTATATACATTTATTTATGAGAATGAAAATTAATATGTGTTAAGCTTTTACTTATTTTATAGTAAGTAAAACATGTTGGATACTACACTTATGCCAACTTATCAAAACTTGCTTGATTTTTTATTTGAAATACGATTACTCAAACAAATTTACTCGTTCAACTAGTATCTTAAGTAGGAAAGGGATTTTAGACTGTTAGATTTTTAATTCAAATCCTAGATGGACTATTCATAAAATGCCATTGAGTATTACAAATAAAGAAATGGTTCTAAGATGCTCTCTATTTATTAAGTTGAACTTAAAAGGTACATAGGTGAGCATCAGGAGAATTGGTAATAAGACTTGTCTAGCAAGCCAGGGCAGCCACCTCCATAACAGGAAAGGAATTGACCTACTATAGCACGCTGATCAGATGTGTTAGTGGTTCTGCTATGAATTTACTTTCTTTTGCTGATGATATTATATGCATATATACTATAGTCGTCTTTTACGACATCCAAAGGCAAAATAAAGGGTGGCGAGTTATAATCTTCCTCCATTACCACCCAAAAACATATTATTATTTTCCGTGTGGGATTAAGAATACCTACAATTCACCACCTCGTATCTTACCCGTAGATATCGTGAATGACGATTGAATATAATATGTACATGGCATCTGTACAAGAGAAGGAAAACTCGAAATAAAACTCTATTCCAACACGTTTGACTAGCGTAGTATAGTAGTCCAATTTTCCTCCCATTGTGGGGGAGGCCCGAGCCCAACAGTGGGACACATGTGAGCTGATATGATGATGATCCAAAAACGATATAAATATAAGATATTAATAAGCTAATGATTAGATCATGCCTCTATTGCCCGAGCGAGTCTAACAGGAAAAAAATACAAAAATATAAATTCCCAAATCCAAAAAAATCTATGTTAACCAATCCGCCATGTTGGTTATGTTATTTTCCTTAATAACCTTGCTTGATACAAAATCTGATATGTAAATATATCTGTTGAATGTTATTCAAATATATGTTTAACCCAATTGTGATAAGAATTATTATCCTTCGTTATAGTTTTTATGTTGTAAGTACAAGTTAAACTTGTTCTGTATTCAAGTTTTAACGCGTTTTCTAACATTCAAATACGATATATTTTTCTATAGATATTATTTCAAATAATTAGTTTAGTCTATTAGAATTAATTCTACTATAAATTTCCACTATGGTACCCAGGGAGCTAAGATCTGCTAAAGTCTCCTCAAATGGTAGCCTTCTCCAAAATATGAGAGAAATTGACCTATTTATTATACTGGTGAGACAGATTGGTATAGGGTTATATTTCGAGTTTTCATTCTTTTGCATAGATGATACCTATGCATAGTAGTTGCCTTTCATAAGAGCCAGCAGCCCAACTTTTAGGGTGAGTTCTGGAGTTTTTATTAATAAGCAGTGGCCTAGCTGTAGGCTTGGTATTGCAAAGTTCCATGGGCGCTGCTTGTTCATTTGCCACCATAAGCAATAAAATACCATGATGTTGACTTGTATTCTTAAATCTCCAAAGAGAATACTACTGTCGTTTCACCGAGTGATCCACCAACTAATAATTGCAATACTCAAGGGAAATTAAAACTTGGCGAGTCAATATTTTTTAACACGTTACTCTACGAGATATTTAACTTAAAGCATTAATATTCAAGATAATTTTAATTATCTCAAAAGTTCCAAAGCAGACCACTGATGTCCAATAATTACGCACGGTATTATGGTCTACTCAAATAAGACTACGACTAAAAGCGATAGTCAATAAGGCTACTTTATTAATACGCCGGCATGTCAGGCCGATTTCGGTCAGACCACAGACTGTCAATAAAAAATTCGTTGAAGAATTCGTTAGGAAGATTGTTAAGAACTTGATTAAAGTACAAAAAAGAATCTTATAGAATCATCATCATTATTATTTCAGCTCATATCTCCCACTGCTGGGTTCTGGCTTGCTCCACAATAAGAGGGAAAATGATTTGATCACGCGGGGTTTATGTAAAGGTTTTCTCCACTTGATTTTATGCCATCTGCATAATATATTCCTTAGTTATTGTTTACGACAACTAATCGCAAGAAGAGAATGAAGGAGGACGACAAGAGGATAAGAAATGAGGTGGTGGACTGTATTCTTACTCCATAATCAAATGTGAACTAAAAGAATCATTTACGTCTTGTAATGCGTTAAGATACATTACATAAACTATTGAAATTACATAAAATTTCGTAATACATCCGTTTCATATGATTATCAGGTTAATAAAATATAATCAGCAAATAATAACTGGTAATTCTCGTGTACGAATCGATAAAAAATTAAAATTTCAAAGGTCATCAGCTTTTAAAATGCCTTTCCGCCGAGCTCTATATAAATTAATTTGGAATTATGTAACTTGATAATTATATATTTTATTTATCTAGTTTCTGAACGCGCTTCCGTTGAGTCCTTGCGTATATATCGAACCCCCTTTTTTATTTATACAAAAACTTGTCCAGAACCTGAAACAAAAACTGGTTTTAATATAGCTTAACAAGAAATCACTAATCTCAGAAATTGATTATACTGTTTAATAAAATACTTTTTATTAAAATTTTATATCCCATAGGTAAACATTTTGAACATAGCTTTATGGTTTCCCCATAGAGTGATGATTTAAGAATAGAATATCGTCTTACCAGCCTACTAATCATTGCGATTATATTTTTAATACTTTTGGTGGCATACGATCCAGCATAACACCTGTAAGTGTTTCTGTCGCCTATGGACCTTGGCTATACCAGGGGTGGAGTTAGGCTGCTGTCTACCAATCAACATCCACCCAAGTTGGACTTCTGGCTTTCTCGTTCATCGAACAAAGCGCAATAGCACATTGTCACTACTCGGACTTCGATATTTTATGAGTGTGGTATTGCCACGGACGGACGGGCTGTAGACATAAAACTGGCAACAGTGTAGCCCTACCATTACAAATTACTATTATGGTATATTACTATTCCTGGCCTGAATCCTATAGTGGTAGATAAGCTGATAAATAGATAGATGAATGAAATTCTGTATTCGTAATTTCTCATCTCTTCTCAGCTCATACATATATGTATGTCCCATAGTTGGGCTCGAGCCTCCTTCACATCGGGAGTGAAATTGACCTACTATACCATCCTGGCCAGACGTGTTGGTATAAGGTTTGTGTTTCTGTGTGTGTGTGTGTGTGTCTGTGTTATTGGGGTTTTGTTTCGAGTTTTCCTTCTCTTGCATAGATGTTATATACGTTTTATATTCCTTAGTCGTCCCTTATGATCACCCACGCGTAAGATAAGGGAATGGTGCATTGTGTTCTTACTTCGTCACCACACAAAACCGTAAGTTATTACCGACATGTGTTTTGTAAGATGAGGTACTTTGTTACATTTCACATGCTCTACATATTAGACCTACATATACTTTAAGTTAACACTGAAGATGTTATCAGCTCATTAGAAAGTTCTAGCATGCATATTAAGAGTTAAACAAGTGAGACTTAGAGAACCAGTCCTATAATCATATGGAAAGTAAATCATAGTTCTCACACAAGAATTGTGGACATGTTCTTATTATTCGTTGTCAACCTATCATTGTTCTATTAAATAGGAAACTTTCAAATTATAGAAGGTTTTAAACCTCAATTTATTGAGCTGACAAAATATTAAAACTTTTAAAATTATCATGAAAAATATTCAGCATAAAGATTTAACAAACTATTGTGCATCGCTTATAAAATTTATTATATTTCTTATCTAAAAATGGAATATAATAATGTGAATTAATTATATAAAATGAATATTATTTATAATGCATAATAATAGCTAAAAGTAAACTCATAATAAATAAGTTTCAATTGTATTTAATTTAAATTATGTGCGATTTTTTCAATTAAAAATTAAACATCTTAATTTGAATTATGTGTGACATTTCGTTATTCTAAATATTTATTTCAATTACTAGTAGCATGAAGATTTGGCTATTTATTCTGCTACATAAAACAAACTACAAAATTTATTATATTTATCATCTAAAAATAAAATATATACAGTGTGAATTAGTTTTATAAAATACATTCTACTATTTGCATAATAATAACTAAGTAAACTCTAGCTATGTGCTAGTGACTAAGAATACTAACAATCCTTACTTAGTTCATGGATGTCGTAAAATCGACTCAGAGCTTCATATCAGCCTGGATCAACTCCATCTGATGCCGTTTTGAACAACAATTACATTTCAAAGTAGGGTTGATGTCAGGCAGGCCGGTCATAAAACTATTGCCAATAACCAATATATTTTACAATATGTACGATGAAAGAGGATTACATATTGCGTCGACCCTAAGTAATTGACAATCTTATGCCAATAACTTGTGGTCCCCACAATACGTATTCACTCCTCGTAATATGTAGAGGTACAATGATCATGAACTAAACATAAACATAAAAAATACATTACAATCGTATTAATTTCAATTAAAATGTAATTTTCTAAATTTATTTATATTTATTATATAATTTGAATTATATGTGACATATCGATATGCTAAATTTTAATTTAGTTTATGAAGTTATTTTAATATTGCAATTAATTAAGCAATAAGCTGTGTGGTAGAGGCGACGAATACTACCAACACTTACTTTGCTCGTGAATGTCGTAAAAGACGACTAAGAGCCTTATAACGACCTGGGCCAACTACATCTGATGCCGTTTGGTCAACAATTACATTACCAAGGAGTGTTGACGTCTGGCAGGCGGCCGGTCATAAAACTATTTCCAATAACTTTTACAATATGTACTATGTAAGAAGAGTACATATTGTATCGACCCCAAGTAATTGGGATAAGAGTAGGAGAATGATGAATTAATTAAGTAATAAATAAATTCACTGCGGAGAAACATTTGAAGTAAAAATATATGCTTGAAACTATCTTTATAGCGTTGAGTAGTAGGCTTACTTTTCTCCTTAGGAGAATACTAATATTGGAAGATATTGGAGAAGAATAATGACTACACAAATGGCAATGTGATCTAAGTTTAACATCATGTGCCGTGTATCGGCAGTTCGTTCACCACGCAAGATTCTTTCGTGTGGTCCACGAATAGTTCTCCTGAGTCCAGGTGTAATTTGTGTTAGTTAATTTTACATTGAATTGTATATTATTATAGTCCTCTGCGACAAAATATTTGTGTCAGATAAACCTTAGCGTGGTAGGTTATATTAAAACAACATACAATTTTAAGATTTATATAGAGTGATAAAAAAACATTTAAATTTCTACTAGTGTGCGATGAATTCAAACTTGAGACATCAACTAGCCGGTCAACTTTCTTACCGCTGCTCTCTGCCTGAATAACCTTGCACTATGTCTCGTTAATAAACCGTTTCAATGTCGTGACTCACTGGCCCAAATTTTTCTATTAGTAAATAAACTGTTGTTTTCACTCGAGGTCATAACGAAAGCCTCTGCAAATATTTATATGTGATAACCGAATTAAGATATTCTTGGCGTTATATTGTCAACCTTGATTTGATTAAATATAAAGAAAACTGACATTGTAGAAGAAAACTACTAAGACTAACATGTGTTGGCTTAGTAGTTTAAAAGATATGATTGTAAATCCTAAGATTCATCATTCAGCCCCTTGTCGTCTGCTCCTAAAAATTGGCTTCATATATATTTTCGCCACAGTCATATAAAAAGATATTAGCAGGCGGATCGGCTACTGTAGAGACGTGATACAGTTTACTCCGTGTGGTGACGGAGTAAGAATACAATTCACCACCCCCTACGTTACCGTGGGTGATCACAACAGAAGGCTAAGAGATATAAAACGCATATAACATCTATGCAAGAGAAGGAAAATTCAAAACTAAACCCTATACCAACATGTCTGACCAGCGTGGTATAATAGATTCATTTTTCTCCCATTATGGAGGAGGTCAATAGTGGGACATATATGAGCTGAGATGATGATGATTATACAGTTTACTCAAGAGAGAGCGAACTTTCAGCTGATTTTTATAACGAACAAGTAAGGGATGTCAACAATGGATTGCACAGAAGGCGTAGCGGTTAAGATACCGACCTTCCGTGTCAGTGCCGCGGGTTCGATTCCCACGCAGGACAATACTTTATGTGATTCACAAAGTATTGTTCTGAATCTGGGTGCAATTTGTCTACGTTAATTGAATGTTTGTAAAGTCCTCCGCAATACAAGGATTATTGCCTTAATGTAGGTGTCATAAAAAATAAGCACAAACAATTAAACACAAGCGTGTGGCGAAGGGATAAGAATACAATTTTCAATCAAAATTGTATTTATATCATTTCGCTACACGTGTCCATGTATCTTAGGCTTGAAAAGCAATTATTTTGTCTTATCATAATGACATTCTAGTTCCCGTATTTCGTATAGCTTGGAACCTAATAGGGTTAAATAAATCTATACAATAGACCAATTCTTCGTCGACATTTTTTAAGATGAAGATCTGAGTCTGTATAGATAAAAACAATACATTTATATGTATAGAACAATACGTTGTAATTTCCGCAACAATAACACAGTACGTAATTTTTATAAAACGGTATGTTGTTGTGATGCAATCAATGTAACAAGCGTTTAATTGTACGTGAATTTGATATATTTATAGATAGTATTCACGCGATTTATTGTTAATATGAGTTATTACATCTGTATGTATACACGTGTATATTACTTTCAATATCTTAAAACTGAACATTGATTTAGATAACAGACGGGCGGTCGATATAAAGTTTGATAAAATTTTTTGAAATGAAAATTTCTTTGGATTTTTTGAAGTGAAAAATGTTACACTCGCGTCAGGACACGTGACCTGATCAAAAATTCGTAAGACGAAGGGAGAGTTGATCGTAGGAGAGGAAGTAATAATATAATATGTGTATAATATAATATATTTAGTACGTGTATTTATTGCACGCACTCATATATACCTCCTGGTGCACGCTCTTTATTTTTGTTGTATTTGTTTTTTTTTTCATAGGTTTAAGTTTTCACTTCTGTCGGCAGTCCTTGTGATTGCTTTGTGTTTTTTTAGTATATTTTGTTGTTAGATATCTTATAAGGACTGTTTTGACTATTAAGATGGTGTAGTGGTTAAGATACCAAGTGCCAAATGTCGCGAATTTGATTCTCATACAAGATAATTACAATTGTTGTTCTGAATATTTTTTAGAAGTAAATTTGAAAATATTTTTAATACCTCCATGAAGGGTTGGTTTCATCTCTACACGAACGAAAAATGATCTAACTGCTAAAACAGGACTAAAAACTTGTATGTTCATAGCATTACGAAAGACTTCTTCTTTCTGTCTGCTTTCTTTAAAGTGAAACAAAGGAGTATCATCATTCTCTTACTCTCATCCCAATTACTTGGGGTCGATAAAATATGTACTCTTCTTTCATAGTACATATTGTAAAAGTTGTTGGCAATAGTTTTATGACCGACCGCCTGCCAGACGCCAACCCTCCTTGGGAATGTAATTATTGACCAAATGGCATCAGATGGAGTTGGCCCAGTTCGTTATAAGTCTCTTAGTCGTCTTTTACGACATCCACAAGCAAAGTAAGGGTTGGTAGTATTCGTAACCACTACCACACAGCATAAACAAAGGCGTATATACTATAGTGTTTATTCTTTACCTTTAATTTTTAATAGATTTTATTTCATATACATTTTGCTTTTGATAATAATTTTCATATATTATTCAAAAAGCTTCTAGTTATTTATAGAAACTTGTACAAAACAATGTGAGAATTGAAACATATGTATGTATCATATAAGTTCATATACAGTTGGTACCTACAACAAATGTATGTGGAACTAATGCTGTGCTCGTATAATATCCGGTGACAATAGAGTGGAAATGCTTCATATCCTGGCACAATATAAGATTCCGTTAATGTAACAACAGCATCACATCCTCTTATCCGCAACTGAGGACGTTAGTGTTACCAGTATAATGTATTCTGCAGATTGTTTTTGTTGGAGTTTACTCCTTAAGAATCGATTTTCATATAAGGCGCCCAGTATGAGAAAAATTTGAGGAGTAAAATCTAGTGATCGAATGACCTCGTTACGTTTTTGGTGCGCAACCTATTCTGCGCACCTTTCACTTTCTGACGTGAGATAATACTTCACTGAACAGTTTTAATAAATGTAAATAAAAATATATATATTATTTTTAGTCAAATGAGCTTTTTTTGCGCCTGTTTTGATAATCGTACTTAAGGAGTAAACTCCAGTCGTGCGTCGGAGCTGACACACACAAACCTTTTTTTTCTCCTATTATTTTGTTCTAGGACTGTCATCATTATAAATCATTAACTCTAAAATCTACTAATTATAAATCATTAGTTCATTTATCTGCCACTGTTGGGTTCGAGCCTCCTACATAATGGGAGGGAAATTGACCTACTACAGCATTTGGTACAGGGTTTTGTTTCGAGTTTTCTTTCTCTTGCATAGATGTTATAGACATTTTATATCCCTTAGTCGTCTCTTACGATCACCCACGGGTAAGATAGGGGGTGGTGATGTGTATTCTTACTCCGTCACCACACGGAAATGCCCTATATTGAATTGAGTTTTTCTATATAAAATTTAAGTGACATATATACATAGAAATTAATATTTATAATGAATTTAAATATTAATTTTATCACAATAGAAGGAAGGAAATACAGCTGATAATCGAACAGTCAGAAAAATCAAACTTAAATATAAACCAAAATCAAAATAAAATCTGTAAAGGTTATTTTATTCGATATATTATATAGGTATATATAAATAGTTTTTTTTGGGTAAATATAAAACTGCGATAAGTATTGATAATAACACTGATACCTGATAATAATATAATATATATGTGTGGATATTAAAAGTAAATCGGAATAAATTGTAAATACATGATTTGCCGTGTTGTAATGGACGCAGGATATCCTTTACTTCCTTTATTTTATTCGTGATTGTCGTAAAAAAACGTCTGAGTGATATAATATGAAAATAACATAGTAGCAAGAAATTCAGAATAAAACTCTATACCAACCCAGCTAGGTATAATATGTCAAATTCCCTTCCACTGGGGAGGAAGACAGTGGGATGAATATGAGATGATATAATGATAAAATACTTATATTGGTGAAGTTAACGTTATTCCAATTATTCTGATAAACGAAAAATGTTATAAGAAATATATAGTTTTGAGAGGCTTAAAAGCTATGAATACAGAAGACAGTCCTAAATTTTGAAAACTATTATTTTATAAGAATATAGCTTCGACAGTGAAAGAAGGAAGCAGGTAGCAGGAGAAATAGTAAAAGAAATTCTCGTGTGATTAGATATTTAATTTAGAATTCAATAAAATAAAGTGAAAATCAAAAAATGATTTTCTCCAAAAGCTGTAAAGAAAAATATTTTTCAATTTATACCTATTTATGATCCATTCAAAGATATTACATTTTATATTCTTATTGGTTCTTAAAAATTGTAGGCAGTAGAAACTCCAAATAAAAAAAGACCTTTTAAATTCAAAATTACTTTAAAAGACACCGTTCCGAAAATCTATAGTATGTCTATAGATGAACAGGTGAAGCTAATAAAACAACACGTAATAATACGTAGTATATATAAGCCTGACGCCGCCGTTAATATTGGCGTCGCTAACTATTGTCACAATATCAAAGCGTACTGTCACATCAATGAGCGTTGTGCGTAAGTTATTAAAATACAATTCACGCATCATTGAATATCGAAATAATAAGGAAGTAAACTCTTGTATCTCGTTATACAATATACAAAGTATAACAAACGTGATTTGAAATGCTTTATAAGTATCATAATTATCACCATCCTCCTTATATCACTATTACTTTGATTTGACGCAATATATACTTCGAAAAAAGACTTTTATCATACATATTACAAAAGTTTCAGCAATAGTTTAAACTGCCTTGATGCTGATAAGTGTTCAAAAAACATTGAGCAAGTAAAAAAAAGCGATAAAAAATGTTTCATTTCGTTTCTAATACTCATTTAAACATCAGTCATCACAGCCCATAAATGTCTCACTGTTGGGCTCGGGCCTCCTCCGTAATGAGAGGGAAATTAACCTACTATACCGCGCTGGTCAGACGTGTTGGTATAGGGTTTTGTATCGAGTTTTCCTTCTCTCGCATAAATGTTATATGCGTTTTATATCCCTTAGTCGTCTCTTACGATCACCCACGGGTAAGATATGGGGTGGTGAATTTTATTTTTACTCCGTCACCACACGGAAAAACATCAGTAATTATTAGAAATTGTTTAATTAAATAAATAAATCTACTTTCAAATATTCTATTAGTTTATTAAATACCGAATACATAAATAATAATAATGTCATAAATAATATTGTACAAAGTATCAGTGTTTATTATTTGTTTTTACCTTTTAGTATGTTCTCGTAATAAGCAGACAACACAACATAGTTTTATGAGTAGTATACTCGTTTCATAAATGAAGTGTTGACCTCAGGGGTTGCACCGATAATCTCTCTCTAGTGTTAGTTCAATGCACGAAGCATTGTACGTTTTATGCGCTAATTAGTTTTATAAAACGACACATTATTGTCTGTGTTTACGCGAATATTAGATATACTAGTTGGTTCAAAGCGAAACAAATATAATTATTGTTTAAAGGACTGAGATTTAAAATTTGAAGCTGGATTATTTATAAAAAAAATATATATCCGAGCGAAAATTGATAACCAAATTATGTCTCGCATTATCATATTTACAAAACATTTACGCGATCAAATTTCTAGTATACTTTAACATTTCAATTTTAACTGAAATATTAAATTATTAATTAAGATCATTATGTAAAAATTTCAAATAGATGATAGGCAAATCGTTTTCAGTTAAGGCGGACAATGCGAGGTAAAATTTGGTTACCATACATTTGTACCATATAGTTTCGATTTATTGACGTCGCACCGAGGAGGGATCAAGTTAGCTTAACAAAAGAACATCACGTTCCTAATCGTAACTGATATTACACATTTAAAAGTATATTTCTTTATCTGCTAAGCTTTCATCCCTTGACTAGTCATCCGATTGTCTTAAAATTTTGCAAGCACGCTATCAAGGAGAAAGAGCTATAATTTTCATCCGAATAAAATTACTATTGGATTAGATTAATCCAATCTGTGAAAAAAATCAAAAATATTGACTAGCGATCAACATGGTGGGCATAGGTAGCGAAGCAATATAGTAAGATGGTAAATCAGCATCACGCATGATAAGAAACTAAGCACAATAAACGATAATAAAACACTCTCTAACATACTCGTAGCTACTCGTATGAGGTTGAAAATTACACTTCGAAATGCAGGTTTCATCTCCGTTTCGTGGCGTGAAACTAAATATATATTCTTCTTGTCATCTCAAATCATAGATAAATCATAGGTCCCACTGCTGGGCCTGTGCTTACTTCATAATAGGAATAAAATTGACCTAGTATTCCACGTAGGTCAGACGAGCTGGTATTTAATTTTTTTTTTACTTGTAAATGTGTTGTTTAGGAATATCCACGTATGTATTTTTACTATTGAATTGTATGCTTACTATGTTGCCAAAGGGATAGATAATATCCTATTCAGTTTTGCCAAAACCGTCTGATACCTACTCAATTAATATCCAGAGCTATAACAACCTTTAATCCTCCCTTCCTTTGTAATTAATCACTTACTGCGGTCACTCCTCATCAATTTGTCTTCTGAAATAATTATACTATCAGCTCCCGCAAATGTTATGAATAGAATTCTCGGGTTTGACCCTTTGACCTAGTTTAACGAGTTTACAAGAGTTAGATTAAATCCCTTTTATGGGCTATCTTATAATAAGAAAAGTAATCGAATTTGTTAATGACTTTTTTCTACCAAAAATTTTGATTGGGGCTAGTCGACTAACGATCGTGAAACTAAGTTGACATCCTTCAAAACGTGTTTTGTTTTTATTTCAACTGTGTCTAGATAAGGAAGGTAGCATCGTTAACTCCATGTATTTTTTTTTGGAACAAATCCCACCAATTTTGTTTTATGGAGCAAAATCCGCATTGATCTTTATAAATTACACTGAGGTTTGACCTTCAGGACGTCTCAGGAAATGCTTTCAATCAAATCTTAGGACTCACGACAAAAATACAATATTCCATATACTATATTTTATTTATAATTTGTATTAATTTAAGTCAGGGCAGCATCCATGAAAGTCAGTATAAAAACACGGAGAATCGGTACCATTAAACGTTACAGTAGATACTAATATCTGATCTTGCAAGATCAGATATTAGTAACCTGGTACACCAGGTTAGGTTAGGTTAGGTTAGTTATTATGGTTATCTTAAAAGAATTCAAACGGCAATTTTCATATTTTAGTCTACAATCTATGTCGTTACATATCTATGTCCATAAAATATGTTTTTTTTTTTGTAAAATGCGTATTTATATTAGCAAGTTAATGGCGCACATTATATTTAAATCGCAAAAAAAAATAACATTTTTTTTTGTTATAGTCAAGAATATTTATGTCACTTTCGAAATATACTCAGCCAAGGATAATTAACATAGTATATACGTTTGTTCAACAGGTTTTTGTTTACTATAATAACTAGTTTTTATTATTATTATTTGATGTATATGGAATATTTTTATAGTTTTATTGACATCCATATACTCCATACTGTCCGTGTCGTGACGGAGTAAGAATACAATTCACCACCCCCTATCTTATCCCTTTTTTTTCTGGCGGCGGGCTATGGAGTGCTCACGCCTCTCTAAATCCGTCCGGGGCGACAGAAGAAGCGGCGCACGACCCCATAGTCTATCTTATCCTTGGGTGACCGTAAGAGACGACTAAGGGATATAAAACGCATATAACACCTATGCAAGAGAAAGAAAACTCGAAACAAAACCCTATATCAACACATCTGACCAGCGTGGTCTCGATGCTCGTGGGCTCAATCCTTCTCCATGATGGGAGGGAAATTGACCTACTATTAAGTAAGTCAATTTCCCTCCCATCATGGAGAAGGATTGAGCCCAACTGTGGGACATATATGAATTGTGATGATGATGATATTGTCATATAGGCAATTTAGTAAAAATGTATAATGTTTCATAAATCCTTACTTTTTTATGGGGGTCATAAGAAGTGGGTTCGGGAACTTATCTGCCAACCCTGACGATTCATTCTCATATACGTTCCACTGCTGGACTCTCGCCTCTTCCAAAACCGGTGGGAAATTGATGATGATGATTGACGGGTAAGATAGTGGCAATATAGAATAAAATGGTCAGATTATGTAGAATCTGATACTCCGAGTGTTCGTTCACATATGATTTTTTTTTAATCTCTTTATCAAAACATCAAAACTCAAATAATTAATTTTAATTTTATGTTCATATTTCTCACGACCAGATGATTTATGTCTTAATTAGCTGTTGCCTACGACTTCGTCTGCATGGAATTAAAAAAAATGTTTATTCTTGTCAACAGAATTTGTGAAAAGGTAGGAAATTGTTTTAATTGGACATTGTTCACAAATTTATAAGATTTAATTTTTTTAACGAAACATTTTTTTTAAAGTTACTCCTTGGAGCATGAGCTATCTACCATTTGAGTCCCATCAGAACCAGTAAAGCGATTTCGGAGATTATCCAGAGCGAACAAACAGGCAGTAAAATAACCATTTTTTTTTAATATTTTATTTATTTTAGGCGTCATATATACCTTCATACTCATTTTATAAAAAAAATATAATTTCAATATTACAAACAGACAGTGCCATTTTATTTATTTTTAAAGATACTAAGACATATCTTTAAATAAGAACAAAAAATACGTTGTATAGATTTTCTGCGATGAATATCTTTAACGTTTAGTATAATAATGTAGGATAATACGTAAACGTGTAATCTAAGATAAAAGGTATTTCAATTTATTTTTTGCATATATTTTTTAATTTTGAATCGCAGGAAGCCGTTGGATGCGGCTGGCACAACTCCGTTCTGAGTGGCATTCTTGTGGGGTGGCTTAGAGCACAATGGACGTCTACGGTCTGATGGATGGATATTTCATTTTAGTATTAATGACTCAGTAATAAAAGACAAAAAAGAGATGTAATATGCAGATAACAATATTGTAAAATGTAAGCAAAAAGAAGCAAAACATTGCGTAAAACCTTTTAAAAATCTATCAGACCAGCGTGATATCTATCCATTCATCCATCAGCCTATAGACTTACTATTAGCCCTCCCGAAAAGGGAATAATACCGTAATCACTATACTTGGCAGAAGGATTGGTGATCGTAGTAGATATTATAAAGTTGCCCAGAGGATAACTGTTGCGCACTCTCCCAGTAAGACCCTTATCCTATTTTGACGACTCCCACTTGTAAGTAAGAGGTGACGGTAATTGTATTCCTATCTTGTTACCACACGGGTTCGTATAATAGGTCAATTCAAATTCATTTATTATGTATAAACCCTTCGAGGGCACTTACATATTGTAATTTTTTACATTTAAATTTAATCTAAGACACTACCACCGGAATTTACTCGTGATTCAGTCTCTGCGTCAACCATTAGACCATCTGTGTAGTCAAGTGTAGATATAATCTACATACATAATCGTGCAAATAGTTTCACCCGAATAACAAAGATGTGAATTTGTAAAAGAATTATTATCTTACATGTGATTATGTGCGGAACAATAAGTGAATTTTGATTGTGGGGACGTGACATCTCAACCGGAACCAGTTCGTTATTATAATAACCCATAATTATGGTGAAGTCACTAAACGTAGTCTCACCGATCAAAGTGCAAAGCAGGTAACAAGGGGTTAAATATAAAACAATTTATTTTCCTTATACCCCATAGGTACTTCATTTTAAATATTATTTTTATACCATATTTTTTGTCGATCCGCGAGATTTTTTTGTATATTTTTATCTAATGCCATGACTTATCCGCCATTTTAAAATTCTTCATGCCTGCTAAATACGTACCCAGTGTCCAAAAATTTACCGCTTCTAGCTCAGGTCTTCAAAAGAGGTATTTTTAATGGATGCATTGATTTTTCGATTAATATAAAATCAGTTTTTTTTTAAATGGGACTAATCCCACCGCACATTCGCACCACTGTAACTCTTGTAAGACAGGAACCATAATGATCTCCGTATAAGACACCGAGGTTTAACGCTGGGAAAGTCCCGGGTAAAGCTTTTAATTGTCTTAGGACCCGGAACAAATTTAATTATGGAAGAAAATACAACAGGAGTTGAAAAAATATTATAGAATCGGATATCCACTTCAATGATGTTTCAATACATTTGTCTGTAACAGCGTTTTCATTTTTGACGTGATAACATCTATATCGATGAACGCCGGTTGCACGCACGAAAAAGTGTCACGTTCTCCTGAGCCGAGCGTGCAAGGGAGAGCGTGGAACAAGCGGTAGAGAGGCTCAATCGGCCTAAACATTCTTGCATTTTAAGAATTTGACGTGAACTATTTTGTTTATAAAGTGAAGTGAAAACTTAATTTGGTTTCCATTGTTTATGTTTCTTCAATTCAGAAAAGAATGCAAATTTTCATCAATGTTTTCTTATGCCACGTAAAATTATCGTCCGTAAACCGACGTTAGAGACAATCATCTATTTTTTAAGATAAATATAATGCCACATAAAACGATTTGGTGCGCGCAGCAGAATTCCACACGGGTCGACTAAAACAAATTAGAACTCTACTGTAAGCAAACTGTCTGTTAATGGAATAATTTGCAAGCTATGTAATACGGTTTGATTGTAATTTAGCTATCCTCGGGGCTTTACATCACTTTACTCTTATCTATCACGGGTTATACATGAATATTTTCTGTACTGCCTTATTTTATATTAAAAACAATCAAGGTTTAAAGTATCTATTATAAGTTTTTGTTTATATTTCTTGGGAATGATAATTTTCAAATTGCTGAAATTTAACATTTAATATACTTGATTATTTATAAAAACCCGATTACGAGCGAAAAATGATTGTCACAAGTGCGATTCGAATACACACTTATTGGAAATCCGTTCCAATCGTGCTGCCACTTACACCACCGTGAACTATGGGAGGACATTCAATTCTCGCATCGTATTATATTTTCGTCTTTAAGGAGACGTGTGCCATCTACCCGACATGACGAGTTGAAGTTTCAATGATAATGATGAGTTTTACAAAATTAATATTATTTATATATATTATGATAACTAATGAGATTTTTGAATTAATATTTAGATTGTCTTGTATTATAAAGAAATATACATATTTTTTAAATCTCGTCGGAGATCTTTGAGAAGTTACATAATTAAGAGTTATTTTGAGACACAAAGGACGTACCTACGATTGTTTATACATTTTTAAACTAAATACAACGTAACAAGCCATTAATGATTAGCGTAGCAAAGTTCTGGCAAACGACCATCTGCTTAACTAGTAGATGTTAAAATAATTGTTCTTGAGAAAAACATATCTAATATTAGAGTAGTTACGCCGAATATAGTGGAAAATTCTCGTAAAATGTCCGTGTGGTGACTAATTATGAAAAATTCCTCACCCCTTTCTTACCTGTGGGTGATCGTAAAAGACGGTTAAAGTGCGCAATCAAATAACATCCCTGCAATAGAAAGAAATATGTACTCTATATAAAACTCAATACCAATCTGTTTGAACAGTAAGTGAACTCTTCTCTCCATGTGAATAGACTCGAGGCCAGCAGTGGAGCTTGTTTAAGCTAAGATAATGACGACCTGTAAAATAATTTTGAAAAACAAAAAATATGTAGACACGTACAAAAATGGAATTTTCTTAATTACGTTTTTATCTGAAAATAACGACAGAGATAATTCTGACAATTTTAGATAGAAATCAAATGTGACTGTTCAACCAGGTTTATAACTGAGTATTCAAGACTGGCAGTGGTGTACCTGTAATAATAAAACTGTATTAAAGTTCATTTAGAATTGCATTATAGGACTCAATATGGACGACGCTAAAGGTAAAATTACAAGGAAACCTTTACGATATGTAAAGTACGTAAGTTACCTGAATTAAACTGGAATGTTGAAATATGATTTGAACCTTTCCAATTTGTAAACAGACCCAAACCTAAAAAGGTTTAATATATATAGGATATATATTAACCAAATACAGGATTAATCCTAAATGATGACCGACGGACTTTAAAAATCTAAATAAAAAAATTGATGAGAGATTTTTTTTCGGTTAGTTAACCTTACATTAACCTTTAAGAATTAAATTATACATGTATTTTTTGTAGTAGCTTGTATCGCTTAACAACAAAAATTTAAATTGATGGCCGGTCAGTTGTATATATTTGAAATACTATATTTAATATCTGGTGGAAGATTTTACTTGAGAGAGTTATAAAGTTTTAAAGCCTCTTCCTTCATTCCAGAGTAAGCAACCACATTTCACATCAATCTCATTCAATACTTGAGCACTATATGCGATTCGATCTATTGACGCTAAACGGACGGTGTTTCAGACTTCGGACTTGCTATTCAGAATTTGTTCGAAAAAAGTGTCAATACTATTTTATTGGATCCAGAATTCTTTATCTGCTTATTTGCTATAATCAATTTTTATAATACTGAGAGGAAAGAAGAGATTGTTACATGTACTTAATCCATTACCACACAAAAATTAGGACCCTTACGAAATGGGTCTTTATATCTAAAAGCAATAGTTAATAGTTTTTAATTGAGCGGTTTATATAATAAAACAAAATTTATTTCTATGTAATAAATTAAATTTAAGTAATTGATTTCATCGAAAATATATAAGTATAACAGTTTTATTATGATCCGGGCTGTCCCATGGTAATATAGTAATAATTCGTTTGCAATAAAATGTAATTATTATAATTGTGAATATTATATAATTTGCAAGTCGTGTAAAAACTTTGATTTATTGAACATTTGATGCCAAATTTGCTGTTTTTTATTATAATCATTTATTTTGATTACAAAATTGCGTATTTATAATTAAGCTAGCGACCCACCTTCGCTTCGTTTCAACTTCGGTCGCTCTGCGGCTATATTTTAAATTTCTGCTAATCTCTGATAATTTCTAATTTTAATGATATGTAAAAGACAATTTTCATCTACTTCACGTAATCGTTAATAGGGCAAGTCATAAGGTCGTAAGACGCCATTCCTTCGATCCCAATAGTGCGAGCGGGATGTGACTAGACCATAGCTTGTCAAAAATGTATACACTCCTCTACGATAAATATTGCTCTTCGACTTTTAGAAAGAGATAACCGACTAATTTCACCTTCGTAGAGCATTGTCTCTGTCGCACACTACCTGTTTGACGCCGACTGATAGTCTGACATCTATTAGGAGCTGTTTTAAATAATTACGAGATTTGTTTCTTCCCAAGTATAGACGTGCAATTTTTATATATGTACTAAGCAGTAGCGATCTAGTGGTCCATTTGTCTGCTATACATTACAATTGTAATAATTATATAGTGATAGGGCCACACTATAGACAGTTTTCTGTCTATAATCGCGGGCTGGTCCTCCTCCTCCTACTACCACAATCTTGCAGAAAATCGACATCTGAGCTGTGGCAATGTACTTAATTAGGTGAGCGAGAGATTTAGAAGCTCAAACTGGATGGGTTGTGCTGCTTGCTCGTTTGCTAGCAGAAGCAATAACAATCAAAAATCCTTATCTATGCTTATATTCAATAGTAAAACGTAGACAAGCTGATGGATGGAGAATAGCTGGATATCTTATAGGGTATATGAACAGACAGACAAACTTCTGATTTAGAATAAAGAATTTGCAATAACACTGTGTCGTATATGAGTTTTTACTGTCTAGCTGTTAACACGTGATCGTGTGCCGCTTGTGGAATCTAGTCTCACGATATTCTTACATGTTATCTATCTACATGAGAATTATACTGTATTTCGAAGTGTATCATACTTATGATGATACTTACTAAACATGTATACAATTCCTACGAAAATATAATTAACCGGATTTATACGATGTATTTAATTATTATTTACGAGTTTCCGATATGTCGACACTGTTACAAGCGTCATGATCATGAAATAACTGCCGTGTTCTTTCGTGATCATGACGCTTGTAACAGTGCCGAAATATCGGAAACTTGTAAATAATAAAATTCATCGTATAAATCCGGTTAATTATAATTTTGTGAGTATTAGTGACCATGAGTGTTTGAAATACTATAATATGTATATACAATTTTAGATAAACTAGTAGTAGTACTACTGGATGTTTGTATATATGACATCAATATATTCAGAAACTATTTGACCGATCATTATGAAAATTGGTACCTATATGTGTGTATTTTTTCACGGCGAAGGTTTATATCCCCATTGATGCAACTCGCCACCAGGCGGCGGCGCTGCGATATATCGACTTATACAACAAACAAACCAACAGGTTCGGTATGCTAATTCTATATAAATGAAATCCATGAAAATATTTAAAAATAAATAAATCCGGTGAGTTTCTTACCAGATGAACTCAGTTGCGCTCACGTTTCGTACCGATGGTTATTTTTTTTTTTGGTTTAATTTAAGATAGAATATTAAAATTGACAATATGGATGACCCGCGCTGAATTTATGCATAACAAATGAAATAAGCGTTTAATTAAAAATTACATAGCGAAATTAATACATGTCTTCTCCGGCTCCTCCTTCAGGCATACAAGTCTATAATATGAATTTATAAAACAACCGGTATTTGAACATATAAATAAAATACTACTTTCAACGCAATTCCATCCCATAAAATTCGTAATGTTAGTATGTTATCATAGCAACAGTATTAATATAGCGTTCACGATGACGTAAATGAAATGGAAAAATCCATAAAATAATCTTCAATATTATTTAAATAACATACAAATTTATGTATTTGATTTATGATTATACTTTGGGGAGTGGTCTCGAACTAAGAATAAAATGTTAGAGGTGAGGCCAGCGAACTCAAGAGATCTGCAAATAGTGGTTGGAGGGTAATGAAGCAGGCATGAGGCTGTATGTTGATTCAGACAGGGTATATCCAAACCATGGGCTGTCAAGAAAAAGAGTTGATGAGATTATAAGGAAAGGAGACTTTAGTCTGCTTGGTAACGAAAAATTGGGAGATTTTTTTGTTCTGGTTATGGAGTCCAAAAATATGTCTCAATTTCTCGTTACCATAATTTCTTTTTACCATATATCATTGCGGTAATTATTTACCCGATCCGTCGGGGATGACAGAAGAAATGGTGCACAATCCCATAGTCTTCCGTAAACGTATCTTTCAACATCATATAGGCAGACCCCTGGCGTTCGGTTCTTATCATCGGTGGTGTGTGTGTAGTTTTACCTATAGTAATAGTTTTTAGATTAATATTTCTTTTAAAAAATATTTGTCGTTATATAAAAAATAAATCAAAATTTCTACAAAAAATCCGATTTCAACTAGTAACCAGTGGACTAAATTGAATTGGAACCACACGGTAAGCACCAGCTTTCAAATAAAAAAATAATCATCAAAGTCTATTCTCTCAGTCAAAAGTTCTGAGATAACAAACATTATAAAAAAATACAGCCAAATTGAACCTCCTCAAATTGTTAGCATCATTTCAGTTTAATAATCGTAACATTTCCTCGTTATTATCATGACATTTATTCCGGACAAAAAGAATGTATTCGATATATGTTTTTATGAAATGTCAATACAATGAAATTCTGTATAATTAAATAATTATTATTATGAAGGCACTTTGTATTAAGGCTTATCCTCGTATTTATCCTTGTGTGGATGATATTATAAACGTAGATATATATACATAAATACACACATACCATCACGCCATGTCCCTTGCAGGGTAGGCAGATAGAACAGAGTGCCAGAGAACTCTATCCTTGCATATGTAGAAATACATACATACATATACATATCATCACGCCATATCCCTTGCAGGGTAGGCAGTGACAACAGAGTGCCAGAGAACTCTATCCTTGCATACTTCACTCGCTTCCTCAACATTCATAATTCTCTTCATACACGCTCGCCGGTTTTGGAGACTCTTGACTCCACCTTCCTTCATGACCGATCTGGTCTAGGTAGGATAGTCTCGGTCTCCCCCGGTACCTACATCCTTCCACTTTCGCATTGTATATCTTCTTAACCAGATGGTCGTTCGGCATTCTTTCCACATGTCCGAACCATTGGAGCATTCCCTTTCGCATCATAGATAGATAATATAATATTTCGTATTTTTATTTATAATATTTCCATAGATATATTTAATGACAAATATTAATCTTTTATTGCTTATGGTGGCAAAGGACCAAGCAGCACACCTAATGGTGTTACTACCGGTCATGGAGCTTCCCAATACCAACGGCACAGCTAGGCCATACTATATACTAGCTATTAGCTATCGTCGATCTTAAAAGTTGGGCTTCCGGGTCCTTCGCTCACCGAAAGAAGAGTTACAACACAGTGCGACTGCTCAGACGTCAATTTTCTGCGAGAGTATGGTGCTACCTTGGACGGACCGGCCGGTAGATAGAAAACTGTCAGCAGTGTGGTCATGCCACTACTGATTATATTGACCCAATATATCACGTTATGGAGGAGGCTCGAACCCAATAGTGAGACATATATGAGCTGAGACTATGATGATGATGATTATATCACGCCGGTTAGATGAGTTATTATAGATATTTATATCAAGATTTAATTGTCTTATATAGATATTATATAGTTATTATATCCCTCAGCCATCTTTTACGACATCAACAACCAAAATTGGTAATGAATTTCTTATTGCGTCACTACCTGGAAAATATGTGTCTAATATAACCAATCATTTTGCAATTCATTATTTTTAATTACATATAAACCAACGAATGCCATCTTTTATATATTCCCCCTACATTTTATCGTTGTATTAAACCATAAACAATGTTTAGTCACATCAAAAATGTTAATACTTTACGTACATAAAATATAATACGTCTGGCAATCTATCACGTTTATATTCGTATTAAAATCTTAACGTTGGCTTTCATAATACGTTTTAATCTATGGTGTATAACTGTGGTGTCATTATGACTTTATCGGTCAAGATTAGTGATGGGATGACGCAACTTGCACAACTTGGGGGTCAAATATTGACTATTTTTATCTAAGTGATGGGCTTAAGATTGATTTGATTCGTTTTGTACTAAGTTTAGGTGTAATTTATGGTAGGTACATGGAATTATTATTTTTTACAGATAAGTGTTATTTTTTAAAGAATAATAAATTCGTAATGGTGGAAATTCTTCGTAATCGAAGGGAAGATAAAGGAAGTGGGTGACTATGTTATGAGACTGCCTCTATGTGTCTGTTTGTACTGCTTCGTAACTCAATAACTATTAATACAATGATTGATGATTAGTGATTAGTGATTACTAATAGAATTAAATAATAATTAAGTAACATCGCGCTATCATTATACGTTGAAATAAATGCGTTGAAGTTGAAATGATGAAAACTCTGTCAGTAAATTATATGTTCCATGTGGTGACGGAGTAAGAATACCATTCACCACCCTCACCCCTATCTTACCCGTGGGTGATCGTACGAGACGACTAAGGGATATAAAACGCATATAACATCTATGCGAGAGAAGAAAAACTCGAAACCAAACCCTATACCAACACGTCTTACCAGCGTGGCATAGTAGGTCAATTACCCTCCCATTATGGCTCGAGCCCAACAGTGGGACAGATATGAGCTGAGATGATAATGATAATGAAATTGTATTTGTTGTATGGTCAATATATTTATGTAAACTCTTTTTTTTTACTTTATACTTAATATACACCGTGAGAAAGTTATTTACAATGTGCCATTTAGATACAAAGAAAAATAATGCAATGAATTATATATATTTATTTTTTATCTTACCTTTATAACTAATAAAATAACTCTTTAAACATATTACGTGGTTTATAAAATCCGATTACGAAATGAAAAATGATGTCGCAAGCGGGATCATTTTTCATTTCGTAATCGGATTTTATAAATAATTAAGCATATTAAATGCTAAATTTCAGTAATTTAAATATTACGTGGTATTTATAATCATACGATACGACAGGATTACAGTTGAAATGCTGACGGCTGGAGAAGATATTACAACTAACATCCTATACCAGCTCTTCAATCTTTGCTGGACTAATGGCCGAGTACCTATAGACTGGTGTCAGGCGGTAATTGTACCTCTCTACAAAGGGAAAGGTTCACGGCAAGATTGTAGAAACTACAGGGGCATAAGCCTCCTTAGCATTGTCGGCAAACTGTATGCGAAAGTGTTGATTGAAAGAGTAGTGAAAGTGACCGAAAAGAAAATATGGGATGCACAAGCGGGTTTTCGAAAGAGTATGGGTTGCACGGATCAAGTTTTCTCTTTACGATGCATGGCGCAAAAATTTTTGGCTAAAGGTCAGAAAGTCTTTTGCGCTTTCATTGATTTAGAGAAGGCTTATGACAAAGTGAGGAGGAATGAACTGTGGTCGGTACTATCTATGTATGGGGTAAATGGCCATCTTATTCAGGCGCTGAAATCCATTTATAAGGATTCCAGAGCCTGCGTAAGGATAAACGGGTCCTACACTGAATGGTTTAACATTGATAAAGGTGTCAGACAGGGATGTGTAGCGTCACCGTGGCTGTTTAACCTATTTATGGATAGCTGTTTGCAAGATTTGAAAAATAATGAATGTGGTTTAAGAATGAATGAGTTACTCGTCAAATGTCTTCTTTATGCCGATGATCAGGTTTTACTTGCATCGTCGGCTGAAGACTTACAGGCGATGGTAACTACTATGCATGATGCTTTTGAAAGAAAAGGTATGAAAGTAAATGTAAGTAAGACGAAAGTAATGGTCTTTGAAAAGGATAAATGTATGACGGTATGTAATATTTTTATAAATGGTGAGGGATTGGAACAGGTGAAAGAATTTGTATACTTGGGTGTACTGTTTACTAGTGATGGTAAAAATGATGAAGATGTTGAAAGACGAGTAAATGCTGGTAATAAAGTGAATGGGGCATTGTACGCTTTTATGAAAAGTAGGAATGTATCTAACAAGGCACGCCTAGCTGTACATAAGGGAGTATTAGTTCCCACTCTCATGTATGGCAGTGAAAGCTGGATTTGGCAGGGAAGACATGAAAGTAGCATAAATGCTGTAGAGATGAGAGCTCTTCGTAGTATGTGTGGTGTAAGTCTGAAAGATAAAATTAGGAATAGTGTTATAAGAGAGCGCTGCGGTATGAATGAAGAAGTAGTGACAAAGATAAAAAAGGGTATGCTGAGGTGGTTCGGACACGTGGAAAGAATGAGTGAAGAAAGGTTGACTAAACAAGTATACAAAGCGAGTGTGAGTGGGACGATTACAAGGGGAAGACCACGTCGTACGTTCCGTGATCAAATCGAAGATGTGTTAGTGAAAGGTCAGATTAAGAGTACGCGTAATCGTAGAGCATGCATGAAGACTGTGATGAGTGTGAATGAAGCGATGGAGGTATGTCAGGATCGTGGTTTGTGGCAATCCGTAGTCTCTGCCTACCCCTCAGGGAAACAGGCGTGAGGCTATGTATGTATGTATTTATAATCATAATAATAATATAACGAATTATATTTTATTTTTAAATTCGAATGAATCCTACTGATTTCCAATTTTCTCTAAATAATCTATTAAATTTGTTCTTAAGTTCGTGATTTTACAGAATGGTGACTTATTTATTGAATGTTGTGTTTAATTTGTTTCATTTAAGTCAGGAGTGACATAATTTTCTCGCAAACCACGTTCAATTTTCTACGAATTTTGATGGCCACCTGCAACTGTATTTCCAATATATTCTCAAAACTGGTCATAAGAATCAGAACTAAGAAAAACTCAGCATTAGTAGCTCATATGAATGAATGATGAGATGAAATATCACAACAGTTATGCTTGGTAGGTGAGTTGGCGACACAATTGCTGTTATAAGTCTATCAGATCTGCCAGATTTTATAAATCTCTGGAAATAAATTAATAGCAACACATCCTATACGTAACAGGAAACCTCAGAGAGCCTGATTGACAATTAATTATTTAATTAAATATATTTTCTTCACAATAAAACCCATTAACATTTCAACGAAAATAATTATCGAACACCTTTACGTTTGGGATAATGTCGTAAATAATAATAAGGAAATATACGAAGTGATAATTAAGTTGAAATGATGATGCCCTTTTGATGTAAACGTTGATAATTTCTTTTATTCACGGTTAACGAGTGCCGAGGGAAAGTGGATGATCTTGGCGTTGGCCTCACGCGGAACGATTGCATTCCAACGACAGGAATCTCCAGTGAAAGGCTTTAAGAGAATCATGTTTTTTTGGGAAAAGCATCTTATTTCTTTGTTGATAAAAATATATATTATTACTTATATTAAATTAGCTAGCTGAATATTTAACAATGAATTTCATGCGTAAGCGCAGGCACACGCACACACACGCTCGCCCTCAAAAACTGATATAGACACACATGAACGCACTGCATTCTTCTTATACTGTAATATTTTTTTTTGTACTTTTTTAATATAAAAATGTGTCTTGTGTAGTGGGGGAGAATACTGGCTCCTGCAGCATATTTATTTAGTGTTCTTATGGTAATAAATAAGTTATTACTGTTACGAATGCTGTTACCAACAAAACAGTTTAAAAAGTTATTGTAAAATATTTCTTTATTTACGTAAGATTAATTATAATAATATATTTATGAAAAACCTTGAAAATTCTTATTTTTAAGATTTTTAGTGATATTTCTCTTGCAAAAGATGCGACGCGACGTGTTAATTGGTCCGGTCGAAATAAATCCACTATAACAACATCTGTGGATTTAAATTTATTACACATAAAAAAAAAGATTTATACATATATTATTACAAATCTCAATAATCCTAGACTACAATCACAATAAATTAAATGTCTTAGTTAAAAAAAAAACAAGATTTTTTTGCGGACACGAACGTTGTATTTCTAATACGAACATTGTAATTTGTCGTGTTTGGAATATTAAATAACACGTTTGCGTAGTAGTTTATTTATAAATATCAATCATTGTTAATTCAACAAAAAAAAAAGAATTATTTTAACCACCGCCGTAATATCAATGTTCAAATTATTAATCAAAAGCTAATCGATGCAACTGCGAAAGGATTTAGGTACCGGGGAGACCGAGACTAACCTACCTAGACCAGATTGGTCAAGTACTGAAGTAAGGTGGAGTCAAGAGTCTCCGAAACCGGCGAGCATTTATGAAGAGAATTATGAATGTTGAGGAAGCGAGTGAAGTATGCAAGGATTCTCTGGCACTCTGTTCCCTCTGCCTATCCTGCAAGGGATATGGCGTGATGATATGTATGTATGTGTGTATTAGTCATCAATCTCCTTATCTCAATTTGGGGTCGACGCAATATGTACTCCTTTTCCATCATAAATATTGCATATTTATCGGCATTAGTTTTAAAACTGGCTGAGATCAACCCTTCTCGCTAATGTAATTGTTGACCAGACTGCATCAGGTGGAGTTGGCCCAGGTCCGCTAACATCACCCATCATCATATATATCTGTCTGACAATAAAGTCAGACCATGACCTTCATAGGCCTTAAGTTGAAGGTCACAAGTTCAATTTCCGCACGCATTTTATATTTTAAATATATATTAAATATTTGCATAATATATTTAGATTGTAATCTGAACCGCTGAGGCACATAATGTTGAATAATATGATATATTCATTATGGTTCTTGTGGGAGCTGTTCCAGCCATAATCTTATGCATTATATTTCTAAAATATATTATATCGTAGGTCGAAGGGCACCACAGTGGAACTAATAGCTATTACTATAACTTATTACGTTCTATGCAATTTTATATAAATTAAATTAGAAAAAAAAAACGATATCGGTGGTCAGTCTAGTCGGTAATTTATAGGGCCGTTCCGTCACCCTGGACGATTCGAATGGGCTTTATCAAAACTATATATAACCTACTATAATAAAACTTAGACCAATTTATTTTTGACTCGTTATCATTTAAGCTCATATATGTTTGTCCCAATACTGGGCTTGTTGGTTATGCAGCAAATAAAATGGTTTACTCGAAATTATACTTTATTCGCTATATATAGATCGATCGCATTCGTAACGACGACGTAAGAGAGCGAGTAGGTATGAAAGAGAGTATTGGTGTAAAGATGCGAAAGGGAATGCTCCGATGGTTCGGTCATGTGGAAAGAATGCCGAACGAACGTCTGGTTAAGAAGATATACAATGCGAAAGTGAAAGGATGTAGGTATCGGGGGAGACCGAGACTAACCTACCTTGACCAGATCGGTCATGTACTGAAGGAAAGTGGAGTCAAGAGTCTCCGAAACCGGCGAGCGTGTATGAAGAGAATTATGAATGTTGAGGCAGCGAGTGAAGTATGTAAGAATAAAGTTCTCTGGCACTCTGTTCTCTCTGCCTGCAAGGGACATGGCGTTATGGTATGTATGTATGTATACTTTATTTGATATACTTTAAATAATACAAACGCACACGCTCGAATATAGAAAACGAAAAAAGATCTGTTAAACACAGTGACAGCTGACGTTCCGTTCCAAAACAGTATTGCGTTTATAATGCTATCAGGGCTCGGGCGTCCTCTAAAATAGGAGGAAAATTAAACTACCATACCACGCTGGTCATACAGATATAGTTTTATTTCTAGCATTACATCTCTTGCGTAGATATTATATACACTTTTACGCCACCTATATGCAAGATAGGGGGTGGTGATTTCCGTCACCAGACGAATGAGATTAAAATATTTTATACTATTTCCATATTACATACATACACGCCTGTTTCCCAATGGTAGGCAGAGACTACAGATTGCCAAAAACCACTATCCTGACATACCTCCGTCGCTTCATTCACGCTCATCAGTCTTCATGCATGCTCTATGATTACGCTTACTCTTAACCTGACCTTTCGCTAACACATCTTCAATTTGATCCTGACAAGTACGACGTGGCCTTCCCTTTGCAATATTTCCATATTATACTTTCTTATATAAGATATACCTCATATTATGTCTGTTTAGAATAAAAATAATTAAGAAATAAAATAAACTAATACCGCTATAGATAAGTATCAGAAATTATTGATAATACAAACATTAGAAACTCGCCGCTTCATAATATATAAATTATGTTTTGAACATATGATAAGCTTTTACTGTACACGTGTGAATCTTAATTCACACAAAAAAATACTGTAGAATTTAATAATACAAAAGATTTCTGTTTTCTAAATGTTTGTAAAATTCATGTTACAAAAAAAAACGCTTGTGTCTGTGAGCCATCACGATTGAATTCGTTACATACAATTATTATCATCTTCTGTTCAGTGTTCACCATAGGACTTAGACCTTTTCTCGATACAACGCCATATCCTGCAGTCATTCATTAGAGCTTGTATTGCCATAATCACCACGTTTGACAAGTGGGTTCGTGATCACAGTGATCTGTTAGAGGTTTATTACGACATGCTGCTATCCACTCTCACCCCTCAAACGATTTTTGCGATTTCCTATGCGTATGTGGTGCCGGGCGGGCCACCGAAGACAAAGATCGGGTACCGGTGGCCCGCTCGCACGGCGAAAAGAAGTGTTTGCAAAGTGGGTCCATGGAGTTGCGCGCCGCCTCTTTTGTTGCCCCGGATGGATTTGTCGGGGCGCGACCACATCCATGGTCCACCCTGCGGAAAAAAAAAAAGAAAAAAAAAGTTAAGTATGTGGTGACGAACATATGACTTGCTGTACAGATAGCGTAGTAGTTAAGATTCCGACCTTCCGTATAAATGCCGAGGGTTCAATTCCTACGAGAAGCAATACTTTGTGCGAAACTGTTATTCTGAGTCTGAGTGTAATTTGTCTTCATTAATTCTATGCTAGTAAAATCATCCACAATAAAAGGATTATTTTATTAGTGCAGGGGAGCGTATATAAAAAGATATATTTTTCATCTCATCGCCATACGACATCACATACAATCGGTACGTTAAAATCTTTTCTAATTAAAATTTAGTTATGTATAAAAAATATCGTTATTAATTTTTGCTATCAAACTCACAACCGTTTAAAAGATAATATCTGGATGACCGAGCTTAGCTTAGTATTTTTTAATGGAATGTTTTATTGATATGGAAAACATATTTCGACATTAAAAAAATAATTGATGAAATAATAAAAAAGTTATATAAACAAAAATGAAAAATTATAAAAGGAGTAACCAAGTATCGAACTACGTTAGAACTAAAAGGAAGTTAAATTAAATTTAATTAAACTTAACTATTAGGCCTACGTTCAGCAATGGACGGCAATAAGCTGAAATAATGATGATGATGAAGTATCGAACTGGTGTAGTCTTGATTGTATTGTTCAATTAACGATCTACGTCTATTCTAAATAACATTGACAGAATTTAGCCTCATAATCTAATTATATTTTTACATTGGCTAAAAATACTGACGGAACGTAATTTTATATAGATGAAACCAAAGATCGATTTATCACTCCCTAAACAAGCACACTAAACTTCATCGTGAGTATCGTGGCCACAGATGACAAAGACCGTGTTTCGGTGGCCCACTCGCAAGGCGTGGAGAGGTACATTGCGGGGCGAGTTTATGGGGTCGGGCGCCGCTTCTTCTGTCGCTCCGGACGGATTTAGCGGGATGTGACCAGACTATAGACCACCGCAAAAAAAAAATTGTGTGCGTAAAACACGTCTAAGGGATATATGTCGTGATGTATAATAGCATCTATCCAAGAGAAGGGAAGCTGGAAATAAAATCTTAAGGTAAGACCCAGGTGGTTTAGAAGGTCAGTTCCCTTCTTAAATAATGAATATAGTTCGAGCCAGCAGTGGGACGTATGTGGGCTACGACCATGATGACTATATATCTGATAAGAATATATTTAATTAGAAAAATACACTCGTATGAAATGTTATTGATGTATTACTGTTTTAATATCAGTTTATCCGTTTTAGAGAATAATTATAACAAATGCACACACGGTTGTATGCACGCACGCATCGTACGTAATCGCTGTGTGTAGTAATAGATTCGAAGTAAGTTATGTGTAAGTTGTGGTTATAACCGTTACGTTGTACGAATGTGTAGCACCGCCCTTTAAGCGAGGTCTTAATCACTCCCCATTCGCCGCGATCATTAACTACTTACGGGTAATAGACTAATTATCTACGGTGTGAAAGTATTTTTACTGTAATGATTGTGAAATGAGGTCATTAACACCTAATATAGTAAAATAATAAGAACGAAACTATATGTATCACCATTATTTTGAATTATATTATTTTTCTTCGTCTTATCACTCTTATTATTAGGAAAGAGCTTACTCTAAAATTCTTTTTTTTTTTTTATATATAGTTTTTGGTAGGAAACGAGCAAGCAGCACACCTGATGGTAAGTGTTACTGCCGCTTTGCTATACTAGGAGTATAGCTAGGCCGCTGCCTACCAATATATACCCCAAACCCACCCAGTTGGGCTACCGGCTTTCTCCGAGCCCAATCGGCTGATCTTCTGCGAGAGTGTGGTACTACCCCAGACGGACCGGCTCGCAGCTGTCAACAGAAAATTGTCAACAACGTGTTCCTACCTCTATTGAAACAAAGCACACTTTTTTCAGGCTATGTTCAGGTCATATCTCGCTCAAACTGTGTGAAGTGTCTGCAAAGACGTGCAACCTGCCGCATTATTCTTCCTTATCGATACACTATCTCTATTTAGGAAGACAACTGATAGCAAATCTTCTCTTCGCTGACCTGACTAGATTATGCTAATCTATGAAAATTCTTAAACTGATTGTTATTCAATTTTATTGGTGAAAATTAACGGACACAAATAACCAGTATCAGAATAACAATTTGTGTATCGATTGTCTATGATTGACTTTTTTGTCTTGCGCGGGAGTCGGACCTATAACACTTGGCACGCTAGTTTAGTATTTTAACCATTGCGCTATCTGTGCAGTCATATAACAAACATCATTTCTAAGTTATTGTGGACGGTTAAATATTTTTTTAAGAACAACACCCAGCACTAAGGAAATAACCCTTTATTGCAGGGGACTATAAACATTCAATTTAACGGACACAAATTACACCCAAACTCAAAACAATAATTTGTAACTCTCACAAAACATTATCTTACGTAGAAATCGAACCCAAGACACTGACAGTAGGTCGGTATCTTAACCACTACGCCATCTGTGTAGTCAACATTTACGTTCTAGAAATGATTGGTCTATTTTATCTGCGCTTTTATTTAATTTGAAAACAATTCAATAATGTAATATTAATAGTAATATTAATATTGATGCCGAACGAACGTCTGGTAGAAAAGATATACAATGCGAAAGTGGAAGGATGTAGGTACCGGGGGAGACCGAGACTAACCTACCTAGACCAGATCGGTCATCTACTGAAGGAAGGTGGAGTCAAGAGTCTCCGAAACCGGCGAGCGTGTATGAAGAGAATTATGAATGTTGAGGAAGCGAGTGAAGTATGCAGAGATAGAGTTCTCTGGCACTCTGTTCTCTCTGCCTACCCTGCAAGGGATATGGCGTGATGGTATGTATGTATGTAATATTAATAGTTGATATGTTATGAGTTATTAATTACAAGTTGAACATTGTAGCGCACATCTCAGTCATGATGAGATGGTTACAGTGTTCGCATTCGTGATAATTATTCGAAGCCATCTGTATAATTCATTATCGTAACTGAAATTATTTCTACGGATTTTTTCATGTTCATATTTTGTTTTTATTATATCGATGTTAGGCATTCAGTATCATTGGCGAGGGGGAGTGAATACGATGAGTTATAGGGCCGCGCGCCACCCTTTCGTCACCCCAGATCCAAGCTCGGCGTGTATCCAGACATATACATGATAGGCTGCCAAAAAACAGTAACGATCAAAAGGCGGTTAAGGTATTCTAAGTTTATTTACAGAAAAAATAGATTAAATTATGGTTTAATTCCCAATATAGTGTTTTTCATTGCTTGTTGAAATTTAAGAGTAGATATTAACTCTGAACATTGTATAAACTTTTGTAATAGATGGCGTTGAGAACTAGCTCCATATTACTAAAGGAAAAATTATATTCTGTTATCATATGTTATTCTTATTAGTTTAGGACATAATTTTTCTTTTTGTGGCGACAAAACTTAAAATAATAAGTCATTGTGTAAACTGAAATATGAAAAGTATTGGTCTGATGCCCGCAGTATGTTTAGTTTTGTTCTAGGATCATAACTTTGGAATGTTAATAAAAAATAAAATAAAAATAAAAAAGCCTTTTATTTCTTGCATTACATTTTAAATTAAATATTCTCTATTAAATATATCACATTACATTAAATATTCTCATTACTATAATTGATTCTTTATTGTATTATTGTTTATTATTCTTATATATTTACATACACACATATATATATATATATATATATATATATATATATATATATATATATATACATTGATTCTTTATTTTATTATTGTTTATTATTGCTATATATTTACATACACATAGATACACATATACATATACACACACATATATACATACATATATACATATACATACACATATACACATACATACACATACATGCACATATATATATATATACATAATGGAATTGGAATGTTAATGCGTAATATTTATTTGCTATTCATCTATTAGCGGTTGTGCAGTATTTACATAAAAAAATCTAATTGGTCTAACGAATATATTATGATAGGTCAGTTTCCTTCTCATTGCAGAGGAGGCTCGAGCTCAGCAGAACTTTAACACTGTGAGGAACATGAAAAAAATTTAATGATTCAATATTGATATTTGGCTACCATTAGTTAATAATTTGCAATCATTATATTATAACAATTTGTTTGTTAGAAAAAGCAATAGTTTTACTAGTTATAGGACTATGTTAACAATCAGATTTCTGTTTGCAATCATGTATAGGGCTGCTTGTTCAGGGCGATACCGTACTCCCAGATTAAGATCAAGAGAAGAATTTTGCTATAACACGATGATGCTATAACGCGCGATTCGATGAGAGAGTAAGCCGGCATAGTGACAATAGGCAGGCAAGTATCACGCGTTGAACTGACAGGCGTTAGGGGAGAAAGGGTTCTGAGTGACAATAAAGAATTGGACGAAGAATACTACACTAAGATAAGACTAGAATACTACACTAAGTAACACTGCCTCCCAACTGGCAAATAGAGATCTTAGAGGTCATGAGGAACCATTGGATATAGGCATAGGTGCTAAGTGATCGTCTGGTTCTAATCGTTTTCGTTTTGGATATATTTCTATTTAGTAAAAGCATTATTCTATGACTAAAGTGTAATTTCATATTAGCTCTATACCATCCACAGCCGGGCTCGAGTCCCCTCCACTATACGAGCTAAATTTATCTACTACAGCCACACTATTCACATTTATATTGACCTTTATTTCCAGTTTCCATTTTCTTGCACAGATGTTATATGCGTATTGTCTCATGGTTAAGACAAGAGGTAGTGAATTCTATTCCGTCACTAAATGAAAAATGTAATTTTGTATTTAAAATCTATATTACAGCAACAAAAGAAACAAAAAAAATAAACATTTAAAATTAGACGCACTGATTTACTTAAAAAAAAACTTTAATTAAAGTTTACACAGTGTACTAATGCAACTGCATTAAAACAGTTGACTGAATCAATGAAATAATCAAAATATGACTTGATATAAGGGAAGTTCTTTTACATAAGCTAAGAGTGGTAGGACCATGCTGTTGACAGTTCTCTGTCTACAGCCGCGGGACGGTCCGTTCGGGGTAGTACCACACTCTCGCAGAAGATCGACGTCTGAATAATGGCAATGTGCTATTTTGCTTCGATCGGTGAGCGAGAGAGTCTGAAGCCCAACTAGGGTATGTTTGAGGTTTGCATTGGTAGGCAGCGGCCTAGCTACTACTTGCCTTGGTATTGCAAAGGTCCATGCGCGGCAATGACTCTTACCATCAGGTGTGCTGTCTCGTCTGTTACCATAAGCAATAAAAACATAAATAAAAAAAACATGTGTGTACGTGCATGGACTCATACAGGGGTAGAGTATCACGACAATATGCTTAATCTAATTGGTTTGGTCACCATTAAGTTAATACTAATTACCAAATTGGCACTGAAGATGATACTTTGTTTTATGTATATGATCATCGTTTATTTTATGACAATTAAATTGCTAAGCATATAATATTCAAGAGATTTCCAGTGACCATACCTCACATGCAGTTACACGTGTACAATCCTAAGGGGTACTAACTACCTTTAAGTATTTTAATATAATAATGTACAGAGGTTTACTACCCTTTAAGTGTTTATATTAGTTGACTAATATTCTACGAGGTTGGTTATCGCTATTTATAATTAGATATATAAAGTTTTGAATTAGCTATGTGATAGCGACGAATACTACCAACCCTCACTTTGCTCGTGGATGTCGTAAAAGACGACTAAGAGCCTTTTAACGACCTGCGCCAACTCCATCTGGTGCCGTTTGGTTAACAATTACATTCCCAAGGAGGGTTGACGTCTGGCAGGCGGCCGGTCATAAAACTATTGCCAATAACTTTTACAATATGTACTATGAAAGAAGAGTATATATTGTATCGACCCCAAGTAATCGGGATAAGAATAGGAGAATGATGGTATAAGTTTTTTAAATTGAAAACACGTTAAAAGGTGGTAAAATCTATTTATACTCGTATGATATTCAAATAAACACGTTGATGTTAGTTAACTAATCACGTACACTGTATGATAGGGAAGCGAAGTAATTCAATTGTGTTAGTATGCGCGCCAGCATCGCCCTCGCAATACGCGACAATATGAATGCACATTCATACCAAATCAACAGTAACCATGTTATGAGATACGCGTGGAAACATTAATAAGATTTATAGCAACGTAAATATACATATTAAACATTTATCTTATGTATTATATAGTTGTTAGCACTGGCATTGAAACGTGGTCTCTAAATATCAGCCTTATAAAAACCCTCAAAGTCCCTCATCGTGCTATGGAGAACGCTCCGTATTTCTCTACGTGATAAAAGCATACGGAATTCCGTAGAAGAATCGGTGTAGTTGAACATAGACGGAAGAATTAGTACGTTTAAATCTCAATGTTAAGGCTACATTGCTCGTCAAACCGACAACTGGCAAGAAAAGTTCTCGAGTGGTGACCACGTATCGGACGACCGCCTAAAGTGCACTAATGACTTATCAAAAGTCACAGGAAGCCGATAATAGCTGTTACCGCCAAATTAGCTACTAATTACCCATATGGCGTAATTGTTTTGTGTATAATTAGATGCCACAAAGCGCGATTTTTGGTGGTGTTATTGGGCAGGATGGCGATCGCAATGAGGTGTTATTCCCAGGAGTGCGCCACTAGCCATTTCACACATATTCCCTCAGCCAATTTCTACGTATCTATCAAAAAGATAAGGGGATAACATATTTTTATCTTAATCTATTGTTTGTTCTTTTCAGCTCATGTATGTAATATATATGGTGGATTAGAGACTCCTCCATAATTGGAAGGCAATTGACCTACTGCACCAGGTTGGTCTGAGGGTTTGGTATAAGGTTATATTTCGAGTATTCCTTCTCTATTCTCTCTCTTCTATAGACAAGATAGGAGTTGAATTGTATTCTTAGTCTGTCACTACACAGAAAAATACACCTTATAGTATGTATATGTATTATTAGATTGTCAAAGTGTGACGTAATATATTTTCAACGAATGCAACCTTGCTCCGGTCAAGTATACTTGAACGAGTTGAATCGGGGTCACAGCAAGCGCATCTGGTTCCACCGCTGCAGAATGCAACCACTTGTTATTGTATAAACACCACAAATTGTGACGGACCGTCCTATTTTAACATTTTTATTCGTTTGCACTTTCGTTCATTACATGTATTACACTCATAAATGTAATGGAATCTTTAAATAAATTTAATTTTATTTAAAATAATTGATGTACCAATAAATTTTACGCACATATTTGAAGAATCAATATTTATGGCAAAACAATTCATAGCTAATTTATTTTGTTTTTGAACTAAATCCTGCACTAATGAACTAGCACAAAGTAGTGCCCTGTGTCGAGATCAAACTCGCGACACTTGGCGCAGTAGGTCAGTATCTTAACCACGAAATTACTAAAGAGGGTAGGGTTTATCTTTTTCTTTGTTTCCAAAATTAATCTCTATATCATCGTCATAAATTTTTTGCACAATTATTTTGACAATCATACCTAATAAATTGTAACAATTGTATTAAACGTTAAAGAATGAAACACGAATTACGTTTAGCGAAACCTAATTCTTCACAATATATTAAAAAGACGACCATATTTATACAATTACAGAATTAGCTTAGAGATCAATAAACCTTAGTTGTCTCGCAAAGATTTCGTCAATCAACCCACACGTGCATATGAAGACATAACAAAGACTTATCAAATTTAAAAACCCACACTACTTTATTCACCTTGATATTTTATATTTATAATCACACATTAAAAAAAATATTATAACTATTGCTACATATTTAATTTAATTCATTACAAAATTTTCTAAAATTTATTAAGAAATTTTCTAAAAATTATTATGAAATTTTCTAAAAATTATACAACATTTTTCTAAGAAATATTTCTATGTTTTATTATTATTAATTACGAAATTTTCTAAATATCGTATTATTTTGTTACAGGTATTGTATGAGAGTGTCCGGATTACTTCATGAATGATGGTCAGCCATTTCTAACCTATCTTCCTATCGTAAAAACACTTTAGTATGTTTTATTATTTTACAAGTTATCAGTAGGTAACTCACAATGTATGTTCGAAATACTTGATGTCATTTTACGTATGATGTCATTCTATTGTGTAAAACACATGTTATGGTGTTTTAAATTAACATATTCCGTAATTTACTCATATATTTTAATTAGTTTGAATTTAAAGCCAATAAAATATTAATTATCGTTTGCTTGTGAAGAAAAACATCTTGAGTAAACCTGCCTATTTTCACAGTTCTAAAAAGTTATCACAGATATGTGATTTTCGTTCCTCGAAAAACGTGTTAACCGTCATTTCCAGCTATCATGACCATCGTCATCATTAGCCTGTTCGATACAAAACTCCCCACAATGTTAAACGGTAATAGAGCAATGACATTCTGCCGACACATATTAGACTACAAAACAGACAAAAATAATCCCATTAGATTCATTAATTGACTAAATAAATCATAACGATGAACTAAACTAATTATTTTAATAGGTTATGGAATTCTTTTCATACGCTTCTCACTATTAGGCTCCTCCATAGTGGAAGTGTAATTGATCACGTCATTCACTTCATCTTGATCACGCTACTCAAACGAGATACAACAGACTTTTTATTTCGAATTTTCACTTTCTTGCTTCTTCTTATAATATTTGCATTTAGCTGTCTTTTAAGTTACTCAAGGGCAAGAAAGTGGGTGTTGTGTTGAATTTTTAGCCAGTCAGGACATCCGTCTCCTGACTAAGTAACATTTCCGAATGTTACTTATATAGATAGGTAGGTAGGTAGGCCATGATTTGTTCTTTTAATAATGGTATTAATAGAACAAATCATGGTGTTTCCCTCGTATAAGGTGACGAAATATAATCGTTTTTGACCTTATATATTGTTCTGTATATTTTCAGCTGTGGCTACGATTTAGTGATATCATGAAGGCAATTGACGTAGGGCATGATTCATGACTCTATCCATATGGCGACTGAATAAGAACACAAATTAAAAATATATGATCTGTTAAAGTATTCATAATATGTTTGCACAGGCGGTTGACTGCGTAAGAGAGTTACATAAGCCTCAGGCCAAGGACAGTGGGTTCAATCCCCAGTCACGATAGTTCTTATAAACATTATTGTTTTGAATCTGATCATGAATTATATGTTTATAAAGTCCCTCACGAGATAAAATATTTATTTTTTGAGAGGAATGATTTTAAATAATACGCAAAATATTTATTAGAGGAGACCTGTCTACGTCCATTCATTCATCAGTCCGTAGACGTTCACTGTTGAAAACAGGCTTCCACACGAGAATGCAACTTACTATGACTAGAATGCAACTTACTATGTATAGACTCCCTATGACTTTTGAAATATCGTCAGTCTATCTAGGGGCACGCCCATAGCAGTACTGAAAATAAACTGAAGATTTATCTAGACTCTAGGCTAAAATCAAACATGTAGTTAGTTAATCTTGAGTACTGTAGATAATTTTCATTGGTATTTTTTTAAATAATAAACTTAATGAATAATTTGTTTTAAATATTGTATATTGGTCAGATAAAATGACGTCAAGTCGAACTGGTTTAATACCAATTTGAGAATATAAGCGGAATAATTTCATATAGTAAATACAATATGATATTATGCCGTAATATAAATTTTGTAGATAATTATGAAATTATTCCGCTTATTGGAATTTAAATACAAATATATCGGACTACTGTTTGTTTGTTCAAGTGTTATTTTATATAGGTATATATTTCTTTTTCAATATTATACTAGCCGTTGTTGCCGTTTACATGAAATTGATAATATTTATCACGTCTAATTTTCTCTGTGGTGATGAATTACAATATGCTACCATCACTTACGTCATTCGTAAAAAGTAGAAACATTATCCTGAGAAACATATCACCAAATGTGACGATTTGATTTTAATTCTAGACTACACAAATGATAGTATGATTATGTTACCAATATTGTCATGTCGCGGGTTCGATGTCCCTCAAACAGTAGGTACTTTATACATACATACATACATATCATCACGCCATATCCCTTGCAGGGTAGGCAGAGAGAACAGAGTACCAGAGAACTCTATCCTTGCATACTTCACTCGTTTCTTCAACATTCATAATTCAAGAATAGGTACTTTATGCTATCGAGAAATTGTTGTTCTGAGTCATCATTCTTCAGCTCTTATCCTAATACTTAGAGTCGATGCCATATGTACTCGTACATATTGCAAAAGTTAATGGCAATAGTTTTATGACCAGCCGGCTGCTTGACATCTGCCTTCCTTGGGAATATAATTAAACGGCATCAGATGGAATAAGACCAGTTCAACATAAAGCTCTTAGTCGTCTTTTATGGCATCTACGAGCAAATTAAAGGTTGGTAGTATTCGTAGCCGCTAACATACAGAAATACAAATTGTTATTCTAAGTCTAGGTGTAATTTATATCCCTTATGATACGAGGATTATATTCTTGCCTGGCAAACTCTATATCCAATACTGAGCATTGATTGTTAGATAGTTGCGCGGATCAGTTATCTAGGCATATGCAATACTTACAGTTAAAATATTTTACATAAGTATAATTTTCAACGCTACTTAATATGCTAAGTCATAACTACAAAGTAGTTGCATAATGGACTTACATCACTGTGACCACGTCGGCGGAACCGTACCGTCGTCATCACGAAATACTTTAGTATTTTCCTAAGTCCGTTGAATATATTTCAATATTAGGACAATTTGTATGTGATGGTAATTTATCATCTCATCTTATATATGCCCCATTATTGGGCTTGAGCCTTCACCTTAATGGGAGGGAAATTGACCCACTATATTACGAAGGTCAGACGTGTGGGTATAGGATTTAGTTTTTAATTTTCCTTCTCTTGCATAGTTGTTATATCCGTTTTATATCCTTTAGTCGTCTCTTACGGTCACTCACGGTTAAGATAGGGGGTGGTGAATTGTAGTCTTACTCGGACGGCAATTCATTAAGAATCTTTTACCTGAGACTATAATAGTTTGGCGTTAATTTGCCGTATCCAAAAACAATCCTTTTAGTGATATCTAAGATTAAAATATTTTAAGCATTCCTTAGTTATTAGGTGTGTTGTAAACTATAAATAAGAGATTATGTGGCTAATATATCATAACACTTATTAATTCGGGCGTTGAGGTAAAACAGACTAATTTCTCTCTTATTTATAGAAGCCGGTCACAGTTACAAATTGGGTTGTGGATTATTTTTACGACATAAATACAAAATAGACTAAAAACTATATCGATTAAGTAAAACACAATAATATTTATTATTATGTTAAGCTAGGTACAAGCATTTCTATTTTAATAATAAAACGGAGAGAGAAATACAAACAAAATGACGTCAGAATTGCAAACTCTATACTAATCTACCTTTACCCTAAACAAGCAAGGTTGTACTAGAAAGAGATAGAAAATAACCTCCTGATAATATTAAAAAACTTTATTGCGTATTATTTTTAATTATTATTGAACATTGTTTCTCAAATTTACATACATTATAAAAATATCTTCCGTGTGGTGTCGGAGTAAGAATACAACTCACCAACCCTTTACCCGTGAGGTGAACGTAAAAGATTACTAAGGGATAAAATATGCATACAACATCTATGCAAGAGAAGGAAAACTCAAAATAAAACCTTATATCAATACGTTTTACCAGCGTGGTGTAGTAGGAAAATTTCTCTCCTAGTGTGAAGGAGGCTTAAGTTCAGCAGAAGAATATATGAGCTGCGGTGGTGATAAAAAATATTAAAATTAATTTAATATTTTGATAGCACTTGACTACTCAAATATGATAATGATTAAAAAAAAAACAATACGAGTTCGAATGATGCGCAAAACTTTTTGTATCGATCGTATGGGTAATATAATAGTTGATAAATGTTTTTATAGCCATAAGTGATTGGGTACGTTATGTGATGTGTCGTGACTTTTTGTTCCAAGGTCACAGAAGGATAGCCACTGACAAACAATATAGCTATTAAGGGGTCACAGTTTAATGGCAACTGCGCAGATTTATATAACGATTGAATGATACGCATTTATTATTCACTTTATAGTAAGTATGCATATAAAAAATTGAGACGTTTTATACAAAACACCAACTGGAGAATTATATTTTTCTCAGGATATAAAATTAGTAGTTGAAATGAAATGATACATTTTAAAATATAAATAAAATATTTGATTGAGCTCTACAATGCTCCAAAACATTGCACACATTTGAGTGTATTCTGAAATGTTTCAAAATAATTTAAGATTTTGCCGTAAATTCCAGATTATTCCTGAAGAACTACCATATTCTATGATATATCAGAATATAATTGATTGAATTAGGCGATACATGGCGGAAATCCATTGAATGAATGTAAATTGAAGTAGTTCTGCAGAAAATTGCAAGTTGTAGTTCTGGAGGGTGCTCATCACTATAGTAAGATTTCCTTATATCCTATTCCACCTTGATCCCATCTCGTATTCCTTCCTTTCTTGAGGTGTACGGTACATTGATTAACCGTGAGAAAGTGGCGAGTCTTCCTTCCTTTCCTCCATTTTAAGATAATATGTCAGAATGTTCTAAAATGTTGTAGAATTCTCTCGAACACTCTCTCACATATTTTAAAAATATTTAAATAACAACTTTTAGTCGTTACTATATTTAAAAGCAGAGCCTTATTGACGGAGAGAGTATAGAATTATTCCATTGATTGTATCAGAACTTTTGTATTCTAGTACTTTTGCGTATACAAAGATACAGACAGACATAATTTCAAAAAAAAATAGGAGATTTCTTTTTTTTTCAAATAAATACCATCCATATTATTTATTATTAATATCTGTAATACATAGTTATCATTATGTCACAATATGTCATAGATTTTCATTTTCTTTTAAAATTATTTCTTCATTCACCATTTATGTAATTTACCATTTATTCCAGTATATTTCTGACAATTACCACTGTGCTAAGCGCCATTAGTCCTCATTATCCATGTTCTACCGACCGGAAAGGGCGGAGTCGTTCAACGCGTGACTTCCGCGACATGGTAGTGATGGTAATCGTTACATGTCGACATGTTCGACCATGTCCATTTCACATATGATGGACAACCTGAGATCAGTGTTAGATAAATTGATTCAGTTTAGATTTCATAGTGCCGGAACTGGCGATATTTGTAACGATCGTTAAACGATAATGATGCTAATTAATATTTCACGAATTTGCGAAATTGGACGATAACTTGTATGATAAATATGACAATAATAACCCCGTATATATATACATACATCTCTTGGTGATCTCTTAGTCAGTTATTAAAATTGAAAAAGCTGTAAGTTTGTTAGTTTGAACGTATTCTTCTCAGATACTGGGATTCTAAAAGAAAATTGTTTAAGATCGCTTATATTAGCGAACCAAACAAAATTTGGTATCAGTATTCACTGCAAACACTGTTGTCATAATAACTGATGATTATCCCATCAGTTATTATGATACAAAAGTTATTATTGATGTGAATGCATGCATGAATGTTGACATGATGAATAGACATGATATCCACACTAGCACACTGGTGATCCATCATAAAAGTTGGACATATCAAAGTTGCTTACCCTCAGCAGCAATAACTGAGAGCATTTGAGGTCATATTTATAATCAAAACGGATCACAAGATTAAATAACATTTTATTCGCGCTAATTTCCTACCGATACACGATTCGCAGCCGATACGGAAATGTGTGTCAAACGAATCAGTGCATGCCATATTAGGCGGTGTTGATCCATTGATAAGTGTTATAATGGCCTGAAACTGTTGATTTGCAAGTAGGTGTATTTAAAAAAATATGTATATGTATTTCGTTACATCATGACGATTTCCTGAATAAGTAACGAGGTGTTCTCGAAAACAAGTTTATACAATGTCATCATCAAGGTATTATATTCTTCAACTGCGGGGAAGAAATGTCACCTTTTAAAAGAAAATATTAAAATTATTTATGAAATGGAAAAGAAATTACTGTATTTGACATTTTTATAAATAACTTCGTCTTGCAAGAAATGCATTCTGTTTTTTTTCCCTCCCCATCGCCATTGAACCGGCCACTGGTACCACTTCCTTGACATCCATGGCCAGCCCGGCTAGAAATGAAATTTTGCGTTGCGGTGATTTTTTGTTTTTGGTTATGGTGGCAAGCAGCAATCCTGATGGTAAGCATGCCGCTTATGGACCTTTGCAATATCAAAGATACAGAAGTACTCTTTTGCTCACGTTGAATGAAGCGTAACAGCACAATAGCACTGCCGCTTGATGTTTGGTACTAACCCGAACGACCAGCCCGCGGCTGTGGATAGAAAACTGTCAACAGTGTGGATCTACCACTACCATGTAGTAAACGAAAATTGCTTACTGCACTTAAGTTTTAAACAATTTTTCGTTCGCTTTTCATCTTTACCTTGCCATCTATTAGATATATGCATATCTGTAAAGAAATACAAATTGGAACAATTTGAAAACATTATATTTAGTTTTCCGTGTGGTGACGGAGTTAGAATAAAATTCACCATCATCTATCTTACCCGTGGGTGATCGTAAGAGACTACTTGGGATATAAAACTCATATAACAGTTATGCATGAGAAGGAAAACTCGAAACAAAACTCTATACCAACTAGTGTGGTATAGTAGGTTAATATCCTTCCCATTTGGGAGAGGGTCGGGCCCAATAATGGGACATATATATACAGAGGTGGGCGTATTAAGAGACAAACTTAAAAATTCAGCATTGATATGTCCAGAAGTTTTTAAATAACTTAGCCGAAGATTTAATGAACACTTTTCTAAATTACCAAATTTAAAAACCTCTCAAATAATTGTCACATGTTTATGCTCTGATATTAATCAAATATTACATTAAATATGTAGAGATAAATATATGATAATTTATGTGCAAATAAGTACATAATTTTAAAGTCACAAGTTCGAACGGTGACATTCAAATTAAGCTCGCATAACTTCGAATGTTAGGAAGGGCGTGTCTTTATTTCATCTCGAACTTACTTGCCGGGAACACGACCTTGATTGAAATTCGTCAACTCTTGATTATAGCCTTCAATATTTTGAATTTAAAAGTTCTTAGGGACCTTTATATTATTTTCGACAGCGAGGAAAAGATGGATCCCATTTTTCTATCACTTTATCATCTCTCTGAATTCGTATTATTCTTTATTTGTAATTTATTAGATGATTGATTATCCCCTCACGTGGAGGTAGGGGACAATAGCTTAATAACTTGAGAAACGAAATTTTTCACTTTGTCAGGAATGCCCACTCTTTTTCTTCTTAAACTTATAACTCCGAAATTGGATATATTTATGTATTATATATAAATTTATTAAACTAACACGCACGCACACACGTGAATATATAAATAAAAGGGGCCATTGCTACTTACATTACTAGTACATACGTAAATCTACTATTTATTTTAGAGTTCAGACCCCTATCAAGTAAATGCTGAGACCCTGGATTGCTAAAATATAGACCCATGCTTAATTTAGAGTCCAAATATTCCACATGTGGCATAATCATATAAATTAAATTATAGTTATTGTCAACTAATTTAGTTAGAAAATGTTATTTATGGAGATTAAATGTGGATGAATAAAAAAACATTATAAAGAAAATAATATTTTATAATAAAAAAATTACCTAGCTGGCAAATTTACATGTTCTTTATGGTTACAGAGTAAGAATATAATTCGCTACCCCCTATTTTGCCCGTGGGTGATCGTAAAAGACGAGTAAGTCGTTATAATATATCATATCACTATACGTGAAATGAAAAACTCGAAATAAAACTCTACGTCAACAAGTCTGACCAGCGTGGTGTAGCAGGTCAAATTCTCTCCCATTATGGAGGAAGCTTCAGCCCAGCAGTGGGATGTACATGACGTAATAAAATATATTACATCTGTTATAATATTAGGTATATGTATATGTGTAGGCATGTCGTGCGTTAACAAACACCTAATATTTACACCTCAAAGTGCTAATTTTATAATAGATATACGAAATATATATTATTCACGAGATATGAATAATAAATTCTTGTGGTCCGTTAATATTTAAGATATACTTATGTTGACAAATCTTTTGTATTCTAATCAGAATGAATATAAACAGAGTTTAGCTAATTATATCTTTATATTGCAGAATTGTTATAATAGTTAAAATACCATAATAAGTACTGTGTAATGAGGTCGATTCTCATACAGTTTTGTGCGATACATAAATAGATTTTCGGTATCCTAATGATAAAACATTTTACACTAACTTTAAGCGATTGAGATAAGATAAGCTGTGAATGAATATTACGACTTGTATACTTTGTGGCTTGGCGTGGAAGGCTTATGCTGTGTGGTAGCGGCTATGAATACTGACAACCCTTACTTTGCTCGCGGATGTTGTAAACGACAACTAAGAGCTATTGACCTGGACCAATTGGAATTGGTGGACCTGATGCTGTTTGGTCAACAATTACATTCTTAAGGAGGGTTGCTCAATAGAACATCGATAAGCTGATGATTGTATGATGGAAAGGCAATGCCATAGAATAATTCTAGACTTTTAAATTGTTATGGAGAATTTCTTAAAACAGTAATAATATACTATATTCAGTACCTATGTAAAATTCCTTAGCTTACTCTATGGTGGTGGCAACAAATACTACCAACCTTTACATGAGACAACTAAAAGGTGACTAAAAGTTTTACATTATCTTGAGTCAACCACTTTTAATGCCGTCTGGTAAACAATTACATTCCCAAGAAATATAAAATTAAGATACAACAATGAAAGAATATATGAATATCATGAAATACCTGTCAAACCAGTAATCACACGTTTGGCTTCACTACAGTCCGTTAAAAAGTTAAGTTTGACATAATCAACACAAATAACATAATAAAGTTATAACATAAATAATGTGTTCTCAAAACCTATTCGTTGGTTGGCCCCTTACTTAATGAAGATGGTACGTAACTCTTACTTATATAATTTAAATAATTGTTTAAAGATGATTACGTCTGCGGTATGATGGCTAATTGTGTTCTGACGTCAACTTTATTATGTATTCTAATATTAATACCTGGATGACCGAATACAGCTTGGTATTTTCTTTTTAGTATTTTATTGGATAATATATTGTAAATAAAAATAATGGATAAAACTATTTGGATTAGATTGTTTGTTTTTCTAATTGAACTATGGCTGTTTTCAATGACAGCAGCCAAATTTGCCTTTAATAATTTTCATCCCATGAATTAATATATTTTTATAAAAACACCGACAAAACGAATTTTTCTATAAATCAAACGTAGCTTGATAGATCTATTGCTCCAGAAACCTCTTACATAATAAATTTCATGCTACCGTTGCTGAGATTCTGAAAATATAGAAATATACATTTTTTTTTGTTTATTTAGAAAATATTTAGCATAAAGGATGCGAAAACGCTAATATGTTAAAAAATGTGGATAATCATTTTTAATCTTTATGCTATTATTACAGATATTGAATGAAACTATTTGACGGTTTTATCGTGGTTCCTGACGTTTTGCACGCTTTTAAGCGTTCACGGTCACGGGAGGACTAAAAGTAAAATATAAACGCTTTAAAATCCGTAAAAATAGGGCTTATTTAAAAATGCGGTTGTTATGAAAACAACTATAACATTTAATTAATGTTTCGCATAAATATTATACATAGAAATAATACATTTATATTTATAATAGATTACGTTACTAAAGAAAATTAATCAATAAAGCAGTAACCTCGAGGGCCAGATGTCGCGGCTCCAATTGCACAATTTTTTTTGTGCGATTCGTAAATGGTTGTTCTGAGTTTGAATGTAATTTATATCCCTTAATATATAGTCCCTACTAATTCAATTTATTCTTTAGTAGTTCTTGATACCTAAGTTTTAGCTACCACCTAAAGCAAACTAAATGACACATAACATCAATTAATTATTGATTGATTTTTCAATCCATTCAGATTTAACTTTGATGTGTAAATTGCCTAAAATTTGTTGTTAACAAGCATTATTCTCACTATTCCGGTCAGTTAGGTAATTCAATTAATTCTAAGTATGTTTCCTTAGCATGTCATAATATTTCTATGAAGCAACGTTTCCACTTAACCTAGATGGGCTTAATTCTGTGCCGTCTGAACTAATTCTTGGTCTGATAGCCCAGTGGCCTACTTAACCTGTGACAGCACATGTACCAGTATCGGTATTAATATAAGGGCCAGATAAATAACAGATAAACAATCTCATTGGTGTTGCAACTCGTGCGTCGGATCACGTAAAACTCGTCGTTGTAGAAAGTGGCGTGCGGATCGAGGCCGCGTGACTTGCGCACGCGTCAGTCTCCCGCTTATAGTCCAAGATCGGGCTGCACAATTATTATGTTCACATAGATTTAATCAAAATGTATTTTTAATGTATAATTATCAATGTTTTAATACATTTTATTGGGTAGCCATGTTTTCGATTAAAATAATATTAATAGAAATTCTCGTGAAAAATAATTTGATTTGTTATAATAAATTATATTCAATTCACTTTATGTATGTTAAAATATTTAATTACCATAGCAGACTTAGCCGCTTGGACCTTAGTTATAACAGTGAGCAATTTGCATTTTAACATACGCAGCCGTATTTCGTCGTACAGAGCAAAAATATTATATAACATAATTGCTAAAATTTATTTAAATAATAATTTCAGATAATTTTCTTTCGAGAATGTCAATTATTATTATTTTAATTAAATATACTAGCAGCTACTTTTTGATTAGCAAACTAGCGAAAATGTATTCCTGCATAAATTATATTTGGATTAAATCAACATAACAGTATTAATCTTGCAGCCGGATCTTGGACTATTAGCTTTAATTATAATATAATTTAGCGACTTGTTGACTGTAGGTATGTTTTTTACGACACCCATGGGCATGATAGGGGGTGGTGAATAGTATTCTTATTGCATCACCACACGGAACCTGCCGGTCATGCAATTATCTGATACCAAGTGTACATCTAGGTAGCCTACTGTAAAAATCTGGCCTATTAACTCCATTGCTCACCAAATAAAACGCAGGTCCAGTCAGTAATCGGTCACTGAAGAAAAGAATGCGTACCAGTGACCCACCCGTACGGCGTCGAGAGGTATGTTGTAGGGCGGGTCTACGGGGCCTTGCGCCGTTTTTCTTGTCGCCCCGGATGGATTAGCGGGGTTTGACGTACCGTAGCCCGCCGCCAAAAAAAAATTCAGTTATCAGCAGTCAAAATTTATCAGCATTATAAATCTACTACTGATAAATCACTAATTATTTCGAATTTTCTTTTAGTTATCGCTATGTGATGGCGGGTACGAATGTTACTAACTCTTATATTGTCCGTTGCTGTCGTAAAAGACTAATAAGAGCTTTATATCGTTACTGCGTCAATTTCTGAGGCTGTTTGATCAATAAGCATTGATATCAGATAGGCGGCTGGTCATTAAACTGTTGTCAAAATTTTTGCGATATGCACAATGGAAACAGAGCACATATTATATCGACCCCAAATAATTGCAGATAAGACCGGGATGATAATAATATTTGGAATTTCCCTATGATAGTGATGTTATCTATTTATTCAATAATCTTTTAATATAAACAAAATCAAATATCTATTTTTTCAAATTTTATTTCTTTCTTCACACACCTCGCATATTCAGTCCGGGCGACGCACAGCGTTTGATAGGACCAAAAAAAATACCCTCTGATGCTGATAGCTTTAATCGATCAAGGTATGCATTTATAATGCACGAGTAAAACACCCACGTGTCAAATTCAAATACTTTTTTTTATAAAAATTATTGAACTTTACGTGACCTTTAACTTTAAAAAAAAAAAATTAATTCTAAAAATATAAAAAGTAAAACACCCACGTGGGTGTTTTACTCGTGCATTTTGAATGCATACCTTGATCGATTAAAGCTATAAACAGCAGAGGGATTTTTTTTTGGTCCTATCAAACACTGTGCGACGGAAAAATACCCACCATGTTACCGTCCCATCGCTATTAGACCGATCATTTAAATCATGGTAGGACCACGCTGTTGACAATTTTCTGTCTACAGTCGCGGACCGGTCCGTCCAGGGTAGTACCACACTCTCGCAGAAGATCGACGTCTGAGTAATGGCAATGTGCTATTACGCTTCGTTCGGTGAGCGAGAGAGCCGGAAGCCCAACTTGGTGGGTTTGGGGGTTTTATTAGTAGGCTAGCGGCCTCAGCTATACTCTTGGTATTGCAAAGGTCCATGGGCGCCAGTGACACTTACCATCAGGTGTGCTGCTTGCTCGTTTGCCACCATAAGCAATAAGAAAAAAAAGGTCAGCCCGTCGGCCCCGCATACCCATACCCTAAAAGGAATGGGTGACCATTATGTTTATATTCAACTGATAATAAGTTATATAAATCATTAATTTAATACATAATATGTAACTATATACATATGTAAAGTAATATTCGCTCGATCACGTTCAGACATTATTTATTAGTACGTAACTTTAATTGCACGATAACCTCGCTCTTTATCGCATAGTTTTGTGAGGACACGTGTCAAACGTTACTAGAGTTCATAGCTTGCTACTATGAACTGTGTTTCTTCCTCTTAGAACTCATACGCCCCTCTGTTGAGTTTTAGCTTTCATCACAATATGAGGGATATTTATTTAATATCACGCTGGTCAAATGTGTTGGAAAAAGAATATATTTTTTATCAATCTATATCTAATATCCGTGTGGTGACGGAGTAAGAAAACAATTCACCAGCCCCTATCTTACACGTGGGTGATCGTAAGAGACCACTCAGGCATATAAAACGCATATAATATATATATATACAAGAAAAAGAAAACTCGAAACAAAACCTATACCAACATGTCTGACCAGCGTATAGTAGATCAATTTCTCTCTCATTGTAGAGGACGCTCGAGCCTAACATTGGGACGTATGAGTTGAGATGATGATGATGATGAGAAGTTTATCTTTCTTGCATAGCCGTTTTATGCAAATTATATCCCTTAGACGTCTTTTACGACACCCATGAATAAGAAATAAGGTGGTGAATAGTATTTTTACCGTCTCCGTTGATATACTGAAAATCTATATCGTTGGGATCATTTGTTTCTTCTTTTCTGATTTTGGTGAAGAATAATTAATTTGTGTAGTCTTTTTCCGCGGGCGTCGTATAAATAGGATATTATTGCAGTGTTGTTAGGTAAATAATTGCGTACTCAAGTTGTCATAATAAAATCGAATACAACCGGTTTGATGATTAACTTTTAAAATGTTTTTTTTATATATCTTAATATTTCTAATATATTCAAATTACAATTAAAGATTAGGGCTGAGGTGGATTCATGTCTTTTGACTTTCGTGGATGTGGTGTACCCACATCAATGCATCAGATCATGTACAGAATTTTCAAGGCTCATATCTATTAATTTAAAAAAAAAAATGATTTTTTTTTAAATCGAAATTTCATAAGTTATTAGGAATAAAGTGAAAAGTAAACATGGTTTTCATTAACTTCTTTAATATTTAATTATGAATATATATTATTTCATGAAGCGCAATGTTGCCAATTTTTTGGGTAAAGTTTATAGTAAATATTTAACTAGTCTGTAAAAAATCATTTAGTACACATAACGTCAACATAATGATTCCTGTAACATAATGAATGGTACATACAACGTCAACATAATGATTCCTGTCTTCTCAATGGACACTGTAATATTTTCGATAAATGCCAATGTAAAAATGAAACAGAAACTCAATGAAATCCGTAAAATCAGATTTATTCATATTACCTTTTTATATGAGATGAAACCAGAACAGATGTAAGAGTAACAATAGGTAATGATGTACTAGAGCAAGTGGATGAATTTGTATATCTTGGATGTGGATTTAGTCGAGATGGAAGGTACACCACTGATATAGAGCGAAGAGTGAATGCGGGCAATAGAGTGAAAGAAGCGTTGGGGCAACTTCTCGGCAGCCATCACCTCAGCCAGAAGGCACGTGTAACAATACATAACGCAGTGCTTGTCCCAACATTACTGTATGGAAGCGAGAGTTGGGTATACAGAAAAGAGTATGAAAGTAAAATTAATGCGGTCGAAATGCGATCTCTGCGGCAAATCTGTAGAGTTAGGCTGACCGACCGCATTCGTAACGACGACGTAAGAGAGGGAGTAGGTATGAAAGAGAGTATTGGTGTAAAGATGCGAAAGGGAATGCTCCGATGGTTCGGACATGTGGAAAGAATGCCGAACGAACGTCTGGTTAAGAAGATATACAATGCGAAAGTGGAAGGAGGTAGGTACCGAGGGAGACCGAGACTAACCTACCTAGACCAGATCGGTCATGTACTGAAGGAAGGTGGAGTCAAGAGTCTCCGAAACCGGCGAGCATGTATGAAGAGAATTATAAATGTTGAGGAAGCGAGTGAAGTATGCAGAGATAGAGTTCTCTGGCACTCTGTTCTCTCTGCCTACCCTGCAAGGGATATGGCGTGATGATATGTATGTATGTATGTATGTACCTTTTTATATTTAATAATAAAACCGAAATCAAACCAAACAGATATTATAACTAATAAAATATTGCCAGATCAAAAATAATTGACGTGCTTAAAAAAAATCTGGTGAAGTATGTGATCACCGATCATTAAATAAACTGTCTACTTTTTGTTTATGACTTCATAACTATATTTTTTTATTATAATATATGTAAATTCTTAGCAAAATAGGAGGTTTACATAAAATAATAGATTGCTATTATAATATGTTTTATATATTACTTGATTTTGCGCATAACTTCGAGCGTGAGATATTAAAAGAAGAAAGAAAGAGTCAGCGGTAGTATCACATTCTCATAAAAAATCTATGTCCCAATAGTAGCCATGTGCTACTGAGCTTTGCTCACTGTCGAGAGCCCAAAACTCTCCTTAAAGTAGGCAGTTCTCTATCAAAAACATAGTCTAGGTTCCGGTAGTCATCCCAAATGTTGATAAGAGGCACAATACGATATGCTAAGGGGCTACACGTCGTCCTTTTCGTCGTTTTGATAATGTTTAGGTGTGAGAAAATCATATCCTGTCTCAAAAAATGTAAACAACGATATGACTGTGCTCCTAGTTTTGCAGAAATCCCTGAATGGCATTCAGCACTTACCAGCAGATGGGCTATTCACTCGTTGCCCACTAAAGATAGGAAACAAAATAGGCCATTAATATGAGTACGTACATATATCTTACCAATGTGGCGATGGGATGAAGGAAGAGCAGTTGTACAAATTGTCTCTCCTAGAAAAGCTGGGAAAGAAATAGCATACATAATCTCACTGCTATTGCCAAATCGCCTGCCTAGCGTGGTGATTACAGCTCTAGATAATTCCTTTTTGAGGGAGACTTATGTCCAGAAATGGGCAGTAGAATGTTGAATGATAATGATGAGTACGTTTTACTATTGAAAGAAAAATGAAGTAGCTTTTTTTATGTGAGTGGAATGTTAAACAGCTTTATAATGTGGGTATTGCGCAGTGACCGCGCTAACATTATGTCACATTCTGCGTACTATTGACATATACTACTGTGTATATAATACGGTATATATACAGATCTCTACAACTTAGTACACATTAAAAAAAAAACTTCTTTTATAGTTTGCATTTGAAATAAAATTATGACACTGATGATTTTTTTTTTACATTATACATCTTAATATATATAAATTACGTGTTACGTTGTTTGTCCGCGATGGACTCATAAAGTACTTAACTGATTTTAACCAAATAAATTATATGTCTAATATTTGACAGTCAAAATCATATGTTATATCAAAAGAATTTTAAAAGATGGCGGAATCTGTTGACTGGATTCAGTAAGTATTTAATAGACGCTATGTTAAATGTATATGTAAACGCTTCATATAAGCTAAAATGTATTAGAATAAACAAAGTGTTACTGAAGCTAACCTAAGCCACAGCAACGCGTGGCCCAGTCTGCTAGTATATATATATATATATATATATATATATATATATATATATATATATATATATATATATATATATATATATATATATTAATTAATCATCTTTTCGTGTGGTGACGGAGTAAGAATACAATTCACCACCCCCTTTCTTGTGGGTGATCGTAAAAGACGACTAAGGGATCAGTGCAAGAGAAGGAAACCTTGAAATAAAACCCCTGTACCAATACGTCTGATCAGCGTGGTATGGTTGATTAATTCCTTTCCCAGTGTGAAGGAGGCTCGAACCCAGCAGTGGGCAACCCACGTGTATGGGCTGAAATGATGATGATGATATATTAAAGAGCAAAAATATTTTTTTTTATTTGAAAGAAAACTTTTTTTACAGATTCTATCGCGTTTATATTTGAATTTTAATTTTCCGACGTTTCGAACACTTTACATCATGGTCACGGGAGTTTTATTTCAAATTTGCAATATTTGCGTAAATATAAGAAATTAATGATTTCTATTTTTACGGATTCTATCACGGTGTTTTTGAATTTTGAATTTCTTTAAGTTTCGAACACTTTACAGCATTCATAGTTACGGGGGGACCTCCAGTGGTCCTAAGAATAGTTTTATTTATATGATTATATGATTTATATTATGTTTTCTATAGTTATATGGTTTTGTGTGTGTAGCTATGTGGTACCGGCTTCGAATACTACCAACCCTTGCTTTGCTCATGGATGTCGTAAAAGACTACTAAGAGCCTTATAATGACCTGGGCCAACTCCATCTGATGCCGTTTGGTCAACAATTACATTTCCAAAGAGGGTTGACGTCTGGCAGGCGGCCGGTCATAAAACTTTTACAATATGTACTATGAAAGATGAGTACATATTGTATCGCCCTCAAGTAATTGGGATAAGAGTAGGAGAATGATGAGGTATATGGTTTTGTTTCAAGTTTTCAAGTGTGCTCTGCATATTATAAACCCCGAGTCGACTTTTAAGATACCCAAACAATCCTTCCTTTCCTCCTTCCTTTAATCCTTTTAAGATACCCAAAGGGAATAATGGAATGTATTTTTCTTCGTCACTATAAGGTGGTAGGTTATTAGATTAATTTTCGACAAAATGTAAAATAACTAAACGGACGCATGTTATTCTTATAACATACTTTCTTCGTCTTAAAATATTTGGACGATTGGGCTTAGTTTGATATTTTCTTTTTAATATTTTGGCAAATATATTTAGATATTAAAAAATAATTCATAAAATAATGAACAAAAAGGCAACAAGAATAAAAGAGGGCATTTAATTAACCGGGGCTATCTGAATTAGGCTGCTCGATAACCCAACTGAGATATTTCTATTCTTTTTGATAGTGCACAAATTTACTTTCATATTCTAATCCTTATATTGCGTAGCGAAAATTAATAAATGTGCAATTAACGCAGATAAAATACACTCAATCTCAGAACAACACTTTGTCGATCGCACAAAGTATCATCCTGCGTGATAATCGAACCCCCGGCACTGGCACGGCAGGTCGGTATCTGAGCCAGTACGCCATCTGTGCAGTCGAAAATATAGACATATGCTACATACATATGCATATAAAAAATGCTCGTATTAGATTAGATTGTACTAAGATTATATCATCGTACTAGTTGTTAATTAAATGACAACATTAGTTAATATGCAGTGTACACGAGTCGTTAATGTTAGGCGGACACACTCCCGGCGCCGTCACGACGCCGCAATGGATGTTAATCAGATCGTGTTGATAGCTGCGCGCGTGACGACACGGCAGCGGCATGACGAATTGTCAATATGTAGGACGTTTGCTTCCTTAAAACTAACTGTACGTACATTTTGAGCATGACTTCAAATATATATACATATATGGTGTACATTTTTTTAAATTGACTGAACAGATGGCGACTTACTAAATTAAATGTCGCGGGTTCGATATTCCAATACAGGATAATACTTTGTGCCTCACCGAGCTCAGAGAATTGGTACCAATGGCATACCATTAAGCATGGTGACCGAAAGAGTATACGGTAGATTTATGGTGCCGCACACCCCGCTTGAATTACCTGGAAGGATTATTCGGGTTACAACCTGAAGGACACACAAAAGGACCACAACAAAGGATATTTTCTGTGAATTTATAATTTGTGTCCATTAATTATATGTTTGTAAAGTTTGCTATAATGCAAGAATTAATTCATACAGTGCAGGGTATTCACACATTTTATTTTTAACCCACCACCCCACGGGAGGAAAAGGTGACTAGTATCCCACTGTGGGCGAGGACTAACTAATCTAGTGTACGAGGGTTAAGTAATGGTCTATAGATAAGAGTATGGATTACAATATAAATTTTATGCGATTTGAAGACGATTTTTTTATTACGGAAATCAATGGAAAGCCTACAATTCTTAAAAAAAACTAGTTACGATCGGAAGTAATAAATAAAAAATATTAATATAATATTTATTTACTTCCCGCGCTTGACCTATATAAATGGAAAATAAAAACAACACATTTGAATTAAAGTGTGATATTGTAATTTAAATAAAATTTAAATTAAAAATTTAAATGTTAGTAAAAACATCAATTGTTATAAACCAGGAAATAAAAGCTAGTAATATTGTTATACAAATAAGTTAAAATTTATAATTAAATGAAAAAAAAATTGTATTGTCAATTAAAATTTTAATTTCAAATCGTTTTTGATGACGTTCATCATGATTTCAGCTCATATTCACCCCATTATTGGGTTCGAACCTCGTTCATAATAGGAGCAAAATTGACCTAGCATACCACCCTAATCAGACCTAATCAGAAAAAGTTTAGCACAGGATTTAATTCAAGTTTTCCTATTTCTTGCATAAATGTCTATTATCCGCATATCTTACAATATCAGCAACTTAGCTTGCGTGAATTACATACTATTATTTTGTTTGTATATCCATCTAGTACAGCTGCACTAATAACAATATTAACGTTAAAAATATGCATAAAACAATAATCACGATTTTTTTTATCATAGCAGCCGCTATGACCGCAGCGAAGGCGAAGAACGCTTGACTATATATACTGTATTTTATCGGTTTTTGCTAACATTTATAGGCACTTCTCCGCGCCTATCTATTTTCTCAATAAAAAACATATACAATAAGTTTTATTTGGAATCTAATTGTAAGTTTCTGAAATTAATGTAAAAACATATAAAGTAGCTATATAATAATATATAGATATATTTTAATATTAAAACCACAAACTACAAATGTATTTGTTTAATATTAGTAATAGTTATTTATTATTTGTTTTGTACCAAATTATTATTATGTAACTAAAAACATGGCCTAGCCGAGGCCGCGGGTGACTGGACCGGGGAATAGTCCGTCATCCGCAGAGAGGCTGACTGTGTGAGGGGACGCCCCGGCAGTTAGCTAGGGTGTCGACGGGGGATCGTACCCGAGAGGGTAACCCGCCGGGCTGGCCACGGATGGCAGGGAAGCGGTACCAGTGGCCAGCCCAATGGCGATGGGGAGTGAATACGGTGGGTGATGGGGCCACGCGCTGCCGTTCCGTCGCCCCGGACGGAACGGGCGACTTGTGTCCGGGCCATAGCCTAACCAAAAAAAATGTAACTAAAACCACCAGAATGCTTTTATTATAATTTTCGCTGAAAATGTGAAAATCCGAGTAAAGTTTAATATTATTCTAATTACAGTGTAATTGTCGACTTGAGTTGTAAATGGCTACCAAGTTCTAAAGACAATCTTCAAATTTATCTATTAGATCGTATAACATTCCTAAGTAAATATAAAACGCATTTTTTGAACTAAATAATTGTTTGCTATTTAAAAATATGAGGTTTTAAGTCGAATTATTTACACAAAGTAAATTACTTATGAGATATTGATCTTTAACATTTAACCTGCCTTGTTTTTATCGAATACAATCAATAATATTTTGTATAAAAATAATAACTTACATTACTTACCTCTTACTTAACTGCACAAATGGCGTAGTGGTTAAGATACTAGTGTGTCAGATTCCCACCCTTTTTTTTTTTGTTTTTATTGGTGGGCTATGGGTGCGTCTCGCCCCGCTGAATCGGTCCGGGGTGACGGAAAGGCGGCGCGTGACCCCGTAGACCCACCGTAAAACCTTCTCTCTTCGCCGTGCGAGCGGACCACCGGTACTCGATTTTAACTTCGGTGGCCTGTCAGATTCCCACCCAGGAAAATCCTTCTGTGATTCACAAATTGCTGTACTTCGATTCTAGGCGTAATTTGTGGTCGTCAAATTATATGTTTGTAAAGTTTGTCCCATTACAAGGATTATTTTCTTAGTTTCAAGTGTTATCTTTAAAAAGAAGAAACTTATATAAAACAAAAAATAATAAATTATATATTAATTAGTTAAAAATATAAGATTAATCGTATCTAAAAAATAGCCATGTTAAATTCTACCCCACCCACCAGTTCTATTTTTTTTTATTTGAATTTGGATTGACACGTGTTTGTTTAGATAATGCTACTGTATGAGTACGAACGTAGTCATTCGTTCGTTCGTTCGTCTGTATGACGGATGTTCACCATGATTCATGATACTGATTATTCTTAATTGGTGAGTCTTAAACGAATCAAAAGGTTAATGTTGTACGAACAGGGTAAAGTGCAAGGTTATGCCAATATAGAACGAAATAATATCTTTATAAGTTATCAGTTTTTTGTTTTTTTTTTTGGGTAAATTGTATCTTTTTGAAAAATAAATTTAAATATTAAAGAGTTGTGACGAAGTTTTGGGGTAATTCCAGATATAAATTACATACTGATGTACTATGAATATTTTTATATCTTATCGATAAAAAAGAATGTATTATTTAAATAATAAATAAATACACGTAATAGATGAAATAATGATAAAATATTGAATAATTAAAAATAGGGAAAATAACAAAAAGAGGCAAACTAAGGTTGAACAGGAGCTGTCTAGATTAAACGACTGCTCGACTTACCAACTGAGTTATTTTTATTGGAGGCAGTGCTAGTTCTATACAATTTTACATAAAAAAAATGAGTAAAAAAAGAATATTAAAAGTCTCTAAGATCATTTCAGATATTCTCAATGTTTGTCGTGTTCCGACCTGGTGGTAGTTTATTGGATTAATTTAAGTTTAAATTAACAATATTTAAACGCCCCTTTTGGGCTATATACATAATATATAATAAAAGATTTTGAATTTGGATTTGAGTTTCTTTCAAATAAAGCAAAAAAACGAGCAAAACTCCATCTTCGAGTACCTTCTACTATGAGGATTGACTGGTCCATCATTTTCAACACAGAGCTCATAGCAGAAACATTATTGAGTACCTTACTTAAACTTTTTTCAGCGCTCCTAAACTAACCTTCAGCGCAAAGTGAATTTTCTCCAGAACTACTCGTGGCACATCCCGACTAGAAAACAAGTATGGTTCAACCAGATCATGTATCTGGACCCGATCAGGATAGAATGAGGCATGCCGGATCCGGCAAACCCGATCAGGACCAGGTCTGGTCCTGATCAGGATAGCCTGATGTGAAATAACATCAAGTATGGTAAGGCATACCGGATCAGGACCAGATCAGGACCAAATAAGGATAGCCTGATGTGAAATATCATTAAGTATGGTAAGGCATACCGGATCAGGACCAGATCAGGACCAAATAAGGATAGCCTGATGTGAAATATCATTAAGTATGGTAAGGCATACCGGATCAGGACCAAATAAGGATAGCCTGATGTGTAATATCATCAAGTATGGTAAGGCATACCGGATCAGGACCCGATCAGGACAGAATGAGGCATGCCGGATCCGGCAAACCCTATCAGGACCAGGTCTGGTCCTGATCAGGATAGCCTGATGTGAAATAACATCAAGTATGGTAAGGCATACCGGATCAGGACCAGATCAGGACCAAATAAGGATAGCCTGATGTGAAATATCATTAAGTATGGTAAGGCATACCGGATCAGGACCAAATAAGGATAGCCTGATGTGTAATATCATCAAGTATGGTAAGGCATACCGGATCAGGACCCGATCAGGACAGAATGAGGCATGCCGGATCCGGCAAACCCTATCAGGACCAGGTCTGGTCCTGATCAGGATAGCCTGATGTGAAATAACATCAAGTATGGTAAGGCATACCGGATCAGGACCAGATCAGGACCAAATAAGGATAGCCTGATGTGAAATATTATCAAGGATATAGTAAGGCTTGTAGTATATCAGAACCAGAAACAGTTTTCGTAACACAAAAAAAATATCCATCAAAATTCAAAAAAGTCATATTTATGCATTATGCCACGGCGAAATTGTATTTGCATCATAGGATATTAATCTGAAATCTTTAATTAAGCATATGTATTTAATAATAATGTTTAATTAATAATATAAAAATAATTTATATTTGAAGTAAAAAACAAAAATAAATAATATATATGTATATATAAATGTACCTAACATTTGAAAACATAGATAGATAGAAATATTATATTGTAACAACCATTCTAACATTTAATGTTTTGGGTCATAATAAATAGATGGCGTTAGTAAAATGACGTCATTATTTGAATCGCGGTGTTAAGATTCTCCGAAGCGTAATAACATGGCCTAATATTAAATTAGTTGTTATCGAATCAGATTAAAACAAATCGATCATGTCATGAATGAGAAATTCAGGCGACATTTGCAGTCGTTAGCATCTGGTGGTTGCTCCATAATCGGAACGGCTCACTGGGACTCTCTATGATAAGAATATAGCACTGGCAACTGGAATGCAGTGGCATTCGATGCCTACGTCATATATTAATTTATATTTTTACCTATTAAACATGTTCTTTAAGATGTTCATGTTTTTTAAAAGGACCGGACTGGGCATACTCGTTTTGGATCAGGCAAGATATAAAACGCAGATGATTGATTTGGTTCCGATCAGTAAAATTTCATCCGGACCCGATCAGGAACGCCTGGTCTGGACCCGATCAGGAACGCCTGATCTGGACCCGATCAGGAATGCCTGATCTGGACCCGATAAGGTTTTCCTGATCGGGTCCAGATATATCTTCTGCGTTACATACCTTATCTGGTCCAGATCGGGCATGCCCGGTCCGGTCCTGCTAAGGAAGACGAAAAAATTTCTAGTCGGGATCTATTCAGATTCTAACTTCTTTGTATATAATTCTTAACTTCTACCATTTATGTTAGCTAGGCCTGATCTTTCTATCCACTCGTCTGGAGTAACAATAGAGTAGCATGATTCCAGTCAAGCGTTTGGTCTTTTGATTTTTTTTATTGCTATGGTGGCAAACGAATAAGCAGCATACCTAATGGTAAGTGGCTAAGTGCTACTGCCGCTCATTGAACTCTGCAATCTAAAGGGTATAATTAGGTCGCTGCCTACCAACCCAAAACCACCCAGAAAGTTAATCTTTTTTTTTGCAATGGACTATGGATGCGTCTCGCCCCGCCAAATCGGTCGGGTGACGGAGAAGGTGGCCCGCGACCCCATAGACCCACCATGCAAACTCCTCTCTTCGCCGTGCGAGCGAGCCACCGGTACCCAATCTTTGTCTTCGGTGGCCACTCAGAAAGTTGATCTACTGAATCTTTTAGGTATACCATTATTATAGGTATTCAAATTAAATGGTGCGTAATTTCCAGGTATGTTATTGAAATAATTTCCAATAGAACAGTTATCATTTACTAAGAATATCACGCTATTGCACTCGATATAAATACATTGGCAGTTAAATAGAACATTATCAGTGCAGTGAGTCAGTGAGCCGCATAACGTGTGAGCCACTACAGTTATTTTAATTGTTTTAACTTAATATGTAGCTGACAATAATACTCATCATCTTATTTGTAAAGATACTAAAATAATTATTACTCATGTTTACGCGAGTTATCGCATTTCTATTTTATTTCTAATTTGACGATGTTTCGAATGCTTCTCTTCATTCCATCCGTGACCGTGAAATGAAATACAAACGCAAGAAAATGCGTTAATAGTATATTATTTCTTCTTTCTATTTTGAATATTCATCCATCAGCCTATTAATGTCCATATTTGTATAATAGAAGTCCAACTTAAATCGGTCGTCTATATAGAGATTTATTTTAAATCGTCTATTATATTCAGTTAATATGTCATACATACTTACGTTTTCGTTCCACGTTAACCTGATAAAATCTTGACATAACTTATAAACTCTATATGTAAACTTTACCGGCGCATACGCATTCAACCGTAACAAAACGTTATCGCGTGCTCGCCGCCTTGTAACGTTTACATTGGAAATTACATTAGTAGAGCTAAAGCAGGACGTGCTTTTGTAACAGGATATGGATAACAAACCTTAATTGTTTCACAAGGTGCCCGCTCCGAGCGATGTTTGCTTAATTAATGACTGTGGTACTAAGCTAATTTCATTACTTCTATTCTACAGAATGATGGCTGCTCTAGTAGTTACCTCATGATCAGATTATACTTGTAGGATCTTGCATTATATTTATAAAATTAAAAAGGAAGATATCCTGTTTGAAAAGAACTATTTGTTCATGATCGCGGGAGGACAGTCCTCCGGTGAATATACCAATAGATAACCTAACAAATATATTTTGTTTTTTTTTTTTTAAATCCATAAATAACATAATTGTACTTTGTTCACAGGTAAGAACCAGTTCATTACCACAGGCAAAATATAGAGTCTGGTAAATTATTTCGACGATGACCTTACGTAGGTCGTACACGAAGGTCAGTGAACTTCATATCTATGCCTCGTAACGATAGCTATAAGTCTATAGAGAAATAGAAATTGCAATGTGGTGATAGTGAAATATGTATGTGGTAATACAAATAAGTACAACATCACCATTTATTTTTCGGTGGGAGCAGTAAAAACAGTTTCAGAGATCACCAGCGGAACTGTTCTTGAAGCCTTATAAAACCAACTGTGTTCGTTAATTCGTATACCAATGGTGATGAAAGGATTAACGCTCTTAGGGAGGCCTATGCCCAACAGTGGACATTGATAGACTTATGAGTGGATGGTGATTAATGATGACTGACGTTATTAGAGAAAGTTTTTTTTTTAATAATGCTGCTTCTAAATTAATGTTTAATTCTCCATTATGAAGATTATTTTCTACACTAATTACTAAAAATTAGTAAGCGTCTCATAATTAATGTTTATATTAAAAATTACATTTTAAAACTTACATTTCACCATACTGTTCGCTAGTTATTTATTTTAACTGTTGTAGGTAATACAACATAAAAATAACTTGCTGAAAAATAAATAACGCCATCTATTGGCAAACCCTAATTAACCCTCAATTTTAAAATCTATAGGAATTTAAATATATTACATAAATATCCTCTTACTTGTCTGTGGATGTCATAAAAGATGATTAAGGAATATAATCATCAGATAATATCTATGCAAGAGAAGAAAAACTTGAAATAAAACTATTTATGTTTACGGATTCTGTAGCGTTTGTATTTGATTTTGAATTTCCCGACGTTTCGAACACTTTACAACGTTCAGTAGAGTCAATTAAGTGAGAGGACACCACTGTGGAGGGAAGTCAAGCCAAACAGTGGGATGCAACTACTCATAGCAAAAATATTTTAAATACTTTACGACATCCATGTTTACGGGAGGAAAAATATAACGACATCGCTATTACATAGGTCTAAAAGTTTACTACATTTTTAAGTAATCCATTTCAACCCACATTTTTGTTGTTGTGTATCATTAATTTATTTACCTATTAATATTACCAAGTTGAGCCGGATTTCTTGAAATTTATAGTCGTTGCACCACTCTTATGAGTTACTTGCTTTATGTTTTATGAACTTTCTCAATAAACGGGCTAATTAACGTTAAAACGATTGTACAATCGAACTATAACTAATGGATTACGGTGAATAACAAAAGAAAATGTGTGGGTGTCCGTTTCTACGTCCCCTTTAGCTACTAAACAACTCAACTACTTTTGATAAATGATACATCATTCTATTCATTTTGATGGTGTAAACCATTGGGTACATAAAATTCCAAGAAATCAAACCACCAAAATAACAGTGAGTTTAATATGAGATTTGAAAAACAATGTTTTTCAAGACCCTTCGACAAGAATATCAAAATAAATTACTTTTAAAGCCCTTCATCATCAATCAATCATATATGGATTTTACCCCGAAGCATTATTTTTATATTTAGCTATTTTATGAGATTCAACATGATCATTATCTGAGCTGATATACTTCCCCCTTCCATCTGGGGTTGAGCCTCCAATAGAAGGGAAGGGAAGTTGATCTTCTATACGATGCTGGTTTTCGTATAGGGTTTTAGGTATAGATATTATATGTTTACCCCTTAGTCACCTTTTGTGACACCACAGGTAAGATAAGGAGTCATAAATTGTATTCTTACTTACAAATTAACACAATTTATTTGTCCATATACTCTCTCTCGTATACATTCTGTGTGCTAATTTGCTAATTCACAACACGAGAATTGTTAAATGAATTTTAATGATTAATTACGTAATTATAATTTAGACCTTGGATTATAATATAAAATATATGTAGATTGCGTGGAATTGATGATGTGGCTACGAATCAGAGGTCTTTGTTGATTAGAAATTAGGTAGACGGGCTCACTACATAGATTACGGTGACCATTTGTTAATCAAAGTAAAATGCAGATCGTAAATGAAGCGTCAAGAAATCTATTGCATATAATAAATTTGTAACTGGCTGTGTAGTATAGATATTGAAGCATTCATATCCAGGATGTTTAAAAAACAACATATACCGAAAAAATAGAGTATTTATTAGTGTGTTTCTCTGCATATCACGTATAAGCTATTCTATGGAATTTAATGCAGTTTTCACCGATTCATTTTTAAAAATCTAACTTAAATCTAGATTATTTATAAAAACTTGATTACGAGCGAAAAATGATTGTCATAAGTGGGATTCGAACCTACACCTGTTGGAAATCTGTTCCAAGCATGATTGGATTTTCAATAAGGTTGGAATCCCACTTGTGACCAACATTTTTCGCTCATAATCAAGTTTTTATAAATAATCAAGCATATTAAATGCTAAATTTCAGTAATTTAAATCTTGGTGTTATGAAAGTTAAAAAATAACAATAAATTTCAATATGATAAATATTTAAGTAATCAAGGATTATTTTCATAGCGGGCAGAAGTTTATATGGAGACACTGTATTTTTAGCCTACCACCGCAATAATTTTTCATGGTAGTTACTGAAGAAATGCTACTAAAACGACATGTTAATTTTGATCAATCGCATATTTAAACTTACCTGATTTCCAAACAATGAAACAATACATGACAAGTGCATAGGAATAATAATATTAAGGCGAACTAACCACCCGCTTTGGTATGTATGAATGGACGATATACTACACAATCCAATATGAAACTTATTACAATATGATAAAGTAGTTATTTTATTAGCAACAATTGTAACTACAGCACTAACACATATTAAAAGAAAACCTATCTTAATAATATTGTTATAAAGTTTCATATTCATTGATCAATTTTGTTAATCTAAATTCCTAGATGAGACGAAACTTCTAAAAATATATCTTAAGATATAAGTGTTAAGTTTTATTTTCATTGTGAAATATTTGTGTGCTAAGTTGCTTGCGTGGTCATTGTACCCTTATATGGCACGCGATATATAAGATCCATAGGGCCTTATTAGGCGGACTGCACGCGAGTTAGATACTTTATTGTTTAATAAACTGAGCCAATGTTATATTTATTGCCATGTTAGTAAAGGTTTGATGGTATATGGACTAGATTTAAAATGTTTTTGGTCATTTTTCTTATTTTATGATTTTGTAGAGGTACTAGGATCAATTGGAGTGTTAAAGGTTTCACAGTTTGTTGATCTGTGGTACCACGCTGGTCAAACAGATTGGTATAGTTTTTAATTCTGATTTTTTTCTTCTCTAACAATGATCTTCTTGCATTTTAGTCATGTTTTACAATCACCCTGTTGAGAAAGATTCAAGGAAGATTCAGAGAAGATGGTAGGGCCACATTGTTGACGGTTTTCTGTCTGCAGCCGCGTGCCGGCCCGTCCAGGGTAGTACTATACACTCGTAGACTATCGAGGTCAAAGCAATGGCAATATGCTGTTGTTTGTTCGGTGAATGAGAGAACAGGCAATACAACTTTTTGGGTAGGTTTGAGTTGATAGGCAGCGACCTAGCTGTACCGTTGGTATTACAAAGGTCCATGAGTGACAGTATCACTTACCATCAGGTGTGCTGCTAGCTCGTTTACCATCATAAACATTAATTAAAAAAGAAATCTGCACAGTTCGTGTATTAATTAAGATACCGAACTATCATACCAGTGTCGTGAGTTCGATTCGCATGAAGAATAATACTTTATACAATCCACAAATGGTGTTCCAAACCTGAATATAATTTGTGTCCATTAATTATATATTTATAAAGTCTCCCGCAAGACAAGGATTACTTCCTTAGTGCAGGGTGCAGCTGGGTGTTGCCGTTTTTTAAAAAAAAAATATTCTTTGTGTGTCCATACGGAAGATTATCCTGCACGTTACGGTTTTAAAAATATATGTATTGTTGTATCAATATGCTAATATGTAAAAAGTCATTGACATTAGCACGTCGCATAGCAGAGCGCGAGCGGGCACGTCTACGTGTGGGTGTGGGAGAACGGTTTTGTAACACAATATAACGTGCTTTACATTAACAGCGATTAGCCGCCGGCTACATACCGTATATGAAAGAATTAATACATTATATATAAACCTATTAATTATGATGTAATATATTAGAACTTATGGTTATAGTTGTGGGTGTGTTTTTTATTTATATACGGCTGCATATGTAATGAAATTTCAGTTAGATAAATAAAACAGCTCTCATCGTAGCTAAAATATTTCGCTCTCTATTATACATCAAACTATTTCGATTATACAGATGGCGTAATAGTTAAGATACCGACCTACCGTGCCAGTATTGCAGGTTTAATTTCTACGTAGGAAATACTTTGTGCTATACATTAATTGTTGTTTTATGTCTGCGTGTAATTTGTGTCCAGTAATTACATGTTTGTAAAGTCCCCCTCAATATAATAAAAAATATTTCCTTAGCGCTAGCTGAGTGTTGTTTTAAAAAAAAAGTAACGAAATTTCATTAGATAAATAAACAGCTCTACAGCAGTAGGTACATTTACTTAAAATATTTCGCTTTTATATTCTTATATTAATATTAAAGTTTATGAGAAGTCATCATCATTCTCCTACTCTTATCGCAATTACTTGGGGTCGGCGCAATATCTACGGTTCTTCCATCATACATATTGCAGAAGTTTTGACAATCGTTTTATTATTAGGGTCCTACCATACATCAACTCTTCTTGGGAATTTAACTGTTGACCAAACAACATCAGCTAGAGTCGACCTAGGTCGCTGTAAAGCCCTTAGTCGTCTTTTATAACATTCGAGCGAACGAACAAAGAAAGGGTTGGTGGTATTCGTAGCCGCTATCAGACAGTAATTTTAACGAGATTTGCCAAATATTCGCCCTGCAACGTACTCTCACTTACAGAAATGTAGAATCGTTAGCTGCATCATTTGAATCTATAGTAAGAAGGAAATTTAATAATCTATTTTTTATCTATCTATTATTACTGGGTTGCCAATCGAAAAAGATACAGAAAAATATATACAATACAAAATAATGACTAACGATATCTACGAGCAAATTAAGGATTGGTAGTATTCGTAGTTCGTAGCCATCTATCAGTAAACTGTTGGACATAGGCCTCCCCATGAGAATGCCATTCAAAACGTTCCGACGGATGCAGGTAGCAACCTGCATCAACAGGGACCTGTGACCTTCATAATGTTCTTAGCCACCATACAGAAAATACAATTTATACGACAGAAACAATTATATTATAATAATTCGTTTGTGTAATCTATACGTGTGGTGACGGAGTAAGAATACAATTCACCACTCCCTACCTTATCTGTGAGTGATCGTAAGAGACGACTAAGAGATACAAAACGCATATAACATATATAAAAGAAAAGGAACCTCGATACCAAACCCTATACCAACATGTCTGACCAACGTGGTATAATAGATTAATTTCCCTTTTAGAGTGGCGGAGCCTAACAGTGGGACATACATATATAAGCTGAGATGATGAATAATATAATATGTTTAGTAGAAGTACAATAATGAGCTTTGCTAACGCGTGCTGGCTTCGTGAGATTCAATAAAGTTTTCATACTGTAAGATATAAGTATAGTTAATTGTGCGGTGTACTACGGGTACATACATGATTACTTACATTCATATGTAGGTAGTTCAGAATCAATGTTCGTTAGCTCACAAACGAAACAAACGTATTTGATTAGTTTTGTTCTTTAATTTAATAATCCAACTTGATCAAGACTTTTCTTAATTGTGATTAAAGAATATCTGTAGATTATTTTACCTTTTTATAAGTCTCTTTCTATTGAAACCGTTTTTAATTATTTTTTTTGGCATATTAATTTTGAAACGTTTTAAACATATTCAATAAATATTTTATTAACAAAATTATGATCATAAGCCCGAGGTGCTTTATACTAAAGATTATAAAAATACTAATTTTGTTTTAATCTTTAACAATCAGCCTAGAATTCTATTGCTAGACAATAAACTTAGAAAAACAAGCCTTTTTTTGTTTGTTTTAAAATATCTAAAAAAGTGTTCTTACACAAAACCTAAGTTTGTTTACAAAGGAAATAATATACATAAAATAATAATAATTGTTATTGCTGGTTCAACTAAGTAAATATGTAAGGTTGAATAGTGAGTTTTTTTTTTGCATATTTTTTATTAGTTTCTACTACACAGCTAAGAGATTGGTATGTTTTTAAATCTTGAATGTGATAATATTAAAAAAACTTTTATTTATGTGGCAATTGTTTCCGGATTATTTGCTATCAATTTATAACGATTGCATTTTAATATTTCATCTGTTTCTAAATATAAAAGTTCTTTTTTATAAAAAATATTTTTTGTTTTTAACTATTTATTATTAAACATTAAATTTATGGTAGGTAATTACTTTACTACAGGGGTAAGGACCAATTTACCGATTCGAATGTCACAGGTTCGATACAAACGTTAAACAATACTTTGAGCGATTCATACATTGTTACCCTGAGTCTGGGTGTAATTTGTATCCATATAGAATATATTGTTCCTATAGACCCCACGATACAAGCTTTCCTTAACAGGTTGTTGCATATATAAAAAAAGTATCGAAGGTCTGGTACATTCTGCCGGGCGGGCCACTGAAGACAAAGACCGGGTTCCGATGGCGAAGAGAGGTACATGTAGGACGGGTCTATGGGGTCGCGCGTCGCTTCTCCTGTCGCCTCGGACGGATTTAGCGGAGTGTGACCACTCCATAGCCCGCCGCCAAAAAAAAAAGGAAAGAAGAAAAAAGATCTCGTACATTAGTTTGTCTTTATAAAATTAATTTGATTTTCCTTTTACTTGTAGCTATTTACTAATTTTATAATGACTACGTAAGTTTATGTAAATTTATAATGTTTAATAGGATTTGCCAACAGATGGCCACATTTATTATAACGGAATGTTATTTTATATTACCAACCACAGTGAAAGTAAACGAATTACCATCTGGTTACGTGTTGAAATGTAAGTTTTAAATTGTATATTTTTACTGAAAACATTTATTAAGATATATTTACTTATATTTTATTTTACCTACTGTGTGGTTGCGGTTAAGAATACTATCAACCCTTACTTTGCTCGTGGATGTCGTAAAAGAGAACTAAGAGCCTTATGATAACCTGGGCCAACTCCATCTGATGCTGTCTGGTCAACAATTACATTCCCAATGACGGTTGACTATTGTCAATAACTTTTACAGTATGTACTATGAACGAAGAGTACATATTGTATCAACCGCAAGTAATTGGGATAACAGTAGGAGAATGATAATGATTATTTACTTATATTTTATCCTTATAACGCGAAACAATCTAGAAAATGGTCTATCAAACATTAATATGCATTATTATGGAAGTAATTGGAAGAAAAAAATACAATAAATATAACTTTTAAAAATATAACAGTAATGTTATTATTCATAGCTCATATTTATTGAACACAATTATAACTGACAATGCAGTTTGTCTGCATGGCGGCGGCGGCGTATCGATTAAATGTTGACATAATATCTATGTCACTGTGTCGGCTTTACAACACAGTTACGGTGATATACAACGCTGAATTATTTTAAGCAATAATTTAAAAAACAAGTCATTATACCTCATCATCTTAGCTTATATACATCCCACTGTTAAATTAAAGTCTCCTATTCGATAGGAGGGCAATTGATCTATACTATGCTGATTAGATGGATTGGTAAAGGGTTTTACTTCGAGTTTTCCTTTTTTTTAGTCAGCTTTCGGCAATGAAAGCTGGCTGGCCACGGAGATCAAGGAAACAGTACCAGTGGCCGACCCAATAGTGATGGGGAGGGAATACGGAGGGTTACGGGGCTACGCGCCGTCCTCGCGTCGCACCGAACGGAATGGAGGGTGGCTAGACTAAGGCCAGCCAAAAAAAATAAGTCAACTATCATTAAACCCATAGGCAAGTAAATGTATATATTAGTGTCCCGTCATTACATAAGGAATACGAGATTAGTGAATGTTTAAGTGTTTCAGTGTTTGTTCTTGCTTGCACGTGGGAACCGTAGGAATTGGCTAAGTCCTAAGAGAGTCAATAGGAGTCATCTCCAATGAAACGTATAACCTGGGACGCGATCGCAACCTTCTGCGAGGCAGTAGTCTCGCGGAAGGAGGCGGCGGGGCGCGTGCGCGAGGAGCGTCTCCTCGACGACGCGAGCCGCCGCCGGCGACTGGGGCGGCGCAGGCGCGTTTACCTGCGCCTGATGCCGCCGTAGCCGAGACCGCGGGTGACGGGGAATTAGTCCGTCACCTGCCGAGAGGTCGACCGCATGCGGAAAGACCGACATCCTACCTGAGGGGACGTCGGTCGAGGAGAGGGTACTCCTCAGGGGTATTCCGTCGGGCCGACCACTGACGTCAAGTCACTCTGCTCCGGTGGTCGGCCCAACGATGAAGGCGACGTCACCAGTGGTGCGAGGAGTGCGCCGACCGTAATCCACCCCAAAAAAAAAACAAAAAAAAAAGGAAACGTATAATATCTCACTGTGATCGCCAAATCGTTTGCAACGCTGCTGTTGGGGCGCTGTTCAAATTTCGGATGGCAAAAGACTGAATGAAGATAGAATCTAATCACGTGTGAAAATCTTTCACTTGTATTGTGTCTTGTCTAAAGACGATAAAAAAATCCCTGTACCTGTATAAGCTAACTCTGTAAATATATATCTTCTCTCTTTATCCGACCATATATTATTTTGGGATGGTAATTTGGTATAGCCTCCATAATTCCTTGCGGTGAATAATACGCACGTTTCGTCTTGTTTGATTGAGGATGAGAATAATATCCACTCGTTCTTATTTGATGTCACTCAACCTAGTTTTTTTTTAAATAGAAGTTAATTTGATGTGTTGGACTTAAATTTGCTATTATTTCTCTGTCAGGTGATATATTAAGAATATAATAAATAAATTATACTTTACAAACTTAAAAATTTAAGATATATCGCCGGCTTTAACTTGGATAACGTAAAAACCACCTATAGAAGTATCAGGACTAAAACGCATGAAAAACTTATAATTCTAATTACGATGAGGTCTGCTCGTGTCGGGTTCCTTCTTTTGCCTTAATTTAGACTATCCAATTTTATTAGTAATAGGACCACGCTGTTGACAGATCCCTGTCTACAGCCGCGAGCCGGTCCGTCTGGGGTAGTACCACACTAAGCAGATGATCGACGTCTCAATAATGGTTATGTGCTATTGCGCTCCGTTCGGTGAGTGAGAAGAGCCGGAAGCCCAACTGGTTGGGTTTGAGGTTTGTATTGGTAGGCAGCGGCCTGGCTATATTCTTGGTATTGCAGAGGTCCATGAGCGGCAATGACACTGACGATCAGGTGTGTTGCTTGCTCGTTTGCCACCATAAGCCATAAAAATCCGCACCAAGAAACTAACTCAAATTTAATGCTACTATCCCAAGCAATATCCTAGCTATACCATTGATATTACAAAAGTGGATGAACAGCAGTACTTACCACTAGATGGCAAATAAAAAGCTATAAAAAATAAAGAAAAAAAATTTAATTTTAATTAAGTAAATTTCAGTAACGTTGATTTAAATTTTTACTAGCCGCAGAAAGGTTGGCATTTAAAAAACGACTTAACAAAACATTCGTTTTTCACACTTGCTTACTTCCTATAAAAAAAAGCGTCTGTATAAATATTATGTATATATTCATCGTCAAAGGTACGTTTAGGCACTTTCCACGCACTTACGTATTAAATATGTAGGTATAAAGTATTAACAGTTCAGAGAACTTTTAAACATAAATAAATCAGTTAGCGATCACCGTTTTACAAGTTTTCACGACCTCAATACTTGCTAAAGCGTTTTAGTTTAAACTATTATATTATAACGTGTTGTTTGATTTTGTACTTTAATTTCTATTTTATATTCTTTATTGCTTACTTGATATAAGTAGATATATGAATATTAAACTTCTTATTAACGTTACTCGTTTCGTAAAACGTATAAATAAAAGAGCATTCTCTCTTCTTTGAGGTAAAATTAATACAATTCATTGTCACTTTATTCCCGAATGCGTTTTACAAAATGACTAAAGTGATCTAAGTAAATGGAAAAAATAATAATTATTATTATTTATTTACATCTCACAAGGAATTTTATTACAAATTATATGTGTAATTTAACAACAGCCGTTCGAAGTCCTCGTGAGAGTCTGGAGGCTATACTAGGTCGAGATTTGTCCTACAGAATTTCAGACACTCTCAAAATACAAGGGACCAGAAGAAATCGAAATGCCAATCCTTCTCTCCACAATGACATGATCTACACTACCGTCCAAAAGTTTGGAAGCAGCAAGGTAAAATCGAATAAAACCAAACTAAGTCATTTAAATTTAAATGTATTGATAAAAAAATAAAGAACAAACAGAAACTAACTTAAACAAAATAAAAAAATAATATACAATGGTAAATTAGATTAAATTTTAGCTTCATCAAAGTGTCCACCTTTCTCCTTTATAATCTTCTCACATATTCTGGGCATTCTATTAATCAATTTTTTAAAATAATCTTTATCTAATTTGTTCCATTCGTTCTCTAATAGCTGCCACAAATGTTCTGAGCTCGTAGGACAACGACTTTTCACCCTCCTGTCAAGTTCATCCCAAACAAGTTCAATGGGAGAAAGATCAGGGGATTGAGATGGCCATTGCATGATGTTTAAAATGTTTTCAGCTTTTTTCTTGTTTAAAAAGTTCTGGCACAATTTAGACGAATGCTTAGGATCATTATCCTGTTGAAAAATGAATCCAGAACCAATGAGACTTAGTCCACTGGGTATGGCAGAATCTTGGAGAATTTTTAAATAGCCTTCCTTGTTTAATTTTCCGGTTATCCTCACAAGATTGCCGGGTTTACTGTTGCCAAAACACCCCCAAACCATGACATTACCACCACCATGTTTGATGGTAGGCACTGTACATGCCTCTGAAGCCCTCTCTTCTTTTGACCGGCGTACAAAGACACGTCTATTGGATCCGAAAATCTGAAATTTTGATTCGTCACTCCAAAGGACATTTTCCCATTGTTCTATAGTCCAGTTTTTATGCGCTTTTGCCCATTCTAGTCTATTTTTCTTATGTCGATTTGTTAGTTTGGGTTTTTTAGCAGCAACACATCCTCTTAATCCCGCAGACAGTAAGCGTCTTTTAACAGTAGTTGTTGAAATGGGTGTTTCTCGCGTATCATTCAGAGCTGCAGTGATCTGTGGTGCAGTTAAGCGTCGATTCCGTTTAGAAAGAACTCTAATGAAGTTGTCCTCTTGATTTGTTGTGGATTTGGGCCTACCAGATCTCTTTCTATCTTCATTTTTCCCCGTTTCTTGTTTTCTAGCAAGGGTATAGTGGACACCTTTACAAGAAATTCCGAGCCTTTCTGCGATTTGACGTTCACTGTATCCTTCCTCGCGTAGAGTGCAAATAGCGCTTCGCTGTTCAAGCGTGATTTGCTTGCGTTTTGCCATTTTCAGAAGAAAAAATACGGTCAAAGTAGTAGCCGATATCTTTCGAATACAGACAATGTTAATATCACAACTTTCACGTGCCAATGCTCAAGTGCGACTGAATAAGGTCTAAAAAAGTTAAAACCAGCAAACATTATCAATAAAACTACACCATTGCATAGGATAAAGTAGCCGACGGATTAAGTCATAAAACACGTGTTTCGTCAATATTAAGGAATTCCACAAAACTTGATGAATGTAGGATAATAATCCTTTTGTGTTTGTGTAGACAGTCGTAAAAGGTTGTAAAACTTAAGATTATTGCTAATTTTTACCGCTATTAGTCGGCATTTATTTGTTTTGTTTGCAAACAGGTGTGCTTCCAAACTTTTGGACGGTAGTGTATATCACTCCCATTATCGAGGAAGCCCTAACTACTATAGGGATGTTTATGGTTTGATGTAAAAATATATCATCATTCTCCTACTCTTATTTATCCCTATCATATTCTATTACTTGGGGTTGATACAATATGTACTCTTCTTTCATAGTACATATTGTAAAAGTAAAATTAGCAATCGTTTTATGACCGGCCGTCTGTCAGGCGTCATACCCTCCTTGGGAATGTAATTGTTGACCAAACAACATCAGATGGAGTTTGTCTAGGTCGTTATAAGGCTCTTAGTCGTCTTTTACGACATCCACGAGCAAAGTAAGGGTTGGTAGTATTCTCTACCACACAGCTGATGTAAAAATATATGTAGAAAAAGAAAAGACTGTTACAATTTGTAGCTACAACGAGAAAACATTATTTACATTTTATTTTAATAAAATAAAAAAAGAAAAACTAGTTTAGTTTTATTTTATCTTTTATATTATTTAAGCGCACTAGACATGACTTAATTAATCCAAATAACGTGCAAAATTATCTGATAAAAATTTACACGTAGAAGTGATAATTGAAAGAATGTCTATTTTACTAATAGGTAAATTTTATTTATGTCGAATCCACCTATGAAATGTATTAATTATCTTTCTTTATAAAAAAAAATATTTTATATAAATTCAACCAAACTCAAAAACTACTGTGAATGTTCACGTTTGCACATGTTTATGATAACGAAATGAAAACGAAAAGTTTTCCACGTAGAAATCCTTTAGCGCGAGGCGCAGTTTCTGTCTGAAATATTGGCGCGGCTCGTATTGTTTACCGGCCAAACGCACCGCCCGCTCACCCGTGTAAACACATTAGACACGATTGGTTACGCTCCGCTACGATACCAATTTACCAATAAATATAAAAACTGTTGACAATTTTGTAATAAATACTTGACATAAATACTTATTGGTAATTAATATTTGGTATATATAGTAATTAAGTTAAATTATCCGTGTGGTGACGGCGAAAGAATACAATTCACCACCCCCTATCTTACCCGTGGGTGATCGTAAGAGACGACTAAGGGATATAAAACGCATATAACATCTATGTAAGGAAGGAAAACTCGTTAATACCAACACGTCTGACCAGCGTAGTATAGTAGGTTAATTTCCCTCCCATTACGGAGGAGGCCCGAGCCCAACATTGGGACATATATGGGCTGTGATGATGATGATGATATAATAAAGCATTATTATAAATATTTAACATGATTATCATATGTGAGAATTAAACCCACATATATTGGAAATTCAATCAAATTCTCTTAGCAATTAGACGAGCGCGGGCGTTATGTATGATTACCAAATTATCACTCTTATTATCTTATTTACGGAAGAAATTACAAGCGTCATCTAGGTATCTGAAAACATTTATATATATTGTTCCAATTTAATACTCTAACTTTCAAGTGCAATGCAATTCTGCGTTAAGCGATGACAAGACTCAATTATCTAAATTACTGATATTTTAGCATTCAATTTCTTTTTATTGCTAATAGTGACAAACGAGCAAGCAGCACACCAGTTGGTAAGTGTCACTGCCGCCCATGGACCTTTGCAATACCAAGGGTATTGGTAGGCCGTTGCCTACCAATACAAACCCCAAACCCACCCAGTTGGGCTGCCGGCTCTCTCACACACCAAACGAAGCGCAATAGCATATTGCCATTACTCAGACGTCAATCTTCTGCGAGAATGTGCTACTACCCGGGACGGACCGGCCCACGGCTGCAGACAGAAAAATGTCAAGATCGTGGTCCCACCACTAAAAACATGTTAGGTAATTCATAAAACTTCTTTTGTAAGCAAAATATGATTGCCATACGTGGAATTTCAACCCATATCGTTACGTATGATAACCAAATTATCGCTCGTATTGTCATCTTTACGGGATTCGTCCCACTCGTCATCTATCGGAATACATCTTTTTTTTTCTTCACGCTGTGGAAATGCATTTACGCACTATCCCTTGCCGGTGACAGACGAGGTGGTGTGTAGCAATTGCCAGCCGACTTCTCGACCGAAATAACCACTAAAACCCAAGTGGTCCCTTTCACGCTTTTACGGGGTGCCGGAGAGATCATCTATTGACATTCTATCCCCGACGCCCCAAATCGGAATACATCTACTTTAACGTATATGAATATGCATAACGAGTAATACGAAGAAATTGTTATGACATTCTAAAACAACACGTGTAAATTTTGTGTTCTACGAATTACTATGCCAATGCTAAGCTTATGCTTCTACAGTGGGAGAGAAATTGACCGACTATACCACACTGGCTATCTAAATATTATGTCCCTCAGTTGTCTTTTACGACACTTACGGGCAAGAAAGGAGATGGTGAAATGTATTCTTACTCCGAATAACAAATTTTTAAACAAAAATAATATAATCAAAGTAATTATTACGCACTGATTACACAAGATTGATTTAAAAGATAAATTAATTACGCGGCAATAAACTTATCAATTATGATTTCACGCCAACTATTTATTTTATCAAACTATTGTAATATTATAAACTATGTCTTAATTTAATAGATACATATATTTTAAATGATAAAGTATGTCTGCGATTGCCTGTCTACAACTATAAATGGTCGGCGCATCGAGCATACTACCACATTCTCGTAGAAAAACGTCATTTATAATTACCACTTCGTTCGGCTATCAATAAAGGCAGAAGACCAAAATATCACGTAATAATAAGGCCATAAACCTTTATAAAGGTCCATGAGTGGCAGCTGTGAAAGCTGTACTATTAGATAAGCTACCTACTCATCTTCCAGCATAAAAAAGCGTATGAAAAAGACTCGATATCCATTATTACAATGAGTTGAGTTACTCCGTACTACTTCATCATTATCGTCATCTTCTTAGCTTATATAGGTCTCACTGCTGCTCACGGGCCTCCTTCACAATACAAAGTAAACTGACATACTATACCACGCTGGTGAGACGGGTTGGTATAGGGTTTTATTTTTAATTCTCTTAAGTAGATGTTATATGCATATTATATCCATATTATATCCCTTAGTCGTCTTTTACAACGTCTATGGTTAAGAAACTGGGTGGTGAAATGTATTCTTACTCCGTCACCACACAAAAATAAAAGTAGCGAAATAGTGGGGATACTATTTGCCTATTTTTATTTCAAATAAATAATGACGGTACGGCAATAAAAAAAATAAAATCAGTAAAATTGTTAACTAATTCGGATTATCGTACACTTCCACAAGATACTTTCGTATTAATACTTAACTTTTTTTTGTTCTTTTTAATGCAAATGTTACAAATTGAACTAACACATTTTTTTTTTAATTCAACGGGAACGAAGTCGCAAGCAGTAGGTAGTATGCAATATAATTGCACTAATTATTTATAGTTATGATGACGCCTGTCACTATAATAGCGAAGTATTTAGTGCATGGCAATATTATTGCTTTATACATAACTTGTAATTAAAAATACTGTATTGATGGCAACATTGAGTTTTATTTTTAAACTACTAACTGCATAAATAACGTTATGTTCTAAATAACTATTTTCTTATCTATTGCTGTAAGTGATCTGTTTATGTGAATCAAAATGGCTGATTTTCGTACGAGATTAAAAATAGCATGCAGCAGTTCTTTAAGAAAAAGAACTATACCATACCAAGACTCGTACGTATCATTGGCTATTTCTCTTCCATTATCAAAGAGTTCCAAACCTGTTGCTGCTAGCTATTATTGCTTACAAGTTATTATTATGGTACAAATTCTAATACTCCTTATTCTGCTAGTGGGTGTTTTAAAAGACGAAGAATTTTACATCGATCGGAACCAGCTAAAATTTACATTCCCAAGATCGCTATAAGGTTCTTAGTCATCTTAAAAAAAACCACGAGCGACAGTTAGTAATATCCATAGCGATCACCACACTTAACCATTGATAACAGTAATAATATTTTAAATATATTTTTAAATATAAAATTTTATGTGATTCATTCAATTTGATTAATGGTCCTTCGAGCCGGAATTTTACTATATTTTTGTGCAAAAATAAGGTTATTTTATACGAACCCGGCTAGTATCAAAATATAAACATTATAAACAAGACAAATATCTTTAAAGTAATATAACTACTGACCACGTTTTCCTCTATATAATTCCTATTAATTAAAATAATTGACTGATTAATGAGTTACAATTAAATTCAATATACCAATGCTTCTGTTCACGTGTGGTAAATATACAGTGCAGGATGAATAGTACAATATGTCAATGCCGTTACATAATCTCAGCACATACACGTTCGACAAGACTCGAGCCTCATCCACAATGGAAGAACAAATTGACCCACTACTGATCAGATGTGCTAATATAGAGATTTATTTCTAGTTTTATTTCTTTTTCATAGATTTTATATCCCTTAGTCACCTTAAATTATACCCAAGGGTTTACTTACCCTTATAGATAAAGTGTCATGATATGATATATTTAATAGTGGTAGGATCACACTCCACTCACCGCGGGCCGGTCCGTCCGGGGTAGTACCACTCTGAGCAGAAGATCGACGTCCGAGTAATGGTAATGTGCTATTGCGCTTCATTCGGCGAGCGAGAGAGGCGGGAGCCCAACTGGAGTGGGTTCGGGCTTTGTGTTGGTAGGCAGCGGCCTAGCTTTGCATATGTCCATGGGCGGCAGTAACACTTGCCATCAGGTGCGCTGTCTACTCGTTTGCCACAATAAGCAATAAAAAAATGTATTTTACTCTATCTTACATGGAAACCCATTACCATAACAGCAAAAAAAAGAACCAAAATTCAATTGAGGAATTACCAAGATATGACTTAAAAAATCTCTCCATTTGTTCTTTTTACTCGTGGTCCTTTGTAATTTAATAAAGGACTAGATTATTGCCATTTACTGGTCACTATTCTAGATTTTTTTATTTCTATTCAAATGCCTTGATGGTTGGATTGATGAGAATTTTTTAAATAATCTTGATAGCAAAAGTGCAAGTACCTCAAACATTTACGAGATAGTGTTAAATTGTTTTAAGAAAAAAGTCCCCGGTAAAAAATGTCGCAGCTTAGATAAATATAAAATTTGATTCAAATCTATTTAATTTTTTCCAACCCGACGTCTCGAACACTTTTCAATGCTTTATTCATGGGAAGTACTCCCGTTACTTGTTACTTGCCTGAAACGTCAGGCAAGTAACAATTAAATATAATCGCGTTAAAAGCTGTAAAAATAGTTTAATTTATTATGTAATATTCAAATAAACATCAAAAATTATAATTTTGTTTTGGTTTGGTCGTTTCAGAGAATATATAGAAGTATTTAAAATCATAATCTTAATGTGAAAAACCATATCTGGATATACCTACATATGTCAAAATATTGCTTTAACATTAAAGCATATAATGACTTCTAATGTTTACGCGAGTATTACACATTTGAAATAAAACTACTTTTACGGATTCTATCGCGTTTGTATTTGATTTATAATTTCCCGACGTTTCGTTTCTACGTGCAAACAAGCTGCAAGTTCCTCGCCCCCGTCACGGAGACCGTGTGAAACCACCAACAGTTGAACGTCTCCCTGCAGTCCTACCTTATGTAAAAGGAGTCACTGACAAGATTGGCTATATCCTAAAACATGCTTCTATAAAAACCTATTTTAAGCCACTGAAGAGGATTAGTCAGTTCTTACCACCTGTCAAGTGCCAGATCCCTCTACAGGATGCAGGAGTTTATAAATTAGACTGTGACTGTGGTCTCTCTTATATAGGCCAAACAAAGAGATCTGTAAGAACTCGGATCAAGGAACACATAGCTGATGTGAAACACCGCCGTCACACTAAGTCTGCAGTCTGTGAGCATAGTCAGGACCGCGCCCGCCATTATATCAGGTTTGATAAACCACAAATCCTCGCAAAAGAACACCGATACCTTCCTAGAATGGTTCGCGAGGCTATTGAAATCAAAAAACATAAAAATTTCAATAGGGAGGATGGCTGGGTATTATCATCAAGCTGGGATCCTGTCATTCACTTAATTAAAAATAAAACTAAGAAAACCACCACAAGACTGCAAGACACTGTGAGCACTTATTGTATAGATTTGACCCACAATAATAGTTAAATTTTAATTTAATTAATTTTAGTAAGATAAAGTAGGCCGCCACTCAAAAATTCAATAATAAAATTAGTATCATGCCTCCTGAGTTTTCTCGCCGGATCTTTCTCAGAGTGGCCGCGTTCCGATCCGGTAGTAGCTGAATAGTTTTTGTTAGTTTTGTAAAAATTGTAAAATTGCCACAATAATAATTATCATAAATTAAATACCTTAATAATAACAAATCATAAACAACATAAATTTTATATTATATATAGAATCATTGTCTTTTTGTACTGGCAATGAATTGTATTAATTTTGTATAAAAATGTGGGTCAAAATTTAATATCTTATAGAGTAGATATAAATAAGTTTCTGTAATAACAATGACATATTGGACGTAAGACACCTCAGTCCTCCCGTGACCATGATCACTGTAAAGTGTTCGAAACGTCGGGAAATTATAAATCAAATACAAACGCGATAGAATCCGTAAAAGTAGTTTTATTTCAAATTAAAGCATATTGCAAATTTGCAACCCGTGGAGAAAATAATTACATATAATAATCGGCCCCTGTTGATCAAATAAGAAACGTGTTATTTCGATAATTTTAAATCTAATCAATTAAATGAAGGTGAATCGTGGCTTTAAAATAACATAAAAAATTATATTTGGGTAGTTCTTTTTAGCAAATGTCGACGTCACCTCTTATTTTAAACCAGCTATTACCGGAACAACTTAAATTGAATGACTTTCTTGGCACATTGTACCGTTCTTCTTTATAAACTTTTGTTTTTCTACAATTTTTATTTTTAATCCTGAACGTTAAAAGAGTGTTCGAAACATCAGTAAAGTAAAAATCAAATATGAACACGATATAATCCGTAATAAGAAACGCTTTGACCTTCGTAACCTGACTCTACTACAGGTAACAAACAATCCGACGATGGGACAGCGTTAAACCTTCGAAATATTAGTTAAGAGTGGAACATTACCGGTATATTTCTCATCATTACAAGAATAATATCACTATTATGTGTAATGTATATTCAAGAGTTTACCTTATTTAAGTATATTATCTCCGTGGAGGAAAATATGTGTATTTTCCTGTATGATTACAGTAAATGGGTCCCTTGGATGACAAGGTGAATAAGATCATTTCGGTGGACTTTTGTAAAGGTTTTTTATACCTGATTGATATTCCTGTCTTTAAAAGGCCATACGTACGTCTGACTTTTTGAAATAATATGCGTGTAATCGGGTTTTATAAATAATATACGTGTTTAAACATAGTGACTTTTAACTAAACGAAATAATATATAATTTTATGTACCTCAGAAATTTCTTTTATTGGAAAAAGAAAAGAAAATAATTGGATATATAAAATCCCGATGAAAAGGAAACTTGTTTTCGGAACGTAGACGATTAAATAAAGATTTTCGAAAAATTATTAAATTTAGGTGAACAAAATCGCGTTTTTAGATTTAATTATTTGAAAATGAGAAATTAACAGTGTCAACTATAAATTTTAATTTAAATTTATATTAGAGTACGGAATACGTAATAAATCAGTCAGATGATAGCCGCAAGTTGAAAACTGAGCATAATATTTATTTAAATCATTTTGAATTTTAATTACTCTGTCAAAAACTTTATGTTCTTCAAAACATTGATCAAAACACACAAATATCGCGTAGTATTCCGCGACCAGCTGCGATACGACATGTTAATATTAGTAGGAAGTAGGATGCAACTGCGCAGATGTTCCTGATGATACAAGGAAGAGTAAGAAAGCCTTTCAATCATTCCAATCCAGATAAGCTCTAATCTTATAATCCGAATATCATTGCGGAGTATTAGAATCAAATAGATTATTTTACTTTTAAAAATATAAAATTGCAGAATATCTTGTAACTGCCATGATTATTCTAGAAGGTTACTAAACATAAAGCCTTGAAAGTTTCCTAAAGGAAATAGGAAGCGAAAGCGGTAGCAATTTAACATTATTTAGTAATAATAAAACTAAAATTAATCTCTTATTATAGCAAAAGTATCTATTTTTTATCCCCATGTGGTTACAGAATAAGAATTATCACCATCTCTTACTTGCGGGTAAGAGTCGTAAAATGGATCTCACAAACAGAGTGATGCAGCTATTTTCTTGGAAAGGTCACCGAGGAAATTACCAAACGCAACAATTACGACAATCCCCTCATACATGTTGGAGCCCTACGTCCAACAGCGGATAGTAAAATACTAAATAACGATGATCTATTTTTCTATATCTTTTTCCATCACCTCAGCTTATATACGTCCCACTGCTGGGCTCGAGCCTTCTCCGGTATAGCAGGGAAATTGACCAACTATGCTGATTAGACATGTTGATTATAGAGTTTTAGACACCGCATTCTGTCCGGATTAGCGGAAGGGCGGCATGTGGCGCCATAATCCACCGTTTTATCAATCGCCAATAGGATGGCCACTGATACCGCTTGCTTGACATCCACATTTTCATTCTTTACTTCCAGTGATTTTATATGCTTGTATCGGTTAGTTGTGTTTTATAACTACCGCAGGAAAGAAAGTAATCGATGAATTGTATTCTTTGAAATATGTAATTAATAAGTTTTAAATCTAAATTTTTATTTATTTTTAGATTAATAATCTACAGTTTAGTCAACCCTAATTACTAAAGACTTGAATTCGTCACGAACACACGCCAATTTCTAAAGAGTGTACTGTAAAAACGATTCGTAGTAATTGTTGTGTTGTGCAATGTCGCCGGCTTGTTGCGCAACATATCTACGTCACAATATCCGACTTCGATTATATAACTTTGGCTAATTTCATTTGTTATGTCTGCATTTTATATACTTAGTATCTTATTGTTTCTAAATGATTCTTTATTTTTATAAAGTACGCTTTTTGGACTATTAATTTTGTTCGTTACGTTGGAAAGGAAATGTAATAGGCTCTCTCTTTCCTTGCCATTGTAAAATAATCTGTAGTGAATAAAGAAACTTGATAAAACCCTTAATAAACCCGTATGCTAACCCTTTGTTAATTGCCCTCATCTGAAAGAAACCTGTGTTCAACTGTGGGACTACCCGACTAGAAATTTTTTCGTCTTCCTTAGCAGGACCGGACCGGGCATGCCCGATCTGGACCAGATAAGGTATGTAACGCAGAAGATATATCTGGACCCGATCAGGAAAACCTTATCGGGTCCAGATCAGGCATTCCTGATCGGGTCCAGATCAGGCGTTCCTGATCGGGTCCGGATGAAATTTTACTGATCGGAACCAAATCAATCATCTGCGTTATATATCTTGCCTGATCCAAAACGAGTATGCCCAGTCCGGTCCTTTTAAAAAACATGAATATCTTAAAGAACATGATTAATAGGTAAAAATATAAATTAATATATGACGTAGGCACCGAATGCAGTGATATATTCAGTATTCTTATCATAGAGAGTCCCAGTGAGTGAGCCGTTCCGATTATGGCGCAACCACCAGATGCTAACGACTGCAACTGTCGCCTCAATCTCTCATTCATGGCCTGATCGATCTGTTTTAATCTGATTCGATAACAACTAATTTAATATTAGGCCATGTCATTACGCTTCGAAGAATCTTAACACCGCGATTCAAATAATGACGTCATTTTACTAACGCCATCTATTTATTATGACCCAAAACATTAAATGTTAGAATGGTTGTTACAATATAATATTTCTATCTATCTATGTTTTCAAATGTTAGGTACATTTATATATACATATATATTATTTATTTTTGTTTTTTACTTTGAATATAAATTATTTTTATATTATTAATTAAAAATTATTATTATTATTAAATACATATGATTAATTAAAGATTTCAGATTAATCTCCTCTGATGCAAATACAATTTCACCGTGGCATAAATTGTGAATGTAGTGATTGTCATAATCATGTCACTTTTTTGAATTTTGATTGATATTTTTTTTGTGTTACGAAAACTGGTTCTGGTTCTGATATACTACAAGCCTTACTATATACTTGATGATATTTCACATCAGGCTATCCTTATTTGGTCCTGATCTGGTCCTGATCCGGTATGCCTTAGCATACTAGATGTTATTTCACATCAGGCTATCCTGATCAGGACCAGACCTGGTCCTGATAGGGTTTGCGGGATCCGGCATGCCTCATTCTGTCCTGATCGGGTCCTGATCCGGTATGCCTTACCATATTTGATGATATTACACATCAGGCTATCCTTATTTGGTCCTGACCTGGTCCTGATCCGGTATGCTAAGGCATACCGGAGTATGGTAAGCCATACTTGATGTTAATTCACATCAGGCTATCCTGATCAGGACCAGACCTGGTCCTGATAGGGTTTGCCGGATCCGGCATGCCTCATTCTGTCCTGATCTGGTCCTGATCCGGTATGCCTTACCATACTTGATGTTATTTCACATCAGGCTATCCTGATCAGGACCAGACCTGGTCCTGATCGGGTTTGCCGGATCCGGCATGCCTCATTCTATCCTGATCGGGTCCAGATACATGATCTGGTTGAACCATACTTTTTTTCTAGTCGGGTATGACCAAATAAGAAGACAGACGAAGAAGAGACGAGAGAGAAGAAGAGAAGAGACGAAAAAAAGAAAAAAAAAAGGGGGTCTACGTGTGAATGTGAGCATAACCAAAATAATGGTCTTTGAAAGAGATAAAACCAGAACAGATGTAAGAGTAATAATAGGTAATGATGTACTAGAGCAAGTGGATGAATTTGTATATCTTGGATGTGGATTTAGCCGAGATGGAAGGTACACCACTAATATAGAGCGAAGAGTGAATGCGGGAAATAGAGTGAACGGAGCGTTGGGGCAACTTCTCGGTAGCCACCACCTCAGCCAGAAGGCACGTGTAGCAATACATAACGCAGTGCTTGTCCCAACATTACTGTATGGAAGTTGGGTATGCAGAAAAGAGTATGATAGTAAAATTAATGCGGTCGAAATGCGATCACTGCGGAAAATCTGTGGAGTTAGACTGACCGACCGCATTCGTAACGACGACGTAAGAGAGCGAGTAGGTATGAAAGAGAGTATTGGTGTAAAGATGCGAAAGAGAATGCTCCGATGGTTCGGACATGTGGAAAGAATGCCGAACGAACGCCTGATTAAGAACATATACAATGCGAAAGTGGAAGGATGTAGGTACCGAGGGAAACCGAGACTAACCTACCTAGACCAGATCGGTCATGTACTGAAGGAAGGTGGAGTCAAGAGCCTCCGAAACCGGCGAGCGTGTATGAAGAGAATTATGAATGTTGAGGAAGCGAGTGAAGTATGCAAAGATAGAGTTCTCTGGCACTCTGTTCTCTCTGCCTACCCTGCAAGGGATATGGCGTGATAATATGTATGTATGTATGTATGTATGTACGAAGAAGTGACTGAAATGAAAAGTTAATTTTTTTATTTAAATAGTATCGTGAAACTGTTTTAATGTCACAATTTTATAACAATCACTTTGCCCCAATTAATTCTCAAGTTTACGCCAGTACAATAAGTAACGAGTACAACAGAGTTTCAGTAACGAGTAATAAAGTATCAGTATTAAATATCAAAGGGACGAGGACAAGGACTCGACGTAGGCAGGATCTGGAATGAACTACCCGATGCTGTATTTCCCGAGCGCTATTACATGTCCTTCTTTAAACGAGGTTTAAGAAGAGCACTTTATTTAAGGTAGGCAGCGGCCTAGCTATTCCTTAGTATTGCAAAGGTCCATGGGGGTATCACTAACCATCAAGTGTGCTGTTTGCTCGTCTACCACGATCAGCGATAATAAAGTTAAGGTAGTATACGGACACAGCAGTAGGCCAACTTACCGCGAGATGTTTAAAAAAGAATCTTAAAAGAACTCATTACAGCAATGATATGACAAATATAGAAGACGATGTACCTATAACATAATCTAACGTGATGAAACTAATATTTCGACGCCCCAGTTACATTTTGTAATATTACGTAAATTGTGCTAACTCATCGATTATTTCATATTATATAAAAAACTTACTGATATAATGTCTAGGATCTATCTTTCCGTGTGATGACTGAGTTAAAATGCAATTCACAACCTCCTCGTGTTACCTCATGGATGTCGTAAATGACGACTAAGAGATATAATTTGCAAATTACTTTGGGACTAATTCCATCACATATTCCCACCTTTGTAACTTCTGTAAACCAGGATCCATAATGGTCTTCATAAATGACACCGAGGTTTGACCCTCAGGCATTCGTGGGATATGATTTTAATTGTCTTGGGACCCACAACGAAATATATAACATCTATGAAAGAGAAGAAATATCGAAGAGACTCGAGCCCAAAGAGTAGGTAAAATTATATTAACTGAAAAAGAGTGGCAACTCGATGGTAAAATATGCATGTATGGAAAGTGCTGCTACCTGGAGCTTAGGCGATGAACTAAAGTTGAAGTAATATACATATACCTACACCTACGTATCTACATGTGTGTATGTAATTATATAGGATTTGTTTTTACTATGAGACCTACCCTAAAATATAAAAAAATCATATCAGCCGTTAACTAAACGGAAATAGTATAAACTTAAGAATGAAAATTGAGATAATTTCCGGAAAGAACATCGATAACCGAAAATAGATTATTGACAATAAGTACATACGCTAGGAACAAAAAATAACAATTTTCAGTTGTGAAACTTTTGACAATCAGGACAAAATGGCAGCTATGTTTGTACAAACAATCTGTAGGCGGCGCGACGATCAGTAAAAATAAGTAATGTTTTAACTGTGAAGCTCGAGCCTAACGGTAGGACGCCTGTGTGGTGAGATGGTGATATCTCCTCCCTAATAACTGATCGGAATTTGATGTTTTTTTTTATGTGGTTAGTGGTTAATTTTAGATTCATAAATGCATTCACTTATGATTCTCTTATCACAATTACTTGTGGTCGATGCAATATGTACTCGTACATATTGCAAAAGTTATTGGCAATAGTTTTATGACCGGCCGCCTGCCTGACGTCAACTCTCTTTGGGAATGTAATTGTTGACCAAACGGCATCAGTTGGAGTTGGCCCAGGTCGTTATAAAGCTCTTAGTCGTCTCAAGATATCCACGAGCAAAATAAGTATTAATTGTATTCGTAGCTGCTACCACACAGCACAGCAAATGCAGTAGCTATAATCGTAAAATTATTACATTAGTTGCAATTTTAACACGCTTTAATTAACTTAGTTTGTATTAATCGTTATCTTTGAAAGAGATTTTCACCGCGATTTTCTCCTTATTATCAAGGACCGATGACAATGTAATAATTTAAAGTTTACCCTACATCTCTTAGACTCTTAGAGGATTAAGTATAGTCTGTCTAATCTAAGAAGTGCACTTTGACAGCTGTCTCAGTAAGTTGTCTAGGTGTGTGAACCAAATAATCGCTATCGAAAATATCCGATTTTACTGAGAAATCGATATTGATTCTTTATAATTAATAATCGTTTTATTTTTCAAAAAGGTGATGAATAAATTAAGTGCTAAATTAGTACTAAACAAATTTAATTATTTCAGCATAGAATCTATTCATCATATTTAGTAGGATTAGGTTAATTAAAAACAAAAACTGGATTTGAAAATGGCTATTTATTAAGAATTACTACTATTACTTGAATTATCAGCGTCGCGAACATTAATAATTATTTCCTCATCAATCAAAGTATCGAAATGTACATCTCTGTCAAAATCTCTATTCGTTTAATTGTATTATTCTAATAATTTTACCGATTATTTGGATAATCGTGAATTGGAAGTTGCCAAGCACTACTGTATAGAACGTGAAGACGTGACATTGTTAGGTCGTCACTGACAATTACTATTTACCATGTTATTTCTATTTTAAATTAGTTTTACGAGTTTCAACATTAGATTATTGTACAAGAAAGTCATCCGCAATGTTAATATTGTAAATAACTTAATAGTTGTTTAAAATTTCAGATTTAGTGTTTACAATCATGTGTATACGATTGACCGAGGTTATTGTGTATTAAAAAATGCAAAACGTCAAAATGCACTTCTTAGATTAGATGAACTATAGTGATTTTTAAATAGATTTTATTAAGGCTCGATAGATGTCGCTGTCCCTATTTACTGCATCGCACATTTTTAGTTCGGTTATCTTCAAAAGTGTATTATTCTTTTAAGTTACCTGTTTTAATGAAATGCAAACGCGAACGTATGACGAGGCGATAAAATTACCAGAGTAGAAACACTGTCGGTATGAGTACAACGTCCCATTACACGTTAACGGTGCCATATATAATTATAATTGTTACTTATGAATTACGAATTAACCGTTAACCACTTCAATTGTAATTGTTTCATTATTAATTTTAGGTCGTGGTTTTTTTTCTAAGTTAATATGGGTCGGTAAACTTGTGAATCACATATGAAATAAAAACTATGAATGAATTATTTTTTTTATACTAAGATGGCATAGTGGATAAAGAATAGAACTATTTTGTCATCTATAACGAGTTCGATTTCCACGCAGATTAATACGTTGTGCGATGTTAAATTTTTGTTCTGATTCGGTGTAATTTGTGTCAGTCAATGAGGTTTATAAAGCACCGCACAATACAAGGATTATTTCCTTAGTGAAGGGTGTTATTTTTGTAAAAATCCAATATTGCTATTATATACTTCCATTGCTTCATTTAAGTCTCCCCAAGGGGGAGAATGCTACAATCGTTACGCTTTATATTATATATATATGTTGGTAGTAATTATAAATTTGCCAGGAAAGTACTACTCCTCATTTTCCTGATGACCTCTCGGCCGATTTTTCAATTTCCATACACAGTAAGGGTGACTTATTACATTTTATATTGTGATATAGTATGACTATACTGAATATAGTATTTTCCGTGTGGTGACGGAGTAAGAATACATTTCACCACCCCCAAACTTACCCGTGGGTGATCGTACTAGACGACTAAGGGATATAAAACACATATAACAGCAAGGGATGGAAAATTCGAAACAAAACCCTATACCAACACGTCTGACCAGCGTGGTATACTAGGTAAAATTCCCTCCTATTATGGAGGAGGCTCGAGCCCAACAGTGCGACATATATGAGCTGTGTGCAATATGAGGATAATTCAAAGTAGATATACCAGCTAAACTACCTGCATGATATTAAAGCCCCGTTGAATTTTCAGTATGAGGTAGATTCAAGCAGAAATATGCGTTCCACTATTATAGGTGAATGTATATTTCTGATCCATATGATGATCCATGATGCAGAATGTTTTCGCGTATGAATTTAAAAAAAATAGACTGTCAATGCTTTCTCGATGAAGAATAATTTGACTGTTCATAATGAAAGCAGGTCGGGATCGAGCCTTAAATTTCGTCGTATAATCGCTCTCCACTTTTTTACGCAAGTTTTTGCCACTTTGAGTTATGCTGGCAACCCTAGTCACATGTCACATTGGCACAGTGACGTTATTTCCTCTGCGATTTGCATCCGACTCACCGAATAGCTGTTTTCTTAGTTTTGTAAGTATTATTTAAACGTTATTTTGTGCTAATAAGCGTACAATGCCATAAATAATCAACCGTTATACAGGAATACAACATCTGCCGACAATTATGAGTACATTATCGATGATTCCATTATCATTTAACTCCTTGAGGGTGCAAGTTTCGCTAAAGACAAAATCTTGGTACTACTGGTCCGCCTACTGATGGTCTTATGGGGTACGACTAGATAATAAGCTGTAGGTGTGATCACACCACAGCCCGCCGCCAAAAAAAAATACAATAGACTGTCCTAAATAGACGAGGTGAATTTTAAATTCTGAGATTTCTGTAAAAAAATTCGCAGTATTTTATTTCTTAATGGAATAAAGGATATTTTACATAAATACATATCATCACGCCATATCCCTTGCAGGGTAGGCAGAGAGAACAGAGTGCCAGAGAACTCTATCTTTGCATACTTCACTCGCTTCCTCAACATTCATAATTCTCTTCATACACGCTCGCCGGTTTCGGAGACCCTTGACTCCACCTTCCTTCAGTACATGACCGATCTGGTTTAGGTAGGTTAGTCTCGGTCTCCCTCGGTACCTACATCCTTCCACTTTCGCATTGTATATCTTCTTAACCAGGCGTTCGTTCGGCATTCTTTCCACATGTCCGAACCATCGGAGCATTCCCTTTCGCATCTTTACACCAATACTCTCTTTCATACCTACTCGCTCTCTTACGTCGTCGTTACGAATGCGGTCGGTCAGCCTAACTCCACAGATTTTCCGCAGAGATCGCATTTCGACCGCATTAATTTTACTATCATACTCTTTTCTGCATACCCAACTCTCGCTTCCATACAGTAATGTTGGGACAAGCACTGCGTTATGTATTGCTACACGTGCCTTCTGGCTGAGGTGGTGGCTGCCGAGAAGTTGCCCCAACGCTCCGTTCACTCTATTTCCCGCATTCACTCTTCGCTCTATATCAGTGGTGTACCTTCCATCTCGGCTAAATCCACATCCAAGATATACAAATTCATCCACTTGCTCTAGTACATCATTACCTATTGTTACTCTTACATCTGTTCTGGTTTTATCTCTTTCAAGGATATTTTAATTGTCCTGAAAGAGATGTTAATACAATTATACGATTATTTTTTTTGTATTAGGACTAATCACACCTCACATTCCCACCATTGTAGCGCTAGAAGCCACAATGATCCTCATAAATGATACTGAAGTTTGACCCTCAGGCAATTTCGGTAGATAATAATTTTAATTGTCTTGGGACCCGCGACAAATTTAATTAGAACACTTAATGGGAAGGAGTTCGAAAAAATGATTTCACAGTATCTACTATAATCGCTACTTGTTACATTATAATTTAAATGTGAAATTATTCATCATCATCATATCATCATAAGAGCAGGACCTCTTTCTTATCCCAATTACTTGTAGTCGACGAATTTGTACTCTATCGCCACACAGCAGACGTCATATCTATGTTCACTACCATTCTATCCACATCATGCTTCACGTAATCCATGCGTCTTTTCTTTGGCCTTCCCTTTACCCTTCGACATTAATATTTAAAACTTTTCATACATTACTTTCATTCCGGCTCATAATTAATATAAAATCACTAGGTATATCTTTTCAATTCATTTGGGAACATAAATTAACTTACCAATCGAAATCCGGAACAATCTGAAAAGATCTGGCAAGTAATTCACCACGCTCGTCAATTATAGTATGACTACTAGAGTAGCCATTGTTCTGCTCAATGTCATCGGGAAGAAAGCAGAAATCCACTCTATGTACTTACCGCAAGCAGACCTTAACATGACCAAACCAGTTATAGACTTCGCATAATACAGAGACTATAATCAAATTGAAAGTCAGATTCCTCGATCAATTCTAAGTTTGTAGACGCCAGTGAAAGCATTCGCCTACATATTTACTTAGTATACAGGCACTTTAATAGCTTGGATTGGATAATAAACTTTGATCTTAATAACGTTTAGTCATTTAAACTATAATCACGCCTTTTGCATAAGGAAAGTAGTATAATTTTAATAGACACATTTTTTATAATTCACATGTAAATATCATTCTCATTACATGCGTCGTAGTTATCGTTACATTATCCTAAACTAACTCCATCTGATTCTATCTGGTCAACAATTATACTCCTAAAGAAGGGTGATACTAGGCAGGCTGCCAGTTATAAAACTATTGCTAAACCTTTTGTAATATGTATGATAGAAGAAGAGTACATACTGCATCGACTCCTAGGAATTGGAATAAGAACAGAATGTTTATTGATCATTATGATATCAGGCGGTATAGATATAGGGAAGCATAAGTAAGGGCTCCAAACAAACCCAAGATCGATGCTCTTTTGTATGCTTAAAGAATACCATAATCACTATGTTATGTCTTCTTATGAGTCTCGTAAAAATGAATTAATTAATATAAGTCAGCTAAATCTTCCTTTATTTGAAGCGAAACCGTATCTAACAGTGGACAGTATATATATTTTTTAAAGACTATCCCAAAACCAATCCTTATATTACAACACCAATTACACCCAGACACAGAACAACAATAAAGTATTATCCTGCATGGAAACCGAACCAAAGAAGAAAAATATCACTCAACACCTTTCTATATAAATAACATATATCAAATAAAAAATCATCATTTTCTTTTGATATAAACAAACCAATAATTCTTAACAAAAGACGACCTCGAAAAATGGAAGGTTTCCTTTAAAACTTCTGCGTCTCATCCTTATAGAGAACGTGATATGGCCGGCTAATGCGATGGAAAATCTCGTACAAGACTTACGAGTACTTCCTTTTCGCAAAACGTGATCCGCATTACGCATCTTGTTTAGCAACGACAATGTTTTTGAGATCATGGCCTTTCAATGAATAGTAAACAATAGAAAATAATTCAGTTTTGATCTATCTCGTCTTGAATCCAAAGAGAAGTAGACTAATCTAGTATACTACGTGAAGCAGACCACCAAATTTAAAGCACCGGTACTGGTGGTCAACCCAATTAGAATACAGAGTTTTCTGCGGCAGGTTATGTCGTCTTTCCGTAGCCTCAGATGGCGCAGGCGGGATGTGTCAAAATCTTTGCGTAAATGTACGACATTGATTATATTATTAAAGATCTAAATCTAAAGGTCAAGGGGCAAGAATACAATTCACCATCCCTTATCTTACTCTTGAATGTTGTAAAAGACAGATTTTTTTTTGATAGCACCCTACTCTAAGGAAATAATCCTTGTATTGCAGGAAACTTTATAAACATGCAATTAAAGCAAGTAAATTACACCCTGACTCAGAACTATACTTTGGGGATCGCACAAAGTATTATATTGCTTGGTCACGGATGGTCGGTATCTTAACCACTACGCCATCTGTGCAGTCTAAGGGATGTATAATGGATAATATGCATATAATAGCTATGCAAGAGAAGGGAAACTCGAAATAAAATTATATACCAACTCGTCTGACCAGCGTGGTATACTTCCCTCCTGTTATGGAGGAGTTTTGGATCCAGGAGTGGGACAAGCAAGAGCTGAAATGTTTATGATGATAAGTAAAAGATTCTTTATCGAAATCTGCATCACCATTTTATTTTATTTTATTTCCTGTATTTATAAAAAAAAAGATCAACGTTTCAGCTCATATATATAACCCATTACTGGGCTCGAGCTTCGTCCAAAATGGGAGGGAAAGTGACCTACTACTATACCACGCTGGTCAGACGTGTTGGTAAAGGCTTTTGTTTCGAGTTTTCCTTCTATCGCATAGATGTTATATGCGTTTTATAATTCTTAGTCGTCTCTTACGATCACCTACGGGTAAGATAGGGAGTGGTGAATTGTATTCTTACTCCGTCACCACATGGGAAAAAAACATATACAAAAAAGATACATAAGAAATATTTTCATCAAACGGACCCATGGTTTTAAGAGATCCTTGAACATATATACACGAGGGTCATCAGTCGAGGCGCAAAAAAACCAGTTTAATATATTTTTTACATTAACAAAAACATACCTATATGATTAAGTATTATGATTGAATATTTTGTTTGGTTCATCTAAATAAAGAAAAAAAACTAGGTATTTTTGATTTTATTTTACTAGTTATCGATCACGCGTTAGTGTATATTTGTAAATATACGTATTCGCAATCGATAACTAGTTAAAAAATAAAACCAACAATAACTGAATCCAGCCCTATTGTTAGGACCCTGGTCTTCCTGTATCTTTTATTTTTCATTATTAATTATTTTATTTTATATTAGTAATTAGTTCATTCATTTTAATTTAGTGACAATTAGTTGTTAATTAATTTAACATAATTTATTATTTAATAAATATCTAGATAGAAAACACCATAAAAAATTTGGGTTCCAATGGTATGATACCACTGTCATATAAGGCTGGTAAATTGACCTAGCACTGTGACAATGACACAGTACTAGGGATGTGGCCATGCATAAGATCTTACAGCATACAACCAAGACGGAGGAACAACTATGATTCACAAGCCAAAGCGAGAATGCTACCATTATATTTACGTTGAAGTGCCAGACTTCGAAACGGAAATGACAACCGATCACTCGTGCCAGGCATTGCAAAATTCTAGGGCTGAATAAACTAGATAGTAATTCAATGACTGCACAGATTGCTCAGTGCTCTAAGTATTGATCTTCCATATAAGGTGTGACGGTTCTATATCCCATGCAGGAATGTCCTTCAAGTGATCAATAAATTATTGTTTCGAGTCTGGATGAAACTTTTGTCCATTATTTGCATGTTTGGGGTGATGATGAGCGTCATTATCATCTCAGCTTATACATATCCAGCTGCCGGTCTTGGGACTCCTCCAGAATCGGAGAAAAATTGATATATCATTGTACGTTATTCAGGTGGATTAGTCTAGGGTTTTATTTCGAGCTTTCCTTTTCTTGGAGTGATATTGGTCCCTTAGTCACCTCGTACGATGCACGGGATCAGAAAAATGAGATTTATTCTTACTTCGTCACCAAACGGAATCTGTTAATCTTTTACAAAGTTAGTTATGAATCAAAGTAAAGTAGGTACTTTAAGTGGTTCATCGAACTGTGGTAGCGCGGGGTGAGAGTGAAAGCTGCGCCGGCGCATGACAAGTTCAATTACCTGCGAGTTACAACCTTCAGTTAGTTTGTATATGCGATGTCTGTGTATTTGTTTATCATTTTTTTTAATTATGCCTTCCTCCCATCAGCCATCACGTCAATGCCCACTGTTGGACATAATCAGGAGGACAAACAATGAATGGTATAATTGACGTTCTTAGTAGAGTGGCTGACTATTACAATTAGTATGATAAGTTTTTCAAGTAATGTACTGTTCATTTTATGGTGATCCTTACTTGATTTTTGCAATTCCCACGGGGGAGAATAGGGTGACCCATTATATTCTTAAGTCATCACCACATTGGGCTAAGCTTATTATAAAAAGTCACTAAAATTACGTGCATACTATCGATATATAAGCAAGGGATGGATAATTCAAAGCAAATCTTATTATAATTAATACGTCAGTCACAGTAAAAAAATACTATATAACTAATCTTGAAAAAAAAACAAGTAAGAACCAAAAAAATTCGCAGAAAGGTATTAAAAAAAGAAATCATTTAGTATAAAACCAATTAGTAACCTTTTAATGTTTTTGAAGTCAGTTGACTTTTTTTAAAGTATATATTTTTCATTTTTACATTTGAGATAAGATAATGACTGACAGACCTTACATGAATAACTTTAAAAATTACGTGAAATACGTTGCATATGCCCATAATAAGCGAGGGTTGCTCTGGATTGCCTGAAAATCCACTCATTAAAACTAGAACATCTCAATGAGACCAACTTGGGCGTATATAATTTCGTATAAAAAAAAACAATCCACATACAACTACACTCGAAAAGCGCCATCTCTTTTTTGAAATCGGTTAATAATTAATTTAAATTAACGTTCACACTCACTTAAGCATTATAATATTTTAATTCACAAAAGAAATGTACGTATATTATATTTACGGAAGAACGAATGAACGATTACATAACAAGAACTCATATCACAAAGCGAGATATATAAAATTAACTAATCTACATTGCACTTTAACCATAGATAATCCTCACGTGCTACTCGTACAAGTATGCACTCTATATAGTAAGGGATCCCCGGTAAGATTGACCTCTACCCATCAGCTTTCTGAAAATCATACTTTATCAAATATACTTATAAAAAATTACCGTATAAAATATATTAATGACTATATTCAATTAAGATTATAAGGAAATAATTTATTGCAAAAATTAATTGCTTTAATAATATAACTTAATCCTGTAACATATCCTAATAGTCGTACAGGGGAAAAAAAAAGGTTAATTTCTATAATAATATTCATCACTTCTGCAGTACGTCGAGAATATTCGCTGATGCACGAGTGATTTGCTAGCAAACCTCGATACATAATAAGTGTCTCTATTTTGTAGAGTGCTATGCGATCCCTACATCCAAGTTAGGTGGTTTGCATCTACGTGAAGCATTGTAATGTTATATTTCACGAGATAAAACTGTGGTGAGACTCATTTCATACATAGTAATAATAAATAACAGTTATCAATATATTCTTCACAGCAAACATGTTCAGCAACCTATTAAAATATGATTATCATCCGATAAACAGATGGGTGAAGGTCAATCTTACTTCGGATCTTAGACTATTACGTATTATTGCGGTGTAAACGTCATTGCCGTATGTAGCAATGCTTGCATAATTGTTGTGTTGTGTAACTTTTAAACATTTTGCTAGTGCCGTTAGCTATACAAGGACGGTATACAAGATTGTTGTTTAAAATTTAAAAAAAAAAATGTGACTTTTGCTTAATTTCAAGCATATGTTAAAGATTTTATCTATACTTAAAATTATAACCAAGCCAAATATGTATATAGAATATATAACGAATTATAATAACTGTTATTTACGCTTAAAATAACCGTTATTATATATTTTTTTTTATTTCAAAAACTGTCTGATGTTATCTTAATAGTGATGTTAATAATATAGTTTTTAATATTTTAACTATTTTTATATTTGTTTTATGTGTGGATTATTACATGTCTTCTTCTATACATTGTGATATCACTACTTTCTTTAGTGTTGGTAATTATAAAGTATGACTAAGAGCTGTGAAAAAGTAACATAAAATGCAAGAGAAGCACCAAAACTGATACCAAACCGTCTGATCAGCGTGATTATATTTCTTTAATTTCCTGTCCGCTGTTAAGGAGAAGCTCGTGCGAGAGTCAGTTTATGGATCTCGCAAGGTTTTGTCGGCCGAACAAACAAACGACACTTAGCACTGTAGATCGGCATCTTAACCTCTACACCAAATGTGCACTCATCATTTTAATTTTACAATATTCATTGGACTCTATCATAATAGAACTATTAACATATAATAACATATATGCTAGTATTTTTTTTTTATTTTTGGCATAGTTACAACCGACCTTTATGGGAAAACTCTATTTACAAGTTATTGCTTCATTTAAAGTCATTGTCCCTCAGTAAATCAAATCTTCGCCTTCAATAGTGCTATGGCCAGACTGTTAATGGTATCTTCTGAGAATTTCGGTGCTAAAAGAAAGCATATGTAAAGCACTGTTATATCATAATAATTACACCCAGCACTTCCTTCGCATCACATTATACAAAATACCATCAAAAATATTGAATAAAATTAAAACACCAAGATATTGAATATAATACCTACAAGAACACCATATGACGCTTTTTCGTGTGGTAATGGAGTAAGAATACAATTCACCACCCCATATCTTACCCGAGGGTGATCGTACGAGACGACTAAGGGATATAAAACGCATATAACATCGAGAGAAGGAAACTCGAAACAAAACCCTATACCAACACGTCTGACCAGCGCGGTATAGTAGGTTAATTTCCCTCCCATTACAAAAGAGGCCCGAGTCCAACAGTGGGAAATTTATTGGCTGTGATGATGATGATATGACGCTTTCACGTACCTACCATAACTCTCATATAGTCAAATGAAAACATATGTGTAGAATGTATAAACAACAGGTTTAATCATCATCAGAAACATCTACTCCATAATAAAAGTAAAATTAATCATAGTGTATCATGCTGGTCAGGTGGGTTGGTATAAGGGTTTCATGTCGGGTTTTCCTTCTTACCATAAATGTTTTATGCATATTATATATCTCTTAGTCGTCTTACAAAATCCACACGGGCGAACCTTATATATTTATTACACAATTATAGTACTTTTACACCACAAGAGAACGAACGGCTTCCCCGGAAATGATCTCCCTCGTTATTAACTATCCATAACCGGATGTTTGTGGTTGTTTTTTTTTTGTATTAACCACAAAACCTTAGCTTGTAAAATCACTTTCGCTTCGATAAAGATGAATTTTTAACGGGGCGTCTTTCACGCGTCAGTTTATAATATCTTCAGATTCAAATAAAATAGAATTGTATTTGTCCCTTTTTAACATTCTTAATCCATTTATAAAACCCGATTACGAAGCGAAAAATAATGTCTCAAGCGGGATTCGAACCCACGCCTATTGGGATTCCGGCCCAATCGTGCTGCCGCTACACCACCGTGAACTATTGTAGGACATGCAAATCTCGCTTCGTATCATATTTACGTCTTAAGGCGACGTATGCCATCTACCCGACAATGTTTATACATTGTTGTAGGCTTAATACTTCAAACTTGTGACATCATTTTTCACTTCGTAATCGGGTTTTATAAATAATTAAGCATATTAAATGCTAAATTTCAGTAATTTGAATAACAAGGTTGTGTCATCGTTTAATACAATTCTAACTGTAAAGTTTGAAGTATTGAGCCTATAACAATGTGTAAACATTGTCGGGTAGATGGCATACTTCACCTTAAGACGTAAATATGATACGAAGCGAGATTTGCATGTCCTACAATAACTATTGTGACCGTGAACTCACGGTGGTGTAATGGCAGCACGATTGTGCCGGAATCTCAATAGGCGCAGGTTTGAATCCCGCTTGTGACATCATTTTTCGCTTCGTAATCGGGTTTTATAAATATGTAATTAAGCATATTAAATGTTAAATTTCAGTAATTTGAATTCTTAATCCATTTAGAGTCAACTTTCAAATCTTATATGATTAAACACGATATCTTAACGATATCTTAATTCGCAAAATGTTCTCCCTCTCCTAAACTTGTAAACTCCCTTCCAAAGTTTCTAATCTAGGATTATACGAAATTTCTGGTTATCTTAGGATGCTGCCTTTCTATATTGATATCCTCGATGACTAAAATTTCGAATATGCATGATACATAAATTACTATTTTTTAATACAAAAATACCTACTACAATGGTTAATTAAATTACTAAAGCTAAAATATTTTTGTGAAATAATCTATCCGATCAAATATCTATGATTAGGTACTTAGTTCGATAGATATTACAAATATTGTGACACAAAATATGGCAACGGTTGGCAGTTTATTACTAAACCGTGTAGTCAGTGTAACGAAACGCAAAGAATTGTCGCAATCTCGTAATAACCGTCATTCCTGTCAGTGACGTTCCTTTTATGAATTTAAATTTGTATTCTACAAAATGTTGCAATTGAATTTATGGTGTTGTTTCTAAATATTAGAAATAAATTAATTTACAGAAAAAAATGATACAATCGTATTTTTATATTGTATTTAATATTCGTTTTAATCTCTTTAAAATAATATCTCTATTTCTGAATAGTGATTTTTTGGTTTATGAAATTGGCAATGGTATTTCTGAATAGTGATTTTTAGTTTATGAAATTATGAAATGGGCACTTCTTTGCTCCAGTATGTAGAATTTATAATTGCGTAATGACATTCTGATTGGATGTGAAAACGTTTATTGCGATAACTTCCATGCTTATAGATTTGCTGCGATGATTGCTCAATATAATACAAAATTAACCTAGTTATATATGGTAAAATTGCTTATACATCAAAATATAAAATATGTTTGCTAATCTAATTGTGCTGTGCCATAATCGTTAGGTATATCTAGTGCATCAGCAATAATGTCTAACATCGAACTCAGTACAACAATAAGTTAATATAAAAAAAATACATAATAAATATTTTTATTAAAACTACTCCTAAACCCTACATTCCAAGGCGCTATCTGGTGGTAATGTGCAGATGGCTTAGTGGTTAAGATATCAACCTACCGTACCAATTCCGTGGGTTCGATTCCCACACAGGACAATACTTTGCATGATCGACAAATTGTTGTTCTGAGTCTGGGCGTAATTTGTGTCCGTTAATTATATGTTTATACAGTCTCCCGTAATATAAAGATAATTGCCTTAGTGCAATCTGTTGTCTTTATTAAAAAAAATATGTTCACTTGAACTGTCATCAATAATATTAAGTACCAAAAAAAACACAAAAAATAGCGCCATCTGTTGGTGTAACTTAATAAACGTAATATATTTCACAAAACTTACGTAATAATTATAAACCAAATACAAAAAAGAAAACAATATTTATAACGGTTTGAATTATTTATACTAATCTTTTTTTTTATTATATTTATAGTAGGAGAACGTATAAATTTATTGCCTTGAATTATATCTACATTAAACTGATATCTGTAATGTTTCTCAGCTAAAAAGATCGAATGGAAAATACCGTATGTTGAAAATAGAATATAGTATTTATATTAGTTTAGCTTCATATAAATTATTGCTTTATGGAAAAGATCGAGAATATTTGATTATTGTAGAGATCAATTGAAGTCTATACATCGCTCCAAGTTAATTTATCAAATATATAGGAAAAATGTGTATAAAGAAACAAAAAGAATTTAAAAATATTATTATTCTAAATTCTTTCCCTTTGACCCTTATGATATAGTAAAGTCAGTAGTTAAAAGTTCCATGACAGGGCGTGAGGCTCCTCCAGGTAAAATATTCTACATACATATCATCACGCCATATCCCTTGCAGGGTAGGCAGAGAGAACAGAGTGCCAGAGAACTCTATATTTGCATACTTCACTCGCTTCCTCAACATTCATAATTCTCTTAAAATATTCTGCTCCATATATTTCTGTTTCATACAGTTTCATGTAAATGCGAGTTACAATTTGGTACCAACTTTATCTACTGCCTAATTGGTAAAGCGTTTAAAATGAATTTCTAATATATCATAATTATAATTGATTAAATTAAGGCGATGCATGAAGGAAATCGATTATTATTTTAAAATGCATCAAACGACAATCACCACTTGCCCACGTTTAATCAATATACACACACTATGGTTACACATCTCAAAAAAGGAAAGAATACGGTATAACATAATACATGACATAATAGTAAGTCTGAAATAAATGAATTATTATTATTATTATACGATCAAGGTGGAATAAGAAAGTCTTCTTACTATTACAATCAGTTAGGATCAAACTTCAAAACTTATTTTTAAAAAAAAAAACACCACCTGTACTAAGGAAATAATCCTTATATTGCAGGGGACTTTACAAACATGCAATTAACGCAGACAAATTACACCCAGACTGGGAATAACACTTTTTGGATCACACAAAGTATTGTTCTGCGCGGGAATCGAACCCACGGCACTGGTACGGAAGGTCAGTATTTTAACCACTACGCCATCTCTGCAGTCGATTGTAATTTTACGCAGAATTTCCAATATTGATTCAAGATCATAAATGAAGTTTACACAGATATTATATGCAGACATCTTTTATTAGAATTTTAAGGTAAAAGAAGGGGTGGTTTTTTGCGTATACATAAAAGGCGCCTTTAACATACCAAGTGTAAAATAAATGGTATCAATTATAACAGATTTCTCTCTGAAACTTCTCACAAACGAGTTAAGAGTTTACGTAAACACGAAATGATTACGGTACAGTGAGCTGCGTGAAAAATACATTAGATAACATTTAGAGATTCTGTATATAAACATTTTATTATTGCCTTTGATGATAGACGAGCGCACATTTCAGCTGATGGTAAGTGGTAATTATTAGTTAATAATTACTGTAATACCAGAGGTACAGCTAGGTAGCTATCTAGCTTAAAGTGGGGTTTGAGCCTGTGACTCTCTCGCTCATCGAACGAAGCGCAATAGGAAATTACGATGACCCAGACTTTGTTTTTCTACAAGAGTACTACACGTTTTTTATTTTGGCTAGGAATGTTAGCTTCGGACGGCTGTTATTTCCTTACTTGGACTAATAATTATAATCAGCACAGAGGGCTCTAACTTAACCCCTATTTTGCCCGCGAATGTTTTAAAACACTACTAAGCAATACACTCGTATCATCAGTGAAAGAGAACGAAAATTCAACTAGAGTAAAATATTAGATAAATTTTCCTCTTATTGTAGAAGAGACTTGAGGCTCACAACGATATTTTTATTGAAGAATATTCAAAATAATACAAAATAAATATGCATTACAAAATACAGGATGTGATCTACACAGTTAAATTGTTGGAAGTCGATAATTGGCACGACCCATTGCCGACAGCGGATATTTGGATGTTAGGTTACTACAATTTAACAATACTTCGACCTTGAATAATTTCGTTCGATACACTCTCTATCAAAATATATACCTTCCAATATACTTATCAATTAACTGTCCTCCCTTATATCATTTCGTTTTATTTTGTGGGTTGCTGGCATACGTCGCGCGTCGCGAAGTTTTCTAAATTTTAGCTATTGACCGAACAAAGATGCGGTTTCGGTAAGTTTTGGTAAAAAAAATCTATTTTCGGTGGCAGTTTCTGTTTCGGCAGAAAATCTACCGATATAATTTTCTTTCTTTATAACTTATTACTTTTTACTATTCTTTCTTTATTGTGACTGGTCATTAATTACTAGAAATTGATTTTTAACATATCTGAAAAAGATTCTGTGTCTGAAACTGATACCGAAGATTCGTTTACAGTTACGATTTCGGTAGAAAGTCATATTTCGTTCGGCCATTAATTTTATCATTAATAAACCTCTTGTAAATTCTAAACGAAAAATCGGATACGATAAATTTAAAAAGAATATTTATTTGTTTATTTAATGATACTCAACAGCTTTTTGAAAGACACAGTTTACAAAAAGTTTTTTATTAATTTACAAAGAGAGAATTTTAAAAGTTATAAAAAAAATTACAAGTACATAAATAATTATAATTAATAGTATATTAAATTGCATATAACACGAATGTTCAATATTTTCATCATATCGTATATTAACAGAATAATTTCAACAAAAATTGATTTGATCAATCAATTTTTTCGCTTTCAAAAGTAAATTTTGGTAAACAAGCTAATCTTCACACTTCATGTTATGTTTTGCCAAATACTTGCCAAGAGATACAGAACGAGATTAAGTAGTTAACACATTCGTTTATGTACATAACCGTTTAGCTAATCTACTTAGTATATGCCCAATAAATACCACACACGGTATTGGCGGTCGTGACTGATAATTATAATAAGTATATTTAATGAAAAAATACTTAAATCACACGTGATATGTATATTTATTTGACTACACAGATAGCGTAAAGATACCGACCTACTATACCAGTGTCATGGATTCGATTCCCATGATAATACTTTGTGCAATGCACAAGTTATTTACCCTGCACTAAAGTTAATATTGTATATAATAATAATCCTTGTATTGCGGGGGACTTTATAAACTTATAACTAAACGGATACAAATTTACACCCAGACTCAGGACAACAATTTGTGGATAGCACAAAGTATTGTCCCTCGTGGGAATCGAACCCACGGCACGGGTACGGTACGCCATCTATGCAGTCAATAATTTGGTGTCTGGATTATTGTGAGTCTAGGTATAATTTGTATCCCCGGATTGTATGTTTGTCAAGTCGCTTCACCAAGTGTTCCGTTAATAACATCTTTAAAAATCATCATTCTCTTACTCTTATCCCAAGTGCTTGGGGTCGATACAATATAAACTCTTCTTTCATAGTATATATTGTAAAAGTTATAGGCAATAGTTTTATGACCGGCTGCCTGCCAGACGTCAACCGTCCTTGGGAATATAATTGTTGACCAAACGAAATCAGATGGAGTTGGCCCAGGTATAAGACTCTTAGTCGTCTTTTACGACATCCACGAGCAAAGTAAGGGTTGGTAGTATTCGTAGCCGCTACCACACAGCGGATAACGTCTTTAAAAATATAACTATATATAAATAAAGCTGTGCTCTGTATATTATGTCTTCTAGTAACCATAAATTTCCAAAGATGAAATTGTAAACATGAGTAATTTCCCAAGGTCTGTACAGACAATGGAGAAAACACTATTAGTCTCATTAATGTTTTTATTAAACAAATTATTGAGGCATAATAGAGCATTCGTTCTCTATGTATATTCGATGAGAAATTGTCTTTGCTCGATAAGTAATTAAAAGTTGAGACAAATGCAATTATTTTCATCATCATCATCATCTCATTATCTCAGCTCATATATGTCCCACTCTTGGGCTCGAGCCTCCTCCATAGGCGTATTAGGCTTTGTTTTGAGTTTTCCTTTTCTTGCATAGATGTTATATGCGTTTTATATCTCTTAGTCGTCTCTTACGATCACCCACGAATTTTTGGAATTTTCATTTGAAATCTATCTTCTGGTACCAAATATTAACGCGTTCAAATAAACCAAATTTCAGGTTTATTCTAGTAATGCAGACAAGGCATTTATTTTCAGTTTTCTCATAAATATAAGAGTCGAATACCCTTAAAATGTCCGAACCAATCCTTAGTTTGCTCGTAGGTATCATAAAAGACGACTAACAGCAACTGATGTCGTTTGGTCAACAATGACATTCTCAAGGAGGGTTGACTTCAGGACGGCGGTCAGTCATAAAACTATTGCCAATAACTTTTGCAATATGTAGGAAGAGGAATAAATGTTGCATCGCCCCCAAGTAATTGGGATAAAAGCGAGAGCATTATGAGTTTTAGCCGCTAACGTATTCAAAGAAATTAACTCTCTCGCTATGTATATTAGCATATTTATGTTTACATATTCCATAATGATATTTTCTATTAGAGCAACAATGTAGGCGCGGTCGAACGCTGCATCAATTTGATCCTATCTTAAAATACAAATATATTTTCAAAGGAAGCCTTTACAGCTACTTAATTTCCTTCCAATAGCGAGAATATCGTATTACATTCGTTATTTTTTATCGATATATGATTTCCTTACCGATAGCACAGAAACAGTTATTACTTTGAATAAATAGATATATTTCAGGTTATTAACATTTTTTATTATTGTGTTATATTGTATTGAATCGTCGCAAAATATTTTGACTGTTTTGACCAAGCGAATGCGAAGCGTGAGCGAGTCGCCTACATATCAGATTAGTTAAAAATGCTTACGTAATTTCATCTGTCTTGCGTCCAGATATGATATCACCCCCTACTAGGTGGACTGACGACTGGTTGAGTGTCACACAAAGCTGTTGGATGCAGGTGGCACAGGATCGTTCTAAGTGGTATCTCGTGGGGAGGCCTACGTCTAACAGTGCACGTGACGGACAGTGGATGGGCTGATGGATTGATGGATGGTCCAATTGTCCGGCTATTGTCGTCTACAGGCCGTATTTCTTAAAATATTCCAGAATTCTCCTTTGACAACTCTATGAAATTTTTAACCGATTCAGCTTTTGTAAATTTTCAAATTACTGTATATATGTATGGTATTTGAACTTTATAAGAAACCATGTGTCAGTCACTTCGAAAAATGACCAAAAATATCATAAAACTGCCTTATTAAAACGCCTCTGCTCCAAATAACTTTTTAACAACTTTTCAACTTCAAAGGAAGTTCATCGGATGATAAATATAATATTTCATCCGTGAGATGGTGAAATATAACGAAATATAACTAACGAGATCAGCATATTGAGCCACTTGTGTTATTAATATTTATAATATAGCATCGACGTTTGAGAGCGATAACAATAGGCTGTAGAGGTAAAGACTAACAGAGGTCTCAGGTCTAATACCAACTCTTCGCACAACTTTAAAGAGTTGCATGAAATCTTAGATTTGTAGTTATCTTTTGCTTTAACTGAAAGCTATAAAAGAAAGTGAGATTATACGCATTTCAGCATGCCCACAGACATGTTCTCATGAATATGTAAAGTCCTAGCCTCGGCGATATCACTAAGCAGTTAGCTCTAGCTGTCGTAAACATGTATGATAATCATTGGGTAGAATTAGGACCTTCAAATACACATCTAATCTCATCCTTGAATATCGTTATCCCTTTAAGATTGGATTTATGAAAAGGGGTCCAACTAAGTTAAGGAATGAGTTCTGGAGAAGTACCCCCCATCATAAAAATAGATATTTAATGTACATAAATCTTTATAACCATATCCCTTAGCAATTTGGAGAACTAAATTTAATCAAAACTAAAATTTTGACTACTGGAAATGAGTTTCTAAAATATTGATATTTTTTGTCATATTTAATATATGTTTTCCGTGTGGTGACGGAATAAGAATACAATTCACCACCCGCTATCTTCCGAATGGATGATTATAAGAGACGACTAAGGATGTAAAACGCATATGACTTCTATGCAAGAGAAGGAAAGCTCAAAATAAAACAAGGAGACTCGAGCACAGCAGTGGGATGTATATGAGCTGAGATGATGATGATAAAATATATGTAAAATTACTTGTAACATAATATTTTGAATTACATTACGAAGCACGTGCTTAAAAATACAGATGTTCTGAGCATATAATATATTATAATAACTATTATACCATAGAAATTACAAACAACTTCTATAGGTCGTTTGGACTGGCACAGTCACCCCGGGGAAAAATAATATTCTGCCAAGATTGGCTCGGTGTGAGATGTCCCAAAAACGATTGCGAATGAAAAGAGCTCGAAGGGCACATAACTAAAATATAAAGACTTTATATTAATATTTTTGTATTTTTTGTTTCAGGTGAGAGCTGTGTCGAGAAGCCACTGGCAACACTATGGCGCAATTACCAGCAATCGACGAAACCCGACGTGTTAATGAAGTTGTCTGTCACCAATTCCGGTCTTAAGGGATTCACCAAAGAGCATGGCCTCACAGAATACTGGTCCCATCGCATAACTTACTGCGCTAGTCCGCCTCACTATCCTAAGCTCTTCTGCTGGGTCTACCGTCATGAGGGTAAGAAACTCAAACACGAGCTACGCTGCCATGCAGTCCTTTGCACCAAAGAATCAATATCAAAGAAGATAACAGAGGAACTGCAGGTAAAACTGAAACAAGCCCTTGTTGAATTCAAAAAAGATAGAATCTCGAAACAAAATGCAAGGCTCAGCCTCGCTAATAGTGTATATGAAAATCCAAGCATGCCCCGCCGGAAAATTATGCTTAGTGTTGGAGCCATGAATTACAGGCCACCATTAGAGAGATCAAAATCAGCTCCAAAATTGGGCGCTATAGAAGAACTATGCTCAGAAGAAGACGAGGAAGAAGCTGAAATGAATGCGAAGCAAGACGGAGAGTCATGGACTCGAACATCAATAGATGAATTCTATGGCTCGCAAACGCTTGATCGCCGACGAATAGATTTGAAATCCCCGAGGAAAACCTCATGCCCTGAAGGTGTCATCAATAGAACACTTTCCGATTCCGGTGCCGGTTCAGTCACCGTTTCCGATGAATTCTTGGATTTACTTCTAAAAGAGAGTCAGAAAAATACACGTATTGATGATACCAATCACAATGATACTGAGAAGGGAACAAGATTACTGGAAGCGATTGTCGAATCGAACGAACTTAGTGACGCAGTAGCGGTTGAACGCGACTGTAAGTCGCTGTTGCAAAGTAACTACCTCGTCACGGATAGCGACGATGGATCTGTTTCTTCGGGCTGCGAGACCGCTAGTACGGTGACTGATACCGAGCCATCATCTCTGCCCTCGATCCCTCAAGAATACAAAGAACATGCTGACTCAACTGTCTCTTATATGGATACAACCTTCGAGCACAATGATGCAAGAGATAGTAACAGGAGCTACGATTCGATTCACATCACGAATAATACCGAAGTCAATGTCACTGAAGAAGTAAACCATGTTCCGATCGGAGAAAAAAATACTTTCAGGCGAAGGTCTACTTATCCCCCTCTGGGAGCAGATTCTAATATTTTAACAGAATTTGAAGGTAAATTTGATTCTTTGATTGACAACTTAACGGATGTGGACTGCTTAAACTCAAGTACTGAGACTGAAGTTTTTAAGAACACGGGTGATAACGACAGCGCCTGCAGTGATGAGTCTGGGTATTCTGAACTACTAGATGGAAAGGAGAGCATCATAGGCAACACTATAATGGTTTAGTTTCCATATTTAGCTGTATTTATTTGTTATTTCTTTTCAAAGACGTTGCCTATCTTCTTAAACCCTCATATTATTTTTAAGAGAGAAGCGGCCATGTTGATCTATCATCTAAGTCTAAAATACTTTAAGACTTAAATAATCTGGCAATTATCAATGCAAACAATTGAAATTCTATGTAAACTCTTTATTAAATTTTATAACATTTGTGTAGATAGAAAGGTGCTTTTTGGTTGATACTATGTTGAAAAGCATTATGAAATCGAACAGCTTTCTGTTCTACAAGTGTCTACTCAAAACGCACCTTTGGATTGTAAATAACAGAGTACAATTTGTACTTGATCCAGTTGTATTACTATTTTTAATACCTGTATATATTAAATTTTAAGTTATGTTAAATGAAATTTATTGGAGATTTTATTTGTAAAGGATTTATTATAGTTTATATGGATGAATTGACGTTGGTTGTTTTGTCTATATTTATTGCTTAAACTAAGTTTAGTTCTGGGAAGCTGAATTGGGTATTGTAGACGTTGCAAATGTGTTCTATATCGGTATTTACTGATCAGATATCAATTGGAGATAGACGTCTATTAAGTATACCATGTTTATGTGTTGTTTACAGCTTATTTGAACATTGTTCATTGTAATTACCGCTTATCGGTGTCTCTGATTAGTTTCTGTTAGAATTAACAACTTACAGTAGCTCAATGATCTCATAGTTTAATTGTAATTAACAATTATAGATGTTAAAACATTACAATTATTTATTACATTATTGCTTTTTAAGAGGTTTACTATATTATTACTCGAAAACCACAAGTACTGTTATTTAAAACAATAATATTAAAATGATAATCTATGCCATGGTGAATTAATAATACAGCATTTTTAAAATATTACAATTATTAACAATAATTAATTAAAATTAAAGTCATCTTAAATTGTTTACGTACATTACTTCGTTTGCTTACAATTAACAATAATTAGTTTACATTTACCTAAAATTAATGTCGTCTTAATTCGTGTCATAAAACTGGTCGCATTACATATTGAAACAACCTTCAATCTGTAATAAACTCCCAATCGTATTTTGAAACTGTCCAAAGTACAAATAAATAAATAAATCAAATCGATAGTAGAAGTATAGATGGAATATTCTTCAGTTATACAGAGATTATAAAATAAAATGGATTTAAATTTAACTGTATTAAAATAAAGTTAAAGATTCTGATATGGCGAGCATTGGAAATATTATAGTAATTTTTTTAGTTTATTTTTAAGGACTTAAAAGCTAGTAACCTTTTCCAGCTTTGTTACGGATCGCCATTTCCGTAGTCCTATGAAAGACTTACTAATTAGTAGTCCGCTAATCATGATCATCGTGAATCACACAATTTTTTAGTATATTTTATTACCCTTTAATCTCAGTAGCGCCATCTATTTTAATTGTTTATATATTTTATGCAACTATATTTTTACATTTCGTATGTTTATGCTGGCACAATAATAATTCAAAATAATAATTAATAATATTTAAGTAGAGTTTTCTCTATTACCCTGTCTAAAAAAATAAACTTGTCATGACAGACAACAGAATAAAAGGGACAGGAAAGAAATTGAAAAAAAAATAAAGATTGCAATGCTTAATCATGAGATCTTCGCGTTTACTGTAAGTTGTGTTAATTCTTAGTGTAAATCATCATACAGTCTGTGAGTACTTAGGCATTCCACCGGCACGTGTGCAACGTACCGATTATTCATTACATTACACGTCATTGTAGCGGAGTTTAGATTTTTCGAAAAAAAAAATAAACAATTTGAAATTATCGATATTGTTTTATTTTGTGTTTCTTTCTTCTTTCATATTATCGTTCGAAAGAACGTTAATAATACAATGAGTCATGTCTCTCTTTGAGTGTCGTAAGAGATTATTAGGCTGATTGGAACATTCTAAAGAAGATAGTACGCTAACCATATCACTATACAAATGTTCCTCATAATAAATCATAATACTTGTGGGGATCAAAAATATAATTTATGATATCACCAAAGTAATAGGCAATAATATTCTTTTGGACAAATTATAAAGTCTACTACGATCGCAAACACCACCTGTCAAGCGTGATGATAATGATATTATCACGCCCTGGGGAAGGCTATGTCTAACATTGAACTTCAATAGGCTGATTGATGAATGGATAAAAATTCGAAGTTATTTCGTGACCATAAATACAGAAAAAATCACAATAGGTGATGATTTATCTATACCTCTGTATTGTTCAAGTCCAGAAATGGCAAACATCAGGTTGGCTGCTTGCGCGTATGCCAACAAACGGCAGTAAAAAAATAAATTACTATAAAATATGTAAAAATATTTTCTGTGTGGTAATAGTATGATTCACCACCTATACTGAACGTGGGTGTCCTTTTTTTTTGTGGTGGGCCATGGACGTCACACCCCGCCAAATCGGTCCGGGGTGACGGAGGAGGCGGCGCGCAACCCCATTGACCCACCCTGCAAGCACCTCTTCTTCGCCGTGCGAGCGGGTCACCGGTACCCGATCTTTGTCTTCGGTGACCCGCTCGGCAGTATGCTCTCTCGGGCTCCTCTCCTGTCGATGCCCCGACAGCTTTCGCCGTCGAGGCGTCGTCCTCACGCGGTGGCTTCACGTCGGGTGACCGGACAATTCCCCGGTCCGATCACCCGAAGCCTCGGTTAGGGCGGAATTAGGGCAAGTACTCGCGCCTGCGCCACCCCGGCCGCGGGCGGCGGCCCGGGTCACGGGAATCCTTCCGTGCCCGTTCCGCCGCCTCCTTCTGCGAGATGACAGCCTCGCAGAAGGCGGCGACCACGTCCCAATTCCTGACGCTGTCGACCATCGCTCGCGCAACAGCCGGCAGCGTCAGGTCGGCACCGATGATAGCGACGAAGTCACGGCGCTGCCCGTCCCAGCTCGGACACACCTCGAGCGTATGTTGCGTCGTGTCCTCGTCACTACTGCAATGGTCGCAGGACGGAGTCCACTCCCTCCACACGACCGTGTGCAGGTACTTGCCGAAGCAACCATGCCCCGACAAGACCTGCACCAACCGGAAAGAAAGGACTCCGTGCCGCCGCTCCATCCACTCCATCAGTACGGGCCGGAGGGCCTCAATGGTAACAACACCGTGTCTAGGCCTCTCCAGCCGCGTAGCTCAACGGGCGATGACTTCTCGGCGGGCGTCCTCGCGCCAGGTAGCTATCTCGTTGAACTGGGGAGCCACGCTCTTCGCGCATTGAGGTAACCCGCTGGTAGAGGTCGGAGAGCATCTCCGCCTCTAGGTCCCAACTCCCACGGGGGTGTCCCGGCCAATAGGCATGCCGCCTCGGTAGTCACCGTGCAGTACCCGCGAATGGCTCTGACCGCCATGGCTCGCTGTGGCTTCCACAGCACCGCCCTGACCTCGGCGTTCAGAGTTCTCGTCCACACGAGTGCACCGTACATGGCCATTGAGCGGATCACCCCCGCATACAGCCGTCGGCCCTCGAAACTGGGTCCGCCCACGTTCGGCATGAGCCGAGAAAGGGTGGACGCCGCGCCGACCAGCCGGGGAGCAATTTGGCGAAAATGCTCCTGGAACCACCATCGCCCGTCGAGCACCAGACCCAAGTACCTCATATGGGCCTGGATAACGTAACTGGTAACGTGGGTGTCCTAAGAGATGACACAGCGATATAATACACATATAACATCTATGCAAGAAAAGAAAAACTCAATATAAAACTCTATATCTGCCCATACAGTAAAGTCTGGAGAGAGAAGGTCAGACCCTGGCAGTGAGGTATATAGGAGCTAAGATAATATCATCATTCTCCTACTCTTATCCCAATTACTTAGGGTCGATATAATATGTACTCTTCTTTCACAGTACATATTGTAGAATTATCGGCAATAGTTTTATGACCGGCCGCCTGCTAGACGTCAACCCTCCTTGGAAGTGTAATTGTTGACCAAACAGCATCAGATGGAGTTGACCTAGGTCGTAATAAAGTTCGCCACCGAAGACAAAGACCGGGTACCGGTGGCTCGCTCGCACGAAGAGAGAAGTTGCACGGTGGGTCTATGGGGTCACGCGCCGCCTCTTCCGTCACCCCGGACCGATTTGGCGGGGCGAGAGGCATTCATAGGCCAACGCAAAAAAAAAGGTAATAAAATTCTTAGTCGTATTTTTCGACATCCACGAGCAAAGTAAGGGTTGGTAGTATTCTTAGCCGCTACCATACAGCTAATATGAGCTAAGATAATAATGACGATAAAAAAAATATTTCATAATACTAGCGTAAATTACACATTATGTTACCCTTCCATTTACCCTTAGTCATTGTCTGTCAACCGCCATATTGTAACCGAAACCCCTTCTGTCATTACCATCACTGCAACCAACCGTATCGCTAGCACTACACCTGTCCGCTGTCTATACGAATATTTATAACTGATTCCATTGTTACATGTAGGTCAGATATGTGGGGCAATCAATAATGTAAATATGAACTATGGGGCAATTTAAAATCAAATTTCGAAGTAAATTGATGTAATTTGTAAAGCCTTTAACTTGATAGCATAGAGTAAGTATAAGGTTTATAAATGGATATTTAACTGCTAGAGAAATATTAAATTAAATGAACTGAAAGAATATTAAATGAACCTTAATAGCATTTAGGTGATTTTTATCAACGTCATCATTTCTCTTCTATAATAAATAAGTAACCCTTAGCAAGCGAGTTGCCGATGGCAGTGAGATATCATATGATACCAAGCTGACAGCCAAATTACCCGGTGAGACTCACTGACCTCAGCCGATTTTTATGACTCCCATGAGCGACAGTTGTATTGATACGACACGCAGATAGGTGGTTTCAGTGGAATTTAAATTATACAACAAAACTATTAATGGATTTAGTTTCGGAGACTTCACAGCATCTGTGGTTATGAAAGGACCAAGGTACAATTTTCTTTCTCTTGCAATGACTTACGTCATCTCTAATTAAGAAGAAATTTATTGTAATGTATTTATATCAAACCAGATCAGACCAGACTAGCTTAGTCCAGTCCGGCCCAGGCTTGACCAGATTAGATCAGATTAAACCAAATCTAATGATTTATTATGCATAAGCACCATAAGAGCACTTACATATTGACAATTTTACATTTTATTTCTTAAATCACTTCAAAATTAACTACCACCGGATCGGAAAGCTGATACAAACTGAGAAGATCCAGCAAGAAACTCAGCGGGCTCGTCATGTTTTAAGTTATATTTTATACATACGTATTTTAATTAAAGTTATATGATTACATGTTTGGTAAGTATTAGTTCCAGTGAGTAGCCCTTCGAGCAAGGATACATTTTTTTAAAGATGAAATACAAAATTTAAAATAAATTTATATATATACTAGCTGTTTCACACGGCTTCACCCGTGTAGATATATTAAAATATAGCTAGTTGTTTGAATGGTCAAAAAGTAATTAGTAAGATAGTATATGAATCTATTAAAGAACTAATAAGTAAAAAATAATATAACACTTTTGTTTTGATAATAATAGGCATTTTTAGTTTTGTTTTTTTAAACTAAATGTAAGTTTATTTTATTTTTTTATAGTATTTACTAATTACTGAGGATGGCCGCAATATGTCCTCCGCTTCCTACATATTGCAAAAGTTATTGGCAATAGTTTTATGACCAGCTGTCTGTCTATCGCCAATCATCCTTATGAATTTATTTATAGTTAAGCAACGATGTACTCAGTTCTATAGATCTAATTCCAAAAGTGACAATTAGAATACAACTATTACCTCCAGTTTAGTCTCCGTAGGGGTTTATTTTCAAAAAACATTGAAACGTGCCTTTATTTATTTTTAATAGAAAAACCTGTATTTTTTGGATTTATATCCATCATGTTTTTGGATCTCTCTTTAAAATTGACGCATTTTCATACAAACTTTAATATCATATTTTACCTTCTTTAGGACTGATTTAAAAAAATCTGTTGTACATTTTTTTAATCTTTAATTAAATATTAGTGTTTGGTTAAGTTACAGTCGCTATGTGGTAATGGCTACGAATACTACCAACCCTTACTTTGCTCATTAAAGACGACTAAGAGCTTTACATCAATCTGGTCCAACACCATCTGATGTCATCTGGTCCACAATTACATTCTCAAGGGGATGACGCCAGCCAGGCACACGGTAATTGATAGAACTATTGCCAATAACTTTTGAAATATATAGGAAGAAGAATACATATCACGCAATTACTCGTGGTCGAGTAATTGGGATAAGAGCAAGAGAATGGTGAATTATGCTTTAATTACAGATTTAGGTAAAAAGCAATAAAAAGTGCCGTACTTATTTATAAGTTGCTTTCCGTACAAATTTCCAACATCCATTTCCCTCTATTGAGAATGATTTTCAAAAATGCTGAAATACATATTTATTTTTAATATTAAGTAGCTGAATACATATTTTCATACAAATTTGCAACCCTTATTTTACAAATTTAGTGGGCATTTTCCAAAAATGCTGAAATATATATTATTATATTCATTTAATATTAAATAGCCAAATACCTATTTTTAAGGTACTATGAAGCTGACGAAGTTTCTAACAAACTTCTAACACCTCTTTTACATCCTTATAAGAAAATATCCAAAAATAATGAAACACTAAATAACCAAATAAACATCATCACAAACGTAATTTAAAACTGTTAAAATTTCACAAAAAGCTTACTTAATACTAAATAGCCAAATACAAGTTTTCACTAATATAACTTTAATACTGACAAAGTTTCATAAAAAACTTGATTTTACAACATTAGGGGAGAAAGAATACCTGTTTCAGCATTTTTGGAAATGATCTCCTAAGGGGAGAATTTACTTTTCTATACTCCCTTAGGAGAGAATTCCCAAAAATTCTAAAACAGGTATTCTTTTATTTAACATTATATAGCTTATAACTAAATTTAAAATTTATCTAAAAGCGAAGAAGTTTCATACAAACTTGCAACCTCTTCTTTTTTCAACCTTAGGAGAGACATTTCCAAAAATGCTGAAGCACTTATGTACATACGTGCTTCAGCATTTTTGCAGATAAGTACTTATTTAATATTAAAGAAGCTAATGCAATTTTTTATGAATCTAACTTCAAAACTGACGAATTTTCATAAAAAACTTCCTCTTCCTTAGGGGAGAATTTCCAAAAATACTGAAACCGGTAAATTTTATTTAATATTATATAGTTAGTGACCAATTTTCAGGTATCTAACCTCAAAACTGAAGTTGCATACAAACTTGCAATTCCTTATTTTTCACCCTTTAGAGATAAATTTCCAAAAATGCTAAAATACGTTTATATTAATTTAATATTAAATAGGCGAATACAAAACTTCACGAATTTAACTTCTAAACTGACCAAGTTTCATACAAACTTAAAACTCCTATTTTTCACCCTTAAGGAGAAATTTCCAAAAATACTGAAACACGTGTTTATTTATTTAATATTAAATATACAAATCCAAATTTTAACGGTTCTAGCTTCAAAATTGACAAAGTTTCATAAAAAACTTGTAAGCCCTATTCCACTCCCTTAGGGGAGAATTTCAAAAGATACTGAAATAAGTAAATTTTAATTTAACATTATATAGTTAATAACAAATTTTCAGGTATCTAACTTCAAAGTTGACGAAGTTTCATACAAACTTGCAACCCCTTATTTTTCACCCTTTCAGGAGAAATTTCCAAAAATGTTGAAATATGTGTTTATTTATTTAATATTAAATAGACAAATACAAATTTTCAAGAATCTATCTTCAAAACTGACCAAGTTTCATACAAACTTGCAACACATATTTTTCACTCTTAAGGAAAAAATTTCCAAAAATGCTGAAATATGTGTTTGATTATTTAATATTAAATACGCAAATCCGAAGTTTAGCGGTTCTAACTTCAAAACTGCCAAAGTTTCATAAAAAAACTTGCAAGCCCTATTCTTCTCCCTTAGGGGCGAATTTCAAAAAATACTGAAATAGGTTAATCTTAATTTAAGATTATATAGTTAATAACAAATTTTCAGGTATCTAACTTCAAAACTGCCGAAGTTTCTTACAAACTTGCAACCCCTTATTTTCACTCTTTGGGGAGAATTTCTAAAAATACTGAAACACGTGTATATTTATTTGATATTAAATAGGCGAAAATAACTTTTCAGGATTCTAACTCCAAAATTGACCAAGTTTCATACAAACTTGCAACACATATTTTTCACCCTTAAAGGAAAAATTTTCAAAAATGCTGAAATATGTGTTTGTTTATTTAATATTAAATACATAAATCCAAAGTTTAACAGTTCTAACTTCAAAACAGCCAAAGTTTCATAAAAAAACTTGCAAGCCCTATTCTACTCCCTTAGGAGAGAATTTCCAAAAATGCTGAAACAGGCTAATTTTTATTTAACATTATATAGTTAATAACATATTTTCAGGTATCTAACTTCAAAATTGACGAAGTTTCATACAAACTTTTCCTTACTTTTCACCCTTTGAGGAGAAATTTCCAAGAATGTTGAATCAAGTTTTTATTTGTTTAATATTAAATAAGCGAAAACAAATTTTCACGAATCTAACTTCAAAAATGACGAAGTTGGATACAAACTTGCAACCCCTATTTTGAACCCTTAGAGGAGAAATTTCCGAAAATCCTTCCTTAGTGAGCGTCTACAATATAAAAGGCAGCAACTGCCAAAATTTCATGTTATTAACCCCAGCGGCTTAGGCTGTGTGATGAATCAGTCAATCAGGACAAGCTCTTTTATATATGTATATAAAGATAACAAAAAATAGATTAGACCAACTCCCACAAGCGGCACTCGATCGCAAATTAATTACTAGAGCAACCATCACTCCCCTAAACAATATTCGTGGGAAGAGAGAGACCCGCTTCACATACCAACCACATATGCCATATAGTAAGTAAATCGATCTGTATGATATAGAAAAAATACATAAAATTTCTATTTGAGCGATTTTGTATAATCTCTCAAAGATTAAGGAGGTAGCTTCAGATCTTGTATAAAAAGGGTCTCGTTTGAATAGCCCTTTACAAATATAAGACGTTTAGCGATCGCTTTGAGACTCAATAAATATCTTTTTATCTTTGAACATTTAATCTTGAATTGTACTTGAATATATATCAATCGTTAGACCAATATTCATCTAATATCCATTATACATAAGTATCATAATAGTATTAAACTCGTCATCCTGTTCTTACCTCAATTACTTTGGGTCGATGTACTCTTCCTTTATCGTAAATATTGTAAAAGTTTTCTTAATAGTTTATTGTTCAACTACCTGGTTCATGTCTACCCTCCTTGGAAATATAATTGTTAACCACACTCAGGTCAATATTAAAATTAAGAGAAAATTAAGAGTTTACTCTTATTCGAATTTTATTATACTCACACCCACACACGTATATAATTGTATATTTTTAGTCCTCCCGATACAAGGATTTGTGCCTTAGTAATATGGGATTAAAAAAAAATTAAAAAAGTCTATTGCAAATAGCAACCCGGCCAAGTGTAGAATATCAGATGGATAAAAATTCGAAAGAATATGTTTTTGTTTTATAAAGTCTGACCATATGATCATGGATATCCATGAGAATATTGAAGACTAGCATCACATCCTCATCATCATTCATTCTTTAAAGGACGTCAACTGAACGTAGACCGCCGCCTTACTTTAGGGCATAGTGCAGTAATCGCCGCACTTAGCAGGCAGATTGGCGATCGCAATATGATGTTCCACGTTTCCCAGGAGAGAGCATATGAATTGCCTTAGATATTAACTTAAATGTATTAGTAGTCAAAATGGACAAGATTAAGTATGCAAGAATAAAAATTTAAGAGTGTCGAAATAATTGTACGAAAAATCTGAAGGCTAAGATGGCTATAAGCGGCCGCAATTAAGTGGATATGCCTAAAAAAGAGCAATACGCTCAAGACTACCTTCTCCCAGAGGTCAACGAGTCCAATGAGGTCAAAAAACTTTTAAATTCAGATTATGACTAAATACATATTTGAAAACACGTAATTCTGGTACTATGAGCGACTTGGTTCTATGTTTTGTTTGGCTGGCAAGAAGACGATCGAAAAGCGTACTGCTTTTCACCTTGTAATTTATTAGACGACTTTTACGACTACTAGGGGTTGTAAAGGCTATATTTATAATTTATGCATATATTGAAACGTATTTATTTTTTTAGAAATACAGTAGTACTCTTAATGCATTAAAAAAATAATCCTTATTGTGTAATCCAAATTGCATCCACACCCAGAATAATAATTTGTGGATTGTTGGGGTTAGGCTGACCGACCGCATTCGCAACGACGACGTAAGAGAGCGAGTAGGTATGAAAGTGAGTATTGGTGTAAAGATGCGAAAGGGAATGCTCCGATGCTTCGGACATGTGGAAAGAATGCCGAACGAACATCTGGTTAAGAAGATATACAATGCGAAAGTGGAAGGATGTAGGTACCGGGGGAGACCGAGACTCACCTACCTAGACCAGATTGGTCACGTGCTGAAAGAAGGTGGAGTCAAGAGTCTCCGAAACCGGCGAGCGTATGTGAAGAGAATTATGAATGTTGACGAAGCGAGTGAAGAATGCAAGGATAGAGTTCTCTGGCACTCTGTTCTCTCTGCCTACCCTGCAAGGGATATGGCGTGATGATAGGAATCGAAAGCAGGACACGGAAGGTCAATACCAACCAACACTCCATTTGTGCAGTCATATCAATTGAGTTAGAATTAATTATGCTGCATTATAAACAACTATTCTAATGTTATTATATTACATATCTGATACTGACTTCAGGGATGAAACCATAAAATACCCTACATGTACCCCTCTTTCACCGTGTGAGTGAGCACCGGTACCCAATCCTTGTCTTCAGTGGCCCCCCAGCGGTTTACCCTCACGGGTACTCGAGAGGATTCTTGAGTCGACGTTTTTTTGTTTTTTTTTTTTTTTTTTTTTTTTAAAAAGACACCTCCCTGCACTAAGGAAATAATCCTTGTATTGCGGGGGACTTTGCAAACATGCAATTAACGCAGACAAATTACACCCAGACTCAGAACAACACTTTGTGGATCGCACAAAGTATTGTCCTGCGTGGGAATCGAACCTACGGCACTGACATGGAAGGTCGGTATCTTAACCACTACGCCATCTGTGCAGTCCTTTGTCTCGCCATCGGGACGTCGTCCTCACGCAGTTTGTCTCGCTTCGGGCGACCAGACTAATCACCGATCCGGTCACCCGCTGATTCGACTAGGGGGGCTCAATCCAACTGGAGGTGACTCACTCAATCAAATGGATAGCGGGAGGAAAATTGACTTACTATATCACACTATGCAGGTATTAGTATGGTCTTTTATATCGAGTTTTCCTTCTTTTGCTGTTGTTATATGCAAATTTTCCTTAGTCGTATTTTACGACAAACACGTGTGAGAAAGGGAATGGTGAATTGTATTCTTATTCCGTCACCACACGGAAGTTAGGACTTTTATAGTTCTATTATTATATTCTTAAAAAATGTTATTAATTTTTAACATTTATTAAACATAAAATTATAGTGTTAGAAAGGAATACTTTAGTTTGAATGAAGAAGTAGTGATAAAGATCGAAATGGTATGTTAAGATGATTTTTATACGTAGAAAGAATGAATGAAGAGAGATTTACAACGCAAATATACAAAGCAAGTGTGAATAGGACGATTACAAAGGCAAGAACACTTCGTACGTTTCTGAATCGAATTAGTGACGTCTTAGTCACCTTTTCAATTAAGACTACCCGCAACTAAGCATGGCATAATTCACAAGTAGCAAGTGAAAAATCATATGAAAAGATTTTTCATACGTCACACTTGTTACTCGCCTTAGAAATCATATGAAATGATTTTTCATACGTCACACGTATTACTCGTCATCGTCATCTAGTTACACTACAGTATAAAAATAATCGTACGCAAAGTCAGTCAGTCATCGTCCTCACTGATGTCCGGTTTTAGTATAATACTTAAAATAGTGGCCATTCTATAAAAAAATTCATAGACTTTTTGAGACAATCTAGAAGGTATGAATTCATGACTTCGTTTCATTTGTATTTTTGTAAGTATTCTTTAATTAAAATGCCATTGAAATTAATATATGACACTTAAATTAGCATCAATTTATAAAATTAACATAAAAAAAGCAATCTTTGTGTCCCCGCCAAAGAGCTAATGATCTAAGTCACATTGTAGCGCCATTAATCATAAATCATTTTGCATTTGTAATAGCAAACGTGTAGTAAGTGTGACATTAAAGCATTGAGAAAAAAATCAATTGATATGAAATTTCACACGCGAGATCACAGTAAAAAAGCAAAGATAATTTCACCAAATGAAAATGAAATAAAAGTAGCAATCATTGCCATGTCTACCCGCAACCCTAGAGCATGCATGAAGCTTTATTGAGTGCGAATAAAGCGATGGAGATTTGCCAGTATCGTAGCTTGTGGCAGCTCATAGTCTCCCACCTGCTGTCTACATTTGGAACCGTAAAAACTGTTATTAACTAGACTACTATTCTTTGATAGAATAACGCTTAAATAAAAGTACTACTTAAATATTTCGAGGGATTTTAAATATACAAAATACTTTGTATTTTAGACATTAATTGAAGTACGACCTATCGTGGAGTGTTTAATGATTTCCGTGGAGGCGAGCGGTCAATGCCGTCGCTGTTCCTTGGCCGGGAGTCAAACCAGGCCATCTCCATAGCAACAGCCGTCAACACAACTTACAAATTCAAATCAATGCCGATCACGTTCCTATATCGAATATTTTTCTTAAATGCACACCATTTTATTCCTTTGACTATCATATATTAATTGATATTTTATTGTTTTAGGTATTACAAGTATTTCTAGCTGATGTTTATACTTTACCTGAGGCGGCTAGTGGCAGACTATCTGGAGGGGCGCAGCGTCCTCTACACCAACCGAGTAGGGGACGTTGTGCGAACGCCCATGACGTGCGGTGTCCCTCAGGGGTCGGTCCTCGGACCCACCCTGTGGAACATCGGCTACGACTGGGCGTTGAGAGGGAGCCTCCCACCCGGGCTGGGCGTGATCTGTTACGCCGACGACATGCTCGTCACAGCCCGCGGTGGGACGCTGGAGGAGGCGGCAGGCCTGGCGACTCTCGGCACCGAAGAGATCGTCAGGCGGATCGAGGCGCTGGGGTTGAGGGTGGCCCTGGACAAGACGGAGGCCCTCTTGTTCCATGGGCCCCGCATGGGCCCTCCCATCGGCGTTTCGATCACCGTCAATTCGGTTGACATCAGCATCCGGGCCCATATGAGGTATTTGGGCCTGGTGCTCGACGGGCATTGGTGGTTTCGGGAGCATTTCCGCAGGCTCGCTCCGCGGCTCGTCGGCGCAGCGTCCAACCTTTCATGGCTAATGCCGAATGTGGGCGGACCGAGCGCTACGTGCCGACAGCTGTACACGGGGGTCGTCCGGTCGATGGCCCTGTACGGCGCACCGGTGTGGGCGGGGTCCCTGACCGTCCGACTCAGGGCTCTTCTGTGGCGACCACAGAGGGCCATGGCGGTCAGGGCTGTACGCGGGTACCGCACGGTGGCGACGGAGGCAGCGTGCCTGTTGGCCGGGAGTCCCCCGTGGGACCTGGAGGCGGCAATGCTCGCCGATTTGTATCGGCGGGTGTCGGGGGAGCGCGCGGAGGGCGGTGTGGTCTCTTTGAGGGAACTCATCGCCTGGCGCGTTGACGCCCGCCTAGATGTCATTGCCCGTTGGGCAGTCTGGCTGGAGAGGCCTCGGTTCCGTGTGCGGACCGTAGAGGCCTTCCGGCCGGTGCTGATGCAGTGGTTGGAACGGCGGCACGGGGTGCTCTCTTTCCGACTGGTGCAGGTTTTGACGGGGCATGGATGCTTCGCCAAATACCTGCACAAGGTCGTCAGGAGGGAGAGTACGCCGTCCTGCCACCACTGCGATTGTGACGAAGATACGGCGCAGCATACGTTCGAGGTTTGTGCCGCTTGGGCAGAGCAGTGTCGTGAACTCGTCGCAATCATCGGTGCCGACCTGATGCTGCCGACCATCGCCAGGGCGATGCTCGACAGCGTCAGGAACTGGGACGCAGTCGCAACCTTCTGCGAGGCAGTAGTCTCGCGGAAGGAGGCGGCGGGGCGCGTGCGCGAGCCGCCGCCGGCGACTGGGGCGGCGCAGGCGCGATTACCTGCGCCTGATGCCGACCTAGCCAAGGCCACGGGTGACTGGATCGGGGAATTAGTCCATCACCCGCCAAGAGGCCGACCGCGTGAGGAAAGACCGACATCCTACCCGAGGGGGGGATGTCGGTCGAGGAGAGGGCACTCCTCAGGGGTATTCCGTCGGGCCGACCACTGACGTCAAGTCACTCTGCTCCGGTGGTCGGTCCAATGACGAAGGCGACGTCACGGGTGGGTTACGGGTGTGCGCGCTTACGCCCCTCTGTCACCCCGGATGGAGTGGTGCGAGGAGTGCGCCGACCGTAGCCCACCCCCCCCCAAAAAAAAAAAGCTGATGTTTATACGCGTGGGGATGGGTACCACCCCCTATCTTACCTATGGATGTTGCAAACAACGGCTAAAAGATATGTATATAACAGCTACGCAAGAGCAGGAAACTCGAAATTAGATCTAATACCAACACGTACGACCAACTTGATACATCAGTGCAGCTTTATTTTCTTTTCTCCTATTGCAGAGGTGACTGGAGCCTAACATTGAGATTTATATATATATATATATATATATATATATATATATATATATATGTCGGAGAGCCATAGATAAAGCAGAGAGCTTTTGAGTCGAGTTGATTGTTGTTTGCATGCATAATATTATTAGTTTACATTCTAATTAAGTTCTAAATTCTTAACTTAATATTTATTACATTAACACGATTTTCTATAATTTAAATATCTTCTTAAATCTACACATTATTCATTACTTATAATAATAATGTAATTATTATTATAAGTAATGAATAATGTGTAGATTTAAGAAGATATTTTTCAAATTACATTATTCATTACTTATAATAATAATGTAATTAGTACCTCCGGGCCAGTCGTTACCTCACCATGAGGCTAACGCAAAACTCGGAGGAACATTATATGGCTCCTTAAGTTCTTTTGATATAAAAAAATGTATCTCAAGATTTACAGGAAAGCCAATAAACCGCAGGGCAGCTTGTGGCGAGCTGAATGTGAGTGGCGACACTGCGGTCCTGAATACTCCAGAGAGTCGATCAGGGACTCGTCTACAGCTGGCCTTCATTGGCTGGCTAGAGTGGAAACCGAAGAGTGCCCGAAGGACTCTCAGCTCTGGCTTGCCTTAAACAGCTGGTCAGAGAGGGGTCGCCAGAGCTATATGCTCGGGGGTGGAAGTGTCATTTTCAAGGGCATAATTACGGGGAAACCAAGGGTCTGTTTATCGCAGACTCAATGGTGAAACCGGCGCCGCACCGCTCGACACCCCTAGCCACTTACACCAATGTTGCCCTCTGTTGCCCGTATGACTAGTGTGTCTGTGGCGACTATTTAGGGGGCCCATTCAGTGAGTTGGCGAGTCACCGTCTGCCACCGTTCATCTCTTAACATGGGTTTGAAGGCAGACGACAGTTTATAATTTCATAGATACAAGATGAACCAGTCCACTAAGCACCCACTCCCATATTCATATATTAGATACCATCATCACACAATAGTTTTACACTTAGTGCTGGCATTCCACGTATGTTATGTGCAGACGTGGAATATCATCGGTAGGTGTCCCATCCCAATATTTAGATTAAATTTCTCTAAAGGCCTCTGCGTGTTGGATCCATATCCCCATGTAAGCCTACCAAAGGACCGGGTATCTTCCCTACGGAAGATCCCGTGAATAAATGGAGATGTAATTATTATTATAAGTAATGAATAATGTAATTTACGTAATGACCAATCAGAGCAGAGCACGTACCTCGAGCGTGGTCGAAGCGCCATCTCTACTTTACTTTATACAGGCCGACGTATGGGCGATACATTTGAATTGTAGCAACGGGTCGAGTTGGATCGTTGTTGAGAGTGTATTTATGGTTAAAGTAAGATCGGTGCCACGAACTCGCTGCTCGGTCTTAACGGCTTATTTTTGATTTCGATATTATTGCATAGTGATAAAACGTTGTTAAAGATTAGATTAAAACAATACAAACATCGATTGTTGTTTTGTGCTCGCATTTTACCCTGATGGCGCCCACTAAGTCTGCAACCGCTAATGATGACATCAACGGAACCGACGCTTCTCCATCATATATATATATATATATATATATATATATATATAATATATATATATATATATATATATATATATATATATATATATATATATATATATATGAGCTGTGATTATCATGATGATGAACTGGTATTTTATTTTAATGACTTCTTTCTATATGGCGACGAAATAAATACACAATTCATCACCTCGTGTCCGTGGGAGGGATCGTAAAAGACGGCTAAGGGATATGATATATAAATAACATCTATGCCAGCATATCTGTATTAGCATTATAAAATAATGTGATTAATAAATTGGATTACTTAACGTATGGAAAATGATCCTATACATTTAATTGGTAGAACCAGAATGTCGACAAAGTTGAAATCATAGCCCGCGCTCCGCCTTAAACCACGTCTGTCAACTTTTGTGGATTGAGAAAATGCCACTCAAAAGGAGACTCAACCGTAAAATTAGTCAAAATATTTTATAACATATTTTGATTTTCAAAAGTTTCTCTGCTGGCGATCAAATATGGGACGACGCATTGTGGGATGCTTCCCTACGGATCAATGACTTGGTGAAAATCGTAGGGAGTCGCAAATGCCGTGATATGGGAGAGACCTACGTCCAGCGGTGAACTGTGAAAGATTGAATGCTGTTAACGATTATGGTGATAATATTTTCTTTCATCTTTGTTATAGAAAGAAGATGGGAAACTGAAAATTGAGTTTGGAATAATGTCAAGAGAACGATTGTTATTTTTCACTCTTGGTAAATGATAGCCAAATTTAAATCAAAATCTTGTTTACGAGTGAATAATTATTGTCACACATGGGACTCAAACCCACACCTATTGAAATCATTCAATCAAGTTGTGGCTCGTATTACTTTGTCGTCTTCATGGGAGACGTGCGCCATCTACTGGAAAATGATTACACATGGTATTAATTTAATACACTAACTTTTCATTTAGAATTGTATTAAACCAGTAGACGTGGGTTTGAGTCCCACGTGTGACAACCATTTTCCCTTGTGAATAAGTTTTTATAAATAATCTAGTATGTTAAATGATAAATCTCAATAATTTAATTAACTCTAAAAACTCAAAAACTTTGTGAAATAATAAAATCTATTTGTTGTATGAAATGTACCTGCTCTCGTGCACGGCTAATGACTTTCGAACAATTAGCGCGACCTTCGATATGATTCACGCATAACTGTTTAAAAAAAAAACAAAAGAATTTCGCAAAATGGCGCGAAATTGCATGAAAGAGTATTTTGGCAACCGCGGAACTACGCCACGGTCATGTATAAAAGAGATTTGTGTATTTCTAAAGCGACACAATTGCCAACAGTTTTACGCATATGTTATTTATATTATAAATAGAATCGCAACTATTTTTTATCCAATTTATAGACCATTTGTAAAAAAATAAATAAACAGCCTTGTTTAGTACAAGTATCTCATCTCGGCTCATATATGTCACACCGTTGGGCTCGAGCCTCCTTCATAATGAGAGGGAAATTGATCTACTATACCGCGCTGGTCAGACGTGTTGGTATAGGGCTTTGTTTTAAAGTTTCCCTTCTCTTGCGTAGATGTTATATACTTTTATATCCCTTAGTCGTCTCCTACGATCACCCACGGGTAAAATAGGGGGTGGTGAATTGTGTTCTTCTCCGTCACCACACAATAGTGTTTTAATGTGTTATATTATTTAATATAACACGTTAAAACACTAAGATATTGAATGTAATACATGACGATCACAGTAAACTTTCATATTCCTGCCAAAAGTCATATAGGCTTATATTTATCACTGAGGCCCACAAATTAAAAAGCAGTTTTGGCGAAAATGTAAAAATGTCATGTGATGCTATTAAATTTTATACAATATTTTGTAATGTTATATAGAATAATTTCGCATGTGTTTTATGTATAATACAAAGAAAGTGTTAAAGTATAGTAAATATTATATAGTTTACGTGTATTATGATAATCTGCCAAAATTCCCAAAGGAATCATTGATTTGATTGTCAGAACCCAATTAATGGAGAGCCTTGAGGCACTGAAGGACTTTTATTATGAATAAGCTACTGTTATGAAGAAATTGTGCAAGTTTTGTTTTATTTAAATTGTTATACTAACAATGTATTCGACTGAAAGACTTTGCATCCATGGCCATAAATATAAATTAAATAAAACAAAGTCAAATTAACAGGTGCTGTAGACTTAGTGAATCTATAAATTTTTTGTAAAATATTTGACCTTTTTAAATGAATGAATGAGTGAATGTGTTTTTTTACAACACTTATATCCCCGCCATTTTGAGAATTTTTCAAAATCTATCTACCTGGAGCTATTTACTAACTCTATGTATAATGACAGTGATATTTTGTTTTCTTAAGCCAGAAATGTGAGGAAAATTATTATCACCATTATCATACAGTTGAGAAATTAATTATCCATCAGCTCGTAGACATCATGTGTTGGAGATAGACTGCCCTCTTCACCGGTCGCCACTTAAGACCCTTCTCCAACGGTTGTCGTTTCGACAAGCAAGGCTTACTACCTCTTTAATGCTAATTCTTCTATGTCCGGTAACACCAGTTCGTCTACAGATTTTCGTATTCCTGACTTTTATCTCGTAGAGATAGATATATTTATATCACAGCATGCTGAGCGTATTTGAGCGTTTTCATGAGACCAAAATTACAGAGGCAAATTAATACAATCAGTCATTAATGATTAAGTGATAGTTATCTATCTGTAGCTATTAATGTATCGACTTGTCCAGGTTAGTAATACACTCTCGCCAGGGCCCGATCTAGCTATTTAGCCGCTCCGGGCAAAGATAATTTTCGCCACCCTTTACAAATTAGACCAAAAAATAAGAGTAAAGCTACATAAATTACCAACAAGCTGAAAATCAGTAAGATTGTTTAAAATATGATTAAAAATAAAATTTGAAAGTGCACCATCTTTCCCCTGTATGAAAAAAAAATCAAGGTCAAAGGTCAAAAAAATGAGATTGCCGCGATTTTCAGCAAAACTCCATCCACATCAGTATCCAGGCTCTTATGAAGTATTTGAGCCTGGTGCTCGACGGGCGTTGGTGGTTCCGGGAGCATTTCCGCAGACTTGCTCCTCGGCTGAACGGCGCGGCGTCCGCCCTATCACGGCTTATGCCGAACGTAGGCGGACCCAGCTTTGAAGGCCGACGGCTGTATGCGGTGGTGATTCGCTCAGTGGCCATGTACGGCGAACCCGTGTGGGCGGGGTCTCTGACCGTCCAGCTCAGGGCTTTTCTGTGGCGCCCACAGAGAGCCATGACGGTCAGAGCCATCCGCGCATACCGCACGGTGTCGACCGAGGCGGCATGTGCATTGGGAACACCTCCATGGGACGTGGAGGCGGAGATGCTCTTCGATCTCTACCGGCGGGTTTCTTTTGTACGCGACGAGGGTGGCTCCCTATCGCTCAGCGAGATAGCCACCTGGCGCGAAGACGCCCGCCGGGACGTCATTGCCCGTTAGCCTACGCGACTGGAGAGGCCTAGACACGATGTTGTTACGGTCGAGGCCCTCCGGCCCGTATTGATAGAATGGATGGAGCGTCAGTACGGAGTCCTCTCTTCCCGGCTGGTGCAGGTCTTGTCGGGGCACGGTTGCTTCGGCAAGTACCTGCACACGGTTGCAAGGAGTCCTGCCAATAGTGCGGCAGTGACGAGGATACGGTGCAGCATACGCTCGAAGTCTGTACGAGCTGGGACCGGCAGCGCCGTGACCTAGTCGCTGTCATCGGTGCCGACCTGACGCTGCCGGCTGTCGTGAAAGCGATGGTCGTCAGCGTCAGGAACTGGGACGCGGTCGAGCGAGGGTCCCGCGAGGGTAAACCGCCGGGTGGGTCACCGAAGTCAAAGATCGGGTACCGGTGGCTCGCTCGCGCGGTGAAGAGAGGCGCTTTGCAGAGTGATTCTATGGAGTCGTGCGCCGCCTCTTCCGTCGCCCCGGACCGATTTGGCGGGGCGCGACCACATCCATTGTCCACCACAAAAAAAATAATGTTGGAAGATAGGCATAAGTCAATTTTGCCGCTCCTCATTTTTGCCGCTCTGGGCAAATGTCCGGCTTGCCCAAAGAGATCGGGCCCTGAATCTCGCAGAAAATCGACGCGAGCAAGAGAGCCGGCGACACAAACCTCACCTTTACGGCGACAACGACGTTGAGGTCTATATGTGACAATAGCCACTTACATCAAGTAGATCGCATTATCGTCTGCCATCAAAGGTACTGAAAAAAGAAAGCTGTATTAATTTATTGCTAATATTAAATATTTGCTCATCATTTGAACATAGGATCTAATTGTAGAGCTAGATGTTAAAGTTTTACATTTTTGCCTAAGTAGTTATGCCCAGAACTAAAGTTATGAAACTATAAATATGTAAATTAATATTGTAATCGGAAAGTGGAAGCTTATAAGCAATTGTTTGGCTGGGTATATATAAATTTTATTAATAATATTTTTTTATTGGAATAGTCCAATACAAAGAATATTATTAGTAAAATTTAACATGTTAATCGTTTGTTGAAAGGTTATACCGCCATCTATTTGTACAATGCAGAACTAACTAATCGGCAGTAGACATTATAGTTATTTTATTTTGCCATTAGATGTCGCAACATTAATATGCATTTGCGTACTGAAAGCAATTAGTTTTTTAACTTCGTACACGACACTTAAAATAGATGGCAGTGCTAACACAATAACATTTTATAATTACAAAAAATAATTACCTAGATTACTAATACCAGCAGTATATTCCACGTTGATTTATAATTTTGTTATGAGTTTACAATTTTTAATTCTTATCAGTTTTTCTAGTATTTGTCTCTTTCAAATAGTACATCCTACGCTGTATAGATGGTGTAGTAATAAAATTCCTTCTAATTAGGCTATTCTTGTTGTTGTAACTTAGAGGATACATCGTATTTTGTACAAATGCAGCACTACTATGTACATTTAAAGATGATATTATGGGTCACTTTAAAAATTGCAACTGCGTTCATTCAGTGGCATGATTGTAAGAGCTCTGATTCTGTCCTCGGGTTGAATAAAATATGTGATTGCAATTTGTCTCTAAAAATGCATGAATGTGAAGGTTCCTCAGCTTGCTTGGGCACTAGCCTCCTCCATAATGTGACGGAAATTGACTTAATATCTAATATCTGATCAGACAGGTCGATATAGAGCTTTAATTTCCAGTTTTTCTAATATATACCTACTTATATATAAAAAATGTAAAAATGGGATTGGTGCTATGTATCACGAGTTGCGTTACCTGCATATCATGTGTAATAAATACTCATGAGCAAGATAGGGGATGATGACTTGTTTGTTTGAAAGAATACAAATCACCACCCCCTTTCTTGCTTATAGGTATCGTAAAAGACGAATAAGAGGTACAATATTTATATGACATTTTTGCAAGAGATGGAAAACTTGATAAAAAGCTATACCAACGAAATAAAGCTATACCAACCCGTCTGAAAAGCATGGTATAGTAGGTCAATTTCCCTCCTATTGTGGAGGAGGCCTGAGCAGCGTTTCCACTTTAAAGATTTCCTTTCCCCATGCCTCATTTAGATTTCTCCTTCTCGGCACTCTTTTCCCCTTCAAAAATTATTCTGCTGTAATCGTGGCCGTGTGGCACTAGCGTAACTAAAAAAAAACCTTTGTTTGTCTGAATTCTAATATTAATCAATTTTAAAATTGGCTGGAGTATGTTATTATACGATAATGCACCAGGATGCCATAATATGCGGAATGAATGGTATAGTCCTCAAAAAAGGAGTTCCGAATTTTTCCACAATATTTTAGGCTAGGCTTTACCCATGATTTCCCGCAATTTCCCTTTTTCATGTCATTCCCTTTTTCCTTCCCCCTGGAACCTAATTTCCCCTCAAAAGGGGAATTTCCCCTCATTGTGAAAACACTGGGCCTGAGTTCTGCAGTAAGTAGTACTTTATTAGCTGAGTGAGACACGTAAGGGATACGAGAGTCACATTAGCGTATTCTTTCAAAGCAACCAACTGTCATTGCACAGACATATCTATTATTGTACAATCAAATTATTTACAACTACATCCTTTATTTTAACAATGTAAAAATAAAAGTGACTTTTATATATTCAAACTTTGACAATATAATATTTCTGGGAACCAAGGTGTTGCCGATTATTCACTAAAAACAACAAATTTTGAACAATATAAGCTATACATTTGACATTGAAGCAAGTGTTTTGAGGGTAATAATACCAAGGTACCTACGTAACAAATAGGGTTGTCAACTCTTCACGAAGAGATTAAACTAGTGGGTATGTCGTAAAGACACACTTAAAAGTGAAACTTTTCTATTACAGGGAAACATTTTAATTCTATCACTTTTTAATACCATAAATTGTGGTTTTTATTTTTATTCAAATTACTGCAATTTACCATTTAACATTCTAGGTTATTTATAAAAACTTGATTACGAGCGAAAAATGAATGTCACACGTGGGACTCGAACCCACACCTATTGGAAATCAGTTCCAAACGTCCTACCACTTAGACAAGTGTGAAATTAAAGAGAAGTTTTTATTTTTATTAAACTTGCGACGCGCCCTCTCTTCGTTGCCGTATTCGGTCGCTCTGTCTCTGCATTTTAAATCTTTTCGTCACACAACAAGCTTCTAATCTACATAGTATAAGTATCTTTTAGTTGGCCTTTACAATACCTACTGCCAAGGGAGAGCCTGGTGAATTACGTTCATACTCCGTAGTCCGTGATTACGTAGAAAATAGCTATATGCTGTGCTGAATTTTACGAGTTCGATTCTCATACCACAGATGTTTAGACGTAATAGTGAAAATAGAGACAGACTATCTGTTAAGTTACGGATAAATAACGAAAAATATATTTCATTTAATACCTAATTTGTTTTCCGGGTGGCAACAGGATATGAATAAAATCATCATCACCTTACTTGCCTGTAGGAGCTTTAAAAATCGGCTGAAGGTCTCATTGGCCCGGGGCGACGGAAGAGGCGGCGCGCAACCCCATGGACCCACCCTGCAAACACCTCTCTTTGCCGTGCGAGCGGGCCACCGGTATCCGATCTTTGTCTTCGGTGGTCTAGGTTGAGCAGCACCTCAGCACCCTAGGAAATGTATTACAACTCGCGACGTTCCCCAAACCACCTGCCAAGGCAGAGGACGCTCCAGCAGTTGACAACGATAGACGGAATGAATAAAAAAAAACATTTTTTAAAATACAAAATATACGCAATACGGAATAAATTAATCAGCCACGGTGAATTTTATGAATATATAATTTAATGAACACAGATCACTATTAGACTCAGAATAACCGTTCCTGTCTAGAAATGGTACCACGACTTCTCAGCGTTTTAGCCTTATAGATCATTGCGCTATGTGTGCTGTCTTTTTCTAGCAGTCTAATCGAACCCGTCTAATTAATCAGGGCGGGGTCGAAACTCATAACTTATCATATTCACCGTTTCTGACTATTAAGTAGATCATCAGCGTCAATTCTATGATGACTGGCAACCCTTGGCAAGTATAATATTCGGTAGCTTGTTAAATTGTAAATATTTTGGTTAAGTATTGTAGAAAAACTTTGAAAACACAACGGGATACCCATTATTTGAACACCTTAATTGTTACAGCGACAGGTCCAGAACACCTTTGTAATTACAATAAGGTAGCCATTTTAAAAAAAAATATTGCCGGCATATAATTTTTGAAAGTCAATGTTAATAAAAGATTGTAAGACAAAGAATTCGTCCCAAATTCAAATCTAAGACACGCTACGATGTACAAGTTTACGGATTTATTAAGATACTCAAACTAAAATGTTTAAGTAACGGGGTGTAAGAGCCTGTGGGGTCTGAACTTCGGTTTCAGGCATGGCTGAGATCAATGTAGAAGTTTTCAGTAGTAAAATTGATTATTGCGCGAGACGGTTTCTCACTTCGACGGCGAAGATGGAGCCGTGTCTTTTGAAGTGAAACTTTTTTGGAATCGTTGTGATTTCAAACTCGATGAAACGAAAAAATAAGTCCATAGAGACACAAACAAATAAATGTATAGGATTCAGCCGGCGAGAGAATGAGATAGAACACATTAGACGTTCTCGGTCCCCTCTTTGTGCGACTCTTCGTAGCATCACCACTATCTGACCCAACTAGAGAGAGAGAGATAGAGAGATAGAGATAGAGAGAGAGTGAGAGAGAGATAGAGAGAGAGATGGAGAGAGAGAGAGAGAGAGAGAGAGTACACACGCTATTGGTTGATGTATGTAAAATAGATTTAAAAATTAGTTTGCCAAAGTTTCACTTCTGATATGTGTAGGTACTTTGTACGCACTCATATTTTTTTTATTTCTTATGATCTTGTGGGCCTTGTAAACCGTGCTCTCGTTGTCGGCTCCGTTTAGAATGACTCTTGCTCTAGGGAGCTTCGAGATCCGGAACGGGGTGTAGTTGGCTGCGGCGATCACTAAAGGCTGTATCGTAGCAGAATTAAAGAATCTATGAGTACATTATTTCATATATTGTGTCTTTTAGCATAATTTATTTTTTCATCATTTTCATTTTTAATTATTATTTTTCATATATTGTGTCTTTTTTATCGTGTCTTTTAGTTATTGGATGGAAAATTGCCATAGTCACTACTTAGACCAGACTATGGTGGGCGCTAAGGGCTCTCAACCCGTTCAATATCATATTTTGTTTTGTGTCTGTCTTTTAACTGTTAGCCGCAGGTCGCTGTCACAGCTTAACCCGGACTATGGTTGAGCGCTGAGGGCTCTCAACCAATATCATATATTAATTGATAATGAAATGTAAAAAAAGTCTCTCGGAGGCCATAGCGCGATTTATAACGCCATCTATTGTCAGCAAGTAGCACTACAATTAATATATCTTTATGGTTCGTATTCTAGTTATGCTCAATTTAACTATAATAGGTAATTAGGTATGATTCTGTAGTATATGCGAAATTAGAAAACAATATTACACAATAGATTACATACAAAATTGGTCCAGCTATTGGATTTAAGAAGAGGAAATACATAGGTACATGAATTATTTACATGGTGAAAGATGAAGTGTTAATCAATCTGTTGTTTATATTTTTTGGATTAGACTAATGTAACTGCAGCTTTATTAATATACCACGATTTTTTTTATGGTGGACTATGGGTGGTTTTCGCCCCGACAAATCGGTCCGGGGTGACGAAAGAGGCGGTGCGTGGCCCCATAGACCCACCGTGCAACTCCTCTCTTCGCCGTGCGAGCGGGCCACCGGTACCCGATCTTTGTTTTCGGTGGCCTTAATTTACCACAGGGTGGCACACCAAGGAAATAATCCATGTATTGTGGGGGACTTTGCATATACATAATTAAAGCAGACATATTACACCCAGACCCAGAACAACAGTTTCTGGGTTGCACAAAGCATTGTTCTGCAAAGGAATCAGATCCATGGCGCTGGAACAGAAGGTCGGCATCATAACCACTACACCATCTCTGCAATTAATTTTTAGTCTATAATTTCTTAGTCTACTGACCTTCCTCTATTAATCGATTCCTTTACTTCGGATCGGATCGAGATACGGGGCCGATGACAGTTCACAGCGATGTCGTGTGATGTTTTTATAATTAATTTTAATTAATGCAAAATATATTGCCAAATTGATCGTTTATGTGTTAAAATGTATAATGTTTTAATAAATTAAACAGTCTCGGATAAGATAAGCTATGTCTTCAAAATAGTCGTATTTTATTAATTTGCTGTTACCATAATATATTTTATAATACTTTATTTATCTAAGTTGTGTTTTTTTCTAAAAAATTTTACTACATCCCAATGTCGAAGATTTCTCATCTTTGCGCGACACATTTGAAATAAAACTATCACCACAATTTTTAACACGAATATAGATTATATTTATGTTAAAATTTTTGATAATAGTTTTATTGCTTTATAAACAAATAATTAACGTTTGAAATAAAACTATTTCTACTGATTCTATATGTATCTGATATAAATCTCTGTAATAACGATGACTTATTGCACGTGAGACAACTTAGTCCTACCGTAATCATGTACGCTGTCGTGTTCGAAACGTCGGGCAATTAAAACTCAAATACAAACGCGATAGAATCCATAAAAATAGTTTTATTTCAAATGTGTAATAATCGCGTAAACATCAGAAATAATTAAATAACTAACGTACAAAAATCACACTCAGAGTCGGAAAAAAAAAATCGATAATTTCTATCGAGCTTTTGATATTTTTTATGGATTGCACAAATTCTTCAAAATTAAGATATACAATGCGAAAGTGGAAGGATGTAGGTACCGAGGGAGACCGAGACTAACCTACCTAGACTAGATCGGTCATGTACTGAAGGAAGGTGGAGTCAAGAGTCTCCGAAACCGGCGAGCGTGTATGAAGAGAATTATGAATGTTGAGGAAGCGAGTGAAGTATGCAGAGATAGAGTTCTCTGGCACTCTGTTCTCTCTGCCTACCCTGCAAGGGATATGGCGTGATGATATGTGTATGTATGTACAAATTCTTGTATTACGTTGGTATCGAACCCGCGAGACTTGGCATGGTACATATCTTAACCGCTACGTCATCTTTGTAGTCAGGTAGGTATTTGTAAAGTTGCGACAACACTTCGCGACAAATCTTTGTTACATGGATAAAGTTATAAACAAAATTCTGTATTTGTAAGATAATGCAAAAAAAAAAACGGATGCAACCCCACTCAACCCAAACCCAGAACAAGCATTTTATGGATCGTACAAGGAATTGTACTGCGTGGGCGTCTAGTTGTTAATTTATGCTCCTTTTATTTAACAACCCCTAAATTTTAAGTATTACCTAAACCAATACAAATTCATGTGACATATAATATTAAATTCATTTAATAGCAATAAAAAAAAACTAAATGTTGTATGTCATTGCATTAGATATTACCTAAAATTTAGGAATTTTTTGCAAAAATGGAGATTAGAATACTACGTCATTTAATTAGTTGAAAACAAATAGTCGAACACTGAAATAATGTTAAATGGTAGCCGACCCACGCTACCAACTGGTAGCGTGGGTCGGCTACCATTTAACTTAATTTAATGTAACTACATTACCTAGCCATATCTATGAGGTGGGCTTATTAACGTGACGATACGGTCCTTGATGCAATCAGGTGTAACTAAATGGCCCAGAAGCGTCTCCAAGCAACCGAATATTGTGCAAAGAGACAATTGAACAAAGAACTATTGGGGGTGACAATTGTCACATAAAAACAAAGTTATTGTTTGAAATAAAACAGAGGATGCGACAGCGTTTTAAACAAATTTGACATAAAACTTTATGTTAATAGAAAAATGTATTTTATGACGCGTTTCTAGTGGTAGTGCCATCCTGTTGACAGTTTTCTGTCTACAGTTGTGGGCTGGTACGTCTGGGGTGCTGATGTGCTTCGTTGAGTAAGCGATTGAGGCGACAGCCCAACTTTTGGGTGGGGTTTGATGTTTTCATTTGTAGGCAGCGGCCTAACTGGTATTGGATAAGTTCAAGGGCGGCAGAAAGACTTGCCATCGTTTGCCACCATCAGCAATAAAGAAACTTCAGCATATCGGGCAGTAATATACAGCGATGTTAGTGAAAACCTCCAGCTCTCTCGATCAAGAAAGGAAATATAGTAGCAAATTTCTAACTAAACGTTGATTTTCTATCAGAATATGGTACTCCAGACGAGCCAGTTTATAGCTGCAGGCAGAAAACTATCAACAATATTTCTATCAATAATATGTGCTTCCTCTACCACTTACCTACCACTTATGAAATCATATGATAAATAGTCAACGGCATTTTTTATTCTAATACATAAACTCTCAGAAGTAAGCTACTGTATTCTACCAATTGGTACATAACCTTTTATTGTCAGATGAAATGTATTCAATCACTAGAATTTGTAGATTGAAAAGTAAAAAAAAAACTGCTATTTACCTGAAAAGTTGAGTACCGAAATACGTAAAGTTGCTAATTGGTCACGCTCGGCGGCGCGAGAATACAGTATTATTTTGTTATACTCTAATATTCTACCAGTGTGGGCCATCTTACCATACCTACTTATAACAGTTTCATTAATCTATATTTATACATATTTCTTTAAAAAACGATAACATCAACTAAGGAATAAATTCTCATGTTACAAGACTATGACAACGTGATGGCTGCTCTAATAGTTAACTCGTGCAGGTGCCGCTAGATCTTCGTCTAGCCATAATTTCTTGCATTATTATTATTACATTTATATTGTGGTTCGAATGGCATCATACGAGAGCTAATACCTATTTATTCAACCGATTGTGTGCATAGTTTTATCCGCTAAGTTTTTTACCGGATCTTCTCAGCGACAGCTCCGTTCCGAAAAATGTTAAATTTGTCAATATGTAAGTATCCTTCATTAAATTATCTGCTTCTTCTTCTTTTTCGCTCATAGATGTTTCAGTTTAAGACACGGGTTTAAGATAAAGGAGATTAGCCTACTACACCAAGTTGGCTAATCGAACTGGCAAAGAATTTTATTTCAAGTTTTCCAGCTCTTACAGTAGATTTTATATGCTTAGATCTCTTTAAAAATTTCTAAGGTAGCCATAGAGAAGGTCTTTTTCCGTGTGGTGACTAGTTAAGAGTACGATTGTCGGCACCCCTTACTAAACGTTATTCTTTACTTACGTAAAAATCGGCTGATGGTCTCACCAGGAGAGTAGCCAAGTAGCTATCTACTGAAAAACTTGGTGAAATGGAATACTTGAAACTTGGCACAAAAGCGTTTTTTTAGCGGTATTCTCGTAGGTAAGCTTATATCCCGGCCTCTGACGATAAGTTCATGCTGCTCCGGTGGCCGGTCCAATGACGAAGGCGAGGTTCGCGGGTGGGTTATGTCGCCCCGGACGGAGTGGTGCGAGGAGTGCGCCGACCGTAGCCCAACCACAAAAAAAGAAAAAAAAATGTAAGCTTATATCCAACAGTGGACGTCCATGGGCTGAACAATGGATGGTGGATTGTATTCTAATATTACTACAACACGGAAAGAGTGACTTTATAAATATAGAACTAACGTGTATAAATTATAGACTCAAAACAACAATTCGTGGATCGTATCAACCATTCGTGGATCGTGTATTTTACTGTGTGGGAATCAAACCAATAACACTCAGCAGTAGCACAAAGTGTCAGTGCTGAAATCATACTGCTATCTTTACTATCACAGGCTATATCTATAAGTAAGTATTACAAAAACGCAGGAATAGATAGAACTACTCCTCAATGAGCCTTGGTAACGAACTTTGATCAATTAATTCCCATAAAGGCACAAGTTTGTGCATTCATTGCAAAGAAAGACCAGTTTATCAAAGCAGCTCAGCTCCAAGGAGTAACTGTTCACATATCTGAAGATATTAAGATAGAGTTTGGAGACATATGGAGGACAGGTCCAAATTGGCAAGCAAAAATCTGAAAGCATCCTGAACAGAACTTGAAGCCAGGTATTGCATGCCGAGACAAGTGATAAGATTCACGTTGGAGTACTGCTCACATCTTTGAACAGGTGCGCTTAAATGGACCTAATTCACAGAGACGTACACATACGTACTGTTCGAATCATTGATAACTCCAATCACACTGATAGAGTTGTTGGAGCAGCAGAGAGACTCTGGGTTACTCTGTCAACTGTTTTATTCACGCGGAGAGTCCTAAGGAACTAGTTTTCTTAATACCACCATCACTTTTAACCACTATATTATTGACACCATAGCAAGATTCATCCATTTCACCTGGAAATATTTAGTTTTCAACTTCAACATTTCCAACGACAATTTTCCCAAGTACGAATAAGATTTGAAATGAGGTACCTGCTACAGTGCTTCCCAAGAGCTCGACATATTTTCCTTCAAACTTTTCTTTAAATTTCGGGATAGCAGATGGTCATCAGTGACTTTGCTGTTGGTATTGCAAAGGTTCATGAGCGACAGTATCACTTACCATCAGATATGTTTTTTGTACGTTTGCCACCAAAGTGTATATAATATATATTAAATGCGATATACAAGATTTTATTATCTTCCATCTATAAAACTTTTTTGTAGTAAGCCATGGACGTACTCTGCCTAATCCATTGGGACGATGGAAGGGCGACACACAGCTCCATAATCTACGTACGACTTTCTAATCACCATTGAATAGATCACTGATACAGATTCCTTAAACTCGGTGTTACATAAGAAAGTAAGATATTATCATAAACGATTCGGGTTGAGAGCCCTCACCGCTCACCCATTGTCCGTATAAAGCTGTCAAAGCCATCTCGGCTAACAGCAGCCGCAGTGGACTTTTTAGTGGGTATTCCAGCCCTGAGGTTGGCGAGTCCCACACTCCCCGACGTGCGGGGGTTAGTGCGCAAAAGCATTTTAACACCACTGCGTGAACAAAAAAAGAAAAAAAAAGGCCATAAACGATTGTCAATCGCAGTTGGCGTTACCATTTCTCTGATGCCTCAGCCATTGTTTACAACACCCATAGAAAAATAAAGGCGTAATAACACGTCGTTATTTACCTGATATCACAAGAGGGAATGGATGAACTGATTAGTGGTAGGACTACACTGTTGACAATTCTCTGTCTACAGCCGCGGGCCGATCCGTCCGAGGTAGTACCACATTCTCGTAGAAAAGACGTCTGAGTAATGGCAATATGCTATTGCGCTTCGTTCGGTGAGTGAGAGAGCCGGAAGCCGAACTAGGTGGGTTTGGGATTGTAATGGTAGGCAGCTGCCTAGCTATAACCTTAGCGTTGCAGAGGTCCATGGGCAGTAGTGACATTTACCATCAGGTGTGCTACTTGCTCGACTGCTACCATAAGCAATAAATAAAACATAAAAAAGGGAGTACTACTGAAACGTTTTTTTTTCTTTTATTATAATGCTTTTGGTGGCAAACGAGCAAACAGCACATCTGATGGTAAGTGTCATTGCCTCCTCTCGGACCTTTGCTATCCCAGAAGTATAGCTAGACCGCTGCCTACCAATATAAACCCCAAACCCACCCAGTTGGGCTTCCGGCTCTCTCGATCACCGAACGAAGCGCAACAGCAATATTTCAATGTGAATATTATTGAGAAACAATTTAATAGTGAAGTTAATAATGCCTATTTTCACCAAACACCTAAGGTATAAATTACATGCCACCGAAGACAAAGATCGGGTACCGGTGGCCCGCTCGCACGGCGAAGAAGAGGTGCTTGCAGGGTGGGTCAATGGGGTTGCGCGCCGCCTCTTCCGTCACCCCGGACCGATTTGGCGGGGTGCGACGTCCATGGCCCGCCGCAAAAGAAAAAAAAAAAAAAAAAGAGGTATAAATTACATATGACATTTACTTTAATTATAATTTTTAACCTTAATTAATTTTAAATAAAGTTAAAATTTTATGTAATACCAAAGGTTATATAAATGGCACCTAGCATCAATGTTATATTACTTATATTACTTTAGATATTATTTAATGGTGCTGTGTGGTAGCGGCTACTAATATTACCAACCCTTATTTAAATCAACATTTACATTCCCAAGGAGGGTTGACGTCATGCATGCGTCCAGTCATAAAACTATTGCCAATAACTTTTGCGATATGTACGATGGAAGAGCAGTGCATATTGCGTCGACCCCAAGTAATTGGAATAAATGCAGGATAATGATGATGATGAGGTGTTATTTAAATGTTATGGGTCGTCAGTGGAAACGGGCATAAGTCATTTAAAAGTAAAGGTACCTTTAAACCTCAATGAATAATGTAAAAGTTTAATATAGTCAGATTTATAAGATTTTTTTACTGCATCGATGCCGTGGCCTGAATAGTCTGCTCTGAGTGCCATGGAGTCCATTCCTACAAAGTATAGTCCTCTGTGACATCAACAAACAATTAATATGAGACTGAGTGTAATTTGTGTCCGTTGATTACTTATTAAATATATATTAAAGATAGATATATTAAAGATACTTAATCTTTGTGTAATGGAGGACTTTACAAATAAACCACCCATTATAAAGTAATCATTCGCCCAACGGTGGGAGTTTCATAGAAATATATTTTTAATACACAAACGTATGGCAGGCTATTCAAAATTGAACCGTCTTAAGTAAAAAAGTCCGTGAGTAATAAAACAATGAATGTTGGCCCAGATGTTGGTAAGTAGGCGAGCGGTGCTCGCTCCACTTGCATTTTGGGTTAGCTAGCCTCCGTCGCGCGGCGTCACCCGCCTCACTGACCCCCAAATACCTTTCCGTGATCTGCTTCAATATGCTTCACGGATTTAAAAACGAGGATAAATGACCAATGAATTGAGAAGGAAAATTGGTTACTTGATCAATTTGGTGAACTAACTTAATTGAATTGTCTATGACTGCACAGATGGCACAGCGGTTCAGGTAACAACCTCATATGACAAGTGTCGTGAATTCAATCTCCATGTAGGATTTTTTTTTATATGATCCCTAGACTATGGTTCTGAATCTAAGTGTGAATTCTACTTTTTTAATTATGATACGAAGATAAAGAAGAAAGACATACTCTTAGTTAGAGGTCATTTTATGTTCTCTTGAAAAAAAAAAGTGTGTGTGTCAGCTCCGACGCACGACTGGAGTTTACTCCTTAAGTACGATTATCAAAACAGGCGCAAAAAAAGCTCATTTGACTAAAAATAATATATACATATATATTTTTATTTACATTTATTAAAACGGTTCAGTGAAGTATTATCTCACGTCAGAAAGTGAAAGGTGCGCAGAATAGGTTGCGCACCAAAAACGTAACGAAGTCATTCGATCACTTGATTTTACTCCTCAATTTTTTCTCATACGGGCGCCTTATATGAAAATCGATTGTTAAGCAGCAAACTCTAATAAACTCCAAAAATACAAAATTTGTGTATAATGATTTTAAAATATTTTTTATTGTGATATTTTTTAAAATACCTATATAAAGTTAATAATTTAATTATTTATCTTTTTTGTCCGTGTGGTGACGGTGTAAGAATAAAATTAACCCTCATATTTTAGCCGTGGGGGATCGTAAAGGACAACTGGGGATATAAAAGGCATATACCATCTATGCAAGAGAATGAAAACTCGAAACTAAACTCTATATCAACACGGTTGACCAGCGTAATATAGTAGGTCAATTGCCCTCCCTTTAAGGAGGAGGCTCAAGCCCAACAGTATATATATATATATATGACCTATATTATGAGCTGAGATGAAGATGAATAATTTTAATTATTACAAATTATATCAATATATTTCTTTCATTTTTTTTAATAATACTCTCGTTGAAGAATATATATTTGACCCAACGAGGAACATTAGACTATTACGATTTAGTATCAAGTTTTATTATGAGTTTTCCTTCTCTTGCATTATAGGCATATCATATCCCTTAGTTGCCTCTCATGACACCGCAGATAAGAAAATGGGAGATGAATTGTGTTCTAACATCACTTTTATTTTTTATTTTTTTGATAGGCTATGATGGTCTGGACACACGCTACCCGTTCCGTCCGCGGCCCCATGACCCACCATTTGCCTTTCCCATAGCCATTGAGCCGGCCGCTGGTACCACTTCCTTGACATCCGTGGCCAGCCCGGTAGCCTTTCAGGTAAACTGAGTCACCATACGGAGTAGTTAGACCATTTAGTCATCTAAATTATCTCGAAGATAGTCCATCACCGCATGAAAAATCGTTTTCGTTCAAATGTTCTCATTAAAATAGTTTTTTAAGTTAATATAACCTTAATACGATAGTTTGTTTATTATACCTAGTACATTGGAACGGATTTCCAATAGCAGTGGGTTTGAGTCCCACGTGTGACTATTATTTTACGCTCTTAACTTTCTGAGTTAGGATTATATTAAACGATGATATAACCTTATTATCCAAATAACTCGGATTTGGCAATTAACATGCGAGTTTAAGTTAGTAAACATGTTTTTATAAATAACCCACCACGTCACATGCTTAAATCTCATTCATTCCATTCCATTTCAATGGAAGCTTGAGTCCAATATTATGACATATGTAGATTAAAAAAAGACACGTTATTAATAATATACCTACATTCACTATCTTTAAAAATCTATAAGCTGAAACACTAATTATACCTTTACACTAACCGTAATTTCACGAGAGAGAAAAAAAATAACCGATAACAACCGAAATATGAATATTTAACGGCAATCCGTAATAAATACACCGTCCAATAAGCTTGCCGACTTTACAACTGGCAATTAAGACTGTTATAACTGTACAAGAAGATAAATAAACAAATACCTCGTAAAATCAACAAAAAAAAAGAGACAACTATTAAATAGGGTACCGGACATGTGTTTAAAACTCTATTCATTCGTACTCTATGGTCAAATGTAGACAAACTAGTTATACCCTGCAGATACACTCGTTTGAATAACTTATTATTGGTATTTGTTGAAAATCATAATTATGATTGTTAATTGAATTTTTGAGTATATTAATATGCTTTTTTTAAAGACGCTTGTTTTTACTTACTCTATTAACTAGCAATAGTCCCACTTTTTTTCCCGTTTGGGCCACAGACGACGAAGAGCGGGTTTCGGTAGCCCACTCGCACGGCGTCAAGAGGTACATGAAGAGTCTAAGGGGTCGTACACTGCTTTTTCTGTCCCCACGATAGCAATCAACGGGGTGTACTCACGCCACAGCCCGTCACCAAAAAAAATCCCACTTTTTTGGGTAAGGGATAAGTAAGAGATATAAGGAGTTGATATCATTTGAAGAGAATCCCAAAAAAAATACTATGGCATCATCCGTATGCTGACGGTCTCACCACCTGTTATCATACCCGTGGATATCGTTAAAGACGGCTAGGAGATATAATATGTATATAATATCAATGCAAAAGAAGGAGAACTCAAAATATATACCAATCAGTCTGACCAGCGTGGTATATTTTCGATATAAGAGATCAAAATTTACAATTATACGAATATTAATTATATCTCTTGTTCTCTTGCAGAACCCTGTGTTTATCATCATCATCGTCATCAACATCTCAATGTATGTACATCCTACTGATTAGAGCTTCCTCTACAATTTCTACTACTATAGCACGCCGGTCCGACGGGTTGGTTTTATTTCGAGTTTGCCTTCTTTTAACTTTCTATTTTGTAGTCGTCAACAAGCTATTTGAAGTATGAATATATAGAACATACGTACAAACATATAGACATACGTTGTGTTTTGTAATTTATATATCAAGAATGAATTGTTTTCAAATTTAGAAATGGTATTGTTCTTTTTTTAATTTTAAAAATTACTTTCTTTAATGGTTGTTGCACATATGTTGGCCAGTATTTGTCGTAACAATGTTTTTTTTGGTGACATAAATAATCGTTTCTATTTTTGAAAATAATGAGTGTTTTAGAATGTGATAATTTGTTTTTTATTTAAATAATTGTTTAAGTTGTCATTGTTTTAAAAAAGAATAGAATAAAGCGATTGTGTTATTTGTTCAAATGGTTGATTTTTGTATGGAATTGTGTTTTCAATTATTGTTCTTACATATTAAGTATAAAGTACGGAGAAAATCGCCTGTTCCCAAAGGAGTAAGTATACAATTCATCACACCCTGTTGACTTTGAGAGTTCTAAAAGACGACTGACGTATATAATACGAAGAAAATATAACAGGAGTAGTAAAACTTGATATAAAAACCCCATATCAGTATATCAAACCAGCATGCTTTCACAGGTTAATTTCAATTGAACTATAGAGAACCCCAATCCGAACAGTAAGACATGTTGGGATAAGAAGTAATAAAATAATTAAGCCATAAAATTGTTACCACCTCATATATCGGCATTTAATAAAAGAACATAATGAGAATACAATTGTATTTTAGAGTTACAATTGTATTTCTAGAGTGATGAATTCACCACTCTCCTATCTTACCCGTGGATGTCATGAAAAAAGATTAAAGGATATATATATATATGTATAAGAGAATATATATGCATATGTGCAAGAGAAGGAAAACTAGAAATAAAACATTATACCAATCCGTCTGACCAGCGCGATGTAGTACGTCAATGTCCTTCTTATTATGGAGGAGATTCGAGCCCAGCAGTGGGATGTAGGTATATGAGCTGATAAGATGATGATGATATACAGACAAACAAAATCATTTGTATAATATTTATTTGGTTCACAAAATTAAGTTATTAAATATTTCCATCACTAATTGTCGAGTTATAAAAATTAAAAAAGTCGTTTGTTATATATTACCAGATAAACTAGAAACTTTAAGTATGCAGCAGCCTAGCTATACATTGCTCGTATTGCAACGTTCCATGGGTAGAACACTTACCATCAGAGGTGCTGCTTGCTCCTTTGCTACACATAAGCAATAAAAGAGAACTCCGCGGAGGCAAGTGCCGCACGTGTTACCATATTTTGGGCATTTTACCCTAAATTTATCTAATACGCTAACACCGGATGGAAATTAGCAAATTACTGATCATCATCATCATCTCAGCTCATATATAAATGTCCCCTCACATATGTCCCACTGTTGGGCTCGAGCCTCCTCCAAATCGGGAGGGAAATTGACCTACTATACCACGCTGGTCAGACATGTTGGTATAGGGTTTAGTTTCTAGTTTTCCTTCTCTTGCATAGATATTATATACATACATACATATCATCACGCCATATCCCTTGCAGGGTAGGTAGAGAGAACAGAGTGCCAGAGAACTCTATCTCTGCATACTTCACTCGCTTCCTCAACATTCATAATTCTCTTCATACACGCTCGCCGGTTTCGGAGACCCTTGACTCCACCTTCCTTCAGTACCTGACCGATCTGGTCTAGGTAGGTTAGTCTTGGTCTCCCTCGGTACCTACATCCTTCCACTTTCGCATTGTATATCTTCTTAACCAGACGTTCGTTCGGCATTCTTTCCACATGTCCGAACCATCGGAGCATTCCCTTTCGCATCTTTACACCAATACTCTCTTTCATACCTACTCGCTCTCTTACGTCGTCGTTACGAATGCGGAGATATTATATGCGTTTTATATTTCTTAGTCATCTCTTACGATCACCTAAGGGTAAGATAAAGTGTGGTGAATTGTATTCTTACTCCGTCACCACACGGCAAATTACTGTATTATTTAAAAAAATTTAATTGATTTCTTTTATTTAAAATTGAGTAATTCAGTACTTATTAAATAAGCTATTATTAGCTTCCATGTGATGCCCTTCGGACCACGATATAATTATCAAATATAATACAATACAATATGGTGGGTTCTACGTATTCCTAGCACGTGAAGATAATCAGCTCAGAAGTCATTCCACGGGTTAAAGATCCCAATACCGTACATGCCTGCCCGGTTTTAATGCTGCCAAAAAAAGACAGCAAGCAAAATTATAAAGGTTATTTCCATCAGAAAATTCTCAGAAACAGCATGAGTTCTATAACAGTAAATTGTGAATAATAATAATAATATGGGTTCGCAATTTACTACGCAATTTAAAAGCAAAAAGTGGTTATGTTATACCTCTTTTTTAAAGTAGCAAGTAAAAAGTAGACAGAAGTGGAACATGTCCACAACTGCTTACACTTTAGGGGTTATAAAAAAAATTAGAAAATCTTTACTTAGATGTGGTAGGTAGCTTTGGATAGTATCGTTCCCCATTGCTGCATGTTCAATTATCACGTAGGATAATTTTTATATTCCGTTTGTATTTCATCATTATTTGCCCGGCGGGTCAAACATTTTCAACTTTCATAATCACGGTGTGATATTTCACGCTATGTTTTTTTTCTACCCGTTATTAGGTTAGTTATTAATAAATAAAATTATTATTTATACTGTGCTTAATATAATTACTCTGATAATGATGACCTCTCATCGTAGAACACCTTCCGTTACTAAACGCAAAGAAGTGTTCACAAAAACGGCAATGTAAATATCAAATTCAAAAACAATAAAATCCATAAGTATAAATATTTTTATTTCATATGTAAAATTTAAGTAAATATCAGAAGTTGTTAAATTTGTATTTTTTTTTAATGTATATTCATAAAGCCCTTGCGACAAAATAATGTATCTCGGCAAACTAGTTTTTATATACATCAAAAATATTAAAGGTATATCTATGTTTTAAAATAAAACAACAGCATGCATCAAAGAGAAAATTCTTGAACCTCGCGGAGCTTCATAAACTGAAAATTGACACAATTTATAATAGATTTAGAACAACTATTGATGAATCAGAGACTTATTTTTAATGAGAATCGCGACACTGGTAAAGGCAGCTAAATACTGTGACTGCCGTAGTCAATATGTTATATATTTTAGCTCTGACTGTTAATATTATTATTTAAAACGGTCACAACGCCTTGTGGGATTAACAATTTTATCAACATTAAAAACATCTACCATACATCAATCAATTTTTTTTATATCTCAGTAGTTGCTATGATGACTGTGAGTATACAAATCGATCACTGTACAAAATATTATCTAACTCGCTAACATTTATAACAGTCTAAAATCTTTTATATATTACACAATAAGATTTTTAGAATCCTAATTGTAGTACTTGAGATTAGTGTATTCAAACAGAGGAATTTTTCAGTTTTATGATATTTAGACGTGACCATTTTGGTGCGGACGTCTGAATATCGTCACTAGCTACGTGCGAAAAGGCACGTATGTATGATACAAAGTATTTTAAAGGTAATATCATCATTATTGCTAACTAATAACTGCTGTCAACTGTACTGGTTTCCTAGCCGATTTTCACAACACCCAAGGCAGTGGAACGAATATAAGAAGATAATGAACAGTCAATATGAAATTCAGTAAGGAGGATAGAATTATTGTTACTGGGGCTCTCAACGGTAATTACCATTTACCTGGGAGGCCACTACCTCGGCTGCCACCATTAGCAATAAAAAAAACATTCCGCAATAGAACAAAGAACTTTTACCGCTCTAGTACATACGACTACGCTGTACATCAAAAGCTATTGTTTAGAAGAAAGGTAATATCTTTGGCGGTAAATAAAAACACTATAATTTCATCTCTATTACCATTCTGATAAAGTATTAAATTAAATGGTAAGTGGTTTTATGTTTGGGCAGTCCCAATTTTACGGTAACCCGTTGATTGGCGTCACGGTATAATGCAGCTTGTAAACAAAACAGGTATGCTCCGTTCATAAATAAAACTGTGTAATTAATAAACAACTTTGAAACTTTCTTTGGGGTGGTGACTGCTGGGTGGACCGACGATGTCAAGGAATAACAAAATACAAACCATGTAATCAGCGTGGTATAATTTAATTAATCAATTTTCTGTTGTAGAAGAAGCTCGAGCCCGGCGGTGGAGCATATATGAGCCATCGTGATGATGAAATACTATGAATTATTAATTTCATCCGGGCCAGTACCATAATTTCGCAGAAATTTGACATCTAATTGACAATTTGCTATTACGCTTCGTTCGTTGAACAAAATAGCCGTAGGCCAAAGCTACATTTCAGTAAGTACCGCCCTCAAAGTGCTACTGGTGTTGTAGAGATCTATCGGGAGCTGCCGCTTAGAATAAGCTCTTTAAGGCTCATCGTGGAATCAAAAACCATGCCATCCTAGGATTTTTCTTTTTTGTTTATATAGTTGACAAGTGCATTTAATAAATAATTTATAGGTTCCTCTCGCAACTGAAACATCGATGTTTACCTCATTTTTCTTTTCCTTATTTTTTCTTTTTCTTCGTTCATTCATATGTTTAAATCGATATTACGTGTTTTTTAATGTATAGAATTACGATTTACAAAAAGAATTTAGATACTTTTTAAAGACAGTTACTTGAAGTTGGTTTGTTTTTTGTTAAATAAACTGGACAAGAATGTAATTATTGTCACCCCTTTCTTGCTAGTGGAAGTCATAAAAATCGGCCAAATATCTCACCAGAAATGTGAGAAGCAGATATGTCTTGGGAAACGTATTACACCTCAATCTAAATACTAATTCACCCTCCGAATGTGGTGATTACGACACTCCCTCATATGGGGAATGTTTATTTCCAGTGGACAACGGTAGGCTGAATAATGATGGCTGTCAATTACATTGGATTGTAACTCTAAAGAAATTCATAGCTACTTGTTATATTTTATTCTAGATCAATATGAAATTAATGTGTAAATAATTCGTACTTCTGTATTGAAGAGGCATTGAGTATAGTTTATAGGCTAAGTGACTGTGACCTACATAGTATCATTTAGATGAGATGACGTCACATAACATTATAATGAGAACACAACGTCGCCTACTTTAATGATTTGTCATATCAAAGATTCTATGAAATTCGTATTTAAAACAGGACGAAATGTGAATGATAAAGTGAATAGAGAAGTAAATAGAAAAGTATACATGTTGTTGGTATATTTCTTATTCTTATAAACGTGGGCATCCGAAGCCGTCGACATTTACTTGATGAGATTGTCAATGATATCGATTAACTTCTCTACTATTCTTAACTTCTTTACTATACTATTATAACTTACTATTATAACTTCTCTACTATTTTAAACCCCTTCTTTCATTTTTTTTAAGACCTACACCCTGTATTAATGAAATAATCCTTGTATTACGGGCGACTTTATAGATATTTAATTAAAATACATTAAATAAGCGGTGATCCAGAGCAATGACTGATGAATCGCACAAAATATTGTAGTAATAGTGGAAGGATCATGCTGTTGACAGTTCTCTATCTACAGCCGCGGGTCGGTTCATCCGGGGTAGTTCCACACTCTCGCAGAAGATCGACGTCTGAGTAATGGCAATGTGCTATTGCGCTTCGTTCGGTGAGCGAGAGAGCCGGAAGCCCAACTGGGTGGGTTTGGTGATCTGTTTGGTAGGCAGTGGCCTAAGCTATAGGTACTCTTGATATTGCAAAGGTCCATGGGCGCCAGTACACTTTGCCACCATAAGCAATAAAAAAATAACAAAAATTTAATACTTCAGAACTATTATAATTATTTTACATTAAAAAATTTATCTCTCCGAAAAATCAACTGTCATCCACAATTTCAACGACTCTTTCACCATCATCATTACCAGCATCATCATCGCCAATCTCTAAAACTGATACAATAGGTTTATGGTAGCTGAAGTAAAAAACGAACAAATTTGATTCGAATCTATTTAAATGTCTAATAAAGACCGCATCAATAATAGTTTTGTATATCGTTGTGCCAAAATTGCGATCATTTGACCAAATTCCTTATTTAAAAATTCTTACGAATTGTCAACGTCAAAATCGTCTTATGAATTTTCAATCAGGTCACGTGTCCTGACGCGAGTTTAACATTTTTACCCATCCCATAAAAGTGCACAACGCCGCTAAAGAAGTTTTCACTTTAAAAAGGGAAATACATGAGCTGAGAAAACTCGCAGAACAACATTTCTGTTTGCTCACGGTCTGTGTTCTAACTACTTCTTAATGAACTATACGGAGGGATAATATTATAACTAATAGTCATATATCAGCGTGCACTCACTCTCTGCCCTTTCAGTGAACCTCTGATATCCATTTAAATTAAACACAGTATTTAATATTATTCTTCATATGCACGGAGCGCGTTGAAGTCTTTCTTGAGAAATATTATTACAAAGATTCTTATTAATGTTTACTGGGCATAAAAGTCGTCTATTATATTCTTATTCCGTCACTAAATGGCGCCTAATAATAAGTACAAATATATTATTACTTAATTCTATATTATGTACATTATATTTTAACACCTCTTCTTGATGTCTTCCATTCTTGGAAGACGGCAATGACAGGATATTTCTAAGCCTACGCCATCCGTCTATTAATCTAACCTACTTGTAAATAATTGCATCTTATCGCTAACACATGTTTCAAAATATGATTAAGATCAACTAGAAATATAGTAGCGATCTATTTGTTTTTATGAAAATATCCTATAATAAGAAAATCTTTGTGTCTTACAAATTATACTGAGACTCGAACAAAGATTTGTAGATCAAATTAACATTCAAAATTATTTTATTTTACAATATTTAAACCCCACGGGGCACTTGCATATACATTAACATTTTACCCTAAATTAATATTTTCATTATTCTCCTTTCAGCTCCTATACGTCCCAGTACTAGGCTCCATATGAAGAAGGTAATTGATCTGCCATACGATGCTGGTTAGACGGTTTGATATAGTGTTTGAGTACGAGGTTTTTCCTCTTGCAGAGATGTTATATGCATTTATAATTCCTTAGTCGTCTTTTAAGGTAACTACAGGCAAGATTAGGAGTGGTAAATTGAATGCTCACTTTGTCTCCAATGACTGAGAAGAATTTCTTTTTTTTTTAATTTTGTATTATTTAGTCTGCATTTAATTACAGACTACCAAAAGGTCCAACTGAAGGTAAATAGTAGTGTCACTCATGAAATTCTACAATACTGAGAGCATAAATAGGGCGCTGCCTACCATGAGTCTCAATCCTCTTAATATGTTGAATGAGGGTCTTCGCTATTATTATAGTCCACGTAAATATATAAAGGTATTCTTTGGAGCTTTTTCAATCAATAGCTCTAGATTTTTTCTTTTCCTACTGCTCACTGTGTCAATAAATTGGTTATAACGGAAAATCATCGTTGATTGCATGCAACCAGCATTATGCTGATTTGTAAACCTTTTTTTTCTGGTAACTGCCCAGGTGGTGGTGTAGTTTATAGATTGACATCCACATGGCCATTGTTATAGGTTATTAATATAGGATGATGAATGATTTATAATATATATACATATATATATATATATATATATATATCATCATCATCATCATCACAGCCCATAAATGTCCCACTATTGGGCTCGAGCCTCCTCCGTAATGGGAGGGAAATTAACCTACTATACCGCGCTGGTCAGACGTGTTGGTATAGGGCTATAGGGTTTTGTTTCGAGTTTTCCTTCTCTCGCACAGATGTTATGTGCGTTATATATCCCTTAGTCATCTCGTACGATCACCCACGGGTATGACATGGGGTGGTGTCTTTCTTTCATATCAATATTATTTTTTTCTCAGCTTATATAAGTCCCATTTGCTGGGCTTAAGCCTCCCTTATCATTTGATGGTAATTGCTAATATATATAAACACGCTCTTAGATTAGTCGGTGTAGGGCTTCAATTCAAGTTTGCTTCTTTTTCGTACAAAGCATTTGTGTATCATATCCCTTAGTCGCCTTTTGCAGTTTCCACGGGCAAGAAGGGGAGTAGTGAATTGCATTCTTACTATGTCACCACATTGAAAAATCGACCACCACGAACATACAATGAATATTATAACGCTAAAAATACCAAATTCTAAAATGATACGACCTTACTCTCATACTTACTCATGACATCGGAGACCGTTAGACCAAAACACGCCGTGTTACTTATCACGATTGCACAACTTCGCATCATCGCCCCCACCAGCTGGAGGATGGAGGGGCAGAGGGAGAGGGGCGAGGATCGACCCACATCCCATAACGGTGTGCGATATCTAGCACACGGAGCCCACTTTTTGCGAATAACCGAATTTTTTAGCGAAAAAAAAAATATCGAAGCTTGTCGGTACTTGTCGGTTTTCTTAGAAGAATGTTTATCGATTGGCCGCTGTGACGATGTCATGCTTCTCGTTTTGTTTAGTTTTTATGTAACATGATTATCTATAGGTAAATGTTACAGTTGTATTAAAAATAATTGTACTACATAGATGGCGTAGTGGTTAAAATATCAACATACCTTGCTAAGTAACGTGGATTCGATTTCCACGCATTATAATACTTTGTACGATCCATACATGAATCCAGTTGTAATTTGCGTTAATTGTTTATTTATAAATTCCCTCGCAATAGAAGGATTAGTTGCTTAGTTCTTGGATTGGCTTTAAAAAAAAAGATAGTGTAGTAGGTTCAGTGCCGAATGATGCTTTTTTATGCCCATTTTTAATAATTCTTTATGTTATCCATAAACATCTTTAAACACTGTGCGTGAGTGTTCTCACGCACAGGTGAAAAATAAAATGAGTCATTTAATTTCAAGTAGGAATCGTAAAAGCTGGTCCAGGGATCACTTGGAGAATCATTATTCAGGTTTACATCGTTCACTAGTGGTGTGGGCCTCACTCGTAGAATACCACTTAGCACTTTATTCCATCGAAGTTTAAAACACTGCTATCTATTCTATAAGTGATCCTTCAACCAATTTTTACTACCATCCGGGCAAATAAGTGATATTTAATAAGTAGTAGTACAAGTTAGAAAAATAAATAATATCAGCTTAGAAAGTTATAACATAAACTTAATTCGCCAACTCGTCTACCAAAGATGGCGATTGTGGCGTTATGCCCATTATTGTTTTCAATGTAATTTATCATCTTTGTACATTTTCTTTGTACATTTTCTTTGTACATTATTTTTATCAATGTAATTTATCTTCTTCTTTCTGTCATTCTTTAAATATATTTTACATCGTACTATAAGGAGGGCTATATTTTGAAATTTAAAATATCTCTAAGTTATAAATCAGGAATAAGAATCCTTATAAGTACGGGTGTAGCACTCGATGGAACAACCGATAGGTATGCCGTATCGCTTGTCGAACCGATAATAAAATTGCAAATTAAAAATAATTATCCAAATTAATCTGGATAACGTAGTGCTGATTAAGTTCTATACCGTACAGTGACTGAGTAAGAATACAATTCATTACCATCTTTCTTATCCGTGGGTATCGTGCAGGTCAACTAAGGAATATAATATGGAAATAAAATCTATGATAGAGTAAGAAAACTTGAAATAATATACTATAGCAACCAGCCTGACCAGCGTGGTATAGTATTGCACAGATGGCGTAATAGTTAAGATACCTTCCATGCCAGTACCGTGGGTCCGATTTCTACGCAAGACAATACTTTTTGCTATCCGCAAAGTGTTGTTCTGAGTCTAGATATAATTTGTCTGGGTAATTAATGCAATTTGTAAAGTCTTATGTTTGTAAAATCCTCCGCAATACAAGGATTATTTCCTTAGTAGAGGCTGGTATTTCAAAAAAAGTAGGTTTAATTCCCTCCTATTTTGTAGGAAATCCAATAGCAGAACGTATTTATACGTAAGATGTAAAATTTGCTAAACTTATCGTACAACATATAATCCCTTGATCCATTCTATGAATTAGTTACATCTTGTTTCGTTTTTATATAAAATGAAGGAACGAGACAAAGAATCGTGTTAGTATGTCAGACGTGCCATTATCTCAGTGCCGAATACATTGAAGCTTACTTACGGTGTTGTGATCGCATAGTGATGAGAGGAGCGGATTTGAGAAAATATTTTTTTTCTTTCCATACCTATTTTCACTTTTATGTTTTAGTAAGTACGATTATCCATTACCATGTGTAAACAAAAAACTGATTACTGCGAACAGCTATGCGTAGTGTATGGCGGCTGATACACTAGCTAGATGAAATAAATAAATGTAAATAGTTAAAATTAAAATGTAAATAGTTAAAATTAATTTTCTATTTATCTAGCTTCAAGACTTATCTGTAATCTATTTTGGAGTGACAAATTTCGATTGCTCAGATTGATGCAATAACTGTATTAACTTTTTCATTCATTCAACATTTTTCCATTCATTCTTAAACGTAAGTCTCCCTCATAGAGTGCCACAAAACGTGATTCTGTGTCACTAGTACCCAACGAACTCCAGCCACTTTCACCATGTCATCAGTCAAGTTGAGCAGAAGTAATAATTAGCATACTTATTTATCAATTTAATACTATTATGTTATAAAATTACTACTCCACTATGATGGTCAGACAGTTTAAAATATGGTTTTATTTCGAGTTTTCCTTATCTTGGTTAGGTATTATCTACATATTTGTCTTTTAGCCCTCATTCGTCTTTTACGATACTCACCAGCAAGATACATGTTGGTGAATTGTATTCTTACTCTATCATCGCACGGAAGTAAAAGTCTTAATCTGTTACAAATTCTAGTGACCGTTTATGATGGAAGTCCATCCAACCTGACAATATCCACTATTGGAAAAACAAGAAATAAACAAGCGCAATCTTTTTTTTTAGTTTATTTATCTTTACTGTTCCTTTAGCCGTTTAATTTTTTAATTCATAACTAGCGCTCTCATTTTTTTTGACAGGACTTTAACAGGCAATGGTCTGGGCACACCATCACCTCAGCTCACATCATGACCTACTATACCACGCTAGTCAGATAGTTTGGTATACGCATTTGGTATACGATATTTCAGGCTCTCTTATATTCCAGATACTCATTAATAAGGTAGAATCCGCAAATACAGTTTTATTTAAAATTCTGTATAACTTTTCACCATCAATTGAGCGTGTTACTTGAATTGATTATTTAGTTTTGCCATCAGTGCCTTCATAAATATTAAAACTTTTTTAAAAGGCATACTTTTAAAACTTAAAGTACTAAATCATTACGCATAAAAAATCTAGTTAAAAAAAACAAACAAGCAATAACAAGTAGTCATACAAACCCACTACAGTAACTGTAAGCGGTTCATATGAATCATTTGTCATGACAGAGCTGAATTGATGTTAATTGTGTGGGCTATTATATACGAATAAACTACACTACTATATATATATGTATTACAATAGAAATGTCAAAAATACTTATCTAATTAATATACTTAAAATTTGTATGAATATTTTTCGAGGGGTGCCGCGATAAGATTTTTTTTTTAAACACACCTGTGCTAAGGAAATAATCCTTTTAATGCGTTTTTGGGGCTTTATATATCATTAACGCAAACAAATTACACAACAGAAAAACAATTTGTGAGTTACACAAAATTTGTTATTGTTATTGTCCTGTATTGGAATCGAAACCGCGGCACTGGCACAGACGATCAATACCTTAACCACTTCGCCATCTGTGCAGTCAGCCATCTGTGCATCATATAAGTCACCTAACTTACTTGTAGGTGTCGTAAAAGACGACTAAAAGATATAATATGCGTATTACGTCTATGTAAGTGAAGGTAAACTCAAAATAAAAATCTATACCGACCCATTTAATCAGCGTAGTTTTAGTAGTTCTCTCGTTCTGGAGGAGGCTCGAAACCAGCAGTAGGATGAATAGGCGTTAGATGAACTACTTTAATTTCTAGGTCAGCCACGGATGAAACGGGATCGGTACCAGTGGTCATCTCAATGGCAATGGGGAGGGAACACGCTAACTTATGGGGCCCTTCACGTCACCCTTCCGTCGCCCCGGACGGAATGGATGGAGTGTGTCCGGACCATACCGTGGCAGAAAAAGAGATGTCCTAAAGGGCGATATTATACATATATATACATATATATATATATATATATTGCTCGTTTAAAGATATAGTGAGATATACATACATACATACATACATATCATCACGCCATATCCCTTGCAGGGTAGGCAGAGAGAACAGAGTGCCAGAGAACTCTATCTCTGCATACTTCACTCGCTTCCTCAACATTCATAATTCTCTTCATACACGCTCGCCGGTTTCGGAGACTCTTGACTCCACCTTCCTTCAGTACATGACCGATCTGGTCTAGGTAGGTTAGTCTCGGTCTCCCTCGGTACCTACATCCTTCCACTTTCGCATTGTATATCTTCTTAACCAGGCGTTCGTTCGGCATTCTTTCCACATGTCCGAACCATCGGAGCATTCCCTTTCGCATCTTTACACCAATACTCTCTTTCATACCTACTCGCTCTCTTACGTCGTCGTTACGAATGCGGTCGGTCAGCCTAACTCCACAGATTTTCCGCAGAGATCGCATTTCGACCGCATTAATTTTACTATCATACTCTTTTCTGCATACCCAACTCTCGCTTCCACACAGTAATGTTGGGACAAGCACTGCGTTATGTATTGCTACACGTGCCTTCTGGCTGAGGTGGTGGCTGCCGAGAAGTTGCCCCAACGCTCCGTTCACTCTATTTCCCGCATTCACTCTTCGCTCTATATCAGTGGTGTACCTTCCATCTCGGCTAAATCCACATCCAAGATATACAAATTCATCCACTTGCTCTAGTACATCATTACCTATTGTTACTCTTACATCTGTTCTGGTTTTATCTCTTTCAAAGACCATTATTTTGGTTTTGCTCACATTCACGCGTAGACCCCTTTTCTTACAATCTTCTGTCATTGTGTCGACTAGGGTCTGCAGGTCAATCGCTGACTGTGCCAGCAGGACTGCATCATCTGCATAAAGCAGAGCAGTGACCACTGAGTCGCCCATCTGGACTCCCACATTCATATCGTTCAACCTTTGGAAACATTTATCCAGATATATGATAAACAGCCTGGCTGACAGAATGCACCCCTGCTTAACGCCGATATTGACGTCAAACCAAGGCGACATTCCATCATCCAGCCGCACACAGGCTCTACAGCCCATGTAACTGGACTGCACAGCCTGTAGCAGTTTACCGTTAATACCATACTCCGGTAAAATGTCCCAAAGTTCCTTTCGTACAACCGTGTCAAATGCTCTCTCCAGATCCACAAAACTGCAGAAAACCCTCTGACCTAGAGCCAGATGCTTCTCCACAATGTTGCGCAGAGAGAACACTTGATCCATGCATCCCCTTCCACTCCTAAAACCTCCTTGTGTCTCACACAGTAAACCACTATAGTGAGATATATATATATATATATATATATGTAACATGTAATCCAGAGAAGGAAAACTCGAAGTAAAAACCTAAATCAACTCGTCTGACCAGCGTTGTATAGTCAATTTCACTCTAACTGTGGAGAAGAGTCCGGCACAGTAGTAGGACGTATGTGAGCTGATAATCGGACGATGTTTGAAAGTATCCATCCATCAGCCCATAAATGTCCACTATTGGACACGGGCCTCTATGGAATGCCACTCAGAACGGTCCCATGCCACCTGCATCTGTAAAATATATTTAACGTATTCTTGCTGATGGAGAATGATTTGGTTGATTTATGTATGGCTATCTAGGTTCCCTATAACCTATGACACAATTTGTTGAACAAAATTCTGGCATTATGGATAGGATTTTTGTATACCCGACAAAACATTAAGCTAAAATTTATTTTAATTATTTGATTCAATCATTTACAGTTTACGCATGAGAGGTCAACTAGAGGTCTTTATTATACGCAAACCGCATAGTAACAGGATTGTAGTCTAAAACATAATATTAATTAATCAATTAAAATAAATAAACTAACACACCTTCTCTGCATACTCCACATACCGGAATTTGCAAAAAACTCGGACATGATACTACATATAAATATATGTATATATATGAAATCCTAACAAGTCCATTCAGTAATTAGGAACGAAATTATCATAACTTATAGCGGCCAACTAACGTTAAGGCAATGACTGATCGCTTTGAATATGTTTCTACAAAAACTTAATGACAAACTTTTTGTCTGTATTGTGCGGTCTGGATTCTGTGAAGTCTTCGTGATCGTTTTCACAGCGTGATTCTGGAAATTTGTTTGGAGAATAACTGATTATGTATCTTCATATATAAATTTTCCAATTTGCGTGAAATTATCATTTTTCTCTACTAAAGGTCTTAGTCTGTATTTGTTTTTTTTTTGTTTACTTTTTCTAACTGCATTTGGATTCAATAAACGTCGTTATTGTCCCTTTTTACTTCTTTATGAAAAATATATTTAATAATTGAATTAGGCGAAAATATGGAAATCCATTATTATTTTAAAACATGAGAAAGGATGGACCTTTCTGAAAGCAAGGCGGCTGTGATGGTTCTCTGTTCCTTTCCTTAATTTTAATATTAAAAATATATAATTTCTTGAATAGACTTATAATATTATATACTTTAACGAGCTTTCATAACTTCCATGGAATGTAAACAATAAAAGTATTCTAATCTATCACTAAACCGAAGGATGTCTCCTTTATAGCCATTAAACTCAAAATATTTAGAAGAAAACGTTTAAGATAATGTTCAAACATCTCATCAAATCGTATCGCTTTCATCTAAATTCGTACTCAACACCTGTTAAAGATTAACATCTAAAAACAAGAGGCGCTAAAAAATAAGATTCGGTTTACTTGTACTGTTACCCATTGACCTCCATAATTCGCCGCAATCATATCTTTTGATTGGAAAAGCTTTTTGAACGTTTTGTTTTTATACAATTTGACAGATACTGACAGTTAATGTTTGATAATCTGTGGTATTTTTCATAGATTAATCTCTAGCAACATAGGTAAGTCGATGAAGGGCAGAGACAATAAGGATAGTTAATAACGACGTAAAAAAATGTCCAGGGCATAGCGTTAGTAATTGTTCTGTAAATATCCCGAATGGCCCTTGTAAACTTATTCACATACTTAAAAATAATTTATGAAAAAACCTAGCAAACCTAGTGCGAAATAATTTAGTAAATATTTTCTTAGTGATTATTATTTTTATTTTTTATAGTAATTAAACTAAAATGAGAAACATTTGACACCATCTCAAGTCAAGCGAAGCGGAGATTTTATTTATTTCTTTATATTTCTATCCTACTCTAATAAAATTTGGCGCTTTATTTAAAATTTAAGGTTACGCTAACGTAGCGGCATCTTAATTCGTTCATATCTCCATTGACTATTTAGATACGCAAAAAAATGCCGTCTTATCTTTACCCACTACAGTTGCACTTAATGAGGCCCTAGCTGAGGCTGCAGGTGAGTGGACCGGGGAATAGTCCATCACCTGCAGAGAGGCTGACCGTGTGAGGGCGACGCCTCGGCAGCAGACCGGGACGTCGACGGCGGTTAGTACTCGAAAAAGGTGTCCTGCCAGGCCACGGATGTCAAGGAAGCGGTAAAAGTGTCCGGCCCAATCGCGATGGGAAAAAATCCCACCACAGTTCAGTTATGTTCTATTATATTTCATCATTCATCATTCACCTGCTCTTATCCCAATTACTTGGGGTCGACGCAATACATAAACATACATATAGCAAAAGTTATTGGCAATAGTTTAATGACCGGGCACCTGCCTGACGTCAAACCTTCTTGGGAATGTAATTATTAACCAAACGCCATTAGGTGGATTACACGAGGTGGATATAAATCTCACCTAATGGCATCAAGGGAATGGGCCCAGGTTGACATAAAGCTCTTCATCGTTTTTTACGACATCTACGAACAAATTAAAGGTTGATAGTATTCGTAGCCACTACCACATACCATGGTCTGTTATTTATAAAAACCCGCTTACGAGCAAAAAATGATTGTCACAAGTGGGATTCGAACCCACGCCTATTGGAAATCCGTTCCAATCGTGCTACCACTTACACCACCATGAACTATTGTAGGACATTCAATTCTCGCATCGTATTATATTTACGTCTTTAAGGAGACGTGTGCCATCTAACCGACATTGTTTACACATTATACAGACTTAATCAAGTAAAATCAAATCTCTTAATATTCAAACTTCGCAGTTAGAATTGTATTAAACGATGACACCACCCTGTTATTCAAATTACTGAAAATTAGCAGTGGTAGCACGATTGGAACGGATTTCCAATAGGTGTAGGCTCGAATCCTATTTGTGATAAACATTTTTCGCTCGTAATCGAGTTTTTATAATTAAAATCAAGCATATTAAACGCTAATTTTCAGCAATGGTCTGTTATATATAGAATCTGTACCAATTTATTTTCGCAAAAATGTTGAAACAAACGTTAGACCTATTTTTTATTTCGAATTTCACTTTTTAAAATGATACCTGCCTATACTTAGATCTTACGAAACTAACGGTCAAATAGAACAATCTGTTCCAATATTATTTGAGAAATATAAGAACATCTCCTTAATACTCATTAAATTTAAATCACAGACAACGGTATATCACATTAATAGTGTATCTCAGCCGTTATGAGTGGACACAAGCAACATGTTCGGAAGTGTTCGGCTATTTTCGGACATCTTCGCTAATCTGCCATCTTTGTAAATAATTTCAATTGTCAACGTTACGAATATCTGTTGAATTTTGACCATTATCTTGTTCTTATTGATTTTAACAGCTTAACTGGTGAATTGGTAAGTACTGCAATACTAAAGTTACAGCGAAGATACTACCTACCGTAGATGCAAGGTTGAAAGGAATGAAAAGAGGACAGAAAAGGACGGCGAGCTAGATTAAATTTAAACTAGTGAGTTCTTTTTCTTCTTTTTTTTTTGTATTGGCAATCAGCTACTTGTACGAGCCATTATTGCCAGTGTCAAGTTACAATTTTCTTTAGTCTATTCATCTTTGTCCATCAATAAGTCAAATTTTCGCCATTAATTTGACTATGGCTACACTGTTAATGGTATCCTTTGGAAAATTTGGTGGAAAACGAAAATGTTGTCGAGCGCTTTTATATTATATTTACTACATCTTAACAATTCCTTCGATTCTTATTACATAAAATGCCATCAAAATGATCTGACACACTAAAACACAAAACACTAAGATATTAAAGATAATAGCACCATATGATGTTTTCAGATTCCCGCCAAAATTTCCCAATCAGTGAGTTTCTTGCCGGATCTTTTCGGTGCTGTTGCCATACTATTTGGTAGTAGTTAATTGGATTAATTTAAGGTGAATACATAAAAATCGATAATATATATAAGTATGCGAGTTTTTTATATAATAAATAATTTGAATTTGATTAGCCTGATCGTTAAAGCGATTGAAACGAATTTTCTTAATGTTACTTTCGGTACCAACCATTCTAGTAGCGTGAAAAGGGGTAGCGTGAGGCCCCATAACAATCTATGTACATATTATCTCTCCACGCATTGAGTGATCCAACAGCAGCGATAGACAATTTTCTTTTTTTTTACGCTTATTTTATCTATTTATCAATATATAGTTTTACTCGTGTCTTATTATTAATATAGTTTTAATGTATCTAAGATTAGTGTTACTCGTATACCCACTTTTTTGGGGTTGCTATTATTATTATTTTCTTAATTTTCTATCTACTACTACTACGGTAATGGAGATTTCTTTTCATTTGTATAATAGACTTATGGGTTGTATCTGAAAATCTAAACGATGGGTTCGGCTAAGTGACCGACTCTAAATCAAATCCTCCTCCTCCTCCAATAATGTTAGCCTCTTTTGACATTCATAATATTAATATTCTATATTAATTTACCGCATATGTTCAATAGAAGACTTTTATTTTTTTCTTTTCGTTTACTTATCACATCTTAACATTGACAGAAAAGGAAGATTTGGTGACATATTGGATTATTTAGCCATTATCACGTAGAAAATGCCTGTATCTCTTCTCTTAATATTAAAAGCTAGATTATATAGGTGTTAGAGAATAGTTTATGTTCAAATAAATGCTTAGTTAAGTGTTAGATGATTCAGTTCTTTGTTAGAGACAAGCCCTTAAATGTACACTGACCTTAACACGGTGAGGACCTTGTGAGGGTCGACAGTACCACCTATAAAGAAAACCATTGGTGTCCTACTTAACAACACATTGACAAAATAAACTTTACATAATTACAAACGAATATCATATTTATTTTTATGTAAATAAGTACTAAGTAAGGTGAAAGTAATGTTTGTAGGTCTGTAGGCCTGTCGTTTCATGTATGTGTGCGTGAAAGTTGTGTTTATGTAGGTGTGTGCGTGTACGCAATGGAGATAGCAGCCCACAGGCGCGACCAACTTTCAGAGAAATGCGCCGCTTGTAGTTTTATTATTATTATTTTTTTAAATGATTGTTTTTTGAAAGTAATTATTTTTGTTTTATAAAATATTACTAACTTTTATTAGTGCTATGGAAATATATATGTATATAAGCACAATGATTTTTGATGTTAATGCAAATGCTACACAAGTGAAATAAAATTATTTTCACAGGTTTTGTCGCGTTTTTATTTAATTTTTACTTTCCCAAACGTTTCCAATTGCAAAACCCATTTTTTAATGTTTCCGATCATGAGATAACTTTGTGTATATTTAATATTTCAAAGTGTTATATTAACATAATAATATTATGTTAATATAACAGATTTAAAATAATTCTAAATAATTTGTACAAGGTAAGTTTAAATATTTGTTTACTTAATAATTAAATCGACACATAATAAAAAAATTGAAAATAAAAACTCCATTATTTAGAATGATTTTAAAGTTATAAGAGCACATATTATATAGCTAAACATCAGATATGCGAAGTGAATCAATAAATTATTTCCCTTCTGATGAAAGCGATAATGGTCACAGCTCGACACATCGTAAATTACCATTTTGTTTATGCTGTGATAATTTATACCAAATGTGTATAAATTATTAAAAGTTTTCAAATGCACGTATAAATATACACACAAATTATATGTATATTTATAATATACTTAGCAGTTTACATCCTTTTCAAGACAGAACAAACAAATAATTTACAATAGCGTAGGTGTTGCGTGTATCCGATGCAATATCCTGTGATAATTACTTACCAGAAACCTAGTTCTGTATCAGTTACGCTAATGTTAGCTCCTGTAAATTATTTGTTCAAATAAAATTACAATTTTGGGTGAAACTGAGTAAACTAGTAGTAGTGAAGTATATAATAAAAATTGAATGTATTTAATTACAGTTAAGAAGATTTTTTTACATTTCTGTAATGTTATAAAAATGTGCAAATTCAATTATTTAGATAAAAAAATGTGTTTTGTTTCTAGCAATAATTAGATAAGAAGATACTATTATATCCCGCTTTATTTATTATTATTTACTACTATATTCTGCTTAGTTTTATTTGACAGACGAATAAAGCTAATTTTCGTATTTGCTTAACCCTATCTGATAAAACCTACATATTACAGTTTACAATAATATATCGCCAATTTATTCACTTAAAACAATTTATCCGTAACATCCCATTAATCAGTAAATATCTTGTTAAGTATTTACACATAAAACAAACGGTTTTTCATCGATTATAAAATAACTAAAACTGTAGATGAAAAACGGCCCACATGTATTATCTTACGGTAATCACATCAAAACATTAACATAATGATTCATAACTAATTAGCGAATGTAATAACCCGTATCGCGGATCTAACGTACAGTTCTACAAGTGAAGCTACGTGCGTAGCGGGCCGCGGTTCGCCCGCCCTGCTGTTAGGTGGTAGAAAATTTTTGGTGGGAAGTGAGTGGGGTGCGCTTGCGCATTCAGTCTGTTCGCAACACGTGCGCCCGGCGCTCGTACCGCGCCGCCTCGCCAGTGCAGTGAAGTGCCAACGACAATTACCACACAGTGTGACCACTCGCTAAAGGAGACCGATATATACAGATACAGTGTACGTTATCAAATAAACAAACAAAAAAAAAGGAAAAAATTGGCAACACAACATTATAATACGAACGTTGTGTTCGGGAAATATTTGTAATTGGCATTTTGTGACGTGAAAGTGACGATTTTGTGTAACGCACAGTGGATTTACTTCGGACGACAGTTTTTGTTTTTTTTATTATAATTATTCTTTTTATTATATAGTAATAATAATAATAACCATTATAATCTTTCCAATCTCCACTATCCTTGTATATATTTTGAAAGATTATATTGTTTATTTTTTTTTTTAATATTAATTATGCCAATCACATCTTTTCCTGTTTTTTTCTTTTTCTATCTTATTTTTACTAACTACCGTGCTATTTACTAATTGCATGTGATTTTTCTTTTTTTTTTTTTTCAATTCTATTAGATAAATATATAGATAGATGTCTATAGTTTTACACGCATTTGTATCGTAAATGATAATGTGTATTTTCCAACGCTTGTTTATCAAAACGAGTTCAATTTTCGGCTGATAACTCGAAGGTCGTCAGACTGGTTCGTTTTACAGTTTTAACGGCACAAATGAACCGACCGCGGTGACACAAATTGTTTACACCATTCCTTTGTTTACATTTGTTTTACTATTTCATTACATTTAAATGTATTTTGACTTCATAATAATTATATTTGTAATGAGAAAGTTTTATTTATACGAGACCTATACAGGAAATCTTAATTAAAAAATATATAGAATCAATAAAAATAATTAGTATAATTGAAATTAATTTAGGCAATTTATTTTTAAAATTATAAAAATTATACTTCCTTTATATTTAGTAGTAAATTGAAAACGTTACTACTAAATTAATTGGGTAAATAATCCTTTAAAAATAAAATCTGTAGTTATTTAGATTCAATTTATCGTGAATTTTTCACACTATTCAAATTATTAGTACTTAATGAAACTGAATCTTATCAATAAATTACTATTAATAATTAAGTTATGGTTATTATAATTAATCAATTATTGGGTAATAATATCATTAACCTAAATTTAGTTCAGCATGCAACCCATATACAGAGTAGGTTAACTTCAATTACAATTCATAATTAATAAAATCATTTTTCAAATTATTATACGAATAATATAGTGAAATTTATTCAGGTAAATTAATTTCTAGAATAATTATTATGAATTCAACTTATTATTAGGGTTAATACTTAGGGTATTTATTTGTAAATATAATAAAAGGTTAAATTAATTAAGCAATAGGGTAAGGTAAGGCTTTATATAAGAAACCTACCGCTTACCCTCCCCCTAGTCGTCTGTTGTAAATTCTGTTCTTGTTCTAGTCCCATCTATGTCCCACTGTCCAATCTTGGGTAGATTCGTTTGAACATTATCAAAAGTGCAAAGACTGTAGACAATTGATTATTTTTATTTATAACAAAGTGGACATGATCATGTTAAGGATTTGACACGACATTGGAAACTTTCACTGCAATATATACATGTAAGTAGCTATACATAACTTTAGACTTTATATATATATATATATATATATATATATATATATATATATATATATGTATATGTGCCCTTATGTATTAGTATTAATGAACATCATCTCAGTTCATATGCCATTGCTGGGGCATTTCCACAACAGGAAGGAGATTTACCTACAAAAATCAAGCTAGTAGAGTTAGTGTTCATCTCAGCTCATACGACACTGCTGGTCTCGAACCTTTTCTATAATAGGAAGGAGGTTTAACTACAAAAACTAAGCTAGTAGAGATAGTATAGGGTTTTGTTTCAAATTCCCGTTTTCTTGCTTGGATATTATATCAGTTAGTCGTCTTTTATGACCCCCCCACGGTTAAGATAGGGCGCTGGTGATTGGTATTCTAACTCTGCCAATACAGGGCAATACAAATACAAAATAATAAAGAAATATTTATGGTTTTCACAAATATTGGTTCTATGTTCTGTAAATCACGACTGGGTTATCTCGTTTGGTAATGAGTTAACGAATATAATTTTTCACTCTTATTTTCTCATGGGAATTATAAAAATTGTACAAAGGGTGTTGGTGGTAACGTTCACATAAGCAGTTCATAATACATATTATGATCATCAAAGCGACTATCTAGTGTAGTTAAGCCATTGCCATTGTTCCTGGGGAGACATAGATTTCATAGTTGACATCGGTTTGCTAATGGATGGGTGGATGGTTGAATTTATAGATAAAACATTAGTAATATAAATTGTCGTATCACTGAATCGCATTTGTGTTTTTTCATAGATTAATATACCTAAATGTATAATTTAACAGTAATAATAAAATCTTTAGACGCCCGGATGATGTAGTAGTTAATATACATTCCTACCGCACTAAGAATCACGGGTTCCATTTCCACACACGACAACGCTTAGTGCGATCCACAAGCATTGAGTTTTATTGGTGTCAATTAATTGCATGTTTTTAAAGTCCACCGCAATACAAGGATTAGTCCCTTTTTAGTAGATGTTGCCTTTTTAAGACCTCTACTTCTGCATATGGTTATAGTGTAAGAATACAATTAACCACTTCCTAATTATACCCCTGGGCATCGCAAAAGATGATTAAGGGGTATGATGTGTAGATTTATGCAAGAAAAGGAAACCTCAAAATCAAACTCTATATACATCCATCTGATCGGCTTATGCTAGCCTAATTTCCATCCCATTATGGAGGAAGCTCGAACCCAGTAGTAGGACGCATATGAGCTGAGATGATGAAACTTCAGCTTCAATCATCATAGGCAACAAGAGATAATATCATACTCGGTAGGCGATTTATAAATTCCCTAGAAGAATGCTGAGACTTCTAAAGAAAATTACAGAATGGATTATATTATATTTGTCATCACCCATCGACATACTGGTATTTGTACTAATTGAAATTTATTTTCGTTTTATCTTAGTAATTATTTTATAAGAGACGTTGAATTCGATGCTCAAACTTGATAGAGTATTACTTATTTACATAAAACAATTTGTTGAACGGCGATAAGGACATTATTTATACAATTAACGTTTCATTTTGTGAATTTTATTTATTTATGAAGAATTCGGAAGCAAAGTATTGTATTTGAAGAGACGGAGGTAGTGAATAGTAATCCTACTATTCACTACCTTTTCCCCGTGAATATGTAAAATAGGAGGTATAAGCAAAACAATGCAAGGATAAGAAAATTTGAAATATATAGCCGAGAGCAATCCATCTAACCGGCGAGGTGTCATAGTGGATCAATTGTCCTCCCATTATGAAGGATGATCTTTTTTAATATATCCATGGTATACAGTTATGGCACACTAACATGAATTAGAGAATAATTAATAAGCACCAATAATAATTTATGGCCTTTAAATGTATGTCAGTCAAGTCGATACCTTTTTTTTTTTTTTTTTTTTTGCGCTGTGGAAAATGCGTTTTCGCATCCCCTTTACTTGTTACGGCAAAGGGGTATGTAGGACTCACTGACACAGTATGGTTTTACTGCATCAGAATAGCTACTAAAAACCACAGCGGCCCCGCGTCCCCGCCGGTTGTGGAACGCCAAAGGTTCGCCTTTTGGGCATACGACTCTGACATTCCGGCAGTTAGCTGACTAGCGCCCTAGGTCAATCATGACTGAGGGAAGAGGAGCGCGTAGCGTCTTCTCCGTCTCCCCATCCGTCGCCTGCGTAGCGGGTCAGCATAGGCACATGCCTCACGGGCCCGCCCCGCCGCTTCCTTCTGCGCTATGACCTCCTCGCAAAAGGAGGTCATAGCCATCCAACACCCATCACTGTCGACCATCTTATTAATAACGGTCGGTAGTGATAGTCAAGTCGATACTGGCCGTGACACAAAAATAATAAAATAATCCCTTAACGCGTAGTCTTTACAGTACGAAAATATTTCTTCCTCTCTGAAAGGTATGCATTCCACTTTAAGTCACAAAGATCAAAGGGCGACAATAAATTTATTTTATCACAATAGTCAATACTTACAGACTAAATATATTTTTGCTTAGGAAATGATCCATGTATTGTGGGCGACTTTTCAAAAATACAATACAAAACACAAATTACACCCAGACTCAGAACAACAAATTTTGGATTGCACATAGTATTGTCCTGCGTGGGAATTGAACCAATGTAGTTGTCACGATAAGTCGGTCTTTTACCACTACGCCAAATGTTCAGTTAAAACAGTTGAAACACACACAAAGAGAAAATTAAAACTAGTACTTATATAATAAAGAAAGAAATAATATCAAATAAAAAATAGTTTCCAAATGTATCTTTTAGTTTACGTTATTCAAAAAAGTCTAAAAACTACTGCTGCGGTCTGAATTAAATATTGGAATCATTGTATTTGCTCTCTATATATAGAGTAAGAGAAGATCGTAGTATATAGTATAAGTAGAGTAAGAAAGGCAAGACAATCTGGAAATTGTTAAAACTTTATATAATGTAGAGTCATTTTAATACTTATATTAATCAAATTTTAAATAATGAATTTATTGTGGACATCATTGTCTTAGCTCATATACATCTCACTGCTGCATTCAAACCTACTCCACAGTAGAAAATTGACCTACTATATCCTGCTGATCAGACAATGACGAAAGTATAGCATTTATTTTCGAGGGGTTTTTATCTTGCGATGATGTTATCTGTTTATGTCCCTTAGTCATCTTTAACGACACCCACGGTTAAAATATTGGGTGGTAAATTGTATTTTCATTCCGCCATTAAAATAAGAATTTATATACAAGTATGTTTTTTTATGTAATTATTATTAAATATGAAACATTTAATTTGCTTGATATTATTTGTACATACATACATACATATCATCACGCCATATCCCTTGCAGGGTAGGCAGAGAGAACAGAGTACCAGAGAACTCTATCCTTGCATACTTCACTCGCTTCTTTAACATTCATGATTCTCTTCATACACGCTCGCCGGTTTCGGAGACTCTTGACTCCACCTTCTTTCAGCACGTGACCAATCTGGTCTAGGTAGGTGCGTCTCGGTCTATTATTATTTGTAAGCTCATAAAATTAATTATTGCAAAAACTTCAATTCTTTTAAGGACTAAATGCAAGAAATTATTAAAATTAGGACTTGTCTATCTATAGTAAATGAATCCTGAAGATAAACCTATCAGTATACGTTGATAACGGCCGTAAACATACCGTTTTTGTATTATGATACAAAAGGCGACCATAGTAATACCTCTACTGTTCTATTCCGATAATGAATTCAACAAAACTTTATTGTAATTTTCTAAATTATAAAATAAAGTACCAGGCCTGCATATATCTAAAGAGATCACATTCACATCTAAATAACATCGCATGACGTCACGTGTTGGATGTTTCGTAAAAAAAACTGACCTACATAACGCGTCTGTTCCGCGTCGCCCACGATCGCACCTTTATACTGACTCACTAATACAAGTATAGAATAATCTGTTCGCATTCATAGGAGCCTGGTACATTATTCATAAACAAAATGATCTACCTCTTGTCATCGCTGTTATACGTTTAGTATATGATTTAGAGACGATTTAATTTTATAACTGATTTAGTACTAAGCTCATAACAATCTCCTTATATTCATTAATGCCTGGTAGATTAATTAATAACTTGTATGAGCAAATTATCTATAAGTTCTTAGTTATCCAGTGGTGCAATATCATATAGTTCAAAGTTGGAATCCGAAGACAAGTAAAGTCATCTGGAGCCGTCACATGTATTAGATGGTAACCCAGCATCGCTCAAAAGGCATCACGTCTCGCCTGTAACATACACATTCTTTGTTCATTGTCATCATCATCATCATCATCTTCCCTTAACCACAATTGGGGTGGATGTAATATGTACTTCTCTTTCCATTGTACATATTGCAAAGGTCATAGTAATAGTTTTATGAGCAGCCACCTGCCTGACGTCAACCTCCCTTAGGAATATAATTGTTAACCAAACAATATTAGATGGAGTTAACTCAGATCGATCTAATGCTCGTAGTTATTTTTTACGACGCCCGCGAGCAATATAAGGGTTGGTAGTATTCGTAACTGCCATCATACATCTTCGTACATTTGCATTGAAAAATATATGCCTTAAAATGTATAGTTCACTCTTCTATTTTTATTATCTACTTAAGTCTTTTATTCGTTCTTAGGATTCGTGCCTGAAAAGAAGACATGGTGGAAATTTACACAAATTATAAGACTAGCTTTTTTAATGACAACATTCCATATTATGAAATAAATCATTTTTGTTGGAGCAAACTTTGCAAACAAATAATTAAAGGAAACAAATAACACCTTAATTCAGAATAAAAATAATTGGTGGATCACACAAAGAAATGTCCTGCGCAGAGACCGAATCCATGAAACTCGACATAGTCCGATTTCAAATTAAATCGCTATGCCATTTGTACAGTCGATAAACATCACAGTGATTTAGATGCTTTCGATATTTTTACATTTCGCATACAATGATCGAATGTATTCTTCATTTTTAGTCTCTGGCAGTGAAATTTTATTTAATACATAGATAAAACAATTAATTTGGCATAACATTATATCTAACGTGCAAGCTGACATATAGCCGTACGGAGGTCTAACTGTGACACACATTTGCCGTGTGCCGGAGGGAAGAGGGGTGCGGCGCAACTTTCACTCGCGCGCCGGAGATGAGCTCAGATCGGCAATGACCATGCCGCGACGGCTTCTTAATGTCAAGTGCAACACAAGAACGTTTGGAAAGTTTTGACGGCGTTAAGGAATTTTCCAAGTTCTTCAATCTAAACTTTAATAAGTTAATTAATTTTCATTCAAAACCTCATTGTCAGTCAAAGTGCGTTTATTTAAAAATATATGCTTGATATTGATGGTAGACTAAATCGTTAGTTTAGTAATTTTCTGAGTATAGTTGTCCGAAAAACGTTCATTATACAATTGTTTGTTTTTGTAAATATGTTTTCTTTAACTAACATTTGCTTCATTTGAAACGAATTAATTAACGGTCTAACTTACATACAGAAATGGTCATATTCCTTAATTTATACAGCTAAATTAATTTTATTTTTTTATTTGAAATCATATAGGTATTGTTAGTCTAGACTAACAATACCTATATGATTTCAAATAAGTTTTAGATCTATGATTTAAATAAAAGTGAAATGCAAATAAGTATATTTTTGAATCTACTATTCGTAATGAATAATATATTCAACGCGGTCATTAAACTTCGCATATTGTCACTGTTTCAAGGCTGATAGATAAAAAATAAAGTACCTGATCTATTCATAGCAATGAAAAAGCGGTCACTATAACTATTATTATGTTTTCTATTTTCAGTTATCATTATTATTTATTTTTTTGTTCAGTTGGTATTTCTGTTTTCGAAGTTATTTAAACAATCTCGATAAATCAAATTTTGAATTTCAAATAACGTTTGTAAAATAGTTCAGGTGGTACATCCGATACTGTCGCTGTTTCAAACAGTTAAAAGATTAATTGAATCTACTTGTAATAATTTAATACACGTCTCATTTTCCCATTAATAAAAACAAGCATAGACCACTAATTACAAAGTGATGGGTTCAAATTCTGTTTAAAAATGTAAATATATTGAATTTAAAAGTAAATAAAAATAACCACCAAAAAAGTTTGTTCAGCCCAGCGAATCATCAATCATTTTATGATTGAATGGATTAAGTTGGCTTATTATGTTGAGCTAAAAATTACATAGGGAAATGTGGAGTTAATCGTTTATTTTTACGTGGATAGAGGCGTGATGATAAATTAATAAAACGAAAATAAATATTAACTTAAATTTATCAACCATCAGGAATGCTACGAATATTACAAAACTAATAAACTTATATTTCAACTTAAATTATTTTTATTAAATAGTTTTCAATTATTTAAATTACTGAAATTTAGCATTTAGTATGCTTAATTGTTAGTAAAACCCGATTACGAAGCGAAAAATGATGTCACAAGCGGGATTCGAACCCGCGCCTATTGGGATTCTGGCCCAATCGTGCTGCCACTACACTACCATGACTTATTGTAGGACATGCAAATTTCGCTTCGTATCATATTTACGTCTTAAGGTGACGGTATGCTATCTACCCGACAATGTTTACACATTGTTATAGGCTTAATACTTCAAACTTTGCAGTTAGAATTGTATTCAACGATGACACAACCTTGTTATTTAAATTATTGAAATTTAGCATTTAATATGCTTAATTATTTATTGAAAACCCGATTACGAACCGAAAAATGTAATCGGGTTTTATAAAAAAAATAAAAAAATTTTTCAATTATTTCTAATTTTCAATTGCAAAAATGTCATATCAAGACAAATTTTCTATCAATTATTTAGGATTGCAATGGCATTTATATTTAGTTTTAAATTCTAAAAACACTCAATTTACAATTGAAACCACATTAACACTGATCATTGATTTGACCCGTGCTCCATTTACGTTTGAAATGGTACAATCAGAAAGGCTTAGCATTTTTTTCTTATCTATACTTTCATAAATTTTAATTCCAATTTTCTATCAGGAAAAAATCTTCAAGGTTATTTTTGCATAACAAATTTTTCATTTTGTGCAAACAATGCATTTAAAAAGAACGTAATAACCGTTTGATTTCGAAAACTTATTCTTGAAATTCAATTATCACTAAAACGTTCTTAGAATATTTCAACCTTAGATTTTCAAAATTTAGCAAACACTGGACATCCCAATGAGATGCATTATTAGTTACGCAGATATTTTCAACACTAAAGTGTACTGTGATTCATATATTTAAAGACATGTCGAAAGAATTCTTCGAACGTTGCTAGAAGAAGGCTAAATGAATAAAGAGTATTAAGAAGGTCGTATCACCTAATGATTACACTAGCAACATTACTGTTAGTCATACTCTTGTATAATTCAAACTGCATTGCTGGCCTTCAATAGCAAATTTTTGTATTGAGTTTTGTTTTATCATCATCTCAGAACATATTCCGACCACTTCACTCCAATACATCACTTGATTTGAAACTGCTCTGCATTGGAAGGCAATTTGAGTTTACATGGTTTTAATCACATACTAACCATGGTTTTAAACTAAACCAAATCATGGTTTTAATTTTCCTTCTCTTGCCTTTTAAGAGCAAAAGAGAGTATGCCAAATTTCATTCTTATTTCGTCGCCGTATCGAAAGTGGTGAGTTTTATATATTTTTTATTATTTCAAACGTAATAACTAGGTTATTTTTTATATTTGATATAAGTTTTAATATATCCCTGCGTCTAGAGGTGTAGTGAGGTGGAATTTTTTGAACTGTTAACCATACAATATTTATTTATTAATATAATATAATCAGAACAAGTACTGGTGTAGCGACATAGAGCACGCGACGCGCATCGCATCAGTAACGACGAACGGACATTGGCCACCGGTGAAAGCGTACACCGAACAGCTGATCCCGTACAACTATTGTTTGCTACTAACTAGACACACGTATCATAGTTCTATTATATAAAGCTGACGAGACAAGCATAGATCAAGGTTTAAGACAAGGAAATATATTGTATGAAATACTGCTGCTAACTGCCTTCAAAATTCTGTATAAATTCCAATGAAGGGAGCTGAATCTATTATCGAGTAAAGTTCCAAGTCATATACTACTATTAAAAATGTTTTCAAAAAAATATGTTATTATGAATCCTGCTCTTATATACATTCGTTTTATGTCAGTAATCTAACTACGTAGATTGAATTAGGTGATACATGGCGAAAACCCATAACTATTTTGAAAATACAGGAAAGTAGAGAGATCACCACTTTGCTACGGTCAATAAATTTGCCGCATTCCTTGAGAGTGGAAGCAATACAGAATAGGTTTAAGGTGGGAAAGAAAATAAGGATGTTCTCTATTTCCTATGTGATGAACAGCCTCCAGAACTTTAACTTACAAATTTCCACAGAACATCAAAATTCGACACAATTTCGACTCTAACCGACGTATCTTCAGGACGATTCGGCTTCAGTTGCAGTCAAGCTGTCCCGTATATGCCTCGTTCAGATCTAAAACCGAACTGTCCTGAGGATGACTTCATTATATACCTTTCTACCTTAATCCTATTCTGTATCCTTCCTTTTTTGTGGTGTGCAGTATATTTGATTGAGCGTGTAGCATATTGAAGATGATGGGTTTCGCTTTCTTACTCCATTTTAAAATTTCTTTGTATGTTCTCAAAACCCTCTGTGATACCTTTTGGTGCAGTCTTGTCATCTTTACCAAAAAAAAAGAATTAAATACACAGAGACCATAAAACGATCATAAGACAACCCCCCCACTCCTTCGGCACGCAGAACATCAAGTATGTTCTACAAGAGAAAGCCTCTCACCTGGCTCGGACCGGTCCGCGTGCCTCCTTCATGCAGTCTAGACTAGAACGTGTTCCTATGACCCACATACGACGTATTCAACCGTACAAGAATGATTTTCAATGTAGAGTTCAATAAATAAAACAGCTATCACTACACGGGGACGCAAAAATAATACAAAAAAACTCACTCTAAGCCTTACATCCACTCTTCCGACCAGCGTTCTATAGTAGATAAACTTCACACCCATTACTGGCAAGCTTCAATGGAAAAATTTTGAATGCAAAAAGTAAATGTCACACAAAATCAGATATATGTGTTATAGAATTGGTATCTCCAAACTCTGCCTAATATTTTTACTCTTGCCAATAAATTTGCAAGTTAAATGAAATATAATGATTTATTATGTATTATCTCCAGGACAGCGCTATATTGTCAATTTTACATTTTGTCCCAAATTAATCCAACAATCTACAACCTAATTGGAATGCGGTCACTAAAACGAGCTAGCAATAAACTCTGCGGCCTCTATTATTTTTCAAACAACATTTTTATATATTTTTCATATCTTATTATTGTCTAAACATAAGGATAATCCAAAAAAATATGAATTAAATTTGACACACGATATGTAATGATGAATTCAATTGCTAGAGATAGATAGAGAACTATTACTAAACCTTGTAATACTCATTATTGACTATGTAACTTTGTGATGACGGAGTAAAAATATTATTCATCAGCCCCTTTCTTACTCGTTGGTGATCATAAAAGACGACTAAGGGACGCAAACATGTAACATCAGTGCAAAACTTACAAGCCAAAATGCCCAGCATCTCAAGACAAGTACTTTAGCAATCCCCACGTAGGACAGTAATTCATGCGACTCACGAATGATTGTTCTGAGTTGGATATGATTTGTGTCCATTATTTGTAATTCCCGTATCACATGTATTCAGATTAGTAGCTTAAAAATAGCTTTAATAATCTACCTAAAGACTTGCTCTCTATAGAAACCTCTTGAAAAAAATCTTGATATATTTTCTTTTTTTTTTTTAAACACGAGTTATATAAAGATATGTCGACAAGATATTTATTTAAATACATCTCCCCAATATTCCCACAGAGCACACATGTTCTTTTTTCTTAACTTTTTTTTTTGCTGTGTACCTGCCGATTCAAATATTGACTGATTGAAGGGTTCACGAGACATCTGTCAGGCTGTGTGTAGGTGAAAGCAACGCGTGAAAGCCTCCACATGTGCTTTTGAAAAGGTCTTATTGTTACACACATGTGGCCTTTTTAAAAGCCAAAATTCATGTGCTTTTGTTCCTTAAAGCTTTCATATAATTATCATCAATACAATGTTATCTAAAATTCAACAAGATATCATTTTAATGTTGTTCTGTTTATAGAATTAAAAAAATATCAAATCAGAAGTTTTAAATTCAAATCTTGAGGTTTACAACACAGTTGCTAAGTTCTATTAACATTAATTATTAACACATTCCTTCTAGTAATTAACAAAAAATACAATTCACAACCCTCTTTCTTAGCCCTGGGTACCGTAAAAATGATATATTAATATAATATGCATATAACATCTACGCAAGAGGAGGCAAATCCAAAATGAAACTCTACACCAACACATTTGACCAGCGTGATAAAGTATATTAATTTCTCTTCTATTTTGTAAAAAGCTCGAACTCATCAATAGGACGTATATGAATTGAAATGATGACACTTGTTTTAGATTCGAATCCTGCGCATTCGAATCCTTCGAATTTCGCAACTGTATTTTCAAATAAATTCTATAAAATACATACATCCTCATCAGGATATTAACGTTTAACGTAAGACTATTTAAGCGATAATAATGCCAGAGGCTGGAGACTTGGTAGGCAATTAGTGTTATAATATGGTTAGATGAGTTCATGCTTTTTGGCTGATTTTGAAATTATCGTCTCTTGTCTTTAAATACCTATAATATTGAACTTGGAACCTCATGATCTACATACATACATACATACATACATATCATCACGTCATATCCCTTGCAGGGTAGGCAGAGAGAACAGAGTGCCAGAGAACTCTTCTCTGCATACTTCACTCGCTTCCTCAACATTCATAATTCTCTTCATACACGCTCGCCGGTTTCGGAGACTCTTGACTCCACCTTCCTTCAGTACATGACCGATCTGGTCTAGGTAGGTTAGTCTCGGTCTCCCTCGGTACCTACATCCTTCCACTTTCGCATTGTATATCTTCTTAACCAGACGTTCGTTCGGCATTCTTTCCACATGTCCGAACCATCGGAGCATACCCTTTCGCATCTTTACACCAATAAAAGTATAAGTCTGCAGTCACATTTATACCTCTAAATTATAAAATAAAATTGGCAATAAGAATAAAATCGTACGCTTTGACTCAGATAAATACAAAAAACTGTTTTCTAACCAATTCATATATTAGACATCAACGAGTTCTGTTTAAAAATGCATAATTGTAAACATTGATTGCTAACAAGATTAAAGCCACTATGATGAAATATATAATCTTGTAGCAGTATCATTCCATTTTGAGAAGAATCTTGTGCATATTTTGTCTTGTGTATATTGAGCAATGATGTTACTGACCGCAAATAGTTTAGTAGTGGTAGGGCCAAACTATTGGCAGTTATCTGTCTATAGCCGCGGGCTGATCCATCCAAGATAGTACCAATCTCTTGCAAAACATCGACGTCTGAGTAGTGCTTTCAGGCTTCGATCAGTGAGTGAGAGAACTGGAAGCCCAACTATCTAGAGTTTTGATGTACCTTCCATCAGTCTATCAACACCCACTATTAGAAATGGGCCTCACCACGTATGCGGACAATGCCATTAACGTCTAAACGCAATTATAGAGTATCCCAGGAGAGCATTGCTACCTACTTCCCTGGTAATATTTACTACTCTCACAGGAAAGAAAGAAGGGGTGACATATTTGACACTTGCAATATATATTCTCTATTTCTCGTTTTTTACTCTCATTAAACAAACGTAGATGATTAAACAAAACCTTATGAACATACAAAATATAATCCAAAGTATTACAGTAGTTTTCGAGCTACTTGATATAATCATCATCATCATTTCAGCTCATATATGTCCCACTGTTGGGCTCAAGCCTGCTCCATAACGGGAGGGAAACTGACCGATTATATCACGCAGGTCAGACGTGTTGGTGTAGGATTTAATTTCGAGTTTTCCTTCTCTTGCTGTTATAAGCGTTTTTGTATCCCTTAGTCGTCTCGTACGATCACCCATGGGTAAGATAGAGGGTGGCGAATTGTATTCTTACTCCGTCACTACACGTAATATCTATAAAATATATACATCCTCATCATACATCATACTTGATATAATAATTCTAAATAACGTTATAAGTGCTAAGGTGAGTATGTTTGTTTGTTACGCTTCCATGACTTAACTACTCTATCGATTGTAGTGCAGTTTAGCTAAGCCATTCTGTAATACGGAAATATACTATAGAGGTAACTTTCAGCAAAGTACGTTGACAAAATCTATATTAACGCAAGTGAAGCCGTAAGCATAGCTCATAATTTATAATTACAGGAATCACTTATTTAATAATTAAATAGGTAAATAAGAACCCATCTAAGTAATAACCCCTGAATAGTACTATCATTATTATTTTAATCAAAAAGTTTTTCTACTTAATAAAAAAACATTGTTTTCAGAATCTGTAGCACCTTAAAAAGTTTTTATGAAAAAAAGCAGTCGACAAAAAAGGCTAGGGATCAAATAGATTCGGACCCCATCATTACACCCTTAACAATTTGATAGCAAACAACCCTTTATTTACTTGGACCCCAAAATCCGGAACCGGATATAGTTTCAATAAGAGGTCGGATGCGACGTCATAAGTAATACAACACCACACATCCTTCAATAGGTTAATGGGTGCCTTAAGAATAAGTTTTTTTTTAATAATGGCTTTCTATCATTTCATTGTCGTTAAGTATTGGTACTTAATAATTGATATGTAATGGCATATATAGCGTAGTGATTTTATTATCGACCTACTGTGGTAACTTTTGCAGCTTCAATTCTCATACAAGACAAAAATACTAACAGCTCGTGAATGTCGTAAAAGAAGACTAAAAGCGTTATCGACTAAAGTCAACTACACGTGATGCCATTTGGTCAACAATTACATTCTTAAAGAGGGTTGGCATGTCAGGGAAGAGGTACCAGTGGCCGGCAATGGCGATAGGAATGGAATACGGTGGGCATATGAGGCCACCCGCCTTCTGTTGCCCCGGACGGAGTGGACGGCGTGTGTCCGGACCATAGCGTACCAAAAAAAAGGCAGATTAGCGTTAGACAGGCAGCCGGTTATTAAATTATTACCAATAACTTTTGTAATGTGTACGATGGAAGAGGAGTACCCATTGCGTCGACCACAAGTAATTGGGAAACTAGTAGGAACATGATGAATGATAATTTGTATACTCATAAAGTCCTCTTCCACAGTGCGACTTACTGTTTAACACGGGTTATACGAAATAAAAATTTAATTTAAAATAATTATTAAAATTTAGAATGAAGACACAAAAATACATTTTTATTTTTAAAACTCTTCTTATGACATAACGAGAAAATAATATATCTAACTCTTTTTTTTATTGCGAGCAATGGTCTGGTTGTACTCCGCCTAATACGTCCGTGGCGACCGAAGAGCATCGCGGTCTTATCTACCGTATATTTTTCACATCGCCATTGGACTCACTACTGATACCGACTATTTTAACTTATTCAACATCTTATATACAAGTTCATGTAAAAAGAAGTAATTTAAAAAAAATGACGCTACCTTTTTTGCAAATCTTCTTAATAGAATAATTTGAAGATAAAATACAAAGTTGACAATATATAATAGCACCTTTAATGTTTATACGTAATAAAAGATTCAAAATTTAACTTCATTACTAGACTTTTGAAATAAAACTATTTTTACGTATTCATGGTCACGGGAGGGAAAGCTGTAAAGTGTTCAAAACGTCGGGAAATTAAAAATCAAATACAAACGCGATAGAATCCGTGAAAATATTATATATATTAAATATTTTATTTCAAATACTCGCGTATCCATTACCAAATGAAAAAAAATCAACTTAATAAACTTGCTAAGTTTTATTGAATACCTGTTTTTACATATCACATAGTACGTTTGCCAAATTTATGATAACTACCGTTGTATTAGATAATTATAACGTATCGGTCGGCACACATGTAAATTATGTTCATGAATATTGTACAGTTTAAATACAGTGCTAATATATAACACAAGCCGCTTGTGGAACATTCCGTTTTATAACTCAGTACATTTATGAAATTATAACTATTGTACTGATTTTCATCACCATTTCAGCTCATATATCTCCCACTATTGGACTCGAGCCTCCTCCATAATCAGAGGGAAATTGACCTACTATACCACGCTGGTCAGACGTGTTGGTATAGAGTTTTGTTTCAATTTTTTTTATCTTGCATAGATGTTATACGTTTTATGACCCTTAGTCGTCTCTTACGATTAGCCACAGGTAAGATAGGGGTAGTGAATTGTAGTCTTACTCCGTTACCATACAGATACTGATTCTTGGTTTGTTGCTTTTATATTCGTCATCATCTCAGCTCATATAGGTATATCCCACTGCTGAGTTCGAGCCTTTTTCATAGTGGGAGGAAAATTGATTTACTATACTGCTGATCAGACAAGTTCCTTCTCTGACACAGAAGTTTTATGCATATTATATACCATCGTCATTTTTTACGATATCCATGATCAATATAGAAGGTGATAAATTGTATTCTTACACCTTCACCATATGGAAAACTATTTTATTTTGATACGATAAAACGCGTAAAAATGGTTTTATTATATATGTGTAATGTTATCGTGTAAATCAGAAATCATTCTGAATATCTAGTTGTTAACCCGTATGAGGAGATAAAAATATATCGCATTTCCTATGTAGTCACTATTAAGGCAATTAATTTCATGTGTAATCATCAATAGATGATCAAAAATCATCATCATCATATCAGTTCATAAGTGTCCTACTGCTTCGCGTCTCCTCTACATTGAAAGAAAAGATATTTACTATACCTCGTTCAGGTAAATTAGTAAAGATTTTAATTTCTACTTTACCTTCTCTTGCGATATTATCTGCTTGCGTCCTCTTATCGTCTTTTATGATCATTTATAGAAAAGAGACGAAAAAATATCAGATTCTTACCACGCCATCATAGATGCAATAAAATATACTCAAAAATGTCTCAATAAAATAAGAGTGACCATTAAATTTGTATTTATTACTTAGTTTATCTTCAACCAGCTGACGTCAAATCTTAGTCGTCCTATCCTATCTATATCAAGCACCTACAGTTATTTATTTATTTTAAAACGACCATCATTCCAACTAGAACCTCCGATTCTTGTAAAAGGCAGAGCCTGCGTTTGAAAGGGATGCGGTTATAGGAGGAAAAGAGATGAAGCACGGGCAACGTCCTGATTTGTCAATAAACTTGACCCACATTTCATTGAGAGTGAGTCTGGAAGGCTGTGGAATAAAGAGCCGGTTCTAACGTAAGATCTCAAAGTCCTCGTGATTGGTGAAGCTCATGCCATGCTCAATGACTAGCTTTTTGCTAAGCCATATTATTAAAAATATACCAATTACATATAATATATCATACTATTTTCTCATAGAACTATATTTAAATTTGAGATTTAAAATTTTAATTTTGCTATTTGATTTTATTTATTGCTTAAGATGGCTTTAAGAAATATACGTCTCTAGCAGCCTATTGACCACCACTACTGGGTACGGTTGCCATATTGGATATTGGATATAATCATAATTGCCATGCTAATAGGCGGATAAGCGATCAAAGTTGGTGTTAAGAATTAATTAGAGGAGGTTCAGGATACTCAGTTCCCTGCACCATTAGCCGATTTTTAGGACTCCCATGAGGATATGAGAACCCAGTATTTACCTGTCACAACACAAAAAACTAATAAAAGGAATAAGAAACTTTAAAAAATACATATACACATACATACATATCATCACGCCATATCCCTTGCAGGGTGGGCAGAGAGAACAGAGTGCCAGAGAACTCTATCCGCCACCCATAACGCCTTGCCCAGTCAGGCGAGTCGAGGAGAGCAGAGTGTAAAAAATACATATCTAGGATAAAAATAATTATGAATGCCAATACATACATTCAGTGCGCTTATTAAAATATTTGTGGATGGAATATTTTTCCTATCATCTATGTTAAGTCTCTTAAATGCTTTTTTACGTTGACACAGTATTTAAGAAACTTAATCTAGCGCATACAAGATTTTATTAAAATACATTTAAGTTTTGAAAAGTAATACTTATATTTGCCTATTCTAATCACAGATAAAAATCTCTTAATATCAATAAATTTATATTATTTCTAGCCTTTATCTTTGAAAGGGTAAAGTTAATATAAAGTTAAAAAACACTAAGAGTTCTCCATTAATTTTAATCAGATTTACTAGAACTTATTACGTTTAAAATGTGAAGTATTTTATTGAAAAACCATCTAGAATAAATGCTGCATAATTGAGGCAGTTTGCAGAATATCTTAAATATTTTCTTTTCAACCTAAAGTTCGATTATAAAACTGATATTTATTCTTATATCGCTGAACAAAACATGCAATTTCTTTAAGAAAATATTTAAAAGTTAACAAAATATGATTTAATAAAATTTTAAAATATAGTCGCTTGATATGTGGTTATTGGTTCAAAAGCACGAGATGTTTAGCCGGTACGTACTCAATGCGAGCAGAGGTCCTTATCCCTTGTATAACGGTGAGTAGTTTCGGACGATGGCACCCGCCGGCCCCTGGCTACAGACTTTGGCCATTGGCCTCGGAAACAACAATGTAACGACGAGTTTTTAGGGAAACGTTTCCATATTTTAATTAATCCTTACGTTTTGTATAAATTATAGAATTAAAAAAAATACACTTTACAGTTCATATGGCTTAGTGTTCTAAATAGTATTCATTCGTGGTGTGTGTTACGGGTTTGATTTATATAGAACATTTCTTTGTGCGGTTCTCAAATATTTGTTTTGAATCTAAGCATCATTAGATATTATCACAGCTTGCGTCTATTAATTATGTTTGTTAAGTCGCTCACGACACAAAGACTTATTCCTCAGAGCGAGTATTTGACTTTTTTTTAAAGAAAATAATACTATTAAAAAAATTCGAAATAAACCTACTAAAGAATTTATTATGACAGCCTATTTTTATATTGATGTTCCCCTTGTTTTGCTATATTTTTTAAATATCTTCAGAAGAAAGGAAAAAGAACAATTTTATCCTGTCATCACACAGGAAAGTTATTTAATAAGGATATATTATCACTACTGAAACGCATTATCTGCATATGAATTTGAAACTAGTCTGTACAAAATGTTTTGTTATTAACAATATCTAAGCTAATATACTTGCTACAAGACATTGCCTCGAGTGTCTTCCACGATAGAAGGTATATTGACCTAATATACCAGGCTCGCCAGACGGATTGACATAAAAAAAATATTACGTATCTTCTTTCGCTTTCATCAAAGTAATGTCTTACGAAAGAATAAAGCTGCTTACAACTTGATTTCCGTATAACTAATTGAGTACAATTTAGAATTTAAACCAATCAATAACTGAAATATATACAAAAACTTCATCAACATTTATTCAAGTACTTATAAGTTCAATAGAGGTATGACCACGCTGTTGACAGTTTTCTGTCTATAGCCGCGGACCGGTCCGTCCGGGGTAGTACAACTGGGTGGGTTTGGGGATTTTATTGGTAGGCAGCGGCCAAAGTTATACCCTTGGTATTGCAAAGGTCCATGGGCGGCAGTGACACTTACCATCAGGTGTGCTGCTTGCTCGTTTATCCACCATAAGCAAAAAAAAACAAAAAGTTCATTTAAAACTTACAATACAGAACGCATTTATAAATAGTATTTATATTTACCGGACTAGACCCATAGGACAGTTCATAGGACCTTTCACCGTCCATTGCTGGAAGTAAACCTCTGCAGATTTAGGTGGAGTTACTGCCCTACTTACCATGTTTGGCGAGCGGACAAACTAATAAATTCTATTCCTATAGGCAATTTAGGCATAGCAACAAATATATTCTAATGAAGACTCATTTGAGAACGAAAAACTATAACCGACACGACTTGAACGGATATCTATTGGAAATACAAATACTACCAACCCCTTACTTTGCTCATACATGTCGTAAAAGACGACTAAAGGCCTTATAACGACCTGGACCAACTCCATCTGATGCCGCTTGGTCAACAATTACATTCCCAAGGAGGGTTGACGTCTGGCAGGCGGCCGGTCATAATACTGTAACTTTTACAGAAATTTAGATATTTAAATATATTATTATGTTATTTAAAGATATTTAAATTTTATTTTATTTTTTTTATTTAGAAATTGAAAAGAACAGTACAAATTGTATCGACCAAGTAATTGGGATAAGAGTAGGAGAGTGATGACGTAATAAATGTACATCTTTTTACATTATAACATCTATTGAATGTACTAGTAGAACTATAAAAACACAGTTATAATTATCCGTACGATAAATTAAAATATGAGTCATAAATACGTATGTATGTAGTTTTGCAAAAGTATATACATACGTTATCGCCAACACGTGCGGTACAGTTAGCGTACGGGCCGTGCTCGAACAAGGCCGTTCGATGCCCGCGCCACGTGTCTCTATTAACATAATGCCACACTTGCGAGGGGGCTCATACGTAACATCGCAAAGCTTCATATCGTTTCGTACTTATTTAAAAAATGTTAACTTTACATTCAGGTTTTGCTAGATCGAGTGCGCTTAAGAAATATTTAAATCTATTTAATCTGTCCGCCCTTGTTTTTATGTATATATATATATATATATATATATATACAGATATATATATATATATATATACAGATATATATATATATATATATATATATATATATATATATATATACATATATATATATATATATATATATATACATATATACATATATATACATATATACATATATTTATATATATCTCATCATTCTCCGACTGTTATCCCAATTACTTGGAGTCGGTACAATATGTAGGTACTCATCTTTCATAGTACATATTATAAAAGATATTGGCAATAGTTTTATGACCGGCTACCTGCAACCCTCCTTGGGAATGTAATTTTTGACCAAACGGCATCAGATGTAGTTAGCCCAGGTCATTATAAGACTCTTAGTCGTCTTTTACGACATCCACAAGCAAAGTAAGGGTTGGTAGTATTCGTAGCCGCTACTACACAGCATATATAATATATTAATAAAATATAATATTATTTGGTACAAGAACTTTTAAATGAATGTTGTACTGGTATAAATGAATTCATATTTAAAGTCATACCGGGTTACACTGTAATCATAAATGACTTTTACGAGCTTAAAAATCAATCGTAAAGTTATTTGACTGTTTATGAAGTTTTATGTACTTTTTTTTTATAATTAAACTCAAACTTTATGATTATCACTACTTTACTGATATAATCTTAGAAGTATGTATAAATTTAATATTTATTCATTTGGAGAGCTCAAATTCCATAAGGCAAGGGTGACACTTCAGTCAATTATGTCAATATATGGTATAATACTCTAAATACCGATGTTCAATACCTAGTGTGGCAACGGAATAAAAATACAAATATAGCCACTTCTTATTAGCTCGTGGAAGTCGTAAAAATCGCCTAAGAGTCTCACCAGGAAAATCAACAGGGAACTCTCTCCTGGGAATTATTATTATGCTAACCTCACTTCCGTGGCCATTAATTGCGTTTTTGTAAAGTCCCCCGCAAGGATTAGGTTCTTAATGAAGGGTGTCTTTTTCTTTTTTTTGAAGGTTGTCTTTTTAACTGACTTCAAAAAGGAGGATGTTCTATGTTTCATTGTATGTATTTTTTTAAATACAAAAATACGACGCAGTAAATTAGTATATTTATTTGTTAATCATTTATATCCTATAAATTATATATTAAACACAATATTTTTACCTTTTTCTTTTAAAAACGTAATAAGGAATAGATGTTGTAAACGTGTTGCAGGGACATTGCAAAAAAATTACCGGTGGCCCGCTCACTAGCTGAGCCAACAGCCTTTTTTATCTCTCGTTAAAATTAGATTATTTTACTTTAGAAGCTATTTTATTTATATGTATTCATTTTCAATTACTTATTTTTATTTTGTAAAAGTGTAAAAGGAGGCAGAATAAATGTTTCTTTTTCTTGCTACTTGTGGATTGCACTGTGTTGGAATCGAACACTCAGTACAAGAGTATAATAACGCTGCGAAGTCAAGTTATACAATTGACATACATCTGTTGTTTGGTAGAAACAAGTCGCTTAAAATTATCGCGCTAGCCTTAAAACTTAATTATCATATGAAAAAAAATATTATAACGGCAAAGATGAACTAAGAGCACACGTACGGTAGTTATACAAATGATCGGAACGGTTATTATTGTTCGTTAGTTAAGTGGTGGCTATCCAATAAAAATTAAGAATGAGTGTGTGTAACCTGGTTTATTCACAACATGTACAGATAATCATTTGGGAATAAAAGCTCTTCGAATGGTCATAACAGATGATAACGCTACAGACAAACCTTTTAATTAAATATTTAGAACGTAACATTACAAATATATATGAACGTTGTTTTTTTTTTAAATTTAATTCGAAAGTCATTTAAATAAAAAATAGGAATTAATTAATCCAATGATCTACCACCAGATTAGCACGACTCTGCAACTAAGAAAAATCGAAAAGAAATTTAGCTGGCTTATCTCTTTTATTAATTTTTACATAATTTTCTTATATTTATCTTCAAAGTAATGACCGATAGCATCAGAAACTTTATTAATCCGTAGCTCATCATTCATAGGTGGACCGACGACGTGAGAACAGCATCTTAGCGCTCTCATCATCATCGCTGCGATAACTCTTACAATTGGGTATGTAACTGCGATTAAAATATTAAATAATATCTATATAATGAATATATATTTAGAATATAATCTGTACAGATGATAGACCTTCCATACACCGGTTGTGGGTTCGATTCCTACGTAGGACAATGCTTTGTGCGGTTCACAATGTATTGTTCTGAGTGGATGTAATTTGTCTGCGTCCACCGCAATACAAAGATTATTTCCTAATTTTAGAGTGGTGTCATTATTAAAATCTATAACAATATTTGAAAGACATCAGACACCAATACGTAGCCAGATTTTAAACTTATTAGATCAAGAAATAAGAGAAAAATATAAAATTTTCTCGTAAAATTATTTTATACTAGGAGGTAAAAATTAGTACAAAGTACCACTTCATCTCATATATCAGGCACAGCCAATAGAATCTGTATGTTGATGCCAGGTGTGATGAAAAAATATAAAATATTTTAGTCAGTCTTTGTAGCGAAAGTCTTAGTCAACTATTCTATAGTTGTACAAAAGTGACACATATAGTTTTAAATCATCATAATGGCCCACGTATGTGACTTGTTAGCTTACTGATGACTGTTTACAATAATGAAATATAATGAGAGTAAGCACACACCGGAGCACTTAACTGATTTATGTTGTACATGTGACCTGTACTTGACTTTGAATCGAGGTTTCGAGGTCACATGGAACCAACATTACCCGGGTGGGGCGAAATGCTTTCGTCTCAAAAAGTGAAACGCATCTAACTGTTAACGACGTGTAATTTGTTTACTTGTAAAAATATTCTTATTGAGTACATTGGTTTAAAATTTTACGATTCAAGATTTCCAGTTCGCACAATCATGATGTGGGTTAGTGGTATTAATAATTGCATTTAAAGGTCGTGTCAGATCAATCTGATGTCGAATATAATCAGGTCACCTGAAGGCCTTTGACTTGATCAGGTAACTTCTTTATAATTCCACTAAATTATCCGTGTGGTGACAGAGCAAAAATACATTTCACCACCCCCTATCTTACACGTGGGTGATCGTAAGAGATGACTAAGGGATATGAAACGCATATAACATCTATGCAAAACAAGGAAATCTCGAAACAAAACCATAGATTGGTATAGACCAACACGTCTGACCAGCGTGGCGGTATGGTAGGTTAATTTCCCTCCGATTACGGAGTAGGCCTGAGCCCAACAGTGGGACATATATGAGCTATAATTATGATGATGATGATGATGAAATTTTAAAGAGGCTTCTATTGTAAGCATTTATGCGATTATCCTTGTGGTGAATAAAAGAACTTATATATTTTCTCCTTGGCATATCAACGTTCGTTATTGGATAGAGGCCTATATACCATAATCGCTTGTGGAAAATTGCAGTAATAATATAATAACAATCTTTATTGAAATCTCTTAAATACCAGCTACTAGCAAATATTTTCTTACTGGAATATGATAATTATTACATTATTTAAAGTAAGCCGGATTTTTCTTTTTTTGTGGTAATGGAGTAAGAATACAATTTAACACTTCCTATCTCACTCGTGGGCATAGTAAATTATGACTAAAGTCTACCACGGGTGTAGTGGACAAAGAGCTATTGTTCTTTATCAAAGAAAGCAACTTGTATTAAGGATCCTTGTAATGCGAATTTTCGCAATCACATAATTAACGAACACAAATTACTCATATTGATCGCTAAAGTATTTTCTTGCGTGAGAATGGAACCCAGAACGTTGGCACGGCAGATCGGCGTTTTAACCACTACGCCATCCTCGTAGTCTTAATAATATGTATCAAGGGTGCACCCAATTGTACTTGCCATATGCTCAATGAAACAGGTGATCAAATTATGGTTACAGATAACATTAAACTCTTACATTGGAATTCCTTAATGAGATAATTTTGAATATTTTCTAATTCCAGATGAATAAAACTGAATAAAACATTATATTTACATAGATAGTTAAGTAGTAATAGGGCCACATGTTTGACAGTTTTCTGTCGACAGCCGCGGGCTGGTCCGGCCAAGGTATATACTCTCGTTAAAAACTGACATCTGGGCATTGGCAATGTGTTTTTGCGCTTTGTTCGGTAAGCGAATTTCTAGGTAGGTTTGGGTTGGTAGATAGCTATTCAGCTGTACCTCTATTATTACAAATATCTACGAGCGTCAGTAAAACTTACCATCAGGTTACTTGCATGTTTATTAACATAAGCAATAAAAAAAATATTAAATTTCCTTTTTTTAAGAACACTCAATGATATTTTCATCCATCAGTCAATCGAACGAATATAGTCGTACCTATATTAAGAGAAAGCTATATCAGCGATTCCGGCGGAGCGGATTGAATATTCCAGCGGTGTATCAAACTTTCAATATTTTTTTATTTTGAATCTATATCATCATTTGCCTGCCCTCATCCCACGCTAAGTGGGGTCGGCACAACATGTTCTTGCCTTCCACAATCTTCTATACATACATACATACATGCATATCATCACGCCATATCCCTTGCAGTGTAGGCAGAGGGAACAGAGTGCCAGAGAACTCTATCTCTGCATACTTCACTCGCTTCCTCAACATTCATAATTCTCTTCATACACGCTCGCCGGTTTCGGAGACTCTTGACTCCACCTTCCTTCAGTACATGACCGATCTGGTCTAGGTAGGTTAGTCTCGGTCTCTCTCTGTACCTACATCCTTCCACTTTCGCATTGTATATCTTCTTAACCAGCCGTTCGTTCGGCATTCTTTCCACATGTCCGAATCATCGGAGCATTTCCTTTCGCATCTTTACACCAATACTCTCTTTCATACCTACTCGCTCTCTTACGTCGTCGTTACGAATGCGGTCGGTCAGCCTAACACAATCTTCTATCAGCCGTCATATCTGCACTCACAACTTTCATACACATATCCTCGTTTACACAATCCATCCATCTCTTTTTGGGTCTCCCACGATTCTTACGACCATCCACAAGCATATTGATAACCCTCCTTGTCACATGTCTCTCATCCCTCCTCATCACATGTCCATACCATGACAATCTCGCGCTCCTAATCTTCTCTATCACTGGTGCTAATTTAAAACTTCTCCTAATATACTCATTTCGTATCTTATCTAATCTTGTCACCCCACACATCCACCTTAACATACGCATCTCAGTAGCATGCAATCGTCTCTCATCAGTCTTTTTCAATGTCCAACATTCAGATCCATACATAACGACAGGTCTAATGACACTCTTGTAGATTTTCCCCTTAAGTTTAAGGAGCATCCTCGCATCGCATATTGTTCCCGAAACCTGTCGCCATTTCATCCAGCCTGCATTCATTCTCCTACTAACTTCCCGGTCGATATTTCCGTCGTTTTGGAGAAGCGAGCCTAAGTACTTAAAATCGGATATATCGGATATTTTAAATCTATCTATCACCAGTAATACAATGATTATTTCCTCAGTGCAGAGTGTTTATCTTTAAAAATAAAATCTTACAATTTTAAAAAAATACTGTTATTTAAAAAAAATCTTATCTATAATCTTAATTTCCATGAAAATCTCCAAAGATAAATGAATGTGACCTGTTAATAGAGTTGAATCATATATGTAACTTTCTTTAAGGAAAATCAGCTAAAAGAAAGTTGTTTTTTTTTCCCTTGAAGCAACATATTTTTTAAGCATATAGATCCGTGATCGTATCCGCTAGATTAATCGTCATTCTTCTTATTTATTTATCGAGTTTTATCACCATCATCCTGCTCTTATCCCAATTTTTTGGAGTCAACATAACATGTAAAATGGTAGAGCCACACTGCTTACAATTTTCTGTCTACAGCTGCGAGTCGTTCCGTACAGTCCGACATCTTCTTTTTTTATTGCTCTTTTGATGGCAATCGAGCAGTAAGTATACTTGATGGTAAATGCTACTGCCGCACATGGAATTTTGCAATACCAGGGGTACAGCTAGGCCAATCAGTGAAAACCCCAAACCCACCTAGAGAGTTGAGTTTCTGGCTCTCTCGCCGAACGAAGTACAGCAGCTCATTGCCACTGCTCAGACGTCGATTTTCTACGAGAGTATAGTGCTACCCCGGACGGAACGGCCCGTGGCTGTTGACAGAATACTGTCAATAGTGTGGTACTACCACTATTATAATAAAATCAGGTCAATATAAATCTCTTTATCATCTCAGCTCGTATATGTCCCACTGTTGGGCGGGGCCTCCTCCATAATAGGAGGGAAATTGGCCTACTATACCACGCTGGTCAAACGTGTTGGTATAAGTATTTGTTTCGAGTTTTCCTTCTCTTGCATGGATGTTATATGCATTTTATATCCCTTAGTCGTCTCTTACGATCACCCACGGGTAAGATAGGGGGTGGTGAATTGTATTCTTACTCCGTCACCACACGGATAATAAAGCTCTTAAGTTATTAGTATTCGTTACCGCCACTAAATAGCACTAGGTTTAATTTATATAATTCCTAATTGCAATCAGTTAATATTATAATTTGAAAGTATAATTTAAAATATTATTTTAAATGTATACTTGAAAAATGTCCATAAGATACCATTTCTATATAACTATTATTAAGCTCAATATAGCATAAAAAAGTTATATTTCTAAATAATAAAAACGCACCTTACAATTGTCCTTTAAAATATTCTCAAGAAACACCGGCCGTGCGTACCGAATATTTTATTGGGGTCATCCGAGTGTCCCGTTAAGTTCGGGAGCAAACCTGTTCCCGTACGCACTGACAACCGTTTATTACCACCGAAATAATTCCCCAGCTCATATTCGTATAAAAAAATATTAAATTTCTCGTTATTGAATAACAAGAAATTTAATATTTGAACTTGTGAAGTTGATGATTAAAAAGTTAATTATTTTTAAGCATTTTAATACTTTTATCTCCTGTACTGAAAGGTAATGATAGAGAATTAGCATTCTATAATTTTATCCACAATAACCAGATCCAGTAGATATGCAGTGAACAATACGCCTGCAGAGATGGCATAGTGGTTAAGATACCGACCTTCCGTGCCAGTGACGTGGGTTCGATTTCTACACAGGACAATAATTTGTATATAAATATTTGTCTGCATTAATTATATGTTTCTAAACTCCCCCGCAATACAAGGATTATTTCTATAGAGCATGCAGCTGTTTTAGAACAAAAAAATACCATATCACTAAATAAACTATTGGGAAACTCTTGAGAAAATCTCAATAAAAATTTAATAATACTTTTTACCTAACCTGGATTCGAATTAGTCTCGGCTGTGAGTTAAAATTTGATGAAATAAAAAGCTATAACAAAAAATTAATACATATATCTTTATTTTTTGAAAGGCCTCATAACCTATCGTTATTCCTTGCCAGCGCCATTGGGCCGACCGCTGGTACTGATTCCTTGACACCCGTGACCAGGCCAGCAAACACATATGTCTAGACAATGTATGAAAATACGGATATTCAGTGCTTGCTATCATCATCCTTTTTTTATAAATGTTCTGCTCGGTATAAATGTGTAGGCGTTCCAGTAATGCCCATAGCTGAGCTAGAGTCACCTTTACTTCTTTTTCGATATTTCCAGCTCTTGCATCTGTTCTCATACTAGTCGTCTTTTACAATCACCAACGGAAAAGAAATGGGTGATGTCCATTATAATTTTACTTCATCACCATAATGATTGTTTTATGTTTAATTTTAGTATTCTTTTTAGTCACTTTAGCTTATTTTGCCAAAATAAATAAGCCTAGTTTACTAATATTAAGATTCCACCGAAGAATTACCGAAAACAAAACTGTATTTTGGCTACAAAAATGCGAGGTGTATGTAGGTTTACGAGGGGCCGAGTCAGTAGGCATCGCTTTAGCAAACTGCCTCTGCGTAACACGATGCATAAAAATGCGTGACACAGTTAAACATTCTAGTTATGATACTCTCTTATTGTAAAGGCTTACTCCATTCAGGGAGTGAATAATTGTATTTTCTTTGGAAATCATTAACAACAGCTGGTACCACAATATTAGCTCTTTTATGGAGAGAGGTCTGCGTGAATATTGGATGAATATAGGCTGATGGAAGAATGGATAGATGGACTCTGTTAGGTAACGAAACAAAAATACAATTTACCATCCTTTCTCTTCGAGTGGCTATCGTAAAAGTAATCTAAGGGCTGTAAGTAAGGTTCAAGAGAAGGGATATATAAAATAATACCTAATGTCAACTCATCTGATCATCATGTAGAATAATTTCTTATATCGTAGGAACTCTGTGCCTAATAATGTACATAAGAATTACAAATTCAATCATTTTAAAGGATAATTATATTTAATTATCACTTCCCAACTTCTCAACTACTTTTCAGGATTCATGGTCACTAAAAGATTATCAACCGGCCGCGATAAAATTTGTAAAAATGGTTATATTTCACATATCTAATACTCGTTTTATCCTTGCTCATACACGTCCCACTGCTGATATAGAGCCTCCCTTATAATAGGAGAGAAATTAACCCACAGCAACACACGGTTCAGATGTGTTAGTAAAGGCTTTTATTTCCAGTTTTCCTTCTCTTGCACAGATATTATAGGTATATATTAACCCATCAGTCTTCTTTTACGACAACCACGTGTAAGATAGAGGTGCTAAATTGTATTCTTAGTTGATCACCAGATAGAAAAATATTCAATACACGTGTAAATATAAGAAAACATTAAGAAAAATTCAGTTGAAACGGATTGCCAAAATATTATAAGTTGAAGAAATCTGTAGTTATTTTTATATTTTACAATTTAATCTAACTGTTGTAAAATCTTGATTATGTAATAAATATTACGGTTATATTTCCGTTTATAATATTTACAGTAATGTTCGTTTCTTTTTTTTTTTGTAAAGAAATAGCTACTGTTACTTTGGTATTTAAAAATATGCGAAATATTCTACTCTAATCATTCTTAATATTTATTTACGTGAGCGCGAAATTAATTTATGAATTTTATTACATTTATATTTCGATAGATGTTTTAAAGATACGATTCTCAACGTTACATTTATTTATAGGCCGACTTTCTTTATGGAAAACTATCCTACACTATGGAAAATATTCACCTATTGTGGGGTACTTTACGAACATTAATAACAACTAGACTTAATCATTTGTGAATGACAAAAAAAGAATGAAATACATGAGCATACCATTATTAACTGTTAGATCACAAATTCACATCCACAGTTAGATATTATTACGTAACTGAAGCAAATAGATAGAACGCTAGTGGTCTTTTCGAAAGGAGAAGATAAAGCGCATCGTACAGGCAACCTTTATCCATCTAAATCCCCCAATTAGATGGGATAATATAAGGACAATTGGCATACTGCACTATGATGATTAAACCTATTAGTACAGGGTTTTGTTTCAAGTCTTCCCTCTCTTTGGCTCAATGCTACTTGTATTATCATACGCTACAGTCATCTTTTACGAGATCCACATCCAAGAAAAAGGTTGGAAGTATTTTTCCTCCATATCACCACAAGTCAACTAAAACAATAAAATAGTAGATCTTGCAAAAACAAAACAGTTAAATGTCGAACAACCGTATTGAATTTAAAAATAACAGAAATTTCCTCAAAAACTCGTGCGCTGTCCATCATTCGGATGTAATTAATACTGTCTGTAAAATAACAAAAATATATCCGTAATTACGGCGCAAGTTATGAACTGTTTGCGTTAATTATAGTTAATATTATCACGCTTATTACTTAATCTACTATTGTAGTGATGGTTAAGTATATTAGTATTACTAAGAGACTAACTGTAGTCCTAGAAAATGTACTATATGGAATGTAACCTATGTGCCTGAACTCCTACAAAACTGTACTGATTTATGATGTTTACGCTGAGTATTACACATTTGAAATAAAAATATTTTTACGGATTCTTTCGTATTTGTGAGATTTTTTTCTTTTTGAGATTCGGCAAATATATAAATATGTATAGCAATCATCATCATCATCATCACAGACCATAAATGTCCCTCTGTTGGGCTCGGGCCTCCTCCATAATGTGAGGGCAATTAACTTACTATACCGCACTGGTCAGACGTATTGGTAGAGGGTTTTGTTTCAAGTTTTCCTTCTCTCACACAGATGTTATATGCGTTTTATATCCCTTAGTCGTCTCGTATCATCACCCACGGGTAAGATATGGGATGGTGAATCAAATCAAATCATTTATTATGCATAAGCCCTAAAACGGCACTTACATATTGTCAATATTACCTACATATTTTTTTAAATTAATCTACCATCTTTGCTTAAAGATGTTAGATAAATAATATCCCGAGTGTTAGATGGCAAAACACTTATTAAAACTAACCTAACCTAACTTGAACCGTTACTAACACATAAATTAAATTATATATCGCAATAAGTAAGTATATCTACATAAACACATCCATCGCTACATTAATTAATATTGGTTGATTAATGAATAAAAGTTAAATTGTTATTTATAAGGCGTTTTCAATAAGTGTAGTATTTTACGTGTAGCAAAAAATAAAACTTAAAAATAAAACTAAGCGGCTTTTTTTATAGAACACTATTTAGTAGTAAAAAATAATATAAAAAGTAAGAAATTTTAAAGTACAGTTAAGTCTATTAAAGCCTATGACTTAAGCAAAACAAAAAATGCTGAAGATAAAATAAGATGTTTTAAGAACGTATGTAGGCAGACTTGTCGAAAAATATTTCTTCCATGACGTTATGCATTACAGTCAAAAAAATTTCATCCTATTTCTATTTCGAAGGGTATCACACACTGTAGCAGAATTTTATTAAACGTATATATCGCCTCTTTGCTTCAATAATGTGTTATCTTGGAGGAGTGTTTTTCAAGCTTCAAAAAATAATTGTTGCGCAACGAATATTTTTTATCGTAAATATGATTTAAATCATAAATGATTTAATTATTGAATAATTAAATAAACGAAATTATACATTTATATATCAATTATTTCATGCAGCTTGAAAAACACTCCTCTAAAATTTAATTTTTCAAGATAACACATTATTGAAGCAAAGAGGCGTTATGTATATAATTTTGTATAAATAAAAGTGATTTACAAAATAAGATAACCCCCGCTGATTTCTAACCGGATCTTCTCAACTTGCGGTTACATTCCAATTCAGTGTTAGATTACTGGATTAATTTCAGACAAAATGTATAAATGACTATATTGCCCTCACATTATAAAATGATTTTAATTTGAACATCCACTCTTAGGGAAGTAATTGTTAACCAAATAGCATGAGGTGGAGTTGGCCTAGGTCAATACAAAGCTCTTTGTTATCCACGAGCAAAGTAAAGATTGGTAGTATTCTTAGTCGCTACCACAGTAGCTAATGCTAAACCCAAATTACAGAAAATGGAACCTCAAAATTTTGGTACATGCTATTTTTCATGCAGTAATTCACTAAGAAAAGGTTTTACAAAATTCGATATCAAAGAGGATAAAACGCATAGTCTAAAGTTGCATAGGACGATAAAAATCTATTTTCATTATCTAAGGATACAAATTAGGAAATTAAACTGTACGTTAATACTATTACTTGATTTCTCATTGAAAAATTAATAAAAGTAAATATTAAACTGCGTGTCTTGTGTATTTTTGTGATTCAAAGGTTCACTAAAATTCTAATAATCAAACTCTTAGAAGACATATTCCTCTCTGAAGTGGAATTTGCTTTGATATCTTCGACCCTAGAAAACAAATAATGAAAATCATATTTAACGAACACACAAGATTTCTACACGAAAGAAATCGTAGGCAAAAGTTAGTGTACCATAAAATCAACCATGTTGCCTATTTGGAAACACGCATACGTCATTCTTTGACGCCTTATACTATACAGCGCTTATCCGTTAATTATAAGTTTGTAAAGTCATTATTCTGAGCCTGGGTGTTATTTATACGTATGTAAAGTCCCCCGCAATACACTAAGGAAGTAAGTGCAAGATTATATCTTTTTAAATAAAAAAAAGGAATTAGACGTCGCTAGTCTGATGGTTAAAATATATGTGCATTACTGATAAGAAGAAACATTTAAAATATCTCTAACAGATAATAAACAGCTTCACACATACAAATTTATACATCATATAATTATTTGGCTAACAATCCACACATTGCCGTGGGAATTATATTATAATTATTTTAATTGTTGATGAAATGTTCCAATTATATTCAAAACGGTGCGTTACCATTATTACGTCACTAACGGGACTGGAAACTAGTTCAACACGTCACAGTCCAGTGCCGGACGGGAGCTTGCAAACGGACGGACACGCTACTTGGTATTTATGAGAATAACTGCAACTTTGGTCTAGCAGTATATGCATGCGATTGAGGTGGTTTGATCCCTGCATCATCGACTTTTTCCATTTGATAATTGAATAATAACGGAAAAGAGGGACTATATAACGGCTATACAAAGAAGGACTATAAAATGGTCCTTCTTTCCCGAGGGTATCATAAAAATTGATTTTTCGCTCGTAATCGGGTTTTTATAAATAATCAAGCATATTAAATGTTAGATTTCCGTAATTTGAATAAAAATCGAGTAAAAGACATAAATATATATCATAGTGGGAGAAAAAAAATAAAAATGAAATCATTTACCAACCTATGGAGTTAACGTAGGGCGGGCAATAGGTAAGATTCCCGTACATGGAACAGTCCCGTATTCAGCATTTTACCTAATAAAAAGGTTATCGACTTTTTATCGATTGATTTTGACAACGCTGTGCACTAACTATAATTGTAATGCAAGTTTAAAGATATCCAAACAACTATCACAAATTACAGCCAAACTCGCAATAATAATTTATATCTAGTAAGTTTTATCCTAGGAATCGAAGCCACTACATTTGTAATTACAATGTATTACGCTATTTGTTCAGCTAAACTGTGCACCGTAGTCGAACCACTGTCTGTTCATAGTATACTTGTAAGCATACCAGGTTTTATTCCTTAATGCAAGGCATTGTCTTAAAAAAGTAAATTATTTTCAATAGAAGCAAAGAAAATACTTTTCTATGTGTAAATATATACACACAAACAACATACTAAAGAGATTATCTATGAAAAAAGTAATTATTCAAAAAACATTGATCAATATGTATAATGTCTTCGATGTACCTCGTTAGTGATAAAACATTTACGGGCATAGACTCCAAACTGCTCTATGGTATTGCTCCAAATAAAGTTGTCAGTGATCGTCATTAGTCGAGGCGATTAATTGCAGGCTGGACTTACGCGTGCGACGGGACCATGCCACTATATAGAAATCTCAGAAGTATTCATTTAGTTTAAAATGATAACTCAATTATAGCTGCATCGTTTCATTCCATATACACATGTACCTTTTTCCGTGTGATGACGGAGTAAGAATACAATTCACCACCCCTTATCTTATCCGTGGGTGATCGTAAAAGACGACTAAGTGATATAAAAGGCATATAACATCTATGCAATAGAAGAAAAACTCGAAACAAAATTCTATACCAACACATCTGACCAGCGTGGTATCAGGTCCATTTCCCTCCCAATATGGAGGAGGCTCGAGCCCAACAGTGGAACATATATGAGCTAAGATTATGATGATGATGTACCTTTTTTATTTAGATTCCATTTTAAAATTTATTTCTTAAACTAAATTTATTTACTGACATTCCTTAGCAGATATTTTTATAACACCTTCGAACATAATGGGTGCAGAATGTTTTCTTTTTTTTCTTTTGGCGGCGGGCTAGGTTATGTCAAACCCCACTAATCTGTCCGGGGCGACAAGAAAAGCGGCGTAAAACCCCGTAGACCCGCCCGCCTTCGAACAGAATGGGTGCAGAATGTTTTGCATAAACCATCGTTATATTAGAAAGTATTGATATACTTTCAAACAATAAGAAAGCCTTGTTTTGCAATAGAAGTATAATTAATCTAAAAGGAACTTGGTTAAAGTACCCACATATTAGTATATTACATGAATTTATATACAGAAATTTTGAGAAGACATCGCTAAAAACGAAATCAAATAAACAAAGAAATGTTAAGTTACTAGCATAGATATTTATTTATTTAATGATCTAGAATAATAAATACTTTTTCGTTGAATAGGTGGGTAAAATAACTCTTTCCATGCTTCTCCGTGATAGGTGGAAAATTAAAAGAGATTGAAATTACTTTAATCATATATATATATATATATATATACGAGTATATATATATATATATATATATATATATATATATATATATATATATATATATAGCAGTTATTAGGCCTTTTTCTTCTCTTACAATAATACATCTGGTCATCATCCTATAATGGTCTTTTACAGCAAAATAGTAGTAAAAAGAAGTCTTACTGCTTTACAACATGAAATGATTCAGAGTTCAGATATTACCAATGCTGTCTTTACATCTAAAGACATTACAAAATGAACCTATTCTTCATACTGCAACATTGTACAATATCTTTATCCGGATCTGTTCTATCGTATCTGTTATTACTGGCCGCGTTAGATGCGCGATTAAGATATAAACTTGACCTTATTCAGGCGCAGATCGAGGTCGAGAAATAGCTTAGAGTATCTCGGTGCTAGCTGTAGATTGGAATTAAGATAAAAGCTTTATGCTCCTTGATTTTAAGTTAACACACTTATGTTAAGTTAATGATCAAAGTGAAGCCTTTTTCTGTTATAAACAATTACCTATAAAAATATTTTTGTTATTTGTTTTAAATTGATTTTTTAATAAATCATTTTAAGGTTTTATATATGTTATAAGTATCAGGGTTAAAAGTTATTTAAAAAATAGATTTCTTGATCGACATTTTTTTTTTCATTTATAGATAAAAGAAATTCAGCTCTAAGAATTGCTATGATGTTATTTTATAAGATTTATTTAACATAAAAAAAAAACAATAAAAAAAAATAGCCTTAATTTCTACTTCGTTACATAAAATGAAGGAATTGGTTAAATAACGAAACTAACTTAAAAAATATTAAAATAATTAACTAATTTGTTTCAATAAACTAAACTTCTTTATTGCCATAACTTAGTATTCACCTCTAGGGTGTAGGTTACCTCGTTTAATATAACTTAGCGTATATAATTTTTCATCATCATCATCACAGCCCATCAATGTCCCACTGTTGGGCTCGGGCCTCCTCCGTAATGGGAGGGAAATTAACCTACTATACCGCGCTGGTCAGACGTGTTGGTATAGGGTTTTGTTTCGAGTTTTCCTTCTCTCGAATAGATGTTATATGCGTTTTATATCTCTTAGTCGTCTCGTACGATCACCCACGGGTAAGATATGGGGTGGTGAATAGTATTCTTACTCCGTCACCACACGGAAAACGTATTATTTTTACTGTACCTATAATGCGTAAAATTTTTATATAAGAGTTTGATCTATTGAAAATATTTTTGGGGCGTAGTTATAGTTAAAATTAAATATATATTTTTTAAAGATTTTACAAACATACAATTAATGAACACGTATTGTATCCAAACTCAGAATAACAATTTCAAGACCGACTTTGCTTTGTCCTGCTTGAGCATCGAACCCGTGACACTTAATATGTAGGTCAGTATCTTAATGCCTATCTATGCAGTCCGATTACGGCTTACTTACTAATGGAATGTTGTCAAGAACTAGTTCTTTACGAACGGAACTCAATGCTAGGCCACAACTAAAGGGAACTATAGTATTTTATGCATATTGTTTTACAGTTTCATGTTTTATGATCTGGTTTGGTTCTACCCGCCTGTTCAGCCCACTCGAGCCCTAATCTTTATCATTATATTTGAGAATTATTGTTTTAGTTTTCAAATTATTTTAATATTTATAATAAATCCTGCGAAGACAGATATATATACATATATATATTGTCAATTTAACATTTCTAATAAATTCAATAAATTACTGAAATTTAGCATTTAATATGCTTAATTATTTATAAAAACCCGATTACGAAACGAAAAATGATGTCACAAGCGGGGTTCGAACCCGCACCTATTGGGATTCCAGCCCAATCGTGCTGCCACTCATCATTTTTCGTTTCGTAATCGGGTTTTTATAAATAAGTAAGCATATTAAATGCTAAATTTCAGTAATTTGAATAACAAGGTTGTGTCATCGTTGGATACAATTCTAACTGTAAAGTTTGAAGTATTAAGCCTATACAATGTGTAAATATTGTCCGGTAGATGTCACACGTCACTTAAGACGTAAAATGAAGCGAGATTTGCATGTCCTACAATAGTTCACGGTGGTGTAAGTGGCAGCTCGATTGGGCCGGACTCTCAATAGGTGCGGGTTCGAACCCCGCTTGTGAAATCATTTTTCGTTTCGTAATCGGGTTTTTATAAATCCAATAAACCATTACCGGGTTAGAACGTAACCGCTACTAAGTAGGTCTAAAAAATCAAATACAATGTAAAAGATTATGGCTGGACCAGATCCCAAAAGCAGCATCCGATCACCAGTTAACTACTACAGTTTTTAAGTGCATCATATTGAAGCTAATACTGACTGACACAGATGGCGTAGTGGTTAACATACCGACTTGCCTTGCCAGTGTCGGAGGTTCGATTCCTGCACAGGACAATACTTTGTGCGATCCACAAAGTGTTGTTCTGAGTCTGGGTGTAATTTATCTGCGCTAATTGGATGTTTGTAAAGTATCTCGCTATACAACTAAATATTGTTTACAAATTTGTAAAGTCGCCCGCTGTAGTTGCAGCTATATAGCTGTGTGGTAGCGGCTACGAATACTACCAACCCTTACTTTGTTCGTGGATGTCGTAAAAGACGACTAAGAGCTAAGGCTCTACAACCTGGGCCATTTGATGTCGTTTGGTCAACAATTACATTTCCAAGGAGGGTTGATGTCAGGCAGGCGGCCGGTCATAAAACTACTGCCAATAATTTTTACAATATGTGCTATGAAAAAAGAGTACGTATTGTATCGACCCCAAGTAATTGGGATAAGAGTAGGAGAATGATGATGATTTGTAAAGTCGCCCGCTAGACAAGGACAATTTCCTTAGTGCAGAGTGTTGAGAAAAGCTGAAGAACATGGCTACTGGCATATCTAGTGATATATAAAGGCTATAATAAAACTAGTTAAGCATAAATACTGAGGCAGAGTTTCTCGGTACAATGTCACGGTTGCAATTGAGCCGCGCCTCGCTTTATGCGAAAGAAAGTTGACGACGCACACATACTTGCACTGTATACGTACTTACGTAAACATACTTATATATGTACGGGTGTGAATATTTGCTATCTATGTACTAGTTAATGTTTATGTGTGCTTAGAGAGTTAATATCGTAGTACATACATACTAGTTTTAAATTACAACTCTACACTATAGGGTTATAATATATTATCCCTAATTTACTACTCATAAAATTAGGATTTTAGATACATTATCTTGGCTTATATACATTAATTGATGGGCTCGAGTCTCTTACATAATAAAAGATATATTAACCTATTATAATTTTCCGTATGGTGACGGAGTAGAATACAATTCACTACGTCGTCTCGTACGATCACCCACGTGTAAGATCTTACCCATGGGTGATCGTACGAGACGACTAAGGGATATAAAACGCATATAACAACTATACAAGAGGTGGAAAACTCGAAACAAAGCCCTATACCAATACGTCTGAGAAGCGTGGTAAGGCAATTTCCCACCTATTGTGGAGGGGGCTCGAGCCCAACATTGAGATGTATATGAGCTGAGATGATTATAACAAGCTGATTAGGCGGTTTAATAGATATATTTTGAGTTTTCCTATTTTATGTAGATGTTATATGTACATTATTATTCTTAATCGTATTGTACGACACCACAGAAATTTTATGTTTTAGAAAAGATATTTCTCTAAAGAAAACAACTTTACTTACAAATTGGAAAATTACAAATTAAATACACAACAGTTGGGAGGAAGAAATTTAAAATAATTAATATCATTCACTCATAAACGTCAATCATTATTAAGGAGAAAGACAGAAAAATAAAATTAAAATTGAGATTTTTTTTTAATATGTAAGACTGTCTTATCGTTCTAACAGGGATCACTAAACCATGAGGTGAAGGTTAAAGAATACTATGTATTGTCTTAGAAAGATTGAATGGGGCTTACAATACACTGACGCGACTACTCTCCACCTTTTAAGCGGACCACTAGCACTTTGTGTCATAGTTGACAGAGGTTTTCATCTCATATCAGTCAAAGTGGTTCTTCTTTTAAACTTACAAATCAATCAGACTAACTATTCACAACGATACAGATTAGAAAACAATTTATGTATTATATTTACATTAATTCTGGTGGGTTAAAGGTGTTTTTTGTTTGTGTTTATCAAAATTTCTCTGCGTCAATATATTACACCATAACCATTTTAAAGATTATTTTCACCTTTAATGACGAAAGATAAGAAAAATAAATGTTATCATTAAAAAAAAATACAGTTTAAAGTTTACATTTCCATACGCCATCTGGTGACGATGTGTGTTAACTATTGTCGATGACATTAATTTAAAACATTAGGGAAATTAATGACGCCATCTGTTGACAAATCCTGATCGTTACGTTGCTCACAATTGTTACGTTGTAAACAGAACAAATATACTAATGACGAATGGAGAAAACTAATTTCAATTTTTTATTTCATTTGAGTGGTAGATTTTTAATATCATCATCAATATCTTAGTTCAGATAAGTCCTACAGTTGAACCAAGCCTCCTCCATAATGGGAAGAAAATTGACCTATTATACCACCCTGGTCAGACATATATCATAGAGTTTTATTTCGAATTTTCCTTCTCTTACACTGAAGGTATTATATCCTCTAGTCATCTTTTACGTACTGTGTAGTAGCGGCTATGAATACTCCCAACCCTTGCTTCATTCATAGATGCATCAAAGATGACATTAGACCCATGCCCAACATTGTTCAAAAGTAGAACTCTCCAAGGGAGAATAATCGCAATAACCTCGTTAGGCATTTTGACGGTCTCAGCTGATATTATAAGCTACCTATGCCCCTGGATATTATTTGGCTAATTTTTACGAGAACTAACTGAAATAAATATGTTGTCAGATATTGTTTTCGACCCCAGTCACCGCGCTAGGTTTTATAGGCCCCTTTTATGATCCAATATTTGATAATGATCACTATCACGGTGTAAAGAAAATTTATTTCGTATATCACGCCATTGTTCCCGAGTGGTGATTATGGTATAACAGGCATAAAATCGGCCCAAGGATAAACCAGGGGAATGTGCTGAAGCGGTCTCCCGATAAATTTAAAACAGCAACTTTAATCGTTAACCCACCAAGAGTAATTACGGTATTATCGAACCGTCACGGGGAGGCCTCCTTCTTTGGCATTTATCTTACATACTTGTATCCCTTACGTAGGCTGTGTAGTAGCGGTTACGCATACTACCAACCTTTACTTAGCTTGTGGATGTCGTAAATGAGGACTAAAAGCTTTAATATAACCTGAGCCAACTCCACCTGATGCCGTTTGGTCACCTACAGCTATACTCCCAATGCAATTGGGATAAGAGCAGGAGAATGATGATGATCCCTTACTTACTCATTCCCACATTCAAATGGATGGAAAAGTTACACATCGTATTTTCAGGGTGTAATAAAACACTATTCTAAGTTATTTTATTTTATGCTCATTAAGCACATCTTTAAAATAATTAAGCAAGTTGCGCTATTTATTAAGATATTCTTTTTTAAATAAGCGACAAAATCAATTAGGTTAATTTTATTTAAACCTTATTTAAATAGAGTCTAATACATCTGCCATTTAATAAATATATAACATACAATTAATATAATTAATGACCGAATAAAGTTTAGTTAATTATTTAATAAATTATATTTTTTATTAAAATTAATTAAACATTTGCGTTTTGTATTATTATTTTTATTGATCAGATGGCAGACAGTAACTAGTGGTTTTTAAAGTTAAACTTTTGTAATCGAACTTAAGAAAAGTTAATGAAGGTTATGTTCAATAAAAACTATCAATCATCGCACTAAATAGAGTGGGTTATCGGGACGGGCCTGGATAGATATATATATATATATATATATTAATATATTAATTTACCCCCACTCTGACAAGAACTGAGAATAAGGGGTTATTAATTTTAATTAATATAATTAAAAATAATAAATACGTACATTTTTATTAATCAAGCTTTCACTAGAACATATTATTAAACACGTATTTGATGATACTTTTAAATAAAATTGATCTACAAATAGCAAGACGAAGCATTTTCACACAAACAAATTTCTGTCTTGGAATTAAAATGTTTTATAGATATTATTTATAAATGTGTAATAAATTCAATCATGTTTTTATCCCCTAAGGAAGAAATTGAGATGTAACCTACCTATAGTTTGATGTTTAACTTGTAATTCCCATATATTAGGAGGCAAGTGTATGGACACAGTTTCAATACTTCGTACTGATATTGAAATTTTTTTAACAGGGAAAGTCACTAGATTAAGTGCTCTACTCTAAATTATTTTATTTGCTCTACCATGGAATTGAATCCAGTACTTCACATCTAAAAGTCAATATATACGATTATATCAATGAAACTATCATAATATTCCAGCATCTTTCAGCCTGTCACCGTCTACTACTGAACATAGCCACATTTCTTATAATTGTTCTTTACGCTTGGCAGGAGGATTGGCGATCCAGTTAGTTGTTATACATTTGGCAGGAGAAGGCTTCTTTCCACTGTTCTCGTGAAACCCATAGTCTATTTCTGAGATTACCCTAAATGAGGGCTACTAAATATTCCATATGAATTAATATTTCAAAGTCAAGATGCTCAATGAAAATGCTAACACGTAATTATGCCAAAGTTATAAAAAATAGTCACACACTTTCACTAGTCCAATAGCATAGTCATAAATTATTTTTTTTAATCATTAACATGTACTTGACTGTACATCTGTGAGAGTAATTACCGCTCTATTACACACATACACGCTTAACTAGACACACACACTAGCTTAAAACATTTATGTAGAGTCATTGGTAGAGTTTCACGCACACATAGATATGTTCAGTAGGTCACTGTACCTCGTTTATGTCTTTTCTGTGGACATTAGAACGATGGCCGCGAATTGATTCCAATACAAAGTTATCTCTCCATTATGCGATTGATTTATCACCTAGAAAATGTTATCTGATTACGAATTTTCTCTGATTATGAATTCCATTTAGTTATGTAAAAAAAAACATTTTGGGTGAGGGAAATTTAAAATTCAATATCGTTTCAAAAATTGGTTATTTTCTAATATATTGATTTATATAATTAGAAGTTTGTTGTAAAATATATATTATAAGTTTTGGAAGATCTTTCTTTCTTGCTAAAGAATCGAAAACATTGTGAAAATCTTGTGTCATGAGTCTTGATCGTGAGACTTTTTTAAATTTTATGGAAAATTGATTAAATATCATCATCATTATCATTCTCCTACTCTTATCCCAATTACTTGGGGTCGATATAATATGTACTCTTCTTTCACAGCACATATTATATAAGTTATTGGCAATAGTTTTATGACCGGCCGCCTGCCAGACGTCAACCCTCTTTGGGAATGTAATTGTTGACCAAACGGCATCAGATGGAGTCGGCCCAGTTCTTTATAAGACTCTTATTCATCTTTTACGACATCCATGAGCAAAATAAGGGTTGGTAGTATTCGTAGACGCTACCACACAGCATTTTTAAAATGGGAAATTTATTCATTCGATTTATAATTTTTAAGGAAAATTGTTGTCTTTATAAATATTTAAATACATACTAAATGATAAATCTCAGTATGTTTTTTTTCATTAATACATATGCATTAAGGCAATAATCCTGGTATTGTGCGGGACTCTACAAACGTATAATAAACGCAGACAGATTAAACTCAGACTCAGAACAACACTTTGTGGATCGCACAAAGTATGAATCGAACCCACGACACTAGCACAGTAGGTCAGTATCATAACCACTACGCCATCTGTGCCGTCAACATTTAGATTATTAGGTCATATTGGGTAATAAAATATAAAAAAATAAACTTGACTATGAAATTGGAACATTTAAAAAATATTTTCTGGCAGATGGCGTGTAAAATTTCGTAAAAAACGTTAATGTGAATTACAATTTGGTTTTCATACGTACCTACTCACATGATTTTAATTGGCAAGGCGATTGAAATGGATTTCCAATAAATGTGGATTCAACTCATGCTGTATGGTAGCGGCTGCCAACTACCAACCCTTACTTTGCTCGTGGATGTCGTAAAAGACGACTAAGAGCCTTATAACGACGTGGGCCAACTCTATCTGATGCCGTTTGGTCAACAATTACATTCCCAAGGAGGGTTAACGTCTGACAGGCGATCGGTCATAAAACTATTGGCAATCACTTTTATAATATGTACTATGAAAAAAGAGTACATATTGTATCGACCCCAAGCAATTGGAATAAGAGTTGGAGAATGATATATGATAGATGTTATATGCGTTTTATATCCCTTAGTCGTCTCGTACGATCATCCACGGGAGAGATAGGGGGTGGTGAATAGTATACTTACTCTGTCACCACACGGAAAGCACGCCTTAGGTATTACATAACATTAAAAAGTCATTGGCGATGGGCGTAAATTCATAAAATTAGTTTTCCCTAATATTTATGTAAACGCCAGAATCACTTACATAAAATAATACTATTTTTACGAATTTCATTGCATTTGCATTTGATTTTTATTTTCCCAATGTTTCGAACACTTTTTAGCATTCATGGCCATGAGAGGACTGTCACTCGTATAGTTTTAAATTTACATTTCTCTGGAATTTAAAAGCAGTATTGTAACATCTCATAATCCAGGAAGCAATATTTTAGACTCATAAACTCGAGCGAATTAGCGCTAAGCAGACAAATAAATATTTTCATAATGTCATCACCAGCTTACGTTTGACGGTTGGCGTCAAGGGTATAATAATTGGTATGTTTTGTTGGCAGGTAGGTGATCTGAAAACTATTGCCAATAACTTTTACAACAATAACTATGAAAGAAGAGTACATATTGTATCGACCACAAGTAATTGGGATAAGAGTAGGAGAATGATGAATAATGATGTAGTTGAACTTAATTGCTGTTATAAATTTCCAAGAAGGGCACTGATGAATATTCCCCTTATGCTCCTTAGCTGGTTTAGACGACTGCCGTTGTAAAGAACTTTGGAAAAAAATATTCTTAACACGTCGTCCCATATAAAAGAAATACCACCACACAGGATAAAAAAACATATAAATCATGGCAATTCACAGAGAACCTTATTTTTTGTATTAGTATCCAATATGGCAGCATTATATAATGTGTTTTAGAAAAGTGTACAATTTTTACATATTTACTTGTCATTTTTCTATATTTGAAAAGCAGTTTGTACTACAGAAAATTATATTAGCGATGTGTTGTGAAATGTAAAAGTTGACTAGTCACTGTCGTGAACAAACGTAGCTAATTTAAACCTTGCCACTATTGTAATAAGATTACATATAAACAGATAGTGTTTACTAAGTAAAAGTTTTGTTATATATATCTAATAGTTACAAGTAAACTTCGTGTTCTACTGAAGTTTTGTTAGTTTATTATTCCTATTTTTCCATGTAGTGACGGAGTAAGAATACAATTCACCAACCCCTATCTTACCCGTGGTGGAAGGCATATATAATGCATATAACATCTATGCAAGAGAAGGAAAACTCGTAACAGTACTCTATACCAACACGTTTGACCAGCGTGGTATAGTAGTTTAATTTTCCCTCCTTCCCTTAGTGGAGAAAGTTGTGCATTATTTTACGTGCTAACAGCTAGTAAGTTCCAAGTACGTATTCCATAGCCATCTACAGATGGACCAGAAACTATCTATTAAATACTTGAACAGTCATTCAATCAATTAATACATACTAGACATACATACGTTACAATAAATAATTATAAATTTAACGGCAAAAAAAAACATGATTTTAAATTAAATAACTTTTTACGGTATTTTTTTTATTTTAAGTGGTTAATATAATAAATTTAAAATGGCAGATGTTATCTCTGTAACAAATTTGCAACTGCCGTTATATATATAAATAAATTAATGGTAAATATGTTATGTGGAAAAATAATATTGTGCCCAAACTGGTTGGACTAGAAAGCCGACCCCAATCAAATTAGAAATATAAAACTCTAGGAATATGAAGTATATAAAAATGGATAACCTAACTACTGTATAGAAATGCAAGCTTATATCACCATTCAATTTAAATATAAATGATAAAAAGTAACCTATTAAAAAATCCAAGAAAGGTTATGGAAAGGTTTTGGAACTCACTGCCCTGCTATCACTATCACTATCTTGCCCGTGGTTACCGCAAAAGACGACTTAGGGATATAATATTCATACAACGTCTGTTTAAAAGAAGGAAAGCTTGAAATAATTTCCCTCTTAGTGTGGATAAGTCGCGAGCCCTACGGTAGGACATACGTAAGCTAAGATGTATGAATCTATATACTTTTAATACGCCATCCCAAGGAGATGATACGATCTAGTGGTATAGTAAGCCAATTTCCTTTTATAGAAGTGGAGATATAAATATATGAAGTGAGAAAAAGAGCTTTGCTAAAAATTATAGTATTCATAATTACCAACACTGACACAGACTCTACTGTTGGTCTTGGCCATGTGCCATAATAAAATAAAAATTATAATTGTACTCCATCAATTGTACGGAAAGTATTAACTCAAAAAATTAAATTACAACACAAGATTTAATTTTCTTCCACACTTTAATAGCTTACCTTTTCACAGCAGCAATAAAAGCCTGGTAAGAGATAGGAATATGTGCTTGTGAAAGCAGGAACACGACTTCCAAGCGTAATAGTTAATGAAAATACATTTGTATTGAAAAAAGAATTTGTCTAACAACTGCTATCGACTGTTTAACATTGGTTTTCCCCAAAAAATAATAGATTCATCTCCAATCATACATAAATTGCCACATTCATCTAATAAATATATTTTCAATGAATACTCAAAAAAGGGTAAACTAGGGATATGCTCTCATTTACTCGAAGGGGTAAACTGTCAAATATTATAAAGAAAAATCAAAGCAAAATTTAGAAAAATAATACTTTTTTATAGCCTGAACCTAGATTAGATCCTAAGACATCGTAATGACAAACTTAAAGGCTAGACCAAAAAGTTAAATCGTCATCATGTTATTACTATAAAAAATAATATATTTGATAAGAATAAAAACATTTCTCCCGTGTGGTGACGGAGTAAGAATACCATTCACCACCCCTATCTTACTCGTGGGTGATCGTAAGATAAGACTAAAGGATATAAAACGCATATAACTTCTATGCAGGAGATTCAGGTGGGGGACGAGTGTGCTATAGGTATAGATCAATTTCCCTCACATTATGGAGAAGACCCGAGCCCAACAGTGGAACATATATAAGCTGAGACGATGATGATGAAAAACATTTACGAGAAATTTTTAACTTCAAGCAAATATTTTATGCCATAAGTCATATTAACCGTCTCAATAAACAACTCAAAAAAATAATTTAAATCAAACTAGAGGTCCCATTAGATATGTTAATTCAAATAGTCAAACTTTTTATTAGTAATAAGCTGGGGGGGCACACTTAAAACATTACTTATTTTTACTGACCGTCGCGCCGCCTACAGATTGTTTGTACAAACTTAACTCCTGCCATTTTGTCCTGTATGTCAAACATTTGACAACTGAGAATTGTTATTTTTTGTTTCTAGCGTAGGTACTTATTGTCATCAATCTATTTACGGTTATTGATGTACTGTTTGAAAATTATCTCAATTTTCATTGTTAAGCTGATATTATTATTGCTTCGTTATCAGCTGATATGTTTTTTTTTATATTTCAGGGTAGCTTTCATAGTAAAAGAAAATTCTATATAATTACACATACACATGTAGATATGTATATATATCACTTCAACTTTAGTTCACCGCGTAAACTCTGGGTAGCAGCACCTTCCATACATGCATATTTTATCATGGAGTTGCCACTCTTTTTCAGTTTAATAACTTTACTCTTTGGTAATAAGCCTTTAGTTTGCAGACTATATTCCTCGCTGTACAAAAATCTAAAAGATAACGTGAAGGCGTGTATAACTGCAGGAATCCGAACGTAAAATAATTAATAGCCTTGTTACGGTGAATGACCTTAACGGCCTTAGATAGTATATAACGTGATCTTATTTAGTATTATTACAAAAAAGCACTCGTTTTTTATAAAGTTTTCATTTATTCTAACTAATATTGCTGTAATATAGTAAGTGATCAATCAATTTCTAGCAACTATTAGGTCGTGTGAATACTTCGATCAGCTGATATATCTTAACTTTTTTTTAATGGACTTCAAAACGGAGGAGGTTTTCAATTCAAGTGTAAGTTTTTTTTTATATTTGATACGCGATTTCTCCGTCAATTGTGAACCGATTTTCAATATTTCTTTTTCTTTTATTCAAAAGGGTATATATACTCTTAGAGTAGAGTTATTGCAACCAAATAAAATTTTGATAAGTAGATTTGATCTTCAGAGGTTATCTTGATACATATTACGTAAATTTTCCTTTCTTTTAATTTACAGTATAACAAAATAGGGGTTCGTATTTAAAAGAAAACACAAAGTTGACATTTAAAGAACCTTGAAAATGTGGTTCAACGTCTAATCTAAGGTCATGAGATTTCTAATTAAAATCTGCCTAAAGGTGTTTTTTAAAATTTCGATTAAATCATCCCTCAGAAATTTTCAGAGTTATTTTGACTGCACAGATGGCGTAGTGGTTAAGATACCAACCTTCCGTGACAGTGCCGTAAATTCGATGCCTAAGCAGAACAATGATTTGAGAGTGGATTTTTCCCGCGTTAATTGCATGTTTGTAAAGTCCTCGGCAGCACAAGGATTATTTCCTTAGTGTAGGGCGGTGTACTTTTCTAAATAAAAAAATACCTACTCAAAAACTCCGATAGTGTAAGAGGTATAAGAACAGGATTACATCATCATTATCGGTTGCGCAGATACCCGTTGTCATGACAACTGTTGAGAAAATGAATACTTTCTTTGATTTAATATGGATATGGTTGATGTTAAAATTATTATTAATATCGACTGGACCACGAAGCTTTTTAAATAAATTACTAGAATTAATTATGTAAGTAATCCAGCTACCGGCTTAACTAGTTAATTAGTAAATAAGTCCGAGTCCGTATTGTTAATTAGCATTTATATGGGATTTTGATTGAATAATCAAAATCCCAGATGTGAATACATCTGCCTATCTGGGTAATGTAGTCGCACGGTTATGTAAATATTCACCTAAGTGCTACACATTCTATTCCCGCACCGGATGTAGTGTTATGGGGATACCTAAGTTTTACAACAGAACTGGCAACTGTGTTCTATATACATACATACATAGCCTCACGCCTGTTTCCCAGAGGTGTAGGCAGAGACTACGTATTGCCACAAACCACGATCCTGACATACTTCCATCGCTACATTCACGCTCATCACAGTCTTCATGCATGCTCTACAATTACGCACGCTCTTAATCGGACCTTTCACTAACAGATCTTCAATTTGATCCAGGAAAGTACGACGTGGTCTTCCCCTTGTAATCGTCTCACTCACACTCGCTTTGTATATTTGTTTAGTCAACCTTTCTTCACACATTCTTTCCACGTGTCCAAACCACTTCAGCATACCCTTTTTTATCTTTGTCACTACTTATTCATTCATACCACAGCGCTCTCTTATAATTGTGTTCTATAGGCAATAAATTATCTTCTTTTTTTGAACTTATATTTATAGTCACAGATAATGGAAAAAATGTGATCTAGTATTTTTGTACTTTAAGTATTTTCAAATTAGAAACCTGTTTATATTTGAACCTCATCACACTGGACCGGGCGTGGTTTGACACATATATACATAAAACTTTCCGTGTGGTGACGGAGTAAGAATACTATTCACCACCCATATCTTACCCGTGGGTGATCGTACGAAACGACTAACGGATATAAAACGCAAATAACATCTATACGAGAAAAGGAAAACGAAATAAATCCCTATATCAACACGTTTGACCAGCGCGGCATAGTAGGTTAATTTCCCTCCCATTACGGAGGAGGCCCGAGCCGAATATATATATATATATATATATAAAGGTTCGTAAAAATCGGCTAATATAAATTAGCGAACGTCCGTATTGTCCGTATTGTGAATCGGTTTAACATTAGCATTAACATAGGAATGCTCGCCTCGTCAGTAGGTCTGAGTACAGTCGACCGAGTGTGTAAACAATGCCTAACTGTACCGCTACCTTGACTCGGACAACGATACGCACTAAGTGTAAATATTACACTCGCCTTTATATAGGTTGATGCGAAACGAAACGTAACTGTATTGAACTTTTATTATTATTTTTATAGCTATACTTAACTAAGTTTTAGTATTCTTAACTAACTTATCGATGTTTGCTTTTATTGCTTATGGTTGCAAACGAGCAAACCTGCTGCCGCCCATGGACCTTTGCAATGCCAGGGGTACTAGTAGGCTGCCGCCTATCTTTACGCTCACCGAACTAAGCTCAATAGCACACGGCCACTGCTCAGATATCGATTTTCGCCGAGAGTGTGGTACTACCACGGACATACCCACCCACGGCTGTAGACAGAAAACTGTCAATAATGTGGCCCTACTATTACAAAGACATTTAATAGTGAATATATGCCTAATAATAATGCCATAAATTCATATTTAACATTATTATAAGCAAAACCTGTTGTACTCTTCCACGTGTTTCATTACACGTTTTAGCTTCTTTTAATCCAATAATCTACAACTGAATCGGAACGTAATCACTACTGGAAAACTCCGGCAAGGAATTTAAGAGTATTTTTTTACTTCTATTTATTTAAATTATATACATGGGTTTAGTAAAAATTAACTCTTTTAGAACTGCTCTTAAAACCATGCAATATTGCCAAAATATACTACAAAATAATAATGTTCAGCTTAATAATTAAGGCTGAATCAGTTTCTATAATAATCACAAGATTTGGAAGGTCAAGACAGCGAAGCGGGTCAGGGAGAAAATTTTCCACTCGTATATCTGCACCTGATATTGCCCTAGCTTAGGTGGGTGGACCTGTGATTAGTCTGTTATTAGTAGAGCAGCCGACCAAAAATGGACGACGCCTGGACAACACTACCGTTTGTTGCCAGGGCGTCAATGGAGACAATACATGAAAGAGTTATTAACTGGACTGGCTACCTAGGTCAATTAATCGGTATTAGTAAAGTCCTACGATGATGGGGATGCAATACGAAAAATAATAGATTCTGCCCTCCCGTGCCCCAGACGGTTGAGGGAGTGCGTTCAGACCATAGCTTTCCTCAAATACTCTATAAAGGCTTGAAGAGAATAAGAATGGCAGTATCCAATATTTGCCCCGCCCCTAGTAAAAATAAAATCTATCTTTTTTTATAAAATCTATCTATTTTTTTTTGTAAAAATAAAATTAATCTTTTTTATCTAGATCTCTTTATATTTTAGCGTAATTTAATATATTAGACACCTAACATGTTGAATATGTTAAGAAAAAATATAAAACTTTTAGCTTAGAGTTAAGTTACTTTCTAAATCTTGAGTCAATATCACAATAAATATTAAAATAGTACCAAATTGAGCAATTTTCACGTATTGTACCAGATACGTAAACTAGACGGCCATTTCAATTATGGTTCAACCATTAACGGTAATAACGTGGTGGACCGCTAATATCCATAAAAACTCTTACCACAAAGCTTATCAGACATAAACCCTTATTTAGGTTGAGACATTATTTAAAACAAAATTCTTATATTATAAATTCTGATATATAAGCGAATATTATACGTCGAAAATTAAAATAATTTCAATGCATTTAATTTTGTATTATTTAAGAAAAATCATGATATTATTTTTTGAAATGTATTTAATCCTTTTTTTTGTAACAGCATTTGCTATCGCATCAAGGATCGATTTCCATATAAAACTAAATTAGAAAAAGTACCACAGATGGCGGACGGGTAAAAATATATTTAGAACCGCATATGTTCTATTCTTTATAATTTCCAAAAAAATAATTACGATGTTTTTTTTTTTAGCTCAAATCAAACTAAAAAAAAATACATGCATTTGAAACGACACGAAATATGAGCATAATTCGATAATCTTATTAAAGATTGAATTAATTAAACTTAATTAGTGCTCGTATTAACTATCAGTAAACGCAGCTGCATATATTTCATTTGATCTGTTATATTAAAACGGCCTGTATACAGCGCGGGAGTGTCACTACGTCACAACGAGTCTAGCGGGCGCAGGCGCAGGCGCATGCGTCACAATCATCAACACACACATATACATTCACACGCACAAACATTTTTATCTGAGCTTGAGATTTGTAATTCCAACTGTTCGTTATCATTTATTTTCTTTTTTTTTTAAAAGACAAATAATGCTAAGGAAATAAACCTCCTTCCATACCAGAGTACTTTATCAACATAAAATTAATAGATAAATATTACACTCAGATTAAGAACAATAATTGGTAAATCGCATTAAGTATTGTACTGTGTGGGAATTGAACCCATAACAAGTGACCTTTGGAATAGGTAGCGGAATTCTCGGTGTCTAATAGTAGACATCAATAGGCGGATGGATGACATTATTAGAACTGTATTCTTCGGTTTAATTTATCCATTATCTTATTCGCATTATCCGTTCCTAGTCTACTCAACTAAAAAACATTATTGTTACGATACAATTTTATTGAATATGTCAATATTTATGGTCACTGCTCTACTGCTATACGTCACAGCGATACGTTATACCTATAATATAAATTACCCAGTTAAATAACGGCAAATATATGTTTTTAAATTTGGTTTTGTATTTCTTGGGATAACAAAATTGCCAGCTTCGTCATCGCCTCATCTGAGCCCATAATGCCAGTCCAATGTTAGGCTCGAGCCATTATTAATAATATCCATAATTATTACAATGTTTGTTATCTTTGCAGTTGCTATGACGAAAGCTTTGCATTTGTCGGCTGTTGTATATTTTGACTGATTTGTTAACATTTATAGATCATCATCATCATCAGCACAGCTCATATACGTCCCACTGTTGGGCTCGAGCCTCCTCCATAATAGGGAGGGAAATTAACTTATTATTCTACGCTGGTCAGACGTGTTGGTATATGGTATCGAATTTTCCTTGCATAGATGTTATATGCGTTTTATATCCCTTAGTCGTCTCTTACGATCACCTACGAGTAAGATAGGGAGTGTTGAGTTGTATTCTTACTCCGTCACCACACGGAGAAAAATTGCCAGCTTTATAAAAAAGTAATCTTATGGAACAAAGAAGTTTGGAGAACTAATGTTCGATTTCACCGACGACCACTAAATTTAAATGACTTTACTTTAAATGATTAATATATACATACATATCATCACGCCATACCCCTTGCAGGGTAGGCAGACAGAACAGAGTGCCAGAGAACTCTATCTTTGCATACTTCACTAGCTTCCTCAACATTCATAATTCTCTTCAAACACGCTCGCCGATTTCGGAGACTATTGACTCCACCTGCTTTCAGTACATAACCGATCTGGTCTAGGTTAGTCTCGGTCTCCCCCGGTACCTACATCCTTCCACTTTCGCATTGTATATCTTCTTAACCAGACGTTCGTTCGGCATTCTTTCCACATGTCCGAACCATCGGAGCATTCCCTTTCGCATCTTTACACCAATACTCTCTTTCATACATACTCGCTCTCTTACGTCGTCGTTACGAAATTAAATAATTAACATTTTTGATACCATGTATATATGACAATAAAATACAACTTTTACCTAAGACGACATAATTCACATGATTTTTGGCATTGTGTATCATTTACATTGCCTTAGGTGTTCCCTAAAATTTAAAAGTCGTTGTTGAAAAGTCATAAAACTTGAATTCCAAAACAAATTGTACCAAAATAACTAGCTTAGCGAAAAAATATAGAATCAAAGCAGTATGTGTAAATATAAACAAATTATACAATATATAGTAATGATGGACATTAATAAAGTTGGTATTATTATTAGTGCGACAAGGCGATAACTAATCCACCCAAGCGAAGCTGCCAGCATAGGTAGTATAATATAATAGGTACTACCTCTTTCTTATAACAAAACTTAACTTTAAATGTACACATCTAAACATAAGCCCACCTGTCTTATTACCATGCGCGGGAGGATCCCCAAGGCCACCCGTCCGACGACCCTAGGCGCCTAACTGTACTGGGCTACCCCGCCCCAGGACGATGACCTCAACGTGAACATTCGGCCCTTTTTTGTGAGGATTACGGGATCTGTCTTGCAACGGATATTTTGGGCGTTTTGGAATCCTTTTTTTTTGTATTTCATTTTGTTTATATAGCGTGTTAATGTTTTGTTTATTTTTTAATGATTGTTTTATTTATTCTAGCTTTAATAATAATGGTTGGTTTAGATATTCTAGTAAATTGTAACAATTTTCATTTTAAATTTTCTTTTTCTTATTTTTAAATTTTAAAGAGTAGCTGAGTGTCAAGCTCGGGAGTTGATATGAGGTTTAGTAGTTAGAATAAAATGATAAAATTTTAAATGTGAAGGTACTTGAATTCAGATGTACTATCTTCCAGAACATTCCACGTATTCGATGATATTCTAGAGTGTTGGACAACGATCTAAGAGATTATCAAACATAACAGATATGAGATAAGATATTTCTTAATATCCATTATCTAGAAAATTATAGAATGTTGTAAAATACTCTCAAATTGCCTGGATTATTAAAAAAAATGGTGAAATTGGCAGCCCTTATATATTTAAAAGCACCTCTTTATGTCTAAAATGGAGACCTTCTTCGTGGTGAGGGAAATAGAAGGTTACTGCGCCATATAGTTGATCTGACCAGGGTTCCTTTCTGAGATTACTGCTACCAAACAGATAGAGTAAGTATATATTTAAATTCTTGACTTATATATTTTTAACTTTATCTTCGTCTAAAAGAGAGAAAGAGTAAGTATGTATTTAAATTCTTGACTTATTAACTTTATCTTCGTCTGTGACAATATCAAAAAAGAGTAAATCCTTTTTTTGCTTTCAACCGTTTTTTACCCGACTGCAAAGGAGTGGTATTGTGTTTAACAGTCTATGTATGTATGTATATATGTTTGTATGTTCCTTTGAAGCACTATATATACCAAACGCCTGGGTCGATTTTTATGATTCGCACGTCAATCGATTCCTCTTAATTCGGCGAGTGTCACTAAAGACATGACGTTAATGAAAATTCAATATGGCGACTACTAGACGCCATTTTGTGAAAATTAAAAAAAATAAAGTCAACAAACTATGTCGAGTGGGGTATCGTTGAATAGGTATTTAAAAATCATTATTAGTTTTCTCTCAACATTTTTCGATTTGACTGGCCGTTTAGGATCTATATCGATTTAAAGTTTCGTAACAACCTTTCTCACATATTGGTTTTTTAGACAATAGAAATTTACGATGAAAAGACGAAAAATTCATATAACTGGATGTGGGTGGACATATACTGAAGTATCTAGTAGGTACATTGTCCAATATACCATAGGTAGTCCTACCTAAAGTATCTAATGTCTGACGCGGTCGCCCATCTCCAATTTCTAACGATTTAGTACTCAACTTCAGTCGAAAAACTATATATAGTTAGGTACTTACCTACTTATTAATAAATAAGATAACTATAGCTACCTAGGTATTTATAACTAAAAAGTATAAAATAAAAAAAATGATTAAAAAAATCAAAAACCCGACTGCGTAAAAAGTCACCAAAACTACGTACATAATAAAAAACTGAAAAGAAAAAAACAAGCACTTAGATGTCCGGTGGTCTAGAATTCTATAATATATTATTGAATAAATACTATTGCAGAAAATAAAATATATTTTAATAATAGAACGTGACAACTGAACAGTCGGGATCCTTTATTCGACAGCAAATCTAATTTTTCAATCCTTTATTCGACAGCAAATCTAATTTTTCAATGGATCCCGACTGTTCAGTTGTCATGTTCTATTATTAAAATATATTTCATTTTCTGCAATAGTATTTATTCAATAATATATTATAGAATTCTAGACCACCGGACATCTAAGTGCTTGTTTTTTTCTTTTCAGTTTTTATTATGTACGTAGTTTTGGTGACTTTTTACGCAGTCGGGTTTTTGATTTTTTTAATTATAGTATTTACTGGAACTGTTGAACTGGGTGATAGGGTTGCCAAATTATTTTATAATATGGTATCCCATTAATGTATTTTACCAATTTGATATACCATGAAACAATTATCATTTTACAATATAGATAAACAAAAATATTAAGAATACGAACAGTATTATTTAAAATTATAAAACTAAATTAATAATACAACAAAAATATATCTCATATATTTATTTAAAATGTTCTTTTAAATACCACATCCAGAAATATTTTAAATCTTAAAGGGCTAGAGGCCTACGTATATATAATTAACAACTAGAAGCAAAATAAATATCTGTGGATCACAGATAGAATTGTCCTGCACGGATATCGAACCTACAACACTCACCATGGAAGATACTAGATTATACCATATATGTACTCGTAAAAATTTTGTACGATGATAGGGAATCCGAACAGACACGCCAACTCGCACTTGGCCGGTTTTTAATTACATTGATACAGTATAGAGCGGCTTGCCTGTGCCCTTGCATTTGCTAGATCCTTAAGCGGTTACTTAACGTCAGGTGAACAGCTGGCGACAATTTACTTTCCAAGAATTAAAAATATCTTGGAAAAAGATAACATAACCAGCCTATCACATTCAGCTGTTGGACGCAGGCATCTGCATGTAAAGAATTATGGCTCTTTTGCCAAACAACACTTGCCAAACGCGTGACGTTTGCTAAATGGTAGAATTAAGAAATCTTCTATCCCCTAGTATTAGGAGAAACACGTATATAACTACTTTTTTTGGTAGGCTGTGGTTTGGACACAAGCCGTTCATTCCGTCCGGGACGTTGGAAGAGCGGCACGTGACCCATAACCCACCGTATTCCTTCCTCATCACCATTGTCCCGGCCAGTGGTACCGCTTCCTTGACATCCGTGGTCACATATATTAACCTGTACTTGCATCGCTAAACATAAAAATATGAACCCCGATATTTAGTTTAGTCTACTGTAAGTCTACTCTAGAATCTAGTCTCTAAGTAAAGTATTATAGATTCGAATTCAAATTAATTTATTATGTACAAACACCGCGAAATTACATGTTTTCAATTATCGCAATAAACTACCACCAGATCGGCAAAGTAAATACCTACTAAGTTAACTACCTAGTAGACAATGCAGCTATCATCCATCCTTAGATCATACACGTCCCACTATTGGACTCGAGCCTTTTCCAACGAGAGAGATATTATCCTACTATACCACGCTGGTCAGGCGTGTTGGTATAGGATTTTGTTGCCAGTTTTCCTTCGCTTGTATAAATGTCATATGCACTTTATATCCCTTAGTCGTCTCTCACGATCACCCTTTTTCTTTGCGGTGGACTATGGACGTGGTCTCACCTCGCCAAGGCAGTCCGGGGTGACGGAAGAGGCAACGCGTGACCCCATAAACCCACCATACAAAACTCCTCTCTTCGCCGTGCAAGCGGAACACTGGTACCCAATCTTTGTCTTCGGTGGCCCGCCCAGCTCTCTTACTATCACCCACGGGTAGAATAGGGGACGGTGAATTGTATTCTTACTCCGTCACCATACGGCAGCTGACCATGTACTTAAGATTTTTGCAGTCATTATCTGAAAGATGTATTTCCATTATTCTTTACACATAAAACGTACTTATGGTCAGATAACTTAGCTAAATAGTTTAAAGCGATTAAACAAATCCCTACAGTAGTTTATTTCTTCATAACTAAATCATATTTTATGCTAATCACGTCGAAGGGCTTTTGTTATACATCGTATAAGCTCCTTGTAAATATTCGCTTTGTTAACACGTTTGTAACTCATTTGAATAACATTTCTTTATACTTAAGCCATAAAAATTTAAAACGTGTTTTAATTTACGATCTAATTTAAATTGTTTTATTAATTTTCGACTTAACGTTGTTTTATGTCTTCAAAAGAATCATTTCTATGTAACATAGGGTGACAATAGGTGTTCACAATAGGTAATAAGCTATAATACTGGTAAAATATTAATTTTTAAAGTTAATCACAGCCTTATTTATAAAAGCAAAGTTGAGATAGAGCGAGTTTTTATGCAGCCTCAATAGAAAATCTTACTTTTAAATGCGTAACTTTAGATAATTTTACTAAGCCATTGTTTAAAATGTATCTCAAGTTTAGAGTCTGTTATGAATAACTTAGCAATATTTTTATTGCACAAAAGCCTCTTTAAAGGAGCAATACAATCGTCACCTTTGGTCTCTAGTTTGGCGACTGAAATTGATTATTTGAGTCCCTTTTACATTAGGAGGGAAATTTAACTGCGATCTAAATCAAATCCTTCAGACGAATTAGTAAATCGTTTTATATCTCATTTTCTCGTCTGCATGGCCAATTGTCGCTTTGTACAACACCCACAGGTATGAAAGCGGATCGTAAATTGTATTCTTATTAAGTCACCATACAAATAGTATACTGGTTATTGTAATTTAAAAAGTGTGATAATACCAAATAAAGTTTAAGTTTTTAACTTAAATTCTTAGACTATAGTTTTTTTTTTTATTGTTCTAAGTCACCATGAACTTAGTCTAAATTACCCTTGACTTGATCAGGGACCTAAATTAGTTATGATAATTTATTAGCAGTTACAATAAAAGGTAGAAAAAAAAATTAAAAAATACATAGTAACATTATAAGAATTAAAATAAATTTAACAAGGAAATATGAAAAATAATTATGCTAAGAGAGAAGTAATAGACTATAGGTGAAAAATAGATGGATTAGACTATAGGTTAAAAATAGGTTACTGAAGAGAAAGATCTAGTACAGGTAGTGAGTGCAAATGGCGATGGGAAATTTAGGAGAGGTTCTGAAGATAGATATACGCTGCCGTTGTACTACACTGGACGATTCGAACGGGGAGTGATCGCACCTGTAAAAAAAGTTTAATAATAATCAATTTAAGTGATGACATAACTGTACCATGGCATATACGTCATTGACACTTTCTATCTCATTGTAGTTGTGATACGGTTTGTATAAGCAAACCGTAATACGGCTCGAGTTATTTGTTTACAGTATAGGATGTTGCGACACAAATCAATGTTGAACGTAATAACTAAAATAAAATCTTTTGTAAGATGCATTTCTTAACGGATCGTGGCGAGCTGTCGAAATAGTTCTGCTATTGTCAACTTTATATTGGCACTTTTTTTGTCTTTTTTTTTATACTAAAATAGCAGCAGTTTACAAATCGAAAGAAATGTGCACACAATCCAATAAAGTGTTTTAATAAAAGCTAATAAAGTCTCTTTGAACTAAACGATTTTGCGACATCATTAATAACGTGAATGATAAAAGAACAGAATAACTTGTAAACGACGGTGCTCCCGTTTGATTATCCTTTTTTACTTTTATTTAAAAGGTCGGCGATAAGGAATGAATCCTTGTGTCACACAGAACTTTCTTTCTTTAGTCCCAAAAAATGCACGCACGTACAGATTTAATTAGAAAAGAAAAATTTAAACAGTCGCAAAAACATTTCCTCCTTCCCAAAGTGGAAGCCAGGCAGCAAAACTCATTAATAAGTCAATGAATAAGAGGATGTATAGCTACAATAACGGCAGTAGTACCGCATCATAGATAAGAGAGAGCTTAATGAGATATGAGAGTTTTGAGATTGATTATATTATTAGGCAAAAACGTGAAAGTATGGAAGTTTTCTCACTTTGCATAAAGTCTGTGGATACTACTCCAGACGTGACTTGGTCGCTATCGTTGCAAGTAACATAAGGTCACGCTCGTTACACCAGAGACTGCACTCTCATAGAATTTAGTAAGCTGTTTGTTCATAAACGCAGTCGCAACGAAGGACTTCACAACCATTCAATATGAACACAAATAACATTCAAATTCCAAACGATCATTTCTGTATCATTCAAATAAGATCAAACCAGATCAGAAGTTGGTATTTTGACAAATTACCATCTATGCATATAATAGTCTTCTACTAATCAATTAGCCAACGTTCAATATTGAACCCAGGCCTTCCGAAGTTAAAATAGTGCTGTCCTCGGTACGTTAGCGATCACAGTGGTAGTAGGTTATTATATTTTCATGAGGCTACATGCATTTCTCCTGTTGCAAATTTGATTATAATTTAGATGTCTTCACGTCAAGACTGTATAGGTGTTTACATAGCTTTCACCATGAAGGACTACATTATGATCTTCTGTTCTAATTCTTCGTTCAGCCCAAACGTATTCCATCATTGCGCACTTCTTCATAAAGTGAGAAAAATGGCATACTACCCCATACTGGCTAAGAATTAATATAGAATTTTGTTTCAGGTTTTCCTTTTCGTATCTTATTATTATCGGATAGCGTCCCTCTTTCGACTTTAATGATACTCGGTTGAAAGAAAAGAAAAGATAGTTAATTGTATTTTTACTAATTCACTATAAAAAAGAGATTTCTATTGAGTGGAAAATGTTTTAAGATATAGGATTGCTTTTTAATAAGACCAATTTCAAAAGGACGTCTAATAAATATATTAATATTGAAAATATATTTCAAAGATAAGAAATAAATATATATTTTGTGTTATTACTTATTCTTAGAATATTTAAGAGTTTATTTTTAGATCATATATATAATTATATTATTATCATCACTATTCTGATATATGTATCATGGAGACAATTGTCTCCATGATACAGGTAATTGCAGTTGCATTTTAATTAGTTATTAAGTAAAAATTCACCATACTAGCCAAATTCTGGTTGATTGACTTATTACAGACCGAAATATCTAAAAAGTACACAAGCTACGTATTCCTTTACCGTTGCAGCAAGTAGTAATTAAGAATTTAACATGCTCATAACGAAAGTTAGAGAGGCGTTCCGCAGGGTTCAAACTTGGGACTTGTATATATTATATTAATATCGTATACATTGCTGGAACCTGTGGCTAAATTAAGAAATCGATTTTGGTTTTCCTCTTAATGTCCAGAAAATGCATTAAACTAATATCACACTGCTAAATATAGCCTAAGATACTAAACATACAGTACTATGGGAATCAAACGGGTTAATATACTGCTTTTATTCCTAGTATTCATGATCTTGCAGTCATTTTAACTGTTTTCACATTTTAATAGTTATTTAAGAGAGCCATATGAAAAAAGACTGATATATTTTATTTTTATTCAATCACTAAACATAAACTAAATTCACAAAGTGATAAATCCACTTTAATCACAAATCGGTGAGCCAAAGCTATCAATCACCATTTATCACCACTCCCCAAAATATTATTATCATAAACAACTCAATTAAACCTTTAACGAAATCACATGCCGTGTTAAATTACTGCCTCAAGCTATTTAAGTCAAATGCCCACCCAAAAACCTGACCGAAACGCGGCTATCACTCGGGGTCAGTCTAAAAACCCGTTGGCCCAACCAGGGCTCGTAACGGTACCATCCACCTCAACAAACAATCATCTATTAAGCAATTAGGACGCAGGGATGAAAGAGAACCGACTCTATTTACATTTAAAACAATATATTTTTTTACAGTTAGTCAAATTGTACGTGAGATCTTTCTGTACCGGAATTTGCATTGGTAAAGTAATAAAAATTAAACGTTTTTTTTTTTAAATTCGTTTTGACGATAACACTTTATTGTAGTGTTATTCTTTTTGGGGCCTTTTCCTCGTATTTTTAATTAGTTAAATAGGTGTGATAAATTTTAATAACTATTGCGACTTAATGCAATAGTTTGTGATTAAAAATTATTAAGGCGCTTTCACATTTAAATAGTTAACTTGCTATAGTAAATAATTGAAATAATTATTTGTTCATGTGCGATTTCTAAGTCAATATTGAGTTCGAATCCTTGATTAAGCAGAAAAATATCGCTTTTTTTTTTATAGCGCTCGTAGGATTTTGCCAAAATTTCAATTTATATAAACAATTTCAGTATCTAGGAACCTTCAATCTAGGCATTTCGATGAATTAAATTTTGGTTTTGGATGCATTTTCATTTCGTTTATTCTTCAAAATTGCTATAATATAATACAATCATATCTATTAATTTGTGAATGACTGTTTACAACTATTGGAAAAGAATATACATAAACTATAGTTCAATAAATTATAATATAAAAACCAATAACCTGCCGTGGTAGCGCCATGTGTTCGATTCCTGCGCAGGACAATACTTTGTGCGATCCACAAAGTATTGTTCTGAGTCTGGGTGTAATTTATATGCGTTAATTATAAGTATGAAAGCACTAAGTAACACAAGGATTATTTCCATAGTACAAAGTGGAGTCCTTTTAAAAAAAATGTATAAATCAACTAGTTAAGATTAAAAAAAGAAATTATAAATTGGATGTATTCTTAGTAAGTTTTAAAATTATGAAGTCTGAAATAAAATTGTGGCCGGTTGACAGCAATAAGTTTTACCCAGGGCTAATAATTATAATCAACATACTTGGAATCCTTAATAAAGATGGTAATTGCAGTTATAATTTCCAGAAGATGACTACTGCTGTCTGATGATCTATCAGTCATTTTTTTACAAGTCCCACGGGAAATAAGAGTTGGTGATAAATTATATTTTTAATCTGTCATTACAATGGCCATATTTCTTATTACGTAGAACTAAAAATAACACAGCTAAAATAACTTTAGTGAGAAAGAATAATGCTATACAAATATATACAGTTATTTTTCATTATACTTATCTAATTACAAACGCATTAATAATGAAAAAAATCATATTTAAAAATAAAACCCGCACTACACAACTAATCGCTATACTACTAGGAACATTTCTACGTAACTGTTCCAACAGCTATGTCAGTGTAAATTAGTCAAATAATTATTATTGTTATTTTCAACAGTCTTTATTGACATTTTAGCGCATATATACGTCCCACTTTTAGACTCGAACCTTCTCCACAATAGGAGGGAAATGTATCTACTACCACGCTGCTCAGATCGATTGGGTATAGAGTTTGGTTAGAATTTTCATTCTCTTGCTAGATGTTATATGCACATCTTTTAGTCGCCTCTTACGACATTCACGTGCAAATAGGGGTTGATGAATTATATGCTTATTTCACATGGAAAACGGTCACGTGTTTGTATAGTAATTGTTCTCTATGTTCAAAAACAAACTTTAAATTTTAGTTAAAACCTAAATTGAAATTTTATTTATACTGACTGCATAGATGGCGTAGTGGTTAAGATACCGATCTGTCGCGCCAGTGTAGTAGTTTCGTTTCCCACCTGAGATAATACTTGGTGTGATCCCCCAATTTGTTGTTCTAAGTCTGCGTGTTATTTATAACCGTTGAATTGAATGTTTCTAAAGTTTCCGTAATACAAGGGTATTAAAAAACGATGTTCATCCGACAGTATATAATAAAAAATACTTGACTAACCATCTATTAGATAATTAAAATAAAATTATAAAACACATATATTTTGCTCCACAAACAATAACCATAAAAATTGCAATTTGATCCTAACAGCTTCTCATTCTCTATTGGAGTAGGATAACGACAAATATTAAAGTAGTTTATTTCGTATTCCGTGTGGTGACAGAGTAAAAATACTGTGGATATCCTCGTCTCCTTTTCCGTGTGGTGACGGAGTAAGAATACAATTCACTGCCCCCTATCTTACCCGTGGGTGATCGTATGAGACGACTGAGGGATATAAAACGCATTAATATCTATGTGAGAGAAGGAAAACTCGAAACAAAACCTTATACCAACACGTCTGACCAGCGTGGTATAGTAGGTTAATTACCCTCCCATTATGGAGGAGGCTCGAGCTCAACGGTGGGACATATATGAGCTGAAATGATCCTCGTCGTAAAAGACTAAAGGATATAATATGCACATAACATATATTCAAAAGAAAGAAAATTCAACATTATACCCTCTAGCAACCCGTGTGACCAGCGTAGTATAGTGTAGTTTAACTCCCCTCTTTTTACGGAGGAGTTTCTAGGCCACCAGTGGAAATTATATGAGCTGATGATATATTTCGTTTTATAATGGTGTAGATATGTGTCTCCCCGAATTAGGTTTGCGTGATGTGAATGACAAGTTTTAACCTATATTAACGTAATGTATTTCCTATTAATTGTACTTTATAAACTATGATGTCGAAAGAAAAGCTAATAAGCTAAAAATTTATATAATAATTCGCAAAAAAAGTATGCAAAATAACGGTATATTCAAAAATATGTCTAAGTTATAATTCAATAGATATAAATCATATTAAAAAATATTTCAATGGTATGAAGATATTTTCTTCATTTTCAATCTTTTCTCATCAAAATCCCCATGAATGCAGCTCAAATCTAGCCTTGAGGTAGGTTTAAAAACTGGATTTTCGCGAGTAATCATCGAACGGACATAGTTCTATTGTAGTGAATCAGCACCGTGAAAATCGAAAACCAGTTCGTACACCGTCCAAATACCAACTCTGCTACCCACGGTCAAGGTTGTATTTCCAACTGCCAACCATATTCGCTTACGACGTATTAGCAATAAAGTGTTGTTTACGCCACTGACATACTTCCGCGTGTGTACCGTTAACCGGCCCGGTTTCGTATACAACCGTTTCTTTCACTCTCGTTGATAACGAATGCTTTGTCTCGCTCTGCGCGCGACAAATTTTCGATGCGGGCGCCGAGTGTGAGTTGACCTAAAAATTAATTTCGTGATACGATTTTTTTTTAGAATCCGCTTGAAGCGGTGGGGCGCGACTTTGTCGGTCAGTGTGTCGCGTGCTTTATGTTAAGTCCCCATGTCTTAAGTCCAACGTGGCTCTATTGGCATCTAGTTTAGTTTGAATTAGCATTTTTAGTGAAACTGTCTAATAAAAATGTCATTATATTTTTAATAAGCTACGAAATTCGTTGTCTACCCTCAATACATCAAAATTAATTCTTAATTAATAAAAAATAAATGTCTGCAATAGTAATATAACTAAAAATTAATACTTTGTTCTATATCCACTTCTTCTTCATACCAAATATTCTTTCTCCGTATCTGTATCATACCAAATTAATAAAACGGGAGCATGGGTTTCATTCACGTGTTCTTCTTTCTCATCTAAAAATCACCTGAAATAAAGGAATACATTATATTCTGACCCCATCACCACATTTACAAATTCTGTACCACCACATTGAATAAATATATGTGGTATAATCCACCAACTATATTGACCCATAATCATCATCTCAGCTCGTATAGCCGTTGCTAAGCGCGGGTCAACTCTATAGTAAGAAGGAAATTGCCTACTAACAATTTTATTTCTAGTTTTCCTGTTACTACGTATACTATCAGCATATTTAATATATTTAAACTATTTTTTTATAGAAATTTGTATATTTATATATTTTCCTAATTTTAGCAATGGCATCAATGATTTCTATGAAATTTAACATTTAACGTATGGGGTTTTGGGATTAATAAATCGATTAAGATTTTTCGGTGTTTTCAGCCAATATAAAAAAAAACTTTCTATTACATGAAGACATTTAGACGCTGTTATTAAAAATAAATATAGCTTATTTGGGAAATCGAGCAGTCTAATCCAAACAGGTCTAGTTCAATTCTTAGATTGCCATTTTTAAATTAATTTTCATTATTTCTTTTTTTCAATTATTTTATCTTTTTTTTTAATATCAAAATATATTTGCCAAATAAACACTACAAAGTAAGATAATCGATCATCCAGATATTTATATTAATCGTATTTTTCAACATCCACGTGTAAGAAAGGAGAAATTTTCATTTTAATTGTATCACCACACGAATTCAAATGACGACGACCCAGAATCTATTTTCATTAATTTTCTCAAATTTCCCACACTAAATGTCATCAATCAATATCAAACCATTCGTTTATTGTGAGAACTTAATCAGTGAAAGTTATTTTTATATTATAATGTTAAATAAATTCATCAATTAGACATCGCGACGGTGAACCACGCGGTGCCGGTTTCCCGTCGTTATTCTACTTTTTTTAAGAATTTTATTGACATATATGATTATAAAAGCGTGGTTCTTTTCCCGTACAGGACAATTCTTTGTTTCATCTACAAAAAATTATTATTCTTAACCAAGTTTTAATCTATATTCCTTATTGATGTCCCTGTAAAATCTTTCGATTATGACTTTCCGTTTTTTTAGATGTTGGCTAAACAAGGTTTTATTCGTAATGCAAAAGCATTATTAAAAGAAAAACCTATATGTATTCTTCGACTTCATCTATGTCCCATTTTTGGACAGGGATATTCTCCATATAAAATTAGGCCACCATACTATTCTCTTTACGTTATCACACGAATAAAAAAAAATAGAAAAAAAGCTATATTATATTTTTTTTTATAAATTGTTATTACCTACTCAGTCGCTTATACTCTAATGTTAATTACTTATTGACTAACGGATACTACTGTCAAAATAGTAATGTCGGGAAAGTGAAAATCAAGTACAAATACTTTAATAACTATAAAAATAGTTTCATTTCATATATATAGTTATATTAGTAATTGATATTTTTTCAATATCATTCTGTTTTTAAAATAACTTTCACTCCGTCGGCTTCAACGGAGCGGATAATCTATGAAATTGTGACAATTTCTTCAGAATTGGGCCGCGATGATGCTAATCTGTTTGCGGCGCGATCCGAGACTAACTACCGCTGTCAACTGTCATGGATTAATTCACTGTATTTACACAATTGCCATATTCGCGCACTCTTAACACTGAAAGATGTAGTTTTGTATTTAAGAAATTTCTCTCAAAATACTGCATCAATATTTTGTGATGGAAGAAAAGAACGCAATTCACCACCGTATTTTGCCAGTGGGTTTATAAAAAACGTCTAAACGTATAAATCTCTTATATATATTATCCCTTATATAGGCGTATATAGATGTTATATGTATATATAACATCTATATATGCAGAAGGAAATTATTTAATAAAACTTTATCAATCAACCCAGACCAGTGTGGTATAATAGGTAAATTGCCCTCCTGTTGTGAAGAAGACACAAGCCCAGCCGTGGTAGCCATACGATGCAACATAAAAAAGCTTCTTTTTTTAATTTATATTCTTCTCTAATGACTCATTTTTAAAGTTCCTAGTGGTACAAGGATTTATTTCTTAGAACAAAGTGTGACTACGGAAGCCAAGAACTCAGTACTGTTCATCTCCCCAAGTAGTAATAGAGAAGTACGCGTATAGAAGATTCTAGAGTTGTGAGGCGAGGTGTAATTGTCGGTTGTCAACAAAAAAGAACCAATGTATCGTTTTATCAAAATCTATGAACTATTTTTTCCGTGTGGTGACGGAATAAATTTCATTAAAATAAATTTCTTTCCCATGAGGGTCATAAAAGATGACTAAGGTATATAGAATTTATATGTCACCTATGTTAGACAAGGAAAACTTCAAATTAATCCGTATACCAACCTATCTTATGAGCTCGGCAACTTGTATTAACTGAGATGATGATATTGCACTACTTATTCTATACCTGATTATCAGCGATCGGTCTACTTCGTTGTGCTAACCCTAAATAATTACAAATTAAAAATTCTAACAAGCGTCCAAAAGCCTGCATAATCAATAATTTGGTGAATAATTAACTATCTTTAGTGGGTTAATTATTGTACAGCCGATATTGTTACTTTGTTGTTTGTTCGTACGGATTTGCACTTCCTATGAACTAGTTTAGACATCCTACAGTAATTAATATAGATAGCTTACATACACATTATAATTTTCTTCAAAGTAAAACTTTTTACTGTTCACTGCTGGACGTAAACTTTCCTCATGGAACTCCAAAACACGCAATTCTGTACCACCCAAATCCAAAAACTTCCAGTCACCATTACCAGTTCTTCGGTCTATCTGTTGGAGGGCGTCCTATACATTTCTTTACCAGTGATTATCGGTTCGTCAAACGATGTGGCTATCTATGTATAGCTTCTTTAGCATGCCAATTCTTCATGCTATGTGGGGAAAAAAAATATATATTATTATTAAATGAAATGAGGTACTAAGTACATCTTATTATACATTTTCTTTCTAAAATGTTCTTATTTCTAATTCGTATATATATCTAATAAATCACCTTAGTAATGGGGAAAAATACCCTAGAAATCAGCAAAAACTGGATAAGAAAACAACTTTCGCTCCTCTTTACTTGCCCGTAGGAGTTATTGTATTGGAATTAATCTGCGATAGAAGTAGTCCAAGTTGGAATGAATGTGCGATAGAAGTAGTCCCAAAAAAATATATAAACTACGCCTCTTTTAAAATAATTTAACAAACGATTTGCTATCATGAAGCTTTACTTAAAAATATCTAAATTAATTATAGCAGAATAAAATTTCGCTTATCAATATATGTATTTAGGAAACTTAAACAAATTTCAAGTTCTAAAGGACATTTTCATTTACTCGGTCATTAACTCGTTACGTAACTCATACATTTTGGTCGCCGTGAAAATGACTAACTATTTAAACTAAAACTAACAGTTTATTCACTCCAGTCACGTTTGATATGCAATAGTCTTTGTAATTCATTTTTTTTAAGTATCGATAGTTGCAACAGTGGCCGCTACGCCCGGGCGCCCGCAATACCTTATATTCTGTCTACGATATTTCGCGAAAAGCCTTCCAAGGCCATGCTCTTGGCAGCGAGACAAATCTATATTTTAATAGTATTTTTTTTTCTCTATGCTATCGCAATTCATTGCGTGCAGCCATTGGTCAATTAATGCGTGTTGTCATAAGTTCACGCCGATATTTTTTTTTTCAACAAAAATTCTAACGTTGTGAAAATGCTTTGTTAATAAATATAAGTTTTTCGATTTTTATTGTTATTTGGTAATTTCCAATGTCGTATTATAAGTGGGGAAATGGAAGTTTTATTTCAATTCTTCAAAATAGGTTAATGCTAAAAGTACAATGTGTCAATTAGTCCTTAAATTACAATAGTTGCCTTAAAGACTAGTTGAAGAAACACCAGAATAATGTGATGTAGCACTCTTCGAGGATACTAATAACAATGTGTTCGTTCAGTACATACATACATACATATCATCACGCCATATCCCTTGCAGGGTAGGCAGAGAGAACAGAGTGCCAGAGAACTCTATCTCCACATACTTCACTCGCTTCCTCAACATTCATAATTCTCTTCATACACGCTCGCCGCTCGTCATCTGCATAAAGCAGAGCAGAGACCACTGAGTCACCCATCTGGACTCCCACATTCATATCGTTCAACCTTTGGAGACATTTATCCAGATATATGATAAACAGCCTGGCTGATAGAACGTAGCCCTGCTTAACGCCGATATTGACGTCAAACCAAGGCGACATTCCATCATCCAGCCGCACACAGGCTCTACAGCCCATGTAACTGGATTGCACAGCCTGCAGCAGTTTACCGTTAATACCATATTCCGGTAAAATGTCCCTAAGTTCCTTTCGTACAACCGTGTCAAATGCTCTCTCCAGATCCACAAAACTGCAGAAAACCCTCTGACCTAGGGCCAGATGTTCGTTCAGCTACCTGCAAAGTATGTAGATTAGGGCGTTATTTCTCCTTGGGGTAAACTATGTTTTACAAAATGCATGAATGGAACCAAAGAAAGAACAACGAAGTCGGAATATAATGATAGTCATTTCAGACGTATTTTTCATACCATTATCCAGAAGCAATACAAGTACAAATTGTCTTACTTTTTCGGCACACACACACACGTTGTCCATTCCGTTCGGGGTGACGGAGGGGCGGCGCGTGGCCCTACAACCCACCGTATTGCCTCCCCATTGCCATTGGACCGGCTACTGGTACCGCTTCCTTGACCTCCATGACCAGCCCAGCTAATTTGTCTACCTTAATAGTAGTGATGATCATTAAGTGCTATTAAAAGACTTTTTTATTATTAAGCGCTTAGGCCAGGTGTCTGAATGCCGTAAAGATATAAAATTCTATCGCTTTTTGAATGAAACGCAGTTACAAATTACTTACTCGGACATTGATTCTCTACGAGAGTGTAGTGCTGTCACAGACAAGCCGATTTACTTATGGCCACAGTCAGAAAGCATGGCTTTACTATTATAAATATTATATCAAAAAGTACTGCGTATATGGTTTAGTAGCTAAAATACTGAATTATCCGTACCAGCGTCGGAGGTTTGATTCCCAAGCAATACTTTGTGCGATCCACAAATTGCTACACCGACTCTGGGTGTAATTTGTCCTTTATAATGTCCCCCATAATATAAGAACTATTCCACTTACTATTACTACCACTACCCACTAACTATTCTACGTTGACTTTAAAATAAATAAATTAAAAATATATTATAATTTTTCTTAAAACTTAATGGCGTTTAAAGAATAATACAGTTAATCGATAAATAAATTTGTACATGTACAAATTGTTTATCGATGAACTGTATTATTCTTTAAAATATTGATGTATTGATATGGTATGCGCGCACGCAGGAACATCGGCCAAGTATCGCGGCTGACTCCGTTAATTACAAACCGTACAGGGCGATATCTTTACGATGGACTTGCAATCTGTCTCAACTGGATTTGTATTTTATTCAATAAAATTGGCACGTTACGATGTCACGTCGTATATTTCCACGTACGCGACGTCACATCGTGAAACAACGGCGCATCCTGGTACGATGCAACATCGTATCGTCTTTATATATGGGAGCCCTAAGGGATATAATACAGATCATATCTATGCATGAGAAAGAAAGTTCGAAATAAAAACTTATGCTAAGCCGTCCCACCACCGTGGTAGATGTAGGAACGTGGAGGATGTAGGGAAACTCTCTTCCATTATGGAGGAAACTCGGCAGTGATGAATGGTGATGATGATCGTTCAACGTTTCTATTCGAAACGTCGATAAAGTAAAAATTAATTACAAACGGAATAAAATAAAAAAAAGGAATTTTATTTCAAACGTAATATTCACGTAAATTAGATATTATTAAGGATTAACATCTAAAGGAAACTTCTCATTAGAATCGAACGTCAAAGTTAAAAAAAAAACCTTTAAAATTCCGGTACAGAAATTTATTAAAGTGAGCGTCAATATGCAGCATTGTTACTCATTGAAGCGTGACGGACATACAGCAATTACTTAGCACTTTGCATCTTGCACGTACACATACCACGTGTACGTTTACTTTCCAGTTTTATTTACTATAATTTTTTGCCTCTCATTAGATGATATGTCTGTATTATGAGCGAGTAGTTGGGTTCTACTACCATGCTCAGATCAGACCTATCACGACGCATATATGGCTTTGAGCAGGGATGGATCTACTTAAAGGGCTTTTTGGCTGCAGCCCTCGATGCCGTGGACGCAAGGGGCCACAGTCCCTATTGAAAACAATAGACAGTAGAATGTTTTAAAGTATAATGTACAAAATTAAAATAAAATTTAATTATATGATCGAGATCCTTGAAATCGATGTTTTGCTTTTGCCTACCTCATTTTCATTATGGCAAACAATTTTTTGACAGAATAATAGTTAGTTGAATAATTAGTAGGCCCCTGTGTAGTATTAACCCAGGGCCTCACAAATTCACGATCTGCCCCTGGCTTTGAATACACTAAAAATTACTAACCGTCTTTCTTAATCTATATTATTACAATGCTAAAGAATTTGTTCGTTTGAATGCTCTAATCTCAGAAACTACCTTTTGTATTTATTATTTCTCACCTAATCATCTTCTCATCCCAGCTCATATATGTCCCACTATTGGGCTCGAGCCTCCTCCTTAATGAGAGAGAAATTGACCTATACTACACCTCCCTGGTCGGAAGTGTTGGTATAGGGCTTTGTTTCAAGTTTTCCTTCTCTTGCATAGATGTTATATGCGTTTTATAGCATTTAGTCGTCTCTTACGATCACCCACGAGTAAGATAAGGGGTGGTGAATTGTATTCTTACTCCGTCACCACAGGGATAATTTATCAGATATTATATCAGATGCCTTGTTCATCATGTGGTATAACAGGCTTTAACAAATAATACTGTGATAAATACGATGGATCTAGTAAATCAATCAAAATATTAACAACGAACATCAAGCGTTCTGCACAGTTACCGCTGTCATAACAACTGCTAAAATAGCAACAATTGTGATTGATACATTACGGATATCCTTAATATTGATATTAATACTAATATCGCGAGACTACTTAAGTTTTAAAATGCGTATATAAAAATAATATTAATTATGTGAGTTGTGCAAAATGCTGACACAGCTGGTTATTGATCATTTAAAAAGGGAGCTAATGACGTCACCATACTGTAATTAATTTAATTATTAAAATCATTTTCTTCGTCATCTAATTCCATTAAATCAACTGTATGAAGATTTTATTATTCATTATCTTAAAATACATCGTCTAAATACTGCAAAAGCACTAGCTAATGATAGGAGCAAAAAGTATCTTAACAAAAACTCTGCTTTTGTTGTCAAAAGTCATATAAATTCAAAGTTAATTTGGTTAAAATAGTAAACAGGACCAATAGCATAAGGATAATACTCTAGAAATTTATTATTATCTAATTATTATCAAAATATATTGTTTTTCTTCGCCATAGTTCGTCTCTCAACTTTAATTTCAAGTAACAACGCAACATACTCCTTAAAAATCTCCTCCAGAACTATTTAGCTACAACATGTGATACTAAATTGGAACTCCACTTTTCTGAAACTGAATACAAAAATAATTTTATTGTTTCTTTGTTACAGACAGTGCGGCAGGGTGGCGGCGTCCAAGTATGGCGGTGGCGGGCTCTCCCTGGGCTCCGGAGTGGCGGTGAGGCGCGCCATGAAGTGCGCCGGGGTCGCGGGCGGCACAACGCCCAGCGACGAGCTCCTACTCAGTGGCTGCTGGCTCGACCCCAAGCTCGACGCCTCTTCACCTCCTCCCTCCTGTCACGATATCCTCGATTCACTACTCGCACCGGCACCTCTTGCCGAGCTCAAGCCATTACCCCCTTTCACCGGTTATACTGGACATCTCTCTATAAATGGCATCTCCGGCCACCACTATCACGCAATTGCTCAACGTCTTCCTGAGGAGAATAATAATTATCCTACACAAAGCGGCTACGGTGCAGACCACGACGTTGTATCTTCTTCAACGTGTGCTGCAGATGCCGAACCAACAGGTCTTGAAGACGTAAAACCCTTCTTAGAACCACCTGATACTAAACCTTTTGCGGAGACATCGGGTCCTGAGGCAGCGGATTCCTGCGCAGCATCCTGTTCTCCTCCCGCAAAAATGTTTGAAGATGGACATAAACAACACATGTATGACTTAAGTTCAATAGAGGATATAGCAGCTATCATAGGATCTGCTATTGCTGATACAACGGTTCCATCACAATCGGAGGACCCTGAGCGAAATGATTCCAGAGATAGTTGGATGGATATCGAGACATGGATCACTGGTGCTTGTAATCAGCCCAATGATAAAATTACGCCACAGGATCTAGACTTTGGCATACCAAGCTCTCCACCTTCGGCACCCTCAAATCATCCTTCAAGCCTTGATTTCCCCTGCAAGCAGGAGTTTACAAAAAGTCAAGAGTTATTTCAGAAGAATTTGGGCCAAGCGGGATCGACTCTACAATCTTTGTTGACACAAGGATACATGCCCCTTTTGCAAAATCGTCTGCAAAATGGACCACCTGTTAAACAAGAGACTCCGAGCTCAACTAGCTATGGAATGGATGTGATATCCACGTCTTCACCTCCTGGAAACGCTGTATCCACAACAGATGGAGTTGGAGGTTTGCTCAACGGACGATATGCTCCACACTATTCTCTTGGGTTAAAGCCTGATGGACTATGCAGTCCAGAGCGACTTTTGTACTCCCACGCGCACACCACAACAGCAACACCAGTGAACAAGCCAAAAAGATCTAGAGTTAAAGCGAAACAGACGAGCAATAATGGATCTTTACATGGCAGTTCATTGGCATTCGCATCAGCAACAGCAGCTGAGTTAAGCGGGCTTCTCGGTAAAGAAAAACCAGTTCATAGATGCGGGATATGCAATAGAGGATTTTTGAATAAATCCAACATAAAGGTTCATTTGAGAACGCATACAGGGGAGAAGCCGTTCAGATGTGACGTATGCGCAAAGGCGTTCCGTCAGAAGGCACATCTCATCAAACACCAGCAGATCCACAAGCGGATCGGAAGGGACTAGAGGAGTTGTAGGCAACTAGCTCAAAAAGCATTTCTATAGTTTGTAGATCAGTGTGTGTTGTGACGTCATTGTTCAGTGTTTGTGCGCGATGAATCTCAATATAGGCTATTGTACATTTATTTCGTTAAGGAACGGTTACATCGCGGCGTTGCAATACGATATATAGTGTAAAGATTCTCCTTTCAAACTTATTTGTCGACAACGCTACGATGTCTCCATATTAGTCTTCTAATGTATCTGCGATCTATTTTAATTATTATCATATTAACCCAATTAGCGTTACATTCCTAAGGACACGTGCAATGTTGACTAGTTTTAAGTGATTTATATTCTCTGTATTATATTATTATTAGTAAGTTCTAATTAAATTTTTTATGTTTTCAACCGTCTCGTTAGGTTTGTTATACATATTTTCTTTATTTATAATTCCTGTGTTAATAGCTTAAACTTTACTTAATACACGAACGATCAGTGTATGAGAATTGAACAGGATAGAAATTGTTTAAAGTAAAATGATTATAGAAATCAATATGTGAATTATTACACTGATTACCTAATGTTAGTCAAATATATTATTATTTTTTTCATTTAACTGTAAAAATAGGTACTTTGTAATTGTAAATTGTGAGAGATGACAAAGCAAACGAGGCTAACACAATACTGCCAATTAATAAAATATAATTAATATTTATGAAATACTCTATCATTTTGTTTTTTAAATATGTTTCGATACTGTTTATAATTAAGTATTTTTTTTTATTTTCATATAATACTGCTTTAGTTATATAAAAGCACGATTGTATTTAACTGTTCTACTTAATTTTTCTACTTTCAAAAAGTATTAAGCGTACCTCATTTTAACACCACAGTCACAAAACGTAAATAAATAAAGATCTTTGCGACTTAAATGCTTAATTTATATTATATATTATTGCTATTCGCTTAACAATAACTTGCAAAGATTTTTAATTTTACTATCTTGAACTCACTTATTTCAATGATATGATAATCGCAATAAGCAAAACATTTATAGAAAATAATTCATCATCATCATTATCATTATCATAATTTTAGTTCATATACTGCTGAGCTGAAGCCTGCTCCACAATGGGAGGAAAATTGACTTACTATATACTACGCTGATCAGACGAGTTGGTATAAAGAACGAGATGGTATGTGAGAAAAACTCAAAGTTTTTCCTTCTTTTACACAGATATTATCCGCACACGCATCCCTTAGGCGTCTTCTACGACACCCATTGGCAAGAAAAGGAGTGTTGAATTATATTCTTACTCCGTCACCACACGAAAGATAATAATCGTCATCGCTAATTTTCATGTATTTTCATATTAACAACTAATTCATACATCACATAATAATATTTAATTCATATTCATTATTATAATCATTCATTATACAGCTATAACGCATCATCAAATATCATTATCATATCACTACCATTATCACTGTCATCACAGTTCATTGATTTATCAAATTGTTAATACAATAATTTCAAAATATGATCAAAGTTACTTGTATATTGCCGTGCTTTACAGTGACCCTGTTTTCTCTTTTCAATGACAATTCAAGTTAAAGTATAGGTAAAGGGTTATCCACAGTTCAGTAACTTGAAAATATAGACACGATATAACTCGAAAATAAAAATTGTTACAGTTCGAGTTACGCGTAAAATTTAAAGGGTTCTATTAATCAGCTTAGATATTGGCGATTTGAGAGTTGGAATGATTTGCATATATTTGAGTTCGAGTTTTTTGGAGAGTTAATGAAGATTTTAACATATAAATTGGTTTATAAAATTTCAAATGTAGATTTGACAAAAAAATGTTTAGTTCCTGAATAAATGAAAATAAAATCATTAATTTATCTATAAAATTAAATTATTAATCTGAAAATTAAATTAAATTTTATAGTTAGACAATCCAATCAGAACATATATTATACTTTGTACCTTAGGTACGCGAATGCACGCGAACGGAACTCTGTGCGTCCGGGAAGCGGACGGAAAAAAAATTATATCGTTTTAATAATAACGATCCGCTATTGCACAAGTTAGTTATTCTATTTGCAGTTTATAATTGGTATTACGGCATATGTTTAAAGGGCACTCGAATCTAGAAGTTGCCTTTGATTATTAACAATTAATTTGAAAAAACACGATACAATAAAAATATTAAATTTGATACACATATTGTTATTTCTAAATAATTATTCTATTGAGAACTTGAAGAATACACGTAGAAATAGTTTTGAAACTATATAGTTATTCACATTCTCGCTTTTGTTCCGTGTATAGATTGCTTAAAATATTTCTGTTAGCGTTTTTTTTTATTATTATATTTACAATGTCTATGAATAAAATAGTATTCTCTAAGCTCATTGAACCCAAAAATTGTACAACTTAATAGAAAATTATTCTTGTAAATACATTTTAAAAAGCAGATTAATGACTTGTGTTTGAAGAGAAAATATGTTTAATCATATATTAATATCTGATAATATCAGTTGTTTTAATAGTGAAACGAGTCTTTTTAATATCCTTGTCAAGAAACTTTCATTACTTTAATTCGACTAAGCATTTCATTATTTTTATTTTAAATCACATTTCACCCGTGAAACGTCATTAGTTATACGATTTTAAATGCATTTATCTAAGCTTTATATCACAAAAATATCATCATCACATATCACATCATTTATTAATATAATCATCACAAAAAATCGCTTAATTTAACATCACTATTCCAAGACTGTGTTTATCATAAAGCTTAGTTTACACTATACATTCCATTGTCTTACTATTACTATCGACTATATAGTATTTCATTTTTTTTCTAATGTATGAGATATTAGTTTTATTGACATTCCTTTATGTACCTACTATCGTAGGATATTCTTGACTGTACAGCGTTAAACGCTTGTCTATACAGACCAGCAGTTTGCCCTGTAGAAAATTATACACGATATAACAAACGGACGGGCGAAACGCTTAAAATTGAAAATCATTTCATTGATTAATAAGTAAATTGGTGCTATGTTATAAAGTATGACACTTATAAAGCATGTTTCAGTTATTACCTTACTATATAGCAAAGCATGTAGGACAAATTTATTAAAACATTTACTGTCAGAATTTTCTCATACAATTAATATGAATGAGACAGCAATGACGAAAATGTATTTTATTTAGATATAAAAATAAAACACATTTAAATGTAAAATGTGTAATATAATCAAAATTAATGTCAGACGTCTAGACCACTTGATATAATATTAATATTTTAATACATATTTGAAACGATGATATTTATACTAAATCACAAAAGAGAATAAATAATATTTGTTATTTTTATTATTTACTTTCACTAATAAAGTCTGAAATAACATATACAGTAGTTTAGAAATTATTATAATGATTATTGGTAATATTTCACAACTTTCTAATAATCGTATGAGATAAAAAATGTATTGTTTTAAAAATAATTAACCTCGTAACCTTGACTGAACATAGCCACGTTAATATTGGTGTGTATTCTAAGGATGGATATAGTGTTGACTATATATCTATAAATACACATAGCAATTCTGATTGGTCTTAATATGTTTCGTAAAATCCCAAGTGGTCTTAATAAATAAATAAAAACGCAGCGTTTCGCTCGTAGTATTTCGCTCGCAGCGTTTAGCTTACAGCGTTTCGCCCGCAGCGTTTTCATTACACGTGTGTAAACAACATAGATCTTAAATAAAAGTACCTTTTATTAGAGTATAGTAAATTATTAGCAGCTAAGTATTTATTTTTTGAATGTAACTTTTGTAATTATGAATTAAATGTAAATCTTTTAATGTTGATGAATACACAATTGTGTGTATGTGGCGAAATGTTAATTTTTGAAGAAGTTATTTTTTTTTCAATAGATTTATAAGTAAAAATGTAAATTAATGTAAAATAAACGAAGATTTTTTTGTTAATGATATTTATTGTTTCATTTGTTTTCCTGGTATTTAATTAAATGTTTTAATGATACATTAATTTATAATTAGGGATTTTATTAGAAATTTATTAGAAATAATTGTTTAATTTATTTCAATTGTAGAATACTAGTTATAATTTAAACGTAGCACTACTTGCGAATGCTTTTATTAATATTATCAATATTTTTTCTTCCATTTCTATATAAGATTCATCAACATATAAAACCATTATGTTTTAAATTATTTACAATGAAAAGGTAAACATTTTCTAAGAATACATTTAACATATAATGTGGGCCACTATACCCATAGAGTAAACAAAGGTGTGAACACACGAAAGAAAGATCTCTCTAAAGATTAGTTCACACCACACACGTAATTCCCTTGCGTTTCGGAAGAAAGTCGGATGTGAAAATTGTCATAATGCACACACAAAAGACAAATTACCTTTTTGCGTCAATTCATACAGGGCACACAAGAGAAAATACGCACACATTGATTAAAAAGAACTCGTGCGAATATAACTCACACTAGCATACAATGTCAACGTATCGATGTCTCTTAACCTACACATACATATACAAAGTACGGTTGGCAAAAGTGTTCTTACGAAATTTATTTTAATGAGTTTTTTTTTGCAATGGCTTTATTAGTATCGGTTCTGTGGCCAATCGATACTTTATATAATGGCTTTGCAATAACTAGTTTGTGATTAATTTTGTGACCAAATTTAACTTGTACTTGAACATCTTGCTGAATATAATTAATGATGAACTTCAAAGGTAACTGTTTAAATAACAGTTTAATTAAAGTAAAAGGCTATGTAGATGACGTAGTGGATAAAATACTAACTTGCCAAGTGTAGTGGGTTCGATTCCCATGTGGGTCACTACTTTGTGCGATTCACTAATATTTGTTTGTAAGAGGTTGTAATTTGTATCCGTTAATTATATATTTGTATTATAGGAATTATTTCATTGAAATAAATTGATTATTAGCTTAAAAATAAAGAAAAAAAACTATATCCTTATGTATTCCTTCAGGGATAAAGTACATAAATAAGTGTTTTCTTAAGTTTAAAAGCCAAAATCATCCTAATCAATATATGGACCATCAGTCCATCAAAGACAAAGTTGCCATAAATAATCACGACTTTTTGAATAACCAAAAAGAATAGTTATTGACTTTATAGTGTTTATTGAAGAGAGTTTATTTTTATTACTTGTTTAGCATATGGCCTTTCAGGTTGATAGCCAACGGGTCTCACGACTGTCGTTTGATTCAACTATTACATACATATCATCACGCCATATCCCTTGCAGGGTAGGCAGAGAGAACAGAGTGCCAAAGAACTCTATCTCTGCATACTTCACTCGCTTCCTCAACATTCATAATTCTCTTCATACACGCTCGCCGGTTTCGGAGACTCTTGACTCCACCTTCCTTTAGTACATGACCGATCTGGTCTAGGTAGGTTAGTCTCGGTCTCCCCCGGTACCTACATCATTCCACTTTCGCATTGTATATCTTCTTAACCAGACGTTCGTTCGGCATTCTTTCCACATGTCCGAACCATCGGAGCATGCCCTTTCGCATCTTTACACCAATACTCTCTTTCATACCTACTCGCTCTCTTACGTCGTCATTACGAATGCGGTCGGTCAGCCTAACTCCACAGATTTTCCGCAGAGATCGCATTTCGACCGCATTAATTTTACTTTCATACCCTTTTCTGCATACCCAGCTCTCGCTTCCATACAGTAATGTTGGGACAAGCACTGCGTTATGTATTACTACACGTGCCTTCTGATTCAACTATTGGCTCCATGTATATCGATATCCAGTACACCGTTCAGATTCGGCTCTTTTGAATTATTAACCACTGACAGATAGCCTGTCCGTCCATGAAGGTGACGTGAATAAAATGTGTCATCGCCTCTTATTTATTGTGAAAGTTGTAAAAGCTGGCTGTCGTATTCATGTTCGTTGGTAGATGGGACTCGGATATATTAGATATCTGCATACACTATAGAGTAAAAAAAGCTTTAATTTTTTTCTCTATTATGTTATCTATCAAAAAATTAAAAGCTATTTATTTTTTTTTATTTTTGGCCCGCATTAGGAACATTTTGTCACTCGAAACTTTAAAAACATAAGATTAAACACAGAAATCATAACTTATACTTAAAACAATCAGTTTTTGTGTTTCTGTTTTCACAAAAGGGAAAAAAATAATACATTTATAATGTAATTAATATTTTTTTATATAATTATAATTTAATTAATTACTCTAAGAATAGTATCGAACTGATAACACTTGATCTGCGAGGTGGATACTATGCAATCTGTGCATTTATCAAAATAATATTAAGTATTGAAGGTCGCGCCGTTGCTGTCGGTACCGGCGCACGTCGGAGAGATTCTTTCACCAACCCACTTACATAGCGAGGCTTGATTTCACCGCCGCCCGCAAACTAAATACTATTTTAAACGCATAAACTACGAACTTGAGAACATTTAGTGCATTTAATCGTTTGAATATATATTTTAATAACGATAAAATCTAGTCGTAAAGTATAATATTAATTGATAATTTTACTTGAACTAAAAGAAATTCAATGCCAATCTTTTTTAATTTCCAGTAGTTATCGTAAAAATTAATTAAGGTATGTAAGTATATTATAACATTTGAGATAGAACTATAGACGATACAAATAAGTGGATCTGCTACAAATAACCATCCATAGCAAGATCAAACTGCTGATGATCGCAGGAAAAGCAGTGATAATTAGAACTCCCATCACTCTTTTGTAAACTTGAAAAGTTTAGTGGGATGCAACCTACAGTACATCTCGTAGTGCATCGCTGACAACGAGTATACATTTTTTTTTACAAATTTCATACAAGAAATATTATATGCAAAATTTCATCGTTAAATATTCTAAATAATCATTATGAAATTTTGTATACACGTTGTATACAGCCTAGGTGTGAAATTATAACAAATAAATAAACAAACTATCCATCCATAAGCTTCATGGCATTATAAATATTGCAGAGGACTTTACAAAAACAATTAAAGCAATAAATTATATCCAAACACAGAACAACAATTTTTGGATCGCACAAAGTATTATCCTGCGTAGATCTTTAACTGAAGCATTAAGCTATCTGTGTGTCACATAAGGATGTAAGTATATTATGTTGCAAGTCTAAACACATAGTGGTCGCTTATACAAATGCGCAGCTTGCATTGTTTTAAACACGCGACGAGAATTGTGTACGATGAAGCTGACGACTGGACTGATGACCTCATATGGAGCCAGGAGTAATGGGTAAACAAAAATATAATTATCATCATTGATAACACTTGGATTTTTAGTGACAGATGAAGAGTCATAACTATCATCATTTCAGCCCATATAGGTTCCACTGCTGGGCACCACGATACTCTATAATAGAAGGGAAATTGATCTACTATACCACGCTGCTTAGATGAGTCAGTATAGGATTTATTTGGCATTTTCCTTCTCTTGCATAAATTTTCTAATTTCTTGATTGGGTTTTACTGAAGCTATGAAGTAGCAGCTACGAATACTACAAACCCTTACTTCACACGGGGGTGGCATAAATAATGACTAAGAGCTTTATATCGAACGTATCGCCCTGGGCAAACTCCACGTAATACTGTCTGGTCAACTGCTACATTCCTAAGGAGGACTGATGTCAGGCAGGTGGGTGGTCATAAAACTATTGCCAATATTTTTTCCAATATGTTTTTTTAATGCTCTTGGTGGCAGACGACGGCAAGCAGCACACCTGATGATAAGTGTTACTACCTGCCATGGACTTCTGGAATACCAGGGGTACAGCTAGGGCGCTGCCTACTAATAAAAATCCTAAACCTACCCAGAGAGATGGGCTTACGACTCTCTCACTCACCAAACGAAGCACAGCAGCATATTGTCACTGCTCAAGTGTTAATTTTCTGCGAGAATGTATTGCTACCCCAGACGGACCGGCCTGCGGCTGTAGACAGAAAACTGTCAATAGTATGATTCTAACACTACTAATCATTCTCCTACTCCTATCCCAATTACTTGGGGTCGATACAATAAGTACTCTTCTTCCAAAGCACATATTGTAAAAGTTATTGGCAATAGTTTTATGACCGGCCACCTGCCAGACGTCAACCCTCCTTGGAAATGTAATTGTTGACCAAACGATATGAGATGAAGTTAGCCCAGGCCGTTATAAGGCTCTTAGTCGTCTTTTACGACATCCACGAGTAAAGTAAGGGTTGGTAGTATTCGTAGCCGCTACCATACAGCTCCCACTACTGATATTTCTATATTCGAGTACATATTGCGTCGACCCCGATTTCTTGAAAGAGCTAGGGAATGATGAGGATGATGTGTCATCCTTTACTCCAGCCATAAGTAAGATCGATCACCGTATAGAAGAAGAACATTCTATTAACCTTCCCTGCTTGACCGTGGGAGCCATAAAAACCAGCTGACAAATTATCAGAAGAGTGGGCAGTCGCATTTTTCTACATAACTTAAAACAACAACTACAATCGCCAACTCTCCTTCAAGTGTAATAATTATGGCATAGTACCCCACCAGCTGATAAGCTAGGGATGATATATGGAGAACGGAAGTGGCCTGGTGTTCCTCCTGGTATTGGTAAAATTCATGACTGGCAATATCAATTACTATAAGGCACGCTACTTGCCACTTTTAGCAAAAATAAAAAATAAATGGCAAGTACAGTTTTAAGAGTCAAAAGTGGCTGAAGGTGATTATAATAAGAACAGTATAAAGTCCTATGTATAAAGATCCACAAGTATTTGATTAAGGCTTTATTTTTTTTTTTTTTAAGACTTTTTTTGATTGTCTATTTAACCGTGCCTACCTTATCGATATCGTATATATAGAAAGGCATACGTCCTAATTAACTAATCACAGATGGTATAGTGGTTAAAATATTGACCTACAGTGCCAATGTCATGGATTCAACAAATTATTTTTTTCAGTCCCCCGCAATACGAAGACTATAGTGGTATAGACTATAGTGGTATAGACTATAGTGGCATAGTACAGTAGTATACTAAGGTATAGTGCAGGTTATTTTCTTTATGTTCCGACGTGTCGATGCGGATGGTATCCGAAAAGGCAATCTGTTGGATCGGCCATGGACTTTAAAGAATGTGTGCCAGTGGGCAGCCCAACAGTGGGATGGGATGGGTTATAGGACCGCGCGCTATTGTCACTTTGCCTAGGAAGGATTAAGCGGTGCGTGAACCAAAGAATAGCGTGTTTATAAAAAAAAAATCTACTACTACTACTTTTTAGAAACTAAACTTCAACTTCTACTTTAACTTTTACTTTTAAGAAAACTTCTACTTTTTAGAAAACTTGTGTAGTTAAAATTTGGCTATCATCGCTTCTTAATTTATTTAGACGCGATAAGATTACGATTAGTAGCAACATTAAAACATTGTTATAGAAAAGACTTCAACGAGCTCAGTATCTTCGTACCTTTTTAATTAACAATAATTTTATTGGCCGTAAGTGACGAGTTAAGAATGCAATATATCAATACTCTACTATCTGACGGTAAACGTATAAAGTGACTAAGGGATCACTAAGAGAAGAATGTTTTTAAGCTATTGCATAGCTTTTATCGCGGGCTTTGAGCGTGGCGACCGATTAAAGAAATTCCGTTACGAAAATAAAACCTAAGATTGTATGGTTGAAAAGCAGCAAAAGTTAATTTTGCATTGACTATGCGCAGGCAACGTGACCGAGTGGACTAAAGCGCTGGCCGCTCGCCGTAGGCGTGGTGGGTTCGAATCTCACCACCGTCAAACTCTTTTTACAATTTATTTTTGCAATATTTATTTCTAATAATTTAATAATATTATAAATAAAACAGTTTAAAAACGTGTACTTTAAATGTTTTAATAAATTAGTAGTTTTAATAAATAGGTGTACCTTGAATTAATATCAAAGAAAAAAAAACTTGACGAATAAAACGAATTAATATAAAAAATACTGATAAATAAAAAATAAATAAATAATTATAATTGCATAAGTTGATAAAAATGCTATGCAATAGCTTTACCGCGGCAGTCCCCGAGTGCCACACGTATTTTTTTTTGGCGGCAGTCTATGGAGTGCTCGCACTCCGCTAAATCCGTCCGGGGCGACACTAGCAGTACTGGCCTAGGATAATTATAGCTTCTACTGCAATCGTCAATCCGCCTACCAAGTATCGTGGTTATGGTATTATCCCGCTGCAGGCTCTCAAGCCATTTTTTCGGATAATTTGGTTGGATAATTTGGTTGAAGTTTCTTCGAGAGTTTTGTTCTGCCAACTGTTATTATTAATTTTTCATTTCAAAAGTATAATTGGTGAATTTAATTTAGATAAGATAAAAATTTACATCCTCGAACGATTCAAAGTAATTATCAAGTTTTTCTCTAGGATATCTTTACTATTTATATTCTTCTATTAGACGATCAAATTAAAGGCGTTACATTATTTTTATTTTTCTATCTTGGATTATGAACAGCAAATGAACTTAGATACCCTAAAGTATTAATAATCCTAAAATCTCTACACTTGCCATGCGAATTAGCAATCACGGTTAATATAATAAATTAACCAGGATAGAACTGCTGCATACCCGCTTGATCTCCAAGCCTCCTTAGCCGATTTTTGTGACTATCATGGAAAGGAAGGTAATGTATACCACATTCATTTAATTCTAACATGTCCTGTTACAGATCAAATCTTCTCCTATTCTTAAGTCGATTAATGCCCAAAAATTTAAGGTATATAGGTCAAAGGAGTTTAATATAATGGTAATAGGATCGACATCTTAATCCAAGCACATACACCCACTCAACTAATCCAATACTAGCACAGTTCAACGATGCAACGCTCGCGAATGTAAGCAAAATGTCAAGGTGACCTTTGCGAGATCAAGTGAAACACGAATACGTGGCGCGCCCTTCATACTTGAACTTGTACCGTGAATATGTGTGGTGTAAGTTACAAGCGATAATGTTTCAAATAAAGTTGTTGACCTCATTGGAAATAGACATGGAAGGATGTGAAATGGATTAGTTGTAGGTCCACTGGTCCATACTAATGATAGTTTTTTATATGCAGTCACAAAAAGGTTAACTCGTCTGGGGTAATATTTTTAATGAAAATCAGCGTAGTAGTAGCAATTCGATTCTTTGTTAATTGAGTGATAGAGACCCAAACCTTTACGGTAGATAGCGATCTGCTTGTATTTCTGGAATTGCGGCAGTTACTGAGTGGTACTTATCACCAGTTCTTCAGGCTTATCTGCCAAAAAGACAATAAATACACAGTTTATGAATTAAAATAAATATGACTTTTGAGTTGTTATTATTTATTATTTTTTTAATTTATGTGATGACAATCTAGAAGCACAATGTATCATAAATCTTTACTTTCTTATAGGAGTTTTAAGATCAGTGACGTTCTACGATAATAGGATTCAGTACTCTCCTAGAAGACTTAATGGCACTCAAAAACATTATCGGCCCTTGCTGTAATACATTACTGTTATTCATCTAAGAGAAACCCAAGCTCAACATTAGAAGTAATAGGATCTGAGACGAAAAAAGGAATGATATTCAATTACAAAGAAGAATTTTATGACGAAGTAAGAATACAATTCTCCATTCCCTATCATGTCTGTGGATAACGTAAAAGATAACTAAGGGATAAGATATAGATGTTGATAAAGAAAAAACAAGAAAACCTCGAAATAATACTCGATATAATAGAGGTAGGGTTGTCTACAGTCGCGGGCTGGTCCGTGCGAGATAATACCACACTCTTGCACAAAATCGATGTTTAAGCAGTGGCAATGTACTGTTGTGCTTCATTTGGTGAGCGAGAGAGCGGCAACCCAATTGTCTGGGTGGGTTTGAGGTTTCAATTGTTGATCATAGACCTAGCTGTACCTCTGGTACTGCAAACATCCATTGGCGGCAATAGCGTTTACCATCAGATGTACCACTTGCTCGTTTACCACAATAAGGCATAAAAAATATCAACCCATCTAACCTGTGTGATTATATTAGGTCAATTTTTCTGCTATTGCTCATGAGACATATGAACCGAAATAATTAATAGCACTTATAAGATCAAACTATGTGGTAGCGGCTACGAATACTACCAACCCTTACTTTGCTCGTGGATGTCGTATGTTGTAAAAGACGACTAAGAGCCTTATAACGACCTTTTTTTTTTGCATTGGACTATGGACGTTGTCGCACCTCGCCAAATCGGTCCGGGGATGGAAGAGGCGGCGCGCAACCCCATAGACCCACCCTGCAAACACCTCTCTTCACCGTGCGAGCGGGCCACCGGTACCCGATCTTTGTCATCGGTGGCCCGCCCGGTGCCTTATAACGACCTGGGCCAGCTCCATTTGTTGCCGTTAGGTCAACACACACATTCCGAAGGAGGGTTGACGTCTAGCAGGCGGCTGGTCATAAAATGATTGCCTATAACTTTTACAATATATACTATGAAGGAAGATTGCATATTGTATCGAACCCAAGTAATTGGGATAAAAGTAGGAGAATGATGATAGTAAGTCCTATACTGAGAAGATAGACTGAGTTATATTCCCATATTTTCAAATTCAATTTTCTTTTAAATCGCTCCGCTTGTGATATGAACCGTTTAACCTTACTTGAGGTCTTTGATTTTGGACTGTAATTATTAATTATTGTGATGTGAATGACCGAAGCGTACGTATAATTGAATCTCAAAAAATTCTCTGAATTGGATTAAACTTATATTCCCTTCATCTATCAGCTTATTAACATCTACTATTAGAGACATAGAGATGCCCTCCAAGGGGAGATTATACTCACCCATGCCGATGAATATGTATAGGTGATCAACTTAAGCGGCGATTGGGATGCAATATGATAAGCTATTGGGCTCATCACCACCTCTCCATCCAGGACGGGACTAGCGATTTGGTCCAGACCATAACCTGTCAAAAAAGGAGAAAATAATACCATATAAATTATAGTTGGTGTTATAAATCTCTGAAAATTACTACTCCTTATTCTCATAATCAGCCTCAGCATATTTTTGAACAGATTTCAAAAAGGAGGGTCAATTTGATTGTACTTTTTAGACGAATTGATAAGGAAATTTAAATTAAATTTGGCCTTTTTGGGCAGTGAAATTGAACTTGCTGTTTAATTGTCTTTTATGATCACCAAAGTCAAAAACATAGTGGTGAGATATTGAAATTTTATTCCGTCATGAAAGAAAGAAAGAAATATTTTAAGATTATGATTTTGTTTTGTCAGCACACGTACAAATAAACAAAATAAAAACATATTTGCATACAATCTAGTAATAAAGTTCTTTACGTGAACTTCAAAGTCCGCATGCACTTTAACCTTGACCGGGCGACCTTAAACGCTTCCGCTTGGAAGCTGCGCGTGCGCTGTATATTGTGACGATGGAGAGGGGGGAGGGGAGTGGGGTGTGACGTGCCGCGATGTGAAAGTGTGCCGCTGACACGGTTAGCGCTGCGCCGTATCCGCCACACTTGGCCTATCATAGTTGCTTCTACTTACACGGCGGCCAAGCAGATGATGTGCAAAATATTTGTGGCAAAGGAAATGTCCAATTTCAAAAGGTTTTCGTCATTATTTTATAATTAATGATTAATTTATTTAAAAAAGATTGTTAACTTATAATTGTTAATATACCTACCGTGCCAAGTGTCGTGAGTTTGATTCCCAGGCAGGCTTATACATTTTATGATCCACAAATAGTCATCATGATGATGATGATGATGATAGATATCATCATGATGATGATGATGATGATGATATCTGACAGGACATAGATCGATATATGAATAGATTAAACCCTCACCATTCAAAAGATTTGTAAGAAAAAATTAAACGAAGACACCATTTTTATTCCATCAAAAATAGATATAATAAAATGAAAAAAGAAATAAAACACAGCTTTAACATGGTAAACAATAATAAAATATTCTACCTGTGTGTCTTGCGGTTGAAAGTACCTCAACATAAAAGACAAAGTAAATAGTAAGACTACACAGGTGACGTAGTGGTTTAGATAACGACCTTCCGTGCCAGTGCCATGAGTTCGAATCCTACGCAGGACAATCTATTGTTCTGAGTCTGGGTGTAATTATTCTGCGTTAATCATATGTTTATAAAGTCCCCAGCAATACAAAGATTATATTACCATTTGTTCCTTAGCGCATGATGGTGTTTAAAAAAAAATATCCAAGTTGTAGTGTATATCGTCGGTTTTCAATTTGTCAATATTTATTTATCTATATTTATCTCCTTCTTTTCCGTATAATAATGGAGATAGAACACAAGTCTCCCTCCCATTTTGCCCATTGGTGCCGTGAAAGACGACTAAAGAAAATAATATACAGATAGTATTGATACAATAGAAGGAAAATGCGTCGTAAAACCCTGTGTCAAAAAATTTGACCATGCGTGGTATAGTAGGTCAATTTCCTTTCCATAGTGGAGGAGGTCCGAGTCCAACAATTGGGCGTATCTAAGATAATGAGATGAATTTTTATCTTTATTTTTCATATTTTTGATAACGTTATTGTTATTCATTTTGAAAAAATAAAGATATCATTACCTGGTTTTTATATTTGTGCATTTTATATTTCTATGTGCTGTCACGATTTTATACAGCTTCAGTATTTACGGATGGAGAGGAGCATGGGATATCTTAACGTAAGTTATCCTCTATAGTCACACATTTAACCTGCATTTTCTTGCCATTTTTGGCAGACGAACAAGTAGCAGTTAAAAAGTAATTGCCGATGGTGATATTTATCAAACCTAAATAGAGCCACAGTAGCTACCTAACGTGACAGTGCAAGATAGAATTTAGTTCTCCGTCTCCTTCGTTTAATATTGACCTTTACCTCTCTAATCATGAGGGAGCTTCTTTTTTTGCGGCACGCAAACTGCACGCAGCCCGCCCAATCTGACGGAGGTGACGGAAGGGCGGCGTGCGGCCTCGTAACTTACCGTATACCCTCTCTTCACCGGACTGGGTATTGGATATTGGACTGGATCTGATGATAGGGTATTGGACTGATCAATGTTACCAATTCCTTGACTTTGGTAGCCACCCTGGCAAGAGATATAGGAGCTTCTGTAATAGAAATTCCACTGTGCGTGCAGAAGATTTTGCAGTAGCTCCTGTTCCTACTAATACAATACATATCTACTACTAGTACAATACATATGTATCTACTACTAGTACAATACATATCTATACAATAAGCTGTGAAGAAGATAGAATATCTTCTACTTCTTATTTCATCTATTTATCAATTAGCCTATCAATGTTCTTTGCTTTTACAAACACAGAGAATTAGATTTTTATATGATTCAACATCATCTCAGCTCGTATATGTTCCAGTATTGGGCTCGAGTCTCCTCCACACTAGGAGGGAAACTGTCTACTCTAGTCGGACGTGTTGGTATAGGGTTTTGTTTCGAGCATTCCTTTTTTGTATAGATGTTATATGCGTTTTATATCTCTTAGTCGGCGTTTACGATGACCTACGGTTAAAATAGGAGGTGGTGAATTATATTCTTACTCCGTCACCACACGGACAACGGTTTATGATTAATTAAACTATAATCGCCATACTTAATAAGTTAGTTAACAACCACAGTTGTTTTTTCTTTTATAATTTCCCAAGTAAATCGTAGCCATTCTTTTGATGATCCCTCACATAGGTTTTACTACTAACATTTTTTTTAGCGGAGAGCTATGGAGTGGTCATGCCCCGCTAATCTATCTGGGACGACAGAAGATTTACTACTACCATAGAACAAGTAAGAGATGGTAGATTGTAAACTCAAACCTCTTATTATTTCGAATAATTATTTCACACATTCATCAATTAATCATTACTATTATCTCAACTCATATACGTTTTACTGCTAGGTTCAAACCTCATTTACAATACGGCAATTGACTTACAAAAAATGGACCTAATTTCACGGGAAAAGAGGGGTGATGAATTATATTTTGACTGCATCACCACATCGACTCATCATTAAGTTTAAATTAATAAGCTTCATCACATCCGATTACTATCTTTGTATATTAGTCACTTCAACGACAATTAAGCCAGCGTCCTCCTTACGGTCTGCTCAATTTCGATGATACATCCTTTTCTATGTAAAATTTAATGGCGTAGTCGAAGTAAAATTAATATGCCATCAAACCAAACACCTTCGTCATTTATTATAATGACTTGTACCGCTTATTCAAAATATGAACTATGCTGTTATTTTTGTTTATACATATTAAATCATCATTCTCCTACTCTTATCCCAATTACTTGGGGTCGATACAATATGTACTCTTTTTTCATAGTACAAATTGTAAAAGTTATTGGCAATAGTTTTATGACCTGCCGCCTGCCAGGCATCTAACCTCCTTGGGAATATAATCGTTGACCAAACAGCATCAGCTGGAGTTGACCCAGGTCGTTATAAGGCTCTTAGTCGTCTTTTACGACATCCACGAGCAAAGTAGGGGTTGGTAGTATTCGTAACCGCTACCACACAGTTTATACATATTAAATATACTGATCTATTGACTTAAAGTAATTAGCATCTGTCTGCTGCTTCTTCTTCTTATAAACGGATGTATATATTCGGTTGAACTGGGATTGCCTCCACAGTTGTAGAGAAGTTAAACTAATATTTTTTAATAGTGCGGACAGTTCTCTGTCTACAGCAGCGGGCTGGTCCGTCCGGGGTTAAATACCTAACTTTAATCACAAGATACATTAGGCAGCTCATAATATTATCACCAACAACATATAAAATAATAACACGGAATGCAGTGAGGTTAGTTGTAACTCGATACAATCGATCGCTACTAATGCTCACAAATTAATGATTTGTAGGCACGTCTCACTTCACAAGTAAACTATCTAAGGATTGATATATTGGATATGATTATGAGTCTTGAGAGAAGGGTAGATAATTAATAAATTTTTAAGTAAGGCGTTTGGTAACAGTGCCATTTTATTATACGAAAAAGAAAAGAAAGGAGAGAGCGCTAGATAAAAATATATGTTGTCGTTGTTCTATGTTCTATAATATTTATTGATGTTAAAAATTAATATTATTACATACATATATACACATACATACATATCATCACGCCATATCCCTTGCAGGATAGGCAGAGAGAACAGAGTGGCAGAGAACTCTATCCTTGCATACTTCACTCGCTTTCTCAACATTCATAATTCTCTTCATACACGCTCGCCGGTTTCGGAGACTCTTGACTCTACCTTCCTTCAGTACGTGACCAATCTGGTCTAGTTAGGTTAATCTCGGTCTCCCCGGTACCTACATCCTTCCACTTTCGCATTGTATATCTTCTTAACCAGACGTTCGTTCGGCATTCTTTCCACATGTCCGAACAATCGGAGCATTCCCTTTCGCATCTTTACACCAATACTCTCTTTCATACCTACTCGCTCTCTTACGTCGTCGTTGCGAATGCGGTCGGTATTAATATTATTAGATGAAATATATAGATGCTTTTCTATTTTTATAATGAGGGATGTCGTGTACCTTAACTTTGCTACGGCCATGACTATACCACTTATCACGAATTAGGTTAGTTATAGGGTTAGGTAGTTAGGGTTCATAGACTGGTTAGAGTTACCCTATTAAATGGTTAAAATTAGTCTATTACACATTTTTTAAGTCGTCGTCCACGCTGTATTCTCAACCAACGAGTGTAAAAGATATTATTAGAATCAAAAGAACTAATAAGTTATCCTGTTTATTCATTAATTACATTATCTGTCTATCTAATATCCTTTCAATAAGCCATTATTATATATTTCTTTATATTTTGAATCTCGGAAACGACTGCAACGATTTCTATGAAAAAAAGTGTATTCAGCCAATGAAAAAAAAATATTTAGAATGTGATGGTAAATTTCGCCATTGTCATAAAAGAGTACAAATAGCTCAGTGAGAAAATTGAGCAGTCGCTTAAATAAGAGAGCTCCGACTCCGTCCGGGAATCCGGCCCAGCAGCACGGTTGAGCCGGATTCCCGGCATTCAATAGGTGCGGGTTCGAACCCCGCTTGTGACATAATTTTTCGTTTCGTAATCGGGTATTTATAAATAATTAAGCATATCAAATGCTAAAAATTTCAGTAATTTAATTATTTCCTTTTTTTATTATTTCATGAATTATTTTTTTATTTAAATAACTAGTTTAAAATCTCCTTTTATCGATATGATTTAAAAATATTCATATTTTATCAGTATATACTTTTAACGTAAATTTACCGACACGTCTCTTTAATATTTAAATATATACATATATATTTAAAAAAAATACAATTTATCAAAATATACTTGGCTAGACTTGGTCATTCCGATATTATTTACATAGACTGCAAATCATTTTAGCCACTATTTTACACTAAAATTATGGGAGGCAATAGGCATAAGGGGGGGGGACGTAGTAGGTGTACAAGTGGGGAGATGGGTAGAAGTAAAAGTGAATCGGAACAACAACAGTAACGGCGTTCACTCTCTGTGACATACTTACCATCAAATGGTAATTGCAACGGCAAATACCGCTCATAGATGCCTTACAAACAGAGTTAAACTATGGCCGGCACTGATTCGTAAACATTCAAGTTCAGTTATTTTTTTCATTCATTCATAAGCTCATATATTTTGCCGTGCCGACTTCATATTATCAACTCTTACATTGCTTTTGGGTGTCGTAAAAGATGACTAAAAGGTTTATAAGGTGCGAAGAAGTAATACAGGTCAACAATTACAATCCCAAGGAGGGTTGACGTCAGGTAAGTGGCCGATCATAAAATTATGGCCAAAAAGTTTCCTATAGAGATTAGTACACATTTCTTCCATTACAAGTAATTGGGTTATTCCAATTACTGGTATAATCACGGAGCAGTATTTGCTCCGTGGGTATAATATTAAGTATCATCATAATCTTGGTCTCATGACCAGAATTATGATGATTCATGATCTTATATCGCATCAAACACTTTAGGTGTAGTAACGGAGTAAGAATACAATTCATCACCCCCTCTCTTACCCGTGGATGATTGTAAAAGATGACAAAGGGATAACATATGCATATAACATCTATGCAAGAAAAGGAAAACTACTACTACGAAATAAAACCCTGTTCGAACACGTCTAAACAGCGTGGTATAGTAGGTCAATTTCCCTACTATTGTGGAGTAAGCTCGAATCCAACAGAAAGACATGACAAGATGATAACGAATTTTAAATTGCCTACGTTCGTGCTAAACTCCATGATTGTTTAAAAATGTGCGGCAAATACACTTAAATACACAGTATCTTAAGTCGCATAAGCTCTTCTTCTCACAAAATTTTCATTCAAGGTACCCTATGTAATATATCCTATGCTAGTATCATCATTCTCCTACTCTTATCCCTATTACTTGGGGTCAATACAATTTGTACTCTTCTTTCATAGTACATATTGTAAAAGTTATTGGCAATAGTTTTATGACCGGCTGCTTGCCAGACGTCAACCCCCCTTGGGAATGTAATTGTTGACCAAACGGCATCAGATAGAGTTGCCCAGGTCATTATAAAGCTCTTAGTTGTCTTTTACGACACCCACGAGCAAAGTAAGGGTTGGTAGTATTCGTGGTCGCTACCACACAGCTTATATCCTATGCTAGTAATGTTTTTACAATTTTTCTATAATGCACCAGGTGTTTGCAGAATATCAGCGCTATTTTATGAGGACATAATAACAAAAGCTTTATTTATTTCTCGTTAATATTATTATTATTTTTTAATTATGTTTATGTTTTATTAGCTTTTAACTAGAGCAAAACAAATGTTTTTTCTTTCTTTCTTCTTTCTAATAATAGACCACCACACCAGACGATGACTCGAATCTCAATATGAAATAAAAAATACCAAAACAACGTCATCTGCCCTCAATATCATCGAATAATAATAGTGACCGTTTATTTCAATAACAATGGACGGCGCGGCTTCATTTTAAATCACAGCCGTCCTCGTCATCTCATCATGAGACCAAAATCATCACCTACGTAACACGATGTTTTAGTAAACAACGGTATTCAGAACGGGACATCGCTTTATTTAGCGATAATGTACTTCTGACCATAATTTTTGTCTTCGTCAGTATCACCAGAACCGTGTAGCACTTAATGCAGATATGGCATAGTTGTCTAAATAACGACCACCCGTACCGAATTTTTATGTTCGGTTCCTACGCAATAAATTAACGCGGCCTTAAAATATAGTTATGTTGATATATACGTTCCACAGCTGGGCTCAATCAAGTCTCTGCCACTATAGAAGAGAAATCGACCTATTATACCACGCTGGTCATATGGCTGGGTGGGTATAGGATTTTATTTCGTATCTTTTGAATAAATATTATATTCATATTTAATCCCTTAGTCGTCTCTTATTTGTGGTAGGAATGCTGTATATAGTACTCTGTCTACAGCCGCGGGCCGGTCCGTCCGGGGTAGTACCACACTCTCGAAGAAGATCGACGTCTGAGTAATGGCAATGTGCTATTGTGCTTCGTTCGGTGAGCGAGAGAGCCGGCAGCTCAACTGGGTCGGTTTGGAGATTGTTATGGTAGGCAGTGGCCTAGCTATAGCCTTGGTTATAGCAAAGGTCCATGGGTGGCAGTAACATTTACCATCAGGTGTGCTGCTTGCTTGTTTGCCATCATAGAAATAAAAAGAAATAAAAATCTTAGGAGACCCAACAAGAGATTCTTCTCTGTGGTAAGTTGTATTCTTACTCTTTAATTTAAAAGGTGACACTCTACACTAAGAAACTAATTCTTGTATTGCGAGAGACTTTCAACTCAGAACTGACAACATTTAATACGGTAAGTTGGTATTTTAACAACTATGCCATTTGTGCAGTCTTCAATAGTTGTTATATACTTTAATTATTTATTTTTAAGAGAATATCACCATATGGTGCCGTTTTATTCTTATCTCATCATCATCACATTCTATAGAATAGAGTGGAAGTCGTAAAAATGAAATTACTAGGAGAGTGGCACTCTATTTTCTCAACTTGATAGTCCCATGGAATCATGATCTGATATTGCATCTTACAGGATCTGATTTGAGATACCAGTTTTCAGTAAGCAAACTTGAGTAATTAGCGATCCATAGTCATACCAAACTATTGCCGTTGGACAGTTGTAATTTTTTTAAACATTTTTATACATTAAAGTTTATTGCGGAGTTTCGGAGTACATTTAGATCATCTCAGCTCATACACGTCCCACTATTGGGCTTGAACCTCCTCCATAATGGAAGGGCAATCGACCTTCTATACCACGCTGGTCAGACGTGTTGGTATAGGGTTTTATTTTGAGTTTTGCTTCTCTTGCATAGATGTTATATGTGTTTTATATCCCTTAGTCGTACGATCACCCACGGGTAAGATAGGGGGTGGTGAATTGTATTCTTACTCCGTTACCACACGGACAAGAGTACATTTAGATATAAATTACATACTGGTAAATACGAATATTTTTATATTTTATCTATATATTAAGTATATGGATGGATTATTTAAATAATAAAAAAATATTGAAAATTTAAAGAGGACAAAATAGAAAACTGTGAATCTAACTGAAGCTATCTAGATTTAGCGACTACTCGATGCCCCAACTAAGCTATTTTTAATTATTGATAACAATGACTAAATTTGCCTTCATCTACTTATATTTATATGGAACTATAAATTAAACTTAAATCTATTTATTGTCATTGAAACCTCCTTCATACTTATATTTCATAGAAATCATTGAAGCCGTTCCCATCCAGTGGGACATATATGAGCTGAGATTCTGAATATTTAGAAACATACAAGAATAACTTGTCCAAAGAGAGATTACAAACAAATTTGTGAAGCCTTGTCGTCATCATCATCTCAGTCACTTCTTAACTATCAATGCCATGCCTCACGCAGTTCATCCATCCCTTCATTGGTCTTCCTTTAGCCCAAAACCTCTAACATTCATACTTAAGTCTTTCCTCACAACAAATTTGCGACGCCTCGTGTTACATTTATATTCATAATTTTTTAATTAAATATTATATTGCTTTCCGTGTAGTGACGGAGTAAGAATACAATTCACCACTCCCTATCTTACCCGTGGGTGATCGTAAGAGACGACTAAGGGATATTAACCGCATATAACATCTAGGTACGAGAAGGAAAACTCGAAACAAAACCCTATCCCAAAACGTCTGACCAGCGTGATATAGTAGGTCAATTTCCCTCCCATTATAGAGGAGGCTCGAGCCCAACAGTGGGACATATATGAGCTGAGATGATGATGATGATGATGATTATATTGCAATAATAGCTATGTGGTAGCGGCTACGAATACTACCAACACTTACTTTGCTCGTGGATGTCGTAAAAGACGACTGAGAGCCTTATAACGACCTGTTTTTTTTTTTTTTTTTTGTTTACGCTGTGGAAATGCTTTTACGCACTATCCCCCGCCAGTGACAGACAGGGGGGGTGTGTGGGACTCGCCGGCCATAGATAAGCCTTATAACGACTTTTTTTTTTTTTTTTTTTTTTTTTTGTCACTGTGGAAACGCATTTACGCGCTATCCCCCGTCGGTGATAGACAGGGGGGAGTGTGGGACTCACCGGCTAGCTGAAACCCGACCGGAATACCCACTAAAACCACAGCGGCCCCTTCCGCGCTTTTACGGGGCGCCGGAGAGATCGTCTACTGACATTCGATCCCCGGCATCCCAACGCTTGGCCTTCTGGCCACGTCCTGCTATCCCTCAAGGCGGTGGGAGGAGGAGGTGCGCATAACGGCACCTCCTCCTCCCTGGTCGCCGGCGGCGAAGCGAGTCAGCGGCCGCAAGCGCTTCGCGTTCCCGCTCCGCGGCCTCTTTTCTTTTCATGATGGCCTCACAAAAGGAGGCCATCGACGACCAGCACCTGTCGCTGTCAAGCATCTTCGAGATGATGGGCGACAACGACAGGTCCCTCCCAACGACCGCTGACAGGACGTGGCGCTGGGGCCCCCAGGCGGGGCATATCTCCAAAGTGTGGCGCGCATCGTCTACTGGCGCGCCACACTCGTGACATCCTGGGGTCCCTTCTCTTCCAATTTTGTGCAGGTACTTACCGAACACCCCGTGTCCGGTAAGCACCTGCACCATCCTAAAACTTAGGCTGCCGTGCCTTCTATTAATCCAGCGGTGGAGATGCGGCGCAACCGCCTCCACAGTCCCCCGCCCTGCTACGGGAGACTCCAGTTCCTCTCTCCACCGCCAGATGACATCCCTTCGGGCCACTTCCAAGGCTCTGCCCAGTCCCCTTACGGAGACTTGCTCGCCGTCGGCCCACGCCGCAACACGCAGCCGGTAGACCTCCGCCAGGGCCTTAGCCACAAATGGCCAAGGCGGGTCGCCCGCCAGCAATGTTGCCGCGGTCCACGAAACCGTACGGTAGCCCCTGATAGCCCCCACCGCCATGGCCCTCTGCGGACGTCGCAGAAGGGCCCTGTTGCGGGCGGTGAGCGAGTCCGCCCATATAGGGGCACCATACAGTGCCATGGACCGTACGACTCCGGCGTATAATCGCCGGCAAGACGACCCGGGATTGCCAGTGTTTGGCAAAAGTCTACCTAGCGCCGCGGCCGTCTTGATGAGCCTAGGAACGAGTTGGGCAAAGTGTGGCTCGAAGTTCCACCTGGAATCAAGGTGTAGACCCAGATATTTCATCTGGGCCCGCACTGGCACGGCAGCCCCAGACACGCTGATGTATGCTCCTCGGGGGGGACCTCGACCTGGGCCATGGAATAAGAGGGCCTCGGTTTTCTCCACCGAGACCTTCAGACCCAGCATACCTATCCGGCCCACGACGAGTGCAACCCCCTCCCTTGCCAATCGGGCAGCCCCCAGATAGTCGGGCCTCCTCATGGTGACGAGGGTATCATCCGCATAGCAGATGACCCCCATCCCGAACAGAAGCCGACCCCGTAGGAGCCAGTCGAATCCGACGTTCCACAGGATCGGGCCGAGGACCGATCCTTGTGGGACGCCGCACTCCACCCGATGACGATTAATGCGCCCGTCGCCCCCCTCCCAGAGCACGTACCTTCCCTCGAGGTACGCTTCCAACAGCCTCCGAAGATACGGAGGCACTCCATGATACCGGAGCGCCTCCTTCAGTGTCTCATGCGGGAGGCTGTTGAAGGCGTTCTTTATGTCCAGCGAAACTGCCAGGAGGAATTCCTTGTTGACCACCGCATCGGTAGCCAAGGACTTCAGAGCGGCCAGCGCGTCTATGGTTGACCGACCGCCCCTGAACCCGTATTGACTCTCTGACAGTCCCGGCCCGACTTCCTCGAGGTGCTGGACGAGACGGCCCTTGAGTACCTTCTCGAACAATTTGGCCGTCTCGTCCAACAGCACCAGCGGTCTGTATGCGGAAGGAGAGTCGACTGGGCGACCCTCCTTCCGCAGCAAGCACAATCTGCCGCATCTCCATTGCTCCGGGAACTGTCCGGATCTCAAGCACGCGTTGAACAGTTCCCGAAGTTCACTCTTGAGGTATTCTGCGGCGATACCGAGTATAAGTCCCGGGACGCCGTCCAGACCAGGCGATTTTCTCTTCCCGGGGAGTAGGGAGAGGGCCACTTCCATTTCTCCGTCAGTGATAAGTGGGATTGAAGTCTCCACCTCTACCACCGACCAAGAAGTCATTTGGGGGGGAACGTGTCCCACAGAACTCGGGAACAGTTCCCCCACTAGCCCCGACAGGAAACCCGGATCCATCGTTTCTATGATTGGGACGCCACAGGCCCGGAGTTTGTTCCGCGCCCGTTGGTATGGGCGCCCCCACGGATCCCCGTCGAGACCCGTAAGGAGTTCCTCACGGGCCCTCTCCTTTGCCTGGCTGATGGCCAGCTGTAAAGTTTTCTTCCTTCTTGTATAGTCTGTCCGCAGCTGACCCTCAAGGACATCGTCGCGGTTAGTCCGCTGGCGGCATCTAACGTAAGCACGCCGCGCCCGATTGGCAGCCACCCGGAGAATAGCGATCTCGGGCGACCACCAGTACACCTGACGACGCGGCGGCCTTCGCTGAGCCCTCGGCATCGCCGCATCACAAACTGCCTCAAGATTACTTCTCATTTGGCCTGCGAGCCCCTCCACATCTGTGAGTAGCTGTCCTGTTCTACCCCAGCGCTGAATTATGGCAGCCTCCCGGGCCAATTCCAGGTCGAGTTGACCAATGGCCCATTTTGGGAATCCACCCCTTCTGCTGCGCCGGGGCTCTGGTGGTCCCCGAGGGGCAGAGATCTCGAACCGCACGTAGCGGTGATCCGAGAGAGTCTCCACCCCTTCCTCCACTCTCCAGTCATTCACCTCGCGAGCGAGAACGGGGCTGGCGAATGATAGGTCCACCACGGATCCACCCTGATGTCGCACGCAAGTGTGGACCGTCCCTCTATTAAGGAGGGACAGACCCGAGGACAGAGACCACCGCTCAACAGCCGCGCCTTTAATGTTTGTGGCAGGGTTCCCCCATATGCGAGACTTCGCGTTAAAGTCGCCGAGGACCACAATTTTCCTCGGCGACTGGCGACGAACAGCGGCACTAACGGAGTCTAAAAATAGCTCAAACTCCGCTAGACTTCGATTAGGTGAGAAATAAACCCCAATAATTGTGAGGTCCCGCCACCCCACCACAACATAACCGTTGCCCCTCTCTAGTGGAGAGAGGGAAGGGCCGACACATCCTCTGGATAGGACAGTTACATCTTCCTTAAGATCCCCCACCCAGTTGGCTGAGTGGGGAATAAAGTATGTCTCGCAGGCCACAGCTAGGTCCGTATCCCACTCCGCCATGGACTGCAACAGGAGGTCCTGTGCCCCGGTGGAGTGGTTTAAATTCGCCTGGAGGAAACGTACTCTGTCTCCCATTAGGTAGACATTTCGACTCCTCCTTGGGCTCTGCAGCTACTTGCTACTGTAACGGCCCGAGGGCCTTGGGCCAGCCGACCTCTGGTGGAGGGAGGCTTACAGAGCTTGCCTCCCATCACGTGTTCCGAGGGGCGGCCCGTATCATTACAAACTGCACATCGGGGCACCTTGTCACAAGCTGCTGATCGGTGTCCAGTTTCTCCACATCTGAAGCACAAGCCAGAACGATCCACCCCGGAGTGGCATAATAGACCGGTGTGCCCAAGGCACTGGCACTTGTAGCAGCGAAGGGGTAACTGCTCCAAAACTAGAACTGCAGCTGAGCTCCAGCCCACCAGCAGTCGCCCACTGTCGGCAAGAACCTTGGCTGCGGTCACCGGGCATCGTACTTTGACCATGCCCATACCCTGGGGACCAACTTGGATTTCGCTAACCTTGACCTCTTCCTTTGCACAACCACTGGCGCGAACCACTGCGGCGGTGACCTTCTCCTGTGTTACTGAATCATCCAACCCCGTCACTCGGATGTCAGCTTTTTTAACAGGGCGAACAACATCAGCCACGCCCTCAAGTGCTTTGCGGAGCTCCCCTGCCAGACGATCCGCCTGCTCCGACGATTGCGTTTTGGGCAACTGAAGTACCCGCGCACCAGTGACGGCACGGCGTACCCTAAGCCCCTCCCCAATTCCTATGGCTTCCAGATTCACTGCGGCCTCTGCCCGCAACATGGCGTCGGCGTATGTCACTCCCCTTTTTTCGGCTTCTGGCTGTAATGTTATAATAACAGCAGCCGTACGGGGAACAGTAAGCTCCTTCTTCTTTTCTTTTGTCGCGGTAGGCAGTGGTTCAGCTGCCACGGCAACGATGGGTGCAGTAGCTGTCGGGGAGGATTTACTCTTCTTCTTGCCTTTTCTCACAACGGTCGCCCAAGTAGTATCTATTGGAGCTGGTCCAGCCAGCTCTTGCGAGGGAACGTGGGTAGTACACCTCGAGGTACTAGGTACCTTGGAAGCCTCAACAGTAGGCATAAGGGAGGCGGTAGTTGGTACCGCCACCTTTTTTCTGTCCGCTGCCAGGGGCGGACGGGTCACCTTTGCAGGTAACAGGCGGTCTTCTATACCCGCGAATCGGGCGTCCAACATTGCTCCCACAGAACGTGTGATGCAGGATTTTAGGTCCTCCATTGCATCTGCACCTATAGCGGATGTCGAAGCGGAGGTTCTCATCTCCTGAAACTCGCGGCGGTGTGCCTTGACTTCCAGGCGTAGGGTCTCATTCTCTTTCCGGAGGCGATTGACGTCTAGACGAAGCTTACGGACATCCTCCGATTCCTCCTTCAAGCACAGGACTTCTACAATCTCCTGCAGATCTGCCGCTGAGTCCTTCAGTTTTTTAACGTAACCACCTTGGAGGTGGCCCGACTTTCGGGCCACCTCTATGATGGCAGCAATACTGCGACCTCCACGAGCCCGTAGCTCTTCAGGGCCCATCGAAGTGGCGTCCTCCATAACAAAAGACTCTGACGCCGACGTGTCAGCCGATTCATTGGTTACAGCTGGGGCCACCTTTTTGAGTACTCGACTCTTAAGCTCCCGCTCAAACTCTACCTCCTTGGCCTCCGCGTCCTTCGCCTTAAGCTTCGCTCGAGCCCTAGCTAGCCCCGTACCATGGCCTCTAGTTACGGGTTTGCCGCGGCGGACCGTCCCGATTTTAGACCTTGGTTCTGCCTCAGGGTCCGAAGAAACCTCGGATGGCTTTTTAAAAAAAGTGTGCTCATGCGAGCGCTTACGACCAGACGTCTGGTCCGTGTCTCCCGTAAAATACCCGATACCGGACCCCACATCCGAGTCGGCCTCAGATTCGTCGTCACCCATCAATGAAGGATGTTATAAAACTATTTATAAACCTAATTATAAAACCTAATTACAAAACTATTTATAAAGAAAAAGTACCTACAATAACAAAAACGAACGACAAACAAGAACGAAATGCAACATTAATTGTATCTACCTACAACGAACAATAATAATTTATACCAGAGTATATATACAACACGAAATAACCTAGACAGTGCATAAATTAACCTCCCATATGCAATCCCCCAATAAAAACTTGACACAACAAACAAATAAAAACGACCCGCCAAGACAATTAAACGACAAGAGCGCCTAACGACCAATGCCGATATCGCCTCAAATGCATACGTCCGACCGGTACGAGTGCCTGTCGGCGTAAGACTATCGCCTTATAACGACCTGGGCCAACTTTATCTGATACCGTTTAGTCAACAATTACATTCCCTCTATTGACGTCTAGCAGGCGGCCGGTTATAAAACTATTGCCAATAAGTTTTACAATAAAATAAAATAAAATAAAATAATAAAAAAAATGATTAAAAAAATCAAAAACCCGACTGCGTAAAAAGTCACCAAAACTACGTACATAATAAAAAACTGAAAAGAAAAAAACAAGCACTTAGATGTCCGGTGGTCTAGAATTCTATAATATAAACTCATTTGCAAAAAAAACGGGCGGTTTTGATTTTCATTCATATTTAAAAAGATACAATACCAAAAAGGTTTCAATCGTTTGTACACGTTACTGGCCGGTTTTAAAAATGCTGTGGTATTTAAAAAAGTACGTTCTAAATTCAATTTTTCATTTGATGTTCATTTTTACAGAAAACCCCTTTTTATCCTACATTTTTGGCGCGAAGTTCCAGAAGTTAACATCGACTTTCATAACTTTTATTCAATTTTTATCGATTAATTTCATATCCTTGACTGTCAAAGCTTTATTTAATGCTGTTTGGCTGTATCAAAAATGGTAGATAAAGTGGTAAAAGCTACCAAAATTATCGCGCTGCTTGAAGAGGGTTGCAGCCAATGTTTCGTGGTTAGGAGGCTAAATGTTAGTCGCTCGACAGTCCAAAGGACCTGGCAGCGATATCAGGAGACTGGTTCCGTCGAGAGAAGGCCTGGTTCTGGAAGAAAACCATGTACCCAACCACGGGATGATCGTTTTCTTGTGAGTCGCGCATTGAGAAATCGCAAATCTTCGTATGTGGATCTTAAGAACAACCTCCAAGAAGTAAGAAATGTGCATATTAGTCTATGGACGGTCAGGAGGAGGCTTCTCGGTGCCAATATACGCAGTCACCGCCCGGCCCGCGGCCCCAAATTACTCCGTGAGCACAGAGTTCACAGGCTTAGGTTCGCTAGAAATTGTGAATCATGGACTCAAGACGATTGGAATAGGGTTTTGTTCTCTGATGAAGCCAGGATATCTCTGTTCGGTGAAGATCGACGTCGGCGAGTGCTAAGAAGACAAGGAGAACGCTTTGCAGAGGCATGTTTCGAAGAAATCACACCTTATGGTGGGGGCTCTGTTATGTTTTGGGCAGGAATAAATTCAATGGATCGTACAGAGTTAGTCTTCATTGAAAACGGCTCACTGACTGGGCATCGATACATAACGGAAGTTCTAATTTCTCATGCACAACCCGCATTGGCCGCTCTAGGTGAAGACTCGATTTTTATGGACGACAATGCTCGCGCCCACCGATCCCGCGATGTTAATGCGTATGTGCAAGAGGTCGGCATTCGTCGTTTGGATTGGCCAGCTCGAAGTCCCGACCTCAATCCCAAAAAATTAGATTTGCTGTCGAATAAAGGATTGAAAAATTAGATTTGCTGTCGAATAAAGGATCCCGACTGTTCAGTTGTCATGTTCTATTATTAAAATATATTTTATTTTCTGCAATAGTATTTATTCAATAATATATTATAGAATTCTAGACCACCGGACATCTAAGTGCTTGTTTTTTTCTTTTCAGTTTTTTATTATGTACGTAGTTTTGGTGACTTTTTACGCAGTCGGGTTTTTGATTTTTTTAATCATTTTTCTTATTTTATACTTTTTAGTTATAAATACCTAGGTAGCTATAGTTATCTTATTTATTAATAAGTAGGTAAGTACCTAACTATATATAGTTTTTCGACTGAAGTTGAGTACTAAATCGTTAGAAATTGGAGATGGGCGACCGCGTCAGACATTAGATACTTTAGGTAGGACTACCTATGGTATATTGGACAATAATACAATACCTACTAGATACTTCAGTATATGTCCACCCACATCCAGTTATATGAATTTTTCGTCTTTTCATTGTAAATTTCTATTGTCTAAAAAACCAATATGTGAGAAAGGTTGTTACGAAACTTTAAATCGATATAGATCCTAAACGGCCAGTCAAATCGAAAAATGTTGAGAGAAAACTAATAATGATTTTTAAATACCTATTCAACGATACCCCACTCGATATAGTTTGTTGACTTTATTTTTTTAAATTTTCACAAAATGGCGTCCAGTAGTCGCCATATTGAATTTTCATTAACGTCATGTCTTTAGTGACACTCGCCGGATTAAGAGGAATCGATTGACGTGCGAATCATAAAAATCGGCCCAGGCGTTTGGTATATATAGTGCTTCAAAGGAACATACAAACATACATACATACATACATACATACATACATAGACTGTTAAACACAATACCACTCCTTTGCATTCGGGTAAAAATAAAATAAGCCTTTATTACTGTTATAGTTTTGTTCACTTCTATGACAAAATATTAGCAAAGATAAGAAATCTACATTAACTAAACTCTATATAAACTAAATCATATTCTCGGCACTCGACTTATCTCCTCTCTTAACAGCTTGTCTCTCGACAAAGGCCTCCTCTAAGGATTTCCAATTATTTCTGTCCTTTGCCTTACGTAACCACTCCGGACCGGCTACTTTCTTCAAATCGTCTTCCCATCGTTTTGGTTGTGTTCCTCTACTTCTTGTGCAGTCTCTAGGGTACCATTCAGTGACTATTCTTGTCCACTTTTCTCTCTTTTCTCTTAACATATGTCCCGTCCAACGCCATTTCAATTTTTTGCTTGCTGATTGGACTTTTCTGAATTTAGTTTTTCCTTTGATCTTTTTAAGTTGAATTTTGTCCCTTCTTTTTACTCCCAATACGCTTCTCTCTATTCCGTTCTGACATATATTTATTTTATTTTGCTATTGTTCAGTTAAGGCCCAAGTTTGACATCCATAGGCATGGCAGTATGCAAGCATTAAAAACTTTCCGTTTCTCTAACATAGGCATTTCTTTATTTTTCATTATTTCACTCAACGACCAGAATTTCTTCCAAGTGTTTGCCATTCTTCTGTCAATTTCCTTCTGCATGTTCTCTGTCGGTGACACTAGTTGTCCTAAATAAATGTACTCACTTACGTATTCTAAGTGCTGGCTATTAATTGTAATAGCATCTTTATGTGGGGAGTTGCTCATTAATTTAGACTTTGCTAGATTCATTGTGAGACCTGCCTTTAAACTTTCATCTGATAATTGCTGTAGCATGTTTTCCAAGGTTTTCGGGCAATCAGAGAAAAGTATTAAGTCATCAGCGAATCTCAAATGGCTTAATTTCTCGCCGTTCACATTAAGTCCAAAGTTCTCCCAATCTAGTCTCCTAAAGATCGTCTCCAACACAGCTGAGAACATCTTTGGCGAAATAGGGTCACCTTGCCGGACGCCTCTTTCTATCGGGAACACTTCGCCTGTCCTTTCTAGCTTTATTTGAGCTGTGCTTTTACTGTAAATGCTCTTTAGTATGCGTATATATATTTTATGGATTCCTTGTTGTTCTAATGATTCCCATATATAGTGATGTTCCAAGGAATCAAACGCTTTGTTGAAATCTACGAATCCCAAATAATATATTTTATTATATTCTCTGAATTTCTGGAGTATCTGGCGTAGTCCGTGTATATGGTCAATGGTGGAAAAGTTGCTTCTAAATCTAGCCTGCTCCTTTGGTTGATTTTCATCCAAAATATTAGTTAGTCTAAACAGTAGTATTTTTGAAAAGATCTTATATATATTGGACATTAAACTTATTGGTCTATAATTGTTAATGTTTCCTTTATCTTCTTTTTTGTGTAGCAAAATTATTATTGATTTCGTCCAATCTTCTGGTATAATTTCAGTTTTTATTATTTCATTAAACAAATCGGTTAATTTAGGGACAATCACTGGCATGGATACTTTAAGAAGTTCATTGGTGATTTGATCGGGACCGGGAGCTTTCCCTAACTTCTGCGTAGTAATAGCTCTTTCAGTTTCTACTCTTAAAATAGGTGGTACAGGTTCAATATCTTGCGTGTCCTCTGTCGCAGTCATAGTAAATTCATTATTTTAGGTCTTATAAAGCTTCTTATAAAATTCCGTAGCGATGTTTAATATATCCAGCCTTTTTGTAATAGACCTTCCTTGCTTATTCTTTATATTTTGCATCCAATTTTTCTTCAGTTCTAATTATTTGAATGCTTTCTTTACTCCGCCTGTTTTATTAATATGGTATTGAAAAGTGTTTGCTCTTTTCTGCTTTCTGTCTTTTCTTATGTTTTTGTTGATATTTTTACTTATTTCTGAGATTTCCTTGCGTGTTTCTTTATTTTTAATGCCTCGTATAAGCAGCTTTCTTTCCTTGAGTAATTGAATTGTTTCGGTGGATAGTGTTGTTTTGTTATTTGTATACACTTTTCGGGCTTCCGTTTTAAGAGTGTTAACAAAATCGCAGTATGTTTCCTGAATAGGTTTGTGGTATTCCGTATCTTTTCTTCTCTCTAGAGTTTCTTTTAAGTTGTTAATTATCTCTGCGTTATTATTGGTGTTCAAATGTAGTACCGATTCAGTTTGCAGCCTTCGACTTTTCTTTGTACATGATCCTCGTAACGTAGCACGAATCATTTCATGGTCCGAGTTGAAATTTAAATTGTGTAAAATTGACAGATCTTTAAAAAGTTTTGATTTATTGGTCATAATATAGTCAATTTCATTTTTAAATAATCCATTTGGGAGGTCCACGTCCATTTCCTATTTATTTTCTTCTTGTAGAAACTATTCAGGATACTTAATTTGTTTTCTAGACCGAAGTTAACCAGTCTTTCTCCGTTTTTGCTCCTGTTACCATTACCGTGACTTCCTACAGTGTACTCTTCACCCCTTTGGCAATTACCAATCTGTCCATTGAAATAACCCATTATTATTATGTTACTGTGGGCAGTATCTATAGTTCTTTGTAGTTTTTGATAAAATTCTTCAATTTTGTGTTTATCTCCTTTTTGGTCTGCTTCAGTTGGTGAGTATGCCTGGATGATTGACCATAATTCGTCTTTGCTATTTTTTAGGGGAAGTTTGATGTTGAGGACAGCGATTCTTTCAGATATACCTTTCAGTTCCTCAACTTGGTCAGTATATTTCTTTTTTATCAAAAAGCCGACACCATATAGCCCCGGTGTTTCCCCTATGTAATGAAGAATATATTTCCCGTGGTCTTCTATGCCTTCTCCTAAGCGTCTCATTTCGCTTATTCCTATAATATCCCAATTAATATCGGCGATCGCTGTTTCTAGTTCCAAGAGTTTCTCTGGGGTTCTTAGTGATCGTGTATTCAGCGTTGCTATGTGTATATCGCAGTTTTTACTTCTTTTTTGTTTATTTATCCTTAGAGGGTGTTGGTCGTTTTCCCCCACGATGACCAGTCGGCTTGGGGGAGGGTGTTGTTTTCTAGTTGTATGTAATTTTGTTTCGTTATTTAGTTGTTTTTTCCGATTGCCGAGAATTAATTGCTATTGTTGCTTGTTTGTCGGGATGTTAGTAACTTTTACAATATGTACTATGAAATAAGACTACATATTGTATCAACCTCAAGCAATTGGGATAAGAGTAGGAGAATGATGATTGCAATAATGTAGCTTCCCACAAGTGAAAGAACTTTTAACTTTTTAAGTTTATCTATTGCAAATAATTTTACAATAACAATTTGCGTATTTATAATATTAACGTAAATGATATACGCACGTTTCTATCGCCACGTGCTCAAGAGTCTAGATTTAAACTGGCAACGTCTAGGCATCCTAATACACTAAGGTTTTACTAATGTAACAGCTGTTTCATTTGTATGTACTGTGTGTCTGAAAGCCTTTGTCGGTACGACGCGATGTTGCTGTGAATTTTCTACGTATATCCGGTTGCAATAAAGTACAGATTTTTTTTTGATATTAAACTATTATTATAAATTATGTTGCGTTTGAATAATGACTACGAAAGAAGTGTTCTTTCGAGACCTATGCTCATTGACTTATTACATTAACATGGTCCGACGGTTTGATATAGGTTTTTATTTTCAGTTTTCCTTGTCGCAAGGTACTATTTGCACGTGTGTAGGTAATGTAATTATTACATATGTAATTTTTCTGTAAACTTCTCCGGCTGGATTGGTTTTGATGTAATCTTTCGTGTACGTTCAAATGTAAATTACTGTAATTTAGCTTTTAACATGTTTGAATATTTATAAAAACTTGATTACGAGCGAAAAATAATTGGCATACATGGGATTCGAACCCACACCTATTAGAAATCTACCCGACCATCCGGCCATCTACCCTACAGTTTTCGGGTAGATGGCACACGTCTCCTTTAAAGACAAAAATATAATACGAGGCGAAGATTGAATGTCATATAACAGATCACGTTGGTGTAAGTGGTAGCACGATTGGAACGGATTTCCAATAGGTGTGGATTCTAACCCCATGTGTGACATTCATTTTTCGCTCGTAAACAAATTTTATAAATGTTCAAATGTATTCAAGAATCATTGAAATTTACAATTGGACTGGATTGGATTTTAGATAGCGCTGTGATTAATTTAAATGAATGTTATTTTTGTTTATACAGAACAGGGTTCGTTGAATCAGTTAGTTATACTACATAAATATTCTATCCTTCACATAAAAATATTTAAAGTAAAAGTTTTATGTTACTTATATATGCTACCCACATATATGGCATACATACGGTAAATATAACCCTCGTTGTTGCCATGTTGAACAAACTGCCTTTACCTTTCATGCGAAATCAATAAAACAATGGCTCTTTACTTGACTATTAACATACACTAACTGTAACGATAGTGTAATGGTTGAGATATCGACCTGCCATAACATGTGTCGTGAATTCAATTGTTCAAATTTAAATTCATATCATTTTATCATTCTCCTACTCTTATCCTAATTACTCGGGATCGATACAATATGTACTCTCCACTCTTCTTTCATAGTACATATTGTAAAAGTTATTGGCAATAGTTTTATGACCGACCGCCTGCCAGACGTCAACCCTCCTTTTTTTTTTACCCGCAAGGTGGACCATGGATGTGGTCGCGCTCCGACAAATTGGTCCAGGGCGACAGAAGAGGCGACGCGCAACGCCATGGACCCACCCTGCAAGCATCTCTCTCTCACGTTAACCCTCCTTGGGAATGTAATTGTTGACCAAACGGCATCAGATGAAGTTGGTCCAGGTCGGTAAAGCTCTGCGTCGTCTTTTACGACATCCACGAGCAAAGTGAGGGTTGGTAGTATTATTAGTCACTACCACACTACCGTAACTCGTTAAATTCATATCATTTATTATCCATAAATCAGTATTAGCAATTTTTTATTTTTTACATTTTCATCTTAAATTAATCCAAATAAGTAGAAGAACCGGCAAAAAATTCAGTGGATTTGTCTATTTTCTTTTCTTTTTTTTTTTAATTAAATTATTTTACAAAATTTCTAGTAGTTAACTCGTGATCGGGTGCCCCCTGCGGGATCTGGTCCAGCCGTGGTTATTTTACATTCTATTTGAACTATTGGGTTCGCAGGGCATCACACTATTCTTATTACATATGTTGTACCATTTTTTGCATATAAAAATTTTAAAAGAAAAACAATAATAGACTAACCCGTTGAGTTTCTTGCCGGATCTTCTCAGTAGTGGTCTACTTCCGATCCGGTGGTAGTTAATTGAATTAATATAATATGTTAAAACTGACAATATGTAAGTGCCCTCGCAGGGCCTATGCATAATAAATGAGTTTGAATTTGAATTTGAAATAGTGGTAGAGCCGGGTCACACTGTTGACAGTTTTCTATCAGTCCGTCCGGGGTAGTACCACACTCTCGCAGAAAATCAACATCTGAGCAATGGCAATATGCCGCTGCTCTTCGTTCGTTGATCGAGAGAGCTAGAAGGTTAGCTTTTTTGGATGTTGACTGGTAGGTAACGGCCTAACTGTACCCCTGGTATTGTAAAGATTCATGAGCGTCAATAACACTTATCATCATATATCTTGCTTGCTCGTATGCCACCTTAAGCAATAAAAAATGCATATAACATGTTAATATGAATTATATCCAGTGTAATGCCCTTCGAACAATGCTATAATATAATCCTCATATATAATGTAAAACATTATAGTTGTACTGAAGGAAGGTGGAGTCAAGAGTCTCCGAAACCGGCGAGCGTGTATGAAGTGAATTATGAATGTTGAGGAAGCGAGTGAAGTATGCAGAGATAGAGTTGTCTGGCACTCTGTTCTCTCTGCCTACCCTGCAAGGGATATGGCGTGATGATATGTATATGTATTATGGTTGGATCAGATCCCACAAGCAGCAATACTTGCGAAGTCTGTGCAATGTGTAAACAATGTCGGGTAAATGGCACACGTCTCCTTTAAAGACTAAAATAGAATACGAGGCGAAGGTTGAATGTCACACAACAGTTCACGTTGGTGTAAGTAGTAGGACGATTGGAACATATTTCCAATAGGTGTGGGTTCGAATCCTATATGTGACAATCATTTTTCGCTCGTAATCAAGTTTTTATGCCAGGATTATTTCCTTCCTAGTACGGGATGGTGTCAGAATATAAGCATACAATTTTCGCCACCCTCATTTGCCCGTCTTGGCTGTGGATGTTGTAAAAACGACTAATAATATCTGATATTTATGCAAGTATTACACATTTGAAATAAAACTATTTTTACGGATTCTATCGCGATTGTATTTGATTTTTATTTTCCCGAAGTTTTATACACTTTACAGCGTTCATGGTCACGGGAGGATTAAGGTGTCTCACGTCCAATAAGTCATCGTTATTCCAAAGATTTATATCTACCCGCTACAGTATCAGTTATTAAATTTTGACCCACATTTTTAATACAAATTCATTACCAGTATAGACAGTTAATTTGAAAAAGAAAATGATTCTATATATAAATATAATAATATATAGGTTCAATTGTTACAAAGGTCTACGTTCAATGAGTGATATAAGGCTGAATAATGAGGTATCGCCTGGGAAACTTATCGTCGACCGGCTTACAAAGCATAAGGAGATATGTCCAGCAGTTATATTCGAAGATTATGTTCCGTGCGGGCCCCGGATGTCAAGGAATCGGTATCAGTGGTCAGACTAATAGCGATGTGGAGTAAACAAGATGGGTTAAGAAACGCACGCCGCCGTTCCGGGACGGTACGCGCGTATTCAAACCATAGCCTACCAAAAAAAAAAGATGACTATAGCCTCTGGGGAGCTGATTTGAAGAATCCTCCTTTTTTGTCTGTACGTAATAAAAGTAAAATGTTGTCTAGTATTAATTTCTTCTTCTACATCCGCATGGACCAAATTCATCTGATTCCGTCTGATCAGCAATAATATTATCAAAAAAAGTTTACGTTAGGCAAGAGACCAGTCATAAAAGTATCAAAACTGCGTTACGTACGAAAGAAGAAAAGTACGAATAGAGTCGATTTTAAGGATAAGCGGAAGATGATGATGATGATGATTGTATTCTTAATCCCATCACCAGTGAATGATTAATTCATTCTCAATCAGGCTGCTAACTTAAGCTTGAACTAATGTTTGTATTGTTTGTATGTGTGTGTGTCGGTGCTCGGCCGCGACGTCGTCAGTAGGTCAAGAAACAAGGTCATGCCATTTCTCTCGAGTGCGCGGGCGCAAGCGACGCGGGCGGAGGGGAGAGCCGCTCTGCGTAGGCGACGATCTATCGCTTGAGAACAACAGTGTAGCCAGCTTTTAAGTACTTATCTTAAATGTTAGAAAAAAAATACCCTACCTTAAGTGGTAGGACCACGCGTTGACAGTTTCCTGTATGTGGCTGTGGGCCGGTCCATCCGGAGTAGTATCACACTCTCGCAGAAGATCGACGTCAGAGTAATAGCACTGCTATTACGCTTCGTTCGGTGAGTGAGAGAGCCGGAAGGGTGGGTTTGGGGTTTGTATTGGTATGCAGGGGCCTAGCTATACCCTTGGTATTGCGAAGGTCCATGGGTAGCACTAACACCATCAGGTGTGTTGCGTGCTCACTTGACACCATTAGCAATAAAAAATTAAAAATATAATAAAAAATCTCTTTGTGTTGACGGAGTATAATAAGCATGACACTTATACACGAAATGGAAAACTGGAAATATAACCCTATACCAATCTATCTGTTCAGCAAGGTATAATAGGTAAATTTCTTATCTCTTATGAATTAGGGTGATAATGTAAATCTAAAATTTACTCACCCGGCGGCAACTAGGTTCGTATCTTTGTATTTTACTGGATCTAGTTACATCAGAGCCAACTGCGATGGAAGTATGGCGTAGTTCTACCTTATCTGTCATACTTCCTCTACCACCTTTTCAAGAACAATTCAGAAGTCAGCGCAGCGGGTAGTCTTTTTTTATTGCTTATGATGGGAAACGGACAAGCAGTATACCTAATGGTAAGCGTTACTGCCGCCCATGAATGTTTCTAATACTGCTCTAGGCCAATGCGACCTCCAATCCCACCCAGAAATTTAGGCTTCCAACTCACCCGCGCAATGAAGCGCAAAAGCACATTGTGACTGCTTAGACGTCGATTTTCTGCGAGCGTATGGTACTGCCCCCGACGGACCACCCCGCGACTGTAGACAGAAAACTGCTAACAGTGGTCCTATTACTATTAACACAATTGTCCTTAACCCCTTTAGTATCATCTCGGTTATGTTTCGAAACATCGCAACTATGGGGTCAGTCTATGGGAGGTCGGTCGGTATTAGCTTTACGCCTTAGGTGTCATCTAAGTATCATATCTTAAAACTTTTACTGTTATGGTTAGTACTTCTAATGTTTACGCGAGTATTACACATTTGAAATACGGGAGGACTCCCGTGGCCATGATCACTGCAAAAGTGTTCGAAACGTCGGGAAATTATAAATCAAATACAAACGCGATAGAATCCGTGAAGGTAGTTTTATTTCAAATGGTTAGTATTACTAGTATGTGAATCATTATCATCTCAGCGTCTGCATGTCCCACTGTTTAGCTCGAGCTTCCTTCGTATTGGAACCTACTAAACCACACTGATCAGATATGTTGGTATAGGATTTTGTGTCGAGTTTTCCTTCTCTTGTTTTATATCTCTTAGTGGTCTCTTATGATCACCCACGAGTCAAATAGGGGGTGGTGAACTGTATTCTTACTCCGTCACCACACGTAACTACACATTGACACTTAAATAATCAAATAATTTATTATGCAGCTAAATATCTTGAACTCCATTGAAACGTCTTTCTTCACTATAGCACTTAAATATTTTAAAAGATAAACACGGTCCAAATGCATTAAAATTCAACAGAATACTCTTCACATTTTAATAATATTCGAATCACAATTGATTTTATAGGAACAAAATTCAAATTATTGGCAACATTGTATGAAAATTAAATGCATACGAAATGATTTGTGGCGATCTGAAACGATATTTATGGACTAGCTATAGGCGTTTTGGCATTACGGTTTATATATATGAAAATATATTATAGTATGTCCGTCAATCTGTATTAGTGCTCGGCCCAAGGCGAGGGGGAGGGAACACGATGGGTTATGAGGCCAAACGCATATAACATCTATGCGAGAGGAGGAAAACTTGAAACAAAACCCTATACCAACACGTCTGACCACCGCGGTATAGTAAGTTAATTTCACTCCCACTATGGAGGAGGCCCGCGCCCAACAGTGGAACATTATGAGCTGTGATGATGATGATGAATTGCCAACTCGCCTGCGAATGAGATGATTACGTCTTTTTCAAACATTAAACAAATATCTTAATGTAGATTGCCTTCTTAACAGTTAATTACATTTGTGGAAGGTGGTCTATAAATGACGTCATCATAATAACCGGGAAACCGATGGCATAGAAGCGTATATGTTCAGGCATGAAATTTAAAAGGCTTACTGCTTAGAGATTACAGTTGCAATGGTTTTCTGATTCTGCTTCCGCAAATACTGAACACTGTCAAAGAAAATCGACGTCTGAGCAGTGGCAACGTGTTCTTCGTTCGGTGAGCGAGAGAGCCGGACGACCAAATTTCTGGGTAAATTTTAGTTAGTAACTACCAACTAAAATTTATCCAGAAATTTGGATTTCGTCTTAATTTACATTTAATAATTTACTTATGCTAGAAGCCATTTAGATATTGACTGCTTAAATGGCGTAGTGGCTAAGATACCGAAGTACCGCGCGCACAAAGTATTGTACTACGTGGAAATCAAACCTGTACACTTGGGGCAGTTTTTTGGTATATTAACCAATACACCATCTGCTGCACCACCAAAATATATTAACTGCACAGATGTGCACTCAATATATTTTATGTATATATATGTGTGTGTGATAAAATCTTGCAAAACTTATATTCAGTTCAAATTACTAAGATTTAGCATATAACATATAAGTTACGTATAAAAACTTTTTTACGAGCTAAAAATTGTTACACATGGAACCAATCAAACCCATCATCTATTGGAAATCCATTCCAATCCACTTGTCTAAGTCTCCAGCCACGTTTATATAAGTGGTAGGAAGATTGGTGCGAATTTCCAACAGATAGGGATTCCAGTCCCACATACAACAATATTTTTGAACATAAACAAGTTTTTATTAATGTAGTTCCTTATTGAAAAGTAGTTCTCTTTAAACAAATAATTTATCCTAAAGAATTGACGTACATATAAAATCTTTATGCCTTTTCCTTTCGACCTACTTGTAACTAACCATATTTGCAATGTATAAATGAATTTAAAACAAAAAGATCATCTTAATATATAACAAAAAAACAATAATTTTGGGGTCAATAGTTTAATGAGACACGCCTACGAGTACTACGCGGGCTTAGAACATTTACATGCCTTGGAGATCACATAAATATGTATGGTATATTGTCAGTAGTAGCTTACAACATACATTGAGTAACGGTAGGTTCAAGGAGAGTTCTCCTTGAATCTTTTTAATAGGCTACTGTTTATTACCCATTCGAACTGTCCGGAGCGATGGAAGAGTGTAAGAGTGTCCTGTTTGTTTCTTATTCTTGACGATTTCTGATTATTACGCCTGTATTTATACATTTGAAATAAAATATTTTTTAAGATATTCTATCATGTCTGTATTTGATTTTGAATTCAAGAAGTTGTAAGCGTTCATGATTACAGAAGGACTGGGAGCAAAACTTCTGGTTCGTCGTCTTTTTTGTATTGGCAATCAGATACTAATACGAGCTCTTTGTGGCCACAGTTGTATTTTCAAAATTGAAACATGCACACACATATTCTACATATATACATCTTCGAGTAATTGGCGAAGATTCCGAACTCCTCCTTTTTAAAGACGATTAAAAAATATTTGATATTTTACACAATCTTATACACGCGATATTTTATTTAAAACGCAAACACCAAGTAGTGTAGCAAACATCATGTAGGGCCACAGTGTTGACAAATTTCTGTTTACCGACGCGGGCCGGTATGTCCGGAGTAATACCACACTCTCGCAGAAAATCGATGTCTCAGCAATGGCAATGTGCTGTTACGCTTCATCGGTGAGCGAGAGAGCTGGCAGACTTTTTTACTGGGTGGGTTTTGATTAATAGGCAACGGTCTAGCTGTACCTTTGGTATTGAAATGATTCATGAGTGACTGTAATACTATCAGGCGTGTTACTACAGGCGTATACCGGGTTGAGAGCCCTCAGCGCTCACCCATAGTCCGGTTAAGCTGTCAAAGTCCTCTCGGCTAACAGCGATCGCAGTAGATACGTTTTGGTGGTATAGGAGAATGCTAACGGGTGGTGCGTAATAGCATTTCGGACCACTGCGTTAACAAAAAAAAAATCATCTACTTGTATATCACCATAAGCAATAAATTAAGAAAACAGAAACAAGGAATAAATTCTTACATCATGATGATGTCGTCGATCTCGTGCTCTTATCCCAATTACTTGTGGTCGACGCAATATGTGGTCTTCTTCCATTGTACATATTGCAAAAGTTGCTGCATATATGGCGTGATGGTTAAGATACCGACCTACTCCACCAGTGGTGTAGTTTCAATTCCCACGCAGGATAATAATTTGTGCGAACAACTAATTATTTAATTTATTCGTGTGGTGACGGAGTAAGAATACAATTCACCACCTTTAAGAAGGAAAACTCGAAAAAAACCCTATACCAACACGTCTGACCAGCGTCGTATGGTAGGTCAATTTCCCTGCCGTTATGGAGGAGGCTCGACCCCAACAGTGGGACATATATATGAGCTGAGATGATGGTGATGATGACTAATTATTATTCTGAGTCTGGTTGTAACTTGTGTCCGTTAATTATGTTTGTAACGTCCCCCGCTGTACAAGGATTATTGCCTCAGTTCAGGGTATTGTCTATACTGGTGCTCTGTACTCGCACGGTGAAGAGAGGCATTTGCAGGGTGGGTCCATGGGGTTGCGCGCCGCCTCTTCTGTCGCCCCGGACCGATTTGTCCGGGGCGCGACCACATCCATGGTCCACCATGCAAAGGCAAAAAAAAAAAAAGTTACATACATACATATCATCATGCCATATCCCTTGCAGGGTAGGCAGAGAGAACAGAGTGCCAGAGAACTCTATCTCTGCATACCTTACTCGCTTCCTCAACATTCATAATTCTCTTCATACACGCTCGCCGGTTTCGGAGACTCTTGACTCCACCTTCCTTCAGTACATGACCGATCTGGTCTAGGTAGGTTAGTCTCGGTCTCCCTCGGTACCTACATCCTTCCACTTTCGCATTGTATATCTTCTTAACAAAAAGTTATTGGCAATAAACCCTCCTTAGAAATGTAATAAATACATAAATAAATTAAAACAAATTAACACTTGCATTCGAAGTAATCATTTAGGAATTCAGATATCTGTATAGGAATCAAATTCACAGCTCTCAGAATGAGACTAGACCACACATCGCTATCGTTACAATGATTTCTTACAGCAATAATGTGATATCGTTGTCACTTCGTTTAGATAAATATCTTAATATATTCTAAGTCGTTCATCTACGCTTCCTACCGCGGTGTTAGCTTCCCACGCTAGCCAGAACTGGGCTACGGGCCTGGCTATAGGCAGCTAGCTACTGGATAATTGTTACCGTTACTATAACTAGCATTGTTACAATACTAACAATGTAAATGGTGGTAAACTATTGTTTATGTCAGAACTAATTTGCAAATTACGCATATCTATAGTATCTATATAAAAGAGGATATCTGTATATATGATATCGCTAAACTCAAAAACGATTTGACCGATAATTATGAAAATTGGTATGTATATGAAATTATTCACGAAGAAGGTTTATATGCTATCCGCATTGATGTTACTCGTCACCAGGCGATGCTGCGACTTATCGACTTCTACGCTGCTACATTTACTAGTAATTTAATAAAGCTAAACAATTTTGTTTGGTTGTATGCGCTAATCTCAAGAACTACTGGTTCGATTTGAATAATCCTTTTAGTACTGGATAGAGAATTTATCAAGAAAGGTTATAGACTATATAATATCATGATACAGACAATAGGAGCGGAGTATAAAACTATGAAAAACGGAGATATTTTTTTTTTTAATTTGATAATGTGGGCTGTGCATTATGGGTGACTACTGAGTCTCTCTAATTATCTTTCTACCGACTTTAAGTTGGTATTAAGATACCAATTTCATAAGTTTTCATCATAAATTCAATCATTCATAAGTTCGTTCAACGTCATTGCTAAACATACGCTTGCCTTATAAGTGAAGAAAGGCCTTTTTCGTTCACTTATAAAGAAAGCACACCTATGTAGGAGTGAGAAACATACCCACGTTTCCTTAGTAGCAGTAACCCTACCAAGTGTGATGAGGAATTATCTTTTAGCATTATCCCCTGAAGAAGCATTCGTCGATCAGATTGTGATCATTTCTATCAACCTAGATAGACGAATAGTTGAAAAAAAAAACCAGCAGCATTTATTTACAAAGTAATGACTTAACAAACTCTTAATAATAATGTCTCACTTTCTATGTTTGCTCTCAAATTATTCTACCTCGACTAAACGTTGAGGCACGGAAATTACAATCTAAATGCTTTACGTTTAGTTGTCAAGAGCTGTGCCAATTTTAACAGAGCACGGCGATAATACAGATGTGCATAATCTTAGTAAGCCCCTCGCCTCCACCATTTCTCCCCCTTGGTCCCCTCTTGCCCCTTTCACCTGCCCTCGGCTCTTCGCAGCCTACTTCCGCGGCACACATTCCCAAATCAACCGGATTGAGACCTAGATATTTTGGACACTACTTTCATTACAAATTTAAAATTTATATACAAGAATATAAGATTCAATTTAGTTTATCATAATAAATTTAAAGGAAAGTATGACTTGTTATTTTGATTTTAAGGTCGATTAAAGCGTTGAAGACGAATGATCAATGAATTCAAAACGGTATGCGGTGTTTCGGCGCGTGAGTTCATATTCGTGTGATTTTTGAACGGTTTTATTATAATATTACATTTAGATTTCAACTTTAACATATTAACATTAGAATACATTATAGATTGTATATTTTTATAGGTTTTGATCAACTATTGGCCAGAATACACGAGTCGTGTGTACCGTGCGACTTTTTTGACTAATAAAGTTTATTTTGCGTCCATAGTTCTGTTGTTGACACACTTCAAACAACTTTTACTATCTGTTGAGGTATTACTTAGATAATGGCTTGTTAATAACATCCGACTTATTACTGTACGAGTTAGTCACGGATCGTCTGTATGTATTAGTTAGATTTAATCATAAACTCTATAGAATATGTCATCACTCGTTTTATTTTCAACATATTCATTCATGCATGGCCCGAGCCTTTACCATGATAGGAAGACAACTACTGTTGCTCAAAGGCAAGACCAAGACTCGCTGCAAGAGTCTCACAGTGCTCCCTTAGACAGTATTTTACGATTCCTTTGGCAAAGAAAGGATTGTGAACATTTTGTATTCTTATTACCAGTACAAAGGGAAATAATTTGATGTTATTTTAAACAGTCTCATGATAGATAGGTATGATCATAGCCTCACTTCTGTTAAGTGGTATGTACCTAATTATTGACAGTTATACAGTTAGCGCCACTACATGAATAGAATTTCATTAATTTAGTTGGACTTTTAATTTCTATGTGGTATTTTCATTTCCATCAAAACAAGTGACACTGTGTTGTTCTAACAGCGAGAGTTACAAGACTTACGAGACTCGCAAGAGCATTTGGGCAACACTAAAGACAACTAACCTATTATACCTGGTCAGACGACTTAGCACAGGGTTTTATTTCATATTTTTCTTTTCTGAAGGTGGTAAATTGCATTCTTACTTCGTCATCATAAAGAAAACCATCATAATAGCTATTTTATATACTCATATAGAGCAATGAATGAGTCTATGGCAAGACGTTCAATTATACAAAACCCATACCTATATGGAGTCATATTTCTATGCATTTACTTTAGAATATCCACCATCTAAGTCATGGGGTCTTTGTTTCAATACATTTAAAACCATATATATGGCCACATATTTGAGGTGTATTTGTTACGCTGCACCTGTATGGGCCGATAGAGCTACCATAAGAGCGGCTCGCCTTAAATTACTACAAAGTCAACGATTAGCTTGCCAGTACTCGCAGGTGTACTTCCGGTTGATTTAGAGGTTCAGAGACGAGCGTCAATGTATTACACCACCAAGGAAACTATGAACACAGATTACCTTCTACTGCGCGACCGTAATAAGATCCCTAGATTGTTTCCGCCGCAATCCGTTGTCAATGAAGAGCTTTTAACTAAATGGTAAGAATGATGGAATTCATCATCGAAGGGCCGTCATCTTTATTTATTTTTTTCCATGCATCCACAAGCGGCTGGAGAAAGTCTGGCTGGAGGTTGACCATTTTGTGGCCCAATTTCTAAATGGCCATGTTAACTTTTGTAGTAAATTACTTTCTTTTAAGCTCGTACACATGAGACACCTTCATGTAAATGTTACACACCTGACCACGAGTATGAACAATCAGCGCATCATATTCTCTGGGAGTGTAATATCTGGCGAAATGAGCGTGATCTTATGTTAGACAGTTTGCAAGTCCAGTAACCTGTGGAGTAGTATACCTACTATAGGTACGAACCTTTTAGCAACTCGAGAACATTTCCGTACGTTCAGGCGTTTCTGCCATACCTACTGAAGCAATCAATCTTAAGGCTCACATATAAGGCTCGTTAAGCTCTTCCGTATCCGTGGTGCCGTACTGCTATGCTTGTCATAGCTGTACACCCCTTTACTTATTGGCTGATAAGTCAATTTTGTTTTTCTGTCTCCAGCTTTGCCTAGGACGGAAATAGAGTCATTATTTCCAACTCCTCTGTAAATTTTTCTAATTAAATTTGTTGCGGGTCCCAAGAGAATTTAAATCATCTCCCGAGACTGCCTGAGAGTCGAACCTTGGTGTCATTTATGGAGATCATCATGGATCCTGGCTTACAGGATAACTCCTGTATTGCAACCAATAGTGGGAATGTATGGTAGGATTAATCCCAAACAACAGTGTATGCCAAATCAAATCGCTAAATTATTTTTTACATCGCTAATTTCCATATCATATTTCTGACTGCAATAATCACCAGTTGAGAGCAATACAAAAAAGCAGATCTGCAATATAAATTTACAATATGCCCATTATTGCTTAGACTATAATTTTCTAATTAACTGCTGCCATTTTTTTTTATTGCTCATGGTGGTAAACGAGCAAGCAGCACACCTGATAGTAAGTGTTACTGTCGCCCATGGACCCTTGCAATACCAAGGGTACAACTAGACCGCTGCCTTTTTATTTATTTTTTTCCCTCTGCAAGGTGCATGAACTCACCCTGCAACCACCTCTCTTCGCCGTGCGAGTACAGAGCACCAGTAGAGACAATACCCTGAACTAAGGCAATAATCCTTGTATTGCGGGGGACGTTACAAACATAATTAATGGTACCTGATCTTTATCTTCGGTGGCCAACTAGGCCGCTGCCTTCCAATATAAACCCTAAACCCACCCAATTGGGCTTTGCACATTTGCCATTGCCATTACTGAGACGTCGATCTTCTACGAGAGCGTGGTACTACCCCGAACGGACCGGCCCACGGACACAAACAGAGAACTGTCAACAGCCTGGTCCTACCACTAATAAGCGAATAACAGACCTTGTTTCTTTAATTTTAATAAATGCTTATTATTTGTGTGTTGACAGAGTAAGAATACAAGTTCACCACTCGCTACCTTATCCGTGGGTCATCTCTTTTTGTTTTGGATGTGTGGTCACACCCCGCTTAACTGTTCGGGGCGACGGAAGAAGCGGCACGCGACCCCATAGACCCGTCCAACAACGTACCTATCGATGTCATGCGAAAGGGCCACCGAAACTATGTCTTTGTCTACGATCCGTGGGCCCTACAAAAGGACTAAGAGCCATAATATGTATATATGGTGTACAATTGTACATTCAGACAACCATTCTTTGATGTTTACGCAATTATTACACAATTATATGAAATAAAACTAACGGATTTTATCTTGCTTGTGTTAATTTTAAATTTACCCATCATTCTTATAATCTTCAGCGTTAATTATCACGAGAGCTCCTTCTTCAGATTGCCTGTATTGATAAATATTACAATATTAGCCACCGTAAATATTGTAATAGAGAAATAGAGTGGAAATAGAGTGAACGGAGCGTTGGGGCAACTTCTCGGCAGCCACCACCTCAGCCAGAAGGCACGTGTAGCAATACATAACGCAGTGCTTGTCCCAACATTACTGTATGGAAGCGAGAGTTGGGTATGCAGAAAAGAGTATGAAAGTAAAATTAATGCGGTCGAAATGCGATCTCTTCGGAAAATCTGTGGAGTTAGGCTGACCGACCGCATTCGTAACGACGACGTAAGAGAGCGAGTAGGTATGAAAGAGAGTATTGGTGTAAAGATGCGAAAGGGAATGCTCCGATGGTTCGGACATGTGGAAAGAATGCCGAACGAACGTCTGGTTAAGAAGATATACAATGCGAAAGTGGAAGGATGTAGGTACCGAGGGAGACCGAGACTAACCTACCTATACCAGATCGGTCATGTACTGAAGGAAGGTGGAGTCAAGAGTCTCCGAAACCGGCGAGCGTGTATGAAGAGAATTATGAATGTTGAGGAAGCGAGTGAAGTATGCAAAGATAGAGTTCTCTGGCACTCTGTTCTCTCTGCCTACCCTGCAAGGGATATGGCGTGATGATATGTATGTATGTAAATATTGTATGACCATTTCATCTCAGCTCATATGTGCACACTGTTGGGCTCAAGCCACCTACATAATGGAAGAGAAATTGAGCTAATATACTGCGCTGGTCAAACGTGTTGTTATAGAGTTTTGTTTCGAGTTTCCTTCTCTCGCATAGATGTTATATGCGTTTTATATCCCTTAGTCGTGTCATACGAGCAACTATGGTAAAGATCGTGAATTGTATTCTTACTTGGTCCACACACGGATTCTTATTATACTTATCTTCTTACTATACCGGCGAGTAAGATAGTAATACTAATATATATTTTAATTTTAATAAATTACCACGCCTCTATGACTTTTACTTTCAATAACATTAATGAAAACCATATCGCGACATATCTTTTTGGGGAATGAAGGCTGTCATTAAAATTTCCTAGCGGAAAACGAAAACGAACAATGCCCTCCTTATTATTAAATATACAGATATCATTTAAAAATATCAGATCATCGAATTTAATTCCGATGTATCAGATAGATTCAGAATCTGGAATTTGGATGCCAGATCACAATCTTGATAGACTCAGTGGAGGTCACGTACCGATCCTATGCTAGATTACTTGTAATTTAAAAAATAACCTCAATATTAAATAAAACAAACATGTTAGTGCAGAGATTTTACAGAATTATTTGGATTATAATACCTACCAATTCAAATTACTTATTAGCTGTGTATGAGGATTTTTTTATTTGCTTACAGTGGCAAACGAACGAGCAGCACATCTGATGTTAAGTGTCACCGCCGCCCATGAAGCTTTGCAATTCCAAGGCTATAGCTAGACCGCTACCTACCAATACAAACCCCAAACCCACCAGTTAGGCTTCCGGCTCTCTCGCTCACCGAACGAAGCGCAATAGCACATTGCCATTACTCAGACGTCGATCGTCTGCGTTGTCCTTCTACTAGGGTAATTATTTAGTAGTGGTATGACAACACTGTAACAGTACATGTGCAGGTGAGTTTTGGCGCGAATGTGGAAATGTCATGTCACGCTCTTGTATTATATTCATTTCTTTAGTGTTTTGTGGTGTTATATTGAATAATTTTGCTGGTATTTTATGCAATATGTACGGTACAGTTAAAATGCTGAAGTGTAGTGAATATGGTATAATAGTGGTTTACGTGTATTTTCATATTTGCCCAAAATTCCCAAAGAAAATCATTGATTAGGTTATCAGCGCCCGATTAATGGTAACGACTTGACTTACTGACAGACAATGACTATTAAGGCTTCATATTAAGAAATGATGAACAATATATGAAAAATAATTAAATAAGACTTGGCTGTATGGGCTTTGACCCCTTTGCCTGTCCGAATAGACGAATAGAACAAAAAAAATGTGCAGGTTTTTGTGTCTATAGCCTCTGGCTGGTTCATTCAGAGTAGTGCCACACTCTCACAGAAAATCGACGTCAGAGCAGTGGCAATGTGTAATTCTATCAGTGAGCGAGCGAGCCGGAAGCCTAACTTTCTGGATGGGTTTTGGCTTGTAGGCTGCCTAGATATGCTCCTAGTATTGTTAAGGTTCATGAGCGTCAGTAAAACCAGCTATCAGATGAGCTGTTTCCTCGTTTGCCACCATGAGCAATAAAAAAATTAATCTAAAAATCTACCAACAGATTGAATACAGTTACAAGCTGAAAAGTACTAGCAGAAAATTTACCAGGCTCGTGATTTATTAATTTACTTTTTTAAATTAAATTGCGCGCAATATGTTTATTAATTATTAGCTCCAATGATGCCTTTCAAACCAGGATATATATTTGAAATAAAACTACTTTTACGGATTCTATCGCGTTTGTATTTGATTTATAATTTCCCGACGTTTCGAACACTTTACAGTGATCATGGCCACGGGAGGACAGAGGCAGTCCTCCCGTGGCCATGATCACTGTAAAGTGTTCGAAACGTCGGGAAATTATAAATCAAATACAAACGCGATAGAATCCGTAAAAGTAGTTTTATTTCAAATGTGTAATACTCGCGTAAACATTAGAAGTCATCAGGATATATATCTTTTATCAAAATTATCAGCAACTTAGTTTTATTGGAATTACTTAGATCGATGCAATAAGTACTGTTTCCATCGTACACATTGCAAAAAAAAATTGCAATCGTTTTATGACCGGTGGTTTGTCTGATGTCAACCTTTCGGAATGTAATTTTTGAAGTATCATTTGGTGTTGATTCAATTCGATGTAAATCTCTAAGTCGTCTTTCACGACCACCCTCCCACGAATAATGTAACTCATATTGTACTATACAGCATTTTTTTTAATACAATATAAAAGATTTGTAGGCACCAGATCAGGACCCTCAGCGCTCACCCACAGTCCGGGCAAAGTTGTCATAGCCATCTGAGGCTAACAACTAAGACACACAAAAAAAACCAGATCACGAGTTAAGTACGAAACCAGCCATAAACTTAGCCAGTAGATTGCTTTTACAGCAAACTAATTCTTCAAAATCTCAACTATTATATGGTAAGTATAATTTGGTGTGGGCGGTTCATTTCAATCTACGAGTATAAACAATAACAGACAATAGCGAGATTTAGCCCATTTGTAAGCGCATTGATAATTCTAGGTCACTCTAATTTACTAACTAGGACTATTTCTCATGTTTTATCCGATTATGAATAGGACTTAGGTACATTGGCTAAAGAGTTTACTAACAAGGACATTACTTGTATGTATCTCTGTATCTCTGTACTAGAATTTAGAACCTATAAAAACACGAGCGAAAAATATTTGTCGCACTCGGTAAGTACCTGTTCGAAATACGTTCTAATCGTCCTACCACATACACAAGTGTGAGATGTTGTATGATAACTAATTTGCGGGACCAACCAATTTATGGGAGACGTGTGCCATCTATCGGACAATGATTAAACATTGTACCGATTTGATACTCTAACTTTGCAGTTAGTATTGTATTAAACAATGACACAGCCCTGTTATCCAAATTACTGAGTTTTAGCATTTAACATGCTAGGGTCTCTTACTTTTACAGCATCATCATCCTTCTCTAATTCCAATTATTTGAGGTCGGTGCAATATGTCCTCTCCTTCCATATAAACCTAACAGACGTCATCTCTGTCATCTCTCCTTGGCTATTCATTTCATACTTCATGCAGTTAATCAATCTTTTCTTTGGTCTTCCCATACTTCTAAAGCCTCTTGTTTCCTCCTCTAAGGTCTCTTACTTTTGCATGAGAAACATAAAATCCGAACAAAACATCACCAGGAGATGACCAGGCTTACTCCCGAGGCTTATATTAACTTCAATCTTCAATCCCTCTGCCAAGTTAGCAGTAATGTCCTTTTCAGAGGCATATCCATCTATTTATATTCTCAAAGCCGTGCATATATTTATTGATTTCGGTGAGTTTTGGCGCGAATATAGAAATGTCATGTCACGCTCTTGTATTATATTCATTTCTTTAGTGTTTTATAGTGTTATATTGAATAATTTTGCTGGTATTTTATGGAATATGATACAGTTAAAGTGCTGAAGTGTAGTGAATATGGTATAATAGTGGTTTACGTGTATTTTCGTGTTCACCCAAAATTCCCAACGAAACTATGAATTTGGTTATCAGCGCCAAATTGATAGTAACGACTTGACTTACTGACGGACAGTGACTATCAAGGACTAATTACAATTTGAAGAAGTGGTAAACAATAATACGGAAGACAAGGCACGAAATATCTAAACTATGAAGACTTCGCTTAAAGCTCTAAGTAACCAAGCCATAAACTCCAACAAAAAAAAATATTGATTTCGGTGACAAGCAATCTGTAGTACCATATACATATTATGGATCGTACCGCATCGTACTCCTGTTTGGTAAGATACTATAGTTTCTTAACCACTATGTCAATTATACAGTCAAAGAATTTAATGTCGACATTTTATATGAGGTCACGGCTCGCGTGAGCGAAGTCACGTGTCGATGTAGTACATCTAAGTAGAACTAACACCATCGTTACAATTTTATATCAACTAGTTAATCTAGTTGCAGTCTCCATTGCAGAGCTAGACATGCAACTAACGTACTCTCAAGATACATTCTTTATAAAGGACAAAACAAAAGTTTAAGTGATTATAAACAGTGAGCTAAGCAAGATTTTTTCCTATTTTTACGGTCACAAATTTGTATAGGATTTTGTACAGCGCCTCTAGTGTACGTTACTGAAACTAATTTCGGGATCAAAAACATTTTTGCTTGGCTGACTAAAAACTGGGTGTTTCTGTTATTGCTCCTAAATTGCTTTACAGATTTTGATGACACTTTCTGTGTATTTGATTAATTCTCTTCATGGTCTCTTAATGTTATTTAGCCCATCACCGATTTTGAGAATATGTTTTCGTCTAGAGCCCTTCTTAAACTGGATCAGACAGTCATATGCAGAGAGTTAAATCAAATTCGAGTGAAATCATATGTATTCGCGAAGAATACAAATAATACTGTAATATTTTTTTTTTTTTTATAAGTTCCTGATAACTTATATACTGAATACTGTAATTTTTTCTGCTGTATTCTGTCTAATATTCGCTCAGTCAATCAATTATATGCATAATCATAATTTGTTCAAAAACCCGACCGCACGAAGAACGATGACCCTATTGTAGTCAAGGAATCGGAGACGGTAGACTGCCCAACGGCGGTGGGGCAGATGATACTATTTTCTTCAACTTTTCTTACAATGATGTTGTATGCATATCATATCTCTTTATCGGCTTAAACGACACGCTGTACACTATAGGGTGGTTAATAGTATTCTTACACTGTTGCCACACGAAAATACTATTACGAAAATAAAACCAAAAATGTAAGTCAAATCATTTATTTTATCCCAAAAGATACCATCACCCTGATTACTAAGTTATTGCAATGATGCAATAAATTCGTTTGAAAAACAGTTATAATTGTGAATCATATCAATACAATCATCTTATGAAAAAATACAATAAAAAAAAATTCCAGTTCTTTCTATAAAAATACCAATCTAGAATTTGTTTATGGAATTTTATTCAAAGTTCACAGGTCAACGAAATAAGTAGCCGAATACATGCGGATAAATATATTATTACATATATTTTTGCAAATAAATTTTAATATACGTCTGAAAAATTGAGGTCTTAATAGATAAGTATGTATAATTTATACAAAATTATAACTTATTCTACCATAGTTAAAATGCGTCATATATATTTTTTTTAAATAGCTAACGAGTATATTCAGACCAGTTTATAAAATGTATTATTCTTATAACGGTATTCATAAATGCACATTAAAACTATGTATTTAAATCAGTCACGGTTTAATATCATTTATATATGTAAAAATAATGCCAGTGAAAATTATTATTAAGTTTTAAGATTCATCTCAAATTTCTTTAATGCAATATAAGACCATATTTTAATCTATTAAAAATTAATTTAGCTGTAAATTTTTAATTTATTTATACATTTTATTTATCAATAATATAATATTGATTTAGAAAATGTATGTAAAGAATTTTATTGTTATTAAAAATATTAAGTTCAAGATTTAAAATATCCGCATGTTTTATACGATTAGATGGTTAGTAATGTCGAGTCATTCTGACCATAAAAATGGTAATATTAATGGTGTTAGTCATAAACTTATTAAAAAAAGTAAATTTAATCCAATAGATTATCAATAGATTCAGACCGCATACCACAGACTATAAAATATATCAAACGGAACACAGACATTATAAATTCTAATCATATTACTATAATAACCGTAAATGACTAACAAAAATGTTATATTTAATCCAAATTTAAACATAGAAATACTGTTTCATTAATTACTATAACAACACGAATAATATATAAAGCACACGATTTCAAATAGTCAACATTTATTATAAGCTGTCAATAAACTGAATAACTAATTTTGATTTAACAAAATCTTCAAAACCCTAATTTAAATTGTAAATAGTGCCATCTATATATCAGAGAATCAACTAATAAATACCAGATACGAATAGTTTGTAACAATTTAAATAAACATCAATTTATTTAAGTTAACAAAATATTAGCGTATAAGTATATAATTATGAATTATAACATTAATTTCTGCTCGAGAGCAGCCCACAATGGGTCTAATGGAGTCATAGCATAAGAATTGTACGAATTAATGTCAGAGATAACAGATGGCGTGGTTTCTCCAAACATTACGTAGTTCTCTGTAGAATTGATAGATGGCGCTGTAGAACCATTGCGTCTCCGTTCAGATGCCATGCGAACACTGCGCATCATTGCCGCAGATTTCATACGTTCTGAAATAAATTTGAAAATTTATATATGTACCTGTTTAGAAAAAAAAATACCTGTAATATAGTTTTCGAGGGAAGTATGGAAATATAAAAGACTTAAGCACGCCTTCTTTTTATTTCCAGCGATAGCAGTAACAATCGGCTAAAGGGGCACCAGAAGAATGAGAAACAACACTCTTGGGAAACTAGCAACACCAAACCTACTTTTTGTGTTTACCTATATAAGTACAGTGGGTAATTAAAGTAGAAATAAGTAGGTACTTTGTGTCCGAATAAAGTACGATTTCTTACATTATGTTGCTTTAAAACATATCATTGTTTATTTTAAGAAAAATGTCAACAAAATAATTACCACTGCCAAATATTATCTATGTAGGTACCTACTATGTATTTAACTTAAAGTAAATAAATATTTTTCCTTTTTTGTTTTTTTATAGCTAACTAGCGACCCGCCCTCGCTTCGTTTCGGTTACGTTAATTCAGTTGTGTTGTTTACTTTTCGTACATAGAATTCCTTTCGAAGAAGGAATTTATTAAAACCCTACTTCATCTGACCTTTATAGGCCAGAAAGAAAGTCCACACCAAATTCGAAGTCTGTAGGGCCAGTATATGGAAATGTAGATTTTTTGCTCCTCTCTTCGCCGTGCGAGCGGGCCACCGGTACCCGATCTTTGTCTTCGGTGGCCCGCCCATCTTGAGCATGTAGACATTTATGCCAGGGCGGACTTTTTTGTAGGCATATATAAGATATACTCGTACAATTCCACTACACTACCAAAACTTTTGGGCCCCGAGCTCGGACGCGAGGGGGCCACGCGGCCTGGTTGAATCTCAGGGGGCGCAGCGGCACGAAAATAATTTCGTTGCGCATTATTTTAATTTTGCTATATCTCCAAAGGTATTGATTTAATTTGCATGGTCTGAAGGAAAAAAAATATCTTCGTGAAATGCTCAAGCCAATTAATGTATCTAAAATGATAAGGATTAATACAGTAATTGTGTAAATAGCTTTTCAATTATCATTTTATAATAGACCATTTTCTAAAGTATTAAAATGGATATAGTATGTTATCCTTAAGAGATAAGCATATACCATCGCGGACTTTTTTGTAGGCCCTTTTAAGCTGTACAATACTGTAGTACATTATTTTGATCTATTCCGTAGGGTTCAGCGAGCGTTTGCAATGTAAGCGCAAAATAATGTGTTTATTTACGACATCACATTAGAAACCTCAAAAATAACAGTATTTTTCCACTATTTAATGGATGCTATTATACATATAAACCTTCCTCTTCAATCACTCTATCTATTAGAAAAAACCACATCAAAATCCGTTGCGTAGTTTTAAAGATTTAAGCGTACAAGGGGACACGAAGACAGAAAAAGCGACTTTGTTTTATACTATGTAGTGATGGTGGCATACGAGCAAGCAGTACACCTGATGGTAAGTGTCACTGCCGCCCATGGATCTTTGCAATACCAAGGGTATAAGCTAGGCCGCTGCCTACCAATAAAATCCCCAAAACCACCCAGTTGGGTTTCCGGCTCTTTCGCTCACCGAACGAAGCACAATAGCATATTGCCATTACTCAGACGTCGATCTTCTGCGAGAGTGTGATACTACCCCGGAAGGACCGGCCCGAAATGTCAACAGCGTGGTCCTACCACCATAAAAAATTCAAATTCAAAGATGCTTTGTTTATTTTGTTACGTCATTTGCATTTCTCCATAGAAAGACACTCTTTGCAGACCGGTAACGAACACTTGAAATAAAATCCATTTTACAAATTTTAAAAAAGAAAAATACAGCAATTATAATTAAGCCTAGAGAAAATAATTACGTCAAATAAAGTATTTCGCATACTTTCATTATCACAGCCCATATATGTCCCACTGATGGACTCGGGCCTCTTCAGTCATATTTATAACCCAATATTTCATAACCCAAAGTTGTTTAAAGAAACTCACCGTCTTCGGTGGTGAGCGGGCAGTATTTGGCGGTGTGAGCGTAATCACCGCGAGCGCCGCACCGCGAGCACACGAACGCCCGGAGCACGGGGCACGTCACACGACCCTGCTCGTCCTTCAGCAGGTGCGAGCGATAGTAACACTCGCGCTCACCATTGTTCTTGCAGAAGCGACACTCCTGCTAACATCAATCAAATAAATATTCCATTGTTGCTACATCATCATCTTATCATCTCGGCTCATATATGTATGTCCCACTTTTGGGCGTGAGCCTCCTCCGCGATGGGAGGGAAATTAACCTACTATACCACGCTGGTCAGACGTGTTGGTATAGGGTTTTGTTTCGAGTTTACCTTCTCTTGCATAGATGTTGTATGCGTTTTATATCCCTTAGTCGTCTCTTACGATCACCCACGGGTATATGGGGTGGTGAATTGTATTCTTACCATATTATCAATCTTATCACACGGATCAATATTATCACACGGATTTGCTACAATATCCTCTTAATATAGCAAAATTTACGTAGTGGAGTGCATAGATGTCAGAGTTGACTAACTATACTCCCGTAAAGAGTGTCTTGTGTGCTTGAAGACCGAACCTAAGTTCGTTCTCCAAGCAGACTATGGTGCAACCCACTCATTATAACCCACACAATATACCTTGATGGATTAGATACCTGGATAACGAATACTATACCTAGATAGACTTGCTACACAGCAAATACGTAGGTATTATACGTAGGTATACAAATGAATATAGAATTCGCCCCGTAACAAATCCCTACAGGTATAGTAGTATACCTGTATGGATTTGTTACATGGCGAATTCTATACCCATTTGACTGATTTGGACCCACATTTTTGATGCAAATTCATTGCTAGTACAAAAAGAAAATGATTCTATTGAACATGGTATAGAAATATGATGAGAGAAGATGAAAGTAATGGTTTGAGAAAAATTCAAAGTATGAATGTTGGAGGGAAGGTCAAAGAAAAGAAGCATGGCATGAATGGATAGAGAATGATGACAGAGATGACGTTCTGATAGGGTTGTATGGAAGAAGACATACTACTTCCACACCAAGTAATTGGGATATGATCGAGATGGTGATCATGGACAGAGAAATACAAAAATAAAAACACTCACAGTAAATACTTTTTTTACTCGCTTGCGTCCTTCGCGAGCCTGTTCCAGTTCCCTTAATAGGGGAAACAGCACAGTGTTTGGTAGACTGTTCAATACTCGCACCTGCTCATCCGTCAGTCCTGAAGACTGGTGCACTGGAGTTGGTGTGCTTTGGATATCTGGAAGATACAGTTAACCGTGTCTCGAATAATTCAATATACCTATATGATTTGCTACAAAACTTTGAAATAAAAACTTATACAAAACACGCCTGAACGTGGTATAGTAGGTCAACTCCCTCCTATTGCAGAAGAAGCTAAACCAAAACAGTGGTACGAATAAGAGTTAATATTATGATAGCTTAGTCTAATCGCTGTCTAAGGCAAATAAAAAATGACAGAAAGCTTATGGTCATTTCAGCCTTTTCAATGTTGGATCTACTATTTATCCTAGGCAGATGAACTCATTCGCAAAACATCAGCAGTCTCAAATTTCAGTATCACTAACAAGAAATATTGGGGATTTTGTTTTAGAAATTAATCCATTTTAAATAACCCAGAATGTATAGTGATAGGACCACGCTGTGGACAATAGTCTGTGTATAGTACGTGTACCGTACCGGTCCGTCCGGGGTGGTACCACACTCTCGCAGAAAATCTACGTCTGAGTAATGGCTGTTTGTTATTGGCTTTCGTTCGGTGAGCGAGAGCGCCGCCAGCCCAACTGGGGTGGGTTTGATGTTCGTATTGATCTGCAGCGGCCTAGCTATACCCTTGGTATTGCAAAGGTCCATGGGCGGCAGTAACACTTACCATCAGGTGTGCCGTCTGCTCGCTTGCCACCATAAAAAAAAATTCACAGCTGGTTAAAACGATCAAGATACTGATAATATCAGCTATTGTTAAATTGCCCTATCAAATTCGCTTGCAGCACAGCCAAGGAAACTACAATTCAAAACCATCGTGCTACTTTCAATAAAACTTACCTTCTAAAGCCGTAGGTGTAGAAGAAAACTCTTTGGGAGTGAACTCCACAGAGTTAGTTACCCAATCAGAGGTATTCTTAGGCAGACGTTGCACGGGAGTACTGTCAGGCTCCGGCCAAGACTTCTGACGTAGATATGCACCGGATGGCCCCATACCGTTTAAACCTGAATATAACTTTATTTATAGCTCTTCTAATTTATTAACTTTATGCTGATGGAGTAAGAATAAAATCCATCACCCCTTTTCTTGTTTAAGGATATCGTAAAATACTACTATAATATTAAGATGACATCTATGCAAGAGATCGGGTTGAGAGCCCATAAGGCTCGCCCATAGACCGGTTAAGCTGTCAAAGCCACATCGGCTAACAGCTCGCAGTTGGTTTTTTTAGTGGGTATTCAGTAACCCTTCAGGGGCTGCGAGTCCCACATACCCCGCCCGGGCGGAAGTGCGGAAAAGCATTTTTTAGCCACTGCGTTACCAAAAACAAAGAAAAAAAAGAAAAACAAAAAATATATGCAAGAGAAGGAAAATTCGTAATAAAACCCTGTACCAACCCGTCTTAGTGTGACGTATATGATAAGACGATGATGAACTTCTTTCTGAGGACCATTTTGAATTCTTTTGAGATTACAAATAGAGCAACTGCAATGAGTCGTACTTTTTGTAGTTGCCACTCGAGAAGCTTTCTTTCCCAACGATTATCGGGTCGACAGGTGATGTAGCCTGCCCATCGCCACTTACTAATTCTTCGAGTTTTATTGATTACATGTACGGATATCCATATTCAGAATTTTATCACGTAGAGAAAACCCGAGCATGGACCTTTCTGTAGAAAACTGATTGATTTTGAATATATTTATGAGGCCGACATTTAAAGACCACATTTCAGTGCCGTAAGTCATTGCTGGTAACACACACTGGTCATAAACCTTTGTCTTCATATACTGCTGAATATTGGACAAGAAGATCCTCCTAAGTTTCCCGAACGCTGCTCAGTTGATTTGGATTCGTCAATGCTATGCAGATAACATCTATACAAGAAAAGGAAATTTCGAAATGAGCACCTATATTAACTCCTCTGTTCTGCCACACTTTGCAGAGAGGTTGAAGATCGTAGTTGTTATAGTTTCTCGAGAGCAATGCTCTCCTGTTGATGTCTTGGCCGATATTTAGAGGCCAAGTTTAAGTTTCCTCTTGTTTACACATTTTCTTTAACAATATTAATTATAGCAAAATAATATTTACCAGTCTGTGCTGCCCAAATGCCGTTATCATCTGGTATATAAGGCGAGTCGGAGCCATTCCTTTGGAATTCTCTCATAACATCCTCTAAAGTACCCTTACCGGTTAACACTGAGGAAAAATGCATTGATAGTGTTAGTTTTGGAAGGCGCATACTGTTCAGAAACTTACAAATACATAATTAAACCTAGATAAGTTAATATTTTAAATAAAACAATAGACTCAATGTCTAGTCTTTTATGAATCTGGTACTAGCTTCCAGTCCTACTTTTTAAATGGATCGGTTCTATTCTAATAGTTTGATTGTTTTTGCAACCTTCCATGATTTGCGCCTAGAATCTGAATACTGCTGACGCCGCACCGCTCCATATACGGCGCTGCTCAAGATTTGTGGATCCCGAATAACAAACTGTTCAAGCACAGAGCCCCTAATCTGAATTATATCTGATTGTATGCCGGCTCAGACGGGTCGTGGATATCTCAATTATTACCAGCTGCAATATTTAGAAATCTAGTTAGTTATACCTGAAAATCTACAGTAAATGTTGAATAAAACAGAGAATATCTTTAAAATTATAGCCATCTTGATCGTGGCCGTGGGTGATCGTAAAAGACGACTAGAAGATCATAATATGATTATAATATCTATGCAATAGAAATAAAACTCAAAATAAAACCCTAAACCAATTTGTCTGAACAGCGTCATATAGTAGGTTAATTCCCTTTCTATTGAGGAGGCTCCAACCCGTCATTAGAGGCCGTCCATTAATCACGTGAGAGTTGAAACTGCGTTGACAAAGATCACGAAGTCCTAAACTTTAATAGTCTTTAACCACCCACGTCTCACCAAGGAGAGGGAGGTGGTTTAAAAAAATGCTAAAAAAAAGATCACGTGATTAATGGACGTCCCCTTATGTCGTATATATGAGATTAGATGATATTAATGATGAAATATTAGTATATACATTTTAAACTGTGGTGTTGTGTGGTAACAACTACGAATACTACCAACCCTGGATGTCGTAAAAGATGACTAAGAGCATTATAACGACCTGGGCCAACTCCATCTGATGCCGTTTGGTCAAGAATTACATTCCCAAGGAGGGTTGACGTCTGGCAGGCGACCGATCATAAGACTATTGCCAATAACTTTTACAATATGTACTATGAAAGAAGAGTACATATTGTATCGACCCCGAGTAATTGGGATAAGAGTAGGAGAATGATGAGACATTTTAAACTGCATGCAAGAACATATTAGATGAGTACGTGATAGTTATTTTAACAAACAAACTTACAATTCTCGAAGCTGGTAAGTTGTCTCTCAGAATTATACTTTTCTTTATACGTCTTGTCTACGTTCTGGGTACACCAGGTTGACCATGAGGATGACTGAAAAGCAGAGTTAATTAACGTTAGTTGAGTCGTAGAAAACACAATACAAAAAACCGTATTCAAGCAGCTGAGCTCGATTAAAAATAAAAGACGTCATATGCCAGTTTACCTTCTCTTGCATACATATTAAACGCATATAATATCTCTTAGTCACCTTTTACGACAGCTACAGACAAGATAGAAGAAGATGAGTGTTAGATTGTATTCTTACTCCGACACCACACGTAAAATGCTTGCGATTACAGTTAACATTATAAGTTACCCAAAAATGTGATGATGATCATTCTCCTTATGATTCCTCAGCCGATTTTTTAAGACTTTCATGGGATAATAAGGTGACATACTGTATTAACTACTAACTATAAGAGAAGTAGTGAAGAGAATTTCGACTGCATAGACGGTAGACTTTTGTGCTGAGGTTAGATTCGATTCCTACATAGAACAATTCTCTGTGAAATCGACAAGCGATTATGGCTGTAATTTGTGTCCGTTAATTTCATGTTTTGAAAGACTCCCTAGGCACAATGCCTTAAGGCCCAAGACTTGTCTTCAATTTAAAAAAAATATTTAAAAGTTATTGAACCAAATGAATTTGTAAGCTTCTGCCACACTGGCCACACACTATTAACAATATTTATTTGTATATAAAATTATACCATTACGAAATAATCCTATTAATATCACAAGTGTGAAAATTTGTGAAGATGTCTGCATGTTTGTTACTCAATCACGTATAAACATTTGAAAATATTTGGATGAAAATTAGCACACAGTTAGACCATTTCCTAGACTAAATTTTAGGATACTTTTTTGTTCCAGTAATATGTTCCTTTTCGATAATTTAATTAAAACAATTTATATTGTAAAAGTCCTACTTTCATGCGGGCGAAGCCGCGGCAAAAGCCACTATAGTATAATTAACGTTATAAAATCCAAGAACTTACAGTCGTCTTAAAATTAAAAAGTATGTAAGGTATCTCAGATATCAGATAAGAGTTAGATCTACCCTCTTATTAAAGCAGAAATAGGCAAATTTGATAACACTGAATACTTTATGGTAAAAAGTTAAATATATTGTAATTAAATAACGAAATAATTCACAATATTTAATAACAAAATAATTAAATTTTAACAAACACGCTTTAAAAACACGTGGCTATATTTTAAACGTGTCAATCATATAGGTTATTTTTCTTTACAAATAATAAAATAGTAATAGGCCGATATACATTGTACGAGTAAAAAAACTAATATGTGTTTTTTTAAGAGTAATAGAAGCCAAAACAACAATGGTTACATTTTTTATGTCTATATAAGTATATTTGTAAATACACCAAGGCAAAATTATTGTACGCAGTTTTCAAAGATTTACTACTAGAGTTTTAATTTAACATATGGAATAATATACGATAAATATTTAATTTTAAATCACTAATAATAAATCTAAATAATTAATACAAGCAAAACAACGGGCACAAATATTTTAAAATAAAAACTTAAATAATACTAACATCAGGTGAATTTCTATTGCTGTATTCACTGTTATAATTATAAAAGCTCATTGTTCTAAATTTGAATATTTGAAATTTTGAATTTAGAGACGTGTTTCCCAATGTGACAACAAAAACCGACTAAAGAAATACTAAGATATAAATGCATTTTACGCATTGGCTTAGAGCAATGGATTCCAAACTTTTCTGAATGGATTTGTCCCTTAAGCTGATATCAGATGGTTCATTTTTTGTTCATTTTTGTCTTTCATTTTGCATCTTTCACTCGAAGTGACGCATCTGAACACAAAATGAAACATTAGTGCCGAATGAATTCATTAGTGAAACGATCCAACAGTGTTGGATATTGGCATTCGGCATCTTTCACTCGCACTCCGAGTGAACGAGAAATGAACAGTCTGAACACTGAGAGAACTTTCATTCGGGTCCGGTCATTTTGTTTCAAGTGCTGTAGCCGAAGGACGTCCCGTGTTGATAATTTTCTGAGCTGCTTTGCACTGGTCGCACGCGGCAAATGTGTGTGTATGTGTGTGTGTTAATCGATCGAGTGGATCGATCAAAATACATTACATTTTTTGGAGAACTTTAAAAAGATTATTACAATATGAATCAGGATCTTCAACTGCTAGTTCTCTCAACAATGTATTTGATGCTGCTAATATTTTTTTCTTTCAATCCATGGTAGCACCCATCACCGTCGACGTTTTCTTTACTTCTTTTTTGTCAACTCTTTGATTTTTTTTAGTGCTCTGGTGGCAAACGAGTAAGCAGCACACCTGTTGTTAAGTGTTACTGCCGTCCATGGATCTTTACCACACTAGAGGTATAACTAGGCCGCTGCCTGCCAATAATCCCAAACCCACCCAGAAAGATGGGCTTCCGGCTCTCTCGCTCACGGAACGAAGCACAGCAGCATATTGCCACTGCTCAAGCGACGATTTTCTGCGAGAGTGTGGTAATACCCCGGATGAACTGGCTTTAGACATAAAACTGTCAACAGCGTGGTCCTACCACTAAAAAAAATATCAGTAAAAATTGATTAAATGATCATAAATTAAAGTAATTCCAAGACGCACGACTTCATTCGATGATATATTGAAAGAAATAAATAGTGAATGTTCATTTTTAAATCATTCCCTCTTAGCCGTGTGAACATAAAATGAAAGAAAAATGAACCATCACTCGAGTGAACCGTCTGATATCAGCTTTACGAAAGCCATAATTAACTAAATACTTTTTGCTTGTTTTGTATGTGATGGTTACGCTATGATATATTTCTTTTAGAAATTATAGAAGTACAATATGGTTAAGGTAAGACTTATTCCTTTGTGAAAGGTTGATGTCTGTAATAGTTCTCTATTAACCCGTGACATATTTTTTACATGAAATGAATTACCTACTTAAATTATTTAAATCTTTTATCTCCCTTTGAGATATGTATTTACATCCAGAGATGCGATTTATTTGAAATACTTCTATTTAAAATGCAAATACAAAATGCAAAATACCTATTTTTGCATTTAAATGCCTTTTAGTAAAAAACATTTTGTATTTTATTTGAAATACCTTGCGAGATGTATTTTGCATTTTTAATATTCATTTCAAAATGCAAAATACTTTGTGATTAAGTTTAGCCAACATTACCAGTCAAACAAAATAAAATTAACGAATGAACCTTGTATTGCCGAATTTGACCGATAGAGGCGCCTGCTAGCCATGCGTGCCCTTATTTTGATTTGATAACCTACTTTTATGATATTGAAGTGTTGTTGTTATCCCTACAATACTGGAACGGCTACATAGCCGTTCCAGGATTGTAGGGACTGTACTACAACAAGATAAGAGAAAAGAAAAGTGTAATAATAATAAAATAAGAACTATAATCTATAAAATATACCTTGATATCTGTGACAGTTCTCACTAGTCCCGCACGCTTACGATGCAGTCCGTATTTGTAACCGACTTCAAAAAGGAGGAGGTTCTATGTTTCATTGTATGTATTTTTTTTTATTTATGTTCAGCGATATTTTTGTCTATCGTGGGCCGATTTTCAAAATTCTTTTTTCTTTCTAAAGGGTATACTCCAGAGGACAACAACAAGACAATGGGACCATTGTCACCAAGACATGATTTGATGATGGGAAGTCATGGAAATCGAGGGCAACCCTCAAATTTTATAGGCACATATTACGTGTCTCATATTTTTTCAAAAGCTCTTCAAATATTTGCATCTGACAGTGATAAACTCATTTAGGTGAGCTGATAATGGAAGGTACATCTCCTTAACGGTTAGGAGTTGGAGGATAATTCTTTTAATATCATACGCTCGCATAGACCTTTAGCTCTATTCTTTCACGTTAACTCCCGAGGTGGTCCCATTGTCACCAAATCATGATCTGATGATGGGAATTCTTGGAAATAAAGGGCAAACCTTAAATTTTATAGGCACATATTACATGTCTCATGTATTTTTCAAAGCTATTCAAATATTTGCACCTGGCAGTGATCATTTCATTTAGGTGAGCTGGTGGTGGAAGGTACATCTCCTGAACGGTTAGGCGTTGGAGGATAATTCTTTTAATATCATACGCACGCATAGACCTTTAGCTGTATTCTTTCAAGTTAACTCCCGAGGTTATCCCATTGTCACCAAATCATGATCTGATGATGGAAATTTCGGGAAATCGAGGGCAACCCTCAAATTTTATAGGCACATATTACGTGTCTCATATATTTTCTAAAGCTCTTCAAATATTTGCATCTGGCAGTGATAAACTCATTTAGGTAAGCTGATGATGTAAGGTACATCTCCTTAACGATTAGGAGTTGGAGGATAATTCTTTCAATATCATACGCACACATAGACCTTTAGCTGTATTCTTTTAAGTTAACTCCCGAGGTGGTCCCATTATCACCAAATCATGATCTGATGATGGGAATTCTTGGAAATAAAGGGCAAACCTTAAATTTTATAGGCACATATTACGTGTCTTATGTATTTTTCAAAGCTATTCAAATATTTGCATCTGGCAGTAAAAATCTCATTTAGATGACCTGGTGATGGAAGGTACATCTCCTTAGCGGTTAGGAGTTGGAGGATAATTCTTTCAATATCATATGCTCGCATAGACCTTTGAACAGTCAAAGGAAAGAACACAGATTCTTTCAAGTTAATCACGGAGGCTGATAATGTAAGGTACTACTCCATAACGATTAGGTGTTAGGTAATTATTTATGTTGCCGATATATGATCTTTGTTACGAGACCCACATTTAGGCACCACATTTTCATGTCATTAATCATCACTGTTCATAGACTTGTGCCTTCAGACACTGAGATATATTAGGTGAGATGATCAGATCCAGTCGTATTGGATAATTGTATCGTACCTATTTAGAACCGTCTTATTCTTTGGCTTACGCTTTCTCCTGGTATAGTCTTTTGATTTCAGTAGTTTATTAAACCCTAAGTCGCAAAAAGCTGTCCCTCTAGAGTCTTTACACAACTCAGTGCAATATAAAACTGATCATTGCCAATTTATTTTTGGCTAAATCAATGACAGCTTTGTTTAAGGCTTTAAGTAAAGTACCCTAGAGTTTATATACCGTAACCGCCCAACAGAGGATTAGCGGAAGCAGTTTCTATTCATTATCCCGTAACCTTTCGTTGCTTGATATATGGTTGACACAGGCGCTATGGCAACTAACCCGTCACTGTCTTTCACTTTCGTGCCAATAGTGTCGTCATTAAATTTTATAATAACCAAATCTGTTAACTAGCCTGTTTCAATTTGGTCGCAACGAAGGGGAAGCCTACAAGTTTGGATATTATCCCTATTTCCCGCTTACCAAGCCCTTAATGACACAGATATTGCATCCTACCATGATTCTGGAGCCTATGTCTAGTTTTAACAATTGCATCAAACCGTCACAATTATTTACATCACTTGGATGTTGGTAGTATCTCATACCTAAGTTGTTGCCTCACGTGACGTATCGATAGTACATAATTACATATGGTGTTATACGCGAATTGATTGAAACAGTGAAATTTAAACCATTGGCAACGAGATACAGCATTTCGTTTCCATTTTTTCGAAATACGTTCTTTATTTTTTTATTTTGATTCCCTACTTCTACTCTTCCTCGTGCCATGTGCATTTTTTTAGTCGATCAACTCATAGTGCTATATTTAATAAATAATTTAATTTATATGAACTAGTTAAAATTATTACTTAACTACGATTATTTACACTAAAAATTAAAAAATAATTAAACTTTTCATAAAAAATGTAAACCGACTTCAAAATAGGATCAGTTAAAAACCATACTTATTTAAAACACTAAAAACCGAACAATAAGATGAACTATTTAATTCTTGTCTAATTCTAATTATGTATTAATTTTTATAAAATATAATTACAATGTATGCTAGAAATCCACTAACACGATTTGAAGTCGGTGCCAAGCTTAAATTAACAAACAACAATAAGCTTAATGATATATACACAGGGTGAAAAATTAACAAAAATCAAATTATTAAAGGAAATAAGAATTAAAAGATGTATTCAGAACACTATGACGCCACAGATTTAATACCATTTGACACAACCGTCAACGACGTCTGCCTAGGTATGCGTCCGATATATCAAAACGAATCTGAAATCGGATTTCAGTCAGAAATCGTATCGTATCGATATTCAACACTATACAAACTGATTTTTGAAAACGTATTTCGGCAGAAACTAAACCAACACATATCAAAACAAAACGACGAAAACGCAAACTAATAATAAATCTAATCATCGCGCAATCGTTTTCTATTGCTAGTTTTGCAAACCGAACCAATATTTGAAAACTTACTAACTATCTCTTTCACTCCACTAAGCGATCGCTTAGTCAGAATGAGAGAAAGCGAATTTCATTAAAATTCGCCTCCTTTCATTCTAACTAAGCGATCGTTTAGTGCATTGAAAGAGATGAAGCGAATTGTCATCTGTTTTGGAATTTGGCGGTTTCTAAGAAACTCAGAATGGCAGATGGAAACGAAACAGAATTACAAGAGTCAGGGAATAAGATCTATATTAGAATGCAACTACTTCCATGATAATATTACACAATACTTAATGATAGTAGTTTAAGTTTTGTGTTTGTTAAATAGATTTTTGAATTATGGGAGAGTTTATGGGAGAGTTTTTGCACACTTGACCTTGGTGACACGTGCGGTGTGCGCGTAATGTTATTTTTGTGATCTCGTGAACTATATAATTAGATAGGTATTTTACGATTCAATACTATACTAACGTATGTTAGTATCATACATACGATTTGATGATAAATAAGAAATAACTATTTAATGTAAAAAGGTAAGATTTTCGCTTCGTAATCGGGATTAATAAAATAAAACTATACAAAAAAAATGTACATTATATAATATAATCATGAAATCATTGTAAATATGACGATTTTTAAATACGCAAGAAAGTTTTGTATCATATCCAAAACAAACATTTTTGCTAGTCTAGTACTCTAGTTAAGCCTAGATAAAGCATGAAGAAAAATCGTACACCTAAATCCAATCAACAAAGAAATTATAGAAAAATATTTTGAATGCGTTCGTTCGATTGCGTTTTTCGTTTGCTACGCTAAAATAACTAAAAACATCGAATATCGATCGAAACTAAAGTAAACCCGCTCCCTCAACCGCTCTGGAAATCGATTTCTGAAATCAGTTTTTAAAATCGATTTAAATATCAGAAATCGAATTTGTATCGGTTTGCGTAAAAATCTGAAAACGCCCATCTCTACGTCTGCCCGTATGGATCAAATCGCTTAACCGCTTGCGCGTTCAGATCACTTCAGTCACAAGCGCGGCATGGTTTGAATGCGATATAGTATAACTATTTGGCTTGGCACCGACTTCAAATCGTGTTAGTGGATTTCTAGCATACATTGTAATTATATTTTATAAAAATTAATACATAATTAGAATTAGACAAGAATTAAATAGTTCATCTTATTTTTCGGTTTTTAGTGTTTTAAATAAGTATGGTTTTTGGCTGATCCTATTTTGAAGTCGGTTTACATTTTTTTATAAAAAGTTTAATTATTGTCGATATAATTCTTTATTTTTTAAAGTTATTTGCTACTTACTGCAATTTAAATATGTATGAATATCTTATTGAATTTCAACCAATTGGATTTTATTTAATTTAAACTAAAGCTGTGAATTAATTCTATTTATTATTCGAAAGGAATACATCCAAGTTCATCGTCACTATTATCATCACCGCTGGAGCATTCCTGTAGGTTGATGAGGAGTTCTTGGTCACAAATTATTTCATGAATAAACATGTTTATTTTATAAAAGAAATTATCTTCAAATTACTGAAATTTTTAGCATTTAATATGCTTAATTATTTATAAATACCCGATTACGAAACGAAAAATGATGTCACAAGCGGGGTTCGCTAAGCCTATACAATGTGTAAACATTGTCCGATAGATGGCATACGTCACCTTGAAGACGTAAGATATAATATGAAGCGAAATTTGCATGTCCTAAAATAGTTCACGATGGTGTAAATGGCAGCACGGTTGGGCCGGATTCCCAATAGGTGCGGGATCGAACCCCGCTTGTGACATCATTTTTCGTTTCGTAATCGAGTTTTTATAAAAAAAAATAAAAAAGAAATTACCTTCTCAATATAAAAGAAATGGTGTTATTAATGTTATACCTGATGTGTGAATATTAAATTAAGGCAATTTACTTATTTTACAGAGTAGCCATGTGGTTTATACAGGGTGCCGATTTTATTAGTACATACATATCATCACGCCATATCCCTTGCAGGGTAGGCAGAGAGAACAGAGTGCCAGAGAACTCTATCTTTGCATACTTCACTCGCTTCCTCAACATTCATAATTCTCTTCATACACGCTCGCCAGTTTCGGAGACTCTTGACTCCATCTTCCTTCAGTACATGACCGATCTGGTCTAGGTAGCTGAGTCTCGGTCTACCCCGGTACCTATATCCTTCCACTTTCGCATGGTATATCTTCTTAACCAGACGTTCGTTCGGTATTCTTTTCACATGTCCGAACCATCGGAGCATTCCCTTTCGCATCTTTACACCAATACTCTCTTTCATACCTACTCGCTCTCTTACGTCGTCGTTACAAATGCGGTCGGTCAGCCTAACTCCACAGATTTTCCGCAGAGATCGCATTTCGACCGCATTAATTTTACTTTCATACTCTTTTCTGCATACCCAACTCTCGCTTCCATACAGTAATGTGATGACAAGCACTGCGTTATGTATTGCTACACGTGCCTTTTGGCTGCGGTGGTGGCTGCCGAGAAGTTGCCCCAACGCTCCGTTCACTCTATTTCCCGCATTCACTCTTCATACGTACGTAATACATAAAATAAAATAAATTCTTACGGAACTCCCATGTCCATGAACAACGAAGTAAAAATCAAATACATACTGCATGAAATCCGTAGAAATAGTTTTCTTTCAAACTATAAACGAAAATTATAATTAATATTAAAAAGCTCTATTTTAAAGCTGTGTGGTAGCTGCTACGAATACTACCAACTCTTACTTTGCTCGTGGATGTCGTAAAAGACGATTAAGAGCCTTATGACGACCTGGGCCAACTCCATCTGATGCCGTTTGGTCTACAATTACATTACCAAGGAGGGTTGACGTCTGGCAGGCGGCCGGTCATAAAACTATTGCCAATAACTTTTACAATACGTACTATGAAAGAAGAGTAGGTACATATTGTATCGACTCCAAGTAATTGGGATATAGAAAACAAAAACTTAAAAATCTTAAGTTTTTGTTCAAGTAACAAAAATGTTATAAACAAAGTATAAATATTTTTTTAACTTTTATGGCACGATCTTGTTAAGTATGTATATAAGAAAGGCTCTACGATGCGAACATTTTTTACGACCATTATTTAAACTTTTTTTTTCACTTACAATTAAGACGGCAGTACGAGAAAATTTTTTTAGTTAACAATTATTTAACTTGTTGAAAAATTAACTTTAAGTAAAATTTCCAACGGGAATAAATTACTTATAGTGTTCAGAACACACCATATTTTTTTCAAATTTAAAAAGAAATATTCAATACATAAATTAATAAATTAATTAATGTACCGTACTCGCTTTTGACGCCATGCGCGCAACCTAAAAATGTCGCGCGCAGACCTATTTTCAGCGTTAAATTAAAATTATAAATAATAGAGATAGAGTTCCGGGAGTTAGATTTTATTGGAAATTTCCTCCTCTTTCAGAATCTTTTTTTGAAATTTCTTAAATATTAATAGTTTATGAAATATTGGCAAATACGAAATGCAATTTTTTTTCATCTTTAATTATTTATAACTTTTGCAATTTTTACATACATACATACATATCATCACGGCATATCCCTTGCAGGGTAGGCAGAGAGAACAGAGTGCCAGAGAACTCTATCTCTGCATACTTCACTCGCTTCCTCAACATTCATAATTCTCTTCATACACGCTCGCCGGTTTCGGAGACTCTTGACTCCACCTTCCTTCAGTACATGACCGATCTGGTCTAGGTAGGTTAGTCTCGGTCTCCCTCGGTACCTACATCCTTCCACTTTCGCATTGTATATCTTCTTAACCAGGCGTTCGTTCGGCATTCTTTCCACATGTCCGAATTCATTTTTATTATCATTCCATTTTTTATGTGCTAATACACGCTTTTAGCACATTTTCCTAGGCGTCATTCCGGATCCAATGAGCTATCGCACATAATTTTAAGAGCAGTATCTCTATTTTGTACCATTTTCAACTTGTCGACTAGACTAATAAGAGTAGGAGAATAATCATAAATAATTAAAATTTAGATTCATCTCATCAATTGGGAACCACTGTTACAAAATATTCACGGTAGGCAATTATGAGACTGAGCGACATCGTCGGCACATTATGGAGCTGTAACGCTGATTTTGCGACTAACATACCTACTCAATAAGTGACTAATATACCTACGGCTTCGGTACAAACTCGATAAACAAGAAGTGTTTAAGCATTCAATTTCTTGTGTTTAATAAGTAATAAGTAGATAGAGCAAAACATAGTTATGATATTATTTCATATTTAAATGTTGATAGTACATATACTCAGAATACTAAAAAAATCTTAATTTATCTTAATTTTGAACCGTACCTATGTTTTTTGTTTTTACCCGACTGTGTGACGCAAATGAGTGGTAATGTGTTTAACAGTCTATGTATGTATGTATTTTCCTTTGAAGCACTATACAGACCAAACGCCTGGGCCGATTTTGATGATTCACACATCAATCGATTCCTCTTAGTCCGGCGAGTGTCACTAAAGACATAACGTTAGTGAAAATTCAATATGGCGACCACTGGACGCCATTTTGTGAAAATGAAAAAAACTAAAGTCAACAAACTATGTCGAGTGAGGTATCGTTGAATAGTTATTTAAAAATCATTATTAGTTTTCCCTCAACATTTTTCGATTCGACTGACCGTTTAGAATCTATATATTAAAAAATTAGATTTGTTGTCGAATAATGGATCCCGACTGTTTAGGTGTTATGTTTCATTATTAGAATATATTTTATTTTCTTCAATAGTATTCATTTAATAATACACACATACATACATATCATCACGCCATACCCCTTGCAGGGTAGGCAGAGAGAACAGAGTGCCAGAGAACTCTATCTCTGACTCTCACTCACACCTGGGGCCAAGCGAGAGGACAACAGCACTCCTACCCCCATGCTGGCTCGATCGCTCTTTGGTACTCCAGACCACAGAGCCATCCCGCCACCAGGAAGATCGCAGGCGTCGCTGCCCCTTCGCTTGGTCTCTGTTACACAGAGCACGTCTAGCTGTTTGTCCGCCATGACGGATATCAGCTCGTGCAACTTACCTTCCACACAACCTCTTACATTCCACGTGCCCACCCGGCACTCTGCTCTCCTCGACTCGCCTGACTGGGCAAGGCGTGATGGGTAGCGGCCACCATCGCCGCAACTGCCGAAGTTCGTACCGACGGGGGCAGGTCGGTACACGTCGCCTCCGGGGGACGCCCTAACCCGCACTGCGGTACACATATCGAGCAGGATTAGCAGTCTAATTAGACTGGCAGGGGACGCGAACGAGCACGCTCCGGACTATGCCCCGCGTTTTTTTTTTTTTTGGCGGCGGGCTACGGTACTTCAAACCCCGCTATTCCGTCCGGGGCGACAGGAAAAGCGGCGCAAGACCCCGTAGACCCGCCCTACAATATATCTCTCGACGCCGTGCGGGTGGGTCACTGGTGGACTATGCCCCCCTAATAATAATTCAATAATATATTATAGAATTATAGACCACCGGACACCTAAGTGCTTGTTTTTTTTTTCTTTTCATTTTATATAATGTGTAGGTACGTAATTTGATTCACTTTCTACGCAGTCGGGTTTTTTGATTTTTTTAATTATTTTTATTTATTATTACATAAGGTGGCAAAGTAATCGGTTGAATTTTTGAAATATTATTGCTAAGTCGGTATTTTAATCCTCGCCCTATATTGAGTTGTAATAAGCTTGTAATTATTTATTGATTTCAATTATGTCTAATGTTTACGGGAGCCATGTGTCCAGACCATAACCTGCCAAATAAATGTTTACGGGAGTATTACACATATGAAATTAAACTATTTGTATGGATTTTAATCCGCTTGTTTTCTTTTTGTTTTTCTAATTGCTTGCCCGATATTTTGGATACTTAGTCAGAGTAATAAGTAATAACACATGAGTAAATAAACGTACAGAAACCAAGCTTCTAAAGAGCTAGCAAAATTGTTACTAAAAGAGTACAACAAACAAATGACATAGATATACACTTAAACATTTATTACTACATATAACTTATTAACAGACTTCTACCACAGATTAGATCACAACAGAATCCCGTCTACGCGTCTGTAACCGCTATTTATACCCGTTTTCGCCACGAAACAACTCAACCGTAACGCTAATGTTGCCAGAGCATACTCATTGAATCGCCACCTTCCAATGGGCGATAACATCACCTATTCTGATAGGGTTGGCACATGAGGATGTAAATAAATACACAAAACGTTTGTCAGCTTTTTTTATGTATGGATATTTTTTTACAAATTGCTTACCTACTCTAAATAGTTTTTTTTTGTAATTTTAGATTTTTAATAATTTGTTATAGGTACCTCTTAATCGAATGATAAATTCTAAATCTAATATAAAGTTTTCTAAAATAATCAATGGGTAAGCACTTGCATGACATATCAAATTTACAATCTTGTATACGTTTTAGTATATCACTACCAATATTAACAATATTTATTTCTAGATATTTACACTCTTTACCATATTTACACTCTTTCTAATTAATTCAAATTTCAAATTTAAACAAACACGCACGACGCGATGCACAGCGAGCGGTGAGTGAGCCCTTTGTTTGAGCACTGGCAGAACCAGCCTAAACAGGTTTCATTCCGTACCTACGTGACGAGCCGCCAGTGCTCACGCACACACTTGTAGTGATGTACCTACCGTGGCGCGGTTGTTTGAATGTTTGTCTCTGTACGTTTATTTACTCATGTGGTAATAAGTCATGTGGAGTGACGTTTTATTTTATTAGTTTTAATTTCATCTTCCTCTGGGTGGTGACTGAGTAAAATCACAAATCACCACACGGAAATTGGCCTCGTATAGAGATCAATTTACTTCTTACTGTGGTGGAGACTCGGTACCAGCAATGGTACGTAGATATATCAGCTGAAATGATGATTGTGCATTTCAACTTTGCCAGCTGAGCGTTAAAGAAAATACCGATGATCATCGCTTGGGCTATATATGGTAAAGAAAGCAGGAGTGACTATTATTAAACTAATACCTAACCTTTAACTTTATATTGCCGTTTTAGCGAAGTGCCATTTGATATTTAGTCGTATATAAACAAAGTTGAAATATGTATGGATAGTTTCAAACACAAGTAGATAATCATAATTTAATACTTACGTACTTTAAAACTGTGGTCTTAAATTACAAACACATGCAATGTTCATTATTTCTATAGAATATAAATATTTATCTAAACATTACTAACTGACAGATAAAAAGCCGCGATAATGGTTTGGTTTAGTGAAATCTATTTGATTTGTTTAGAACGTTTTATAGTTATCATTCATATTTGTTGATGTTAACTATTTATTTCATTAGATGGCACTAGTTATACATAGATACACACATACATATCAGCACGTCATATTCCTTGCAGGGTAGGCAGAGAGGACAGAGTGTCAGAGAAGTCTATCTTTGCATACTTCACTCGCTTCCTCAACATTCATAATTCTCTTCATACACGCTCGCCGGTTTCGGAGACTCTTGAGTCCACCTTCTTTTAGTACATGACCGATCTGGTCTAGGTAGGTTAGTCTCGGTCTCCCCCGGTACCTACATCCTTCCACTTTCGCATTGTATATCTTCTTAACCAGACGTTCGTTCGGCATTCTTCCCACATGTCCGAACCATCGGAGCATTCCCTTTCGCGTCTTTACACCTATACTCTCTTTCATACATACTCGCTCTCTTTCGTCGTCGTTACGAATGCGGTCGGTCAGCCTTACTCCACAGATTTTCCGCAGAGATAGCATTTCGACCGCATTAATTATACTTTCATACTCTTTTCTGCATACCCAACTCTCGCTTCCATACAGTAATGTTGGGACAAGCACTGCCTTATGTATTGCTACACGTGCCTTCTGGTTGAGGTGGTGGCTACCGAGAAGTTGCCCCAACGCTTCGTTCACTCTATTTCCCGCATGTACTCTTCGCTCTAGTGGTGTACCTTCATCTCGGCTAAATCCACATCCAAGATATACAAATTCATCCACTTGCTCTAGTACATCATTACCTATTGTTACTCTTACATCTGTTCTGGCTTCATCTCTTTCAAAGACCATTATTTTGGTTTTGTTCACATGCACGCGTAGACCCCTTTTCTTACAATCTTCTGTAATTGTGTCGACTAGGGTCTGCATGTCAGTCGCTGACTGTGCCAGCAGGACTGCATCATCTGCATAAAGCAGAGCAGTGACCACTGAGTCGCCGATCTGGACTCCCACATTCATATCGTTCAACCTTTGGAGACATTTATCCAGATATATGATAAACAGCCGTTTTCTTTTTTTTTTTTTGTGGTGGGCTATGGACGTCGCACCCCGCAAAATCGGTCCGGGGTGACGGATGAGGCGGCGCGCAACCCCATTGACCCACCCTGCAAGCACCTCTTCTTCGCCGTGCGAGCGGGCCACCGGTACCCGATCTTTGTCTTCGGTGGCCCATGATAAACAGCCTGGCTGACAGAACGCACCCCTGCTTAACGCCGATATTGACGTCAAACCAAGGCGACATTCCATCATCCAGCCGCACACAGGCTCTACAGCCCATGTAACTGGACTGCACAGCCTGTAGCAGTTTACCGTTAATACCATACTCCGGTAAAATGTCCCAAAGTTCCTTTCGTACAACCGTGTCAAATGCTCTCTCCAGATCCACAAAACTGCAGAAAGCCCTCAGACCTAGAGCCAGATGCTTCTCCACAATGTTGCGCAGAGAGAACACTTGATCCATGCATCCCCTTCCACTCCTGAAACCTCCTTGTGTCTCACACAGTAAACCATCGGACTAATTATGAATATCAAAATTTCCTTTGTTTCAGAAAAACTATTATTTTTTTTTAATTTTAGAGATTTCCTTGAAAGTAAATAAAATATTTGTATTAAAAATTAAAATACTTACTAATTTTTCGGGAATTCAGACATGCGCTAATAAAGATTAACGAATAAACAAAATGGCAGTTTCCACCGATAGGGACGCTATGGGGTTTTGTCCGTTGTCATAAAGAAGGTTGTAGTAGAAAATTTATATGTGAATGGTAGCAACTAATTACATTTTCTAGAATCGAAGGCTAAAAACACAACTCCAGTAGGGAGCTATTTAGCTGTGCCTCTACAATTGCCGAAGTCTTTCGACGACATTTGGAACTTACTAACAGGTGGATTGTTTGCTCGTCTACCATTAAAGATAATCATAAGCCTGTCGCGGTCCTCAGCTAGACGTAGACCTCTTCCATAGAACGTTAAAACGTGCGTTATAACACAAGGCCATGGAAGTAATAAGTACTAGGTACAACGTTGTTGTGCATAGGACTTATTACTTCCATGCACAAGGCAAAGGTTTCTACTGTAGCAAAATATAGTACCTACCTACTACGAACTACACAGGTAAAGTAGTCGTTAAGATAACGATATACCGCGTTGTGTGCGTCGGTCACAGGTTCGATTGCCACGAGGAACAATATTTTGTCACATTCAAAAATCATAGATCCGATGTGTGTATATATTTTCGTAAATTATATAGCCCCACAATAAAAAGTTCATGCGACGAACCAAACTAAACTATGACTTTGCTGACATATTTTGAGCTGTTGAATTGATATTCGAAATCGAAATTAATACTGACACAGGGATAAATTCTCGTATCACTGAAGTCTTTTTTCATCTCAGCTCATATATGTCCCACTGTTGAGCTCGAGCCTCCTCCATATTGGGAGAGAAATTGACCTACAATACCGATAGACGTGTTGGTATAGGGTCCTGTTTCGAGTTTTCCTTCTCTTGCATAGACGTTATATGCGTTTTTTATCCCTTAGTCATCTCATACGATCAGCCACGGGCAAAATAAGGGGTGGAGAATTGTAATTCTTACTCCGTCACCACACAAAAAAGTCTAATCTTTACAAACATTCAATTCATAAAAAATATAATTGTGAATAGTAAACAATTGTCCCACATGTTCCAAACCTCTCAAGATCATAATTTGACCAATCCACCAGCAATAGACTGCATAATAGAAATATTGACTTATCAGTTCGCCTAAACTAGCATGTACCATGGAAGTAATAAGTACTCTGTACAACAGGAATGAGCTGTTGTCGCAAAATTGAAGCCGAGCGAGAGCTCAGAACTGTACCTTTTATCCCTCTCTGGCGATGGTGACCATATTGAAATATGATTTAAGGACAATAATTATAAAAAATATTTGTTATCTGACGTCAGCAGATCATTGCTTCAGATGGATTTTAATCGAAGATGCTAATTATAAACTTGCCCTTTGTGGCACTATACATTTCCTGTTTTTGCTTGCTTTTCACACTCGCGTCATATAGGTAGGTACTTATCTACTGGTCCTTGTGGGACACGACATGCAGCTGGAATGAGATAAAATTACGATAAGGTGGTGTGTGTATATTTAATTAAGAAAAAACAGTTAAGTTTAATTCTAAATCAGACATTGCTAAATAAGACAGTCTTGTGAAGTTTCTGCCGCAAACCCAGCTTATTCCTTATATGTTTCATTGATTCTAATTTTGCATTGAGTTAAAGGTAAATTGAGATATGAATTCGCTAACGCCTTTATCAATAGAATATCATGTGGATCTTCAAATATAGATTGAGGAGGATGTGCTGATTCTAACGATGTATGTACCTAGTTTGCTATAAAATTCTCGGACGACATACCTACATATTAATTTTATTTTTGTTTACGTTTTTTAACGATTGATTTAATAATGTAATAAACAGTGTTCTATGGTGTTGTGATCCAATAACACCACACAATTTGAACAAGAAATTTTGTGAATCATCCCATTCACGATATATCCAGCAATATAAAAAATAATGTTCAGTTTAAAATCTGAAACACAAGCGTTATTTACGAGATCTAACAAATCATCTATTGATGTCGATCATGTCGACTGATCTTTATTACATTCTTCCACAATAGCTTTCTTTTTGTTCCTAAATTTTCTAAAGAACTTAATGTTAGGAACATTAAGATCTTTAGGAAATTTGAAATCTAAACAAAGTTATTTTCATAAAAAAATAAAAAATACATAGGTATTTAAATTATTTGTTCTTGAACTAGGATTTGAATAGTCATGCAGAATAGTCATCAGAATTTGTTAGTGAAGAATTACGGTGACCATCACCGTAATTCTTCACTAACAAATTCTGTTATTATTATTATTTACGATTTTATGTGGGGTTGTCAGTTCAGGTGTCCGTATTTCATACATATAAAAGAAAACCTACACCCCAATCGCAAAATGTTTGCTTTTTTTTTTGGTACTGTTTGTCCATTCGGACAGGCAAAGGGATCAAAGCCCATATAGCCAAGTCTTATTTAATTATTTTTCATATATGTTCATCATTTCTTCATATTATGTAGCTTTAATAGTCATTGTCTGTCAGTAAGTCAAGTCGTTACCATTAATCGGGTGCTGATAACCTAATCAATGGTTTTCTTTGGGAATTTTGGCAAAATATGAAAATACACGTAAACCACTATTATACCATATTCACTACACTTCAGCACTTTAACTGTACCATATTGCATAAAATACCAGCAAAATTATTCAATATAACACTACAAAAATGAATATAATACAAGAGCGTGACATGACATTTCCACATTCGCGCAAAAACCCAAAAATGTTTGCGTTAATAAGGTGTTACACTTAGCAACAAATAATATTGCTTTAATATGTCGGTAATAAATTATTATTTATATTTATAAATATTTTAGAAGTAAATGTTTTTACTTCGTTACATTAGGTACATCAATCGCATATTTTTCTACCAACAAGGAAAGGATTGAAATCAACTTAACTCTGGCAATTCTAAGTCCACTGTTAGAACGGGACACAGGGTACACTGGTTGCCCTCTCACTCGGCTTCATTTTTATTTTGCGCGCAACAAGACTCTTACTACCTTAGCATAAGGTTTTATTTTCTTTATTTTTGCTGCAAAATGCACAGATAGAGCTCATTCCTGTTGTACAGAGTACTTATTACTTCCATGGCATGTACTTAGGGATGTTAAAAAATAATCGATTTTTATTTTATTCGATTATTTTTTTCTAATAATCGATTTTTTATAATCGATTTTTATAGTAATAATAATCGATTTTTAAAAAATCGATTATATAAATTACGCGTTTTAATAGATTTTTATGAAAAGCGCCATCTATGGAACGGAATAAAACTCGAAGTAAATCCATTATTATTTACAAGTTAAGAGTGCCATAATATTATGTAGTTGTTGGTAAACAATAAAAATGTCTTCCAATAGTAAAACATCTAAAAGCGGTTGGTGAAAATATTTTACCATTAATGCTAGGGCCGCACCTGCGTGTATCGTCACGAAGCTTCGTGCAATGAGACGATACATGCAGATGTGACCGGTCATTATCGGCTATCGTCGTGAACATTCGGATTTCGTGTGCGTTATCACTTGGTTGCCGATAAGTCAAAGGGTTTTAGAGCGCTAATATATCGCGCTCTCTGGTTACACTAGCGTTGTTCATTTCGGCAGAAATTTTCGATGTGTTTAGACGCGTTCGAGGGTCTCCAGTTAATCAATAAGTATGGAATGGAACGATAATATGGTGCTGCAATTTTTACACCATTATAAAGCTGAATCCATGATGAAATCCAAAAAAATCATTATGAAATTATTAGCATATTATAACTGTAAAAGTAAAGCAACTCGTCATCCATAGTTGAACGCATCCAAAGGATTTCGGTCATCTTTAATTATTGCACGATACTTGTAAAATACTGAAGTCGCTAGTATGACCACAGTATTATCGCGATAACTTTCTAGTGTACAAAACGTACGAAGCATTAATGCTAGGGCCACACCTGCGTGTATCGTCCCGAAGTAATGTGTGGCGTAGCTTCGTACGTTTTTTACGCTAATAAGTTATCGCGATAATACTGTGGTCACATTAGCGACTTCGGTATTTTACACGAAGTATCGTGCAATAATTAAAAATGACCGAAATCATTTTCATGCGTTTAACTATGGATGAGTAATTGCTTTACTATTACAGCTATATTCTAATAATTACATAATGATTTTTTTATCCCTTCATGGGTTCCGCTTCATAATGGTGTAAAAATTCTAACACCATTTCATCACTCCACTCCATATTTATTGATTAACTGAAATCCTCGAACGCGGAAATTTTCGATGTGTTTAGAACACATCGAAAATTTCCGCCGAAATGTAAAACGCTAGTCTGACCACAGAGCGCGATATATTAGCGCGCTAAATTCCTTTGACTTATCACCACCCAAGCGATAACGCACACGAAGCCCGAATGTTCGCGACGATAGCCAATAATGATTGGTCACATCTGCATGTATTATCTCATTGCACGAAGCTTCGTGACGATACACGCAGGTGCGGCCCTAGCATAAGAAACATACAGCAATATGCAAGTACTGTTCCAAAGAGCTAAAAACTTGCAGTAATACTACAAATTTCAAACAGCATATGGAACGAAAACATTCCAATGTCTTACAGGCAACATGAATTATATTTTATAATGATTATTGTGACTGTACTTTTTTAATACTAGTCAAATGGAACTAAATAAAAATAGGTCTGAATATTTGTGATAATAATTATTTAATTTTTTTTATTGTTTAAATTTAAAAATTAACGAAAGCTTTATTTTATATTTTAGTTTTTGAGATCACATCGTAGTCGTCACTAAAAACTTAAAACTAAAAAAAAACTTAAAAGTAAAAACTTACCTAACTTAAAACTAAAAACTCGGCTGACTAAAAACTTCGAGGGTAACACCAAACTCTTTTGGAGGAAGGTGAAGAAGTCTCGGTGTGGTTGGTCAGCCTTCAGAATGAATAAAATAAGGTCTAAAGGTGGAGACATTCTTACACAAAACACAAGATGTGTTAAGCCGATGGAGTGAATATTTTGGCGATATGTATGCGGATATTCGAGTTGGCGCCGGTGTCGCATGTGGTTTAGTAGATCAACATTCAGCACCGGCGTCCTCCGATGGCCTCAGTATGGATGAAGTTGAATGGGCGATAAGAAGTTTGAAAAATGGTAAGGCAGCGGGCATTGATATGGTGTCTGCCGAGATGATCAAGCTTGGTGGGTCCTGTGCCTGGGAGGCGTTCCTGTTGCTCCTCAATTTATGTTGGAGCTCGGGAATGGTTCCCAGGGACTGGAATAGCGCAGTCATCGTACCTTTGTTTAAAAACAAGGGTTCACGTTATGACTGCACAAACTACAGAGCCATAAGCTTGACCAGTTTAGCAGCAAAAGTGTACGGTAAAATTATTGAAAGGAGAATGAGGATGGTGTCCGATGGTTTACTGTGTGAGACACAAGGAGGTTTCAGGAGTGGAAGGGGATGCATGGATCAAGTGTTCTCTTTGCGCAACATTGTGGAGAAGCATCTGGCTCTAGGTCAGAGGGTTTTCTGCAGTTTTGTGGATCTGGAGAGAGCATTTGACACGGTTGTACGAAAGGAACTTTGGGACATTTTACCGGAGTATGGTATTAACGGTAAACTGCTACAGGCTGTGCAGTCCAGTTACATGGGCTGTAGAGCCTGTGTGCGGCTGGATGATGGAATGTCGCCTTGGTTTGACGTCAATATCGGCGTTAAGCAGGGTTGCGTTCTATCAGCCAGGCTGTTTATCATATATCTGGATAAATGTCTCCAAAGTTTGAACGATATGAATGTGGGAGTCCAGATCGGCGACTCAGTGGTCACTGCTCTGCTTTATGCAGATGATGCAGTCCTGCTGGCACAGTTAGCGACTGACCTGCAGACCCTAGTCGACACAATGACAGAAGATTGTAAGAAAAGGGGTCTACGCGTGAATGTGAGCAAAACCAAAATAATGGTCTTTGAAAGAGACGAAGCCAGAACAGATGTAAGAGTAACAATAGGTAATGATATACTAGAGCAAGTGGATGAATTTGTATATCTTGGATGTGGATTTAGCCGAGATGGAAGGTACACCACTGATATAGAGCGAAGAGTGAATGCGGGAAATAGAGTGAACGGAGCGTTGGGGCAACTTCTCGGCAGCCACCACCTCAGCCAGAAGGCACGTGTAGCAATACATAACGCAGTGCTTGTCCCAACATTAGTGTATGGAAGCGAGAGTTGGGTATGCAGAAAAGAGTATGAAAGTAAAATTAATGCGGTCGAAATGCGATCTCTGCGGAAAATCTGTGGAGTTAGGCTGACCGACCGCATTCGTAACGACGACGACGTAAGAGAGCGAGTAAGTATGAAAGAGAGTATTGGTGTAAAGATGCGAAAGGGCATGCTCCGATGGTTCGGACATGTGGAAAGAATGCCGAACGAACGTCTGGTTAAGAAGATATACAATGCGAAAGTGGAAGGATGTAGGTACCGAGGGAGACCGAGACTAACCTACCTAGACCAGATCGGTCATGTACTGAAGGAAGGTGGAGTCAAGAGTCTCCGAAACCGGCGAGCGTGTATGAAGAGAATTATAAATGTTGAGGAAGCGAGTGAAGTATGCAGAGATAGAGTTCTCTGGCACTCTGCCTACCCTGCAAGGGATATGGCGTGATGGTATGTATGTATGTAGAAAAAAATCGATTTTTTCGTAAAAATCGATTATTTATTTTGATTAAAATCGATTAATATTAAGTTTAAAAAAAATCGATTTTTATTTAATCGATTTTTTTCCAGTAACCTCACATCCCTACATGTACTTACTCAAGTGAAAGTATATAAGTGGACTTTTGGCGGGAATCTAAAACGTCATGTTGTGCTCTTGTATTATATTCGATATCTTAGTGTTTTAACGTGTTATATTAGATAATTTTTATGGTGTTTTATGTAATATGATGTGACAGAACAGCTGGGATGTAGTGAATATCATATAAAAGTGCTTTACAACGTTTTCGTTTTCCATCAAAATTCCTACAACATACCATTAACAGTGTCACCATAGCAGTGTTGATGGCGACAATTCGACTGACTGACAGACAATGACTAACTTGAAAAGATTAAGAACGTGAAGATAATTATAACTCGACACTGGCAAAAATGGCTCGTATAAGTAGCTGATTGCCAATACCACGAAGTATAGATACACATACTTCGTGGCCAATACATAAAAAGAAGAAGAAGAAGCTGCAACTTAACTTTGACATTGGCTTAAGTATAAACAGAGCCACAACAAAAAAAAAAAAAAAAAAAAAAAGTATATAAGCGTTACCAGCTGTTAATGTCATATCCAGGAATGGAAATCTTAAAAACCAACTGATTCACCAGAATTACAACCCATTGGCACTACAATTGCAATCGCCAATCCACCTGGTCAAGAACAACAATTATAGTAGTGTTTATATCTAGTAGAGAAGTTAAGCAGCTAATGGATTGGGTACTAATCGCATTCAGGGGGATTCAATGGGAGAGAAATTAACCTCCCCGAGGAGCCCGACAGATTTAGTTGTCTAGAAAGCTAGGTCTATTTCTCAATCAGTCCATCACCCTCCACTGTTTGATACGGCTCTCCCCAAAAGTGGAATGATGCTGTAATCGCCGCGTTCAACAGACATATTGGCAATTACAGTCGGCGTTGTCAGTTTTTACCGACCCCTAAATTCTAGGTAACAACTAAAACAGTAGTTTGAAGTTTAAGAAAATCTAAATATTAGGTAACACTTAAGGCGACTTTTTTTAAATGTAACATTTAACTTAAGGGTTATTGGTTGAAAACGGCCATAAGTTGCCCAGTACTGTTGCCATTCGCGTAGTGATGCTATATCCGGTCATTGTGATATACATAAGACAGCATGGCGTGGTGATGGTGACGCATTGTATTCTTACCTGGCACCACAAGGGGAGGGATATATAGATAAAATAAAACAACATGTAAAGCATTCAACAGAGCTTTTTATAGCAATTCTATACTAGTATAATAACAGGATCTCCATTGAATACCGATTCTGTGACGAACTGTGCCATAGACACACATTTATTGTCCATTTATAATTAAAGCAAACAATTAGACCCAAGGTTGTAGACTAACCATAGTAAAATAAAAAAAAAAGCTACGTGTAGGAATGAAGAGGCGAGATTCAGGCATATCCTAACAGCAGCTTACTTTGCCGGCTTTCTTCTAAAATGCAAGTAAAAGTGAAATTTGTATCCATGAGACTATCCGATCAATGGACGCATGAAATTATTAGCCAATTATCAATGACATATGCTCATAATAATAGTCATGAATACAAATATTCCTTAAAAATAAGTGTAAAAATTAAATCATTTTTTTTTAACAATTTAAACATTAATATTACCAGCTAATTCAGAGATTATTGAGATTTTGGCACGAATTTCGAGGCGACCCGACTCATTCTTTGATCCATTTTTTGGAATAGGTAAAAATCGCAGAAGAGTCTTTTTCTTTTTAATGAATGACCTCTGTTAGTGATTAACCACAAATTTGCCAATGTAATTCATTATACGCGATACTTTTTAAAAACAGACCTCGTATACGTCAAGGTCCTTCGAGCTTATATATGTTATGGTCCTTTTGGCCGTATTTTTGAACATCAATTTAAATTTAAAGCCTATTACAAAATTTATATGAACGCCATCTCTGGTTCAGTTCAGCAACTAGCTGGTAACATTAACAATTGTTTTATCACTAGGTGGTGTGGCGATTAGTTAGCGTCAACGAAGTATTCCTGTGCGGCTTTGGTATCAGGCTTGATGGTTTTGGATCCAGGTTGCCAGTTGGCTGGGCATACTTCTCCGTGCTTGTCCGTGAATTGGAATGCTTGGACGAGGCGGAGAGTCTCCTCAACAGATCTGTAATGACAAAATTCCTGTTGCTATATTATCAGATCAGATCTTTTTTGTGGTAATTTTATTTTCGAGAAATTTATGAACACATTCTTATTTTTTATATTATAAAAAGATCTGTAAGTTATGTTTGATCTTAGCAATGACATTTAAATTTTTGGGTAATACCTAAAACAAACTAAACATAAAATCTGTGTCTAAACTAATTTGCTTCTCATTTCAGCTCCTATAGGTCCCACCCAACTTCATTGAAAGTATCATTTCACCAGTATTTTTGGATTTTAGATTTTACTCAATATATTACTTAACACTAAAATTATATTTCGATTCTAAAAACCCGATTACGAAACGAAAAATGATGTGACAAGCGGGGTTCGAACCCGCACCTATTGGGAGTCCGGCCCAATCGTGCTGCCACTTACACCACCCTGAACTATTGTAGGACATGCAAATCTCGCTTCGTATCATATTTACATCTTTAAGGTGACGTGTGCCATCTACCGGACAATATTGTTGTCAATCGTTCTTGTCCATGGATGTCATAAAAGACGACTAAAGGCTATATATAGTAATTGTAGGGTCACACTATTGAAAGTTTCCTGTCTACAGCCGCGGGCTGGTCCGTCCGTAGTTACTACCACTTTTAGCGAGTGTGGTACTCCACACTCGCAGATAATCAATATCTGAGCAGTGGCAATATGCTATTGTGCTTTCTTTTTTTTAGTGGGTAGCAGTCTAACTGTACCCCTGGTATTGCAAAGCTCCATGGGCGGCAGTAACACTTACCATCAGGTGTGTTGCTCGCTCGTTTGCCACCATAGGCAATTAAAAAAAATATTTTCACTCGAAATAAAACCCTATATGAAGTCTAACCAGTGTGGTGTAATTGGTCAATTATTACTCTCCTAACATGGAGGAAGCTCGAGCTCAGTCATTTTAACAGGTTCAATTACCCATGGGGACCGTGATGAATGGTCTTATACATACCTTCCGACAGGTAGGTCATTGATGGTGATCTGCCTCAAGTTCTGTTTGTCATCAATGATGAACAATCCCCGGAAGGGAATGCCAGACTCCTCATTTAGCACGCCGTAGTCGCGGGAAATGCTGTGGGTCTTGTCGCTGATGATGGGAATGTTCATTGGTCCAAGACCACCTGTAAATTTAGAAAAAGAATTTGAAATAACTATTCATTACCAGTTATGCCCATGGATTTGTTCGCATTAATATAGATAAATCCACTCTTTTTCTTGTCCGTGGATGTTGTGAATGACGACTAAGGAATCTAATATGCATATAACATCAGAGGAGACATATTCGAAATAAAACCATATACCAACTTGTCTGACCAGCATAGTATAATCTATTTCCTTCTTATTCTAGAGGGTGCTAGAGCCAAGCAAGGGGATTATAAGACATATGGACGTAGTTATGTAGAAAGGACGGAAACCACACAAAGTTACTTTTGAGTTATAGGCATTTGAAGTTATAGCTGCAAATTTCTTGTAAGAAAAAATTATTCTAAGGAATTTTTTGCATTTTATGAAAAGGATAGTCTATATTTTTTATCTATCAAATCGTAGTTTAAATTTTGCAATAGTTTTAGAGATATTCAGTAAAATGTGGGTCGAGTCTTTACTATTTAACCGAAGTTTGTAAAGACATTTGATGATATCTACATTTGACTTGTAAATACCACATTTACTAATAAAAAGATTATTCAGATTACATGTATCTTTTTTTAATTTCTCAGTAAAGAGTTAAGACTGCCCTTCGAATCACTTTACCCTCCTTTTTTTTAAAGAAATAAAAAATAGTGAAGGCAGTTAAGCTGATAATAAATTTATATTATATGAGCTAAAATGATGATAAATATACATTACCTAATCATTTTTGTATCCCTCTGGATTACTCCTCACTCTTTCCGTATAAAAAGTATCGTATTCTATAGCCATTTCGTTATCCCTGATGTGTACAAAACAAACTCATATTCTTTTTGGTTCGAAATGCATATTATAAAAAAAAAATGAAGACCAAAATCCCTCAGGTTGAGAGCTCTCAGAGCTTACCCAACAGTCGGGATACAGTTGTCCGTCTTTACCACCTGCGGCTAACAACTAAGTCACACATAAAAAAAGGCAAGTATCTTACTGGATGTGCTCACTGGCTATCGTATGTCGATACAGGTATTAGTTGATTGAATTAATTCAAGACCAAATTGATAATATATTATGTGTCCCCTAAGTGTTTATAAATAGGTAATACATAATTTTGAATTTGAAACATGAACGGCTGCGACACAAAATAATTGGCGTATGATATGAATCACAAATACTAACAACTCTAACAATGTTTATAGGCGTCGCAAAAGCCGATTAAAAATTCTACACCTGTAAACCAATTATTTCTAGTGACGCCATATTGAATGTTTACATTCCCAAAGAGTAATTAGACGTTAGACAACCTATCATAAAATCTTGCCATAGATATTACTGCTATTTTTTATAGGTCCATAAATTTTAAATCTATTAATGTTATTATTTTATTTGTACACATATACCGCTCCGTGGTATTAATAATAATATTAATAAATTTCACAATAAATCAATCATAATTGTTATCTCAACTGTTATCATGACAGTGGCAACTAAGCATAACGTGTGATGCGCGATGTCCTATTGATATGTTAACATTGACACATTTATAGACACTGCGACTTTCCTATTCGTCGCAATTATGTATTATAAAATTTATAACCCAAAAGTTTATCGATAAATACACTATTTTACACAACTAGTTTTTTTTTTGTAAACTGAGTTTAGGGCGTTCAAACAAACGAAGTATTCAGTTTTGCAATAGTAATATTATTTTAGTTCACTTATGTCCACAGCTGGGCTAGGACATCCTCTACAATATCAGGGCAATTTATCTACTACCAACTACTTGAGGCTTCGTTAAGAAATGACTTTCACAGTATAAAAATCACTAAATTAAACCATAAAGAGATTAGCGGGATAAAAAATATCTCATGAGTTAATTCAGGCAATGTTCGATCTGTATATTAATTTTCATCCAAATCTGTTCAACGGTTTAAGAGTGATTGAGTAACACACATCCTAACTTTCTATTTTGTTTTTATTGATAGTATCCTACTGGCCTACGGCTGGCTAGAGTTCGTACAGAGTTTCATTTAGTTTTCCTTCTGTTTTATAGATGTTATTTTCCCCGAGTCGCCTTTGCGTGTGTTGACGTCGTAAGAATATAAATCACCACTCCTTATCTTACCCGTGGGTGATCGTAAGAGACGGCTAAGGGATATAAAACGCATATATAACATCTATGCAATAGAAGGAAAACTCACTATACCAACACGACCAGCATGATATAGTAGGACAATTTCACTCCCCTAATGAGGAGGCTCGAGCTTCGAGCTCGATAATTACTCGTCTTTTACGATACGCATGAAATAGTAAGGAGTGGTGAATAAAACTCCATCACCACACGAAAATATAATATTACGATCGTTGTACTGCAATCAACATCATCTTGCTCCTACCCCAATCACTTGGAGTTGACGAGTCATGTGCTCTTCTTCTATCGCACATATTGCAAAAGTTTTGCCAAGTTCTATGACCGGCAACCTGCCTAATGTGAAATCCTCCTCGGAAATGTAATTATTGATCAGACGACATCAGATGGAGTTGGCCCAGGTCGATTTTGAACTCTTAGTCGTCTTTTACGTCATACACACAATGTGAAGTTTAATAGTAATCATAGCCATACTATGTGAGCCATTTTTTTACAATTTTAACTCTTTCCTGTCCATCGGTGACTATCCTTTAAATGCTTGGTTCAAGACCCAACTTGGAACTATCGTTTTTGACCACACTGTTGACAGTTTTCTGTCTACAGTCGCAGGCTGGTCCATCCGGAGTAGTACCGCACTCTCGCCGAAAATCGACGTCTGAGCAGTTGCAATATATAGCTGAATCCTGTTATCGGCAAAGATTTTGAGCGGTAGTAACACAAACTGACTACTTACTCTGTGCTACTTACTCGTTCGCCATCATAAGCAATAACAAAAAAACGTAGTATTTTTTAAAGACCATGTACAACATTTAATATGAGTACAATACCTTATTGTATTTCAATATGTTAGGTGTACACTTACCCTGTTTACGTGGTGTGTTGATCCATGCTAGATGTGTGAAGTGTGAGTCTGTTGACGCTGCGATCACCTCGCAACCGATCTTACGGAAGTCGTCAGCGCGCTCAGAGAATGCAATGATCTCAGTGGGGCATACGAACGTGCTGTTAAAAAAAAATATATATGTTTGATAAATTCATTCAACTTTTTTCTTCGGTGAAAAGTTCGCGAGAAAAAAAGCTGACGCGACATAGAGTTGAATAAACAAAAGTCATGTAAAAATTGCTTTTTTAATATAACATCCTAAGGAAGTAATCCTTGTATTGTGGGGGATTTCATAAACGTACAATTGCGGGCAACAAATTATACTGAAACTGAAAAATTTGTGAATCGTATTATGTATTGGGTTTTTCCCGCAGGCTATGGTCTGGACACAATCTGCCCGTTCCGTCCGGGGCAACGTAAAGGTGTGTGGCTCTGTAACTCGTATGTGTTCTCTACCTATTGCTATTGGGCAGTCTAGTGCATCAGACTCGTTAACATTCGCGGCCGGCCCGAAAATTATTATCCTGCTGTTATCAACATTTGATTATTCAAAGCCACAATATTTAACACTGTAAGTTGGTATCATTACGCCATTTGTATGTATATTAAATAACACAAAATTGTTTATATTTTATAATCAAAAGATCAAATGTAACTGAATTATGAGACATTGAAATTAAAATAATTTATCAGTTAAAATTGACACGAATTGTTGTTTATAGAATATTTTTATGTCAAGTTCAAAGTTTATTATGATAGTACTATATTTTTATCTATAAAAAAACAATTTGATATAATTACGTAAAACTAAAAACCATAATTGTTTACATAATGATAGGTGTTATTTGCGCTAGTATTATAGCTACCTACATCATTATCTTGCTCCTATAATATCACAAATATCTGGATGACCTTAGCTTTGCTCGTTATTTTCTTTTTAAAAGATGGAAGATACATTTAAATATAATACAATTAGTGTTTATTATATTTCCGTATGGTGACGGAGTTAGAATTACAATTCACCAACCCCTATCATACCCGTGGGTCATCGTAAGAGACGACTAAGTGATACAAAACGCATTTTTTTCCCGCAATGTGGACCATGGATGTGGTCGCGCCCCGACGAATCGTCCGGGGCGACAGAAGAGGCGGCACGCAACCCCATGGAACCATCCTGCAAACACCTCTCTTCGCCGTGCGAGCGGGCCACCGGTACCCCATCTTTGACTTCGGTGGCCCGCCCGGCGGTTTACCCTTGCGGGTTCCTCTCTTGTCGATGCCCCGACAGCTTTCGCTGTCGGCCTCGCCAGCTTTCGCTGTCGGCCTCGCCAGCCTCGTAGAAGGCGGCGACCGCGTCCCAGTTCCTGATGCTGTCGACCATCGCTTTCGAGACAGTCGGCAGCGTCAGGTCGGCACCGATGACAGCGAGACGAGACGAGGTCACAGCGTTGCCGGGTCCAGGTCACGCAGACCTCCAGCGTGTGTTGCGCCGTGTCCTCGTCACTGCCGCACTGGTGGCAGGACGGAGTCGACTCCCTCCTTGCGATCTTGTGCAGATATTTGCCGAAGCACCCGTGCCCCGACAACACCTGCACCAACCGAAAAGAGAGGACTCCGTGCCGCCGCTCCATCCACTCCGTCAATACGGGCTGGAGAGCCTCTACGGTAAGAACACTGTGCCTAGGCCTCACCAGCCGCGTAGCCCAGCGAGCGATGACGTCTCGGCGGGCGACCTCGCGCCAGGTGGCTATCAAGCTAAGGGATGGGGAGCCACCTGCGTCGCGCACTGAGGTCACCCGCCGGTAGAGGTCGGAGAGCATCTTCGCCTCTATGTCTCACGGGGGTGTCCCGGCCAACACGCCTGCCGCCTCGGTCGACACCGTGCAGTATCCGCGGATGGCTCTGACCGTCATGATTCTCTGAAGGCGCCACAGAAAAGCCCTCAGCCGGAGGGTCAGAGACCTCGCTCACACGGATGCGCCGTACATGGCCATCGAGCGGATCACCCCCGCATACAGCCGTCGGCCCTCAAAGCGGGTCCGCCCACGTTCGGCATGAGCCGTGATAGGGCGGACGCCGCGCTGACCAGCCGGGGAGCAATTCGGCGGAAATGCTCCCAGAACGCCCATCGCTCGTCCAGCACCAGGCCCAGATATAAAACGCATATAACATCTATGCAAGAGAAGGAAAACTCGGAACAAAACCCTATAAAATCCTACCAACACGTCTGACCAGTGTGGTATAGTATATCAAGTGCCTCCCTATTATGGAGGAGGCTCGAGCCCAACAATCCCATTGTATATCCCATACATAAGCTGATATGAAGATGATGATTTAATATAATCAAAAAAAAAAAGTTAAATATATTTATTGAATGATTACTATTGAAGAAAATAAAATATATTCTAATAATGGAACATAACAACTGAACAGTCGGGATCCACTATTCGACAGCAAATCTAATTTTTCAATGCATCCCGACTGTTCAGTTGTTATGTTCCATTATTAGAATATATTTTATTTTCTTCAATAGTATTAATTCAATAATATATTATAGAATTATAGACCACCGGACATCTAAGTGCTTGTTTTTTTTCTTTTCAGTTTTTTTATTGTGTACGTAATTTGGTTCACTTTTTACGCAGTCGGGCTTGTTGATTTGTTATTTTTTTTTTATATTTTATACTTTTTAGTTATGAGTATCTAGCTAGTCTATAGTTATTTTTTTTTATTAATGAGTATGTAGTTATGTACCTATCTATATATAGTTTTTCGACTTAAGTTGAGTACTAAATCGTTTGAAGTTCGAGATGGGCGACCGTGTCAGACATTAGATACTTTAGGTAGTCCAATCCAAAATAGTAGGTATCTACTAGATAATTTATTATATGTCCATCCACATTCAAATGCACGGTCATACGAAGTTTTCGTCTTTTCATCGTAAATTTCTACTGTCTAAAGACCTATATTATTATGTGAGAATGGTTGTGACGCAACTTTAAATCGATATAGATCCTAAACGGTCAGTCGAATTGAAAAATGTTATGAGTATACTAATAATGATTTTTAAATACCTATTTAACGATATCCCACTCGACATAGTTTGTTGACTTTCATTTTTATCATTTCCACAAAATGGCGTCCAGTGGTCGCCATATTGAATTTTCACTAACGTCATGTCTTTAGTGACACTCGCTGGATTAAGAGGAATCGATTGATGTGTGAATCATTAAAATCGGTCCAGGCGTTTGGTCTGTATAGTGCTTCAAAGGAACATACATACATAGACTGTTAAACACAATACCACTCCTTTGCGTGGCGCAGTCGGGTAAAAAGGCATACCTAACAATAAAAAAGAGAAACTAAGGAACCGAACCGAAGCTATCTCGAGTAGATTGCTCATTTTTCCAATAGAGCTATGTCTATTCTTAATAACAGTTTCAAAATCTGTTTTCATATGTTAATAGTTTTCATTCAATGAAAAATTGTATTTTCATTGCCTGAAAATACTGACAAAACAATATGTTCTACAAATGAAACCTAGCGATCGATCTACGATTAATCGCCCACGGAACCTCCCGCATGTTAAATTTGCGAGCCAATTTCGAGAGTCAGATTACATAGCAACAAAATACTATGATAGTAATAATAAAAAAACCTATAGAATATAAAGTAAATATGTGTATAAGGTGTGAATATCGAGTGACGGTCAATGCGTAAAATATTGTGTAACATATTATCAATCAATTTAGATTGTATTAACACTCGACATGCATTTGTACAGTGAATCACTACGGATTCTTCGGATCTTGCCGTTAACTGTTTAAAATAGATAAAAAATATCATTTGAATATATTTCCGTGTGGTAACACAGAGTAAGAAATATGTTTACGAACGTTTCCTTTCACCCAGTAGTAAAAGTTAACTAAAGGATAGATGAGAGGACTTGGAATAGAATCACTAAAATTATTAGGCCAACGTGGGTCCATTTATACTAGGAGAGCTGACACCAATTTTTGGGCAGGTACTTGAGGCAAGATGAATACTTGTTGCATACGTCTCGCGGAGACCTGTCTGGTGGGTAGTGTGGCTAAATCAACACCAAAATGTTTAAAAATATATTTTCTTTTTCCAAAAATATTTTTGAGGTAATATGCAATTTTTATATCTTGCAGTTTAACCCACCCTTTTTTTTTCTTGGTGGACTATGGATGCGTCTCGCCCCGCCAAATCGGTCCGGGGTGACGGAAAGGCGGCGCGTGACCCCATAGACCCACCGTAAAACGCCTCTCTTCGCCGTGCGAGCGGGACGGGTTGAGAGCCCTCAGCGCTCACCCACAGTCCGGGTAAAGTTGTCATAGCCATCTGAGGCTAACAACTAAGACACACAAAAAAAAAAAAAAAAAAAAAAAAAAAAAAAAAAAACGTGCGAGCGGGTCACCGGTACCCGATCTTTGACTTCGGTGGAGTTTAACCAACCCTGCCACTAAGGAAACCCTATATTGTGGGGGACTTTACAGATATATAATTAAAGCAAACAAATTACACCCGGACTGAATATCTATTTGTGGATCACACAAAGTATTATCCTATGTAAGGATCGAAACCATGACACCTGGCACCGAAGGTCGGTATCTTAACCGTTACGCCATTTGTGCAGTCAAAAAAACTGATATATTATTCTAACATCTGCATCCTTATTATCATAACGTCACACTTGTTTTAGGCGTTACACTTTTTTAGGAAAGCTCCCATGTTTTGAGTGATACGTGTGCAAGTCTGCGATGGCATCAAATGTATTCTTATACCGTCGCCACACAAGAAAACCAATCTATTTAGGCATCATTCATTAAGTAGGTACATAGAGCTGTTATCAACGATTGCGAGAGAACTAAACAGATTATATCTGCTTACTGATAAAATAAGACACCAAATCTCAGATGGAGATATAGGTTGCTTAATAACGTAGCATGACGCAATAATAAAATAGGCTAAAAGACTAGACGTTAGCGATTTTTGGATAAAGATTATACGTGTCATTTTTCTAACATATGTCTTGATATAGGAATTTATTTCGAGTTTCCCTTCACTTGCATTATTTTTATTGCTTATGGTGGCAAAAGAGCAAGCAACACACCTGATGGTAAGTGGTACTGCCGCCCCAAAGACGATATTATATGCATATTATATACCTTAAACGTCTTTAGGATACCCCTCATCATTCGCCTGCTCTTATCCCAATTAATTGGGCTCGACGCAATATGTACTCGTGCATATTGCTAAAGTTATTTTCAATAGTTTTATGATTACTGACTGACGTCAATCCTCCTTGGGAATGTAATTATTGAACAAACGGCATCAGGTGGTGTTGGCCCAAGTCGATATAAAGCTCTTAGTCGTCTTTTACGACAAAGTAAAGTTTGAGAGTACTCGTAGCCGCTACCACACAGCATATGTAATTTTCCTTAGACGCCTTTTACGATAACCATAAGTATGATTGAGGGTAGTGGAGTCATTAGTGGTAGACCAGGTGGTGGTCCACGCTGTGGACAGCTCTCTGTCTACAGTCGCGGGCCGGTCCGTCCGTGGTAGTACCACACAGAGCAGAAGATAGACGTATGAGCAATGGCAATGTGCTATTGCGCTTCGTTCGGTGAGCGAACGCCGGAAGCCCAACTGGGTGAATTTGTATTAGTAGGCAGCGGCCTAGCTATATACCCTTGGTATAGCAAAGGTGCATGGGCGGCAGTGACACTTACCATCAGGTATGCTGCTTGCTCGTCTGTGACCATAAGCAATAAAAAAAATAGTAAATTGTATTTTTATTCTATCAAAGTTATGTAGTGTAAATTAATACTTACAAATCTAACGGATAGAAGAATAGCACGACGTATTTGCCTTTGTAATCGGACAGTGAGACATCCTTGAACTCACCGTTCACCACCGCGGTGGTCTTGAACTGTGGTGCGGCTTTGGTTAGCTGAAGAGGCATCTTGTTGAAACTGAAATACAAATATTGAACCCAATTAGATGATTGTTAGAGTTTATTTTTGCGTGCTCGTGTTATTTATGATGTAATTCGTTATCGTAGAACTGAAATTGAATAATGGCTTACATTGAAAAGAAAATTGCTTATAGATAAAATTGAACTTGTCAACCCCAATAGGTACCAACTTCTGAAGTTTACAAGAGTATTACACATAAGAGTTATATTGAAAATCAATCATAAAGTCATGTACTAAATCAGTCCAGCCGTATTCGAATATAATTAAAAAATAATTTGACGTATTGAAAACTTATTTTCAAGTAGATTTAAACTATCATGGTAATCATTACTAGTGAAAGAAAGTATTAAGAAAATTAATTTGTAAAATAGTTTTATGCCTATAGTCCTAGCCGAGGCAGCGGGTAACCGGACTGGGGATTATTCTGGTCGCCCAGAGCGAGGCCACAACGCGTGAGGACGACGGCGAAAGCTGCCGGGGCGTCGACTCGAGAGGATACCCGTGAGAATATACCGCCAGGCGGGCCATCGAAGACTAAGACCGGATTCCGGTAACCCGCTCGCTCGGCGAAGAGAGGAACATGTAGGACGGGTCTATGGGGTCGCGCGCCGCTTTTTCTGTCGCCCCGGACGAATTTAGCGGGGTGTAACCACTCCATAGCCCACCGCCAAAGCAAAAAAAAAAATGCCTATAGTTACACCGCTCACGGATATCAAGAAAGCGGTATGTGTAGTCAGCCTAATGGCGATGGGGAGGAAACACGATTGGTTATGAGGCTGCACGCTAGTCTTCCATCGCACCGGTCAGAATGGGCAGTTTGTCTACACTAATCCAAAAAAGTAATACTTATATGTCCCACTATTAGGAAGAAATTTCCCCAAAGGGGAAAGTTTTTGTAATCATAACAACCTGATCAGACGACCTTGACATTAAAAGTTTTTTTTTTTAATTATCCTTATATTACCTGACTACCTCTTAGTGAACCGACATCTACTAGAACATCTACATCCTACCTATATATGAAAGTAATGAATGGTGATCCATTGTATGCCAACCCCATCACCATAGCAACGTAAATATAATATAATTATTGAACAAAAGGTATGTATTAGTTTAATTATTAAATAAGTTATACATATATCGATTAAAAACAAAAACATCCTTGAGTTGTCTCGAGGTTTTGAAATAGGAAATAGAACAGAAGATTTTTTTTATTCGAATACTTATTTCTACTACGTTAAAAGAAACCAGTTCGAAATATATTTGAATATATTTAAGAATAGCAAGTCTTACGAGAATTGCGATTCACAGAGAAACAATGGATGATTCCTCCATTATAATAGCAGTAAAAATCTCATTGCCTTGGTCTACGTTTGTTAGATTTAAGAGCTAATATAATGATGCTCATCTTCCACGATTCCTAAATTTAAAGTAACACCTAAAATAAAAGATACATAAAATTTGAGGTTAATTTAATTTATTCATGTTAAAAAAATATTATGAACACTTAAAGCGATAATAAATGCCACATCAAAATTATTTATTGTTTATACTTGTGCCTTAGGCGTTACCTAAGCTTTAGGTATCATTGGTGACAACTGGTAGAAGACGAACGCCTTCAAATACAAAGTTATAAATCACCATAATCCTGCTCATATCACAATTACTTAGGTTCGAATCAACCTCCTTGGGAATGTAATTGTTGGCCAGACGGCATGAGAAACTGTTGGTCCAGATCGATACAAAGCCTTAATCATATTTTAGAACACTCACGAACAATATTATAAGGGATGGTATATTCGTAGCCACAACACAGCAAATAGTATAGACATATTTATAAATGCAAGACTATTTTTTAAAAGAAACGAGATAATCAATCGTAAAACTATCCTATATGTAATTGTATAAGCAGTATTTAATTCTAACACTAAATTCTATTAAAATATATCAAAAATTAATAATATAAAAAATAAATTTTATTATAAAATAATCTTATAAGACTCACTTTGAAGACGTCTTTCCTCAACAGGCTCACACAATTGACTGTTGCGTCATCACTGAGCGCTAAAACCGAGTTCAACTAATGATAAGCCAACCGAACACGGTTTAATGGTTCTCTGTGTAATTACGAGTTTAGAATGAAATGTGTCGTTTTCCAAAGACGCATTAGAGGAAAACAGAAACCCTGTTCTGGGAAAATGTTACCGCAAACTACGATCGCCAGTCTGCCCCCTACACGTGGACATTTTAAGGCAAAATATTTATTTTAACACGCATCATTTCGCACTTGCAGTGTATCCGTAAGAATAGGTATTGCACAAGTGTTTGCAAGACCTTGGTAGCGACACACAAATTATTTATCATGGAGTTTTAGTTTATTTTAAGTGGTAAAACATCAAAAGTAATTAAGTGGCAAAACATATTGTATTCGAGGTTTCCTCCTACGTATTTGTCACGACTTACGTCTTTGAATGTGTTACTTGTGGACAAATTCGTGAATTTCCGTCTCCGTCTAGTAGGTACTGTATCGATAGAATTATTTTTAAATAGGCATATTTGAGATAATATGTAGTTATGTAAATGTTTAATTCCACGTAAGTAGAGAGGTAAGATCTCATTTATAAACGTGGGTTTTATTCTCTCTTGGAAAGTGAGGTACCTATTACAGTTTTCTAGAATATTCTGAATGATTCTATAACATATTTTTATCATCTCAATGTTAAAGGTTTACGATAAGATTTACAGTAATGAAAATGACTATACAAATTAATTTATGCCTAAATGGTTAATTGTTAAGATTAAATACGATATGTACCTACTTATATATTTAGTTGTCAATTTCATAAAATAAAATCCGCTATGTTAGGCATCTCAGATTTCTTTAAAGAAAATATCATATAGGTACATTTTTATTATTTTGGCAAATGAGCAAGCAGCACACCTGATGGCAAGTCTTAGGTACTGTTATGGGCGGCCATGGACCTTTGCAATACCAGAAGAATAACACGGCTGTAGACAGAAAACTGTCAACAGTGTGGTCCTAACACTATTATATTAATTTATGCCCAAAGTATACAGGGTGGAAGGGGACCGCTCCTGAAAACAAAGACAGCTAAACCTACTAGTCCTACTTGTAATAATAGGCTAGAAATATTCGCTTCGGATGAAAAAAAAAAATTTTTTTCACCACGCATGGTCGTTGAACTCTTGAACATATGATCGTGAGTTTTGAATAGATTGCGTCTTTTCTCATCAAAGTAAAGTTACGTATTTTTTATGGAATTATCGTTACATGGCACTGTCCTAATACGATGGAATGTGAAAAAAACTTAATATTCGTCGTGAAAAAAATTTATTTTTTCTAGCCTGTCATTACAAGTAGGACCAGCAGGGTCACCGGTCTTTGTTTTCGGGAGCGGTCCACTTTCACCCTGTATATTTATAAATTCATACCAGCCAACAATAACGAAATGGATAATCTTCTGTGATCAGAAACTTATGAATAATTAGTGTGATCAGATATTGGCGCCTTGTCTATGATCGTAAAATTTGGACGTGACTAACCTATTGTTAACCGGAAAATGATTAACACGATAAGATTAAAGAACACGTGCGATAAACTTGTAAAATTTTCATTAGAATTGTAAGATTTTTGGATAAAGAGATTCTATTACGAAATATAATTAAATAGATTTTGTTTGTTTGTAGTATGGAGAGTAGAAGTAAGGAGAACCAAATTACATAGTGGATGATTATAAAGTGTCCAGCGGTAAGCAGTATAACTTATAACCCCAACACGATAGTGAGTCTGGTACTACCCCGAGCGGTTCGGTCCGCAACTGTGGCCAGAAAACTCTGTCAACAGTGTGGCCATACCACAAAGATATAAAATTAGTTTTAATTATGTAATGCCATTACCCGCGGCTTCGCTCATGTAAACAGTAACTTTCCCAAGGTTGAATTATTATCCCAAGGAAACACTATTCAGACAAAAGTATCCTATTTGTTAATTTAGGAAATGGTCTATGTCACATATATAGACCATATTCTAATTGCGGTGGTAGCAGCAAGTGGTGTAACAGTTCTCAAATTCTCAAGACGCGTTTGCGTCGCTATTATTGCGATAACTCTATTCTTACGGTTTTTACTGAGCGAATTACGGCAGCAGCAAATGTACCAGCGACCCAATGGGATATGATATACTGCGTGGGAATCAAACTCATGATACTTGACACGGTAGCTTGATATATTAACCACTACGCCATCTGTGTACTCAGTTGATGAATTACCCGCAATTAGAATTAATCCCAGACGCAATTAAGATTACACAACACGTAATCTTAATAAAAATATTATCTACAGACTGATATTTGTTATCTAATCAAACTAGCTATGCCAGCGGTTCCGCTTGCGTGGATCAAATACATGTCACGTGATATTAATAGCAACCACAATACATGAATTATTATCATTATCAATTGTTATCTCAGCAGTTGTTATGAAAACGGCGACTACATACAACGCTTGAAACACAAAGTACCATAATTATGCCAATTAACATTTATAGATACTACACCGCTCCCATTCGTCGCAGCATTAACCCTGAAACCTTTCTCGATAAATACACTATTTTACGGGATAAGATTTTTCAGAATCCAAGTTGCACTTCCATGCATGGCGTTTAAACGCGGCCGCGCGCGTTTGAACGCTTACGAGTGTCGCGCGCGGCTCATTGGACAATAGCCAATGTATGAATATGTATGGCCCAGTCCACGTTAATCGTCGCTTACGACTATCGTGACCCTCGGAAACGGCACCATACATTTTCATACTTAGACTATTGTTACATCGGCCGCGTTCAAACGCGATGCACGGAAATATACCTTAAGAGGGCGTCCATTAATTATGTGAGGTATTCAGTGGTGAGAGGGGTCGAGCTGAATCTTACTAAATCTCACTTGGGGAGAGCAGAGTTTTGGCAAATATTACGTAATTGTTTTTTAGCAGAAAATGGTATAAAAATTAGGTTAAATTAAATGAAAGTAAAAACCCTTTATACCTAAGTATAAGTTTTGAAAAATTTCACTTGAGATTGGGGAAGGGGGCAGGGGATCCGAGCAAACGTTAATTTTGCCGACATCTCATCAAAGGGAGTGGGGGTCAAAAATGTCTCACGGAATAAATGGATGCCCCTAAGACTCATGGCCGCATCCATCCGCTGAGGCCGCACCTTCTCCACAATAAGAAGAAAATTAACCTACCTACTATATTACGCTGGTAAGACGTGCGTAAGTATACCAACTTTATAGTTTTACTTCTGTTGCATGGATGTTAATGTATGTCATTTAGTCGTCTTTCACGACACCCAGGTGCAAACAGGGGATGTTGAATTGCATTCTTACTCCTGTACCAGAGCCTGACAGGCAGGTACAGCAAAAATTAGCACGTTCAAACATACCAACTCTTCAGTTTTATAATATAGATTAGTAATTATGAATCAGACGCACCTATCTTTGACTGAATCAAGATAACGCGGCAAATTTCTTGGTGACCATACGTGTACTTTATGAGTTAAAATGTTCGTTTTCTTCCACAATTCAACGAGTAATTTCCCATTTCCATTGTATAAATAATCGGTTAGAAGACCAGCCGTGAACATATTATTCAATATAGCTTCTAAGTTGGCGACCCTGGGCAACGTGTAACAAATGAAAATAGGTAGTTTAAAAATAATAAAAACTCATGGAGACAACGCAACTAAAAAATGCGATGCAGAAAATATAAATAGAGATATCTATTGAGTCATGCCAAAATCACAGCTGCTGATATATAAAAATTTGCTAATCACGTAAGGATAATGGGAAAACTAAATTATTGCATTGTCACCTGTACTTGATAAGTATGCAAAGTTCCAAAATAATCCAACGTTCAGAAAGGTGTGAAAAAGAAGTTCAAAATTTTTGTTACATACAAAGTTAATAATATAAGCGTGTTATTAATAACTTTTCAACGTATAAAAAAATATTTTTTTTTTTTACTAAACGTCTTTTCTGCCGTAATTCGTATTGCAAAACATACAACTTAACGACCCCTTAGTCGCTTCTAAAGAAATGTTACTAAATCCTACTTTCTTTTTAAAACAAAACCATATTAAAAATCTTACGCCTTTTATGTTTATTCGTATGGGAACGGTTCTATAGACGGCGAGTCTACCACGATTTCAATCGTGATTAATAAGAGAAAGTTGATCGAGGTCGTGGGATTGTCTGTGAAATATTTCTATACATATAATAGGACACAACATCTATCTGTATGTCCGTTTCTACAATGCGAGAACTTAATACTACTCTTTAGGTATATTTCATAATTGCTATACGGTTCAATTGTAAAATAGATTAAAGATACTAAAAGTAAATACAAGTGCAACGATCAATCAATTCGCTTACCGTTTAAGCTAATGGGCTTCAAAATGTTCTGTCAAACGACTTATGAAATTGCTTTGATCTGTGAAACGGCACCTTTATATAAATACTATACATCTAAAATATTACCGCTGTATTTGTGTTTCACGTGGTGGTTTCATGGATAGTTTGACGAGTCACTCTGTAGTTCATTCCTTACATGATAAGCTAGCCAGCCTTCCAGCCCCCCTTACCATGCCGGGTGGGTCATTGAAGAAAAATACTGGGTTTCGGTAACCTACCCGAACGGTGTCCAGAGGTACATTGTAGGGCGGGTCTATGGGGTCGTGCGCCGCTTATCTTGTTGCCCCGGAGGTATTAGCGGGGCGTGACCGCACCGTGGGCTGCCGCCAAAAAAGCCCACCTTACCATGTAAGCTAAATCGGCTTCAGAACCATCCGTCAAAATCTTTATATATATCATTCTTATGTACGTGTGTATGTCAATGAACTCCTCCTAAACGGCTAGACGGATTTCGTTGAAATTTATTGTGTGTTCAAGTGGATTCGAGAATGGTTTAGATACGCAATTGGACTCGGTAGGTGGCGTTACCATCGAGTTGTGGGATTTTTACTTTTCATACATTGACTGTTAGGCGGAACGAAGTTTGCCCGGTCCGCTAGTTACCTATAAAATTGATTCAATCCATCAAATACACCCTTTATTTAAATAAATACAGTAATCAATAATAGAGGGCTATAGCACGGTAGATTGTTGCCGCGTTATAGGAAAATCGTTGTAAGAGAATTTTCGTATAACGCGCTTGTATGACTCTATATAAGGGCGTTATGTACAAATGATCCACGTTTAACTTTTCTCGTTAAATGGGATTTAAATAGAATACTATGTTATGAACGAAATATGTACATATAAAGTGTGAAATCCCCGCGTTATATGTTGGAATACCCGTGTTCTGACGGATGGAGATTACTGCATATGTCTATATATCTATAACGAGGGGGAGACTATTCTCCGTGACTATGAATAATGAAAAAAGACAAAATAAAGCTGAATTTCAAACGAAGTCGTTGGCACCAACTCGTATTGTAATAAGTCTCGGTCTTTAGGTATTTAGGGCATCGAAACGGTATTTTAATGGAACGCTAATACCGGTATTACAGTGGAATTATAAAGTTTTAAGTAACTGAAATATCAATGTACAAATGTTGTACTACTTAGTAATTCTTCAGTTTAGCCAAGTCTTTTTTTTTTTAAAGTAAATCACTTCACTAATAAGATAATAATCCTTGTTATTTTTTATGAGGTGTTTTACAAACATAATTAACTAAAATAAATTACACCTAGAGGTAGAATAAGAATTTGTGGACTGCACAAACATAATCCTGCATGACAATCGAACTCGCGACACCTTATGATCTGATACCTTAATGATTACGTCCCCTTTGCAGTCAATGCCAATCAAACACACATTTTAATTTACTATGAGAAGTTTAGGACTAGGGTATTTTTTAATAACATGACTCCAAGACTGGACATATACTCAAGTCTCTTCGACAGGTGGGAATGTCAAATGTCACGCTTGGTATGTGTAGTGACGATCGCATTTGGTGTTATTAGATTCCAAAGCGGGCTACTACCCAATCCCTTAGTGATCTTTTTTTTTAGTTCTGCTTGCGCGCGGAACGTCCTACCACCACGACCAATCCATTGCTCTACTCTCGTTCAATTCAAGCGACATGTACGCGTATGGTTACTCTTCCAAATCGCTCACATAGGACGTAGCATAGGTTTGATACCTATATTAACCTCTTTGTATGATTCACAAATTACTGCTCCGAGTCTTGGTGTGATTTGTATTCGTTACTCGTTTAGTCCCCTTATGTTTGTAAAGAAACCTTGCGATATAAAAATCTTTTATTTTTTTTATAAAACTCGATTACGAAGTGAAAAATGATGTCACAAGCGGGATTCGAACCCGCCGCTATTGGGATTTTCTTATGTCGCCAATGAATACAAAGACCCGAGTTCCGGTGGCCCGCTCGCACGGTGAGAGGCACATTGCAGGATGGGTCTGTGGGATTGCGCGTCGCATCTTCCGTCGCCCGGACCGATTTAACGGGGCATGAACCCACCATAGCCCACCGCAAAAAAAATAATCTCGAGCGTAATTGCTAGGTGTCCATATAAATTTCTTAAAACGTTTATTTTATTGTTTTTACTAATTTTAAATACAGTTGTCATATCATCCTAATCTCATCCCCCTTATTTGGTGATCGACGCAATATGCACTCTTTTACCATCATACGTATTTCCAAAGTTATTGGTAACAGTTTTATGAGTAAAGGTTCATTATCGTGCATCGCGTGAGATTTTTCAAAACTTGTAGGTACTAGGATATTAAGGTTTTTTACTTTCATTTAATTTAACTTTCACAAAGTTTTACACTATTTTCTGCAAAAAACAATTATTTTGCCAAGACACCCCTCCCCCCCAGGTGAGATTTAGTAAGATTCAGCTCGACCCCCCTCATCCCCTGAATACCTCACGTAATTAATGGATGCCCCTTAAGGTTCATTTCCGTGCATCGCGTTTAAACGCTCACGACCGTCCCGCGCGGCCGATGCGACAGTAGTCAAAGTCGTAAGCGATAAACACACAGATATATACTAGTAAACGTCTGGTTAAGAAGATATACAATGCGAAAGTGGAAGGATGTAGGTACCGGGGGAGACCGAGACTAACCTACCTAGACCAGATCGGTCATGTACTGAAGGAAGGTGGAGTCAAGAGTCTCCGAAACCGACGAGCGTGTATGAAGAGAATTATGAATGTTGAGGAAGCGAGTGAAGTATGCAGAGATAGAGTTCTCTGGCACTCTGTTCTCTCTGCCTACCCTGCAAGGGATATGGCGTGATGATATGTATGTATGGATATATAAATAGATAAGTAATAGTTAAGAAATTCAAGGTAATTTTCATTAATTAATGAGCTAGACGCTTACCTACTTAGATTGCGGAGATAAGGACGAGTGCAAAACAATCTTAGTATAACTGATTCATAAATACCAGATATATTTTTTAAGAAAATTCGCTAATACGGACAGACCAATTGCTGCGTAGTGGCAGCTAAGAATTCCATCAACATTTACATAGCTCATGAATATCACAAAAGACGACTAAAAAGCTTCACTTCGACTTTGGGTCAACTATATCTGGCGTCTGATTAACAATTACATTCCCAAAGTAGACGTCAGGCAATCGTCTACTTTGGGAATGTACTTGTAAAACTATTGTATAAACGTTTGCAAAATGTATGATAAAAGCAGAGTACATAATTCCCTCGAACATAAGTAATTGGGATAAGATTAGAGTGAAAGTGACAGGTATAGACTATAAAATATATAGTTTTTTACCTGCGTTTGCAGTCGCGTAGACTTCTGTCAACTGTTAGTTTTATATTATGACACGAAATAGTTATTATGTTTAGAATTTCAATACCGGAACCAAGATAACGCGATTAGAACCAATTGGTTCTAGGCTACCAGTATAACTTTTACCCTACTAGGATGCAAAATCTAGGAAGAATCAACTTATTTTGGTTGTTTTTATCAATCGCCGTTGTGTTAAGTTTTATTTTACTCGTGACAGGATATGCCGCTTGTAGGACCTGGCCCAGCTATAATATTTTGGATTGGGTATAATTGATAATTATATCCTGGTTAGAAAGGCATCACACTGAAGTAATACTTACTACACATAAATTTTATATAAAAAGCAGACATTAAAACAAATACAATAATAATACAAATACAACATCTGTTTCTTGCAGGATCAACTCGGTTGTGATCAATACATCAAACATATTTTTTGTTCATCAATCATGTTCATCAACATATCTTATCAGTCGTTATGACAACGGCAACTATGGAGAACGGTTGACGGCTATTATTACTATATTTTACTTGATTTGCTACATAAAATCTATACAATGTATTGAAAATTTGCAATACAAGGATTATTTCCTTATAGCAGGGTGGTCTTTAAAAAAAAAAATCCTTGATGCAATATTTTAAGGATTCCGCTGGTAGTTCCTGAGATTAGTGGAATCAAACAAACTCTCAAACTATTTATACCTACTTGATCTCTAATAATTCCCAATTAATAAGCATTTTGCTAGCTAAGTCCTTAACTTTTTATACTTTGCTACTTCTAATGTTCATACAAATCAAACCTTCAACTTTAGTGTAGTAATATAGGATAGCAGTGGCAGTCTCTCAAAGGGTTCAGGGTGGCAATGATTAATGGATGCCTTCATAATATGTGAACATGGATTTAAATAATAAGAACAGCTATTGTAGCTCGTGAAGATTAAATGATAAAGATGAACAATTTCAATATTTCTGATAAGGCTATCTCATGTTTACAGGAGCTATGACTATGCAACAATACCATCAGAAAGTATAAAAGCTGAACAATTACAAACTAAGACTTATTACCACCTCAATTTTAATTGTGTTGAAAAATAAATTACATATGGGTTGGACCTTCGAGATTTCTAAATCTTGAAATGTATCTCACAATTGTGGCTATTGTAGGCCAGCCTAGTATGTATAGAGACAGACGGTAACCTGTCTTTAGCCACCACTGGTACATAGTACATGTAGAGTAAGCGTGTAATATTATAATTACACGCTTAATTTCTAGGATAGTTATACGACTGTTCTCTACGATCCGCAACACACAAGTGCCACGCAACAAGTATCTACAGAGCTCTTATACACCACATTATTTGATCTACCTGCATTTATGAACTATATTAATTATGTATACACTATAGTACATAATTTAAATGAAAAGTAATTTGTAAGTAATAATTTATAAATTTTATAATATCTGACTTCTACAATAACTCTATGGTTAGGTAAAATAGCCACAGAAAATAAAAACTAACTATTCATATTATTATTTTAATGTTCACCCAAGAAATTTTAACAAGAGTGAACAAGAACATACATGGTGCTTATAAACAAAATTTTAAAATCTTAAGTGAGCTTATACCATGAGATTATTAAAATAAGAGGGTATAAGGACTTATACCATGAAACAATATCATGCTCTCAAACAAAATTGTTTTTGTTTTTCACTACCAACTAACAACCTCACTGATGTTGGAGAAGTAATTACCACTATTGTTCTAATCTAAACTATACTAGAGCTAAAGCCAAGTTACTGCCTACCATAAACAAGTTTTCTACTATTTTTTATATTATCATCATGTCTACTATGACTATTCTATCAAAATATCTACTCTACTAAATGCAAGCACCTCATTGAAAATGGTCTCATCATAGGCAATAGATGTTCAGGCTTGTCGAGTTCCATACTGGTGAGTTCATCACCACGGCAGTAGCATTTGTGTTCCATAGACATCACTGGAGATGACACTTGCAATTTGGATTTCAACTAGACATGGTAAGGATGGATAGATTAGTTTAGGATGGGACATGCAAAAATCAGCACTTACGAGCATGCAAGTTTTGTCATACACCAAGAATACTGATAAATGATTATTAAACATTGCACAGATGGTTGAATGGTTAAGAAAATGAGCCGCCATGCCCAAATGTCTTGGGTAAGATTTCTATGGGATATAGGATAATACTTTGTATGATTCACAAATTGTTGTTCTTCTAAAGTACAATTAATTAAAATAATTATCACAATTTCTGTACTGCAGATATTTGTAAAATAAGTGTCACAAGCAGATACCATCACTGTAAGAGAAGAAAATCTCGACATACCCTATACCAGTGGTTGGCAACCTTTTGAGTCTGAAGAGCCAAAAATTTGAATTTATAAAGGTTTAAAGTTTTTAAAGAGCCACATTTTTTTTTGCCAGCAATAATTTGTGCCTAATCCTCATTAATCAATTCAGAACCATTTTTTAATGTTTTATTTATAAAAGGTAGGTTAGTCTCGGTCTCCCTCGGTACCTACATCCTTCCACTTTCGCATTGTATATCTTCTTAACCAGACGTTCGTTCAGCATTCTTTCCACATGTCCGAACCATCGGAGCATTCCCTTTCGCATCTTTACACCAATACTCTCTTTCATACCTACTCGCTCTCTTACGTCGTCGTTACGAATGCGGTCGGTCAGCCTAACTCCACAGATTTTCCGCAGAGATCGCATTTCGACCGCATTAATTTTACTATCATACTCTTTTCTGCATACCCAACTCTCGCTTCCATACAGTAATGTTGGGACAAGCACTGTATTATGTATTGCTACACGTGCCTTCTGGCTGAGGTGGTGGCTGCCGAGAAATTGCCCCCAACGCTCCGTTCACTCTATTTCCCGCATTCACTCTTCGCTCTATATCAGTGGTGTACCTTCCATCTCGGCTAAATCCACATCCAAGATATACAAATTCATCCACTTGCTCTAGTACATCATTACCTATTGTTACTCTTACATCTGTTCTGGTTTTATCTCTTTCAAAGACCATTATTTTGGTTTTGCTCACATTCACACATAGACCCCTTTTCTTACAATCTTGTCATTGTGTCGACTAGGGTCTGCAGGTCAGTCGCTGACTGTGCCAGCAGGACTGCATCATCTGCATAAAGCAGAGCAGTGACCACTGAGTCACCCATCTGGACTCCCACATTCATATCGTTCAACCTTTGGAGACATTTATCCAGATATATGATAAACAGCCTGGCTGACAGAACGCACCCCTGCTTAACGCCGATATTGACGTCAAACCAAGGCGACATTCCATCATCCAGCCGCACACAGGCTCTACAGCCCATGTAACTGGACTGCACAGCTTGTAGCAGTTTACCGCTAATACCAGACGCTAGACCAGATCGGTCATGTACTGAAGTAAGGTGGAGTCAAGAGTCCCCGAAACCGGCGAGCGTGTATGAAGAGAATTATGAATGTTGAGGAAGCGAGTGAAGTATGCAGAGATAGAGTTCTCTGGCACTCTGTTCTCTCTGCCTACCCTGCAAGGGATATGGCGTGATGATATGTATGTATGTATTTATAAAATATTTTTTTGCGTATAGAACTAAAGAGCTCCAATTTCACACCCAAAGAGCCGGATGTGGCTCGCGAGCCGCAGGTTACCGACTCCTGCCCTATACAAACCAGTTTAAGTGTAGTATTGTAAGCCAATCTATGCAATTTTGATGAAGGCTTCGAACTCAACAGTGGGACTTATATGAACTGAGAAGATGATGGAAATAAAGATTGGTCTATATGGTTAACATGCAATATCATCAGTGATTTGTTCATTGGGGATGAGTTCGTTGTAGCCTTAGTCCTAATAGTATCAAATGATATAACCTTTTTTATGGACTTACAATAATTCATGCATTCCCATGCCAAACATAATTACATGTACATATATATATATATATATATACAGGTCTGGTAGACCTGTCATCAATAAATTACTGCCCAATTCAACGATCACAAATCATAATAAATATTAAGCATTATAAATATAATATACAGTGGACTCCCAATAATTCAGACATTGATTATCCGCTTAACAGATTATTCAGTCATTCGTGGCTTCTCTAATTGTTGACTTTTTATCCAACATTAGTTATTTAAAAAAAAAAAATACACTTGCAATCAATTACATGTTTTATGTTCTAAATTTAAACTTAGTTCTACTAATAATGTTTGTATAATAAGGGGTTAAAAATACTAAGTGACACAATTTAACATTTTTTTAAACCATATGGTTTAACCATAAACAATCTTTTATACTATAGATATATTTATTATAAAATTAACCTTATCTGTTAAAAAAAGTATTATTAATTCTTATTACAATAGTAGGTAGTTTTATAATATGTCTGCATTTCATCATTTGGCATAAATGATTAAGCAATATGACATGCCAACCAAATACTGTAAAAGCCCGTAAATTCCATGAATAATCCATATGTAAAAAACGACATACAATTTTCAATAAAACTTTTTATTGCCCAGAACAACCCACAACCGCGTACCTTTCGGTCAATAGTTTTTTGGCTACATTTCCCTCCATTCCATCCAGAGATTCAGTGCGCATCCTTTTCCTAACATTTCTCGCGTGTTCCATGACCTTCAAGTGTTACAACTGAAATTAGTTACGCTAATAAGCATGCATGCCATACGATCCTCGCATGCAGTATCTAATATCTACCCTCGATCTGTGGATTTATAACTTATGTTTTATAGAATCCGCTGTATTGTGTAAGTATTGTGCAATATCAGCACAGCTGCGGCAAGTATGATTAAACTTTTTTGTTACTTCCTGATGATTCCTTCCATTCTTCAATGAGTCTCATTATGCTAGTAAATTATATCAATTTTAAACGAAACATCCTACTGTTTATTGGCGTATTGTAACAAAATGAATAATTTAAGTGACAAAAGTTACTCACCTGAAATAAATGCAGTGATAATATCGAACAAACTCCACACCCACGCGGATTTCAGTTAGAAAATAAATGAATTGAATGACAATGACAGCTACAGTCGGTTGGCGTCAGAGGGGAATGATCTAGTGTTGTCAATCAGTCATAAATACACTATCGATAGTTAAACATAATGTTTTGTTGTGTTTTGCTGTTAGTTGCAGATGGAGCTCACAACTTTACTCAGCAACAATATTATCATCAATTTTATTATAAGTAAGAATTTTTTTGGAACGAAGTTCCTTATCGCGCGTTGTGAAAGGGGGCTAGACGGAAAAAATTCTTACGAAAAGTTGTCACGACACTTTTTGCTATAGTAAGCTATTGTAAGCTGTGCGGCGTCGCTCGTCGGCTCTCTTATAGAAAGCAAGCCAGATATTTTCATTTCTATTTCGCATTGAACAGTGTGGTGTCGCGACGATTTTTTTTATAGATAGAGTGATTCAAGAGGAAGGTTTATATATATAATATATGCATAATGTACTAGAGAAACACTGATAATTTTAGAGGTTTCTAATGTGATGTCGTAAATAAACACATTATTTTTCGCTTACATTGCAAACGCTGGCTGAACCCTACGAAATAGATCAAAATAAAGTACTACAGTATTATACAGCTTAAAAAGGCCTACAAAGAAGTCCGCGATGGTATATATCTATCTCTTAAGGATAACATACTATATCCATTTTAATACTTTAAAAAATGTTCTATTATAAAACGGTAATTGAAAAGCTATTTACACAAATACTGTATTAATCCTTATCATTTTAAATACATTAGTTGGCTTGAGCATTTCATGAAGATATTTTTTTTCCTTCAGACCATGCAAATTAAATCAATACCTTAAGAGATATAGCAAAATCAAAATAATGCGCAACGAAATTATTTTCGCCCGTGACCGGGCCGCGTGGCCGGCTCGCGTTCGAGCTCGAGGCCGAAAAGTTTTGGTAGTCTAGTGGAATTGTATATCCTATTATTAATATTATAAACGTGAAAGTTTGTAATAATGTATGGATGTGAACATGTTTGTTGCTCTTTCACGTAAAAACTACTGAATGGATTTTGATGAAATTTATAGTAATATAGCTTGCACATCAGAATAACACATAGGCTATAATTTATAAAGATATTTTGCAAATTGGCTAAAATATAACGATAAAAATCGCTTAAGGCAGAAAAAAATTATATAATTAAAATAGAACTTCGTTCCATCCGGGTGTCCCTTGACACCTCCGGTTTTTTATAAAAATAGCTTTTTGTGAATTATCAGTAATTGTCACCATTCGATTAGTATTATAATTTGATAGTATTAATTTTACCGATAGTTAGTAGGTATTGGTGGCTCCTGTGTCCGGGAGGCGTTCCTGTTGCTCCTCAATTTATGTTGGAGCTCGGGAATGGTTCCCGGGGACTGGAATAGCGCAGTCATCGTGCCTTTGTTTAAAAACAAGGGTTCACGTTATGACTGCGCAAATTACAGAGCCATAAGCTTGACCAGTTTGGCAGCAAATGTGTATGGTAAAATTATTGAAAGGAGAATGAGGATGGTGTCCGATGGTTTACTGTGTGAGACACAAGGAGGTTTCAGGAGTGGAAGGGGATGCATGGATCAAGTGTTCTCTCTGCGCAACATTGTGGAGAAGCATCTGGCTCTAGGTCAGAGGGTTTTCTGCAGTTTTGTGGATCTGGAGAGAGCATTTGACACGGTTGTACGAAAGGAACTTTGGGACATTTTACCGGAGTATGGTATTAGCGGTAAACTGCTACAGGCTGTGCAGTCCAGTTACATGGGCTGTAGAGCCTGTGTGCGGCTGGATGATGGAATGTCGCCTTGGTTTGACGTCAATATCGGCGTTAAGCAGGGGTGCGTTCTGTCAGCCAGGCTGTTTATCATATATCTGGATAAATGTCTCCAAAGGTTGAACGATATGAATGTGGGAGTCCAGATGGGCGACTCAGTGGTCACTGCTCTGCTTTATGCAGATGATGCAGTCCTGCTGGCACAGTCAGCGACTGACCTGCAGACCCTAGTCGACACAATGACAGAAGATTGTAAGAAAAGGGGTCTACGTGTGAATGTGAGCAAAACCAAAATAATGGTCTTTGAAAGAGATAAAACCAGAACAGATGTAAGAGTAACAATAGGTAATGATGTACTAGAGCAAGTGGATGAATTTGTATATCTTGGATGTGGATTTAGCCGAGATGGAAGGTACACCACTGATATAGAGCGAAGAGTGAATGCGGGAAATAGAGTGAACGGAGCGTTGGGGCAACTTCTCGGCAGCCACCACCTCAGCCAGAAGGCACGTGTAGCAATACAAAACGCAGTGCTTGTCCCAACATTACTGTATGGAAGCGAGAGTTGGGTATGCAGAAAAGAGTATGATAGTAAAATTAATGCGGTCGAAATGCGATCTCTGCAGAAAATCTGTGGAGTTAGGCTGACCGACCGCTTTCGTAACGACGACGTAAGAGAGCGAGTAGGTATGAAAGAGAGTATTGGTGTAAAGATGCGAAAGGGAATGCTCCGATGGTTCGGACATGTGGAAAGAATGCCAAACGAACGCCTGGTTAAGAAGATATACAATGCGAAAGTGGAAGGATGTAGGTACCGAGGGAGACCGAGACTAACCTACCTAGATCAGATCGGTCATGTACTGAAGGAAGGTGGAGTCAAGAGTCTCCGAAACCGGCGAGCGTGTATGAAGAGAATTATGAATGTTGAGGAAGCGAGTGAAGTATGCAGAGATAGGATTCTCTGGCACTCTGTTCTCTCTGCCTACCCTGCAAGGGATATGGCGTGATGATATGTATGTAGTAGGTATTGATACTAGGTTTTTCTAATTTTCCTTGGTTTTGATCACGGGTTGTTAATATTCGGTTTTATTTGTTAACGTCACAGAAGTTAATAATAATTATAACAAAAGATAGATTATATACAGTATGATAATATAGTCAGTTTACGAAAATGAAGAATGTAATTATTTTAAAGCAATAATAAACATATTTTATTTACATGGATGTATATAGCTGCGCTATAAGTCTTTGGCTTAATTTAAAAAAAATACCTAATGTTAGTGGAAGCAAACCGACTACAACGGTAGTATGATATATGTGTAATATGTGTAATATATATAATAACAAGATATACGATAATAAGATGCCATGCCTTTATATACGTGTAAGTTAAAATTACCGACTTAAAAATTATCGAAATTGTGCAACGCTACACGGAACTCGGAAGTAGACAATAACAAACGCCGGCCGGCTCCTTTAGATTGCCAGTACTATCACCTAAGATGAAGGACTAAAATAGAAACCATATAGTTTTACATTTATCTTACTTTTATTGGTAACTAATTATGAATAAATTGTATAACATAAACATATAGTAAATTATTTTAAGAAATACAACATTTATTACATTATACTTTTAGGGTTGTTTGTGCTGCCATCTATTTTCTACTAAAGGAGATATAGTACTTTTTATGTTTTAAGCGACATCTATTATTATATAATATAAAATTCAATTTTATCAGAATCGTAATAGTTTTAAGTTACTCACGAGGATGACGCGGATTTATAGTTTGTACATTATTGGGTATTCATTTTTGTTTTAATTTTAGAAGAAAACTGAGGAACAATTATGATGAAACTAGACCACCATTGTAAATGTTGTTTATACAAATAAAATATAATATATGATTATATAGGTATTTGTAAATTAGTCAATAAAAATATGTTTGATTTTATTCAGAAATACATATTCTTAACCTCCTCCGTTCTTCAAATACTATGTACACTCGAGACCTTCGGGTCATATTGTCCCGATATGATGTAATTGTTTTAAATTAAATACAAAATCTATATATTTCTAAGACAAATTTATTAAATAATAATAAGGAAACATTATACGAACATATACGTTACCCATTTTCCTGGCGTATATATATTACCCATTTGCCTGGCAACACAAAAGGCATAAAATTTCAGAATGTTTCAAACATAATGTTTCTTAAATTTTTTACTGATTTCTGAAGTTTTTACATCTTTTAAAGATGGACATACATGATACAATACACCCTTTTCTATTATTAGAACTCTGAGTAGTGGAAGTATTCGTTGTCTCAGTACTTAGTACTAATTCCCGTGAAGCATTTGTCCGAGGAACAGTTTTCCTACGCTCTATGTGATCGTTTATCAATTCCATGCCTAATTTCTCTAGAAACAATCGTTTTTGTACTGTTCTCTTCTGTTTCCAGTCTGGATGGGTGTCACAGTATAATACGTAAGCATTGAAACATGAAATATCAACCATATTATGAAATATGGCTATAGGCCACCCGGCCATCTAGTCATTCGTTTACAAATATAGGCCGAAATCATTTTGTCTAGAAAATCAACAGCACCCTTTGTTGCATTATAGTCCATGATCATTTTTGGTTTCTTCTGCTCTGAATCTATATTTCTATTTTATTGTGATCTGTGCTCAACAAAATTATATTTTAGTTTTTTTTTTCGGAATGTATGAGACAAAAACCATTTTTGAATTGAATTCAAAAGTACATGTATACATAGGTTTTTCAGGTGTCTGACGTTCATTTTTCCGCAAGGTTCTAAGAATGGTAAGTTTACGATCTAAAAGTTTTTCAGTTAATTCATAATTAATGTAAAAAAAAATATCATATGTAAGGTTGCATGCCCTGTAAATCTTCTGTCAGATCCAAAACTACACGCATTCCTTATTTTTTTCCGGCGCACTTTCCTGAAGTTTTCCAGTATAACACTGAATGGAACGAACGAGTTGAGATATGACTAGTAGGTACTTATAAATTATAAGTATATTTTAAGAATGCATACATACATACATACATATCATCACGCCATATCCCTTGCAGGGTAGGCAGAGAGAACAGAGTGCCAGAGAACTCTATCTCTGCATACTTCACTCGCTTCCTCAACATTCATAATTCTCTTCATACACGCTCGCCGGTTTCGGCGACTCTTGACTCCACCTTCCTTCAGTACATGACCGATCTGGTCTAGGTAGGTTAGTCTCGGTCTCCCTCGGTACCTACATCCTTCCACTTTCGCATTGTATATCTTCTTAACCAGGCGTTCGTTCGGCATTCTTTCCACATGTCCGAACCATCGGAGCATTCCCTTTCGCATCTTTACACCAATACTCTCTTTCATACCTACTCGCTCTCTTACGTCGTCGTTACGAATGCGGTCGGTCAGCCTAACTCCACAGATTTTCCGCAGAGATCGCATTTCGACCGCATTAATTTTACTATCATACTCTTTTCTGCATACCCAACTCTCGCTTCCATACAGTAATGTTGGGACAAGCACTGCGTTATGTATTGCTACACGTGCCTTCTGGCTGAGGTGGTGGCTGCCGAGAAGTTGCCCCAACGCTCCGTTCACTCTATTTCCCGCATTCACTCTTCGCTCTATATCAGTGGTGTACCTTCCATCTCGGCTAAATCCACATCCAAGATATACAAATTCATCCACTTGCTCTAGTACATCATTACCTATTGTTACTCTTACATCTGTTCTGGTTTTATCTCTTTCAAAGACCATTATTTTGGTTTTGCTCACATTCACGCGTAGACCCCTTTTCTTACAATCTTCTGTCATTGTGTCGACTAGGGTCTGCAGGTCAATCGCTGACTGTGCCAGCAGGACTGCATCATCTGCATAAAGCAGAGCAGTGACCACTGAGTCGCCCATCTGGACTCCCACATTCATATCGTTCAACCTTTGGAGACATTTATCCAGATATATGATAAACAGCCTGGCTGACAGAATGCACCCCTGCTTAACGCCGATATTGACGTCAAACCAAGGCGACATTCCATCATCCAGCCGCACACAGGCTCTACAGTCCATGTAACTGGACTGCACAGCCTGTAGCAGTTTACCGTTAATACCATACTCCGGTAAAATGTCCCAAAGTTCCTTTCGTACAACCGTGTCAAATGCTCTCTACAGATCCACAAAACTGCAGAAAACCCTCTGACCTAGAGCCAGATGCTTCTCCACAATGTTGCGCAGAGAGAACACTTGATCCATGCATCCCCTTCCACTCCTGAAACCTCCTTGTGTCTCACACAGTAAACCATCGGACACCATCCTCATTCTCCTTTCAATAATTTTTCCATACACTTTTGCTGCCAAACTGGTCAAGCTTATGGCTCTGTAATTTGCGCAGTCATAACGTGAACCCTTGTTTTTAAACAAAGGCACGATGACTGCGCTATTCCAGTCCCTGGGAACCATTCCCGAGCTCCAACATAAATTGAGGAGCAACAGGAACGCCTCCCAGACACAAGAGCCACCAAGCTTGATCATCTCGGCAGACACCATATCAATGCCCGCTGCCTTACCATTTTTCAAACTTCTTATCGCCCATTCAACTTCATCCATACTGATGCCATCGGAGGACGCCGTTGTCGAATGTTGATCTACTAAACCACATCCAACACCGGCGCCAACCGTAGCATCCGCATACATATCGCCAAAATATTCACTCCATCGGCTTAACACGTCTTGTGTTTGTGTAAGAATGTCTCCACCTTTAGACCTTATTTTATTCATTCTGAAGGCTGACCAACCACCCCGAGACTTCTTCACCTCCCTCCAAAAGAGTTTGGTGTTACCCTCGAAGTTTTTAGTCAGCCTATCTTCTGCACTCATACTTGCTCTATCACGTTTCTCTTTCACTAAGGCCTTGGTGTCATTCTTACATTGCCGATATATTTCTTTCTTCTGTTCAGTCATACTGTCATTCAGATTCAAAGAAGAGACATAGTCCAGCCACGCTTTCTTCTTTTGCTCTACGGAAGCTGCCACTTCCGCATCCCACCATGCATCACCATTTGTTTTTCTATGCTTCTTTGAACTTCCACATACTTCTTTCGCTGTATCTACCATACTCTCTTTCAATACTCTCCAGCATTCTTCAATGTCCGATTGCGGCTGGCTTGCCATCGTCAGCCGTTCTCGGACACCCTCTGCATACTTTTCTCTTACACACTCTTCTTGCAACCTTTCAACCTTTATTCTTTCAAGCCCTCCGAAGTGGACACGCTCTCGCCAGTGCCTCCACTTTCTGAACAGACCACTAAATCTCGCAATAACGAGATAGTGGTCCGTGTCGACTGTGGGGCCCCTGTAGGCTCTTGCGTCCAATATTTTGCTTCGGAGGCGACTGTCTACCAAAATTAAATCTATTATGCTTTTCTGTTCATTCCTTCTCCATGTATACATATGGATGTCCTTATGTTGGAAAAATGTGTTTGACACAATAAGGTTTCTCTCCATGCATACATCCGCTATGAGCCTACCTGCGTCGTTCACTCTCTTATCACCAAATGGACCAAGTACGTCCTCATAGTCGGGACGCTTGGTCCCCACCCATCCGTTCAAATCTCCGCATACAATCACGCGTTCACTGGTTTCTGCCATATCCAGAACTTCCCTAACATTGTCCCAAAACTTCTCTAGGTCTGATGCCACCGAGGATCCTACGGGAGCATATGCTACAACCATGAATACCTTGGTGACACCTAGTTTTATACGGACCCAGAGAAGTCTGGGATCAGACATTCCGTAATCCTTCACACCTGAGGCCAAGCGAGAGGACAACAGCACTCCTACCCCCATGCTGGCTCGATCGCTCTGTGGTACACCAGACCACAGAGCCATCCCGCCACCAGGAAGATCGCAGGCGTCGCTGCCCCTTCGCTTGGTCTCTATTACACAGAGCACGTCTAGCTGTTTGTCCGCCATGACGGATATCAGCTCGTGCAACTTACCTTCCACACAACCTCTTACATTCCACGTGCCCACCCGGCACTCCGTTCTCCTCGACTCGCCTAACTGGGCAAGGCGTGATGGGTGGCGGCCCCCATCGCCGCAACTGCCGATGTTCGTACCGACGGGGGCGGGTCGGTACGCGTCGCCTCCGGGGGACGCCCTAACCCGCATTGCGGTACGCATTTCGAGCCGGATTAGCAGTCTAATTAGACTGGCAGGGGACGCGAACGAGCACGCTCCGGACTATGCCCCCCTTAAGAATGCAACAAAGCATTATTGTTTGTAGAACACAGACTTTTCTGATACGAGGACCTTTGGAATACTCAGGTATTATTGACCCGAGGAACCTAAGAAGGAAAAAACTTAATTTTCTTAAGATAAAAGACTTCACCATAATTTTACAATATATATTAATAATTACCACTGTTATTGCCAGTTAAATTTCAGTTTCAATATGACCCGAAGAACCGAGGAAGGTTAAATCAATAATGAGGTATTCCAAGGCACATTAGCTTTTTTGTGCTACATGTGGCAATTTTTTTTTGTAATGGTGTTCAACTGGTTTCACCCAAACCTCAATTTAGATAAATTTGTGGAACTAGGAACCTGATCTCATGAAAGTTTAACGAGTTAAATTTGAAACCATTATAATCATTAACTAGAATCATATCAATATGTGAATATTATTTGAATTAACTAATATATTTTGCTAAAATGTACACACGCGAAGAATGAAGATAAGGGTGGATGAAGAATTGAATCAGCAGGAAGAATATAATATAAATATCCCTGTGGTGACGGAGTAAGGATACAATTCACCATCCCCTATTTTACCCGTGGATCGTAAGAGAAGGCTAATGGATATGAAGTGTATATAACATCTATGCAAGAGAAGGAAAACTCGAAACAAAACCCTATACCAACATGTCCGACCAGCATGGTATAGTAGGTCAATTTCCCTCCCATAATGGAAGAGGCTTGAGCCCAACAGTGGGACATATGACATATATGAGCTTAGATGATGACTAATTGAATAATTATTTTAAGTAGGTACCTATTAATAAAACAAAAACTGCGCGGTGACGGAATAACGGGCATAAGAATACCTACAATTCACCACTAAAGAATATAACATCATATGTAGGTATATAACATCTCTACAAGGCAAGAATAACTCGAAATAAAAGTCTGTACCAAACTGTCAGACCAGCTCGAGCCCAGCAGCGGCAAGTAGGTATATGTGCTGAGATGATGATTAGTAAATCTCTACTTATTTATGAGAAAATATTCTAATGCAAAATCTCGTAGTGGATATAGGTTCAACAGCGTCTTTATTTTTTTTGTGTATGACTTAGTAGTTAGCTTCAGATGGCTATGGAAACTTTACCCGGACTGTGGGTGAGCGCTGAGAGCTCTCAACCCGAATTCGATAGCTCCCTAGGTCTAAGTTAATATAACTAACTAAAAAATCTTTATATCTAGTACCAATTTGTTTGATTTTTAGGGTTCCGTACCTCGAAAGGAAAAAACAGAACCCTTATAGGATCACTTTGTTGTCCGTCCGTCCGTTTGTCCGTCTGTCTGTCTGTCAAGACTCTTTTTCTCAGGAACGCGTGGAGGTATCAAGCTGAAATTTATATCAAATACTCAAGTCTACTGTCCCTTAGAGCTGTGAAAAAATCAAACTTTTGAGCTAACGCAATGAAAAGATATAGCTATTTATGTCGCAAATTTCTGCAAATTTTCGACACTCTCAAGGGAATCAAAACCTACAGGGTACTTCCCGTGAACTCTTAAGGAAAAATTGTGAAAACTGTAAATTTTTGATTACATCATATAAAAAAAATATTTTTAATCATTTTAAACTCACTACCCCTTTTCACCTGAATGTGTATGGTTAATAACCAGCACTTAATTTTGCACTGACAATGAACAGGCAGCATGACCGAGTGGTCTAAGGCGCTGGGCACGAGTTCGAATCTCACCGCCGCCGAGCTCTTTTTGCTATTTATTTTTGCAAAATTGATTTATAATAATTTAATAATATAATAATATAAATAAAATAGTTTAAAAACGTGTACATTAAATGTTTTAAAAATTAGTAGTTTTAATATTTATTAAAACAACTAATTTTTATTTACTACTAATTTAGGTGTAACTTGAATTAATATCAAAGAAAAAAGAAACTTGAATTCATCATCATCATTCTCCTACTCTTATCCCAATTACTTCCGACGTCCGCCCCGGCACGTCGCTCAAGGGGATGGTACCTCTCAGGGGGTATTCCGTCAGGCCGGCCACTGACGACAAGTTCACGCTGCTCCAGTGGCCGGTCCAACGACGTAGGCGAGGTTCGTGGGTGGGTTACGGGTATGCGTGCGTGCGTACGCGTAATGTAAAAGTTATTGGAAATAGTTTTATGACTGCCAGACGTCAACCCTCCTTGGGAATGTAATTGTTGACCAAACGAGATTTTTAGTTTTACGGAACCCTTCGTGCGCGAGTACAACTCGCACTTGGGCGATTTTTTATATTTTAGGGTACTTACATGACTAGTCATTTTGATCAAAGAATTTTACCTTATAAATTTTTATATCTCAAAGTTGTAAAAGCAGGAGAAGATGCAAAAAAACTTGGTCTTATAGTTAATAAAAAAAAAACAGATGGTTGTCTATAAAGTCGGTATACAGACGATAATTTTACGTGATCACGTCATAAGAAAACATTGGTGAAAGATTACATACTTTTATGAATTTAACAAACATAAACAATGGAAACCACATTAACTTTTCACTTCACATTATAAACAACAAAACATTAACAAAATTCTTAAAATACAAGAAATAATTATCTAGCCCAGAGATCGGCAATCTGCGGCTCGCAAGCCACATGCGGCACTTTGGATGTGAAGTTGCGACTCTTTAGTTCTATGCGCACAAAATATTTTATAAAGAAAACATTTAAAAACGGTTCTGAATTGATTTACGAGCATTAGGAACAAATTATTGTTGCCAAAAAAAATGTGGCTCTTTAAAATCTTTAAACTTTCATTAATTCTAATTTTTGCTCTGCCGACTCAAAAAGTTGCCAACCCCTGATCTAGCCGAACGCTTGGGCTGATCGTGCCTCTCTATCGCTTGTTCCACGCTCTTATTAGCACGCTCGTCTCAGGCGGAACGTGACAATTTTTTTGCGTGCAGACCTGCGACTTATAAGACATTATCACGTCAAATACTTGTTAAAATATTTTTTCCACTTTAAATTACTTTCGGTGCCTCTATAAATTTTCCACCTAATAGGTAATCTGTCACTAACTAAATCTAACGATGGACAGCCGCACATGTAACAAGAAAACTACACACCTCAAGTAAATCCGTTATACCTATTGTAGAAAATGAAAATATGTTATACCCTAAAGGGCGAGGTCGTAAATCTGTTCGTAATGTGACCACTTGACCGCTAACAGATTTGGAGCAGAACGGTTTATTATCCATTATTCCGTGTACATTATTTCATGATGAAAAATATATGCAGGCTCTTTTTACACTACACGACATGCCTTTATGTCGAAGCTACAACAGCTATGTCCCCATGTACCTTTTTTTGTGAACCGGCTACGGTGCCTCTGTGGCAATATTTGCATTTCGTTAAGTGAGCAAGAGTCCCGACCAACTTTCCGGGTGGGCTCTCTTTATGGTAGGCAGGAGCCTAGCTGTAACCTTGGTATTGCAAAAGTCCGTAGGTACGTTTGCTTAGGTGCTTATTGGACACGGGGTCTTCGGTAAGTATCTGCATAAAATTGGACGGGAAGGGATTCCAGGACATCATGAGTATGGCTCACTAATTTATAATGCATGCCACACTGGAAGTATGCTCCACCTGGGGGCCCCAGCGCCACGATTTGTCGGTGAAATTGGGAATAGAAGGTGTCGTTATCGATCATCATCTCTAAGACTCTTGGCATCGACAGGTGCTGGTCGCTCATACCCTCTTTTTGTGAGGCCACGCGTGAGGGCAATCGAGTAAAATGCGTTAGTTAAGTCAAAATAAAGTAAGGGATGAAGGCGTAAAAAATAAACAAATATTCACCTTTTTTTTAATAAGCACACCACCCTGCACTAAAGAAATAAACCTTGTATTGCGGTAGACTTAGCAAATATGCCATTTAACGCAGATAAATTACACCCAGACTCAGAACAACACTTTGTGGATGGCACGAAGTGTTGTCCTTTTTTTTTTGTAGGCTACTTGTATGGTGTGGACACACGTCGTCCTCCTCGTCCGGGGCGACATGTGGCGCCATGTCTTCGTTGGAATTGCAGTGATGACAGGATGGTGTCCTCTTCTTCCTTGCGACCGTGTGCAGGTACTTGCCGAAGCAACCATGCCCCGTCAAGACCTGCACCAATCGGAAAGAGAAGATCCCGTGCTGCCGACCCAACCATTCCATCAGCACCGGCTGGAAGGCCTCCACGATCCGAACGCCGAACCGAGGCCTCTCCTCCCTTAACGGGCGATGATGTCCCGGCGGGTGTCGGCCAACTCGCGGAGTGACACATTACCGCCCCCTGCTAGGGTTGCCGACACCCGCCGGTAAAGGCACGCTACCTTCGTTGCCACCTGCGGTATCCGCGTATGACCCTGACCGCCATGGTCCTCTGCGGTCGCCACAAGAGAGTCTTGAGATGGGCGGTCAGGGACTCCGCTTACAGGGGTGCGCCTTACAAGGTCATGGCCCGAACACAAAGTATTGTTCTGCGTGGGAATCAAACCCATGGCACTCACATGGAAGGACGATTTCTTAACCACTGCGCCATCTGTGCAGACTTTAGAATTATATGTCAAAAATGAATCTTGTTTTCTATAACATTTTAAATTTATTATTTTTAATTCTACTTATCCTCCTAATATTATTGGGATAATAGTTCAACTTTGAAAAAGTTACTCTTTACACGGGCGAAGCTGGTGGCAGAGGCTAATACTATAAATGTGAAAGTTAATGAGGATGTTTAACGTTTTTTACTCAATCATGCGTAAAGCGCAGAACAGATTTGTATGAAAATGGCACATAGATAGATCATTTCTTGGATTAACACAGGATATTTTCTGTATGCGATATCTCGATATGCGTACCGCAATGCGGGTTAGGGCGTCCCCCGGAGGCGACGCGTACCGACCCGCCCCCGTCGGTACGAACATCGGCAGTTGCGGCGATGGGGGCCGCCACCCATCACGCCTTGCCCAGTCAGGCGAGTCGAGGAGAGCAGAGTGCCGGGTGGGCACGTGGAATGTAAGAGCTTGTGTGGAAGGTAAGTTGCATGAGCTGATATCCGTCATGGCGGACAAACAGCTAGACGTGCTCTGTGTAACAGAGACCAAGCGAAGGGGCAGCGACGCCTACGATCTTCCTGGTGGCGGGATGGCTCTGTGGTCTGGTGTACCACAGAGCGATCGAGCCAGCATGGGGGTAGGAGTGCTGTTGTCCTCTCGCTTGGCCTCAGGTGTGAAGGATTACGGAATGTATGACCCCAGACTTCTTTGGGTCCGTATAAAACTAGGTGTCACCAAGGTATTCATGGTTGTAGCATATGCTCCCCTAAGATCCTCGGTGGCATCAGACCTAGAGAAGTTTTGGGACAATGTTAGGGAAGTTCTGGATATGGCAGAAACCAGTGACCGCGTGATTGTATGCGGAGATCTGAACGGATGGGTGGGGACCAAGCGTCCCGACTATGAGGACGTACTTGGTCCATTTGGTGATAAGAGAGTGAACGACGCAGTTAGGCTCATAGCGGATGTATGCATGGAGAGAAACCTTATTGTGTCAAACACATTTTTCCAACATAAGGACATCCATATGTATACATGGAGACGGAATGAACAGAAAAGTATAATAGATTTAATTTTGGTAGACAGTCGCCTCCGAAGCAAAATATTGGACGCAAGAGCCTACAGGGGCCCCACAGTCGATACAGACCACTATCTCGTTATTGCGAGATTTAGTGGTCTGTTCAGAAAGTGGAGGCACTGGCGAGAGCGTGTCCACTTTGGAGGGCTTGAAAGAATAAAGGTTGAAAGGTTGCAAGAAGAGTGTGTAAGAAAAAAGTATGCAGAGGGTGTCCGAGAACGGCTGACGATGGCAAGCCAGCCGCAATCGGACATTGAAGAATGCTGGAGAGTATTGAAAGAGAGTATGGTAGATACAGCGAAAGAAGAATGTGGAAGTTCAAAGAAGCATAGAAAAGCAAATGGTGATGCATGGTGGGATGCGGAAGTGGCAGCTTCCGTAGAGCAAAAGAAGAAAGCGTGGCTGGACTATGTCTCTTCTTTGAAACTGAATGACAGTATGACTGAACAGAAGAAAGAAATATATCGGCAATGTAAGAATGACACCAAGGCCTTAGTGAAAGAGAAACGTGATAGAGCAAGTATATGAAGACAATTATGAATGTTGAGGAAGCGAGTGAAGTATGCAAAGATAGAGTTCTCTGGCACTCTGTTCTCTCTGCCTACCCTGCAAGGGATATGGCGTGATGATACGTATGTATGTATGTATGTATATTTTTTATATCGATAATATATTCTTTTAGGATAATATTTTAAACTTATAACAGTTACTTTTTACGCTTGTGCAGAAGCGGCAAGAAGCTGGTATAAAAATAAATATTAACAAAATAACATGACATGATAATAATCGATCCTTTATAATTTCTAAATTATTATCCACAAGGAATTTGTTCATAATCGGATTGGGGTCGGCTTTTTTCGGCAGGATATGATTTTTCCACGGAGATTATCGGATTGGGCGGAGGTCAAATACCTCTACAATCCAAAAGGATAATGGTATTTTAGTATTAAGCCTCTTACTTAGTACTTAGTAAGTGCTTTTATTTTTTATTATGACGAGTATGGTAATAATCCTTGTATAGCGGGGAACTTTAGTAACGTACCATTTCACGAACACAAATTATTCTCAGACTCAGAAAAATAATTTATGGATCCTCATAAATGAATGTCCTGCATGGAATTGAGCACGCGATATCTGGCATGGTACGTCAAAGCCGAGACATATTATGTTAGCACCAAAAACCAATACAACAAATCACAGATGAAACGTATTTTTTAGTACTTATCCATAGAAGAGTAATGAAGAAAACTAAGTATACTCATCTCGTGAATTTCTCAGTACTATTGAATATACAGAGGGGAGACGACCATACGACAATAATTTTAATTTAGTGTATCTGATGACTTGCCCAGCCGGTATACAAACTTTGAATACAATATGTCGTATAGTTTAGCCACAGCACCTTAATTTGTATTATTAACATTTTCTACATTCTGTATTAAAAATTAAAATTATTAGGCTATCACTAAGAGATCAAAGATCTCTCGCGCCGCATCGGTATAAACAAATATGAAGGTAGGTTCCTACTTATCTCCAGTTTACCACTTAAAGTCTTCGCCAAACGCAATACAAATTAATGAATATTATACCTTATTCCTGACCTATAAGATCCATATAAACTGCGTCATCAGACTTAGATAAGACAATTAAAAATACCTAAAGCACGCGGTAAATGAAAGGGTACCTATTCGGTCGGATTACAGGTCAGTGAACTAATATTTACAAACGTTGTTCTATTTTGTTTCAATATTTATGATAAAGAGTTTGTTAGATATTTTTTTTTTTAAATTTGCATATAATTATGGACTTTAGATAGTTTCAAAATACTCATATACACTAGTATTGCCAGTTGAATAGTAAAATATACATACATGCCAATTGAAAAGTAAAATATACAAAACCTCAATAAGGCCTGCCGTATTGTATGGGTCAGCATGTTGGGCTACAAAAGCGACGGATGAGAGACGGCTGCATGTAGCAGAGATGCGAATGTTAAGATGGATGTGTGGCCTGACGAGAATGGATAAGGTAAGAAATGAGTATATAAGAGGCAGTTTGAAAGTGGCGCCAGTGACGGAAAAGTTGAAAAGTGAACGCCTGACTTGGTATGGACATGTGATGAGACGGGATGAATGTAATATTGGGAGAAGACTTTTAAGTATGAATGTTGAAGGCTTTAGGTGTAAGGGAAGACCGAAGAAAAGATGGATGGATTGCGTGAACCATGATATGAATAGAAAGGGAGTGAACGCAGAGATGACATCAGATAGGATTGAGTGGAAGAAAAGGACATATTGCGTCGACCCCAAGTAATTGGGATAAGAGCAGGGTAATGATGATGACTAGTATTGCCAGTGTCTTCATTTATTGTCATATTGACATCTCCACCTTGTAAGTATGACATTTATAATAATATTATTGAGTACGTCTAATTCTATTCATCATTCTCCTACTCTTATCTCAATTACTTGGGATCGATACAATATGTACTCTTCTTGCATAGTACATATTGTAAAAGTTATTGGCAATAGTGTTTGACCGGCCGTCTGCCAGACGTCAACCCTCCTTGCGAATGTAATCGTTGACCAAACGGTATCGGTATGGAACGGTATGGAGTTGGCCCACGTTATAAGGCTCTTTCTTAGTCGTCTTTTACGACATCCACGAACAAAGTGAGGGTTGGTAATATTTGTAGGCGCTACCACACAGCTCTCTATTGTCAAAGGCAAATTGTCTATGCTAATTCAAATTAAGTTAGAAAAATCGAATTTACATTTTCTAATATGAAATATTGATTCTTTGATTAATCGATCATCGAGATCAATGAAAAAAGTATTATGGAAATACATCTGCCGTAGTTTATAAAAATATCAAAGATGGACGGAAATAGTCTTTTTTGTAGTTTCTGGTTCTTTCAAAAAACGCCTTTAATTTTCTTGTTGCATCTAGTTATCTATAATGTACACAGTATTCTTTATGAAATAGATACATACATAGGTAGAAGTCTCTTACATTCGAAACAAAATTATATCTCTGAATAACATTTAAGCCTGGCATTTTAACGTTTATATGTTATCAAAAAAGTGAAAAAATCTAACCAAAAGCGTAATCCCATTGTACTGCTCCATGCTTTTATACTTTTAACTTACATTTCGAAAAGTATGAAGTTTCAAAAGCAAAGGGATTAACTTATGATTCAGCCTAATGTGTAGATATTTCATATAATTTAAAATAAAGGTCAGGGTTTTTCTTATTATTCTTAACCGAGCCAAAACATTTATACTACTTAGTTCTCATTGTAAAAAGCAATAAGGTTTGACAATTTATCGGTGGGGTATAAAGGTATGTTTCTTTGGCAAAGGAGATTATTTTTTTTTGTTGTTTCGCTGTGTAACTCTGTGACAAGTGTGTTTGTGCCGGATGTTAGTATTTATGGTTCTCGCTTCTACTGTTTACTGTATACGATTCGTTGCATGAAAAATTGTAAATGACATATAATGTGTATTTTTTTTATATAAAGTAAATAAATAAACGATAGAGACATTTTTTTAAATTATATTTGGTGGTAGATGAGCAAGCAGCTTACATGGTGATAAGTAAATGCTTTTTTTGGACTTCTGCAATATCAGGGCCGCATGGGGTTTTCTAGACTTGACCTCATTACTGCGTGAGGACGACGGCCCCGTGACACTGTTAACGCTATACTTATTACTGGGCCCTCGTTGGAGATGGTAGCCAAAACTGTAATATCCAGGGCAACCGAAGTGGTCAGTACAATATCGATGGTGTAATTATGCGGCCTTTCGTCGCCTCGAACGGAAGAGGCGGGTTGACCAGATCTTACCACAAAAAAATAAATAGAACCCACACTCTTGAAATTGCCCTATGAACCTATGTGTAATAATACATTTTCTATTCGCATTGCCATCTATAAGGCATAAGTTTTACTACGCGATGTAAATATTTATACATGGATATTATTTCATTTTCTTTTTTGAAGTGTAAACTTCTTTTGGCGCACTGTGAACAGATTTTTTCGTCGGCTGTAACTGAGACTGATCTGTCACGCAATGAGGTGAAAGGCTCGATCGGGTGAACTCGGGACCGCCGAGTGAACCCGAGCGAGAAAGATACAGTTAGCTGCTCTTCACTGCTGTGTCAATATGTTTACTATACCATATTTAACTTATATGTAATAATTGTTATTATTAATTATTCAATAGTTTTTATTTAATAGTTTTAGTAGTTTTTTTTGACGACTGGCTGTGGTATGGTTACGCCTATACATGCTCCCTGCGGCCCGTATATTAAATTTTTGTATTTTTTTTTCGTAGGTTTAAATTTTCACTTCTGGCGGCAGTCCTCGCAACTACTTTGTGTTTTTTTTTTATAAAAGATCACTCTGCACTTAGAAACTAATTGTCGTATTGAGCTTGCAAACATCTAATTAGCGTACACAAATTAAACTCAGAATTTTGATAATAATTAGTGAATCGTATTAAGTATTGTATACTGCTTGGCACATCAAGTCTTTATTTTAAAGACTACGCCATCAGCATAGCCTTGCGTTTAATATTAATTTCTTAGCTGGAATTGTACTGAACAATGGCATATAGGCCCAATCTTCTAAATTCATTAATTAACATCTCAACTTCACCGGCCTGCTAAGCTCGACTTTAGTCTAAAGCGGGAAGGAATTGACTCACTACACCACAGTAATCCGATAGGTTGGTATAAGATCTTTTTCGTCTATTGCTCTGATATTATCAACCTGACTACAGCTACACGTGTGAATCATACCACACGATGTATATATAGTCTTTTGCCTTAAAACTATATTCGGTAAGTGTTTAACTAAATTAGTTTTGAGTTAGAAATCAACTTAAAATTTGTTAAATAAATATTATTAAATATTTTAATATATTTTTAATTCGCCCAGCTCTCGTAGAGTACTGCTGGCATGCCAAAATCAACAAAAATAAAATCTTTTTTACGAGCAAAAAGTTATCATCACATTTGTTTATGAATTGTCACACGACAGCTCACATTGGTCTAATTGACAGGATGAATGGTAAGGATTTCTAATAAATGTGCATTCGAGTCTCACGTATTACAATCATTTTTTGTAAATTAACAAGTTTTTATAAATAACATACCATGCTAAATGTCTTAATCTAAATAATTTCAATAATTATAATCAATTATTTCCATTGTTTCGTCTAAAATGGGTACAATTCCAAGTTTATGTCGTATCAAACCAAATATTTAGCATTCCGTTTGTATTATAACTGTTATATACACAGCTTTATAAACTAAGCTTACAACTTAAGCTTTAATCTCAGAGTACCACCAAAGATTAAGCACGGAGCATTTTCCTTGTGTGTGAGAACATTTTCCGAATAGATAACGCACAAATCATAAAGTGAACCTACCTCAAACATATGTCACATATTAAATTCTGAGTTAAGACGTACTGATCTCCAACTATGAGTTAAAGGTCTGTTCAAAGAATGAAGATCAATTCAGAAGCTCTTACAAAATGGGATAGCGTTGGACCTCATCTTATATGCTTTTAGGCTTGAGAGACAAAATTTCAACTGTATCCCGACAGAGAAGGATTAATTGAAATTGCAAGATTTAGCAGTGCTACACTGTTAAGACGCGTGACCCCATAGACCCACCATGCAAAACTCCTCTCTTCACCGTGCGAGCGGGCCACCGGTACCCGATCTTTGTCTTCGGTGGCCCGCCCGGCTCCGGGCTCGAACCTCCTCCATTATGGGACGGAAATTGATCTGCTATACCACGCTGGTCAGACATATTGGTATAGGGTTTTGTTTCGAATTTTCCTTCTCTTGCATAAATGTTATATGCATTTTATATTCCTTAGTTCTCTCTTACGATCACCCACGGGTAAGGTAGGGGGTGGTGAATTGTATTCTTATTCCGTCACCACACGAATAATGAAAGTAGATTAAGCTCTAAGATATATTTCTCAACATCACATGTCTTCATTAATGTTTCGTATTGTATATGTGAAGTTCTATGGAGAGCCGCTCGATATTGTTAACAGGGTTCTACAATTACGTCCGATACCTATGATCTTGTACATATACATTTGTGTCTGTAGCTATACAGCAATACTATGGGTATAATATAGATACAAAAAAAAAGAAAATTCGATTTAAAACTTTATTTTTATTGCTTATGGTGGCAAACGAGCAAGCAGCACACCCGATGGTAAGTTATACTGCTGCATATGGACCTTAATAATACCAGGATTACAGCTAAGCCGCAAAAAGTTGGGCTGTCGTCTCTCTCACTGACCGAACGAAGCGCAATAATACATTGCCACTGCTGAGACGTCGATATTCTGCGAGAGTGTGGTGCTATCCCGGACTAAATGGTCCGCGGCTGTATATAGGACACTGTCGAGAGTGTGGTCCCATCACTACTGAATAATTTTATGCCAAATCTGTTATGTATTCGTAATACCAACGTCGGATAATAACAAATTTCCTTTTCAATATGGAGAAGGCTGGATCAGTGGCAATCATGGGGGCTCGGAAGAAGATGACTGTAATACTATGTACTGTAATACTATGTACTATGTATGTACTAGTCTACGTATCAGTTTAAGTATTGTACTACGTTTAAAACTTTCGCGTAAACATTTAATTATTTGATCAAATCGTTTGACTTGACCATCATTTACAATAATTTATAAACAGTTTGTAATGTGTATATAATAAGTATTCAATTAGTACAATGTAACATTCGAGTGACGTAATTAAATGATTTAACATCTCTCACGTTATCAATAAAACATTGGTCGAGGCGTTCAATTTATACAATATAACGTTTGTTCACTAGTTTTATACCCACGTGTTGATAGATACACACACGTTTATGTATTATTTATTAGTTGTATTCATTTGTAACCACTTCGGGGAGTTTGGGAACAGTTGTTGTCTATTCTGTTATCTAAAACTATTTATAATAAAAAATCACTTAAGGAAATTGTGCTGTTTAAATTTCATGTTTCTAAATTTAAAATTATTTTATTATTCATTTTTTTTAAATACCGCAACCTGCACTAAGGAAATAATCATTGTTTTACGCGGGACTTTACAAACATATAATTAAACGCAGAGAAATTGCAACCAGACTCAGAATAATAGTTTTCAGATCGAATAAAGTATTGTCCTGCTAAGTGCTAAGGTATCGAACTCACGGCATCTTAACCTTAATACGCCATGTGTGAAGTCATTTTATAATATTAATTTTTAATCAACATAGATGAGTGAATCAAACAGTTAAAATAAATATGGCTTTAGATTGTATAAAACAAAAAGATTATTTATTTTCAAGATAAGTGGCCTGGACAGCTAGAAGTATGGCATAATCTCAAATATATACACTTAAATTGCTTGTCTTCAGATATAAACGACAAAATATGCCTCTATGAGTCACGTAAGCAATAATAATATTTCTTGTAAGCTATAAAATCAAGTGAACAGCCCATCCACCATAATTTTCCTCCGTGTATCCAACGACAGTGTCATTGAAATGAATGTATGGTGATGCACGCTCCGTAGATGCGTTATATTGTATCACCCCCCAACTGAATTTGTCAAGATGGAGTAATGGCGGGAAATTACTGATGTTCATAACAGAATTTATTATATAACACGTTTCGTATATATATTACTATATAAATTCAAATTTATATTGGAATATTTTGTCATTTAGTGAACAAATTTCTTTCAGACTTTTTCGTCAATGATAAATACACTTACAAATTGTTATATGAGCGTAAAATTTAAACTTTCGTATGACAATCAAATTATGGCTCGTATTAGTTTGTCATTTTTATGAGAGATGTGTGACGAGTGACAATCTGGCTGTCATAAGACAGTTCACACTTGTCTAATTGGTGGGACGATTGAACGGATTACAATAGGTGTGGGTTCGAGTCTCAAGTGTGACAATTATTTTTCTCTAGTAAAAATTTTTGTAATTAACCTAGCATCATCATCATCATCACAGCCCATAAATGTCCCACTATTGGGCTCGGGCCTCCTCCGTAATGGGAGGGAAATTAACCTACTATACCGCGCTGGTCAGACGTGTTGGTATAGGGTTTTGTTTCGAGTTTTTCTTCTCTCGCATAGATGTTATATGCGTTTTATATCCCTTAGTCGTCTCGTACGATCACCCACGGGTAAGACATGGGGTGGTGAATAGTATTCTTACTCCGTCACCACACGGAAACCACTAATACTAGCACGTTAAATGCAAAATCTCAGTAATTTGAATACACTAGAATATAAATATCATTATCATGTTAGTTCAGACGTGATCTGGAATAAACTACCTGCTGCTGTATTTACCATCCGCTATCAAATGTCCTTCTTTAAACGATGTCTAAGAAGAACAATTTCTTCATGGAAGATAGCGGTCTACTAGCTGTATCACTTAGCATCAGGTGTGCTGTTTGCTCGTTTGCTATTTAAAAGCTGATACTTCCCATGTCATAGCTGTGTGGTAGCGACGAATACTACCAAACCTTACTTTGCTCGTGGATGTCGTAAAAGACGACTAAGAGCCTTATAAAGACCTGGGCCAACTCCATCTGATGCCTTTTGGTTAGTAATTAGATTCCAAAGGAGGGTTGACGTTTAGAAGGCGGCCGGTCATAAAACTATTGCCAATAACTTTTACAAGATGTACTATGAAAGAAGAGTACATATTGTATTGACCCTAAGTAATTGGGATAAGAGTAGGAGAATGATGACTTCCCATGCCATCTCATTTGTGTCATTTGATCAAGATCTTATGAGCAGTTTTTGAGTTACACTTAACAATGCATACTTGGTTGATTTTGATTACCATGTTTTTAAGTGCGGTATTTTTGTTAAAGTTTTGTATTATTTAAGACGAATTTCGGAGAAGAATTGTGTGTGAAAGCGGTTGTCATATGCAGCGAAGGTTTTGTAAATTTATAGTTCTGAAATTTACTTATGCAGAAATTTCGTCGTGGGACTCTTAACAGATGTTGAAATTCTTTGAAATTTACACGAACTATTCTTAAATTTTCAAATGAAACTAAACAGAATATTTACATGAATGATGCTAAAAATATCACTGAAGAATAATATCATCATCATCTCAGCTCATATATGTCCCAATGTTGGGTTCAAGCCTCCTCCATACTGCTCAGACGTGTTGGTATAGGGTTTTGTTTCGAGTTTTCCTTCTCTCGTATAGGTGTTATATGTATTTTATATCCCTTAGTTATCTCGTACGATCAACCACGGGCAAGATAGGGGGTGGTGAATTGTATTCTTACTCCGTTACCACACGGAAAAGAGGAAGAGAATAATATACATTTGAATAATTGGCAGTTTGAAATTTGGTAGAGTTATTGAAAATGTGATCTTCAAAGATAGTTTTTGGGAATATTTCTTTTACATTTGATCATTATAATGAATATGCTAAGCTTCCCTATAGAATTTTTGTTTGAATATCCATTTACTTTTTTTTTTGTTATATTTATTAATTATTCTTAATTTTTTATGGCAGTACACAAAAATGTCCAATATAAAAATAGATGTTCACATAAATTAGAAGTTTTATCTCCCTTATTCGTCTCGCATGATCACCCATCAGAATCAGCCCGGATAAGATATGGGATGGTGAATAGTATTCTTACTCCGTCACCACACGGAGAAGTTAATAAAATTATGTAATGTATATTTTTTAATATTATATAAGATTTGGAAGTATTAATTATATATTTAAGAGTGGCGATAATCATTAATCATTATTTATACGTCACAGGCGCCGATCGCCTGTATGTTGTTTGTTAACATGAGTTTTCATTCTCTCGGATAGATGTTATATGCATATTATATCCTTTAATTTTGTGTGGTGACGGATTAAGAATACAATTTACCACCGCGTATCTTATCCGTGGATAATCGTAAGAAACGACTAAAGGATATAAAACGCATATAACATCTATACAAGAGAAGAAAAACTTGAAACAAAACCCTATACCAATACGTCTGACCAGCTTACTATATTAGGTCAATTTCCCTTCCTTTATGGAGGAAACTCGAGTCTAATAATGATACATATACGAGCTGTTATGGCGATGTCTTTTATTCGTATTTTATAACACTTACAGACAATATAGGCTATAGTGACTTGTATTCTTATCGTCACTAAACGGAAAATGTGACCCTATCTACCCCTAATTCATGTCACAAAAAAACAAACAAGAATACTTTATTGTTTAAACGAAAGCCACAAAAGTTGTATACAAAGTGTAACAAAGTCGACGGTTTGTATTCCCCCCTGCTACGTACGAATGCGCTCCGTGAACGTGACACCACTAAATTGGACTTATATCGTCGAGGTATCCGAGCGGACACTTCATCTACGCCCACCGTTAACTTTTATTTTAAACATAATTTTTATTTTTAAATATAAATTTTGCTAGTTGTGTGTTTATATTATGCAAATGATATGTTAAAAATTATTTCTTCTTCTTTTTTTTTAAGAGACAACAGACTGTGGCTGGGGAAATAAGTATTCGTGAGGTAGCGAATTTAGAATTTATTATATGAATTAATTCACCCGTGTGGTGACGGTGTAAGAATACCATTCACTACCCCCTATCTTACCCGTGGGTGATCGTAAGAGACGACTAAGGGGTATAAAACGCATATAACATCTATGCAAGAGAAGGAAAACTCATAAACAAAACCCTGTACCAACACGTCCGACCAGCGCGGTATAGTAGGTTAATTTCCTTCCCATTATGGAGTAGGCCCGAGCCCAACAGTGGGACATTTATGGCCTGTGATGATGATGATGATGATTGTGCCAATTCCGTGAATTCGATTCCCACGCGGGAAAATACTTTGTGCGATTCACTTTGTGCGACTCATTACATTCGCTCTTGCGGTATATCATGTAGGTACTCATATTAATTCATTATAAGAAAATCTTAAATTTAACCGTTTTATTTAATCATCCTCAAGTTAAGCTTCACTAAAACCATCCTATAGCTTATACAATTACTAATTTAATCTAGTAGTAGTTTAATCTAGTTTCGTTATTTATGGATGTAGAACAATAATAATAGTTGGATTCTCAGTGTGATGGAGTTAAGTTCAACAGACAGACAAATAATCGTTGAGATAAAACTTCGAATAGTCCGATAGAAGTTCAACCACAAAAGTAATCATATTTCGAAGATATAATCTTAATGTTGAATACTTATTAAGACGTCCTTACATTGTCTACAAACTTCAACGGTCAGTCAAACATAAAGCCGCTATACAAAACCTTTGAGAGCTGCCAACAAGTTTAACACCCGGCCTGTCCTCTGCTCTAGTAGTCTAGCTGCTAAAACAATTTCGCTAAGAATCCCGACCGAGATCCATCTTCGGCTAAGTTTGGAATTTCGCTAACTTTCTTCATATGCCTTTCACAGCCGCCTCGCTGTTTCGCTTGTAGTCTAAGTTAGCGGAGTTTGTAATATATTTGGTTAGTCGCAACAAGCTGCGGTGACGGGCCAACGGCGTATGGGACAACATCCATCCATCAGCCCGTAAACGTCCACTGTTGGACATAGGCCTCCCCACGAGAACGCCATTTGCAACGGTCCTGTGCCACCTGCATCCAATGGTTTCCTGCGACCTTGATGAGGTCATAAGTCCACCGAGTGGAGGGTCGTCCTACGCTGCGTCGTCTGATTCCTGGTCGCCACTCGAGAACTTTTCTTCCCCAACGGTTGTCGGTTCGTCGAGCGATGTGGCCTGCCCATTGCCATTTCAATGTGCTAATTCTTCGGGCTATGTCGGTTACACCCGTTCTTCTACGGATTTCCGTATTATGTATGGGACAACACTCACCTATTATTATATATTTAATAGTGGTAGGACCACGCTATTGATACTTCTCTGTCTACAGTCGCGGGCCGGTCCGTCCGGGGTAGTACCACAGTCTCGCAGAAGATCGACGTCTGAGTAATGGCAATGTGCTACTGCGCTTCATTCGGTGAGCGAGAGAGCCGGCAGCCCAACTAGGTGAATTTAGGGATTTTATTGGTAGGCAGCGGCCTAAGCTAAACCCTTGGTATTGCAAAAGTCTATGGGCGGCAGTGACACTTACCATCAGGTGTGCTGCTTGCTCGTTTGCCACAACGAGCAATAAAAAAATTGTTCCACTATAAAAAATATATACGGGTTGAGAGCCCTTAGCGCTCACCCACAGCCCGGGTAAAGTTGTCATAGCCATCTGAGGCTAACAACTAAGACGCAAAAAAAAAAAAAAAAAAGTATATATTTTTGTTTACTTCTGTTCATTCATCATTCGTCTGCTTTTATCCCAATTACTTAGAGTTGACTTTGGAATTCTGATCAGAAAACTTTTAACGTGACGTAAATGGCGTATCCGCTAGGTCGGTAATCTATCGCGCCACATTCTCGCACAAGGCAAAATTTTGTGCTATCCACGAATTGTTGTTTTGATTATGGGTGTAATTTGTGTCCGTTAATTATAAGTTTGAAAGTCCCACTTAAACACATAATTATTGCGTGATCTTCAAAAAAAAATGTGTCGGGTAGTGGGAGCACCGCGTGGTGACGGAGTAGGAATACAATACACCACCACATATCTTACCCGTGGGTGATCGTACGAGACGACTAAGGGATATAAAACGCATATAACATCTATGCGAGAGAAGGAAAACTCGATACAAAACCCTATACCAACACGTCTGACCAGCGTGGTATAGTACGTTAATTGCCCTCCCACTACGAAGCAGGCCCGAGCCCAACAGTGGGACATTTATGAGCTGAGATGAAGGGGTTTATTGTTCTTAATATTTGATTTGCCAGTAAAAATTAGCCAAGTTAATTGTTGAAATTTTAAGATCACAATTTATTTCCTTAAATAAATAATTGGGTAGAATAAAGTCAAAGGTGTGAAACGAATGAATAATTATAATCATTATCGCTATTATCTCATAACTTGGTCCACAGCTAAGTATTATATTGTACTTTTGTACACAATACGGCTGCTTTAATAATTTGGGCTTCGTATAGATGTTGGCAGACATTTTGTCATTATGAGCAAGCAACAGTAAACGGTGCGTCACTTTACAAACTTATTTAAGCCTCGGTAGTTACGACCATTTTGTAAATTATATATATACATTTATATTACATTTTAAACATAGCTAACTTATAATTATTTTATTTTAAATACATCGTCAAATAATAATTCTAGATAACTCCTTTTTAATATAATCAGATTTGATAGAATATCATTTTTGATCTGAGAGACTGCCATATGGATTCTAGAACCTAAACGATGTTAATTAAACAGCCTAATAGAATATCATATTTTTCTGAGAGACTACCATATGAATTCTGGAACCCAAAAAACGTTGATCAGGCAGCTTAACGTATAAATCATGAACTACATAATGAACAAGGTAATTGTGATCGTTCTTATATACAGTTGCCGCCACCACTTATTTGCACCTGGGATTCGTAAAAATTGTCTGGTGGTTCAGTGTGAGGAATGGCAACAGCAATGTAAAACAATTTGCTGCGATTGCAACATATTCGCTTAACTTAAAAATTATCTTAAAATTCAAACAGAAATATGTATAGGGGAGGCCTATGTCCAGCAACAATGAAGCTGGATGATGATCTTGAATCATATTTTATCAGTATGAGAGTACTATTAAATTCTCAAAAGTAATGTTAGTTCATATATGTAATAGAAACGCAAAAGTGAATTGTAATTGCGTAAGTAAATGTAATGTACTAAAACAAGTGGATGAATTTGTATATCTTGGATGTGGATTTAGGCGAGATGGAAGGTACACCACTGATATAGAGCGAAGAATAAATGCGGGAAATAGAGTGAACGGAGCGTTGGGACAACTTCTCGGTAGCCACCAACTCAGCCAGAAGGCACGTGTAGCAATACATAACGCTCTGCTTGTCCCAACATTACTATATGGAAGCAAGAGTTGGGTATGCAGAGACCGAGACGCAGCTACCTACACCAGATTAGTCACGTACTGAAGGAAGGTGGAGTCAAGAGTCTCCGAAACCGGCGAGCGTGTATGAAGAGAATTATGAATGTTGAGGAAGCGAGTAAAGTATGCAAGGATAGAGTTCTTTGGCACTCTGTTCTTTCTGCCTACCCTGCAAGGGATATGGCGTAATGATATGTATGTTTGTATGTATGTGTGTAAATTAAAAATGATTAAGATCAAAGACCCAAGAAATCTAAATGGCGATCTATTTAAATGTATCAACTTGAAATTTATTCATTTTAATTTCAAAATTATCAACACAAAATTAAATGAAACGAGTTGAAAATAATTTCTAATTGAAATTGTACATTAACACTGTATTAAAACTTAGTTGAAATTGTTTAAAAGACAATTTTGCTTCTTGACCACTTTACTAGACGCAATATCGTCCGAAAATGGTTTGCTCCAAGTCTGAAAGTAATAGAACTTATTGTGGTTAGTACCGAGACAGCTGAACGAGTCGTCAACATAACCGGGTGCGGTTGAATTTTACGAGTCTGTTGTCATAGTAACATCGGCCATTGACATTTTGGCTGAAATTATTAAAGCTAATTTTGTAAAGTGTAAAATAACAAAGAAAATATACAAACGTAAAGGATTTTTATTTAATTCTCACATATCTTGTATACGTATTTATAAATGTAAAGCCGGTTTTTTAGGTTCCGTACCCAAAGGGTAAAAACGTGACCCTATTACTGAGACTTCGCTGTCCGTTCGTCCGTCCGTCTGTCACCAGGCTGTATCTCAAGAACGGCTATCAAGCTAGACAGTTAAAATTTTCACAGATGGTGTATTTCTATTGCCGCTACAACAACAACAACAAATACTAAAAATAAAATAAAATAAATAAAAGGGGGGCTCCCATACAATAAACTTGATTTTTTTACCGTTTCTTGCTTGATACTAATAACGGTGACAGGTAGACGTTTTAACTATTCACAGAATATTTAGTTTTATGTTCTCTTTAAATATAATTCATTATCATCATCATCATCACAGCCCATAAATGTCCCACTGTGGGGCTCGGGCCTCCTCCATAAAGGGAGGGAAATTAACCTACTATACCGCGCTGGTCAGACGTGTTGATATAGGGTTTCGTTTCGAGTTTTCCTTCTCTCACATCAATGTTATATGCGTTTTATATCCCTTAGTCGTCTCGGACGATCACCCACGCGTAAGAAATGGGGTGGTGAATAGTATTCTTACTCCGTCACCACACGGATAAAATATAATTAATATAATTAATTAAAATAAAATAAATAATTAAGCAGTGTCTGAAAACAAAGGTTTATAACCAGTGTGTGTTACCAGCGATGACTTACGGCACTGAAACGTGGTCTCTAAATGTCGGCCTCATAAAAAGGCTCAAAGTCGCTCAGCGTGCTATGGAGAGGGCTCTGCTCGGTATTTCTCTACGTGATAAAATTCGAAATACGGAAATCCGTAGAAGAACGGGTGTAACCGACATAGCCCTAAGGATTAGCACGTTGAAGTGGCAATGGGCAGGCCACATCGCTCGACGAACCGACAACCGTTGGGGAAAAAAGGTTCTCGAGTGGCGACCACGAATCGGACGATGCAGCGTAGGACGACCCCCCACTCGGTGGACTGATGACCTCATCAAGGTCGCAGGAAACCGTTGGATGCAGGTGGCACAGGACCGTTATAGATGGCATTCTCGTGGGGAGGCCTATGTCCAACAGTGGACGTCTACGGGCTGATGGATGGATGGATGGAAATAATTAAGGGGTACCCATACAATAAAAGAGGTTTTTTTGTTATATATTATGGTACGGAACCCTTCGCGCGCATGTTACTCGCTCTTAGCGGATTTTTTTATAATGTTATGTGTACTACGAAAACTGCTGAACCGATCGGAATAATACTTATACCATAAGATGTAGCGTGTTTCGGAAAACGTTTTAGTATGATATGTTGGTGATTAATTATCCGTGCTGCTTGCTCGTTTACCACCAATAGGCAATAAAAATACTAATAAACGTAAGTAAGCCTCCGCATATAACACTACAATCGCTACGCTAAAATACAAGCAAACTAGATTGGCGATCATAGTTGGTGTTCTAAGTTTTCTAGCAGAGTGTTTCTGAGAAGTTATTTAGATTTCTCAGACGGATTTTATAACTTTCTTGAGAAAGTAAGACGTAGTGTAGTTAATCCTTGGTGGATTCACTGGTACTATCATCATCATCTCAGCTCATATATGTCCCAGTGCTGATCGCGAGCTCCTTGCATAATGAGAGGGTATAGAGGTATTAGCCTACTATATCAGGCTGGTCAGACGTGTTTGGTATAGGGTTTGATTTCAAGTTTTGCGTCTCTCGTGTTATATGCATATATATTCCTTAGTCATTTTTATGAGTTCCCCGGCAGGATAGAAGATGAATTGTATTCTTACTCCGTCAATTCACAGAAATATATAAATACCGGGTGTAATAGAGAATTGAGCAGCTGGTGGTAGGTAATGATGGTAGGAACCCATAACAAACATTTGAAGGGAAAACGTCTATTCATTAATGAATTAGAAGCATTTAAAATTTTCTTTTTTGTCATCGCTTTTTATTTGAAACTGAATTAAGTATACCAAGTAAATGATAAATAATCTGCTACATACTTATACTTTCTTAAATATTCATTAAAACCTAAATAAATCAATGATTACGTTTGCTACAGTATGACGAACATCGCCTTTACAGACAGCTGATGAGTCAATGACCCTTGAAATTTTCCCTTAAAATTTTTGTTATGGGTTCCTACCATTATTACCTACCACTTATCTGACCAGCTGTTCCATTCTCTGTTACACACCGGTATATTTTCTATAAGTCCTAATTTTCTTACAATTTAAAACGCTTATAACTGCTGAAGCATGGCACAGAAGCCAAATATAGAGATATTCGAAGTGTTTCATCTATATCCATCGAGTACGGTCAAGAGACATCCATTGTGGTAATCCAATTAAATTAATAATTCAAGTCAATGGTTTTATTGAAACACGGAAACGTTACCTCGTTTCCAAAATAATATTATTGGTTTTAGTTGACGACAGGGGTTTGAAAGGGTTAACTAGTTTAGTTAGTTTTACTAAATAGGTACGATGAGATGACTTAAGGACACACTAAAAAGGATTTTGCGAAAACATTTAAAGGGGGTGAAATGCAGTGGTAAAGTTTTTACGGGGAGAAAAAATCTTAACACATTGTCTTCAAATTAGGTCCAGCCATAATCTTTTATATTGTATGTGAATTATATTGAGATTATAAAGACATTATATTGAGGTTCAAAGGGCATCGCACTGGAGCTAATTCTTACTAAACATGTAATATTTTTTTATGAAAATGTCTGTCAAGAAATAATAATAATAGACAAACCCGCTGAGTTTATTGCTGGATCTTCCCAGTAGCGGTTGCGTTTCGATTCAGTGAATGAATATATTATATATTAAATATTATATAAAATGAAACTGTGGTGTTTCCGTGTGGTGACGGAGTAAGAATACTATTCACCACCATCGTACCCGTGGGTGATCGTATGAGACGACTAAGGGATATAAAACGCATATAACATCTATGCGAGAGAAGGAAAACTCGAAACAAAACCCTAGACCAACACGTCTGACCAGCGCGGTATAGTAGGTTAATTTCCCTCCTATTACGGAGAAGGTCCGAGCTAACAGTGGGACATGTATGGGCTGTGATGATGATAATGATGATGAAAATGAAACTGACAGTATGTAAGTGCCCTCACAGAGTTTATACATAATAAATGAATTTGAATTAAGCATAATTACTCTTCAGTAGAACTCATGAATGTTGAGGAAGTGAGTGAAGTATGCAAGGATAGAGTTCTCTGGCACTCTGTTCTCTCTGCCTACCCTGCAAGGGATATGGTGTGTTGATATGTATGTATATAGAACTAAACAAACACATGTTTTATAATTTTGCCAGAGAAATATCTCAGAATCACTAAAAATTTATGGGAGATACCATTAACTATATAGTTATATTGATAGTAGTTATTTTTGGTAACACCTTGATTTTTACTAAGTTTGTTCAGATGAGAACTGACATTTTAATGGATATTCGAAGGCATACAAACAGCCTTTCAATCACCGCAGCAACAACAAATTGCGAACGCCGCCTGTCAAACGCCTAATCTATCATGGCCGTGCCCGCCAAAATGTAACTCACTTCATCACAAAATGGCCGCCGCCGCCGTGTAACACTCCAATAAATATGTGTCACTGAGGATATTTCTGATTTTTATTTCGGGAACATTCATCAATAATAAATTATTATGACAATGTGTGAGTTAAGGGATGATTGAGATTATTTTTTGGTAATTTAATGTACTTTGATTAGAATAATAACATAATGCGTTATTATACTAAGATTTCTTAATCCGAATCTTAACACGTTGTGTGCAACTATGATGAGAGAGACTATCCCATAAGTGCAAACGCAAATTTATAGATAATTTTAAATATTTTTTTTTCAAATTATAGATAAGTTCGTCTGGTTTTCGCGTAATATTTTTCTTAATTTATTGTTCATACGTGTGAACTAAAAAAGTGGCTAAACTCACACGTGTTTCAAGTTATGAGGCTTTAAACTTGTGAAGACCCGTGTCCCACCCGTGGGTCATGCGCGTACGATAAGCAACTCGAAATGCCCTACCGGTGGGGCATGCACAGTTAACGTGCTAAGGGAAAGTAATATAAATAAATCACCTATAGATATGCAACCTTGTGAAATAGAGCTATTTTTGCAGATTCTATCGCATTTGTATTATTTGATTTTTAATTGCTCGACGTTTCGAATACTTTACAGCGTTCATAGTCACGGAAGGACAAATAATCCAATAATAATACTCGCATAAACATCAGAAATCATATTTTTTTCTGTTTTTTTTTATTGCTTATGGTGGCAAACGAGCAAGCAGCACACCTGATGGTAAGTGTCACTGCCGCCCATGGACCTTTGTAATACCAAGGGTATTGTCTAGGCCGCTGCCTACCAATATAATCCACATACCCACCCAGTTGGGCTTCCGGCTCTCTCGCTCATCGAACAAAGCGCACATTGGCATTACTCAGACGTCAATCTTCTGCGAGAGTGTGGTACTACCCCGGACGGACCGGCCCGCGGCTGTAGACAGAAAACTCTCAACAGCGTAGTCCTAACACTATTGCAGTAATACTAATAATAATAAAATAATAAAGTAATAATAATAATACCATAATGCAGTGTTTGTTTTATGCCAGAAACATTATAACGTAGGTAACTATAATCCAGGTTTAAATATAGTGAAAGATTTATTATTATCTAATGGATTATAAATATACCTTTTATAATCTTCTAAAACTATTTTCTTAGAGCGATCAAGTAATAATATTATTTATTACCAAAACCATTGAATAGAATGTAGAAAATCGTGGAAAATTACTAACACTCACCTATATTAGGGCAAGATAACCCACTTTTTATTCTGGTAACATTATTGTTGATGAGTTTAGCAGTAGGATTGTTTGAAAATGTTGAGGAATGTAACTAGTGTGTACTCGTACGTAAAGTTACGAGCGCACCGTGGCTAATACACAACGCCAATCTACACATCGATTGGAACTTGCTGACCATAAGGCAGTACACGAAAGAGTATGCCCGTAGATATTTTAATACAGCCACGACACACCATAATCCAATTGCAGTTGCTGCGGTCAATTACACATTGTCCCAGATCTCGAAGTTTTCTCCACTGAATGGTTTTCTATTTTAAATGATACCACTCTGCCCCAAGGAAATAATCCTTGTGTTATATTATTATATTTAATAATTAACGCAGACAAATTACATCCGAACTCAGAACAACAGTTTATGGATCGCACAAACTCTGCGTAGGAATCGGACCGATAGCTCTGGCAGGTTAATATCTTAACCATTATGTTATTACTGCAGTGGTCATCGTGCATCGCATATCGTTCATCATCATCGCATATTTTTTTTTTTTAACTAGTTAATAGCAACAATATAATAATTAGATATAATAAATTTTACAAATTAATTATTTATAATTATTATTACAAAATATATTGTTTATGATCAGTTATTATAAACATTTAGTTTAGTAATAACTGATCATAAACAATATAACATTTTTACATATAGAAATTTTTTTTTTGCTTTCTGTACTGGCAATGAATTTGGTATTAAAATATGGGTCAAACTTCAATAACTGATAAGGTAGCGGGTAGATATAAATTTCTGTAATAATTATGACTTTTTGAATGTAAGATACCTCAGTCCTCCCGAGACCATGATCTCTGTAAAGTATTCGAAACGTCGGGCAATTAAAAATCAAATACAAACGCGATAGAATCCTTAAAAGTAGTTTCATTTCAAATATAAAATTAACCTAATAATCGAAGTCATAATAATTACACGTCGTGCATGCAATACTGCTTATATATTAAAATACTCTCTATTTAGTAAAAGTCGCTACGTCAGCTTAGAGTCGTATTTCAAATATTTGTCATACGCTATTAACTGCTACGTAAACATTGTAAAAACATTGACGATTTAGTTTAATATTCCATTTACATCGTAAAGAAACAAGAAAGTAACAGCGAGACAATGTCTCTTAGTACCTGATGGTTTCGTTCAAAGCAAATGGACTTTCGTTGTACGCAGTCAATAACGCGAGACGAGAGATACGTCTTCAATTGTGTGTACAATGAAAATCAGCTTTATACGCCATGAACATTACTTATACGCGGTATTTTGTTGTTTAAATACTACGAGTATCTTTGTTCAATGGCTTATACAGTTCGAGAATCTGAAAGCGTCATGTTCTGCTCTTGTATTATATTTGATATCTTAGTGTTTTTGCGTGTTATATTAGATAATTTTGATCTCGTTTTATGTAATGTGATGTGAAGAAACTGCTGGGATGTAGTGAATATGATATAAAAGTACTTTACAACGTTTTCTTTTTTGACCAAAATTCCCAGTAACTGTGTGGCCATAGCACTGTTGATGGCAATGATTTGATTTATTGACGGATAATGACTAATTTCATAATGATTAACTTTAATATTTTAGTGTTTTAGCGTATTATGTAACTAATACTATACATTTGAAAGTTTTTTTAAAGATATTTGGATGTTACTTAATGACGTGTACACCGTTGAATGTTTATTTATAGTACATTACTGCAGCGACCAGCGAAAGAGGTATTGATGGACGAACGCGTAAATGTGGGCCGAGGCGTAGCCGAGGTACACATACGTTAGTTCATCAATTTCTAGTTGTGGCCAAGGCTTGTATAGTGCTTTTCTCAAATAATGCGCGGAAATTAAAACTAAGTAGTATTAAGTAGAACTGTATACATAACGAACAACATTTTTCACGTGCTAATGGGTTCATTTGTTTTTTTTCCATTATTAAACAGCTTTCTTTTTCAAGCCAGTTGGAAATTTAAATAAAACTCTGATAAGTTGCCTATATGGTTACTAGAATTTGAAGTAACTAATCGTTCCATTTTTAAAATACACGATAGATATGAATTTACATCCCTATATATTTATTTGGCCGCTAAAACTCGAAAGATATGGATTTTCATACATTTTTTGCCGGCCGCTGCTCGCATGTATTTGGTCAGTGCAGCAATTTCGATTTATCTCCAAGAAGGTTGTCAAAATAATGCTCAAATTTCCAAGCATGTTTGAGAAAAAATATGTAAGTCATCGATATACAGCGTGACTGGTAAAAGATTGTACATATTGAGGGAGGGTATTCAGTACTCGATTCTGATACCGAATATATAAAAAAAAATTTATACTTAAATTTTGAACTAATTATCCTATAAAAATATTTATTTACGTACACCTCCGCATAGGTATTGAAAATAGTAATTAGCCGAGCGCGTGACCTTGACAACAGTGCTAAATATTGGCTCCCGCGCACACTCTGCTCCGCTCCCTCCCCCCCGAGGGATGTCCCTGGGGTGAGTGTCCGTCTGTGGTCAGCTGATCAGTCAAAGCGCGTACGCCGTATCGGGTGTTTTGCATTTCCGTGTTTGTTATACGCGTCTTTCGATTTATGTTTTGATTTTAACCGTGACTATTTGTGTGTGAAGTGTGATAGAATGTGTTATTAGCACTAAGAGTGTTGGAAAATTGCATATGCTCGACCAAATGGCAGTGTACGAGGTGCGATTGATTTGTATCGAGAAATGTTGAGAAGGTGACCATCTTTTTGAGAATCCTGACACACTAATATTGTTGAGGTTTACTATCTAGTTAATTAATATTACCTTCTTATTATATTTTTATTGGTTACATGTGACCATTATCTATCGTCTCCTTCGATATGTACAGTCTTTTACCAGTCATACTGTATATGTACTACGTACTAGATTTCGCGTTCCGAACACTTGCTTTGTTCGACTAAGCTGTACTGCAATCCGTACACCTTACTTTAGTGTGATTGCGACCATCATGGACTGTAAGTGTATACAGAGCAGCGTTGTTAATATGATAATTCGAATAATACCAATCAAAACTTGCACATGTGGATGTGAAAAAAATCTTTATTTAACTAAGTAAAATGTTTTGTTGTTAAAGTGCACAAAGAGGTAATAATATCGAATTAGCACAATAAAAAAAAATATTCTACATTTAAATGTCACGCCATCTTTGATTATAGACTAAAGCCCGCAGATGTTCAATTACACTGGTTGGAGGTAAAAATGTGTGACTAAACACAGACTTGACGTAGTGTCTAGAAAATATTTTGATTATTTATATTCTTTTTCCTTTAGTTTGTGTTATCAGTTGATACTTATTTGTCAAAGATCAAACAGGTTGGTATAGGGCTCTGTTTCGAGTTTTCCTTCTCTTGATAGTATAGTAGTATATGCATATTATATCGTTTAAAGGCGACCTTTTACGATATCCACGACCAAGACAGGTAGTGATGAATTGTATTCTTATTCCGTCATCACACGGATATTCAAAACTATTGTCGTCTGTTAAAGCAAAGTTTATATAAACATATAATAGTTCATTTTCTTTTATAATTTACTATTATTTTTATTTATTTAACTACTGAATAATACACTTTGAAATAGAGTATGCTGTATGAGTTCTAATGAATGTTTGTAGGTACAAAAACTGTGTCACTTCTGCGGTGTAACATCTATAGTAACACACTTTGTTACATAACGTTGAACGAAACGCGTAAGTGCGCATGAAATGCCTACATCTTACGACGTTTTGGTCGCGAGAAAATTACAACTATAAAGCGATCTATCGCTGTGTGCTTCAATGTTCGCGTTAGATTGCCTATTTATTCTTTTAGCGCTGCAGCGGACTTTAGTTTAACTGTTACCAAAATGGAACAAAATATTTATTCGGGATAGCTTCTCTATATATATAACTTAACGTTACGTTTTATTGTTGTAATTCGAAAGTGAGCAAATTTTTTTTTTGAGTTTGGCTGTAGACGACTAAATCTATCTGATGGTAAATGGTAATAGTCGTTTATGGGTCTTCATATTACCTGAAATACAGCCAGATCGCAGCTTACCGTTGTAACGTTTGGACGTCCGAGTCCCGCTCACCAAAAAAAGTGCAGTTGCAATGTATTTAATTTTTTTTTTAAGATGTGAGATATTTTGCGAGAATGTGGTACTGTATTGGACGAGTCAGTAAACTATCAGCAACGAACTGAACTATTAAAATAATATTAATTATTTCTTAAATAAAAAGCCACTGTTTTGTAGACAGGCTGTAGTATAGTCATACCCTTTTCGATACCCTCTTATGGCAAACCCTCGGCAACACGTTAAAAAGCTGACAAAGAATTACTTCCTCGAGCTCCTCGCGATTAGTAAACAACAGCAGTATTAAATAAATAATCCTTGAATTGCAAGAGTGTTTGTAAACTTACGATTAATGGATCCAAATTACATCCACACTCGGAATAACAATATGTAGATTACACCAAATGTTGTCCGTCATGGGAATCGCATCCGCAATACTTTATACGACAGGTCGGATTCGGACTAGTGGCTGCCCCAATGATGATGGGGAGGGAATATGGCGGGTTATGGAGCAACGCACCACCGGACGGCGTGCGTCCAGACCATATGCCAAAAAAAAGGGTCGGTATATTCACAAAGAAATGTTAATTTAAAAGGTTAAAACTTTCTTGGTACATTATTGTTTTGTAAAAGTTGATGGCAGCCCCTCAGGCGTCTCGACTGTTCAAAGTTGCTGTATACTAACTCGATCTAACTTAGCTCGTCTACCTGCAAGCTATAACTTAGATTTGTTCGTCAGCATGTTGGGTTACTTCACACTTAAACTTTCAAGCGGAAGATTGTTAATATGGCTTTCCATAATAGTGTTTTGGTTTGTTTACCTGAATACACCATTTTGGTATAATTTCAAGACTGCACAAATGGCTAGTGGTTAAGATATCTACCATGCCACGCAATTCAATTTCAATATTTTATGCGATGCATAAATTGTTATTCTGAGTCTGCTTGTAATTTGTGTTTGTTAATTATACGTTTGTAAATTCCCCCGTAATACAAGAATAATACCTGAATGAAGGGGACTGTCTTTAAAAATTCCTTTTTATTGGAGTTTACTCCTTAAGAATCGATTTTCATATAAGGCACCCGGTATGAGAAAAAATTGAGGAGTAAAATCTAGTGAGCGAATGACCTCGTTACGTTTTTGGGGCGCAACCTATTCTGCGCACCTTTCACTTTCTGACGTCAGATAATACTTCACTGAATAGTTTTAATAAATGTAAATAAAAATATATATATATTATTTTTAGACAAATGAGCTTTTTTGCGCCCGTTTTGATAATCGTACTTAAGGAGTAAAAGGCTTAGCACGCACTACGATTAAACGCAAATAGTTTACGAATAGCTGAAAACGCAAAACCGCGTTTCAACACGCACTGCGACTGGCGTTTTGCTTAAATTTATTTTCAGTTCCACCATGGATTTCTGGCGAGCAGCATGTATTGTAGCTTTGGTATTGAAATTAAAAAATAGAAAACGTAAACAACGCCGCCGCCATTGGTACTGGGTACATCCACTAACCAATCAAAGACATTTGAAAGGATACTTTTGCAAAATCTACAGCAACGTGCGTCAGCATCCCAGTAAGTTTTTTAATTACAACAGAATGTCGATTGGTACTTTTAATAAATTATTACAAGACGTGGGTCAGTATCTACAATTTGAAGACACTTCATTTCGTAATGTAATATCACCTGAAGAGCGAGCCAAAGCCGGGCCTTGATATTTCTGTCTCTGTATTGATTCAACGATTTGACATATAATGCCGGTCTTTTTTCTAATTCAATGATAATGTTTATTGACACATTGTCGTAGTCTAGCTGTGTAGTAGGGGCTACGAATACTACCAACCCTTACTTTGCTCATGGATGTCGTAAAAGACGACTAAGAGCCTTATAACGACCTGGGCCAACTCGATCTGATGCCATTTGGTCAACAATTACATTACCAAGGAGAGTCGACGTCTGGCAGGCGGCCGGTCATAAAACTATTGTCAATAACTTTTGTACATATGTTTCTAAGTTGGACGACATGATATAACGTCCGCAAATAACGTCTATCCTCCGCGCTCGCACAGTCAAGACTGAATAAAAAACCGAATGCGGTGAATCGCCGTGCGTGCAAAAAAACTCGCGTTTTTAAACCGCGGTAAAAACGTAGCAAGTTGCGTTTTTAAAATCAGTCACTGAAAAAAGTCGCTAATGCGTGCGCTTGTATAGAAAGCTATGTGTTAAATTTTTTTGCGGTTTCAACATTGCGGTAAAACGCGGGCGTTTAATCGCAGTGCGTGCTAAGCCTAAACTCCAGTCGTGCGTCGGAGCTGACACACACACTTTTTTATTATTATAAAGATGAAAGAGATCTCAGGAACTACGCGTTATATTTCAAAGAAATCGTGTTGAACCAGAGAACCTGTTCATCGAAACCAAACAGAAAGTGTAACCTGAAGCTAAAATTTCTTCAGGACACTTAGTTCTTCGGGTAATAGAGTCACATAAAATCTAGTGCAACATTTTTTTGCCTATTAAATATATAGTCTTGTATTTGCCACGCTTTGCCCACGTCTATGTAATCTACGTTTCGATGCATTCTGATGCGTTTTGCGTACACTGTAGGTAAGTCTTATGGGTGGCGTAGTATATTTTTTTAAATGTATCTTCTAATAGATATTTCACTGCAACTTTACGCAGCTCCATTTAATTATTATAATGGTTTTTTTTTTTTTTTTTTTGTCTTGGGTTACGGTCGGCACACTCCTCGCACCACTCCGTCCGGGGTGACAGAGGGGTGTAAGCACGCACACCCGTAACCCACCCGTGACGTCGCCTTCGTCGTTGGGCCAACCACCGGAGCAGAGTGACTTGACATCAGTGGTTGGCCCGACGGAATACCCCTGAGGAGTACCCTCTCCTCGACCGACGTCCCCCCCTCGGGTAGGATGTCGGTCTTTCCTCACGCGGTCGGCCTCTCGGCGGGTGACGGACTAATTCCCCGATCCAGTCACCCGCGGCCTCGGCTAGGGCGGCATCAGGCGCAGGTAATCGCGCCTGCGCCGCCCCAGTCGCCGGCGGCGGCTCGCGTCGTCGAGGAGACGCTCCTCGCGCACGCGCTCCGCCGCCTCCTTCCGCGAGACTACTGCCTCGCAGAAGGATGCGACCGCGTCCCAGTTCCTGACGCTGTCGAGCATCGCCCTGGCGAAGGTCGGCAGCATCAGGTCAGCACCGATGATTGTGACGAGTTCACGATGCTGCTCTGCCCAAGCGGCACAAACCTCGAGCGTATGCTGCGCCGTGTCCTCGTCGCAATCGCAGTGGTGGCAGGACGGTGTACTCTCCCTCCTTACGACCGTGTGCAGGTATTTGGCGAAGCATCCATGCCCCGTTAAAACCTGCACCAGTCGGAAGGAGAGCACCCCGTGCCGCCGTTTTAGCCACTGCATCAGCACCGGCCGGAAGGCCTCCACGGTCCGTACACCGAACCGAGGCCTCTCCAGCCGGACTGCCCAACGGGCAATGACGTCGCGGCGGGGGTCGACGCGCCAGGCGGTGTGCTCCCTCAACGAGACCACACCGCCCTCCGCTCGCACCCCCAACATCCACCGATACAAACCGGCGAGCATTTCCGCTTCCAGGTCCCATGGAGGGGTCCCGGCCAACAGTATTATAATGGTTGAATAATTTTATGTCTTGAAAACATCCATCCCAATAGTTCATCTATGGATATTTACTTAGAATTCTCTATAGACAAAATAATGTCACAGTCATCCCTTTTGGTAAGTAGATTGGCAGTTAGTGAGTGGTAGTCTCAGCTGATGAGTTTCCTAGAAGAGCGTTGATACAAATTGCCTCAATGGCTGTTAGTTGTATTTTGACGCTGTTAGAAAATGCATTTACGTATACTTCCCTGGATGATATTGTAAAAGTAGTAGGAACACCTACTGAAAACAACAAAACATCAGCTGGTCTACTTCCTCATCATTCGTAGAGTATCAGAGGGTTTCTTTTGGCATTCGACTTGGACAATCTGATGGTAGTATCGTGCTGCAGAGGGAGAAAGCAAGCATTGTGCCGATACCGCCTCGCTCACCGTCGACGGAAGGTTTTTAGCAAGTTTTCACTACCTGTGCGGAATAAATGAGAGACACATTGTATTTAAGCCATGACTACAGAAGAAAAATAACCATAAGATTTTACAAAGAAATCATTTAAAACGCAAACCAATGAATCTCATTAAAAGTGTGTATAGAAGTTTTTCTAATAAAACGAGTCGAAGCATAGTTTATATCTAGAAACGTTGGGAACTTCTGAAGAATACTTGGTCCGTTTTATTGAGGCACTTGTGAGTTAGTTACTCGGGAAGTTCTTGTTGTTTAGATGTTTTGTGGTTTGTACAATGTCATCTCTTTAATTTAGAAAATTAATACATAGAACATTTAAGAAAATTTCTATGAGGTTTTGTCACATTCGTCTTTCCTTATAGCTTAAGAATGTTGCATAATTCTATAACTGAGTTGGGTATTACAGATAATATTACAGAGCTTTAAAACATATAAAAGTTTTTTCATATTTGTTTATCTACAGCCGCGGATTAATCCATCAGGGTTATTACCACATTCACGTAGAAAATCTACATCTGAGTAGTGGCAATGTGCTGCTGTGCTTCGTTCGGTGAGCGAGAACGCCGACAGCTCTATTTCTAGATGGGTATGGGGGTATTGGTAGGCAGCCGCCTAGCTGTACTCCTAGTATTACAAAAGTTCATGGGCGACAGTAACATTTACCACCACCAAGAGCAAGAAAAACAATAGAAGGGATCATAAAAAAATAAATTAACATCTATATGGTAATGGAGTAGGAATATAATGTTCATTATTCCTTTCTTTACTATGGGTATGATATATGAATCGTGAATGCAGGAGTACAAGAATGAAAATTAATAAAAAGTCTAAACGAAACTATGTCAACCCGTCTGGAAGTCTTAATAAATAGGCTAATTTTCCTCATACGAAGGAGGCCCGTCCCCTACGGTGGAAACTGTAAAGGCTGAAAAAAGTTTTAAGGCTGAAAATAAATTGACAGTAGAATTGGAAATCCATTAAAATGTTGCTCTCCTCTGATTAAGAAATTTGGCGACAAGAGCTTGTCTTAATATTCTGTGAACGGAATGAAAGTTTCGGGGTTTCTTTTAATAATAATAATGTTTTCTAACTATAGATATATAGAGACTTAATAAAATCAGATATTAAAGTTATAATATCTAACAATCCATATATTACATCACTGCTTACGATTTCATAGTTTAATTGACACTTAAAGCTAGGAGTGTGACTATAAAACCTCTACATGCAATCCACTCTACAAACATTGCTATAACGTAAGGCTACATTTTCAATCTTAACATCTTCACCTTATTATTTCTTTTCATACAGCAAATTTGTAAGATTTCAATTCGATATTGAAAATGATTGAAGCAATTTATTTCAATTTACGTTATGTATTCAAGGGCTTCGACATAAACATTTCTAGATCAATCATATTAAATAAACTTATTTTGATTGGTGTTAGATTGCGTGTATCTACAATAATAAATATACAAATTATGTTTTCAATGAAATTATTTATTTATTTTTTTCATAAATCATCGTGATCATCATTCTCCTGTTCTTATCCCAATTACTTGGGGTCTACGTAATATGTACTCTTCTTCCTACATACTGCAAACGTTATTGGCAATAGTTTTATAACCGGCCGCCTGCCTGACATCAACCTTCCTTGGGAATTTATTTGTTAACCAAACGGCATCAGGTGGTGCGCAGGTCGATGTAAAGCTCTTAGTCGTCTTTTATGACATCCACGAGCAAAGACCCTTACTTTGCTCTGTCCCTGGTAGTATTCGTAGCTGCTATCACACAGCGATTTTTCACATAAATATGGTTGTAAATAAAATTCGTGTATGTAATCTATGTACTCGTAATATGGCTTTTATTTAATTTAAAGAAACCATGCAACATATTTTCCGTCTTTTGTCCTCCTTAATTGTAAATTAGTATTCTAAAGCTTTCTCTGATAAATTCTGTGAGTTCCTGAGTAAATAAATTATACTATAGGATTAATGAAAATGTACATATTTACTCTCTCAATAAGCATCACTGTAAAAGTAAAAGCTTGTTAAAAAGTCCTGGCATATGTATAGGCTGTATTGTTTCCCTTTGCCATGGTTTTGGTTCCTGTGACTTAGCACTTTAAATCTGTGATAACTTCTAAAACATTTATTTTAATGATATCCCTGAAAAGCATTTTTAATCTACATTATAAGCGTCGTGCCCCTTTTTTATTTTTTGGTAAGCTATGGTGTGGACACACGTCGTTCTCCTCGTCTGGGGCGACGAAAGGGCGACCTGTGGCCCCATAACCTACCGTATACCTTCCCCATCCCCATTGGGCCGGCCACTGGTACGCTTCCTTGACATCCGTGGCAATCCCGGCGAGTTACCCTTTCAGGTACCATCCCCGTCGACGCCCCAGCCTGCGGCCAGGACGTCACCCTCACGCGGTAAGCATTATGTCCCTAATTTATATAATTGGATAAGAAATGATACTGTATGATTTAGAATAGTTTTGTAAATAACTTTTTGTCTACAGACGCGAGCCGGTCCGTCTAGATTAGTACCACACTCTCGTAGAATATCGACGTCTCAACGGTGGCAAAGTGCTGCTGTGATTCGATCGGTGAGCGAGAGAGCTGGCAGCTCATCTTTCTCGGGGGGTTTGGGATCACTGGTAGGTAGCCGCCTCCCTGTACCGCTAGTATTGCGAAGGTCCATGGGCAGCAGTAGCACTTACCATTAGGTATGCTGCTTGCTCCTTTGCCACCAAGAGCAGTAAAAAAATTTTGTAATATGTAAAAGATAAACATAGTTATGTGCTCTTAGGAGATAGACATATACTATTGAGGACATTTTTGTAGATATTTTCAAGCTATAGCTATTATATATTTTCAAGCATAGCTAGGCCGCTGTCTACCAATACAAACCCCAAACCCACTCCAGTTGGGCTTCTGGCTCTCTAGCTCACCGAACGAAACGCAATAGCACATTGCCATTACTCATACGTCGACCTTCTGTAAGAGTGTGGCATTACCCCTGACTGTAGACAGAGAACTGTCAACAGTGTTGGTCCTACGACTATTAACCCTGGAAAGATGGTCTGCGTAAAATTTACGCATGCGTTTTCGAATAATTGCTGTTTCTTTCTAATTAGTGCAAATTCATAGCTGTGCATTTAGGACATCTCATTCGTCGCTGGGAGCTGCCACGTGGCGTATGTGTCAATAAGGTAAGTGCCACCGATTTTGAAATATAGCAACCGAGTGAGTCAAAATTACGCATGATTATCTTTAACGTGACTTTTATGATTTTGGCTTATATGACAGTTTTATTGTGTTTCATATCATTTAGTACTTAATATCATAACTAATATTATAATTTTATTGTTATAGATATTGAAGCAAATATATAACATAATGGAGAGTAGAAATTTAGACGAAGACCATATCCTGGGCGCTCTTATGCAAAGTGATGACGAGTTTCCGTTTGAGGACACCGAGGGTGAAGTAGCGTACCACGAAAGTGAAGATGATCTGCAGAGCGACACAGAAGAAAGTTTTGTAGAAGAGGTACAAGAAGAACAGCCGACGCCAAGTAGATGTGATATCTTAGAAGGGCAAAACAGTACTGAACAACCGGTCTCCATGTCGGCTTCTCGTTGATATGTGCCAAAGCTGTTTGTAACTTACTTTTATATAACTTTATGTTCATAAATTATAAGATAATTAGAAGCTAACTGTTGATTTTCTACTAAAAAGAGACTGATTATTAGAATAAAGAAACAGTTTTCATTTGAAATATTAAGTGTTATAAAATTTCATTGATTTATGGAGTAAGTTTATACTTTTGTTTTTTTTAAAATATAAATAAATGACTATATAAAAAAATATCTGCAGTATTAATTATTCTAATATATGTGTATATATATAATAACATACAATTCATTAAAATAAACTAATAAACATAGATCTACAGCTAATTCAAATACATGCGTCAATTTTACGCATGAGTATCTTTTCCGTACTATAAGATATGATTATCTTTCTAGGTTTAAATATATAGAATAAAATATACATGTATTATATATATAAACCTTTCTCTTGAATTGTTCTCGAACCGTATTAAAATTCGTTGCGTAGTTTAAAAGATCTAAGCGTACAGACAGGGAAGTGACTTTGCTTTATAGTATATAAAAAAGACTCACGCACAGACCCACATACACATGAGAGAGCCGGAAACCTAACTGTGGTGGGTTTGGGGTTTGTATTGGTCGGCAGCGGCCTAGCTATACCAGTAGCAAATGTCCATGGGCGGCAGTGACACTTACCATCAGGTGTGCTGTCTGCTCATTTGCCACCAAAAGCAATAAAAAAAACATACCAGCACACACATATCATAAAAAGAAAACTATCAACAGCGTGGCCTTACCACTGTTAACATTTTCTTTGAAATCTATTTGAAATTTATACTATATCGTTATTAGCTATAATGTATGCTATTTTTATGAAAAAGACGCTTTTTTATATAAAAGACAAACCAGGGCGTAGCTTGTAAGCAGTGGGTGACCAGACCGGAAATTAGTCTGGTCCCCCGGAGCGAGGCCATGAGGACGATGCCCCGACGGCAAAAGCTGGGCAGCGACTCGAGAGGATACCCGTGTAGTTAGACCACCAGATGGGCCACTGAAGACAAAGATCGGGTTCTAGTGGAGGATATACCTCTCTACATGTGTAGAGCGGGTCTATGGGGTCGTGCGCCGCTTCTGCTGTCGCCCTGGATGGGTTTAGAGGAGTGGGACTATTCTACAGCCCGTCGCCAAAAAAAGGGCGTAGAGTCATGTTACCAAAAGGTGAATCTTTGCCATCCCACAACCAGTAAGGCCGCGAGGTTGCTGTGGCTTTCAGCAGATATTCTATCTCAGTAATTCCAAACTACGTTAACGAGTCCCAAATACATCTTTATTGATACAAATAAAAGGGATACCTAAATAATTATGTGATATAAATCGTTTATGCTTATTTTTTTGCGAATTCGTGACACGATAATTTTGGCGAATTAGATTTATTTTGATTAAAATCCCCTTATAAAAAATATAAAAAAAATACTACCATTTACGTACAATAGAATGGGTACTTCAATAGCTGAATATGACTCGTATTATTAGATTATTCCCAGTCAAGCATTAAGTATTAAAGGATATGCTTTTATATTTAGACGTATTACATAAATAACTCTTTGCTCGCGGCTTCGCTTATCATTTATGTCATATTTTCTTTTGATATAATCATCATCATTTCCTACTCTTATCCCAATTACTTGGGGTCGATACAACATGTACTCTTGTTTCATAGTACATATTGTAAAAGTTATTGGCTTATTTGTTTTATGACCTTGACATGATGTTTTATGGTGATGATATATGATTTTGGTTTGGTTTTATGACCGGCCGCCTGCCGGACGTCAACCCTCCTTGGAAATATAATTATTAACCAAGCAGCATCTGATGGAGTCAGCCCAGGTCGTTATAAGGCTCTTAGTCGTCTTTTTCGACAACCACGAGCAAAGTAAGGGTTGGTAGTATTCTTAGCCGCTACCACACAACTATAATAACTTCTTGTGATATAATATGAACTAAATTTTAAAACTTAAAAATATAAAATTTTGATCTTTGTTGTGTGTATGGATAATATTTGAAGAGATTTTTTTCTTAAATTTTATAAAATTATATCTTTCATTATCCACGTAGTGACGGATTAAGAACATAATTCAGAACTCTACTTCTTGCCCGTGGTTGTCATAAAAGTTGACTAGGAAATAAGCAGAAAAATCAGTGAAATTTAAGGAAAAGTTGTTATACATCCCTATGCCAATGCATTGGATCAACATGGCACGGTAAGTAAATTTTTCTCTCACATTAATTGAGACTTCAATTTTGAATCATTTTCAACGGTCAGATTGTAATTTATACGTTGTAAACTTAACAAGGACCAACGACAATAGAATAATTCGATAAGATTATTTCATTATCCTGATTAGGATTAATATTTTTCTAACAAATTCCTTGCGTAAGAGTGAAAGCGCAAGGTTTGCGAATGCGTGCTATTTCGAACTTACTTTCCGATTCTAGCATTAAGCTCTGTAAATATTGTAGAGATTTTTGAAATAAAGTTTAAGGAAAAGCTAACCGTGTCGCCACCGTGCGGTACCCGCGTACGGCCCTGTATGCCATGGCTCTCTGTGGTGGCCACAGAAGAGCCCTAAGTCGGAAGGTAAGGGACCCCGCCCACACTGGTGCACCGAACAGGGCCATCGACCGGACGACCCCCGCGTACAGCTGTCGGCACGTAGCGCTCGGTCCGCCCACATTCGGCATAAGCCACGATAGGGCGGACGCCGCGCCGACGAGCCACGGAGCGAGCCTGCGGAAATGCTCCCGAAACCACCAACGCCCGTCGAGCAGCAGGAATACTTCATATGGGCCCGGATGCTGATGTCAAAAGAATTGACTGTGATCGAGACGCCGATGGGAGGGCCCATACGGGGCCCATGGAACAATCGCCAATCGTCGCCAGTCTTGCCGCCTCCTCCAGTGTCCCACCGCGGGCTGTGATGAGCTTGTCGTCGGCATAGCAGACCACGCCCAACCCGGGTCAAAGTATTGTCCTGCATGGGAATCAAACCCACGGCACGGTAGGTAGGCATATTAACCACATCGTCATCTGTGCAGTCTTAGTATTATAGTGTAAAAGCATGAGCAACTTTTTGCCATCCTTCGTACGATTTTTGGACTAATCGTACCCATTAAATATTTTCGAGAATTAATTTATCGAGCGGTCTACGCTTGTTTTTTACAATAATACTAATTAGTTTATTATTTTATTCCTATATTAAGAATTATTTACACTGTTTATTTCAATTTATCAAAAGCTGGTTTTTTTTTAAATATGACACTACAAACAGCCATATCAAATGTATTTATATGTATTGATATTTGTATATTTTCCGTATGAAAGCACGTAGCATTTTCGCGAGTCGGCATGTTACGCTGATGTTATTAGCGTTGTGACATCACACGTGACGTCATACATCCCACTCATACACACGCACAAACTCACGCATACATACGTACTCTTCAATTTTGTATATATGACAGGTCACAACTCTTTGGTTGTAATAATTGAAATACGTAAAGTATTTTCATAGTTTTGTTCCTTCGGTTCGTGGTTTGGTGGCATTTTGATTAGTTTTGCCAAACTATCTAAACAGATGTTATAGTATCAGCCAGGCTAGCAATTCCCAGGTGATATATCGGCTTACCGAAGACAAAGACCGGTGGCTCACTCACACGGCGTGGAGAGGGACATTGTAGGGCAGGTTTATGCGGTCGCGCGCCGCTTCATTTGTCGCACCGGACGGATTTAGCAGGGTGTGAGCAGACCATATCGTGACACAAAAAAAAGGTGATATACGTGTGAATTATATTACAAGAACCATTTCGAGCTACTTCCGATCTTCTAAAAATAAAATTCTGTTTGTATGCATAATACGTGAACCATTTTTTTTTTTCAATTTTTAATTCACTGTTTCATCTCAGCCCATATATGACCCAAAAATTGACCTACTATACCAAGCTGGTCAGACGTGTTGGTATAAGGTTTTGTTTCGAGTTTTTCTTCTCTTGCATAGATGTTATATGCGTTTTATATCCCTTAGTCGTATCGTACGATCACCCACGGGTAAGATGGGGGATCTTATTTTTTTTTAGAGTTTACTCCTTAAGAATCAATTTTCATATAAGGCGCTCGGTATGAGAAAAATTTGAGGAGTAAAATCTAGTGATCGATTGACCTCGTTACGTTTTTGGTGCGCAACCTATTCTGCGCATCTTTCACTTTCTGACGTGAGATAATACTTCACTGAACAATTTTAATAAATGTAAATAAAAAAATATATATATATTATTTTTAGTCAAATGAGCTTTTTTTTGCGCCTGTTTTGATAATCGTACTTAAGGAGTAAACTCCAGTCGTGCGTCGGAGCTGACACACACACTTTTTTGTTTTTTTGTCGGCGGGCAAGAGATAGGTAGCTTGTGGTTAATTGTATTCTAACTCCGTCACCACACGGACGGCCCCACTGTTTAGTGATTGCTAATAGTATTATATATGGCCAAATCCGAACTTTCTTCCAGCGTGGAATAGGTACTTTGCCTTATTTATAACTACATATGTATATTAACTTCATTTAACGAATAACGATTGATAGTGAGATAAATTATGAACTACATTAAGGACTTAATGTCACTTATAACAGTCGATAAGGCCACCGAGACCGAGAGGGTCTACCTTCAAATATCTTTATATCAGATCTCATTATCATCAGTTTACTAACGTCCAGTGCTCAATGTAGGCCTTCTCAAGTGAAGATAATGCCATACGCTTGGCTGAAGAGTTATCGAATGCAGTTGGTATTATAAGTTTAATAGAAGAGTTCTGCTACCTATTCTCCTCCAAAGGAAGGCTGGTAAGTATAAGATTGAGAGAGTATATTGATTGAAGAGAGTATAAGATGTTATAGTGGTAGGACCACAATGTTGACAGTTTTTTGAAGTGAAAACTTCTTTAGGCGCAACGCACACAGATTTTTTCGTGGGTAGTAAGTTAGGCTGATCCGTCATGCTCTGAGGTGAAACGCTCGATCGGGTGAACTCGAGACCGCCGAGTGTACCCGAGCGAGAAAGATACAGTCAGCTGCTCTTCGCAGTTGTATCGCTGTATTTCGTATGATCAATTCTTACGTCTTAATTGTCTTTATTAAATTAATAGTTATAATTGATACGTAATGATAATTATTATTATTTTAACAACTATCTGTTTTACATTGTGAGGTTAGTGTGTGTATTTAGCGGTTTGGTAATATTGAAAATAATACATTTTGGAAAAATAATATACTTATATTGAAAAAAAAATTATAAACAATAACCGTTACACAAATCATAATTATTCTTATTGATATTATATAAAGGATTCGATCGTATAGGTAAGTCACCTGATGTTTATATTATATGCGTATAATATATAAATGTATGTATGTGTAATATAATTAAAAGTTAACCTAACTTTTATTTTCTGTGAACTTTTACTTTGCCATATTTTCTTATTTTAGTTATCACAAACCGATTGTATCATTTGTAGAATACGATAACGAAAATAAATAATTTGATTTATATAGAATTTAATAAATATTAACTTCAATATCTGACTTGTTTCTCATTCAATCTACGAACACGGTCCCTAATAATACTACATAATACATAATATTATTTACTACCTTACATATAAATTGATTGGGATTGGCCAATGAAGTTTTCACTTCTGCCGTGCGGTCTTAAGCGCACACTCTTTTGTCTACAGCCCCGGGCTGGTCCGTCCGGGGTAGTATCAAAGTCTCGCAAATAATCGATCAATCTTATGTGGTAAGATACAATATGTCATCACCACTTTTTTTTGAGTACACAAACCATTGACGCAACTTTCATTAAATTTAGTGCCAATATGGTTTTTAGTAAGTATTCTGACTTGGTAAACTCATACAATGTTAATAAATACTATATACTCCTTTCCCGCTACAAGTAAAGGGATGCAAAAATGCATTTTCCGTAGCACAAAATGAAAAACATGAAAAGAAATTGTAATTCAAAATGAATACATATGATTCCGAGATAGTTGCTTAAGCTCGAGATCTTTTCACAGAATAAGTTGCGAAGATCAGAATTTCAAAGCCTTCTAGTTTAAAGAAAATATATTGCTTATGGTGGCAAACGAACAGGCAGCACACTTGATGGTAAGTGTTACTGCCGCCCATGACCGCCACGTCACTTTTGTAATACCAGAAATACAGCTCAACCGCTGCCTAAATCCTAAACCCATCCAGAAAATTGGGCTTCTGACTTTCTCATTTATTGAACAAAACGTCGATTTTCTGCGAGTGTTGTACCTACTACCCCGGACAGACCGGTCCGCGGCTGTAGACAGAAAACTGTCAACAGAGTGGCCCTACCAATATTAATTAGTTAGAATTTATTTAACGATCTTAATATAAACACTTTCTAACTTGTACTATAATAAATAAAACCATATAATAACACAGAATATTCGTGAAACTAAATGAAATGGTGGCTTTTATTAGCTCCCCATTACTTTCAGCCTACATACAATTATAGTTTATTAGATCAGCCGTGAGCATTACTGGAAAATACTTGGATCACACAAAAAACTAGATATGAGGTTGTATAAATAAATAAATAAAAGTCCAGTCCTCCCGTGACCATGATCACTGTAAAGTGTTCGAAACGTCGGGAAATTATAAATCAAATACAAACGCGATAGAATCCGTAAAAGTAGTTTTATTTCAAATGTGTAATACTCGCGTAAACATTAGAAGTCATTAAATAAATAAAATATACATTTCCTCATATTTTGGCAAGAGTTTTATGACCAGCCGTCTGCTTGAGGTCAACCCTCCTTGGGAATTTGATAGTTGACTATATATATATATATATATATATATATATATATATATATATATATATATATATATATATATATATATATATATATATATATATTAGGGTGGTCCTTAAAAGGGGTGACTTCGTATTTCTTTGCGGGGGCTCAAATGCTTCCAAATTGATAAAAAAAAATCCTACAAAATTTGAGCTCTTAATATTAACGTTAAGATTGTCCGCATTCCAACCTAAGTTTATTATGGAAATAACATGGGAAAAGTTTTATTTGTTCTTTAGAAGTTTTATAACTCATCGACAAAAAGATCAAAGTTTATGAAAAGTGATATACTTATTGTAAATTTAACGCTCTATTAAAAAGGTCTCTTATAATTTTTCGCTAAATTTATTGCCTTAAAAGTTATTCAAGCTCAAAGCTTAAGTTTTTATATAACTATTAATATTATTAAGTATGTTTATTTAGTAAATAATTATATTATAAAAATATATCATATATTGCCTGTAAAATGTAGTACTTAAAATGTAATATTATTCGGCACGAAATGTAATGCCATATCATTTCACTTTGTGAAGCACTGTTTCGCGCATGTCTAACAGGTTGCTTATTTTAATTAGAGGTTAGAAGATTTATAAATATTTTTAAGGGTCAAAATATTGGAGTACACAAATACTATTATAGATGTCGTAAGTGACTCGGTCTATAATGCTACGAAAATTACAAACATTGCATTTGCTTATTTTGATCATAAATAAAAATTTTACAGGAAATATATGATATATTTTTATTATTACCGCATTCGTAACGCCGACGTAAGAGAGCGAGTAGGTATGAAAGAGAGTATTGGTGTAAAGATGCGAAAGGGAATGCTCCGATGGTTCGGACATGTGGAAAGAATGCCGAACAAACCTCTGGTTAAGAAGATATACATTGCGAAAATGGAAGGATGTAGGTACCGGGGGAGACCGAGACTAACTTACCTAGAGCAGATCGGTCATGTACTGAAGGAAGGTGGAGTCACGAGTCTCCGAAACCGGCTATCGTGTATGAAGAGAATTATGAATGTTGAGGAAGCGAGTAAAGTATGCAAAGATAGTTCTCTGGCACTCTGTTCTCTCTGCCTACCCTGCAAGGGATATGGCGTGATGATATGTATGTATGTATGTATTTTTATTATATAATTATTTTTTAAATTACTGAAATTTAGCATTTAATATGCTTAATTATTTATAAAACACGATTACGAATTGAAAAATGATGTTTTCACTTCGTAATCGTGTGCTTGTGACATCATTTTTCACTTCGTAATCGTATTTTATAAATAATTAAGCATATTAAATGCTAAAGGACCTGGCCAAGATTCGCCCCGTATCTACGAAAATACCTAATAATAGAATTAAAACGTACAGATTTGACTTATCGTTATAAAAACTTGATTTGTATTTCCTGTTATTAAACATTTTTCCATTTTGATATTAAACTAGCAGAAACTATTCTTGCAATAAAAACATTAGTCAATTTATTCATTTTAGCTTCATCACCATTTTATTTGGACGATAGTATTAATAGAGATTGACCTGTGTATCGATTGCTTCTATCGATCAAAAATTCAGTTATGAATATTACGATATATGGAAAGTAATGTTAATGTTTTGTATTTGTGCGTTGATTACGTTAACTTAAGCTTATTTATTTTTTTATTGACGCTGGCAATATTTATTTTAAAGAACTAATTTAAGCTCATAAAAACAATCAGTCAATTATTTTGTTAGTTAGTTAGGTAGCTACAATAAACTGTGTTGGTTGCGTAATTATATATAGTAAAAAAATCAAACAGTTAAACCGATACGCCTATATTTATTAGATTCGTTGAACTGATCACAACTGTCTGATAAAATTCTAAAATAGTATTCTGAACAATTTTCTAGATATCTTATATCGTATCGTGTTTCGATGCTATCGTATTCGTGCTTTTATATCTAGATAACATTTCAGGACATCTTTACACTCGAAAATTGATTTAGAAATACTTATACTCACAACAGTAAACCTGCTATGTATAAAAATTAATGATTGACTTTTATTGTTTTACTATTAATGATACCATAAATCAGAATAAATTAATTGAAAATGTCTTGAATATAATTGTCGACCAAACGGCATCAGATGGAGTTGGCCCAGGTCGTTATAAGGCTCTTAGTCGTCTTTTACGACATCCACGAACAAAGTAAGGGTTGGTAGTACTCGTAGCCGATACCACACAGCACCATATATTCTTTTAGTATATCGTATGGTATAGATATTCCACAAAATTCAAATGATAGGTATTTATTGCTTCGTGTAGTTTAATAGAGATTGCAAATTGACTGCTTTGCATGAGTTAGACATATTGAGTAAAGCATAACTCGAAAATAACTAGGCATGCACTAAGAAATACGTTCTGGCTATACCTATTTATAATAGTATTATTGTTGAAAGTGCCTGATATTTGTGTCATAGCAACAAAGTAAAAACGTATTTTAAAAAAAACTGCAACTTTTAGAGACATTTTTGTTTTCGATTTGTAATCTAGAGACCAAGTGCTATGTAATAATACCAATCTTATGTCCGTACATGAATATTAACAAGTGGGGCATATGTCCATACAATGTTGGCCAGCTATTTTCAGTAATTTAAATAACAAGGTTGTGTCATCGTTTAATACAATTCTAACTGTAAAGTTTTAAGTATTAAGCCTATAACAATGTGTAAACATTGTCGGGTAGGTAGCATACCGTCACCTTAAGCCGTAAATATGATACGAAGTGAAATTTGCATGTGCTACAATTAGTCACGGTGGTGTAGTGGCAGCACAATCGGGCCGGAATCCCAATAGGCGCGGGTTCGAATCCCGCTTGTGACATCATTTTTCACTTCGTAATCGTGTTTTATAATATAATTATTTACTAAATAAACGTACTTAATAATATTAATAGTTATATAAAAATTAAACTTTGAGCTTGAATAACTTTTAAGCCAATAGGCGATAACTCAGACATCGATCTTCTGCGAGAGTGTGGTACTACTCCGGACGGATCGGCCGGCGGCTGTAGACAAAGAACTGCCAACAGCGTGGTTCCACCGTGATTAAAAAAATATTAAATGGCGTCAGTTGTGTTGGCCCAGGTTGATGTAAATCTCTTAGTGGTTACGACATCCACGAAGAGAGTAAGTGTTGGTAGTATTCGTAGCTGCTGTCGTACAGAGCCTACACACTGTTAGTGCCTTTACACTGTTCATCTTATCTTACTTCTTACTATCTTACTAATATTATAAAGTTTATGAAGATGTTTTGTTGTTTGTTAATCAATCACTTGTAAACCGTTGAACAGATTTGAATGAACATTGAAATACAGCACATACTTATTGGCACACCCATGGACTTTTGCAATATCAAGGGTATAGCCAGGTTGTTGTTTTTTTTTGCGGTAGACTATGGATGCGTCTCGCCCCGCCAAAGCGGTACGGGGTGACGGAGGAGGCGGCGCGTGACCCCATAGTGGATCATGCAAACTCCTCTCTTCGCCGTGCGAGTAAGAATCTGTATCTTTTAGGGGGTATATTTGGCCTGCAATATCTCACTTACATATATAGTGATTTATATATTCTAAGTAAGAAGCCTGTTACGTAATAGAACTAAACTTGATTTTCTCAACTAATAACGTTTGGGGCTTGTACCAGATAAATGCTATGCTTATGTGTGGCGAACGAATATATTTTATTAGCTACTAGCTTCTGCGTTCTTTGCTCGGGTATAAACTCTCACAATATAAAATTTCATCATAATTATTCCCTTTCCGTATGGTGACGGAGTAAGAAAACAATTTACCACCCCCTGTCTTACCCGTGAATGATCGTAAGAGACGACTAAGGGATTATAAAACACATATAACATCTATGCGAGAAAAGGAAAACTCGAAACAAAACCCTATACCAACATGTCTGACCAGCGTAGTCAATGGTCAAAGTTCAATTTCCCTCTCATTATGCAGGAGGCTCAAGCCCAACAGTGGGACATATATTAGCTATAATGAAAAATTATCCCAAGGGAACATCTTACCTGGACAGAAAGTATCATATTTTTGGTCTATCTGTGTGCGAGCTTTCATCCAAATCCGTTTAACAGTTTACGCGTAATTGAGTATCAAACGTCCAAATATTTTCACAAACTACTTTTGGTTTCATTCGCGTTAAATTGCTTACTTAAATACAGTTTTTTTTTAAAACAACATTCTGCAATAAAGAAGTAAATGCTCATACTCAACAATCTCAGCAATGTATCCCAATATGTTTATGAATGAACATGGACAAGATGAAAGTCATGTCAAATGCCCATGTCATTCCTGTACCAGTCCTAGTTGGCAATGCGATTCTCGAAATTATCGATCATTATGTTTATCTTGGACAAACAGTCCAGTTGGGTAGATTTAACCTCAAGAAAGAGGTCAGCCGACTAATTCAACTCGGTTGGGCAGCGTTCGGGATACTTAAGAGGATCTTCTCGTCCAACGTATCTCAGTATCGGAAAACACAGGTCTATGACCAGTGTGTGTTACCAGTGATGATATACGGCACAGAAACGTGATCCCTAAATGTATGACTCATAACCAAACTCAAAGCCGCTCAGCGTGCTATGGTGCTCCATAGCACGCTGAGCGGCTATGCTCGGGATTTCTCTGCGAGATAGAATCCGAAATATGAAAATCCGCAGAAGAACAGGTATAGCTGATATAGCACGAAGAATTAACACGCTGAAGTGGCAAGGGGCAGGCCACATCGCTCGAAGAATCAACAACCACTGGGGTAGAAAGGTTTTAGAGTGGCGAATACGTACTGGATGACGCAGTGTAGGACGCCACCCACTAGGTAACATGAGGGAGGCCTACATCCAGCAGTGGACAGGGGAAGGCTGAAATGATGATGATGATGACTCACGTAAATATCAGGAATCATAAATTTAGTATACTTTATTAATCTTTATTTTCATTCCTTTCGAGTTTACAAGAAAAATACATCACTACTTTATTGTCCCGTTAAAGTCGTAAAAGCGGATTGAATAACTACAGTGGGAGAGACAAAGTCGTACCACGCAGCAATAAAGCAGCTTTGTCAACTTACTAACGTACTATCCACGCTCTTTAAATTGTCTCTTAGTTTCAGCGCATTTATGCCTCGACAACGTGTTATTTAAACAAAGATAATAATCTAGCTGTCCATGGCGAAGAAATATGTACTCGTATCTATATATATATATATATATATATAAAAGATTTGGTTGACTGATTCATCAATGCCAAGCTGAAACTTAGAAATGTGAAATTTTGACTGAAGTTTCTTGTTATGACGTAGAGTTAGTCTCTAAGAAATAATTTTATGAAATTCAATGCCAAAAGGGGCAAAAATTAGTGCCACTTTGGCACTAATTTTTGCCCCTTTTATAGTAATACACTTATATAGGAAGAACAAAAATATTACATATTTTATTCTATTATTTTTTTTATTGCACTTGGTGGCAGACGAGCATGCAGCACACCTGATGGTAAGTGTTACTGCCGCCAATGGACCTTTGCAATACCAGAGGTATAGCCAGGCCGCTGCCTACCAATAATCCCAAACCCACCCAGAAAGTTGGGCTGCCGGTTCTCTCGCTCACTGAACGAAGCACAGCAGCATACTGCCACTACTCAGGCATCGATTTTACTACCCCGGATGGACCGGCCCCGCACTATTCAAATTAAAAACAAATATTCTTCATTAAAAATGAATTGTCTGGATTTCTCTACTGAGCTATGTCTGTTCTCGATGACAGCGTCAAATTTGCCTTCATATTGTAATAGGTTTCAAAAATATATTTTTTCGTTGATTAAAACAACGACAAAACTATGATGTAGGAAACCTAGATCTTGATCAATGTAATACCCCGAATATTCCTGCTTGATAAATTTTATGGAAATTGCAGGTACCTTTCCGAGATTGTATGTTATTGACTAACCACGGCCACCTAAAAAAAAGTAAACTGCGTCATAAAAACTCACGGTAGAAAATAATCTTTTTTATTACAGGAAAATATTTTTATTTTAACCAATTAATATTAAATAATATAGATTGTGTTTATCAAATCATTTATTTATATAAAACTCTGAATGTGAAAAAGGCATGTTTGACTCTTCTTTGATACATCTTGAAGGTAAGCGAGACATTGCTTCTACTCTAAACGATATAGTTTTTAATCCACCAACACTTTCCTTACGCAAAAACTTGTATGCATCATAATTTGTATGCCTCCTATTAAAAAAATACATTTCGAAAACAGAAAAATCTGTGTACTTCATAAAGATTATTATATTTTGACCAACCCTGCTAACATCCTAAAACAAAACTTAATTTCACGTTCATTATAGGCCATTTGCATGTGTATGAGTGCCCGTTTACACATATACGACATCGTTAGATTCAATCTTTTACAATGTAAGCGTTTTATGAACCTTTCCGGCGAGGCCACGCGATACAATGTCACTGTATCATTACATACTTGTTAAAGTGAAAAAAGAATCTCTTACGGTTGGTATACGTGACCGAAATGTTAATAAGATTTGGTTACCACTATAATCCTCTTAGTGGATCTAGTGGGTCTCTTATTAAAACTTATGAGGCATTTAAATTAAATTTCAGGCCTTATCAAGATATGGGAGTATACTCTTATTGAGTTGCCTTACTTGGCAGACGATACTGCCAGAAGAAACTTTCTGCCCATTATAATGTTTTCTAATATTTACGCGAGTGTTACAGATTTGAAATAAAACTACTTTTACGGATTCTATCGCGTTTTTTTGATGAACTCGTGCCCATTATTTTGATGAACTCGTAGCAGATTTTTATGATTCCACAGGGTAAAGGGTTCTGGAGATATTTTTATTCTTATCCTGTCGCCATATATGAAAATAGCCCAGAATTGTGGTGGTAGGATGTCAATAGGACCATCTTTATTATGAGGGACAAAAAGGCTTAGCGTCACTTGGTCACTAACAAAATCGCTTCGCAAGCGAGTTATAGTATGTAAATTTCTCCGTTATTGTGAAGGAGATCGTGGGACTCATAGTAATATGTACAAATATTTTTTAAATCTCTTCTCAATAGTGAGTATATTCTTGTATTGGATAAGACTTTACATATATTAATGGGCATAAAATATTACTGATATTATAATACATACACTGTGACATTTATATCGTCTTATAAAAGTATCTGACCAAAGAAACATATCTAACATATTTAATCGTTCAATAATGGAAGTAATAAAAAATAACGATATAAAATAAATTAAAGTTAATATTTTGTAACAATCTGTATGTAATGTTTACATTTTAAACAAAAGAAATCATACAGCATCGCATGATAATGATTGGTTAGCGTAATTACGTTAGCCAATCACAGCTACAAAGTCCAAGTGGACTGCTATTCCAAAACGTACCTACGCCTAGGTAGTACCTACACAGTGTGTAGGTTATGTCGAGTTAGTAGCCTACCGCTCGCTACATGCTGTTCTCTTACTATTTACCCGACTGCAAAGGAGTGGTTATTGTGTTTAACAGTCTATGTATGTATGTTTGTATGTTCCTTTGAAGCACTATATATACCAAACGCCTGAGCCGATTTTTATGATTCGCACGTCAATCGATTCCTCTTAATCCGGCGAGTGTCACTAAAGATATGACGTTATTGAAAATTCAATATGGCGACTACTGGACGCCATATTGTGAAAATTAAAAAAAATAAAGTCAACAAACTATATCGAGTGGGGTATTGTTAAATAGGTATTTAAAAATAATTTTAAGTTTTCTCTCAACATTTTTCGATTTGACTGGCCGTTTAGGATCTATATCGATTTAAAGTTTCGTAACAACCTTTCTCACATATACGTTTTTTAGACAGTAGAAATTTACGATGAAAAGACGAAAAATTCATATAACGGGATGTGGATGGACATATACTGAAGTATCTAGTAGGTATATTGTCCAATATACCATAGGTAGTCCTACCTAAAGTATCTAATGTCTGACGCGGTCGCCCATTTCCAATTTCTAACGATTTAGTACTCAAATTCAGTCGAAAAACTATATATAGTTAGGTACTTACCTACTTATTAATAAATAAGATAACTATAGCTACCTAGGTATTTATAACTAAAAAGTATAAAATAAAAAAAATAATTAAAAAAAATAATTAAAAAAAATCAAAAAACCCGACTGCGTAAAAAGTCACCAAAACTACGTACATAATAAAAAAACTGAAAAGAAAAAAACAAGCACTTAGTTGTCCGGTGGTCTAGAATTCCATAATATATTATTGAATAAATACTATTGCAGAAAATGAAATATATTTTAATAATAGAAACATGACAACTGAACAGTCGGTATCCTTTATTCGACAGCAAATCTAATTTTTCACTGGTCTAGAATTCCATAATATATTATTGAATAAATACTATTGCAGAAAATGAAATATATTTTAATAATAGAAACATGACAACTGAACAGTCGGTATCCTTTATTCGACAGCAAATCTAATTTTTCACTGTTCAGTTGTCATGTTCTATTATTAAAATATATTTCATTTTCTGCAATAGTATTTATTCAATAATATATTATGGAATTCTAGACCACCGGACAACTAAGTGCTTGTTTTTTTCTTTTCAGTTTTTTTATTATGTACGTAGTTTTGGTGACTTTTTACGCAGTCGGGTTCTTTGATTTTTTAAAATTATTTAATTAGTAATTATTTATAATAATTTTTAGTAAAAAATATTCCGTAATATCTTTTTTAATTGTACGAATGAATAGTAGATACTGGATACGTTACCTGAACTGCTTTTGTAAGACGACATAAATGTCACCGTGTATAATTAATTTATTAAATACATTAAATAATTTCTGTGTGGAGATATAGTAAGAATACAATTCACCACCCCTTATCTTACGCGATCGTAAGAGAGGACTAAGGGATATAAAACGCATATAATATCCATGCAAGAGAAAGAAATCTCGAAACAAAACCCTATATCAACACGTCTGACCAGCGTGGTATAGTAGATGAATTTCCCTCCCTTTACGGGGAAGGCTCGAGCCCAACAATGGGACATATATGAGCTGAGATCAAGATGATGATATTATAATAGGTACATTTAAGTATTTTATTAAAAACATGAAATAATGATTAAAAAAACAATCCTATACCAACACGCTTGACCAGCTTGGTATAGTAAATCCATTTCCTTTCTATTGTGAAGGAGGAGCGAGACCAGCAGTGGGATTTACATGAGCCGAAATAACAATAATAATAACACCACACAAATACAAATATATATCGTCGGTTAAATAGAAAAGTGACATTAATCAAAAATACCAAATGTTACAGTACACGCATTTAAAGATTTTTTTCAATGGACAAATGTGCGGTTTAATATACTCGTATGTTGTCGCAGGGTAGTTTTCTGGACTCAGAGGGCAAGCATCTTTATCGGGTTCCGACATACCTACTGGGTAGTCTCGAGCTAATAATAACAACGATAATTATTTGAAAGAACATTTATGTAAACTACTCAAGATTATGCAGTATTCGAACAGAAACGTCCACTCGGTGCGAGCCCTAGATTTGAATGCCCGTCCGTTCCAACGGCCGTATCCAAGCACAACTCGCTATGTTGCCAGACTCACTGTATTGCTTGCGTTCGGTTTTCGCCGTAATTCTCCGACATATAGAATAACACTTCTGATAGCATAGTTTTTGACATTTAATTTGATGATTTGTCATTTTTTTTTATTAAAATATAAACTATAGCAAAACGTTTTAAACAATAATATCAATTTTAAACATTTTTGAGAGAAAGTCACTTTTTTTTTAAATCGGCGATATTTGACGGTCACAATTAATTCTCAAACTTAGGACGTTTATTTGTGGATAGCACAAGAATTCTCCTATGATGGGATCGAACAGCATTCGTTACGATAAGTAAGTACTTAGATCAATCCAGTATCTACGGAGATTTATTCTGAGCTTTTTTTATTTACCTTTGATGTTATCTCTTCGAAAACCTTTCTACATCATTACCAATACCTAAATAATATAAAATATGATGAATATTATTCCATCACCAGACTAAAATGTAAAGTTTAACGTAACCCTTAGTGTAATTATTTAATGTTCCCAACGTATACTTCATTAAGTTGGTCATTAATTAATTGTTAATTAATTAAATGTTTCACGTCGTTAAACTTACTATTGCAACATGTGCCTCTAGCGTTACTCCATTGATCTGGTTAAAGTGTAGTAGGATTACAATGAAGTGGCGTCAATCTATATAGTTGTGGCCGCGGCTTTATTCACTTTTAATATGAAATCTATATTAAAACTATAATGATTATAAAAATGATAGTTATAAGATAGGATTCACCGTATGGTGATGAAATAGAAATAAAATTAAACCACCTTTTTTTCTTGTCTGTGAGGGAATGACGGAGACGGACGGACGGTCTGTCAGGGAGGGTCTGAGAGAAAGACAACTAAGAGACATAATATAAAAATTAAATTTATACATCGTCATTTTCTTACTCTTATTCCAATTAATTGGGGTCGATACAATATACTTTTATTTCATAGTACCAGTCGCCTGCCAGACGTCAACCCTCCTTGGGAATGTATTGTTGACCAAACGGCATCAGATGGAGTTGGCCCAGGTCGCTATAAGATGAAATTTATACACGGGAATGTAAATTCGAAATAAAATCCTACAGCAACCTATTTGAGTATGCGTGGTATAATAGGTTAGTTTTCTTTCTATTGTGGAAGAGTAACGAACCCGGTAGTGGGACTGTGAGACGCATATAAGCTGCGATGCATGAATGAAAATTGAACGATTGAATTGCTCTAAATAAAAAATGATGCAAAGAGAGTTATAGTTTGATTCACAGTTTATAGGACATAACATACTTTTAATCACAAAAAATAATTTACGGTTTCACTGGGATAAACTTCATTGACAAAGTTTACATTGATGCGAGTGAAGATGAAGAAAATCCCCATATATACGATTTTGTATTTTTATTTGATATTATTTTACAGCGTATCTACTCAATAGCTCGTCTTGAAATTTTACATATACCCTGTCAGTAATCACCTTTCAAACCTTTTAAAATATAATATTATTTATGTCTAGAAATAATATAACCTTGTGATTAGCTTATACATACAACTTTGAAAAGTTCTTCAAAGTTCTAAATATTTAAATTCGTTTTAACTTAAATGTCAAGCACATTATTCTATTTTATGGTAAGTAGAATAATCATTGTCATATGGTGATGAATTTATCTCAGCAGTTGCCATGGACAGGCTATTATGTAGAATATTTGATGCGCGAAAAATGGGATATTTTTATATTTATTTTCCGATAAGCTAACATTTATATACATTGCTTCTATTTATTGCAGCGTTATATATTATATATGCCTGAAATTTTTTTGGAGAAACCTATTATCGTATACAATAAGAATTTTATTAGAATCACATATTGTAATACATTTTTTTTTGGTTGGGCTACGGTCAGCGCTCTCCTCGCACCACTTCGTCCGGGGCGACAGGGGGGCGTAAGCACGCATACCCGTAACCCACCCGTGACACCTCGCCTTCGTCGTTGGACCGACCATCGAAGTAGCGTAAACTTGACGTCAATGGCCGGTCCGACGGAATACCTCCTGAGGTCCCACCCACCCCTCGGGGAGGACGTCGGTCTTTCCTCACGCAACATATTGTAATACCTGAGATTATCGCGTTTAAACAAACAAACTTTGAAACTTTATAAATGTAATATAGATTTATGCTAACGTTCAAATAACACTAAATATGCCAATCTTCATCGTTTTTACTATAACATGAGCCTTCAACCGATGAATTTTCAGGGTCGACACACTTGCCCACGATCCTCTGTCAGAGAATAAATGGAAATTAATGGTCACACCCTGACCTCGTTCCTTTCTACCCCTCAGGCCGCAACCGACGGCGCCTCTACGTCAGCCAATTGACTAATCACTTTATGTTGCGTTAGGAATATAAAATATTTTTAAAATTTATAAAATACTATGTTGAAGAGGCCTGTTATCCTCATTTTTTGGGGTAGGCTATGGTATGGCTATATTGGCTATATCCGGCGTACTGCCACCGTGGCCGCTTAAAGGACGGCACGTCAGCCTACATATAGCTCAAAGCCATATGGGCGGGCCACCGGTACACAGTTTATCTCATATTCTTAAGGTAAATTAGGAGCCGTAAAAGCTTTTATGAAAGTATCTGAGGAGTAGGTTCCTACCTACTATCCTACTACCTGAAGCCACTTATTTAGTATTATTCAGATCTTATCTGGTAGATGGAATAAGTTCTAGGTTGTTTGTTACTCTTTTACAACATAACAATTTGACCGATTTTATTGAAATTTTGTACTCATGTTGTCAGGGATACATAAGAGGCTTGTAAACTTTATCGAAGAAAAAAAACTAATATTACTACGAAAATATTTTTTATTGCTTATGATGGTAAGTGGTACTGCAGTCTAGAGACCTTTTAAATTCCAGGTATACAGCTAGGCCGCTGCCAATCAACGAAAGCCTCAAACCCACTCAGAAATTTGGGCTGCAGATTCTCTCGCTTATCAAATGAAGCGCAACAACAATTTTGTCACTTCTCAGATTACGTTTTTCTATGAGAGTGGGTTAACTGGACAGACCAACTCTAGGCTATAGATAGAAAAAACTGTATGGCCATCATTATCATCATCATCACAACCCATAAATGTCCCACTGTTGGGCTCGGGCCTCCTCGGCAATGGGAGGGAAATTAACCTACTATACCACGCTGATCAGACGTGTTGGTATAGGATTTTAGTTTCGAGTTTTCCTTCTCTCGCATAGATGCTATATGCGTTTTTTATACCTTAGTCGTCTCGTACGATCACCCACGGGTAAGATATGGGGTGGTGAATAGTATTCTTACTCCGCCACCACACGGAAAATGTATGTGGCCATACTCTATAAATAAACTAAATCTATATAAACGTAAGCGCAGCTGATGGTAAGTTTTTTATAACATCACAATCAACTGAACTCATACATATCGTACCACTGCGGTTTAGGCTTCGCCACAATACCAGATAAATTGACTATACTGCTCAGATGGTTTAGTCCATCCACCCAACCATCAGCCCGTAAATGTCCAATGTCGAAAATAGGTTTCCTCACGAGAACGCCATTCAAAACGGTCCTGTGCTACCTGCGTCTAACGGTTTCCTGCGACCCTCATAATGTTATAAGTTCACATAGTGAAGGGTCATCCTACGCTGCGTAGTCTGATTGGCGTTTTAGTATAGGGTTTTAATTTTGAGTTTTCCTTCTCTTTCATAGATGTTATCTGCCATTTACATTCTTTGATGGTATTTTACGACAATTACGAGCAAGATAGATGGTGATGAATTTTATTTTTATTTCATCACCACCGAAAAGATAAGTTTTAAATGAAATAATATCTAAAAACCATCATCAATATCATTTGCCTTTTCTTATTCCAATTAGTTGGGGTTGACATATATCTATATATTATATATATATATATATATATATATATATATATATATATATATATATATATATATATATATATATATTACATTTATTAAAACTGTTCAGTGAAGTATTATCTCACGTCAGAAAGTGAAAGGTGCGCAGAATAGGTTGCGCACTAAGAACGTAACGAGGTCATTCGATCACTAGATTTTACTCCTCAAATTTTTCTCATACCGGGCGCCTTATATGAAAATCGATTCTTAAGGAGTAAACTCCAAAAACAGTTTAAAAACCATTTAAATATATTTGTGATTATGCTTAAAAGCGTTAAAATGTCAGCCATTGTACAAACTATTAAATTACACGCCTGGTAGCTGTTATAGTTCAAATATAGTTACAATTTTGATTAAATGAATGTACAGTTGTAGTGTAAATGAGCTCCAGGGACTAAGAGCTCGGTGAATAGTCCAACGCGGACTTAACAAGACTTAACGGGATGTCGGCCGCATTGAACCGGAATGGTCTGTACCTATTTGTCATAGGTTGTTTATGGTTTTGTGTATTTATATTTAAACCTGTATAATGATTTTAGTGATTGCTGTGTGGTAGCGGCCACGAATACTACCAACTCTTACTTTGCTCGTGGATGTCGTAAAAGACGACTAAGAGACTTATAACGACCTGGGCCAACTCCATCTGATGCCGTTTGGTCAACAATTACATTCCCATGGAGGGTTGACGTCTGGCAGGGGGCCGGTCATAAAACTATTGCCAATAACTTTTACAATATGTACTATGTAAGAAGAGTACATATTGTATCGACCCCAAGTAATTGGGATAAGAGTAGGATGATGATGAATGATTTTAGTGTATTTTTTAGACAATACCTCTTTCTTTTTTGCAGTTGACTATTGAAGTGGTCACGGCTCGCCAAATCGGACCGGGGCGACGGAAGAGGCGGCGCGCGACCCCGTAGACCCACCCTGCAAAGCGAATCTCTTCGCCATGCGAGCGGGCCACTGGTACCCGATCTTTGTCTTCAGTGGCTTTTCAGACAATGTCCTGCACAAGTAAATGATTCTTGTAATGCGGGTGACGTTGCTAACATAATTAACGGTAAAAAAAAAATTACATCCAAACTCAGAACAATAATTTGTGCATCGTACGAAGTATTGTCCTGCGTGGGAACCGAACCCGCGTATCTGGCACGATAGGTCGGTCTCTTAACCACTACGTCATCTGTGTGTTTATATTTTTTTTTTATTGCGTACTTATAAAAACTCGTCACCTATCACTACTTGTATAATTAAATAAAATCACTAAACTGTATAATTAAATAAAACCAATACACACACATTCAGCACATTATATAAGGCCACTTACATATTGTAAATTTAACATTTTATTCAAAATAATTCTATTAATCAACCACCTGATCGGAACGCGGACACAAATTGAGAAGATCCGGCTAGAAATTCAACGAGCTCGTCATTCTTGTTTGAAATAAAATTGCATATCTATGTATATATTATTCTTCTTTTAAATAAAAATCTATATGTATTTCTATCTCACTCTTCTTTTAAATAAAATGTATAGCTACGTCATTCTTACTTTAAATAAAATTATATAAGTATTTATACATCGTCATTCTTCTTTTAAATAACATTTTATTGTCTGTGTTTATAGGTATTAGGCACTTATGTGTCAGGATATATAAGTTTGGTTCCGGGAGCATTTTCGTCAAATTGCTCCCCGGCTGGTCGGCGCGGCGTCCGCCCTTTCTCGGCTCATGCCGAACGTGGGCGGACCCAGTTTTCAGGGCCGACGGCTGTATGCGGGGGTGATCCGTTCAATGGCCATGTACGGTGCACCCGTGTGGGCGAGGGCTCTGAACGCCCAACTCAGGGCGGTTCTGTGGAGGCCACAGAGAGTCATGGCGGTCAGAGCCATTCGTGGGTACCGCACGGTGTCGACAGAGGCGGCGTGCCTGTTGGCCGGGACACCCCCGTGGGACCTAGAGGCGGAGATGCTCTCCGACCTCTACCGGCGGGTTACCTCAATGCGCGAAGAGGGTGGCTCCCCATCGTTCAACGAGATAGCCACCTGGCGCGAGGACGCCCGCCGAGAAGTCATCGCCCGTTGGGCTACGCGGCTGGAGAGGCCTAGATACGGTGTTATTACCGTTGAGGCCCTCCGGCCCGTACTGATGGAGTGGATGGAGCGGCGGCACGGAGTCCTCTCTTTCCGGTTGGTGCAGGTCTTGTCGGGGCATGGTTGCTTCGGCAAGTACCTGCACACGGTCGTGCGGAGGGAGTGGACTTCGTCCTGCCACCATTGCAGTAGCGACGAGGACACGGCGCAACATACGCTCGAGGTATGTTCGGGCTGGGACGGGCAGCGCCGTGACCTCGTCGCTGTCATCGGTGCCGACCTGACGCTGCCGGCTGTTGCGCGAGCGATGGTCGACAGCGTCAGGAATTGGGATGCGGTCGCCGCCTTCTGCGAGGCTGTCATCTCGCAGAAGGAGGCGGCGGAACGGGCCCGGGAGGATTCCCGTGACCCGGGCCGCCGCCCGCGGCCGGGGCGGCGCAGGCGCGAGTACCTGCGCCTGATGCCGCCCTAACCGAGGCTTCGGGTGATCGGACCGGGGAATTGTCCGGTCACCCGACGTGAGGCCACCGCGTGAGGACGACGCCTCGACGGCGAAAGCTGTCGGGGCGTCGACAGGAGAGGAGCCCAAGAGGGCATACCGCCGAGCGGGCCACCGAAGACAAAGATCGGGTACCGGTGGCCCGCTCGTACGGCGAAGAAGAGGTGCTTGCAGGGTGGGTCAATGGGGTTGCGCGCCGCCTCTTCCGTCACCCCGGACCGACTTGGCGGGGTGCGACGTCCATAGCCCACCGTAAAAAAAAAAAAAAAAAAAATAAAAAAAAAAAAAAAAAAAAGGATATATAAGTTTTGTTTTTCAAAATATACTTTAAAAAATATAAGGTTGAACCAGATTCCACAATCGGTACATACACATTCACGAGTTAACTACAAGAGCAGTCATCAATCTCCTCAACCATATTGGAGGTAAGGGAGAGACTCGCCCCACGTACAGTATTATTAATTGTGGCATTCATTCATGGATAATTATATACGTACATGTGTATATATAACCACTTAGGTATATAAATATGATATACTGTATATTGCTGAGTGATTTCTTTTGTACTCTTGCCTGCGACACTTAAATGGGATATTCTTTCTTTTTTTATTGCTTATGGTGGCAAACGATCAAGCATTACACCGAATGGTAATACCAGGGACGTTGCTTATAAACGTGATGGATAGACAGAGAGTGACCACAGATATGACGTTTGATAGGGTTGTATGGAATGATACAGTGGTAGGACCACGCTGTTGAAAGTTCTCTGTCTGCAGCCGCGGGCCGGTCCGTCCGGGGTAGTACCACACTCTCGCAGAAGATCGACGTATGGGTAATGCCAATGTGCTATTGCGCTTCATTCGGTGAGCGAGAGAGCCGGAAGCCCAATTGGGTGGGTTTGGGATTTATATTGGTAGGCAGCGGCCTAGTTCTGCAAAAGTCCATGGGCGGCAGTGACACTTACCATCAGATGTGCTCTTTGCTTATTTGCCAACACTAGCAATAAAAAAAAAAGCAGAAGATATTTGCGTCGACCCCAAATAAATTTGGATAAGAGGAAGATAATGTTTATAAGCTTACCTAAAATTTACCTGTTACCTGCGGGTACATATACTCCAAGGCCTGATTTTCAGATTATACCTTTTTAGTAAGTGACTCAGCAAGGATAATTACGCTGTTCAGTGCTTATTTCTGCAAATTTTTAATCAATCCTTGAAATATTTTAACAACAAACCTGATCATCAAATCATCTACGAAGTGTGGGGATTACTCCCATTGGGAAGGTTTGTCAACCCTAATAAGTTGATGAATGGTTGTAAGAATATAAGAAAACAAACCAAGTTTAGTAGTAGCCTAAACAGATGCATTCGATAGATGGCGCTATATACAAATATTGATGAATGCTTTATCATATCGTGAACGCATTGTAAACTAACGATAACGATTAGATTAGCAACAGTCAAATGGTTAAAGAAATATTTTTGCCTTGATATTATATTCAGACATATTGATTTCATTTGGTACTATCTCAAATTTAATTTCAATCTATTAATTCGACAATAAAAAGGAAAAATAAGAATTAATATCTTAATAATTAATACACATCCTCGATTTAAAGTTCAGGTGAAATATGGTGATGAGTTTTTGATAAAATTTCTAATTCTGGTACTATATAAGTGAATATTGTCCAAAATGTGTGACGATCTTGATGATTATGATGACCTAGAACTGTATAATCAATGCGAAGAAGTTGAAATTTCGTTAAGGTAATTAAAGAAGTAATTTTCTATAATATTTATATAGTTTTATATACTACATTCATTTTGATAAGAATTAGTATAGATAATAAATATCATTGCTTTGTGATATATGCTACGAATACTACCAAAGTTTACATATGTAGCTACTTTTATGACAAAAGACGTTTAAGGAATATGATATGCAAACAATATCAAATGCTTGGAATAAAAACATAGAAGGATAGTTCTACTTTTAGTGTTTAAAAAAGTGAAGCCAAAAATTCTGTTACTGTGCAAGCGATTACACGAGTATACACGTACCTACATACATACATATCATCACGCCATATCCCTTGCAGGGTAGGCAGAGGGAACAGAGTGCCAGAGAACTCTATCTCTGCATACTTCACTCGCTTCCTCAACATTCATAATTCTCTTCATACACGCTCGCCGGTTTCGGAGACTCTTGACTCCACCTTCCTTCAGTACATGACTGATCTGGTCTAGGTAGGTTAGTCTCGGTCTCCCTCGGTACCTACATCCTTCCACTTTCGCATAGTATATCTTCTTAACCAGACGTTCGTTCGGCATACACGTACCTACTCTAAAATGGAAAACGATTACCTTGTACACTACGGGACGGACCGGCGTAGGGTGACATTTCTGACAGCAATTTAGAGGAGTTAAATATTGTCCTTTATCCGTGTGGTGACAGAGTAAGAATACAATTGACCACCCCAGTCTTACCCGTGGGTGGTCGTAAGAAACGACTAAGGGATATAAAACGCATATAACATCTATGCGAGAGAAGTAAAACTCGAAAAAAAACTCTATACCAACACGTCTGACCAGCATGGTAAAGAACGTTAACTTCCCTCCCATTACAGAGGAGGCTCGAGCCCAACAGTGGGACATATGTAAGAAAGAGGGAATATACGTAAAACTTTATTCCTACACGTCTGATCAACATAGAATAGACGATAAATGTCCTTTCAACAGTGGAGAAGATTCGACAACTATAGCGCGACGTAGGTATATGAGCTGAGGTCATAAATTTAACAAATGAAGTGATGTATGCTGGAATATTAATTATTTCTTTGAAATTGAGATCAACTTAGAATCCATAACCTTCATTCTATATTCACACACTCATATGAGTTGAGATGATGAATTAATTAATACATTTTTTTTATTACTTCAGACTGCATACCTGATGGTAAGTGTCACTGCCGCCCATGGACCTTTGCAGTACAAAGGGTATAGCTAGGTCGCTGCCTACCATTACAAACCCCAAACCCACCCCAGTTGGGCTTCCAGCTCTCTCGCTCACCGAACGAAGCGCGATAGCACATTGCTATTACTCAGACGTCGATCTTCTGCGAGAGTGTGGTACTATCCCGGACGGACCGGCTCGCGGCTGTAGACAGAGAACTGTTGACAGGGTGGTCCTGCCATTATTAAATGCTGGAATTGTAGTTATTAATTTTGAATGGAGATTAATTTGGAAGGCATAACCTTTATTTCACTTTCACATATAAGTTCCTTTTTTTATAGCCGTTTTAGATGTGTCTCTCCTATTCAACAGGGCATGCCTCTCACATATTTTTGACGAAAAAGTTATCGAAATTAAGACTAATTAATAAATGTGTATTTTTTCTTTTATATTTTACAGCCAATCACAACCCGATGATATTGCAATAGAAGAAGAATCTATTTTATTGTCATCATCTGATGAATCAGGTATGTTTCGCTTTATGTAGAAAAAAGGACTGAGTAAACTAAGTCTAAGAGATATAAGGCGCATATAACATCTATGCAAGAGAAGGAAAACTCGAGAAAAACCCTTTGCTAACACGTCTGACCAGCGTGGTTTAGTAGATTAATTTCCCTCCCGTTGTGGAGGAGGTTCGAGGCGAGCAGTGGGACGTATATGTGCTAAGATGTTGGGCTCGAGCCTCCACCATAACAGGGGTGGAATCTTAATGCTATACCATGATCGTCAGACTTATTTTTCTTGTTATGTCCATTAGTCGTCTTGTATGATATCCACGGGTAAGAAAGGTGGTGAATTCTATTCGTAGTCAACCACATAGAGGCTTGAGTATTATTGCCCATTCCCTTGGTGTTCTTTCAGCTTTTACGAATCACACCCGAAAGTAAGGGGGTGGTGACTTATTGTATTCCTAAATCATCACCACATGAAGTCATCATAACATATATTTAATAGAAAAAAAAGACCACGACAAGAGATTTAAAAACATATTGATGTTACTTTGGGTGATAATTTGATTGCATAAATGGGTTCTGAATATTCACTTCTTGCTGAGTGTTATGACGTTACGGATTCGATTCCCATGAAATAATACTTTGTTTCATTAGGTTTTGTTAGGATTGTTTTTGATTCTTGCACATTAAGTATGTTTGTAATATCCGTAGAAAATAAGGATGTGTTTTTCATAATGGTAGCGCAATCTTTAAACATATATTCTATGAATATTGTTCATTTATGTAATTTCAATATGATTTAATAGCATAGTCGTTAAGATGATTGACTACCGTATCAGTGTCACGAGTTCGATTCCTACACAATTTGTTGTTCTGAGTCTGGATGTAATTTGTGTCTGTTAACTGTATGTTTGTAGTACATCGCATTATATAGCTTATTTCCTTAGTGTATGGTGTTAAAATATTCAAAAATGCACAATGTTGATGTTCAAGTTTTAATTTCTACTGCCACTTTCAGAGTGCAATTATTATTTCTTTTTTTACTGTGCAGTCAATATTGTTATGTTTTTAGAAGCTCCAGGAAATCCGGCAAATGAGACACCACCTGAAAACAGAAGATCCACTCCATCGTCTTCTCGTATATCACGATCGAGTAGACAAAGAAATATAACTACAAACCAACGAAAAATAGCGCAAGAGTTAAATTGCTACCGACGCGAGGAAGTTCGCGAAAAAAACTATCATGATAGGCAGTTGAGAAAGATTGATGTCGAATTAAAAAGAATTGAAATGGAAATAATTAGATTTCAAACAATGAATTCTTTATTGGGTGTTTTGACATCGTCTATATCAAAACATACTTCGATTGAACCGAATGAATCAAGATAATTTTATACCTAGTTATTTTACATAATAAAAAAAAAATGAAGTGCGTGCAATCAGCAAAAGCAGTTGAAGTAAAAACTATTTATTTTACTAAGGAATTATATAGCATGGTTACAGAGACCTTTATGCTAAGTCTTTCATTATTAATTATCACTTTATTTAAAGTTCTTTCGTGAACGAAGTGAAATCCTTCTTCTTCAACAGTGCTATTGTTGATAGTATTAATTGTACCTTGTCGGAATTTTATTTGAACTTTTGGTTGAAAATTAAAAAGCTCTTTTAAATCATATTTTCTACAGTAAGAAGAAACACTAAAATAAATAAATAAAAAAAAAGTAAAGACAATAAAAATAAATAATTAAAAAAAAAGAACTATAAAATAAATAAATAATAATAAAAAAAGTGTGTGTGTCAGCTCCGACGCACGACTGGAGTTTACTCCTTAAGTACGATTATCAAAACAGGCGCAAAAAATTTGACTAAAAATAATATATATATTTTTATTTACATTTATTAAAACTGTTCAGTGAAGTATTATCTCACGTCAGAAAGTGAAAGGTGCGCAGAATAGGTTACGCATCAAAAACGTAACGAGGTCATTCGATCACTAGATTTTACTCCTCAAATTTTTCTCATACCGGGTGCCTTATATGAAAATCGATTCTTAAGGAGTAAACTCCAATAATAAAAATAAACACAATAAAATCATCATTATTTCATCATTTCAGCTCACATATGTCCCACTGTTTGGCTTGAGTCTCCTCCATAGTGGGAGGGCAAATTGACCTTCTATACCACGCTGGTCAGACGTGTTGGTATAGGGTTTTGTTTCGAGATTTTTGATGTTATATGCGTTTTTATATGTCTTAGTCGTCTCGTACGATCACCCACGGGTAAGATAGGGGGTGGTGAATTGTATTCTTACTCCGTCACCACACGAACGACGTCACTATTTTTTTTTATTTTCTTTAAAAGACAATTAATAAATTAGCGATAATAATAAAAATTAAACATTAAAATCAATAAATAATAATAATAAAAAAGTAAACGAAAAATAAATTCCCTTTTTCCTCTCTATAGGATGATTTTCCAAATATACTGAAACGCGTATTTTTACTTAATACTAAACGCTTATGTGTTTCATAATATTTCATATTTTTCAAATATTTATTTTTTTATATTTAATATTAAATAGCTAAATACAAATTTACACGGTTTTAACTTCAAAACTGACAAAGTTGCATACAAAATTGCAACTCTTATTTTACCCTTACGGCAAAAATTACCAAAAATCCTTTCTTAGTAAGCGCCCACAAGATAGAAGGCGTCAACTGTCAAAATGTTCATGTTAGTAGCCCCAGCGGTTTAGGCTGTGCGATGATGAATCAACCAGCTAGGACAAGTAATTATATAAGTATAGATTGTAACAGATTTTTATATGATTCTGAATAATTTTACATTTTATGTAAATATATATGACAATTTCAAATTATATATATATAAAATACTATTACGTGTGATCCTATTAAAGTTATTGTAACTTTTTTTTTTACTAACTTATTTTTTTTTAATAATTAAGAATTAGAATTTCGGTTCTTATTTTGTTTCTTTTTTATAGTTTGTTTCTTTAATTTGTTACCACTTCTATGCATGTTGTAATAGCTTAAATAATTAAGAATTTACTTCAATTTTATATTATACTAGCTTCTGCCCACGACTTCGTCCGCGTGGAATAGTCGTAAGTTAGCGTTAATACAAAGTAACTATTGCTCCTACTATATTTCATCCCTCTTTTCAACCCTTTACAACGCTTTTTCCAATTAAAAAGTATGCCTATATCCTTTCTCAGGCTTTAGACTATCTGTGTACCAAATTTCATTTGAATCAGTTCAATAGTTTTGCAATGAAAGCGAGACAGACAGACAGAGTTACTTTCGCATATTATATATTAATAATGTATTAATTACTTGCTGGCCTTAAATAAATAAATGAATAGCCAGATAAGTTTCGTTTATGTAATAAAAGAATTTTCTTAAAATAAAGTAATATTTTTATATCAAGTTTTTAATAAAATAATTTCTAAATATATTGAAATTTTTTTAATGTTTTATCGCTGTCCTATTTTATTATATACTTGTATAACCATAACATAATGTATAGAATAAAAATATAATAATAAAGGTTGTTAGAGCATGCCTATTTTTATTTTTTAAATTACGATCCTATTAGTGATAATATATTATAATGGGAAATCTTTGGCGTTCTCTTGCAGACACACATTTTTGGATTTTATAAACATTTCAATATATTTACAGAATGATAAGCATTCTGTCAATATTGATAAGTATTTTAATACATTTCTTTTGAATAATAAATAGAGCATCTATTTGTGTACTGTTCGCCTATAGCAATATGCTGCATCGAAGCCAGGAATGTGTATAGGCTTTAGTACTTTTTATAACTGTCATTTTTCTTAACCATTTTCATATGCAAATTTGGATACGATGAGATTTCAATTTAAAGTGACTGTCTATATTTAAGCTTAGAAGTTTCAATGTATTTATACATTTTAGAATTATATTTTAGAATGAGCAAGCAATTTTCAATAGGGATTTTTGATGTAGTTGAAATTACAATACTTATGTTCTGTGAAAATTTATTTAAATAATACAAGCCTCTAACCAATTTATAATATTATAAAGTGTTTTATTGATATACTTGTCTGAAATAACCTCATTTTTATGGCAAGTAAATATTTTCATCTAATATAATGTTGATGGCATCTTTTACTTTAAGAAAATCGTTAATATATATCAAAAACTATAAGTACCCAAGCACGCTTCCTTAGGGATTAGAATTATTTGTGGTAATTCTTTCTTAATCTAAAATTGCAAGTTTTATATGTATGGATTTAATTTTGCACGAATTGTATGCAAGTTCTTAAAGTAAGACTCCTATTAATAGTGGGCAATGCTTCAACATCCAGTACCAACTAGTTTATTAAATCAAATCAAATCAAATCATTTATTTTGCATAAGCCCCATAGGGGCACTTACATATTGTCAATTTTACATTGTTTTTTTATAATTAAATTTAATTAATCTACCACCGGATCGGAAAGCAGCCACATACTGAGAAGATCCGGCAAGAAACTCAGTGGGCTCGTCATTTTTTTTTATTATATTTTTTCACAAAAGAGTTTGGTTACATGTTTAATTTATGTTAGCTCCAGTGATATGCCCTTCGAGAAAAGATTCATTTTTAAAATTTTGTATATAATACAAAATTAAACTAAGAATATTTATAAAACAAAAAAGAAAGAAAAATGGCTGGACCAGATCCCACAAGCGGCACCCGATCACGAGTTAACTATTAGAGCAGCCATCACGCCCCTCAACCACATTGGAGGGAAGGGAGAGACCCGCTCCACGTAGCTACCGCAAGCAGAGACCTTTTCAGTGAGCATGACCACACCATAATCTATAAATTTGAAACAGATAGCTTGGATAATTAAATACATGACTCGTTAGGCAAAACACGCTACACTGTACAATTAAGATAATACAAATAATACAAGAGTAAGTGATAAACATTAAAAGGGCAATTGCTGAGAGAGGAGCTGCTCATAACCATTCCGTATTATCATTTAGATAATCCGAAATGCTGTAATATCCTTTTCTGCACAGTCTGTTTTTGATAGCCTTTTTGAACTTATTCATTGGCATATCTCGGATATCTTTAGGCAGTTTATTGTAAAAGCGTATACATTGCCCCATGAAAGACCTACTAATTTTTTGTAGGCGAGTATGATAGATAACTAGATTATCCTTATTTCTAGTGTTCACACGGTGAATATCACTATATTTATCAAATTCATTAATTTTTTTTTTTACATATAGTATGTTTTCGAATATGAATCGTGATACAACGGTTAGAATGTTTATTTCCCTAAATTTTTCTCTCAGTGAAGCTCTTGGCCCTAGATTATAAATCGCGCGGACAGCCCGTTTTTGAAGAACAAAGATATTTTTCAAATCTGCAGAGCAACCCCAAAGCAGAATGCCATAAGACATAAGACTATGGAAGTAGGCGAAATAAACAATTCTAGCCGTTTCAATATCGGTTAACATTCGAATTTTTTTTACCGCATAAGCCGCTGAGCTTAGCCTACTTGATAATTTTTCAATCTGAGGACCCCAATGGAGTTTAGTATCGATGGTAATACCCAAAAACGCCGTGGACTCCACAAGCTCTAGGGCCACACCATTCATTTGAACATTGGTTTCCACTAGTCTCACATTAGGTGTGGTGAATTTAATACATTTGGTTTTCTTTTCATTAAGAACCAAGTTGTTTGTACTGAACCAATGAACAACATTTGACAGAGCGTTGTTCACATCGTCATAATTAATCATTTGTCTTTTAATTTTAAACAATAAGGAGGTATCATCTGCGAACAACACTATGTTTTGGTTATCCCCTACATAATAAGGTAAGTCATTAATATATACAAGGAACAGAAATGGCCCCAGAATGGATCCTTGTGGAACGCCCATTTTTATAACAGAACCAGATGATCGTACACCATTAACATCGACCCTCTGAATTCTGTTATACAAATATGATGTTAAAAGTTCGAGAGCCTTATTCCTGATCCCATAGTGGTATAATTTCTTGACGAGAATTTCATGGTGTACACAATCAAACGCCTTGGACAAATCGCAAAATATACCTAAAGCATCATGCGATTTCTCCCAGGCTGTAAAGATATTTTTTAATAATTCTACACCCGCATCAGTAGTAGAGCAATTCTTAGTGAAGCCAAATTGCTGTTTGTGAAATATATCATGTCTCTTAAAATGATGTAACATTTGACTCAGCATAAGTCTTTCAAAAACTTTACTAAGTGTGGGTAGTATGGAAATTGGTCGAAAATTATTAAGATCAGACATACTACCCGCTTTGAACAAGGGAATCACTCTACTAATTTTCATGAGATCAGGAAATACGCCTCGAGCAACACAACCATTAAACACAGATGCCAGATGGGGGGCAATAATATCAATTATAGAATTTACTGTCTTTACAGAAAAGCCCCATAAATCAGCTGTCTTCTTAACATTAAGATTTTTAAAAGAGTTTATGATATCATTACTACTGACATCTGAGAACTCAAAGGATGTGTCGCATTTTACAATACACTGTTTCAAGAGTGACTCGGCTAAAATAGGAGAACACATCAATGATTTAGTTGTCAGTAAAGGAATATTACTGAAATATTTTTCAAATTCGGTTGCCACTTCTTCGTCCGCACATATATTTTTATCATCAATAATTAAATTGAAGTCCTTCTTCCGTACAGTATTTCTACCAGTTTCACTATTAATCACGTTCCAAGTCATTTTAATTACATCACTAGATCGTTTGATTTTATTTCTCAGATAAATTGCTTTAGCAGAGGAACAGGCACGTTTGAATATTTTAGAATATTTTTTTACATATTCTAGGAACACTGGACTATGGTTATAAGACTTTTCGTCATAAAGATCATATAACCTTCGTCTACTCTTGTAGATACCACAAGTTGCCCATTCACTAAAGCCAGCAGGTACTCCAATTGTTACAGTTTTAGGTTTAAATATTTTACTAAATTCATCATCAATTATGTGAAATAGGGATGTATACAATTCATTGGGGTTATCATGAAAAGGCAATAGTGGTACTTTCATACTCAAATTGTGTCTAAAGTGCTCTAAGCGGCTGACATTAATAGGAACAAAGGTAATGCATTCTCGTGGAATCCTATTAGTTCTAGGAAGTACAACAAGTTGTCCGCAGTGATCTGATTCTAATGTGTTTATAATGGATTTACTAATCAGTTTAGCATTTATAAAAATATTATCTATACAAGTTGAACTTCCAGCAGTTATCCTAGTAGGTTCCAGGAAAGCATTATATAAGTTATAAGAATTCATTAAATTTTTAAATTTTTGTGTTATATTATTATTGTTTAATAAATTAATGTTAAAATCCCCGCAAACAGCAACTGTTTTATTTGAGGCCGAGGTTTTGAGTAAGATATCTTCCATTAATTTCTCAAAATCATCATATGGGGAGCATGGGGGTCTGTATACGCATACAACTATGAACTGCTCAGACTCAACACAAGCAATTTCAATAACACGTTCAACAGACAATCTTACAATATCTTTTCTTTCCTTAGATTTAATTAATTTATTTAAAATTATTAAAGAGCCACCTCATATCATATTGGTTCTGTTGAACGAGCTAACAACCTGGTGATTGGGAAAATTGAACATTAATTGGTTGCCTTTAAGCCAGTGTTCAGTAATGCAGAGAAAATCTATATGGCAACCATTCAAAAATAATTCAATCTCCAAATCTTTACCTAACATACCTTGAATATTTTGATGTACCAGACTAATTGACTTATATGTATTGTTATGGCTATTTTTAAAGCAAGAGGAATTCTCTATTGTCTTATTGAGTAATTTAAATGAATGTCATTATTTCCACAATTGGAAATGTTACAATTTAAATTAGTGATGTCAATATTATTTTGCTCAATAAAAGCAACATTTTAGCCAAATTCTTGGCTGATGTAAAAAAAAAATAAGATAGCGAATCAGCTATCAAATTCTTAAAATATTTTGAAAGATAACAACTATCTTTTGTCATAAAAATATTCTTATTAACATAACTGTTAATGTCAATAACATGCATTTTATTTTCTAAAATATAATTTGTTTTTGTTTTACTATTATGTAATGTCAAATTTAAATTATAGATGGATTCATTTTCCATCTGTGTCAAACATGTCCTGTAAGGAAATGTGAACATAACAATTTTGTCTACATTTAATAAATTACTAAGTTTACAGTTATATTGTAATAATTGTTTCTTGCTCACATTTACTTTATTTCCTACAAGTATTAATAATGTACTACCAGGACTAAACTTATAATTAAATATTTTTTGCATTATATCATGGTAAGACAACCCCGGCGAACAGTTATTAACAATTGAATGTCCTTTATGTGATAAAAGAACACCCATATTTTTACCAATTTCATCACTAAACATGACAGTTGTGCTTTTAACACCTATATTTTGCAATTTATTTAAAGTTGTGTGTGTAGTGGCTGTCCGCAGGGAACCGTTAGTGAAAGATGAAGTATCAGAGCTTATAATAGTTTGCTCAGTTAATTGCTCAGACATATGTATATGAGAGGAATGTTCTAAAGATTTACAATTACTTACATTACTGGCTGATTCCTTACCCTTAGAACTAGAATATTTAATTGTCATAGCTTCCAATTTTTCTTGAAGACAGTTAATTTGTAATTGGAAGTTATGAACGTCACTTTTGTGTTGTGTAGTTTTATTTTCTAACTTACTTACATAAAAATCAAGTTTCTCAATCAGATGTAATCGTTCTCTATTCCATTTAACATTTTTAATGAAAAACTTGTGCTTTTTAACCAGGTTTTGTGTTTTCCTTATATATTTATTTATTCTGACAATTTTCCTAAACTTTTTTAATGTATAGTTCCTACCGCACTCAGATACCCCCTCATTGCAAGATGGTAAAAAATCTTCAACTGTGTCAGTTGGTATGAAGGAAATCTCAGGTGCAGGAGAAACCAAGTTTGGAGCACTGGTAATCAGCTCATCAAATAGGCTTTGGTTTAGTGAGGCTGTCATATTATACTTGGCATTTTCAAACTCTTTTATTTGATTATTCGCCTCTTGTAGTTGGTGTTCAAGTGTAGTTATGCGATTAAGACTGTTTATATATTCTAGACTACACTCTTGAAAACCATCCACAATTATTTGTAAATATCAAATTATACTATTTCATATGTATTGCTGATATCAAAGACTATGCCATGGAGTCAAGGCAAAGACTAGGAGTTCTTAATTGACTCCTACAAGCTGGGGAAGAGTTTCTTCCTTACATCTAAGGACTAAGAATTTAAACACTAAATATCATATTTATATTATTTGTATATTTATAGAAATAAATATAACATTATGTGAGATTTTTATTGTAAATAGTTTTGTATAACAGAATAGACAGCAACTGTTCCCAAACTCCCCGAAGTGGTTACAAATGAATACAACTAATAAATAATACATAAAGCGTGTGTGTATCTATCAACATGTGTGTATAAAACTAGTGAACAAACGTTATATTGTATAAATTGAACGCCTCGACCAATGTTTTATGATAACGTGAGAGATGTTAAATCATTTAATGACGTCACTCGAATGTTACATTGTACTAATTTAATACTTATTATATCAACATTACAATGTTTTATGACAACATTTGAAAGCATTTCCGATATTTTAAAATTAACAGGGAAATTTATAATATTAGTTAGGATTTCTAGATTATCAGTTCGGCCACGGATGTTAAGGAATCTGTGTTAATGGTCGGACAAATAGCGATAGGAAGGGAAATGATGACTTTTGGGGCAACACGCCACTCTTCCTTCTCCTCGGACGGAATGGGTGGAAAACTCAACGGTCCACAACATAGTTTGGTAAAAAAAATCAATGTCTTGAATAGATGACGTCAATAATAAATAAAATAATCTTCGAAAACTCTACCAAATCCTTATTCATTATCATCATCACAGAACACAGACGTCCCACTCGTGGGTTCATTTATGCCTCTTCTCATGTGGGAGTGAAATTGATCTATTACACAATGCTGGTTAGACGTGTTGCTATATTGTTTTATGTGGAGTTTTCCTTCTCTTGCATAGATATTATCTGCATATCATATCCATTATTCGTCTTTTATGACATCAATAGTCAAAATAAAGTGATATTGAATTGTATTTTTAATCAGTAGCCACCCGATTCTATTGCTGCTAACATTTGATATATTTTCTAACGTTAAAATATTTAATAATTAACCCAACAATTTTATTTTGATACATTGGTAGGCTCAATGACACCTATTTATTAAAGACAAAGTCGCCATTTTGTGACAAACGTTATGGCGGGAGCGGCCATGATGAATGACGCTTTTGACAGGTGAAGGTGCGTTCGCTATTCGCAATTTGTTGTTACTGCGTTGATTGACAAGCTGTTTGTCTTCTAAAATATTGATTACAAAGTTCTGAAACCGATGTTAATAAAAATAATAATAATAAACCGCTACAACATTCAGACCAACAGATTACCATAAAGAGATATTTGTTTTAAAACTTTGAATAACTTTAATGAATTACATATTTCTAAAATGTACAGTTGTCAACTTGTTTCATGAGATAAAAAAGTGTATAGATGTTTAATAATCAAAATAAATAGTATTTTAGACGAACGAATAGAAAATAATATTATTAAATTATTTTGACCTTTCATCTTATGCATCAGTTCATAGTCGTAATAGTGCTATAATCGGTCCATAAGTCTAGCAGGTTGACCAATGACATAATGCCAAGTCATTGTAATGTTAATTCGAAGAACTAACAAGAACCAATATTCATGAAACCAAACAAGGACAATCCTTACTATTACTGATATTATAAATGCGAAAGTAACTCTGTCTATCTGTCTGTCTGTCGCTCCTTCACGCCAAAAGTACAAAACAATGAAATTTAGTACACAAATAGTCTAGAACCTGATAAAGGACATAGGCTACTTTTTAATGCAAAAAAGGGTTGTAAAGGGGGACGAAAAGTTGTAAGGAACTATCGTCATTTTTAAAGCCAGAAACTTGAAATTTATTTTTAACCTATTGAGTAGATATAAATAAATATGACATTAAGCATTTGTAAAATATTTACCCTTAAGGGGTAAAATAAAAATAGGGGATGAAAAACTTTAGGAAAGTAACCCATCACAAGGGCGAAGCCGCGGGCAGAAGCTAGTATGTTAATAAATAATAACGCAATACTATTAACGGGTGAAGTGACATAATAAAGTGATAATAAGTAGTAAGGAATATCATCGTTAGTTGCAAGTTGAGCGCGGACTCTATTTCACTTTAAGAAATAGAAGCCGTGTGGTAGCGGCTACGAATACCACCAACCCTTACTTTACTCGTGGATGTCGTAAAAGACGATTAAGAGCCTTATAAAGACCTGGGACAACTCCATCTGATGCCGTTTGATCAACAATTACATTCCCAAGGAGGGTTGACGTCTGGCAGGCGGCCGGTCATAAAAGTATTGCCAATAACCTTTACAATATGTACGAGTACAATGAAAGAAGAGTATATATTGTATCGATCTCAAGTAATTGGCATAAGACTAGGGAATGATGATGAAATAAAACTCTCTAAAACGCCAATTCGATTCGTGTAAAAATACATAAGTTAATCTAAAAAGTAATAAAAAAATATATTTATAGATTATGATATTTCTGATAATTTAATTGTAATTTCTTTGGCGAGTATTTAATCTATTATAACCTGTGGTTTTAAATCAGAAATCTACATTATGGTTATTATAAGTTTTGGCGGGCATATAAAAATCTCTCTTGGAGTTATTATATTACATATTTTAATTTATATGGTGTTTTATTAAACAATTCATATAAATCATATAGCATTTTTTTTGTAATGCAGAGAAAATGCTAAAATGAAAAAGTGTATTAAAGTGAGTAAAATCGAACAGTGCTTTATGTGTGTTTTTATATTCTACTAACATTTCTGGTGTAAGTTTCACCTGATTGGCTTATATATTACTCAATTAAAGATCACGTCGTCAGTTACTGACAATCAATGATTTTAAATGATCTTGTGATAAATAATGATAGCATAAATACCTCTGTAACCATGCCAAAAAATTCCTTAAAAATGGCCATTATACCAAGAGCCTTGTTCTCCAAGTGTAACTGCATTTCTATAAAGACTTTGTGTGAATTATATTCAACAGGTAAGGTCAAACAATCTCGGATGTTGCCATAAATATTTGGCTCCTGTGTACTTGTTGTAACAGGTGTAACTTGACCGCCGGCTTGACCTAACACCTCAGTAAGTGCTCTCCAACTTGGATAGTCTAGGTAATAACTTAGCTTTTACATGTATAAGGATTTCTATTTACAATTACTTTTGGTTATTTTTTTCAATGGCTGGCGTATTTAATAGATCTTAACTTTTATTACAAAGGTAAATAAAAATTTTTTTTACGTTTTCTCATCTTAATAGCTCGATTGCATAGATGGTGGTGTGATAGTGGTAAAAATATAGACCTACCGTGACAGCGTCATGAATTCGTTTCTCACGCAAGATAGTTCGTACAATCCACAAATTGCTGTTCTGGGTCTAGATGTGGTAAGTCTAATATTTGTAAAGTCCCCGCAATTCAAGATACGTATACAATTTCCTTAGTGCAGGTTTATCATCTGTAAAAGTAAAATAACTTAATCGATAATAGTAATATTTTGCATACAACGTCACGGATACAGAAAAAGTTATAATATCTCAACCCAGTGAAAAAAGTGTTGTGCCCGAGGGACACAAGTTGGTTGACAGAATCTACAATAACGTGAGTGAAGCTACGGCTGAATCTCGTATTAAAATCAATTTCATTAAGTTAATAGTCATAGAATGTACCTGAGCTGAAGCTGTCATATCTGTGTATATTAAGGTAGCATTTCGATGTTAGCAACCGCGACGTGCGACCGCGACCGGCGACCACGAACGGGTCGCGCGACCCACTGCTTAGTATGAATTTATATGGAGCATTAAATAAACGCCGCGACTGTATCGCGCGACCTGTGGGCGTGGCCATGTCGCGCCAGAGGCAGTGTAGTCACGCGACGCAGGTGAAGAATTCATAAAAATATCGGTGTTTCATGAATGTTTGATAGCAACCTACGTCTTCAAGCGATGTGAGCATTGAGTGGATCTTCTTTCTGCCAAAGGAATAAACACTAACATATTTTCAAATCATATTAACATATCATCATTTCATCATATTCTTCAACTTCCTATAACTGCTGAATTACTTTTTTTCTAGCTGCGTAGAAATTGTTTGATATATCGCTACAATTGAACAAAATCGTCACCTATAATGCTATGGAAAGAGTGGCAAGTCGCGGTAGCGTCGCTGACATCGGAATGCTGGCAGTCGCCCCTCGCATCCGATGGTCGCGGTCGCTAACACCGGAATGCTACCTTTAGAGCGATGGCGTACCGTAGTACTAAATCTGTTTGGGTGTTGGATATAAAACGTAAACAATTATCCACTAATATTATAAATGTGATAGTTTGTGAAGATGTTTGCATGTCTGATAATAATTAATTGCATGTAAACAATTAAACAGAATTGGATGAAGAATAAGCACGTAGACTATTTTCTGGATCAACACATAGGATACTTTTTATCAGGGTTGTGTCCTTCCTTGACATTATAGTTTATATTTAGGAAAGATATTTTTGACGAAACCACGGGCAAAAGATAGTAAAGAAATAAAGACACAAAGAAAGAAAATATTTAGAATTGGTATCTGCAATATCCTAGTTTGATTTCATAGCAGCGATTACTTTATTGTGCTCATTTACTGTAAATTGAACAAATATGCATGAGGCTGCTCCAAATGAGAAATTGACTTACTATATTACTTTCCTTTAATATCTTAGTCACTTTTTGAAATACCTAATAAAGAGTTGGACTGTTTTCTAACTTTCTCACCTATCTTATTAATGTTTGCTGTTGGAAATTGGTTACGCTTGGCACGCGGGTGATTGTTAGTGTTAATAATTTCTCAGGAAGGCCCTGCTGCTCGCTCTGCTAACTCCTTAAGTAGTTTTTTTCGACACTTTTATAAAAAGTAATGGTAAGTGAAGAATTTAATTCCTAATCCATCGCGACATAACCTACAAAATTTAACAAGTATCTTTATATATAATATATAAAAAAAGAAGGACGTTTGTTGAACTTTTATTCGGAGTTATACAAAGTTGACGTTATGCTTATTGTGCATCTATAAAATAATTCTATGAATATGCTGCTCTCCCAGAACTATAGCTGTAAGGATATTATCAAGCTCGATTCATTGCCCATACAGATTCGTGGTATTAACTAAAAGTGCAGCGCGGAAGAGACTTATTTTCTACCCCGGCGCATCTCAATCACACGCCGACTGCGCCAATCCAACTATTCTAAGTTAAACGCTTTATGCTACCATTTGAACGATTATCAACGGTTTAAATTGCTTACTTAATAAATGAGGATAAGGAAGAAGTCTGATCAAAATATCCATCAAACATATTTATAATTTAATAGTAATGAATAACAAATTATATCTTAATTATAGAGACTAGTTTTACAACTAGCTTCTGCCTGCGGCTTCGCCTATGTAAAAAGTTACTTTTTTTTGCTTGTGGTGACAAACGAGCAAGCAGCTCACCTGATGTTATGTATTACTGCTACCCATGGGCCTTTGCAATACTAAGAGTATAGCTAGGCCACTACCTACCAATATAAACCCCGAACCCACCCAGTTGGGCTTCCGGCTCACTCGCTCACAGAACGAAGCGCAACAGCACATTGCCATTGCTCAGACGTCGATCTTCTGCGAGAGTGTGTGTATTACCCCGGACGGACCAGCCCGCGGCTGCAGACAGAAAACTGTCAACAGCGTAGTCCTACCACTAATTAAACTCTCATAGTTGAATTATTATCCCAACGGAACATGTCACTTGGATAAAAGTTATCCTATGTATTAGTTAAGACCAGAAAATGGTCTATCTACATATCAATTTTCATCCAAATCCGTTCAGCAATTTAGCGTGATTGAGTAACAAACATATAAACATCTTTACAAATTTTTACATCTTTAATAGTAGTAGCATTTGAATCTTAATTCTGTTGATTGAACGCTGTAATTTTACTTTGCAAAGTATTGCAATATCAGTGAATTATTTTAGACTGCATCGCAATTTAAATTTTAAATTACTTTACAAAATTCTGCAGTTTCTTCGAATTGTTTTACAGAACATTGCCAATTCCATATACTAAAACTGCTGCAGTATAAACGCATAGATTTTATATCCTATGGTTACATTAAACCCTTACTCAGGTAATAACTTGACGAAAGATAGTAATAATAGTTAGATATTGTATTATTATTTCATTAGAAAATTATACACTGACTCTCATTGTTAGGAAGTATCTAATTACATTGTATATTTTATGACTATTGTTCTTTATAAGTTTCTAGTTTGTCCTTATAACCGAAGCTCTAATAAGGACTACACTCTACATTTTCTTGCAAGATAAGTATGCATTGTTTCTAAGTCTCTAGATAGTATTTTTTGTTCCTTATATTTTAGCTAGGTATGTGATAGTGGCTACGAATACTATCAACCCTTATTTTGCACGTGGATTTTATCTTTATAACCTTTTTTTTTTTTTTTTCTCGCTGTGGAAACGCATTTATGTGCTATCCCCCGCCTGTGACAGACGGGGGGGAGTGTGGGACTCACCGGCCAACTGAACAGTCCGACCGGCATACCCACTAAAACCACAGCGGCCCCTTCCGCGCTTTTACGGGACGCCGGAGAGATCGTCTACTGACATTCGATCCCCGACGCCCCAACGCTTGGCCTTCTGGCCACGCCCTGTCACCATTCAAGGCGGCGGAAGGAGGTGCGCATACCGGCGCCTCCTCCTCCCTGGCCGCCGCCGGCGGAGCGAGTCTGCGGACGCGATTGCCTCGCGTGGCCGCTCCGCGGCCTCCTTTTTAGAGATGACCTCTTCACAGAAGGAGGCCATCGACGACCAGCATCTGTCGCTGCCAAGCATCTTCGAGATGATAGTCGGCAGCGACAGGTCTCCCCCAATGACCGACGACAGGACGTGGCGCTGGGGCCCCCAGGCGGGGCATATCTCCAGAGTGTGACGCGCATCGTCTACTGGCGCGCCACACTCGTGACATCCTGGGGCCCCTTCTCTTCCAATTCTGTGCAGGTACTTACCGAAGACCCCGTGTCCGGTAAGCACCTGCACCATCCTAAAGCTTAGGCTGCCGTGCCTTCTATTAATCCAGCGGTGGAGATGCGGCGCAACCGCCTCCACAGTCCCCCGCCCTGCTACGGGGGACTCCAGTTCTTATCTTTATAACCTGAGCCAACTCCATATGATGCTGTCTGATCAGCAATTATATTCCCAAGGAGGGTAACGTGAGGCAACTAAAGCTAATAATAAAAGTCATAAAACTTAAGCTAATTAATAACTTTTACAATATGTATGGAGAAAGTGGAGTAGGTACATATTGTGTCCACCCCAAGTAATTGGGGTAGGAGCAGGATGATGGTTATAATTGTCCAATATTCATTGAGTAAAACAAACTGTTTGCCTTTATTATAACATTGGCTTACCATTGAAAAGTTGTCTGAAAAAATCTTAAACATTCAAGGCAGAACTTCATAAAAACTTGTAAGCATTTTTGCGCCTGAGTACTCTAATACTGACCTCATAGTCGCAGTAAATAAATAAAATAAATAAAAATAGCCTTTATTTACTTACTACATTCACAATTTTTTGTATACAATTACTTTCACTTGTACAAATATTTAAGACTATCTACATGCGTATGAATTTGTAAGTATATACATATTATATAAATCTATGTTTCTAATAATTTATACATCTATATTTCCACTAATTTATATATCTATGTTTTTACTTATTGATAGTCTACATTACTCAATCTACATTTCTATATAGCTATAATATCTCTACAAACTAATTTAGATTCCTATCGCCTCTATCTAGGTATGTATATGTAAAGTAGAATAGTAATTATTAAATACTAGTAGTAGTCGCCTCTGCGGCGCAGGCCTCTCCTAAATAGTCGCAGTAACCTACTTATAATATTGCATCATCTCAGGTTATATCCAGTCTACTGCTGTGCTTGAGTTTACTCAATAATAGATGGATGGGAAAATAGCTTATATTAGAAATTAGCTAATATGGTATATTAATACCATAAAGTCCCTATACCAACCGGTCTATACCGGTTGGTATATGTCCCTATGGACTTCCATGTTTGGAGTTTACTCCTTAATAATCGATTTTCATATAAGGCGCCCAGTATGAGAAAAAATTGAGGAGTAAAATCTAGTGATCGAATGACCTCGTTACGTTTTTGGTGCGCAACCTATTCTGCGCACCTTTCACTTTCTGACGTGAAATAATACTTCACTGAACAGTTTTAATAAATGTAAATATATATATATATATATATATTATTTTTAGTCAAATGAGCTTTTTTTGCGCCCGTTTTGATAATTGTACTTAAGGAGTAAACTCCAGTCGTACGTCGGAGCTGACACACACACTTTATTTTTTCTTGCCTCGATGTTATTCTGTTTACGACCAATAGTCGCAGTTTAAGATCACTTACGTAAAGAAAGGGGTAACGTCACTCAGTCAACATATGGTAATATTGATGAAGACTGAATTGACTGGAGGTTGTCAATATATGGAAATATTTATTTCTTTTTCTGTGTGGTGATGGAGTAATATACAATTTACCACCGTCTATTCAGCCCGTATAGTAAAAGATTATTAAGGAGTATAATATACATATATGGTAGTAGTGGTAGAACAGCGGGGAATGTTCTCAGTTCTCTGTCTGCAGCCGCGGGCCAGTCCATCTGGGGTAATACCACACTTTGTCAGAAAATCAACGTCTAAGCAGTGGCAATCTGCTGTTACGCTTCATTTGGTGAGTAAGAGAGCCAGAAGATCAACCTTCTAAGTCGGTTTGAGTTAGTAGACGACGACGTCCTAGCTATACCCGGCCCGCTCGCACGGCAAAGAGAGGTGTTTACAGGGTGGGTCCATGGGGATGCGCGCCGCCTCTTCCGTCGCCCCGGGCTGATTTGTCGGGGTATGACCACATGCATGGTCCCACCTTGCGAAAAAAAAAAAGAAAAAAAAAAGGCATACGCCGAAAGGCATTCGTACCGATCGGACGTATGCATTGGAGGCGATATCGGCATTGTTCGTTAGGCGGTCTTGTTGTCGAATTGTCTTGGCGGGTCGTTTTTATTTGTTTGTTGTGTCAGGTTTTCATCGGGGGATTGCATATGGGAGGTTAATTTATGCACTGTCTAGGTTATTTCGTGTTGTATATACTCTGGTATAAATTATTATTGTTCGTTGTAGGTAGATACAATTAATGTTGCATTTCGTTCTTGTTTGTCGTTCGTTTTTGTTATTGTAGGTACTTTTTATTTATAAATAGTTTTGTAATTAGGTTTTATAATTAGGTTTATAAATAGTTTTATAACATCCTTCATTGATGGGTGACGACGAATCTGAGGCCGATTCGGATGTGGGGTCCGGTGTCGGGTATTTTACAGGAGACACGGACCAGACGTCTGGTCGTAAGCCATCGCATGAACACACTTTTTTAAAAAGCCATCCGAGGTTTCTTCGGACCCTGAGGCAGAACCAAGCCCTAAAATCGGGACGGTCCGCCGCGGCAAACCCGGAACTAGAGACTATGGTACGGGGCTAACTAGAAGCTCAAGGCGAAAGACGCCGAGGCCAAGGAGGCGGTGTTTGAGCGGGAGCTTAGGAGTCGAGTACTCAAAAAAGTGGCCCCAGCCGTAACCAATGAATCGGCTGACACGTCGGCGTCAGAGTCGTTTGTTTTAGTCGTTCGTTGTTATGGAGGACCCCACTTCGATGGGCCCTGGAGAGCTACGGGCTCGTGGAGGTCACAGTATTGCCACCATCATAGAGGTGGCCCGAAAGTCGGGCCACCTCCTGCCTGTGGTCTGCTCGCACGGCGAAGAAGAGGTGCTTGCAGGGTGGGTTAATGGGGTTGCGCGCCACCTCTTCCGTCACCATTGACCGATTTGGCGGGATGCGACGTCCATAGCCCACCGGGAAAAAAAAAAAAAAAAAGGTTGTGCTTGCCGCGGAAGGAGGGTCGCCCAGTCGACTCCCCTTCCGCATACAGACGAGGTGGCCAAATTGTTCGAGAAGGTACTCAAGGGCCGTCTCGTCCAGCACCTCGAGGAAGTCGGGCCGGGACTGTCAGAGAGTCAATACGGGTTCAGGGGGCGGTCGGTCAACCATAGACGCGCTGGCCCTTCTGGAGTCCTTGGCCACCGATGCGGTGGTCAACAAAAAAGTCCTCCTGGCAGTTTCGCTGGACATAAAAGAACGCCTACAACAGCCTCCCGCATGAGACGCTAAAGGAGGCGCTCCAGTATCATGGAGTGCCTCCGTATCTTCGGAGGCTATTGGAAGCGTACCTCGAAGGAAGGTACGTGCTTTTGGGCGACGGGCGCATTCATCGTCATCGGGTGGAGTGCGGCGTCCCACAGGGATCGGTCCTCGGCCTGATCCTGTGGAACGTCGGATTCGACTGGCTCCTACGGGGTCAGCTTCTGTTCGGGATGGGGGTCATCTGCTATGCAGATGATACCCTCGTCACGATGAGGAGGCCCGACTATCTAGGGGCTGCCCGATTGGCAAGGGAGGGGGTTGCAATCGTCGTGGGCCGGATTGGTATGCTGGGTGTGAGGGTCTCGGTGGAGAAAACCGAGGCCCTCCTATTTCATGGCCCAGGTCGAGATCCCCCCGGGGTACTATCCCAGAAACCTCCACGCGGTGTACCCTGGGTGCGGGCGGCGGTCCCCAGTTCTTCTGTTGTACTGTCGTCCGTAGCGAATATCTGCGCGATTTCGCTCCTTACTCTACTACAGTCGTAGTAGAGGTTATAGGACGCGAAATATTGGGACGGGCTCAGTCACTCATTCATTTGAGGGCTGGGCAGGCACATGCCACCTCCCACACATCGTAAACCTGATGTCTTGCTTCAAGACACGTTGTCTTGAGGCGTAATATCAGGAGCGAGGGTCTTGGCTTAACCGCCCGGACCGCGAGGAAGACAACCTCTATAAAGAGTTCGAAGTAACATTCGAACTCGGAAATCACCCAAAATCTTAAGTTCTGGCGTGCGGCGAGAAGATGCATGACAGATGGGTTGTTCTGTCGTTAGCACGCTCCAGCCAGGGCACCGGCTGCCCCCCTGGTTGGTAAATGTAGGCTTGCCCGGGTAAAGGGATCTCTGCCCGGGTCGACGTTGTGTATCTCCCCTACTCGTGGGAATCATATGGATACCTTAAATTTAAAAACATTTTTAAAAACCGACGGGAATCCCTGTGATTCTCACACCACGGCCTTGTCAAGCCAAAGAAAAACTGACAACGACGCCTCGTCCTCAGGACTTGAGGCGTCCGCCGAGGGCCCGGCACAAATCGTGGAGGCCTAAAAGAAGAAGAGGAAGTCGCCTCGAAAGACTCGGGGCAACGGCCTGAGCCACAAAAGGCGGATGGAGGAGCGGCGAGCGCGCAGAGAGGCTGCCGCTGCTGAAAAGGAGGACGGTGGCAGAATTGCTGCAGAGCCGTGTACGGACGAGGGCGACAGTGACGTCGCAGAGCCGTCCGTAGGCGAGGGCAGCGGATCTGCCGCTAAGATGGACGAGGGCGGTGTATCCGCAGGGCCGTCCAGAGAAGAAGACAGTGGGTCGGAAGCCGCTAGGTCATTGCTGCGTCCTGCGGCGGCGGCTGTGACGACCAGGGAGGAGGCCCTCCCCTCGCAGGTGCGAAAGCGCCTCCTGAGCAAGGGAGGCAGCTCGGGCACCGACTCCGAGGGGAGCGTGACCATCATGCCTCCACCGAAGGTGCCGGCCTCTCGCAGAGGGCGAGGGGCCGCAGTAGCAGGAGGACGGTCGACGACTCCTCGGCGTGAGGCGGCGCCTGCTGCTCGCGTGAGCGATGACCCCCTGGACCTGCGGGCCGAAAATACTCGCCTTAGTGGCGAGGTCTCAGGCCTGCGGGACCTGAACCGCCAGTTGGCGTCCGAGCTGGAGGCGGTGCGGCGGGTGAACAGCTTGTTGGCCAAGGATATGGCCGACCTGCGGGCCCAAGTGGACCACCGCCTGCCGCCTGCACCACAGCCGACGATCAGGGCGCGCACGAAAAAGGCTGCTGTGGCGAAACCCGTCCCTGCGGCGAGGAGGACGCCTCCCGCTGCGGAGGGCACGCCGCCGACTGAAGTCGTCGCGGCCACCGAACCGACACCCGTCCCTGTGGCGAGGAGGACGCCTCCCGCCGCGGCGACGAAGTCGCCAAGCGTCTCGGAGCGGGCCCTGGTGGAGACTCAACCGGAGGCGCCGACCCCGCTGCCGACCCCGCTGCCGACCCCGCTGCCTGCGGTGGGGGCATTGCCGGACGAGTCCCTGCGCGCAATAATCGACGCAGTGGGCAAAATCGTCGATGCGCGCTTCGCCGTTCTGGAGGCAAGGCTGCCTCCAGAACCACGTGTCCGGCCACCTCTTGCCGCAGATAAGCGGCCACATACGGCACCAGCCCCCGCCCCGCTGCCTTGTCAGGGTGGCCGCGTGGGGAGCTACGCCGTGGCCGCGGCTGGGCCTAAGCCCAAAGGCCCCGGCCCTGCTCCGAAGGGACCTGCCCTGAGGAGGAAGACGGCGCCGGCTCCTGCCGGACTGCTGAAGTCGCCCGCACCAACACCGCCGGCGACGACCAGCGAGGCTGCGACGAGGCCTTCCGCGTCTGGCATGACTGCCGCACCCGAACAGGGTTGGCAGGTAGCCGAGCGTGACAGAAGGAGTCGCGGCCAAAGAAGGAGAGCGGAGGCCAAGCGCGCCGCTGAGGTCTCCGCTCCCAAGGCAGGAGCTGGCGACAAGAAGAAGAGGCCGCTCAAGGGGCTCAAGTCGCCGAAGACAGCCGCAGTGGTGATCACTGTGCTGCCTGAGGCGGCCGAGAAGGGCCTCAGCTACGAGGCCGTCTTGAGGAAGGCCCGGCGGGAGCTAGACGTCTTCGATATTGGAGGCGTCGAAGCCAGGACCCGCAAGGCCCGGACGGGGGCTCGAATCCTCGAGTTCCCAGGGGCCGAGGGCGCCAAGACGGCTGACAGCGTAGCTGAGAAGCTGCGAGGTTTGTTTGCCGGGGAGGGTGGCATCAGGATCGCCAGGCCCGTCAAGTGCGCCGAAATGCGCATTTCGGGTCTGGACGACTCTGTGACGGTGGAAGACATCCGGGAGGCTATTGCCTCGAAAACCGGGTGTCCCATAGACACCGTCCGGGTTGGTGCCATTCGTCCCGGTCCGGGTGGCGTAGGTGCTGCCTGGGCGCAGTGTCCGGTGGAGTCGGTCAGGCAACTGGCCGGCTCAGGCAGGCTCCTCGTGGGCTGGAGCTCGGCGCGGGTAACCCTGCTTGAGCACCGGCCTGCGAGGTGCTATAAGTGCATGGCGGTCGGACATACTCGACCAACGTGCACTAATTGCTTCGACTGCGGCGGATTGTGTTTCCGCTGCGGTCAGACCGGGCATGTGGCGGCATCTTGCGCCGCCCCGCCCCACTGCCCCGCGTGTGCGGCGGGCTATAAGCCCGCCAAGCATCGCATGGGCTCTGGGGCGTGCAGACCTCCAGCTTCGGCTCCAAAGGGGCGGGGCGGCCTTTCGACCACGGCCGCTCCCGCTTCTAGCGCGGCCCAATCGCCCACTGGCGAGGCGGAGGTGATGGATACGGCCCACTAATGGCTGCAGAATCCATTCACCTCCTGCAGGCCAACACCAACCACTCCGCCGGTGCGCAGGATCTCCTCCTGCAATCCATGGCGGAGTGGTCGATTGGTGCAGCCGTAGTCGCGGAACCGTACGTCGTGCCTGATCGCCCCAATTGGGTGGTCAGCCGAAACGGAACTGCGGCAATCGTCGTCTCAACGCAGCGGCACTTCCCGTCCTTATCCCTTTTGGATAGGGGCGAAGATTTTGTCGCTGCGGAATGGGGAGGGGTCACACTGTACAGCGTTTACCTCTCCCCTAACAGGAGAATGGACGATTTCAGGGCCTCCCTCACCACCTTGGAGGCTTCGATACGGCGATTGGCACCGGGCCTCGTCCTGGTCCTGGGGGACTTCAACGCCAAATCCACGGCGTGGGGGTCCCCTATGACGGACGACCGCGGGCGGGCGGTCGTTGAGTGGGCGGCTTCACTGGGCCTCTGTGTTGTTAACAGGGGCTCAGTGAACACGTGTGTGCGGCAACAGGGCGGGTCGATAGTGGACTTGTCGTTCGCTAGCCCCGCTGTCGCGCCACGGGTGAGGAACTGGAGTGTCCTGGAGGAGGCGGAGACCCTGTCGGACCACCGGTACATCCGGATGGAGGTCTCCCCCCGGGAACCTGGTAGGGGTCACAGGGTGGACGGAGCTCCCGCGTTTCCGCGGTGGGCTGTGGGTTGTCTTGATAGGGACCTACTGGCGGAGGCGGCCATTGTCAGCACGTGGCTGTCCTCACCACCCCCAGCGGACGGAGTGGACGCTGAGGCTGTCCGCATCCGCAGTGCGTTAACGCAGATCTGCGATGCGGCCATGCCCAGAGTGCGGCGTCTACCTCCGAGGCAGGGGGTCTACTGGTGGTCCCCAAGACTGGCGGACCTTCGCGCGGCGTGTATCAGTGCCCGAAGGTCCTACACCCGCAGCCGGCGGCGTCACCGCGACGCTGAGCGGGAGGGCCAGCTGTACGAGGCGTACCGCAGTGCGCGGACTGCCTTTCGGCTGGCCATCCGAGCCGCCAAGGATGCGAGTTGGCAGGAGATGTTGGACGGTCTCGACCGTGACCCCTGGGGTCGCCCGTATCGCGCGTCGCTGAATAAGCTTCGCGCGCAGGGCCCCCCGCTCACCGAGACCCTCCAGCCCAACTTCCTCTGTAGGGTGATCGAGGAGCTATTTCCACGGCAGTCGGGACACACGCCTCCGGTCATGGCTTCGCCAGATCAAGACTGGGAGGCCGACGACGAGAGTGTTCCACCCGTGACGGAGTCGGAAGTGGGGGCGGCAGTGGCGCGGATTCGCTCCGCCACCACGGCCCCCGGCCCGGACGGAATACCAGTCCGGGTGTTGACGTCGCTCCTCGAGCACTTCGAGCCTCGCCTCAGGCAACTGTTCAACGCCTGTCTGACGTCTGGACGGTTCCCTGAGTGCTGGAAGGAGGGGAGGTTGGTTCTCCTGCTAAAGCCGGGACGGCCCCCGGATTTGCCTACAGGCCCATCGTGCTTCTCGACGATGTGGGTAAGCTGTTGGAGCGTGTCCTCGCTGCCCGCATCGTCCGACACTTGGAGGAGGTGGGGCCCGATCTGTCGGACGCTCAATATGGGTTTAGGAGGGGGCGTTCGACCATCGGGGCCCTGCTACGCCTGAGGCAGACGGCCGCGGAGGCTGTCGCCGTCAAGGGAGTGCTGTTGGCGGTGTCGCTGGACATCGCCAACGCATTCAATAGTCTGCCATTCAGCTGCATCAGGGAGGCGCTCCGGTTCCATGGAGTGCCCCTGTACCTCAGGCGGCTGGTGGCAGACTATTTGGAGGGGCGCAGTATCCTCTGCGTGGGTCCCGCAGGGGACATTGTGCGGACGCCCATGTTGTGCGGTGTTCCACAGGGGTCGGTTCTGGGGCCGACTCTGTGGGACATCGGGTACGACTGGGCGTTGAGAGGGAGTCTCCCCCCTGGGCTGAGCTTGGTGTGCTATGCTGACGATACGCTCGTCACAGCCCGGGGCAGGACACTCGAAGAGGCGCCGAGCCTGGCCACTCTCGGCACCGAGGAGATGGTCAGGCGAATCGAGGCGCTGGGGCTCAGGGTGGCCTTAAATAAGACGGAGGCCCTATTATTCCATGGGCCACGCGTAAGGCTGCCAACCGGCGCCTCGTTAGTCGTCAACTCCATCCAGATCAACATCCAGGCCCATATGAAGTACTTGGGTCTGGTGCTCGACGGGCGATGGTGGTTCCGGGAGCATTTCCGACAGATTGCTCCCCGGCTGGTCGGCGCGGCGTCCGCCCTTTCTCGGCTCATGCCGAATGTGGGCGGACCCAGTTTCGAGGGCCGACGGCTGTATGCGGGGGTGATCCGCTCGATGGCCATGTACGGCGCACCCGTGTGGGCGAGGGCTCTGAACGCCCAGCTCAGGGCGGTTCTGTGGAGGCCACAGAGAGCCATGGCGGTCAGAGCCATTCGCGGGTACCGCACGGTGTCGACAGAGGCGGCGTGCCTATTGGCCGGGACACCCCCGTGGGACCTAGAGGCGGAGATGCTCTCCGACCTCTACCGGCGGGTTACCTCAGTGCGCGAGGAGGGTGGCTCCCCATCGTTGAGCGAGATAGCCACCTGGCGCGAGGACGCCCGCCGAGACGTCATCGCCCGTTGGGTTACGCGGCTGGAGAGGCCTAGACACGGTATCGTGACCGAGATCGGATCGAGGCCTTCCGGCCCGTATTGATGAAATGGATGGAGCGGCGGCACGGGGTCCTCACCTTCCGACTGGTGCAGGTGTTGACGGGGCACGGGTGCTTCGGGAAATACCTGCACACGGTCGTGTACAGGGAGTGGACTCCGGGCTGCCATCATTGCAGTAGTGACGAGGACACGGCGCAACATACGCTCGAGGGATGCTCGGGCTGGGACGGGCAGCGCCGCGACCTCGTCGCTATTATCGGTGCCGACCTGACGCTGCCGGCTGTCGCGAGGGCGATGGTCGACAGCGTCAGGAATTGGGACGCGGTCGCCGCCTTCTGCGAGGCTGTCATCTCGCAGAAGGAGGCGGCGGAACGAGTCAGGGAGGACTCCCGCGACCCGGGTCGCCGCCAGCGGCTGGGGCGGCGCAGGCCCTAACCCAGGCCTCGGGTGATCGGACCGGGGAATTGTCCAGTCACCCGACGCGAGGCCATCGCGTGAGGGCGACGCCCCGACGGCGAAATCTGTCGGGGCGTCGACGAGAGGAACCCGCGAGGGTAAACCGCCGAGCGGACCACCGAAGACAAAGATCGGGTACCGGTGGTCCGCTCGCACGGCGAAGAGAGAAGATTTTACGGTGGGTCTATGGGGTCACGCGCCGCCTTCTCCGTCACCCCGGACCGATTTGGCGGGCCGAGACGCACCCATAGCCCACCAAAAAAAAAAAAAAAAAAAAAAAAGGTCGAGATCCCCCCGAGGAGCATACATCAACGTATCTGGGGCTGCCGTGCCGGTGCGGGCCCAGATGAAATATATATATCTCCATATCTGGGTCTGCACCTTGATTCCACGTAGAATTTCAGGCCACACTTTGCCCAGCTCGTTCCTAGGCTCATCAAGACGGCCGCGGCGCTAGGTAGGCGTCTGCCAAACACTGGTAGTCCCGGGTCGTCTTGCTGGCGATTATACGCCGGAGTCGTACGGTCCATGGCACTGTATGGCGCCTCTATATGGGCGGACTCGCTCACCGCCCGCAACAGGGCCCTTCTGCGACGTCCGCAGAGGGCCATGGCGGTGACGGCTATCAGGGGCTACCGTACGGTTTCGTGGACCGCGGCAACATTAGTGGCGGGTGACCCACCTTGGCCATTTGTGGCTAAGGTGCTGGCGGAGGTTTACCGGCTGCGTGTTGCGGCGCGGGCCTACGGCGAGCAAGCCTCCGTAAGGGGACTGGGCAGAGCCTTGGAAATGGCCCGAAGGGATGTCATCAAGGCACGGCAGCCTAAGTTTTAGGATGGTGCAGGTGCTTACCGGACACGGGGTCTTCGGTAAGTACCTGCACAGAATTGGAAGAGACCCCAGGATGTCACGAGTGTGGCACGCCAGTAGACGTTGCACACCATACTTTGGAGGTATGCCCTGCATGGCGGCCCCAGCACTACGTCCTGTCAGCGGTCGTTGGGAGGGACCTGTCGTTGTCGCCCGTCATCTCGAAGATACTTGACAGCGACAGGTGCTGGTCGTCGGTGGCCTCCTTTTGTGAGGCCATCATGAAAAGAAAAGAGGCCGTGGAGCGGGAACGCGAGGCGCTTGCGTCCGCTGACTCGCTCCGCCGCCGGCGACCGGGGAGAAGGAGGCGCCGTTATGCCGTTATGCGCACCTCCTTTCACCGCCTTGAGGGACGGTAGGACGTGGCCAGAAGGCCAAGCGTTGGGGTGCCGGGATCGAATGTCAGTAGACGATCTCTCCGGCGCCCCGTAAAAGCGCGGAAGGGGCCGCTGTGGATTTAGTGGGTATTCCGGTCGGGTTGCAGCTAGCCGGTGAGTCCCACACGCCCCTCTGTCTATCATCAATGGGAGATAGTGCGTAAATGCGTTTCCACAACGACAACAAAAAAAAAAAGTTTTACCGTAGGTTTGGTAAAGGTCAGAAGACTATGACAGAAGATTGTAAGAAAAGGGGTCTACGCGTGAATGTGAGCAAAACCAAAATAATGGTCTTTGAAAGAGATGAAGCCAGAACAGATGTAAGAGTAACAATAGGTAATGATGTACTAGAGCAAGTGGATGAATTTGTATATCTTGGATGTGGATTTAGCCGAGATGGACGGTACACCACTGATATAGAGCGACGAGTGAATGCGGGAAATAGAGTGAACGGAGCGTTGGGGCAACTTCTCGGTAGCCAGCACCTCAGCCAGAATTCACGTGTAGCAATACATAACGCAGTGCTTGTCCCAACATTACTGTATGGAAGCGAGAGTTGGGTATGCAGAAAAAAGTATGAAAGTAAAATTAATGCGGTCGAAATGCGATCGCTTCGGAAAATCTGTGGAGTTAGGCTGACCGACCGCATTCGTAACGACGACGTAAGAGAGCGAGTAGGTATGAAAGAGAGTATTGGTGTAAAGATGCGAAAGGGAATGCTCCGATGGTTCGGACATGTGGAAAGAATGCCAAACGAACGTCTGATTAAGAAGATATACAATGCGAAAATGGAAGGATGTAGGTACCGAGGGAGACCGAGACTAACCTACCCAGACCAGATCGGTCAGGTACTGAAGGAAGGTGGAGTCAAGAGTCTCCGAAACCGGCGAGCGTGTATGAAGAGAATTATGAATGTTGAGGAAGCGAGTGAAGTATGCAGAGATAGAGTTCTCTGGCACTCTGTTCTCTCTGCCTACCCTGCAAAGGATATGGCGTGATGATATGTATGTATGTATGTAAATGTCCATGTGTGGCAGTAACACTTACCATCAGGTAAGCTACTTGCTCGATTGCCAGTATAAGTAATCAAAAATAAAACCTTATACCGTTTACATGTGGCGAGGTAGGTCCGTCTCCCTCCAACTATGGAGGCGGTTTGAACTCAACATTGGGACTTATATGAACTGCGATGATGAAAAGATATTTCATTGCAAAAAGGCTGCCTATATTTAGTCCTACCATATCCATATATAATAAGAACAATGTCGTAGGGGATCTAAAACCCCCAATCGTAGTGCGGTCAGGAATAGAGTCGAACAATAAACAGCGGGGTCGACTTCCGCTTGCCGATTACCGTTTCCGGTCGAGCGTCGACCTAACCGGATGTAGGTATGAAATATTTTTCTTGCACTGTTCTATAATTTAGTTGTGATAACATTTATAAGTTACACGGCAAATTAAATATTATTTACTTATCGTGTTATACAATACTTAAGACGTGCTTGTTTTTTTACTTATTTTTTTTCTATTTATTAGACATTCTTATTAGAAAAAGGATCGTATGAAGAAAATAACTGTCAATTATTATCAACGTTATTTGAAATATTCAATAATAATATTATTTTTCTTACTTCCTTTTCAGTTTTTCGTCTCACTATTGGGTTTAGGTATTCGTTATAGATATATACACTAACTGCGTGGTGACGGAGTAAGAATACAATTCACCACCCCTTATCCTACCCGTGAGTGATCGTACGAGACGATTAAGAGATATAAAACGCATATAACATCTATGTGAGAGATGCAAAATTCGAAACAAAACCCTATACCAAGACGTCTGATTTGCGTGGTATAGGAGGTCAATTACCCTCCCACTATGGAGGAGGCTTGAGCCCAACAGTGGGACAGACTGAGATGATGATGACAGAAATCTCACATCAACATCATCATCATTACCCTATTCTTATCCCAATTACTTGGGGTCGACGCAATATGTCCCTACCTTCCACATTACCCTAACAAACGTCACCTCTGTCATCACTATCTGTTTATCCATGTCATGCTTCACGCATTCCATCCATCTTCTCTTTGGCCTTCCCTTACCCCAAAGAGCTATCAGAGTTTTGTAATTATTAAATTAGATTTTATTTAAAATTTCGTCGTTGTACAATATAATATTTATATTTGATAAATGGAAATTGAATTTAAATTTGAGTTATATGGTAATATCATCATCATCATCATCTCTGCCAATATGTCCCACTGTTGGGCTCGAGCCTCCTACATAATGAGAGGGAAATTGACCGACTATACCACGCTGGTGAGACGTGTTGATATAGGATTTTGTTTCGAGCTTGCCTTCTCTCGTATGTTATATGCGTTTTATATCCCTTAGTCGTCTTTTACGATCACCCACGGGTAAGATAGGGGGTGGTGAATTGTATTCTTACTCCGTCACCACATGGAAATACGGTAATATACAACAGATAATTTAGGAGTTTATTTCGAGTTTACGTCTTTTGCATAAATATTACATTCTATATAGTTTCATCCTTTTATTACTATTTCTTTATTTTTCAATTCGATTATTCTATTCCTATTTTTTATTTTATTCATAACTATTTCTTAATCATATTTTGTATCACTTTTGTACCCACAGAAAGTGGCAGTAAGTGGTGAATTAGTAGTATTCTTACTTCGTCACCACACATAAAATCAATACGCGTACTTTTAAACTTATTCAGACGTCTCAAAGTCATTTGGAAGTGAAAAATTACTAGCGACCCGCCCTCGTTTCTCTTCGGTATTCGGTCACTCTGTCCCCATTTTAAATCTTGAATAACTTCTAGTAAATTCATTTTAATGATATGCTCTGCAGGGCATTTTTAATGTACATTAAATGCGTTGTCTCTGTCTCTCATTAATAAAATAAAAAATAAAAATCAAAAAGTCTTTTATTTTATGGAAATATTACATAGTATTTTCTTTTTTGCTTAAGCTTAATCTTTTCTTAAAAAAAATTACTATTCTATCCTAATATGCCATATCTTATGTTTCTACGTACGTTTATGATTTTCTCAGAATCCCTTCTCGGGTGAAGGCCTTCACCAAAGATTTCCATAGTTCCCTGTTTTGGGCTTTCTATATCCAAGCACGTAGTCGTGCTTGGATATAGAAAGCCGTCTTGGTGATCTCTTCTAGCCATCTCGTAATATGGTTGTCTGTAAAGTCGGTTTACGGACGATAATTTTAAGTGATCATGTAAGAAAATATTGCTGAAAAATTGCATACAATTTTATGTATTGAACAAACATAAACAATGGAAACCACATTAACTTTTCACTTCATTTTATAAACAGTTGACAAAACAATTCACGTCAAATTATTGGCGGCGTTCATCGATTTATAAGACTTTATCACGTCAAAAATGAAAAAAAAAAGGGTTTTAAATCTAGTGTACTATTTAAATTTTGTAGATTGCTAAGTTTCTAAGAGAGGTATCTCTGTTCTCTCACAAAGGTAGTGTGCGACAGGGACTATTCTCTACGAAGTCGAAATTAGTTGATTGTCTCTTTCTAAAGGTGTATGTGCAATATATAATGCCGATTACTATATCTGCTGACGGAATAATAGAATAACAGTAGCGAAACAAAGATTAAAATAAAATACCTATAATGTGTTTTAATGGTATTAAAAGTTCTTTTAGTGAGGTTTACTCGATTCGGGAATGTGTTTACTGCCCAATCTTGATAGGAGACCCTTTTTAAATAGCAGCTATAAAGGGGTGTAATTAACCAAGAATTAAAGCTTTCTTTTGTATATAAATTACGTGTAATGGCAACTTACGTACTAAGCCTTGGCAGCGAATATAAGGATTGATTGCGAATATGCCGTAATTAATTTGAACTTGTATATTGAAAAATTTACTACAGAGTGATAAATAGTACATAGATGAGGTAGTCGTTAAGTTATAGACCTACTATGTCGGTGTCATGCGTTCGATTCCCATGAAGTGCGATCCACCTGTGTGTAATTTGTGTTTGTTAATTGGATTGTGCTGTGTGACTACGAATAATACCAACCCTTACTTTGCTCGTGGATGTCGTAAAAGACGTCTAAGAGTTTTTATATGACCAGGGCCAATTATATCTGATGCTGTTTGGCCAATAATTATAACCCCAAAGAAGGTTTGACGTCAGGCGGCCGGTCATAAAACCATATGTATGTATATATATATTCACACACACACACACACATATATATATATATATATATATATATATATATATATATATATATATATTTATATATATTGTGTCGATCCCAGGTAATTGGGATAAGATCAGGAGAATGATAATAGAATTGCATGTTTTTAAAGTCTTCCGCAAAACGAACGGGGCTAATATTTACTTAAAATCCCTTAATCGTATAATTTTAGCCACGAGAAAGAAATGGATAGTTACTGGTATATTCTTACTCAACCTCCACACTCATTTTTGTCATAAAATATTTCATTTTATTTCATTTCATCTCGTATATCGATAGGTCCTTAATCCATTTGCACATCATTCTTCTCCTCTTATCCCAATTACTTGGGATCGAAACAATATGTACTCTTCTTTCATAGTACATATTGTAAAAGTTGTTGGCAATCGTTTTATGACCGGCCGTCAACCCTCCATGGGAATGTAATTGTTGACCAAACGGCATCAGATGGAGTTGGCCCAGGTATAAGGCTTTTTGTCGTCATTTACAACATCCACGAGCAAAGTGAGAGTTGGTAGTATTCGTAGTCGCTACCACACAGCTATTAACCCACAATTTTTCAATAGAGGCTGTCAAAGTTTCAATTTGATATATTTTTTATGTGCTTTATTAGTTCAATATACATAGAACCCCTCGAGGGCTGAGTGTCCTCCAAAATAACAGAAAATTGACGTCAATAATAGACATTATAATACGCTGGTTAGATTGATTGGTATAGAGTATATTTTTCGAGTTTACTATCTCTTGCATTCATCAGTGTATAGATGTCCATTGTCGGACATAGGTTTCCCCACGAGAATGCCACTTAGAACGGTCCTGTGCCACTTCCATCCAACGACTTTCATCTTTGGCATGAATGTTATATCACTTAGTAGTCTTTTACGACACCCAGGAGGATAAAAGGGTGGTGAATTCTATTTCTAATCCTACAACACACGGAAAGGTATGAAAATTAATGTCTCATTTATTTTAGAATAGGTGTTGGGAGAAAAACATGCCACCTTAGAATGATAGATAATATCAGATAATTCAAAGTTAAAAGAATTCAGATAGCAAAAGATTGGGTAGCAAAATTCTCCTGAGAAATTTATTATTTTACTATCACCTATAAGCCTAACTGATTATGGCTTTATTCTCTATTGGGGAGGCCTATCTATAGCCGTAGGACTGATATACTAGATAAATTAAATGCTTTAATAAACAATAAACAAAAACTTTGTCATATTCAAATTGCTATTTATTTACAAGTACATATATCAATCTCCAAGGGGACCCATCATTCAAGTTCAAGTCGACAACTAAAAAAAACCCATATTTACATTTAATTCAGCCATCTTTAGAGACTGTTCGATAAAACTCAACTGAATATAAACAAACTTAGGAACATTCGAGAACATTTCTGTGGACAATTCAATAAAGTCACTCCTTAGGCAAAACAATTTGTGATAGCAACAATTGTACCGATGTGAGCGCTCAGGTGGGAAGGAAAAATTCAATTTCAATACAGCAGGTCTAAATAGGCAAGTCATAAACCGCTTACGTTATATAGAAATTTTATTACACCCCTTATTTTGTTAGGGCTCGGCGCAAGTAATAATAATAACTCCACAATTAATAGAAAAATTAATATAAGCTCTGAATTATTTAATGATTCCTATTGTTTACGCAAGTGTTACACATTTGAAATAAAACTAGTTTTACGGACTCTATCGCGTTTGTATTTGATTTCTAATTGCCCGACGTTTCGAACACTTTACAGTGATCATGGTCACGGGAGAACTAAGGGGTCTCACGTCCAATAAGTCATCGTAATTACAGAAATTAATATCTACCCACTACAGCATCAGTTATTCAATTATGAACCACATTTGTACTACTTTATTGTCAGTACAAAAAGAAAATGATTCTATATAAAAATATATATAGTTATAGGTATTGTTTATGATCAGTTATTACTAAACATTTTTCAATGTTTAATAGTAACTGATCTTAATCAATATTAAAGATTTAAAAATGTCATATACAAAATGTATACTTTGTTGCCGAGATTCTCTATATCATTAAATGTTCTTCACATATTTTTAAGAAACTGCCTGAGTATATCTGGATTGTGAAGATATTTTATACACTAGTCTATGTAGACGTAATGATCAATATTAGTTCTGAAATAGATCAGTCGTTAAAGAAGATTGTTAGTCGATAAAAAAGATTTTTCTTTCTCTTGTGTAAGTCTCAATAGATACTTATTGTTGATGAAGAAGATTGTTAGTCGATGAAGAAGAAGATCATTAGTCGCTGAAGTAGAACTTATTTGTTCTGTTGAATGTAGTATATAATATGAAGACTTACTTCATAGATACTTGATAATTATTATTAATCGTTGAAGAACATTGTTAGTCGATGAAAAAGACCTTATTTTTAGGCTTATGTAATAAATAAACTTAATGGTATTTGTCTTGTATCTCAATCTCAATATCATCATTCGTCATTCTCCTACTCTCATTCCAATTACTTGGAGTCGATACAATATGTACTCTTCTTTCATAGTAGATACATATTGTAAAAGTTATTAGCAATAGTTTTATGACCGGCCGTCTTCCAGACGTCAACCCTCTTTCGAAATGTAGTTGTTGACCAAACGGCATCAGATGAAGTGGGCCCAGGCCGTTATGAGGCTCTTAGTCGTCTTTTACGACATCCACGAGTAAAGTAAGTGTTGGTAGTATTCGTAGCCGCTACCAGACAGCATAATCTTAATCTCAATAAATACTTAATAATTATTATAAGTCGTTGAAGAAGAAGTTATTTGTCTTGTGTAAGTCTCAATACATAATAGTTAATAATTACGCGTGCCGGAATCGAGAATCGCTCATCTCTCTTCTACTATACCCTTGAAGCCAATCGTCGACTTCGTCTTATGAAGTCTGCCATTGTTTAAAATAATTTTCTTTATCCTTCAATGTTTATAATAGGTTTTATTTTAAAAAGGTATTTAATTTTCATCCAAAATTTTTCTATTATAATGAAGCGTTTACATTGAAACCTTTATGTGTATTTAAATTCACAACTTTTCTTCAAGAAGTGAAAGTAAGGGTACAATCTAAATTTTATACTGCTTTCGTCATCGTTCTTCATAATCTAGGATAGGAACTCGGTCTTATAATTCACAGTCGCATACTTGTGCCATTAAAGAAACGAGTTCAACCATATAATATGCTGAAATATGTTTGCATTCATTTTTGTTTATCTCTGTAACAAGATATGAGATTAAAGAATTGCCCGTTTGGTGGCGATTCAAGAAAGCAATGTATCCTCACATCTAACTTTCTTATGGAGGTTTTAAAAACTATAATATCAGTCGCGATCGCCAACCTACCTACCAAGCGTGACAATTATGATATTCTCCCCCTTTGCGGGATGGTTTATGTTCAATAGTGAATGTCATATTGGTAAATATAATAATATAATTATAATGATTAGAGTTTTTAAGCAAAATGGAGAGTAAGTAGGATATTTTTTACACACCCATGGGCAAGATTGGTGAATTCACTTCTTAGTGGTGAATTGTATTCTTACTCTGTCACCACACGGAAAGTCGGAGAAACTGCTTCTACTCAAAAAGTAGTATTTGAATTGTTTATATTAAAAATTAAACATGAAAATTCTATAAGTCTGCTAAGTTTTGAATAGCTTGTATTTTTAAAAATTAATATATACCAGTGTGAAGGTACCTCTAAAGTTTACCCTCCAGTAATAATTTATTATCAAATTTTATTTCACAATTTGGAATTTATTACGGACTGATGACTGGTCTTCAGAGAATCAATTAAGTATCTTTTGTAACGACAGATACGGCCTGTGTCGTTTATTTAGAATAAAAATATTGTAATTAAATATTGTGTTTACTTTAGTTCTTAGTATATCCGTCTAATCAGCTCATATACGTCCCACTGCTGGGCTACTCATCCATCCATCAGGTGTGTTTCTTGCTCGTTTGCCACTATAGGCAATAAAAAAACATGTCACTTCATTTTGTAAACAGTTTGACAAAACAGTTCAACAAACACTTAGGCCGATCATGCCTATCTATAGCTTGTTCTGCGCTCTCGCTTGCACGTTCGGTTTAGGAGGCACGTGACACTTTTTCGTGCGTGCAGATGGTGCTCGTGGACATATAAAACGTTATAATGTCAAAATATCAAACCATAAAAATAATGTAATCTTTATTCAGTAGATAACACACGTCTCCCGTAAAGACTGCAAAATAATGCTAGTCATAAATTGATTGACGCTCACACTTGTTTAAATGCTAGAATGGTTAAACAGTATTACCATTAGGTGTGGGTTCGAGACTCATATATTACAATCATTTTTCGGTCGTAAATCAAGTTTTTATAAATATTCTAACATATTAGATGCTAAAAATCAGTCATTTGGCCACCAAGCAATCTTTTTTCGAATAAAACAACTCCCATTAAATGAATTACATTACAAAGATTACTGCGAACAATATCAATGTAATCTTCGCATTAATACTCATTAAGTTTATATATAAAATTGTCTATGTAACGTCGAGTGCGTACGAGAGTCACGAGGGAGCGCTGTTAAAACCGCGATAAAGTTCGCGTTTAACGTGCGTGACTACAAACTTGATGCTACATTAAATTTGCATTGGACACCTTTATACATTTATGTGATGCGAATTATAAAAATAAAAAAACTTACTTGATGCTTATAAGTTTTTGAAGTGATTTTCATATAAGGCGCCCGATATGAGAAAATTTGAGGAGTAAAATCTAGTGATCGAATGACCTCGTTACGTTTTTGGTGCGCAACCTATTCTGCGCACCTTTTACTTTCTGACGTGAGGTAATACTTCACTGAACAGTTTTAATAAATCTAAATAAAAATATATATATATATATTATTTTTAGTCAAATGAGCTTTTTTGCGCCTGTTTTGATAATCGTACTTAAGGAGTAAACTCCAGTCGTGCGTCGGAGCTGACACACACACTTTTTTAATAGTTTTACGACTACACTATTAGAAAGAAAAGAGAAAGAAAAATTATTTGTTTCTCCCTCGCTATTGACGCTTCCTCTGTCCCCCCTCCCTTCCTTCCCTTTTTTTCCATATGGTAACGGAGTGAGAATACAATTCACCGCCCCCTGTTTTACCCCTGAGTGATCGTAAAAGACTACTAAGGGATAAAATATGCATATAACATCTATACAAGATCGAAATCGGGCAATTCGAAATAAAACCCTATACCAACACGCCTGACCTGCGTGCTGTAGTAGGTCAATTTCCCTCCAAATATGGAGAGGTTTGAGCCCAGCAGTGGGACATATATGAGCTGAAATGATAATTTACGCTTTGCTCCCTATTGACAGTTCTTTGCCTATAGCCGCGGCTGGATCCTTTTGTAGCAATACTACACTCGCAGAATATCGACGTTTGAGCAGTTGCAATTTGCTGTTGGGCTTTTTTCAGCGAGCGAAAGAGTTGCGGGCTGGTACGTCAGTGGGAGTATCCCATTTTCACTGATGATCGACGTCTGAGTAGTGTCAATGTGCTGTTGCGCTTCGTTCGATGAGCTAGAGAGCTGGCAACCAAACTTTCTGGAAGGCTTCTGGTTGGTAGATAGTAACACTTACCATCAAATGTGCTGGTTGTTCAATTGTCATCATAAGCAATAAAAAAGTGAAACATCTTAGACAGCGCTTGACAAAAATTTACAGCAAATTTCCAAGGTAAAATATGAAACATATTTTACGGATTTTATTGTGTTCATATATATAGCTTTTAAAAAAGCATTAAAAAAATCGGGAAACTGAAAAGTACAGCAATAAAATCCGTACATGCTATATCATCATAACGTAAAGACGCAAGCCTCCTCAATTAATATATTATACCACGCTGGTCAAATGGATGGTTATTATTATTATTGGATTATATAGTATATATTATATCATCATCATCATCTTACCCCATATATGTTCCACTGTTGGACTCGGGCCCCCTCCATAATGGAAGGGTAATTGACCTACTGCACCACGCTAATCAGACGTGTTGGTATAGGGTTTTGTTTCGAGTTTTCCTTCTCTTGCATAGGTGTTATATGCATTTTATATCTCTTAGTCGTCTTGTACGATCACCCACGGGTAAAACAGGGGGTGGTGAATTGTATTCTTACTCCGTCATAACACGGAAAATGTTATATAGCCGTTTCTTATGACACCCACGGGTAAGATTGGGGAAAGTGAATTATCTTCTTACTCCGTCACCACAAGGAAAATAGATTTATTTCATATGTAATACTTACAACGGTAGAGTCATAAATTGAAGTATGTATTTATAGAGACCCCACATTTAAGACGAGAAAACTAGTCTATATACTGGATAGAAATACTGCAGAGACGCTATCTGGTAGAATTGCCGATAAGGGAACAGTTAATAAACCTTTTTTCTTTCTGTATGTAAAAATCAGTTTAGGGATCACCAGCAGTATTCTCATGAACAACTTATAACATCCACGGCATCAATCATGGTAATTATGGCACTCTCACTTATTAATAAGGCTTAAATCCAGGAGTAGACGTTAATAAATGCATGGATGGATAATCTAGCGTATATATTATCATCCTACAGGCATATAACAACGTTATAAACTTGAGAATTTAACTCAAAAAACGATATTTTAATAGTAAAATAAGCCAATTTCTGATTCATCATCATCATCGTCACAGCCCATATATGTCCCACTGTTGGGCTCGGGCCTCCTCCGTAATGGGAGGGAAATTAACCTACTATACCACGCTGGTCAGACGTGTTGGCATAAGGTTTTGTTTCGAGTTTTCCTTCTCTCGCATAGATGTTATATGCGTTTTATATCCCTTAGTCGTTTCTTACGATCACCCACGGGTAAGATAGGGGGTGGTGAATTGTATTTTTACTCCGTCACCACATGGATGACTTCTGATTATAACCACCCATATAAAAAATATCTATCATCCGTAAATCAATTTCGTAATCATTTGAATACTGATATTATTTCTACGTATATGACTCAGCATATGTTTGGCAAATGGATTACCCAAAACAACAATTTTGGAACAAATTTTCTAACGAGTATATCTACTATCCTCAGCAGAAGAACAAATGGATAGTTTTGGACGGAAGATTAGAAAAGGGAGCTGTGGAATTGCTTGAGTGTTTACATATACAGCTGCTTATATGGACTATGTGTTCCAAAGCACTTCTCATAAATAGGAGAAACATCAATCCTCTAACCAATGTCAAAAGCAAGAGAAGACCCTCACACACTTAATCATTTCTGCACTCTTCTAGCATAACATTTGAAGACAAATCTTCAACACCGGGAGTATGTTGAAGAATCAGCACATCCTGGGCGACAACGGAGGAGCAACGCGCGGTACCGGGGGCGACAACGGCGCTCGCGCCCGCCTTCGCTACACGCTTATGCTATCGTCCGCTGTATTAACTACTCGCGTATTAAATTGCATATCGTTTCTTATATAATACAACCGTTCATTCTTTACACTATAATTCCAACATATAGAATTTTAGGATACCGATCTAATTACATTCCCAAAGAGGGTTAACGTCAAGCAGGCGGCCATCATAAAACTATTACTAAAACCTTTGCAATGTGTATGATGCAAGTAGACTACACATTGCATTATGATATGCTAAGCTATATTGGGTGACTGGACCGGGGAATAGTCCGTCACCAGGCTGACTGCATGAGGGTGACGCCCCGGCAGTTAGCTGGGGCGACGACGGGGGATGGTACTCGAAAGGGTAACCCGCCGGGCTGGTCAGGAATGGCAAGGAAGCATTACCAGTGGCCGGCCCAATGGCGATGCGGATGGAATACGGTGGATTATAGAACCACGCGCTGCCCTTCCGTCGCCACGGACGGAACGGGTGGCATGTGTTCGGACCATAGCCTACCCAAAAAAGGCTATTTATAACATTTCATTGAGAGCGGAAAATAACCAAACTCGGGATTTGAGCCTAAATCTATTGGTAATCTATTCCAAGTTACCAGTTAAGTCAGAGAGGTTAGATACATGTAGTAAGCAAATTGTCACTCGCATTTTCGTCCCTACAAGAAAGACGTCTAGGGAACTATCAAAAAACGTTTACTATATAGTTGATTTCTGATGTTAACGTGAGTATTACACATTTGAAATAAAATATTTTTTACGGATTCTATTGGTATAGTTGTAACTTGATTTTTAATTTGCCGACGTTTTAAAAACATTACAACCTTCATGATAGAGTCCCCCAATAACTATGAACGCCTTGAACTGTAAATACAAACGAGATAAATTCCGTAACACTAGTTTTACTTGTAATGTTTACAAGTATTAAATAGTAACACACTCAACCACCCTGTCCTTTTTGTGGAATTTTCCGTATCATACATACATACATATATACATATCATCACGCCATATCCCTTGCAGTGTAGGCAGAGAGAACAGAGTGCCAGAGAACTCTATCTTTGCATACTTCACTCGCTTCCTCAACATTCATAATTCTCTTCATACACGTTCGCTGGTTTCGGAGACTCTTGACTCCACCTTCCTTCAGTACATGACCGATCTGGTCTAGGTAGGTTAGTCTCGGTCTCCCCCGGTACCTACATCCTTCCACTTTCGCATTGTATATCTTCTTAACCAGACGTTCGTTCGGCATTCTTTCCACATGTCCGAACCATCGGAGCATTCCCTTTCGCATCTTTACACCGTATCATAAGAATCGATTAAGGTTTTTAAGTATATAATGTCGCTGTGTGGTAGCGATTACGAATACTACCAACCGTTACATTGCTCATGGATGTCGTAAAAGACGACTAAGAGCCTTAGAACGACCTGAGCCGACTCCATCAGATGCCATTTGGTCAACAATTATATTCCCCAGGGAGGGTAGACATATGGCAGGCGGCCGGTCATTAAACTATTGCCAATAACTTTTATAATATGTACTATGAAAGAAGAGTACATATTGTATCGACCTAAATAATTGGGATAAGAGTAGAAATGGAATGGTGATGATGATGAGTGTCATTGCAAGAGGAAAAAATTTTAAAGTATAATTGTATAGCAATTTATTTAGCCAGCGTGGTATAGTAAGTCAATTCTTCCATTATGAAAAAAAAAAACTAACCCAGCAATGGGACAAATATGAGTTGAGATATGATATTCAAAATTTTATCTTGTAAATATTACTAACTCTAGACGCGGACTGCACAAATGGCGTAGTTTTAAAGATACTGTCCTACTGTGCCAGTGCAGTGGGATCAATTTCCACGAAGTATAATAAATATGAATTGTTGTTCTGAGTCTGAGTTTAATTTATGTACAATACAAGGATTATTTTCTTAGTGCAGGGTTTTTATCATCATCATCTCAGCTCATATATTTCTCATTGTTGAGCTTGAGCCTCCTCCACGATGAGAGAGAAATTACAAATGCTGGTCAGACGTGTAGGTATAGGATGTTATTTCGAGTTCTTTTTTCTTTTTCATAGTTATTTGCGTATTATATGACTTAGTTGTCTTTCATCAACACGGACATGCAAAGAAAAGCTGTGGCGATTTGTATAAGAATACAATACAAAACATAAATAGAGTAAGAACACCATCTTCACACGGATAAGTGAATAAAGCTTTAACAGAATTAAAAAAAGGAGAAAATATAGGAAAATAAACAACAATAAAAACATTATATATTATAATATTATAGATATTAGACTAATTGTATATTATAATTATTCAAAAGTTAAAGTGTAATTTCTGTTCCCTATATAATTCAAAGTCTTGTGTTCTATTCAAATCAACTAAAGCCACAACTCGTTTGAAACTAAAACACTAATAAGTACCTTCTTCAACCGGGTACATTGTTAGTACAAACTTTACTCAGATTCAGAGCAGCCCCCATTAATAGACTCCACTAGATAATTTAGTTAATCCAACTTTTACGAACTTTTGTAGCGGCACTTGTTCTACTCAGTTTAAACTGTATAGGACTTGACGATTTCAAATGAGATTTTATCCGTATTTATTATATGGATATATCTGTGGTCTGATGGAGGAAGCAGAAATTAATCACAGCCTCTTTAACTTAATACGTTCAAAACGAACCCAGGTCTACATCGCCTTGTTCGTGTTTTACCTGCGGTGCGGCTATGAAAGAGACTTCTCTGTGATGCGGAGGGCGTTCAATCATCATCACTCAGCTTTTTGCCGTCAACTACTGGACGTAGGGCTTCCTCTTACTTCACCACAAAATGCCGTATTGTGCCGTCCCCATCCAACCACAGGTGTTCATTATGGTAAGGGAATTGTATATATGCTTAGGTATAGCTACCTTAATACAAGGTCACTTTGACCTAGTACCGTATAAAACTATTTTATGTTATGAACTATATTATATATTTTATATAGAAGTCAAAACAGGGATTTTAGTTTCTATAATGTTACAAGGCCTGACTAGCCTTACATCGTCACAACAAATTTTATAACCAGGTCTAAAACGCCTTGTCCCGTTCGAATGAAAGATAAACCAAGATATACCAATAAATCAGTACCATTTCGGAACGCGTTAAGGTATCTAAAGTATAATTTTAACTGCAAAATAATATAAAGCCAATATTCTTCTGAAGTCAACTTGTTTATAGAATGTGCTATAAAATGATAATTGTCTTTATATGGAGCAAGTCCGGTACAAGCAGTAGGACGTATATAAGCTGGGAAGAAGTACAATTTAGTATCTTACAGCAGATTTCAGTGCTTATCCCTTTATGATCTTATGGCTCCTGTTTTCTTTGCAAAATTAATTTAAACATATATGTATATAGAAGTTAGTTGAACGAATTATCAACTCCGAACTGAAGCTACTGCAACAACAAACATGATATTTGGACAGTATTTTCTTTTTGTGACATATCGGGACTATCGCCTCTACAAAATTTAACCTCAATAGGGTGAAACGAAATGACAAAGTTTGTATGAGAAGACAAATATAATATTTATCCATTGTCTTCAAATTAACCAGAAACATTTTTAAATAAAAATATTTAAAAAAATTTAGAGAGTTTTTGTTAATTTTCATTTACTAATGATGTTAATAGAAGATTATATCTCTTTTTTTTTGAGTTGGGCCATGAAGTGGTCACACCCCGCCAAATCGGTCCGGGGCGACGGAAGAGGCGGCGCGCAACCTCATAGACCCACCCTGCAAAACGCCTTTCTTCGCCGTGCGAGCGGCCCACCGATACCTGATCTTTGTCTTCAGTGGCAGAAGATTAAACTCTGCGGTACGCATTGTTATAATATTGGCACTGTTGTTATTTCTTAATAGATTGAAAATTAGCATAAATAAGTACTCCAGGCAGCATTCTACTTTTGTGGTGTAGGGACTCACTAGAAGGAAATATTCTGAAGAGCAGAAACCATCACGATTTCTTTGCAGGCCAACTTGTAGGAAAAAGCTAGTACTAAATAATTATTTTAATCTCGTCACTATGAGCGATTTTAAACTTTAAAATAGTCGATAAAGTCTCCTTGTAACATCATTAACTAAATGTACTTACTCGGCATTTCGCTAACTTAGTCCATCAACTACCTTATTACCCTAATCCGGTTCAACAATAAAACTATTTCTTTCTAGCCAAATAACATCCCTATCTAAGAGTATATCGTCTAAATATAGCTGTGAATACTCGTAAAGTAACTTTTATCTCCCTGTGTCTTCGGCTAATGTGTAAGATAAATCTGGAACGACAAAAGACCAGCTTCGAGATGGTACGTCACATAATTTATTTTTATAACCCCCCATCAGGGTGGCCATATGATGAGTATTTGGTGGATTCTCGAGTATTTTGTGTTAGTTAAGAAAAATATTAATGACTCCTCTTAAATAAACTTGTTAGTTTTTCGTATTTTACTTTTGTAACCGCCATTATTCACACTATTAAAGAAATTTATAAATTATATTATTAACTAGCTGTACCCGCGACATCGTCCGCGTGGAGTTTAACAAAAAAGTTAATTAGTTTATTTAGTTTTTTTTTTGGTTTTTGCATTTTTATTTTAATTATGATTTATTTTTAGTCTTTTGGTTTAGTTTTATTGAAAAATTTCTTTATGTACAATATTTGGTGTACAATCGTACACCAAATATTGTATTCTTCGGTTATAACAACAACACTACTGGCATTCCTCGCACGTGAACATGCCACGTATAGTTGCCCATGGGTAAAGCAACCTTTAGTTAAATCTATACCAGCTTTGCTTAACGTTTGTCCTTGGGACTTGTTGATTGTCCTAGCAAAACTGACATTGATCGGAAATTGCAATCTTTTGAATTCAAATGGAAAATTTGATGATATTATAGGAATCCGTGTTATAAATACTATTTCACCTTTGCCGCATCCAGATATTATACGACCTTCTATAACGTTTCTTTGCAACGACACTACTCGCAACCTAGACTTTCGGCGGGTTTAAATTACGCAATAGCATGATGAGCACGCAAACCTTAAGTTCTAGTTTGTTTAGACCAGGCACAATTATACTGTTTAAAATTCTGGTGGGTAATTAACCACTTCATCCGGATTACAAACTGTATTAATGAAAAGATATAGTGATTCACCAGATAGCTTATCTAAAATGCGCTGATTAAGCGCAGTAACCTGGTCGTTCGTAGGTGCTAAAATTGATCTGTCACACAACCACGAATTTTCTTTGATATTAAGATTGTGAATATCATCCTAAATACTATGTATTAAAGTTTCAGTGTCCGCCACAGCTTGACAAAGACTCGTAGGTAGTTCTATATCATGATTACTATTCACTTCTTGACACTTTCCCTCTCCAACATCAAAAAGAATTTTACTAAATTCTGAATCAGCTGAATGTGCTCTCATGTTTTGTTTTAATGAAGTTTTTTACAATGTGTCCAAAGTACTGAACGTTTTAAACAGGTGTTAATTTCATTGGCTCGCGTAACCTTAGTTACGACCCGTAATATTTGTCTAAATTCTCCAGCGAATAAGAATACGACTCCTCCAAATAATAGATTATTATTTCTAATATCCTGTATTGTCCTGGCTTCTATAGAAATTTTATTTGCCATAGTGCATTCGTTCCTTACTATAAATACACAATCTTGTAGTACTTTGGTTTTGAGACTATTTTTGGGTATATTGCAGACTGGATTTGCCGTACGGTCTAAATCTAGTGGAATTTTAAACATAGAGTGTGCCCTTTTTTCGCCAGGAAGTAAGGTTGCCGCTATGCCGGACGATGCGACTGCTATGGCAATCTTCTTTTCTGCACGTATTTTTGCCAGCAAAAGATTAATCTAAAATGTTTTGCCCGCACCACTTGGAGCGTCTAAATACACTCCACCAGCGTTTGCATTTATTTTATCAATGAGGAGTCGGCAAATTTGATTTTGTTCATCGTTTAGTCGTCATTTATTATAATTTATAGTATTTTGAAGTTCAACTGGGCCAAAATTTGTATGCTCAATATTTTCTCTGTTTAAATTTTCATCAATTCCATCAACCGCTTGTGGAGATGGTAAACCATAATGAGGGACAGAATTAGAGAGATTTGACTTTCTTTTACGCATAGCTATAGTCTATCAAATCTAAGAAGTGCACTTTTACAGCTGTCGGAGTAAGTTGTCTAGGTATGTGAACCACCGGGAGCATTTCCGCTGGATTGCTCCCCGGCTGGTCGGCGCAGCGTCCGCCCTATCGCGGTTCATGCCGAACGTGGGCGGATCCAGTTTCGAGGGCCAACAGCTGTATGCGGGGGTGATCCACTCAATCGATAGAGGCGGTCCGCACGGTGTCGACAGAGGTGGCATGCCTATTGGCCGGGACACCCCCGTGGGACTTAGAGTCGGAGCTGCTCTACGACCTCTACCAGCGGGTTACCTCAGTGCGCGACGAGGGTGGCTCCCCATCGTCTGACGAGATAGCCACCTGGCGCGAGGACGTCCGCCGAGATGTCATCGCCCGTTGGGCTACGCGGCTGGAGAGGCCTAGACACTGTGTTGTTACCGTCGAGGCCCTCCGGCCCATACTGATGGAGTGGATGGAGCGGCGGCACGGAGTGCTCTGCTTCCGGTTGGTGCAGGTCTTGTCAGGGCACGGCTGCTTCGGCAAGTACCTGCACATGGTCCTGCGGAGGGAGTGGACTCCATCCTGCCACCATTGCAGTAGCGACGAGGACACGACGCAACATACGCTTGAGGTATGTTCGGGTTGGGACGGGCAGCGCCGTGACCTCGTCGCTGTCATCGGTGCCGACCTGACGCTGCCGGGTGTCGTGAAAGCGATGGTCGACAGCGTCAGGAATTGGGACGCGGTCGCCGCCTTCTGCGAGGCTGTCATCTCGCAGAAGGAGGCGGCGGAACGAGTTCGGGAGGTATCCCGTGACCCGGGCTGCCGCCAGCGGCCGGGGCGGCGCAGGCGCGAATATCTGCGCCTGATGCCGCCCTAACCTAGGCTTCGGGTGATCGGACCGGGGAATTATCTAGTCACCCGACGTGAGGCCACCGCGTGAGGGTGACGCCCCGACGGCATCGGCGAGAGAGGAACCCGCAAGGGTATACCGCCGGGCGGGCCACCGAAGACAAAGGTCGGGTACCGGTGGCCCGCTCATACGGCGAGGACAGGTGCTTGCAGGGTGGGTCCATGGGGTTGCGCGCCGCCTCTTTTGTCACCCCGGATCGATTTGTCGGGGCGCGATCACATCCATGGTCCACCCTGCAAAGAAAAAAAAAAAAAAAAGGTATGTGAACCAAATAATCGCTATCGAAAATATCCAATTTTAGTGAGAAATCGATATTGATTCTTTTTCATTAATACATAATGCAGTGATTGTCCAACATTACTGTGTGGAAGCGAGAGTTGGGTATGCAGAAAAGAGTATGAAAGTAAAATTAGTGCGGTAGAAATGCGATCTCTACGGAAAATCTGTGGAGTTAGGCTGACCGACCGCATTCGTAACGACGACGTAAGAGAGCGAGTAGGTATGAAAGAGAGTATTGGTGTAAAGATGCGAAAAGGAATGCTCCGATCGTTTGGACATGTGGAAAGAATGCCGAACGAACGTCTGGTTAAGAAGATATACAATGCGAAAGTGGAAGGATGTAGGTACCGGGGGAGACCGAGACTCACCTACCTAGACCAGATAGGTCATGTACTGAAGGAAGGTGGAGTCAAGAGTCTCCGAAACCGGCGAGCTTGTTTGAAGAGAATTATGAAAGTTGAGGAAGCGAGTGAAGTATGCAAGGATAGAGTTCTCTGGCACTCTGTTCTCTCTGCCTACCCTGCAAGGGATATGGCGTGATGATATTTATGTATGTAATACTTAGCAAACATTTTATAAATATTTTTCTTTATATTTGAGAATTATATTATATCCTATTTCGAAAGCCATATATGATATATGTGATAGTATTTACTAAATAATTTATATAAAATTTTAGAGAAAAAGTTAATAAAATAAAAATAGAGAAACCCTCAGAGTTTCTCGCCGGTTCCTCTCAGTGGCGATGGCAGGCTTGCCGATCCAGTGATACTTTTTTGAATTGATTTAAGATAAAAGATTAAAATTGAAAATATGTAAATATCATGGGTCTTATGAAATTATGATTTTGAATTTGAATATGAGCATTATTCCAAGCCATTATATTCTCCAATGGGAGCGAGTTTCATAAAAACGATGCTATTTTCAAGTCACGTTCACGTTTAAGCAATCATGGTTACCATTTATCATAATCCTATGTAATCCAATTCTTTTATATAACAGCGAAATAATAAGCCAATTTTGTCTTTCCCCCAAAATAACCAATTCAAATTCGGTAGAGGCATCTACTAGGTACAATATCGTCACGATTACATCACATTTAACAGCATATAACCATACCTATCACTTTTGGATGCAAATATCTTTGCGGTTGATGTTTCCCCTAGCTGGTTAGGATATCAGCTACAAAGTACTGACATTTCAAAGGAGTATTAGTAAAATTGGATGTGCCATTGAGCGAGCCAATTTGATCGGAGTACTAGTAAGTAACAATATTGTGTTTAGCTTCAGTTGTAGTATTTCCATCATTTGGAATGTATCCAATAGTGTATGGGGAATAAATCAGATGAACTAGTTTTTTTTTACGATAAAGCGTATTAAGCGTGCGAGCTAATATGAAACGGTTTGCAAGTCACGTTTGGTATACCATCAATGATGAATATTCAGTACCACTACATACTCGGTGTAACCGAAGTCTGGTAAAAAATGCCAAGTGTGATGATGATTTGAGTTTAGTTTAGAATTAGCTATTTATAATTGTTAAATGAAGAAAAATTACATTAATTATATGCTGTGTGGTATATACCAATATATACACGGGAATGATGTGTGTACTTTCAGGCCCTCTCATTTTCAACAGACACTATGGTGCCTAAAAATACAAACAAATAGCAACTTCATTAACGGTAATATTGAAGTTGTACATGAAGCAGAAATTGAAACTAGGCTCACTCTCGTTACTGATACTGATAATATCTGTCAAGTCAGTCAAGATCTAATGACCAATGAGGGTCTGGGACTACCTGTCAGTACTCCAGGTACTCCAATGTCTAATTACCCAGATTGCTTATTTCAAAATGAAAGTGAGTGAGAGACTTCTAAACAACAACCTACTGAAGAAATATTTCAGCACGAGACGCCTCGTCGCCAAAATGCTGATAGAACAACTTCTCGAAGTAATAAAAGAAGTAGAATGGCCTCAAAGATGACTGATATTGAGACGCAAATGTTGGAACTAGAGAAAACCAAATTAGCAGCACTAACTACATACAAGAAAAACGAGGATTATGCTGCCAATGACGATATGCACTTTTTAAAATCGCTTCTTTCTTACCTAAAAATGCTCAACCCAATGAAAAAATTATTTATTAGGACAGAAATTCAAAATCTGATATGTACATCGGGAGTTAGTTAATGATAATACAGAAGCGTCATCATAAACTAATACTAATTACAGTCAAACTTACTCAAGTTTCTCACTAACTCTAGTGAGAACTGAGTAAACGAGAAAACTACATTAGCGAGAATATTTTCTAAATCCCATTATTTTACCACCCAAAAGTTTAAAAAGTGAGATATAATTTTTTTAGAGACCTCTATGAAAAAAAATTCACCTATACCTCTATGCTAAAACCTCGGGAATAAGAGAAAAAGAAAAGATATTGCAGTCTCTTTAGCTCTCACTTATGCAGGTTCAACACTATTTGTTACACTACTAAAATTTGTATGTATCTACATTTTTTATTAAATTTAATATTTTAATAGTTTTTTACCTCAAAGTAACAATCAGTCTTTCTTCTATAGAAATAGGTTTCTTAAAATTTGTAATCTGATATGTTCATGTTAGTTTTATTGCTTCAAGAACATAATCAAACGTATTTATCTTCATTCTAATGTACTGGTAAAATAAATTGTTATTTTTTCGTAGTTGACAGTACAGATGGTGAAATTCGCCAAATTTCATCCTATCTTTATATATCTGTTGCACTCGTTAACGTTTTGATTTTTGCCTTTTCAATAATAAATATTTTAAATAAATATTTTCACTAAGCACATTAATCTTTGACAACGACATTTCGACGACTGACGACAATGCAGTTTGGACACATCATTATTGTCGTACGACCAACTTGTTGCACGGTAATGCGAACAACCGATTTTGTCGTAGAACGACTTGTCAATTAGGACGTAGCCTAATAACGCGAGAGCTTAGAGCCTTATAACGACCTGGGCCACCTCCACCTGATGCCGTTTGGTCAACAATTACATTCTCAAGGAGGGTTGGCGTCTGGCAGGCGGCCGGTCATAAAACTATTGTCAATAACTTTTATAATATGTATTATGAAATAAGAGTACATATTGTATCGACCTCAAGTAATTGGGATAAAAGTAGGAGAATGATGAAATGAAGAAAAATTACATAGATCTATTTAAATCTAGTTTTTTCATAATTCTTTAATATCATCATCATTTCATCTGCTATATCTCCCACTGCTGGGTTTAATTAACCTATGATATATCACTACGATTAGAATTTGTAGAATGCTGCGTGGTAGCGGCTACGAATACTACCAACCCTTACTTTGCTTTTGGTTGTCGTAAAAGATGACTAAGAGCTTTTTATAGACCTGGGCCAATTCCACCTAATGCCGTTTGGTCAATAATTACATTCCCAAGGAGGGTTGACGTCAGGCAGGCGGATAACAACCAGATATTATATCCCTCAATCGTTTTTTTACGATTTACGGGTAAGAAAGAGGGATGATAAATTTTATGCTTACTCCGTCACGACAAGAAAAACTAAATTCACGATTCAAATAAATTGCACTAGAATAGTAACAATAAAATTTATTTTATATCTCTGGGTTCCATTTTTCCTTGTAATATAAACACAAAATGTGTAAAACTCTAACTAATATCGTGTTCTTCATTCATATAATTCTCTTGTTTAATGGACCGTATTATTTTCCCCTGGTTCCTAGTGACAGTGTGTATTATTGTTAAACAGTTGTCAACATGTCAAAACATATCTATTATTTTATTTAAAGGGTTGGACTGCAATATATGTAGAACCATAAATTATATACTAAAAAGGGTGTATCAAAAAAGAGTTGAAGTCAATTTTTATGGGTTGTTTATGTATAGTATCTGGATGACTGAACTTACTCGGTATTTTCTTACTAGTGTTTTTTGGAAAATGTCTTTAGATATTCAAGAAATAATTGTTGAAATAATAAAACGATATTCTAAAAAATAAAAAATAATACTATATTTTGGCCAGTACGTGTCGAATTAATTTTCTATCAAAATCATCTCAGCCCACATATGTATGTCCCACTGTTGGGCTTGGGCCTCCTCCGTAATGTGAAGGAAATTGACCTACTATACCGCGCTGATCAGCTGTGTTGGTATAGGGTTTTATTTCGAGATTTCCTTCTCTTGCACAGATGATATGTGTATATCCCTTAATCGACTATTACGATACCCACGAGTAAGAGAGGGGTTTTTTTTTTATTTATTTGTTTCTTTTCACAATGTACACATTTTGTATATTATATACATCCTCTCCCAATCTGGAATACAGTTTGTTGGCAGTATACTCGTGGCTTTTCAAGAGAATACATGTTGTTACATCATACACACACACATATTTAGAATATGCACAATATACAATTATGTATTGCTAATACTGATTACACCTATTCACTTTATCTACGGACACATACTCAAGTAGTGTTTCCATAATAGGTTTTTGAGTGCGTTTTTTTTAATACCATCAGTACATAAGTGGTCAGGCAGCTCATTTAGTAAAGACGGAGTAAGCCATTGCCGCATGCGTTTACCAACTGGTGGTGAACTGTATTCGTACTCTGTCACCACACGGAAAGTTTTCTATATTTATATGAAATAATACAAACTCAATTACTGCAGGTATATAAAAATAATACAATACTTATATATTACTTTATTTGTGTGTTTCTATATTTCTACTAGCTACCCCGTACAACTTCGTTTGCGTCACATAAGATAGAAAGAGAGGGGAAGAGTTGGAGTGACAGCACAGAATCATTCTTTTGAAAGCTTTCAGCTTTCAAAGTATGAAATTTTCCCCGTTTTTGTAACATTTTTCATTGATGCTCCTCTATTATTACTAACGTGATATTGTATAACCTATATGATATTGTAAAAACCTTCCTCAATAAAAAGGCTATTCAATATTAAAATATTTTTTCAATTTGAACTAGTAGTTCTTGATATTAGTGCTTTCAAACAAACAAACAAACAAAGTTTTCAGCTTTATAATATTTTGTACAATATGCATATTAAAAAAAATCTATATATTAATAATCTCGGTAACGTCACCAATGATTTCCTTTAAATTTAGTATGCAGGAGGTTTCAGGGGCAATAAATCTAGCTAAGTATAGATTATAGAAAGTATCTTTTTGTCAACTTTTTTGTTAATAAATAAATAGGTACATTGCCTAAAAACACAATTTACTATAAAAATACCGAGCTAAATTTGTTAATCCAAATATTTATTATAAAGTAGATAATTTTTTTCGATTTCCATCTGAAGTAATTTTTATACGCATATCTTATTATAATAAAGCTAAAGACTTTGTTTGAACATACTAAACTCAGAAACTATAAATCCAATGTAAAAAAAGTTTTTATGTTAGCATTTCATTGCGACTTTTACTCCGTAGAAATAATGTGACGTCTCTGTGAAATATGATTTTTATTGTGTTTTAGGGTAAAAATTCAACTTATATTTTATAACCTTAAACAGGATATGTCCTCTGGGGTTCTGATAAATAGGATCTTCCTTTTAGTGAGTCTCTGTAACAGAGAAGTATCACGCTATCTAGTGCTTATTTGTGCTAGTTTTTAATTCAATGTTTGAATGCAAAATTTAATCCCCCATTTTATACCCTTCAATGAAATTGAGAAATGATTATTTAAAAACAAGTGTTTATTTATTTTTACTAAATGTTTGTAGTTATTTAAGAATAGTATATATATATATAATATATATAGAAGAATATATACATGGATAAACATTTTTTCATCCCGTTTGCGGTTAATTATCGTAGAAAACTTTGTTCGGAACTTTCGCACAAAAAGAAAAAAATATCAATATTTTCTTTCTAGTTACAGTAGTTTCGGATCGCTGTTGATGAGTCAGTTAACCAGCTTCTTGATACATATATATCTGAGTTGAATAGATAGTGGTTTAATACAGGTATTAAACCTCTGTTTATTAAATATAACGCTGAAACAAAAAGGGGTTACACTATAAATGTGAGCATATCAAGAGAAAATAAGATTGTTATGATGAATGTGCATTCATCCGTCCATAAACCTATCCAAAAGGGAATTTATGCTTAGCAGGTGGGTTGTGTGGTTTTGATCTCGAAAAAAGTAAACAGGGGTAAATCATCATTCTCCTACGTTTATCCCAATTTCTTAGGGTCCATACAATTCTTTCATAGTACATATTGTGTAAGTTATTGGCAATAGTTTAATGACCGGCCGCCTGCAAGACGTCAACCCTCCTTGAGAATGTAATTGTTGACCAAACCGCATCATATGGAGTTGGTCCAGGTCGTTATAAGACTCTTAGTCGTCTATTACGATATTCACGAGCAAAGCAAGGGTGGGTAGTATTCGTAGTCGCTACTACACAGTTAGGGTAAATATACAGCTAAATTTTATCATGCAATACTTAATCGCACATAACTTTCATATTACCGTTGACTGAGCGTAGTTTGCTTCATCATTGTAATACAATTTTGCGCATGTCACGATTCGAATCGAGAACTCCACAGTTGTAATACACTTACGCTACTGAGGTATTAAAAAACATAACTTGGTTCTCGAAACATCGGCAATTCGACATTAATTATTCCAAAATTTACTTAACAATAACTATTAAATAAAAAACCACACAAATACAAAAGTTAATTCTTAAACTAATGGCGTATTAAACTCGACATATTAAAACTGTTCGTATAATATATTTTATCCATACATTTAAAGGCTCTTTCTTGGTACGAAACGATCCGCTTAGCAGTAAATGAGGCGAGAAGTTTCGCAGGTCTTAACTAGAACTCACACAACTATGGCTAAATGATGCCAGGTTATTGGATATTCGCTTCAAAACGCATTATAATTTTAACGAGCAGTTTATTTTTAAATTCTATTTTCATGAATGCTGCTTCGATTTTTATTTTGGTTCAATAAACAATATCATATGTTTGGTGAAATCCGTTAGGGAAAATCTTTTCTGTATGATGACGGAGTAAGAAATGTGATTCACAATCCCGTGGGAGTAACAAAAGACGACTAAGGGGATATGAATATAACATCTATGCAAGAGAAGGAAAATTCAAAATAAAACTATACTAACCCGCCTGGATCAGCGTAGTATAGTAGATCGAATTCCTTCTTATTATCAAGCTCGAGCATAGCAGTGCGACGTATATGAGATGATATCGTGAAATCCTCTTAATTTTTTGAAGGGTTTTTAACTAGAATTACAAGGTATTAGAAAACGTTTTTATTTGTCTTTGCAATTCAAGAATAGCAAAATATAAAAAAAAGAATTAAAAAAAATGTTAATTACGTGCTATTGTAAATTATTATATGGTGCACCATAACTTCAATGTGAATCTTCTTCACCTTTTAAGCGAACCATCGCAAGCCATCACCCATCACGGACATAGAACTTTGAAGGCCCGCCCAGCTACCTTTGGTTATCTGCCCACTTCAACGGCTTTTCACGCTGCAGAAGCTATTTTAATACTACCCATAAGTATGTACAACCACTTTCAATTAGTTAAAAAAAATATTACTTTCGTAGATGGCGTATTTATAATTTAGCAAGTCAATATCCAAGTGTCAAGTTATAAACTTAAGATTTATAGATAAGCGTAATTTGTCATTACATTTTTCTACGTAACTTACAAGCGGTTTTATTTATTGATTAAATTGGTTTTTTAAATAGTTACTTTTTTAGTGCTTATTAGTAATTAATTGCAAAAAATATAATATTAATGTAATTCAGATTTCCAGGCTATTTATTAACGGCCACCGAAGACAAAGATCGGGTACCGGTGGCCCGCTCGCACGGCGAAGAGAGCTGTATGCAGGGTGGGTCTACGGGGTTACGCGCCGCCTCTTCTGTCACCCCGGACCGATTGGCCGGGGCGCGACCAGATCTATGGTCCCCTTGCAAAAAAAAAAAAAAAGAAAATAAAAAGGCTATTTATTAACCATATCATCATTCTCCTGCACTTGTCCCGATTACTTGGGGATGACGCAACATGTACCCCTCTTTCTACATTTTGCAAAGGCAATATAGTTTTATGACCGGCCGCCTGCCTGACATCAACCCTTCTTGGAAATGCAATTGCTGACCAAATGGCATCAGGTAGTGTTGGCCCAGGTCGTTATTAGGCTCTTAGTTGTCTTTTACAACATCCACGAGCAAAGTAAGGGTTGGTAGTATTCGTAGCCGCTACCACACAGCATAAAATTTTCACAGCATACAATTTATTAACCGTTTATTGTAACCTATTTTGTGTCGCCAGCACACAAAATAGGCGTAAGAATACAAATCTTGCTCGAGGGTGCAGTAAAAGACGACTAAGGGATGTCATATGCAGATAACATTGATGTAAAATAAGGCGAACTCGAAATAAAATTCTTTACTAACACGTCTGACTAGTGTAATATAGTAAGTCTATATAGAGAAAGTGCGAGCCCAATAATGGGACGTACGAGTATTTGGACTGAAGTGGTATAATGATTGAACCTTACGCGTCTATAAATTTTCATATATTTTTTTTAATTTTGGTGGCAAATGAGCAAACAGCACTCTTGATGGTAAGTGTCACTGCCGCCTATAGGCTTTTGCAATACCAAAGGTACAGCTAGGCCGCGTACCAATACAAACCTACCACAGTTGAGCTCCCGGCTCTCTCGCTTACCGAACGAAGCGCAGTAACACATTGCCCTTACTCAGACGTCCATCTTCTGCGAGAGTGTGGCACTACACCGGGCGAACCGGCCCGCGGCTGTAGACAGAAAACTGTCAACTGTACAATAATAATTTTTCTCTATATTTAAAAAAAAAATTATTTCTTTTTTGTTTTTTAAATACATACACTATGCGAGTTGAGAACGTTAATATATATGAGAAAGAGTTTTAAAAATATAAAACATTTTACGAGCTCCAATTTGCTTGAGTTAGAGGAAGTTTAAGTTGTAGATTGTACAGTTATAACTTCCTGCGTTACCTGAATGTACTAACACACATGAAAAGTTGAATAAATGCTTAAGTTAGACTACACAAGTAGTTTAGTTTAGTTAATCCCTTTGTTATTTTGAAAAGTGGCTTAGAGTTAAGAAATATTACAACATCAAGTTTTGAAACTATTAATCTGCTGCATAGATGGCGTAGTAGTTAATATAGCGATCTACCGGCCAATACTGTGGGTTGGATTCCTACGTAGGACAGCATTTGACTAGTGTTAGGACCAAGCTGTTAAAAGTTTTCTGTCTACAGCCGCGGGCCTGTCCGTCCGGGGTAGTATCACACTCTCGCAGAAGATTGACGTCTCGTGTCGTGGCACTAACATTTACCAACAAGCGTGCTGCTTGCTCGTTAGCCACTATAAGCCATAAAAAAACTGTCTGATCCACAAATTATTATTTTAAGTCGGGGTATAATTTATGGTATGGTATGGTATAATTTGAATTTAAATTGCCCATTAAATTTCGTATTTGTTAAGTCCCCTGAATATAAAGATTATTTGCTTAATGCCGGGTGCTGCAAAAAAAAAATCTGAATTCTGTTATGTTTTCCAAGTTTTCACTAAAAATCACCTTTAAACTATACCTAATGGGATATAAGCCTTATAAATAATACAAACATAATCATTTTCGATTCTCGCCGTTCAACAATTACGTTTGGCGAGAATAATTATGTACTAGTAAATAAGCTACCATTGTTTAATAAATAAATAATAAAAAAAAAAAAGTAATGATGGTACGGCTACACTGTTGTCAGTTTTCTGTCTACAGCCGTGGGCATCCGTTTGGGGTAATACCACACTGTCGCGGCAAATCGACATCTGATCAAAGCAATGTGCTGTTTCGCCTCGTTTGGTAAGAGGATCGGCAGTCCAACTTTCTGGATGAGTTTGGATTGGTAGACAGCTAACTTTACCCTGGTATTACAAAGATCAATGGGTGGCAATAACACTTATCAGCAGGTGTGCTAGGCCACCGAAGACAAAGATCGGGTACCGGTGGCCCGCTCGCATGGCGAAGAGAGGTGTTTGCAGGGTGGGTCTATGGGATTGTGCGCCGCCTCTTCCGTTGCCCAGACCGATTTGGCGAGGTGCGACCACGTCTATAGCCCACCGTAAAAAAAAGGGTGTGCTACTTGCTTGTGTGTCACAATAAGTAATAAAAAAAGTCATGAACGGGATGGAAATTGGTCTAATAGCCTACGTCAGCGATAGCATTTTGTTTCAAGATAACTTTGGCAATTGACTCGCATCACTTAGTCATCTTTTACGACACCCGTGAAAAAGAAAGGGGTGGTACATTTTATATTTTTTTCAATTACTACTCTATAATAAGATACTATTACATAATTTATATGTGGTGACGGAATAAGAATACAAATCACCACCCTCTATTTCACCCGTGGGATCACTCACGGGTGAAATAGAGGGTAAAGACGACTAAAGTATAAAATAGGCATATTACATTTATGTCACAGAAGGAAAACTTGAAATAAAACCCTATACAACATGTCTGACCAACGTGGTGTAGTAGGTCAATTTCCCTCCTAGTGTGGAACATGCTCGTGCCTAGCAGTGGTACATATATCGCCTGAGATGGTGATGATGATGATAATGATGATGACTCTATAATAAGTGCTATGAATTATTGATTTATAACTAGCCAAAAACAATATTTTTTATACAGAATATATTTTTATCTATAGGCAATTAATTCGCTTCAAAAATTTAATAATTAATAATATAACGGGAAGACAAAAACCTTTGTAGTGATGATGCCTTGTTGGACGCATCTGAGACCTTCCGTCTCTATGAACACTGAATTCAAAATGTAGGGAAAGGTAAAGAGAGAAAAGGAGGGCCGGTTTTTTGTTCGGTTAATCTGCAAAAATTACTGAGCCGATCGGAATAATATTTATACCATAAGATGCAGCGTGTTTTGGAGAAGGTTTTAGTATATAATACGTTGGTGATTACTTATACGGAAAGGAGGGAAGCGGGTGAGGGACAGTTATTTAGTCAGATATAAACGCGATCAAAATCGTAAAAGCAGTTTTATTTCAGCGGCCAGGAATGTTGTTTTGATAAATTCATAACACCAATAAGATGGTATTAATGCTATAAACATACATAGCCTCACGCCTGTTTCCTAGAGGGGTAGGCAGAGACTACGGATTGCCACAAACCACGAGCCTGACATACTTCCATCGCTTCATTCACACTCATAATACTGTTCATACATGCTGTACGCTATAAAACATGGTGATAATAGCCTTATGCTTTATGGAATGCTGTATGTCCAAGAGCTGTACACGTACGCGTAATAAAAAAAAATAATAATCCATATATATGATTAGTCAAGTTTTGTCTTTAAATATGGACCTTTTCATGTGCGATATAATACGGTGTATTGAGAACAAGCCTGGGAATGGAGATAGTTGGAATATATTTAAATAAGCGAGAACAGGTCGGCTATTGAAAGTGAGAGACGATAAAATGTCGCTTTAAATATTTTAATGTCTTTTTTGTGTTATTTTACCTCACGGATTAAAATATAATAGTATTAATATTCTTTAAGGTCCTGTGGAAAAACAAGAAGAGAATGAATGGCCTCGCATTCGCCTGAGAAACTTATTACACCAACTGTGATCTACAGACCGCCTAGCTGGCATGATTATTATCTTTTGGAAAGATTCTTGTTCAGTAGTGAGTGTCGATTTGACGATGGATGGTAGCATGTATAGGTCTGATAGTAGATGTGTGACCAATTTGGCTGATATAAATTTTTCAGTCATGAAATTTAAAGTATTTGAATGGAGTCCAAAACTATAATGATGACGAAAACAATGTTACTCTTTATTACAGTTCTTGATAAATGAAATAAATTAAAAGCGAAGGTAAAAAAAAAATATACTTTTACCTACCGTTTTACAAAAATAAGTGTGAGCCACTGCTCAGAGATCGTTTTTCTACAAGAGTATGGTATACTAATCTGGACGGAACGGCACTCGGCTGTAGCTAGAAAATATCAACAATTTGACCCTACCAACCACTACGAAGTGGTAGAGACACCCTGTGGTTATATTCTTAACCATGGGGATTCAATCACTGTCAATTATTTAGCAAACCGAGAGTGAAAATAATAATCAACATCATACCAGTTTATAAACGACCTAGCTGGGTTCGAGTTTAATCCAAAATGGGAGGAAAATGGACTTTTAATCTGGTCAGGCGACTTGGTTATATTTGCGTCCCGTTCTCGTCTATTACAATCAATCGCGAAAAAGGCGTATATTTTTGTATGGTCATGGAGTATCATCACCACACCACCACACACACACAGATTAAAAATATTACTAAAACTATTACAGCAGCATATTAGAGCTCCAAGTTTGCATATTTATAGACATCGGAATTGTGATGAGACGACCCCCCGAAGAGATTGCAGCGCCATTCACTCAGCGTTTCGCTTCCGATGCAGTTCATTGAATTTGTTAGCGCTTGTATAATGTTACGAACAGCTATACCCCGGTATAGCATTCTTATTCTTAACCGCATTTTTACACAGGGTCAAGAAATTTTATTACAGTAGTACTGTGTCCTTATAATTTTCAGGTAAAAGTGAGTTGATTGAACAGTGCATTCAAATTCATACAGTAGTTTTTGCGTGATGCGTGTACTAATATAAAGATAGACAGATGGACAAAATTATATAAAAAGATGGTTTCCGTTGTTTTAATAAGCACACTCATTTATTTTCTTCAATATATAATAGATCTATGTGGTTACGGCTACGAATACTAACAACCCTTAACTAGCTCGTGGATGTCGTAAAAGACCACTAAGAGCCTTATAACTACCTGGGCCAACTCCATCTGATGCTGTTTGGTCAACAATTACATTACCAAGAAGTGTTGACGTCTGGCAGGCGGTCGGTCATAAAACTATTGCCAATAAATAGTTTTTACAATATGTACTATGAAGGAAGAGTACATATTGTATCCACCTCAAGTAATTGGGATAAGAGTAGGAGAATGATGATGATCTATAATAGATCTATTTTCCGTGTGGTGATGGAGTAAGAATACTATTCACCACCACCCTATCTTAGCCGTAGATGATCGTAAGAGACGACTAAGGGAATATACAGGATATAACATATGTATTTGCAAGACATGGAATGATGGGATTCGAAAGGAAGACCTATAGCAACACGTTCAGCATGGCAGTAGGTTAATTTCACTCACATTATAAAGGAGGCTTGAGCCCAACAGTGGGACATATATAAGCGGAGATGATGTTAAACTATAATAGAACAGACATCGTCTTAGATATACCAGTTACAATATTATTATATGTATTTTTCATTCATCAATTATATAGATTGCTCATACTACAAATTCATCGATCATTAATCTATAATATTTTTTATTTATTTATTTTTTATTTAAAAACGAAACCACCCTGCACAAAGGAAATAATTCTTGGATTGCGGAGTACTTTACAAACATGCAATTAACGCAGACAAATTACACCCAGACTCAGAACAACACTTTATGGATTGCACAAAGTGTTATCCTGCATAGGAATCAAACCCACGACACTGGCACGGAAGGTCGGTATCTTAACCACTACCCCATCTGTGCAGTTACATATATATAGATCTCTTACTCTATAAAGTATTAAATAATTTAAAATATTTTCTCGCCCAACATGCCGCACTATTTGAGTACAAAGGTACAACCTGCAATGACTTGCATCTCAGAAACTGCGGGTTTTTTAATATTGGGCACATTTGAGAGCTTAAAGTCACACAGATGTCACGTAGAATCTATATTTGGAATTCTTCTACAACATAGAGGAAATTTTAGCGGGAAAGGAAAAGTGTCATGTGGTGTTTATGTATAATATTCAATGTCTTAGTATTTTAACACGTTATATTTTGACTGCACAGATGGCGTAATGGTTAAAATACCGACCTTCAGTGCCAGTGCCATGGGTTCGATTCCTACGCGGGACAATAGGAGTAATTTGTCTCCGTTAATTGCATGTTTGTAAAGTCCCCCGCGATACAAGGATTATTGCATTAGTGCGGGGTGGTGTCTTTAAAAAGTATATTAAGTAATTTGGATAGTCTTTTATGTTGTTATGTTACTGAGGTGTAATGAATATGATATAATAGTGTTTTACATACGTTTTCGTTTTCCACTAAAAATCCCAAGAGATACCTTTAACAGTGTGGCCATTGGCATTCTTAAAGGCGACGATTAGATTTACTAACTGACGATGAGTTTAGATTTATAAACCAAGATTTGGCTTAAAGGTCTTAGTAACCAAGCCATAAACTCCAAAAAAAATACAAGATAATAATCGTAACACTGAATTTTGCAACAGAAATTTTGGAAAAAAAAAATGTTTCATTTGCTTACTTCTCTTCTAAGAACGACGCCATATTGCATATTGCACGCCTCGTAATCGAAGCGTTGAGGTGATACTCTCGGCATATGAAAATCAAGGACTTTTCAAAACTAAAATTGACTGTATTTTGCTCACACTGTACTTATAGGGTAATATTATCATACATACATATGTAAAGAAAAACATTCATTTAAACATTATTGATTTTTTTAAAAAGCAATCATTTTGTTTAAAGTAAGAAAAAAGATGATTAAAAAAATATTCGAGGACGTCCGGCTTTTCTGTATGGATCTAGCACTCTCACGACCGTAAAAATTAATGTATCGAAGTTTTTCTTTCAATAAAAGCTTCATAATCGCAATGCGCTGTTTCTCTTTTGAAAATGACTTGGTAATTCTTTGTCATTTAATTGCAATTAATAAAAATCTAAACTGCTTAGTCTTGTTTACAATACTTGCAAGCTATGTTTTGCGCCATATAGCCAATTTGCGCTACGTCGAGTATAGCGCGAAATTTCAAGTATTTTTCTTTCATTTATGTCATTGACTAATAGTAAATGATAAATAATAAAAAATAAATGAGAAACTTTTGGATTTTCCAAACTATATATAATATAGACAATAATAATTAATATGCATTAAAGTGACAATGGACACGCTAAATTGCTCAAAGAATATGATTTTTAAAGCATTGAGACTAAAAATATATAAATATTTTTAATCGAAGGAGGTTCATTTATAGGTTTCAAATTATAGAATATTGCTATTAATAATTACTGTCTAGTTTAGTTCCGTATTCGTCTTTCCTTTCATATAGGTATCATAAAAGACGACTAAATAAAAAGGCTGACAACGTCGTTGCAAGAGAAGGTAAACTAAAATATAAACTTATTCCAATCCCTCTGCTCAGTGTGGACTAGTAAGTTACTTTCTTTTTTTGTAATAAGATAGAAATACCTTATATGTATGTAAAAATGAAATAAAGATATTTTGTACGTTACGATACAAAGAAATTATTGTGTCTACCACAGAACAAAGAATTTCGCTGTGGTGGCGGCGCTTGCTTAATCTATTTTGATGCTCTGTTGTCTTTACAATATTATTTATACAGCTGCGAATATTGGCATTTAGCCAAGTTACTGGCTACAATTTGATACGGGACTCAGCTTTTTCAGAAGATAGAATTTAGTTTATTTAAAAAGATAAAACTCTTGTGGTCCTTTGTTAGATTCTATTGAACAGGTCTTACAAAGAAATGTTACCGCTTATGGCGTTTATGCCACTGAGAATTATTAAAGTCTGAATATTCATCCCTTCATTCAACAGCCGGTTGAAGTTTACTTTTTAGCACAGGTCTTTCCAATGGGCACTCCCACGCTAGGCAGTTTGTATTAATTTATAGCGTCATATCCCTGTAGAAGTACCTAATGTATTTTTTAAGTATAACTTACTTAGCATAGTTCTACATTTTGCATGTTTTTGATTCACCAAGGACTGGTCTGGGAGTAGATATATAGTCCTTCTACTTATATTACACAACTAACTTACCTTATTATGCTGGAAACTGATGAAGACGAGATTAATGACATACCATTAGGTCTAAAAACACCTTGTGTTCCAGAAGGAGAAATAAGTTCTTAAAGGAACATTGTAATAAGTTTGTATTACCTCTAAACTTTTTTTAATGATAATCGATCAGAAATATATCCTATTATTTATAAGAGTGGAGACAGATATCGTATTAATTATGTATATATTTATAGGTTAATAACGATATTATTAACTATCTCAAAAGTTTTAGAGGACATAATCAATGCAGTATTGTAAAGGAAATGAGATATATACAAAAAAAAACACATTTGAGAAATAACCTATATAGATTTTCGCTCAACGTTAGCCAACTTATTAGTAACGAAACTAATAACCGAAGCCGTGGAACAAATTCTGTACAACTGTCGGTAAGCTCCCGACTTATATTTATTGTTGAACTCTACAATGCCAGTTAATGGCACTTCTTGAAAGTTATTTGTGTACTTTACCTACTTTATCACCACGCGAACATCGATATAACTATCTATGTTCGCGTGGTGATAAAGTAGGAATACATGTCATCACCCCATTAATTGAGCAGTGGCAATGTGCGTTCGGTGAGAAGAGAGAGCGGGAAGCCAAAATTATTTCATTTTTCTTAATTGCTTATGGTGGCAAACCAGCAAACAGTACACTTAATGGTAATTGTTACTGCCGCTTATGGACATTTGCAATACTAATGTTGCATAACAACCCAAACTCACCTAGATAGCTACCGGTTTTCTCCCTCACCAAACGTAGCGCAACAGCGTATTGCTATGGTCACTGCTCAGACGTCGATTTTCTACAAGAGTGTGATACCACCCTGGACGGATTGGCCCGCAGCTGTAGATATAAAACTGTAAATAATGTGAGTCCACCACTACTAATTTAATTTTCGGTAGATTTTGGTTGGTAGAGTATTAGTGTAAACATGCGAAAGGGAATGCTCCGATGGTTCGGACATGTGGAAAGAATGCCGAACGAACGTCTGATTAAGAAGATATACAATGCGAAAGTGGAAGGATGTAGGTACTGGCGGAGACTGAGGCTAACCTACCTAGACCATATCGGTCATGTACTGAAGGAAGGTGCAGTCAAGAGTCTCTGAAACCGGCGAGCGTGTATGAAGAGAATTATGAATGTTGAGGAAGGGAGTGAAGTATGCAAGGATAGAGTTCTCTGGCACTCTGTTCTCTCTGTCTACCCTGCAAAGGACATGGCGTGATGGTATGTATTTTGGTTGCTAAGTAACCCTGGCCTAATTCTGGTATTACAAAAGTTCATGATCGCTAGTAATACTTATTAAATATGCTGCCCACTCGTTTGCTACCTAACCTACCTACCAAGTTAAAAAAAATCTAAAATAAATTCGCATAGCATTATCTATAAATAATAATTTGATTTCATATTTTCACATTATTTCGCTGTCGAGACACAAACTTATTTTCAAGTTGACTAAAATCGTGTTATGATGTCTGACTATTGAAAGTTCAGACTGCAGTCTCAACTAAAACGTAATTGGATAGCTCTAAATATAATATAAAAGATTTTTGTTTTCTTTAAAAAATAGTATTATTTCTTAGTTGTCCATCTTTTAGCTTGTCTGCCTCTTTTTCTTTTGCCATCACGTGGCTGCCATTCTGTTATAATTTTAGTCCATTTCATTATGCTTTCCCTTGTCATATGTCCTGTCCATCGCCATTTTAACCGTCTTATTTTCTTCAGTACATCTTCCATCTTTGTTGTAGATCTAATGTCTGCTGCTCTTTTGCGGTCTTTTAGCGTCACACCTAACATACTCCTTTCAATTCCCCTTTGACACGATCTAGTTTTAAAAGATGCTTTTGAGTCAATGCCCATGTTTGGCACCCATACGTAAGACATGGCAAGATGCAAGAATTAATCAATAATCAAGTTGATCGGAGGGACAACCTGGTCTAGAAAAGCTACCAATAGTGAAGAATGGAAGCAGCTGGAAGAGGCCTATGTGTCACTGGACACGCTGACTACTGAACCTGGAAATCCGATGTATTAGATTTAAATTAAAATAATTTTCTACTGTATGTAAAATCATTGTTTAGTATCAGCAATAAAGGCTAATAATAATTATTTCTTAGTTGACTCGGTAGTTATATTGTAATTTTTTAGATTCAAAGCCGAAATAAAAGGTTTTGTTGTTTTTATTTTTTAAAGAATTTCACAGATAAACTAAGTAAATACGAGTACTTAAATCTGGCGATAAGCTTTTATAACGTACAAATTATGTAATGATATTATAAGTTAATAGTAAAAGTTTTAAAGTTATTTTTTCTCTGTTTAGCGTATTGAAATAAAAGCGTGGTTTTTTAAAAGATTTTTTATTATTTTAAGATTATCGCTGGACACGTTCCTTAGTCTGTTCATTTCATTCAACGCACCATTATTGTAAGGTTGTTCGCCGGTTAATTTTGAACAGTCTAGCTGTCTAGCTCTTCAATATGGAGACTTTACAATTATTTACCCTACTTAAGGCCATGCCTGCTTGACCGGCTGCGAAGAGTTTTGAGCTTAAGTATACAACGGCACAGTTGATGATACCTACCCGCATTTTGTGTGCCGTGTAAGCCCAACATAATATAATTGGCAGTATTGTTCGTCATGCAGTGCCGTGTCTATATTTTGCTGGAAATTGCACAGACTTGGGTTGAATAAGATGTACACCGTCTTTACAGGTTGCAAACTAATTCTATTGACGTCGATCTCACCAAATTACGCAAGTCAAAATTAACTAACCGTTCCTACAGATTGAACAATAATAATTGAGAATGAAAACAAAAACACCAGTACACAAAAAATCAGACGGATTGAATAACGTAGTTTATATTCAGCATTTTTTTTTTTAAATCGCATTAATATTTTCTGTAAGTTCTTTCATTTGATACCTATATTGTTGACAAGTATTAAAAATAATAGTTCCGCCATTATGGACGTTTCACTATGTTGGTTTTAGAATAACGTTACACATGAATTTCAGCTCAATCGGTTGAAGATATCTGCTTCAAAAGTGAGTTTAAAAATTAGAAGTCCACCATAATGAATTTAAAATGACTTCATACAATTAACTATGCATTTACATCTTAATTGAACGTGTTTAGGATACAATATTTTATATTCTCAGCTCAATCGTTTGAGCCATGTCTGCTTCAAATTTGGATTGCAAGATTCCATCCGAACAAACATATTACATACATCATTTTCCTGCTCAAATTTGTCTTCATATTCCAATAATTTTTATCCGAAGAAATGTTTTTTTTTCATTGGCTGAAAACAATCACAAACCTATAGGTATTTTTATAAATGAAACATCGATTTATTACAGTTGAGACCTTCTTGCATACAAAATTTCATGAAATTAGCTGGCGCCGTTGGTAACATTCTAAATGTATAGGAAGAATATAAATACAGCAGAAATACCCGTTTAAAATTCATCATCATCATCATCTCAGCTCATACATGTCCCATTGCTGGGTTCGATCGAGCCTCCTCCATAATGGAAGGAATTTGATCAACTATACCACGCTGGTTAGACGTATAGGTATAGGGTTTTATTTCGAGTTTTCCTTCGTTGGCATTGATGTTATATGCCTTTTATCGTCTCTTACGATTACCTACGGGTAAGATAGGGGGTGATGAATTGTATTCTTACTCCATCACCACACGTATATTGTTATATATTTAACTAAACCTAATATTAGTCAGATTTAATCTGAACCTGTTGACCTTTATTATTCAATGTGGCTGACATCGGTTCATCTCCATACTAACCACAAAATACAATTCTGTGGTTATATAACTCTAGTAATTGTTTTGAATAGAGGTCATTTGAACCGCTCCTAATAGAGACTATTTACACTTAGGAATTTTGATACCATAATGAATCTGGATTATTTCCATTTCAGCTCATATTCACTTCATTAGATTTGAGCCACCTTCAATCCATAATAATGATCATATAGGTCGATAGAGGGTTTTATTTCAATTGCTCGCTCTCCTAGTTGTTATTTACGATAACCACGGGTAGAAAAAGAATGAAACAGGAAAAGGGATGGTGAATTGTATTCTTACTCTGTCACCACACAAAAAATTGACTGAGTCCAACACCACTGGTTTATATTTATCATCATTATGTCAGATCATATGTGTCACACGAAAATCTTTGTCGAACACCCAGCACAGACCATTTTTTTTCGTGTATATGTGATATCTTGCAGAAAAACTGATTAAGTCGTAAATTTCATCGGTCTTTTGCACGCCTCATAAGCGAAGCGTTGAGGTCTTGCTCTACTCTCGACATATGAAAATCAAGCACTTTTCAAACATAAAAATGATTGTAATTTTCTCACATTGCACTTATGGGATAATATTATAATACATATGTCAAGAAAAAACATTCGTTTAAACGTATTTGATATTTTTAAAAAGCAATTATTTTGTTTAAAGTAAGAAAATAGTTGATTAAAAAAAATATTCGAGGACGTCGGATAAAATATTTTTTGTATCTGGCAGGATTACGCCCTTTAAAAATGAATGTATCTAAGTTTTTCTTTTATTAAAAGCTTCATAATCGCAACACGCTATTTCCTTTCGAAAATGGTTTGGTAATTCTTTGTCGTTTAATTGCAATTAATAAAAAAAAACTAAACTGCTTACTCTTCAGTGTATGTATACTTTATGAAAATTGGGTTCGTTTACATTTTTTTGTTCGTCCATTCAGACAGGCAAAGAAAATAAATCCCATTCAGCCTATACAGCTATGTTTAGCTCTACGTCGAGAATGGCACGAAATTTCAAAAGTATTTCTTTTCTTTCATTACACGCTTACCTATATTTAGTTTCACTTGTCCCGTTGTCAGTAATCAAATCTTGCAAGTTAAATTTGATCCACTTCCCGGTTTCCGATTGAGCTGAAATTTAGCATGCATATATAAATCGGAAGACAATGCAATATTATTGTGACATAGAGCTGATCTGATGATGGACCTGGAAGCTGGCCATAGGAACTCCGTAATTAAACGACGCAATCCTTTCGAGTTTGGGCTCATTTGATTTGTCTTGACGATAACTTTAATATTATATGGTAACCAGGGTCTGACGATGGACCTGGAAGCGGGCCAAAGAAACTCCGTAATTAAACGACGCAACCCCATCGAGTTTGGGCTCGTTTGATTCGTCTTGACGAGTACTTTGATACTATATGCTAACCAGGGTCCGACGATGGACCTGGAAGCTGGCCATAGGAACTCCGTAATTAAACGAAGAAACCCCATCGAAATTGGGCTTATTTGATTCGTCTTGGCGAGTACTTTGATACTATACGGAAACCAGGGTCTGACCATGGACCTGGAAGCTAGCCCATAGGAACTCCGTAATTAAACGACGCAACCTCATCAAGTTTAGACTCGTTTGATTTGTCTTGTCGAGTACTTTGAGACTATATGGTAACTAGGGTCTGACGATGGACCTAGAAGCTGGCCATAGGAACTCCGTTATTAAACGACGCAACTCCATCGAAATTGGGCTTATTAGATTCGTCTTGGCGAGTATTTTAATATTATATAAAAAATAGGGTCTGATCATGGACCTGGAAGCTAGCCATAGGAACTCCGTAATTATACGACGCAACCTTATCGAGTTTAGGCTCATTTGATTTATCTTGTCGAGTACTTTGATACTATATGGTAACTAGGGTCTGACGATCGACCTGGAAGCGGGCCATAGGAACTCCGTAATTAAACGACGCAACTCCATCGAGTTTGGACTCGTTTGATTCGTCTTGACGAGTACTTTGATACTATATGGTAACCAGGGTCTGATGTTAGACCTGGAAGATGGCCATAGGAAAAAGAAGGTGCTAAATGTTCTTAATCATGCCATCAAAATGTAACACGCTTTTATTTATAAAATTAGGACTGTGATAGAAACGGGAAGATTTAATAATTATGGTGTAAAGTTTTAGTGTTAAAAATATATAATTATGAACGGTATTGAATTATTTTGTAATAGACGAAGAGGCTTAATTATCGTTAAAGGTTACAATGAACTTCTAAAGTGTTATATGTCTTATTAGAGTTAATTTATTTTTTACTTTTTATTTTATTTTATTAGTAAATAATAAAAGCTTGTTTTTAAAAAAAGGCTTTATCTTTAATTTTTTTTTCTAGCATTGACTAATAGTAAATGATAAAAAATATAAAAATTATGAGGCGTGCACTTTTGGATTTTCCAAATTATTTTAATATTTTATTTTTCTCCTTGTTTTGCAGTTTGACCCCCAATTTTGACTTCAGATTCGTATTTAAAGGTAAAAGATACGTCGGAAAATCTTTGTCGAACACCCAGCATAGACTACTTTTTTTTTGTGGACCTTTGTTATCATGCAGAAAAGCAAATCGGCCAAGTGCGAGTTGTACTCGCGCACGAAGAGTTCCGTAAAACTAAAAAAAAAGTGATGTAACCAAAAAATGTAGGGTTTTCTGAATTTTTCCTTTATATGTGCTATAAAACATTGCTTCATAACAAATTTAAAGATTATAGGTCAACTGGAAGTATCCTTTAAATAAATTAAATAAATTTAAATTGCTGTTTCTTTTGATTGCGTTGACATAGAAGTTTGATTTTGTTACAACTTAAAGGTATTATAGACTTGAGTATTTGATATGAATATCAATTTAATAACTCTACACGTTCAGGAGGTAAGGGGAAGTGAGTTTAAAATTATTAAAAATATTTTTTATATATGATGTAATTAAAAATTTACGGTTTTCACAATTTTTCCTTTATCTGTGCTATAGAACGTTACTTCGTACCAAATTTCAAGATTCTGAGTTCACGGAAAGTACCCTGTAGGTTTTGATTCCCTTGGGGTACGATGCCAGAAACCTCCACGTGGTGTACCCTGGGTGCGAGCGACAGTCCGCCAGATCCTTCTGTCGAATTGTCGCTCGTAGCAATTCTCTGGCGCGAGGGGGGGTTCCCCAGCAATGGGTTGAGTCCCAATTCGCTCCTGACCCTCTAGTTGTAGAGGGTACAGGAGGCGAAATTTCGGACGGGCCCGGTCATTCATTAATTTGAGGGCTGGGCAGGCTTATGCCACCGCCGACATATCGTAAACCTGATATCTCGCTTCAAGACATATTGTCGTGAGGCGTAGTTTCAGGAGCGAGGGTCTTGGCTTAACCGCCCGGACCGCGAAGAAGACAACCTCTATAAAGAATTCGAATTAACATTCGAATTCGGAAATCACCCAGAATCTTAAGTTCTGGCGTGCGGCGAGAAGATGCATGGCAGATGGGTTGTTCTGTTGTTAGCACGCTCCAGCCAGGGTACCGGCCGACCCCCTGGTTGGTAAATGTAGGCTTGCCCGGGTACAGGGATCTCTGCCCGGGTCGACGGTGTACTTCTCCCTTACTCGTGGGAACAAGATGGATCATATTTTACCACTTACAGACGGGGATCCTAGCGGTTCCCACATTACAGCCTCGCCATGCTACCGTAAAACTGGCACAGAAGACGCCTCGTCCTCTAAACTAGAGGCGCTCAAACCCGCCGAGGGCCCAGCACCCATGGAGGCCCAATCGAAGCCGAAGAGGCGTGGAAGACCACCCAAGGCGACTCGTGGGAAGGCTTCCGTCGCGAAGGGGCGCCAAAAGGAGCGAGAGGAGCGGCGGGCTCTCAGGGAGGCTGCCGCCGCTCCAACCCATGAAGGAGACGACAGTTCTGCTGCAGAGCCGTCGAAGGACGAGGGCGACAGTTCTGTCGCAGAGCCGTCCAACGACGAGGGCGGCAGATCTGTCGTGGAGACAGAGGACGAGGGCGGCGATGCCGCAGGTCCGTCGGAGATGGAGGAGGGCAGCATGTCGGCTGCCGAGACTGCCGCTGCGTCGTCGTCGCGTTCTACGGCATCAATCATGGCGGCGGCTTTGACGCTCAGGGAGGAGGCCCTCCCCTCGAAGGTGCGGAAGCGCCCCCTAAATAAGGGTGGCAGCTCAGGGTCCGACTACGAGGGGAGTGCAATTATTATGCCTCCTCCCAAGGTGGCAACCTCTCGCAGGGGGCGAGGGGCCGCGGCGGCGGCAAGATCGGCGGCTTCGTCCCCGGTCGGCCAAGTGAGGGGGGCCGAGGCTCGCATGCGTGCCGAAAATAAAGCAGTCGCCGCGAGGATGGTGAGGGTGTTATCCAACATCCCTCCCACCGACGCGGCGGTAGCTGTGGGCGCTGTGAGCGGCGACCCCCCAGCCACTCAGATGGAGGCCCTGCAGGCCGAAAATGCCCGTCTTAGCGGCGAGGTATCAGGTCTGCGGGACCAAAACCACCGACTGGAGGCGGAGTTAGCGGCTGTGCGAAAGGAAAACCGCAAGCTGGCCAAAGATATGGCCGACTTGCGGAGCCAATTCGCGCTTTTGACGCCGAACACGCCGACAACGTCCGACTCTGTCGCCGCCTCAATTGCGCCGGCTCGAGCTGCGAAGCGCGCCCCGAAAGCTCAGCCAGTAGCGGCAGTACCGCTGCCCGCGTTGCCTGTAGTGGACGGCGTGCCGGAGGCAACCATGCGCGCCATCATGGAGTCTGTTGGCGTCATGGTCAATGCGCGCATGGAGGTTCTCGAGGCAAGATTGCCTCCGGAGCCACGTCTCCGGCCGCCACTCGCTGCGGACGGAGGCAAGACCACACGGCCGACTATAGCGTCGAGACCCACCCCGCTACCCTGCCAGGGTGGCCGCGTGAGCTTCGCCGCAGCTGTGACTGGGCCCAAGGCTGGGTCCAAGGGGCTCGCTTCGGCTAAGAAGCAGAGATCGGCGCCGGCTCCTGTTAAGGCCACGCCGCAACCGGTGCCCGCACCTGTGTCGCTGGTACCGGCTAGCGCGCCCACGACTGCGCCTGCTGCGCTCAGTGCAGCTGCCATGCTCGAACAGGGCTGGCAGGTGGCTGAGCGAAGCAGGAAAAGTCCCGGCCAAAGACGGAGGGCGGCGGTCAAAAGCGCCGCTGAGGCCGCCGCTCCCCAAACAGGAGCCGGAAAGAGGGGAAAGAGGTCGCGCAGGAAGCTCCGGTCGCCAAAGTCAGCAGCAGTGGTTATCACTGTGCTGCCTGAGGCGGCTGAGAAGGGCCTCAACTATGAGGCCGTCTTACGTCGCGCCCGGCGGGAGCTAGACGTCTCCGACATCGGGGGCGTCGAAGCTAGGACCCGCAAGGCCCGGACAGGGGCTCGAATCCTCGAGTTCCCTGGGGCCGAGGGCGCCAAGGCGGCCGATAGCGTGGCCACGAAGCTGCGGGGACTGTTTGGCCACGAGGGTGGCGTTCGAATCGCCAGACCCGTCAAGTGCGCAGAGATGCGCATTGCGGGTCTGGACGATTCCGTGACGGTGGAGGACATCAGGGAGGCTATTGTCTCAAAAACCGGATGCGCCTCGGACACTGTCCGGATTGGCGCCATTCGCCCTGGACCGGGCGGCGTCGGTGCTGCCTGGGTGCAGTGTCCGGGAGAGTCGGTCAAGAAATTGGCTGACTCAGGCAGGATCCTCGTAGGCTGGAGCTCGGCGCGGGTAACCCTGCTGGAGTCCCGGCCTGCGAGGTGTTTTAGGTGCATGGCGGTCGGGCATACCCGGCCAACGTGCACCAACTGCTTTGACTGCAGTGGACTATGCTTCCGTTGCGGTCAAACCGGGCACATGGCGGCATCGTGTGCTGCCGCACCCCACTGTCCCGCGTGTGCGGCGGGTAATAAGCCCGCCAAACATCGAATGGCGGGTGGAGAGTGCAGACCCCCGGCTTCGGCTCCAAAGGGGCGGAGCGGCCCGGCGACCCCGGCCGCTTCCGCTCCTAGCGCGACCCAATCGCCCGCCGGCGCGGAGGAGGTGATGGACACGGCTCACTAATGGCTACCGAGTCCATCAACCTCTTGCAAGCCAACCTCAACCACTCCGTCGGTGCGCAGGACCTTTTCCTGCAAGCTATGGCGGAGTGGTTGATAGGTGTAGCCGTAGCCGCGGAGCCGTATTGCGTGCCCGAACGATCTAATTGGTTGGGTAGCAGTGACGGCTCTGTGGCAATCGTCGCCTCCACGTCGTGGCCTTCCCCGCCTCTGTCTCTTAAGGACAGGGGTGATGGATACGTTGCGGCGGACTGGGGAGAGGTAACGCTCTACGGCGTGTACTTCTCCCCTAACAGGAGTGTGGCAGATTTCGGGGCCTCCCTCACCAACTTGGAGGCCTCGATACGGCGACTGGCACCGCGCCAAGTTTTCGTAATGGGGGACTTCAACGCCAAGTCTATGGCGTGGGGGTCTCCCAGGACGAACGATCGCGGGCGGGCGGTTGAAGAGTGGGGGCGTCACTGGGCCTCTGTTTGCTGAACAGGGGCTCAGTGCATACGTGCGTGCGGCAGCGGGGTGGGTCGATAGTGGACTTGTCGTTCGCTAGCCCCAATGTCGCATCACGTGTGAGGAGCTGGTACGTTCAGGAGGAGGTTGAGACCCTATCCGACCATAGATATATTCGGATAGAGGTCTCCCGGAACCTCCGCCAGCCCAGCAGGGGTCACACGGCAGACGGAGCTCCCACTTTTCTGCGGTGGGCTGTGGGTCGACTTGATCGGGACCTACTGGTGGAGGCAGCGATTGTGCATTCGTGGCTGCCGTCACCGCCCTTGGTGGACGGGGTGGACGCCGAGGCTGGCCGCATTCGCTGTGCGTTAACGCAGATTTGCGATGCGGCCATGCCCCGTGTACGGTGTCTTCCTTCGAAGAGGGCGGTTCCCTGGTGGTCCCGGGAGTTGGCAGAGCTTCGAGCTGCGTGCATACGTGCTCGGAGATCGTATACCCGCAGTCGGCGGCGTCACCGCGACGCTGAGCGGGAGGGCCAGCTATACGAGGCTTACCGCAGTGCGCGGTCTGCCTTCAGGCTGGCCATCCGTCAGGCCAAGGACGTTAGTCGGCAGGAGATGCTGGACAGTCTCGAGCGTGACCCCTGGGGTCGCCCCTATCGTGCGGCGCTGAGTAAGCTCCGCGCGCGGGGCCCCCCCCTCACTGAGACTCTCCAGCCCAGCCTCCTCACCAGAGTTGTCGAGGATCTATTCTCACGGCGGACGGAACACACACCCCCGGTCATGGCACTGCAGGATAGTGACCGGGAGGCCGACTACGAAAGTGTTCCGCCCATCACGGAGACGGAAATGGGGGCGGCGGTGGTGCGAATGCGTGCCAAGACCACCGCTCCTGGGCCAGACGGGGTACCCGACCGGGTGCTGGCCCTGGTCCTCGAGCATCTGGGTCCACGCCTCGGGGAGCTGTACAACGCGTGTTTATCGTCTGGGCAGTTCCCTGGGTGTTGGAAGGAGGGGAGGCTGGTACTCGGCCTCGGCCTATAGGCCGATCGTGCTGCTGGACGATACGGGTAAGCTGTTGGAGAGGATACTGGCTGCCCGTATCGGCCAGCACCTTAGCGAGGTTGGCCCCGTACTGTCGGACGCCCAATTCGGTTTCCGAAAGGGGCGTTCGACGATCGCGGCCTTACTGCGCCTGAGGGCCGTAGTCACGGAGGCTGTCACTGGCGGTGGGGTGCTGTTGGCGGTGTCTCTAGACATCGCCAACGCATTCAATAGTCTGCCATTCAGCTGCATCAGGGAGGCACTCCGGTATCACGGGGTGCCTGTATACCTGAGGCGGCTGGTGGCAGACTATTTGGAGGGGCGCAGCGTCCTCTATAAGAACCGAGTAGGGGATGTTGTGCGAACGCCCATGTCGTGCGGTGTTCCGCAGGGGTCGGTCTTGGGGCCGACTTTGTGGAGCATCGGCTACGACTGGGCGTTGAGAGGGAGCCTCCCGCCCGGGCTGGGCGTAATCTGTTACGCTGACGATACACTCGTCACAGCCCGGGGTGGGACGCTGGAGGAGGCGGCACGCCTGGCAACTCTTGGCACCGAGGAGATTGTCAGGCGGATCGAGGCGCTGGGGTTAAGGGTGGCCCTGGATAAGACGGAGGCCTTATTATTTCATGGGCCCCGCACCAATCCACCCACCGACGCCTCGATCACCGTCAATTCGGTTCCCATCAGCATCCGGGCCCATATGAGGTACCTGGGCCTGGTGCTCGACGGGCGATGGTGGTTCCGGGAGCATTTCCGTCGGCTTGCTCCACGGCTTGTCGGCGCGGCGTCCGCCCTATCCTGGCTTATGCCGAATGTGGGCGGACCCAGCGCTACGTGCCGACTGCTGTACGCGGGGGTGGTCCGGTCGATGGCCCTGTACGGTGCACCCGTGTGGGCGGGGTCTCTGACCGTCCGACTTAGGGCTCTGCTGTGGCGGCCACAGCGGGCCATGGCGGTCAGGGCCATACGCGGGTACCGCACGGTGGCAACGGAGGCAGCATGCCTGTTGGCCGGAATACCCCCGTGGGACTTGGAGGCGGAGATGCTCGCCGGACTGTACCGGCGGGTGTCAGTGACGCGGGCAGGGGGCGGCACCGTCTCGCTTAGTGAGATGGCCGCCTGGCGGGGCGACGCCCGCCGTGACGTTATTGCTCGTTGGGCAATCCGGCTGGAAAGGCCTCGGTTCGGTGTTCGGACCATCGAGGCCTTCCGGCCAGTGCTGATGGAGTGGTTGGGTCGACAGCACGGGGTCCTTTCCTTCCGACTGGTGCAGGTCTTGACGGGGCATGGTTGCTTCGGCAAGTACCTGCACACGGTCGTGAGGAGGGAGAGGGCACCGTCCTGCCACCACTGCGATTGCCACGAGGACACGGCGCAGCACACGCTCGAGGTCTGCGTGGCCTGGGCAGAGCAGCGCCGTGAACTCGTCGCGATCATCGGTGCCGACCTGGCGCTGCCGACCATCGCTAAGGCGATGCTCGACGGCGTCAGGAACTGGGACGCGGTCGCCACCTTCTGCGAGACAGTTGTCTCGCGGAAGGAGGCGGCGGGGCGACTCCGAGTGGAAATCCTCTTCGGTGAGACGCTCCACCGCCGGCGCCTGGGGCGGCGTAGGCGCGAGTATCTGCGCCTAATGTCGCCCTAGCCGAGGCCGCGGGTGACTGGACCGGGGAATAGTCCTTCACCCGCAGAGAGGCCGACCGCGTGAGGGCGACGCTCCGGCAGTTAGCTGGGGCGTCGACGGGGGATGGTACCCGAAAGGGTAACCCGCCGGGCTGACCACGGAAGGCAAGGAAGCGGTATCAGTGGCCGGCCCATAGCCTACCAAAAAAAAAATAAAAAAGGTTTTGATTCCCTTGCGAGTGTCGAAAATATACAGAAATTTGCGACATAAACAGCTGTATCTTTTGATTGCCTTAGCTTAGAAGTTTGATTTTTTCACAGCGCCAAGGGCCAATAGACTAGTATTTGATATAAATTTCAGCTTGACCTTACCTCCACGCGTTCCTGAGAAAAAGGGTCTTGACAGACAGACGGACAGATGGACGGACGGACCGACGGACGGACGGACAACAAAGTGATCCTATAAGGGTTCCGTTTTTTTCCTTTCGAGGTACGGAACCCTAAAAACTGATTAAAATCGTAAAAATTCAGCGTTTTTTTTTATTTTTCTCCATATTTTGCAATTTGACCCTCAATTTTGGATTCAGATTCGTATTCAGCGGTAAAAAATACATCGAAAAATTTTTGTCAGAGACCCAGCACAGACCACTTATGTTTTTTTTGTGGACCTGCGTAATTTATTGGTACTTGAACTTACAATTCATGAAAAAAATAATGAAAGTGTATGAGGCACTTGTCATTATTTCATTTACTAACTACCATACTAGGCACAAGGCCTGTATTATGGATGCCAGTGTAACATGTATTATTGTAAAACAATTTTATTTCATACAAAAATATTGTCACTGGAGAAGTTCATGCAATTACTGTAAGTGATCGTTAAGTAAGACTTAGTAGTTTATTTATTATCTTGCAAGTATAATTTAATAACATATTACTTAATTTAACATGTGTGTGTGTTCGCGTGCATGCGAGTGTGTCCGTGTTTGTATGTATAAATAGTTGTTTGTGCGCGTGTATGAAGTGTGTTCAAGTGTATGTATGTGTAATGTGTATATGAGAGTGTGTATTTGTGTGTGTATCATTTATGTATATGTGTGCCAGTGTATCAAAAGTCAAACGTAGGTATTGTTTCTATAACATGGTAAGTTCGAGTTACTTACTAGCCACTCATTGATTTTATTTTTAAACTTTTGTTTATTTAAGTCTGCAATATTTAGTTTTACATTTACACTTTAGTACATTTAGTATCGACCCCAAGCTATTGGGATAAGAGTAGGAGAATGATGATGATACTTTAGCACTTTAATTTTTATATTGTATTCATACTCCGTCACCACATGGAAAATATTGTGGGAGGAATCAAATATTCCTATGTAGTATTCATTAAAGTACCCTGCAATACAAGGATTAATTCTTTAGTGTCGATTGTTGCACTAAAAAAATCGTATTACTTTTTGTTGAAAATATAATCCTTGTTGTATTAATTTATTAAATATTGTCCTTGTTCCTTGTTTGTTGAAAGAGAGTATTGGTGTAAAGATGCGAAAGGGAATGCTCCGATGGTTCGGACATGTGGAAAGAATGCCGAACGAACGCCTGGTTAAGAGGATATACAATGCGAAAGTGGAAGGATGTAGGTACCGAGGGAGACCGAGACTAACCTACCTAGACCAGATCAGTCATGTACTGAAGGAAGGTGGAGTCAAGAGTCTCCGAAACCGGCGAGCGTGTATGAAGAGAATTATGAATGTTGAGGAAGCGAGTGAAGTATGCAGAGATAGAGTTCTCTGGCACTCTGTTCTCTCTGCCTACCCTGCAAGGGATATGGCGTGATGATATGTATGTATGTATGTATAATCCTTGTGTTGTTTGTGAAAATATAATCCTTGTATTGCGGATGACTTTACAAATATGCAATTAACGCAGACAAAATACACCCAGACTTAGAACAATACTTTGTGAATCGCACAAAGTATTGTCCTGCGTGGGAATTGAACCCACAGCCCTGCACTACACCATCTGTGCAGCCGAAATAACCCTTGTATTGCGGGTTTTTTTTTATTTTTTTTTATAAAAAAAATCTATATGTGTTCCTTGTCTGTGATAACCGAAGATTCATATTATTATGGAAGTTTATTAAATAAGCGCTCGGACAATTGAAAAATGTCTCAGAGTACGTTTCTGTTTTCATATATGAAAACAAACACTTTTGTCTTCGAGCGTAATATTCATATTGTGAAAAGAAAAATATCTAAATTCATTGAAGAGAATTCGCTCGTAAATATTATATAACTTTAAAATATCGGAACTAACACGTTTCGCTGGAGGCAAAGTTTACAGAGTTTTGCTCCAATGGACAATTTTAAAGATGAATATTTGAACTATAGTTCTATTTATAAAGAATTTTTATTTTTAAGGAAAATTATAGTTCTAACGCGTTGGATATGAATTGGAATATTCTAGACGTATCCTAACGATACTATAAATGTGAAAATCTGCGACGATGTTTTTAAACAGTTGAACAGATTTGGATGAAAACTTAGCACATAGACCATTTCTTGTATTAACACAAAATACTCATGCATTATCCGTGTGGTAACGGAGTAAGCATACAATTCACCACCTCCTATCTTACACGTGGGTGCGCGTAAGAGACGACTAAGGGATATAAAACGCACATAATATAGCAAGAGAAGCAAAACTCGAAATAAAACCCTACACCAACACGTCTAACCAGCGTGGTATAGTAGGTTAATTTCCCTCCCATTACGGAGGAGGCCCGAGCCTAACAGTGGGACATATATGGGCTGTGATGATGATGATGATGACTTCTCATGCATACAAGTTCGAGTAGATAAAATGATTTCTGTACGAGGCTATTGACATTAAAAAACGTAAAAACTTCAATAGAGAGGATGGCTGGGTATTATCATCAAGCTGGGATCCTGTTATTCACTTAATTAAAAATAAAACTAAGAAGACCACCACAACACTGCAAGACACTATGAGCACTTATTGTATAGATTTAAACCACAATAATAGCTAAATATAAATTAATTAATTTTAGTTATATAAAGTAAACCGTCACTAAAAATTAATAATAAAATTAGTGTTATACCTTCTGAGTTTTCTTGCCAGACCTTTTTCCTTTCATTATCCCGGTGATATGTTTCCTTGAGATAATAGTACGACTTTAGGAAAGTTATTCTTTATGCGGGTGAAGCAGCGGGCAGAACTTATTACATAAATAATGCTCGAAACGATTTACCCATCTTGGCGTCAACATATCCAAATTTACAGAGCGTCCATAGCAAGGAAATTGACTTACTATAGCACTGGTTATAGAGGGGTTGGTATTCTTTCTTTCTTTTCGTTATCTTGCATAGGTGATTATAAACATTTTATCATCATTCTCCTACTCTTATCCCAATCACTTTTGGTTGATACAATATGTACTCCTCTTTCATAGTACATATTGTAAAAGTTATTGGCAATAGTTTTATGACCGGCCGCCTGCCAGACGTCAACCCTCCTTGGGAATGTAATTATTGACCAAACAGCATCAGATGGACTTGGCCAAGGTCGTTATAAGTCTGAGCAAGTCTCTGTAAGGAGACTGGGCAGAGTACTGGAAGTGGCCCGAAGGGGAGTCATTCAGCGGTGGAGAGAAGATCTGGAGTCCCCCGTAGCAGGGCGGGGGACTGTAGAGGCGGTTGCGCCACATCTTCACCGCTGGATTAATAGAAAGCACGGCAGCCTAAGCTTTAGGATGGTGCAGGTGCTTACCGGGCATGGGGTCTTTGGTAAGTACCTGCACAGAATTGAAAGAGAAGGGGCCCCAGGATGTCACGAGTGTGGTGCACCAGTAGATGATGCGCGCCACACTCAGGAGGTATGCCCTGCCTGGGGGCCCCAGCGCTACGTCTTATCGGCGGTCGTTGGGAGAGACCTGTCGTTGTCGACCATCATCTCGAAGATGCTTGACAGCGACAGGTGCTGGTCGTCGATGGCCTCCTTTTGTGAGGCCATCATGAAAAGGAAGGAGGCCGCGGAGCGGGAACGTGAGGCGCTTGCGTCAGCTGACTCGCTTCGCCGCCGGCGACCGGGGAGGAGGAGGCGCCGTTATGCGCACCTCCTCCCACCGCCTTGAGGGACGATAGGACGTGGCCAGAAGGCCAAGCGCGGGGGTGCCGGGGATCGAATGTCAGTAGACGATCTCTCAGGCTCCCCGTAAAAGCGCGGAAGGGGCCGCTGTGGTTTTAGTGGGTATTCCGGTCGGGTTCCAGCTGGCCGGTGAGTCCCACACTCCCCCTCGTCTGTCACCGGCGGGGGATAGCGCGTAAATGCGTTTCCACAGCGATAAAAAAAAAAAAAAGGTCGTTATAAGTCTGTTAGTCATCTTTTACAACATCCACGAGCAAAGCAAGGGTTGGTAGTATTCGTAGCCGCTACCACACAGCAAAAACATTTTACATCCCTTGGTCGTCTTTAACACGAACGATGGTTGGACAAAGCAGTCTCTAATAGGGGATAATACTTTATTTATTACGGTAAACTTTCAGGTGGTATTTACAAGGTCGTTATTTACGCTATGGAGGAATAGTGATTGTCCTTGGGATAGAGTAAGAATACAATTTACCACGCATACGCAAACACGCGTTGGTGTCGCAAAAAATAACAAAAGGATTAACTTATAGAAGCGTTCATTGTCTATTTAAAATTGCATAGGTTAGTGATAAGATAGACGGCAATAAATTATACCCAGAGAACAACAATTTATAGATTACACAAAGTATTGTACTGTTTGGAAATCGAACCTACAATAATGACGCTCTAGGTCGGTATATTAATACGCCATATATGCAACTAATATAGAATAATAGTAATAGTTAATAATCTAACTAATGCAATTTGAATTTTTGTTACCATATATAGATACTTTAATGTCATATATACATATATACATACAGCTGTGTGGTGGCGGCTACGAATACTACCAACCCTTACTTTGCTGGTGGATGTCGTAAAAGACGACTAAGAGCCTTATAACGACCTGGGTCAACCGCATCTGATGCCGTTTGGTCAACAATTACATTCCCAAGGAGGGTTGACGTCTGGTAGGCGGCCGGTCATAAAACTATTGCCAATAACTTTTACAATATGTACTATGAAATAAGAGTACGTATTGTATCGACTCCAAGTAATTGGGATAAGAGTAGGAGAATGATGATATAGATACTTTTATAAAAACTAGAAAATATATATTATAAAAATGAATTCACTGAAAAAGTATATTACTTAAACAATTTCATATTTCTGGAAATGTCTACACGGTTCCCAAAATAGGTACCCCACAATGTAACTTTCACTTTCACATCCGTAACCCATTAGGGATCCCAAAGGCCCTATCATTTATACCGACAGGTAACATTTACTAGCTATTACACAAACGACACAGATATTTCTGGAACCTTCTAAAAGCACGTCCTGTTTTTTTTCGTTTTATATGTGATTCTATTAAAATTTTTACTAAATTTATTTTACTATTATTGCGAATTACGGTTTCCAATTATGTAAATATCATCAATGTAATTGTCTACCCTTAGAGGGAAAAGGAAAAAAATAGGTGCCTGAATTAATTGGCTTTAAATAGCCTTGGGGTTGTGGCACTTAACCGCTTTGTACGTTTTTTTGTATTGACTTTGGTAATTTTTCGGTAGCTGTTGTTTCATTATGCGATGATGTAAAGCTTGGGGCTAGAAGAAATCCTTCCGAAAATTGAAAGATTAATAACTGAAATATTAAATGTTTATGAGTTTCTTTCAAATATTTTACTAGTTACACGCTCCTGCTTCGCTTTGGTTTTCTGTTGCTCAGATTCCGCATTTTAAGCCTCTGATAACATTCAAGATACATATTTATTTTAAGGTTTAGTTAGATAATACAATATAGGCGCACAAAAATGGTTGTTTTATTGCACGTTAAAAATCTTATAAATTTTCGAATTTTCACCAATATAAAATGTACAGCCGCGAGCCGGCCCGTCCGGGGTAGTACTATACTCTTTCAGAAGATCGACGTCTGAGTAATGGCAATGTGTTATTGCGCTTCGCTCGGTGAGCGAGAGAGCCGGAAGCATGAGAGCGGAGCATTTGGGTGGATTTGTGGTTGGTAATGGTAGGCAGCGGCCTAGCTATACCCTTGGTGTTGCAAAGGTCCATGGACGGCAGTGACACTTACCATCAGATGTGCTGGTTGCTCGTTTGTCACCATAAGCAATAAGAAAATATGTACTCACTAATATAACATATAAACTTTCCTCTTGAGTCACTCTGTCTATTCATTAAAACTGCATTAAAATCCGTTGCGCAGTTTAAACGACTTAACCGATTTAACCATTGACAATGTTTTAAAATTTACTAATATCTTTAGGAGACTTAAAAACTGCATGAGGGATCACTAGGAATTAGGGTAGAACGTTCTTTTGGTAGTTTTATAAAATTAATTGTGATTGTTAAACTATCTTTCGTGTATGGCGATTATAGATTTTTTTTATTGCTTATAGTGGCAAACGAGCAAACAGCACACCTGATGGTAAGTGTCACTGCTACATATGGATCTTTGCTACTCCATGGGTATAGCTAGGCCCACCCAGTTGGGCTTCCGGCTCTCTCGCTCACCAAATGAAGCGCAATAGCACATAGCCATTACTCAGACGTCGATATTTTGCGAGAGTGTGGTACTACCTCGGACGGAGCGGCCCGTGCCTGTGGACAGAGAACTGTCAACAGCGTGGTCCTACCATTTATAGATAATAGAATTATAGTATTAAGGGCACCCTATAATCTCAGTCTATGGACTATTGGATGGGAGGCATGTATATTATGTGTTATGGAATATTTATTTAACTTCTACTTTTTACTGGCTTTGAAAAGGCATGATATTAAAACAGTAAATAAAATGTTACCATATTCATAATTTCTCCACTCTTATCTCAATTACTTGAGTGCAAAGTATAAGAGTAACACCGAACAAGTGAAATAGATATACACCTCCTCCATAACTGTATATAACTTATTAACATGCTTTCTACCACAGATTACATATCACAACCGAATGCCGTCTACACGTTCCTATTCTGTATTTATAACCGCTGTTTGCCACACAACCACTCAACCGTTATGCTAATGTTGCCAGAGCACATACTTAGAATTGCCACTGTCTATGTACTCGTTTATATTGCAAAGCTTATTGGCAATAGTTTTATGACCAGCCTGGTGACTTTTTTTTTATTGCTTATGGTGGCAAACGAGCAAGCAGCACACCCAATGGTAAGTGTTACTGCCGCTCATGGACCTTTGCAATACTAGTGGTATAGCTTAGGCCGCTGTCTACCAATAAAATCCTCAAACCCACCCAGTTGGGCTGCCGGCTCTCTTACTCACTAAACGAAGCGCAATAGCACATTGCCATTACTCCGACGTCGATCTTCTGCGATACTATCTCGGACGGACCGGCCCGCGGCTGTAGACAGAGAACTATAAACAGCGTGGTCTTATCACTATTGACTGACATTACACATCTTTAGAAATATAATTATTGACCAAACAACATTGAAGAAACACCTGGAGGTGGCCCAGGTCGATATATGGCTCTTAGTCGTCCTTTCCGACATCCACGAGTAAAGGTTGATAATATTCGTAACAATTACAACACAGTAAATAATTTAGTATCTTGTATCAATCATTGCTATTAGAATAGAATCAGATTTATTGGCAATATAACAAATGAGCAAATAGGTAACAGTTATAATATATGTATCACTTTTATTAACTAATTACACATTATATTGTCAACAAAGGAATGCTCAGCGCTGTATTGCATAGTATATATGCACGGCTGGTTTTCAGCAAACTCCTAGAGAATAAAAAATCGGCCAAGTGCGACTTGTACTCGCGCACGAAGGGTTCCGTAAAACTAAAAATCTCGTTTGGTCAACAATTACATTCCCAAGGAGGGTTGACGTCTGGCAGGGGGCCGGTTATAAAACTATTGCCAATAACTTTTACATTATGTACTATGAAAGAAGAGTACATATTGTATCGATCCCAAGTAATTGGGATAAGAGTAGGAGAATGATGATGATGAATTCAAGTTTCTTTTTTCTTTGATATTAATTCAAGTTACACCTAAATTAGTAGTAAATAAAAATGAGTAGTTTTAATAAATATTAAAACTACTAATTTTTAAAACATTTAATGAACACGTTTTTAAACAATTTTATTTATAATATTATATTATTAAATTATTATAAATAAATTTTACAAAAATAAATAGCAAAAAGAGCTCGGCGGCGATGAGATTCGAACTCGTGCCTACGGTGTCTTAAACCAGCGCCTTAGACCACTCGGTGACGCTGCCTGTTCATTGTCAGTGCAAAATTAACTGCTGCTTGTTAACCATACACGTTTAGGTGAAAAGGGGTAGTGAGTTTAAAATGATTAAAAATATTTTTTTTATGTGATATAATCAAAAAGTTATAGATTTCACAATGTTTTCTTAATCTATGCTATAAGACGTTGCTTCGTTCCAAATTTCAAGATTCTGAGTTCACGGGATATATAGTAGGTTATACCCTGTAGGTTTTGATTCCCTTGCGAGTGTCGAAAATTTGCAGAAATTTGCGACATAAATAGCTCTATCTTTTGATTGCGTTAGCTTAAAAGTTTGATTTTTTCACAGCTCTAAGGGACAGTAGACCTGAGTATTTGATATAAATTTCAGCTTGATACCTCTACGCGTTCCTGAGAAAAAGAGTCTTGACAGACAGACAGACGGATGGACGGACAACAAAGTGAACCTATAAGGGTTCCGTTTTTCCCTTTCGAGGTACGGAGCCCTAAAAATAATAATAAAATAATTTAAGCAAGAGTAGTTGATAATAATAAAAATAACATAAAGTAAAGAATAAAGAAAATGAAAAGATAGATGAAGAATTAAATTGTAATGTGAGGGTGTGCGTCTGCGCGTGTGTGTTTAATTGCCTAAACAGGTTGCTGTGTTTTCAGGTGGATTGTATATGGGCGGGTAGTGGTTGTCAGTGGATGGAATAGAAGAATTTATAGCATATTTCAACGCTATGCAGACATTAGTATACGATTATTTGCTAGTTTGTTATAAATGTTGCATCAAATATGGTTTTAGTACGTACTAATAGTAGCCGAAACTTATTATTAATAGTTAGCCTATTATTAGTTCAGTTTACATAAGCTCCATAGCTGAGCTCGAGTCGTTTCCATAACTTGAGAGAATATTACTTTAATTGAGACCATAACCACATTGCTCCGATGGGTTAGTATATGATTTTATTTCGAGATTTTCTTTGCATAGGTCATTATCATCGTCATCTTGCTCTTATTCCAATTTATTTGGGGTCGACGCAATATGTCATCTTCTTCCATAAAACCATATAAGACGACATCTCTGTGATCACTCCTTGTGTATCCATGTTTTGCGTAGTCCATTATTTCTTCAGTTTTCCCTTAACCTTAAAGCTTTAAACATCATCATTCATTCTTCGACTCTTATCCCAATTACTTGGGGTCGATACAATATGTACTCTTCTTGCATAGTACATATTGTAAAAGTTGTTGGCAATAGTTTTATGATCAGCCGCCTGCCAGACGTCAACTCTCCCTGGGAATGTAATTATTGACCAAACGGCATCAAATGGAGTTGGCTCAGGTCGTTATAAGACTCGTAGTCGTCTTTTACGATATCCACGAGCAAAGTAAGGGTTGGTAGTATCCGCTACCACACAGCTTGAAGCTTTAAACATTCATACTTAAAACTTTCATCCCGTCTTGCCACATGTTCATTACATCAAGTGCTCACTCCTTATTTTTTTTTTTTTTTTACACACCACCCTGCACTAAGGAAATAAACCTTGTATTGCGGGGGACTTTACAAACATGCAATTAACGCAGACAAATTACACCCAGACTCAGAACAACACTTTGTGGATCACACAAAGTAATGTCCTGCGTGGGAATCGAACCCACGACACTGGCACGGAAGGTCGGTATCTTAACCACTACGCCATCTGTGCAATCAAATTGAATTGACTGAGTCAAAAAAAAAAATAATAATTTATCCGTCATTGCACAGGTGTTGTATGCAAAAAAAAAAGGTGAATTGTATTCTTAGTCCATCACGGTCAAAGATCGTTTAATTAAATATCTTTAATCCAAAATATTAACTTTAATTATGTTTTAAATAATTAACCATCATGATGGTAAAGTTTTAACATTTAAACCGATTGTAAATATTTAATGTTAAAATATGAGTTCATTCAACGTGAATAAATTTACTTTATAGTAATTAAAATGGCTGTTGGTATTTAATTATTAATTCAATATTTTTATTACACAATACGTGTATTTAATTATGTTAATGTATTAAGATTATATATGTATGAGGGTTAAGATTTTTTGGCGATGAAACCTGATGAGAAGGAATGAAAGACACGTCATAATGATAAATCACGAGTTACCTTTTTTGTATATGGCTGAATTATGTGAATGAGGGTATCTAGTATTGTTAATAGTTTTCTATCTACAGCTACCGGCCGGTCTTTCCTGGGTATAGTATCACACTCTCGTATGCTGGTGTGCTTCTTTTGGTAAGCAAGAGATCCCATAGCACATCTTTCTGAGTGGGTTTTAGTATCGCGAAGGTCCCTGAGCTGTAGTAACACTTACCATCAGGTGTTTTGTTTGCTCGTTTGCCACCATAATCGATAACAAACAAATGCGTACAAAAGCATTGAGTAAAGATATGTCGGCTGACGGCAGTCTATGGAAGGTAACGGCATGTTGAGTCGAGTCCCATTTCTTAAGTTAGTTAAGAGATCAGGGCAGGGGAATGATAATAATTAATAAATTAGGAATATTATCTATATCCTTTTTCCTCTGATTATCCAATAGAATACTTAATTGTAACATAAATATATTATAGTTTTTGATGGGCAGATAAGTAAGTAGCTCATTTTATAGAAAGAACTGCTGTTCATAGACCTTAGGTGTACAGTGAGGTCACTGACTATAAGATAGAGTTTGAGCTGGAGACACTCACCGCCTATGAAATGAAGTGCAGCAGTAAATTGTTACTATCAGTTGTCGATTTTTTGCAAAAGTATAAGTATTATTGTGAAAGCACTGAGGACAATTTCCATAACCCGTATATTTGCACTACCCCACGCAATGTTAAGTCTGCCGGGCTGGCCACGTATGGCAAGAAAGCGGTACCAGTGGCCGGCTCAATGGCGATGGGGTGGGAATACGGTGGGTTTTGGGGTCACGCGCTGCCCTTCCGTCGCCCCGCACAGAGCGGGCGACATATGTCCGGGTCCGGGCCTAACAAATAAAAACGCTATGTTAAGTCATGGACACTAGGTACTCAAAAAACTTGCTGCTGGTGACTTCCGTATGCACATAATGCATTTTTAGCCAGTCATGGAGATGAAAACATATGCTGGTCTATGCATGATAGATAGCGTCAAGCTATTCAAGTTAAATACTGAATATAATTAAATACTCCGCGAGGGCAGAATGCCATGAACGCTACGCTTATAGTAGAACAGGTTTAGTAGTTGACTCGTCGCTTCTAAGATCTAGTTGGTTCATAAGCTTTTCGTCTTATATCATCAAAAGAAAACAAAAATATCTAGATTTGATGGACATCACGTAGGAATTAGCACTAAAGATGTTGTGTAGAATTTAATATAAAAGAAATAACGTAATTGACTAGCCTGCTGTTTCTTGCAGGGTTTTCACAGTTTGCGGTCGAGGTTTCGTGCTTGATTGTTAGATTAATGTCAAACAAAATGTTCATACAATAATATATTTGGACCTTATAGTGTTTTATCATTATTATATCAGCTCTTATATGTCACACTTGTGTTTGAGCCTCCTATGCATTGGGAGGGAAATTGTTTTACACTGGTAAGGCGTGTTAGTATAAGGTTTCGATACGAAATTTCCTCCTTTTGAATACATAGATGTTACATGCATTTTATATTCCTCAGTCGTCTCTTACAATTCCCCACGGGTAAGATAGGAGATAGTAAATTGTACTCTTGCTCCGTCACCACACGGTAACTTATAGTGTTTTTACGTAATTAAATCGGCTCTTATACGGCGCATCGTTGGACTCGCGTCTCCTCCACAAGCATTAGACCTACATCGCTGGGCAGATGAGTTGGCAGAGGTTATTATTTCCTTCTCTCGTACTGATGTTATATGCATATTGTCTCTTAGTCGTCTTCTACTATATCCATGGACAAGAGAGTGTCTAGTAAATTGTATTCTTATGCCGTCACCATTTAGAAATATATAATAAAGGAACTGACTTCGCAGGTAGTTGATTACAGTTAATTTAGGAGTTTCCCAAATAGTGTTAAAACTCCTGATGCTCTCATTTTTACCACTCTTACAAGAAATTAAAGACAACTTTTTTTTTAAAAAGACACCACCCTGCACTATGCAAACAATCCTTGTATTGCGGGGGACTTTACAAACATGCAATCAACGTAGACATTTTATACCCAGAGTCAGAACAACAATTTGTGAATCGCACAAACTATAGTCCTGCATGGGAATCAAACCCCGATCCTGGCACGGAAGGTCGGTGTCTCAACCATTACGCCATCTGTTCAGTCAACTGATGTTCAACATAAAAAAAAATCAATTGCCTAAGTTCGCTATCAAAATTAGATGCCATTACCTACAGCAGCTATCAGCCTCATAATACTTCCGTTTGGAATGACTAACGATTTCATTTAGACGAGGTTTTTCCTCACCGCTTAATTAAAAGCGAGCGGTTGGCACAGCTCTACTAAATTGACTCTTCAGAACTTGTGATTTGCATTAATTCTTTACAAGAACTCACTAAAGATTTCCTCGTAGTTGTTTTGATTGCGAAAAGAAACTGTTTTACAAGCGTCGACTTGTATCTAGTGAGTTTTATTTCCATTTAGTCTCCATTCAACCTTCTCTTGATATAAACTGTACTAAAAGAGAATGATGGCAAATATAAGGACATATACTATGGCAATCCGTTTGGTGACGGAGTAAGAATAAAATTCACCACCCCCTATTTTACTAGTGGGTGATCGTACGAGACAACTAAGGGATATATATATATATATATATATATATATATCCATATAACATCTATGTAAGAGAAGGAAAACTCGAAAGAAAAATCTATACCAACACGTCTGACCAGCGTGGTATAGTAGGTTAATTTCTCTACCATTACGGAAGAGGCCCGGGCCCAACAGTGGGACATATATGGGCTGTGATGATGATGACTATGGCAATTCATATAACAATAGTAATCATTGCCTTGTTCTTATTTCAATTACTCGTAGTCGACGCAATATGTACTCGTACATATTTTAAAAGTTATAGGCAATAGTTTTATAACCGGCCGCCTGCCTGACGTCAACCCTTCTTAGGAATGTAATTATCGACTAAACGGTATCCGATGGAGTTGGCCTAGATATTATAAGGTTCTTAGTCGTCTTTTACGACAACCACGAGCAAAGCAAGGGTTGGTAGTAATCTAAGCCGCTGTCACACACCTTATATTATAATATATAGATAATTATAATTAAGATATCAGATTATAATTAAAATTATATTTTAAGATAACGCGCACACGTCAAATACTTAGCTAACAACGTTAACATACATTAGATACGTAACACGAGGTAAGATTAATCCTTGTCAGAGCAGACGCTAATTAGTTACGTATTTATAACGCATAATGAGTTGAAACGTGCTGCCATTAACCACTGATAATTGCAATATGGATTGCGATGATGTTAATAATATTTTAAAACCGTTAATAAATACTCGGTATGGTGAAGGATTAAGAATATTATTTTTGCGTTCGGAGGTATCGAAAAAAAACTACTGAGGAATTATCATCACGCTATTCTTATCACAACTATTTAAGTCAATTCAATATATACATCATCATACATGTTGTAAATATTATTAGCTTTAGTGGGTAACCATAGTGGTAGGAATACGCTGACAGTTCTCTGTGTACAGTCGAGGGCCGGTCCGTCCGGGGTAGTACCACACTCTCGGAGAAGATCGACGTATGAGTAATGGCAATGTTGTATTGCACTTCGTTCGGTGAGCGAGAGAGCCGGAAGCCCATTTGGGGTGGGTTTGGTGTTTGTATTGGTAGGCAGCGATCTAGCTATACCCTTGGTATTGTAAAGGTCCATGGGTGGCATTGATACTTACCATCAGGGGTGCTGTCAGCTCGTTTGCCACCATAAGCAATAAAAAAAAGTTTCATGACCTTAGGCCTTAACCCTTATTGGGAATATAATTGTTAACCAGACGTCATCATATGGAATTGGCTAAAGTCAATGTAAAACTTTCAGTCATCCTTTATAACACCCACAAAGGAAAGTAAGGGTTGGTAGTATTCGTAGACTTTACCACATAACACAAATAATGTCTAAGGAATATAATATGCATATTAAATCCATGCAAGAGAAGGGAAATTCGAAATGCAGCGCTTTACCAACCGACTAACCAGTTTTATAGTGGGTCAATTTCTCTCCTATTGTAGAGGAGGCTCAAATCCAGTAGTTGGGTCTATAATGTACATACAACATCTATGGAAGTGAAAGAAAGTTCACTGTGGTAGGACCACGCTGTTGACAGTTCTCTGTCTGCAGCCACGGGCCAGTCCGTCCGGGGTAGTACCACACGAGGCAGAAGACCGACGTGTAAGTAATGGCAATGTGCTATTGGGTTTCGTTCGGTGAGCGAGAGAGCTGGCAGCCCAAATGGGTGGGTTTGGGGTTTATATTGGTAGGCAACGGCCTAGCTGTACCTCTGGTATTGCAAAGGTCCATGGGTGGCAATGACACTTACCATCAGGTGTGCTGCTTGATAGTCCACCACTAGCAATAAAAAAAAGGGAAACTCGAAATGAAAATTTAAACCAAGGTGTCTGAACCGTGTCATATAGTAAATCAATATAAAAAGTTTCTGCCCAGCAGTGAGTGAGTTATACACGGTAACTTGATGCTATAAATTAGCCACCGAAGTTAAAAATCGGGTCCCGGTGACCCGCTCGCACGGCGAAGAGAGAGGAGTTTTTACGGTGGGTCTGTGGGGTCACGCGCCGCCTTCTCCGTCACCCCGGACCGATTTGGCGGGGCGAGACTAATCCATAGTCCACCAAAAAAAAAAAAAATGCTATAAATTAAAAAAAAAACAAACAAATCTTTAAAATACAAAATAGCATAATATATTAATAAAGTTAGGTAATATGATTAGACATTAGACAGCACATTTATTTAATGGGAATACTAGGAATGTTTATTAAGTGCCCAAGAGGCTTGTGAAGGGTCTAAGATGGCCCATTCTCCAAACTGTAGCCGTATAACGACCCTAACTGTATTTTCCATGGCTGGTTACACGAAAATGTGTCTCATTAAAGTTAAGAGAAGGCACCACGGCTAGTAATTTGATGGGCTAATTATATGGAAATTAAATGTCAAGCAGGTTAATTCAAGATAATTATGAGTAAGGCTTTATAAACACAATCTTGGGTTTATTAGGGTTAACATAATAATGAATTTGTTAGATGTCTAGATATTTTTATTTATAGGTATTACATACTTATTTCTTTGGTTGCTTCATTTTATCTCAGCTCGTATATGTTCCTCTGTTGGGCTCGAAACTTCTCCATAATGGAAGGGAAATTGACCTACTATACCACGCTGGTCAGGTGTGTTGGTATAGGCCTATAGGGTTATGTTTCAAGTTTTTATTTTTTAGAATAGATGCTATATGTTTATATATATATTGTGGTAGGACCACGCTTTTTGTGGTAGGACCACGCTGTGGACAGTTCTCTGTCTACAGCCGCGGGCCGGTCCGTCCGGGGTAGTACCACACTCTCGCAGAAGATCGACGTCTGAGTAATAGCAATGTGCTATTGCGCTTCGTTCGGTGAGCGAGAGAGCCGGAAGCCTAACTGGGGTGGGTTCAGGGTTATATTGGTAGGCAGCGGCCTAGCTATACCATTGGCAAAGGTCCATGGGCGGCAGTGACACTTACCCTCAGGTGTGCTGTCTGCTCGTTTGCCGCCATAAGTATTAAAAAAAAAAAAAAAAAAAAAAAAAAAAAAAAAAAAAAAAAAAAATATCACCTAATCGTCTTCACGAACCCATCGGTACGATAGGGATTAATGAAATTCTTACTCCGTCACCACACGGATTATTTTGTTGCTTACGTTAATAAAAATTAGATGCATCACTAAATCTACATACCTAATATAAAAAAGCTGATTAACTGACTTATCAACACCGAGCCAAAATCATTAAAATAGCATAACCATCATATCATTCTCCTGCTCTTATCCCAATTACTTGGGGTTGTCACAATATGTACCACTCTTCCTACATATTGTAAAAGTTATCTGCAATAGTTTTATGACCGGCCGCCTGCCTGACGTCAACCCTCCTTGGGAATGTAATTGTTGACTAAAAGGCGTCAGGTGGGGTTTGTGCAGGTCGATATAAAGCTCCTAATAGCCATAGCTGAGCCAATAAATAGCCTTTTTTGTTTAATGTCATTTTATACCAGAAGTTGTTTTCTTTAGTTATGTTTATTTTCATTAGTTTTTAACGAGAACAAAATAAATATTTTTCTTTCTTTCTTAGTCGTTTTCGTTACCAACCCTTCGTCGTATTCGTAGCCGCTACCACACAGCTATTTAATATTAAAATAGCATATCATTAACGTGATATTTTGACAGTAGTTTCCTTTTATGATGTAAGGACTCAATAAGAATCGATTTTATGGAATTCAATCCCAAAGGGTTAAAGTTAAACGCAGTGTTAAACTTTATATGGGAAGAAAAATCTATAAAGATTCTCTAGAAGATGGATTACCATTGTATTCAAATTATGTACGAGTACAAACATTCTTCGGTCAAAATAAATAAACACGCACATCTTCTAAGAATAGGTATAAAAGTGTTGGTTGATTGACTCATCAACGCCGAACCGAAAGTACTGAAGAATTTAGAAATTGAACGGTAGTTTCTTTTTATGACAAATATTTTTTATATGTTCAAATTAGGGTTTAAGGGCACCCTTTAAGGGTATATATATATTATTCAGTAAAAATACATAAACATGTGTTTCAGTATTTGTAAATTTCACCCTTTAAGGGTATACATATTATTCAGTAAAAAACATAAACATGTGTTTCAGTATTTGTAAATAAATCAACAATAATCCCTTTAAGGGTATAAATATTATTCAGTAAAAATACTTAAACATGTGTTTCAGTATTTGTAAATTTCACCCTTTAAGGGTATAAATATTATTCAGTAAAATAATATACATAAAAATGTGTTTCAGTATTTGTAAATTTCTAATTTGAGATTAAATATTGCTGTGATAATTTTAGTTATTTTTTTTATTAAATGAAAAGTTTGCGCAAATAATTACTAGACAACTATTTATTTTTATGATGTAGAGAGAAAGGAATATTCTGAAAATTAGACTGCCAAAACGTCTCAAGTCTCCTCCAGAATAGGATAGAAATTTATTTAATTAGGCGACACATGATGGTATTCCATTATTATTTTAAAGTAGAGGAAGGGAGAGCTACAATTTTACCATGGTTAATCAAAATACTACACTCCTTAAGAATGGAAGAACTATGGAATGGGATATAAGATGATTTTCTTAATTCTGTGTGATGAGAAACTTTCAGAACTTGGAATTTATCACTGAAATTTAAATATTTGTTATTGAATCAATAATCGAAGTAACGTATCGACGAGTTTAGCCTCTAAATCCGCTGTCCTCCTCAGGACGGTTCGCCATCAAATATACTAAACTATTTTGATGCTAAACTAACTATTTTGGTACTAAACTATGCTAAACTAACTATTTTGGTACTAAACTATTTTGATGCTACTCGTTTCATACGAGTAAGAAAACTTCCTTACGTCCTATTCCATGTTCATCTTATTCCGTATTCCTTTCGCTTGGGGTTCTAAAATAATTATTTTCACTCACAATATTATGTATGCTATTAATTATTCAAAATGTTTAAAATAAAATGTGATAAAGTAAAAAAAATAGGTAAGACCTATTTATTTTCCCGTTAACCCGTTACTTCTGCGTAAGCTTTGTTTAAACAGCTATTAAAGGGCCAGTTACAGATAGTGATGTTTCAGTGCTGGTTAAGTAATATACATCTGATTACTCCGTTGAAATGGGTACCAAGATAACATTATGAATGCTGATTTGTTAATTAAAGTAATTGGAGCATCGCTTCCCTTATCAACTTGTAAGAGCGGCGTGCTCTGAGATAATTAACTATTTGGGTTTTGGGTATTATAAAATGCAAATACGTTTGATGTAACACGTGCAACTTTGGATATTTTCTTCATTATTTTACAGAAAGTTAACGTTATATAAATCTATATCTTTAAATAAAAATGATGTTCAAATTCAAATTTCTTTTATTATCTATAGATCCTGCGAGGGCAGTTACATATTGTCAGTTTGAACATATTAAAATAAAACAATAAACTACCACCGGATCAGAGCGCAAATGCTACTGAGAATATTCGACAAGAAACTCAGCGTGTCTGTCTATTATTATTATTTCTTTACTGGTTTTTTTTTATAAAACATAGTACAATATCTTTGGGTTCGGTGTTCCACAGGTGTCGGTTCTGGGGCCGCCCCTGTGGGACATCGGGTACGACTAGGCGTTGCGAGGGAGTCTCCCCCCCGAGCTGGGCTTGATATGCTATGCTGACGATACGCTCGTCACAGCCCGGGGCAGGACACTCGAAGAGGCGGCGAGCCTGGCCACTCTCGGCACCGAGGAGATGGTCAGGCGAATCGAGGCGCTGGGGCTCAGGGTGGCCCTAAACAAGACGGAGGCCCTATTATTTCATGGGCCACGCGTAAGGCTGTCAATCGGCGCCTCGTTAGTCGTCAACTCCATCCAGATCAGTATCCAGGCCCATATGAAGTACTTGGGCCTGGTGCTCGACGGCCGATGGTGGTTCCGGGAGCATTTTCGTCAAATTGCTCCCCGGATGGTCGGCGTGGCGTCTGCCTATCACGGCTCATGCCGAACGTGGGCGGACCCAGCTTCGTGGGCCGACGGCTGTATGCGGGGGTGATCCGTTCGATGGCCATGTACAGCGCACCCATGTGGGCGAGGGCTCTGAACGTCCTGCTGAGGCCTGTTCTGTGGAGACCACAAAGAGCCATGGCAGTCAGAGCCATTCGCGGGTGCCGCACGGTATCGACCGAGGCGGCATGCCTACTGGCCGGGACACCCCCGTGGGACCTAGAGGCGGAGATGCTGTCCGACCTCTATCGGCGGGTTACCTCAGTGCGTGACGAAGGTGGCTCCCCATCGTTGAGCGAGATAGCCACCTGGCGTGAGGACGCCCACCGAGACGTCATCGCCCGTTGGGTTACGCGGCTGGAGAGGCCTAGGCACGGTGTTGTTACCGTTGAGGCCCTCCGGCCCGTACTGATGGAGTGGATGGAGCGGTGGCACGGAGTCCTCTCCTTACGGGTAGTGCAAGTGTTGTCGGGGCACGTATGCTTCGGCTTGTACCTGCACACGGTCGCGTATAGGGAGTAGACTCCATCCTGCTACCATTGCAACAGTGACGAGGACACGGCGCAACATACGCTCGAGGTATGTCCGAGCTGGGACGGGCAGCGCCGTGACCTCGTCGCTGTTATTGGTGCCGACCTGACGCTGCCGGCTGTCACGAAAGCGATGGTCGACAGCGTCAGGAATTGGGACGCCGTCGCCGCCTTCTGCGAGGCTGTCATCTCGCAGAAGGCGGCGGCGGAACGAGTCCGGAAGGATTCCGCGCCGCCTCATCCGTCGCCTTGGGCCGATTTGCCGGGGCGCGACTACATCCATGGTACCTTGCGAAAAAAAATGGTATTCGCAGCCTATAGAGAAAAGTTGACTGCACAGATGGCGTAGTGGCCAAGATACCAACCTTTCGTATCAGTGTCGTGGGTTCGATTCCTATACAGGACCATATTCTGTGCAATCTACAAGCTGTTTGTTCCGAGTGTTGATGTAATTTATGTGCGTTAATTATATGTTTGTGAAGTCATATATGAGCTGAGATAAAAGTCACACGTAATACAAGGATTATTTTCTTAGTGCAGAGAGGTGTATTGAAAAAAAAAGTGTGTGTGTCAGCTACGACGCACGACTGGAGTTTACTCCTGAAGTACGATTATCAAAACAGGCGCAAAAAAAGCTCATTTGACTAAAAATAATGTATATATTTTTATTTACATTTATTAAAACTGTTCAGTGAAGTATTCTCTCACGTCAGAAAGTGAAAGGTGCGCAGAATAGGTTGCGCACCAAAAACGTAACGAGGTCATTCGATCACTAGATTTTACTCCTCAATTTTTTCTCATACCGGGCGCCTTATATGAAAATCGATTCTTAAGGAGTAAACTCCAAAAATGTAATTCTGCAACACTCAGTTATTTTTTTTATATTTATTAGTCTTTGTCTGAGAATAGAACAAACGTTCTAATTTGAAAAACGATAGCAGAACCAACTAGAATAAGATTCTCCGCCTTTAAACATGACTATGCCATTAGAGTGAACAAAATAATCAATTAATATAACAATACATTAAATCCGTCAGCAGTTGTTAGCAATGAGACTTGTCTTGTTTTAGCAATTATAACGTAAATATAGATGGAGGATATTAATTAAGATGAACATACATTCCTATTTAGATTTAGTTTACAAACACATTTATATATATAAATGGTCTCGTTGACTGACATTTTGATGCCATATCGTCTTGAGTTTACTTAAAGGGTAAGAAGATATTATTTTTCTAATACGTCATTACATATCATGGAATTCATACATACATACATATCATCACGCCATATCCCTTGCAGGTTAGGTAGAGAAAACAAAGTGCCAGAGAACTTTATCCTCGCATACTTCACTCGATTCCTCAACATTCATAATTCTCTTCATACACATTCGCCGGTTTCGGAGACTCTTGACTCCACCTTCCTTCAGTACGGACTAATCTGGTCTAGGTAGGTAAGTCTCGGTCTCCCCCGGTACCTACATCCTTCCACTTTCGCATTGTATATCTTCTTAACTAGACGTTCTTTCGGCATTCTTTCACATGTCTAAACCATCGGAGCATTCCTTTTCGCATCTTTACACCAATATTCTCTTTCATACCTACTTGCTTTCTTACGTCGTCGTTACGAATGCGATCGATCAACCTAACTCCACAGATTTTCCGTAGAGATCGCATCAATAAGATATTATTTTTCTAATACGTCATTACTTATCACGGAAATCAAAAAATATATATTTAGATTTTTTTTCAAAGATCCACACTTTAAGGCTTAATAATTCTTGTGTTGCGGGGGTTTTACAAACATACAAATATTGGACACAAATCATGCCAAGATTCAGAATAATTAAATTTGTGGATCGTATAAAGTGTTGTTCTGCTCGATAATTGAGCCTATGGAACTAGCCTATACATAGTGGTAGGATCACACTGAGCACAAAATCGACGCCTGAACGGTTGTAGTGTGCTGCTGTGTTTCTTTCGGTGAGCGAGAGAGCCGGCAGCCCAATTTTTAGGGTGGGTTTTGGGGTTTTGATAGGTAGGCAGTGGCGTAGCTGTGTACCATTGGTATTGCAAAAGTCTATGGGCGGTTGTAACACTTACCATCAACTGCTGCTTGCTCGTTTGCCAGCAAAAACAACAAAAAATAAATAGCACAGTTGGTCTGTTTCTTAACCACAGCGCCATCTATGCAGTCATCATATTGAAAAACTAATGAATGGATGGATAGAAGATACCTATAAGTGCTAGATATATTCTTTAATGTTAAAATCTTTTTACCACGCTATAACTTTTATAGCGATAGGGTCATGTTGTTGATGGTTTTCTGCTGCAGAATATAAATAGGTGGATTCGTCTGAGACGGTACCATATTCTGGTAGAAAATTGACTTTTTTTTAATAGTGTTTACAGGCTTTCACCAAAGATATTTAGATTATCATTTTGAGGAACTTGGATTGCTTTTTGATAGCGGTTTCGAATACTGGCAGTTATCTCATACTAACCGTGAGGGTTCGTATTCTATTCGGTGATCATATATTGATTGATCAGATATTAGCTGATCGTCATAAGAGTAGGAGAATCTCCTACTCTTATCCCAATAACTTGGGGTCGATGCAATATGTACTCTTATTTTATAGTACATATTGTAAAAGTTATTGGCAATAGTTTTTTGACCAGCCGCCTGCCAGACGTCAACACTTCTTAGGAATGTAATTGTTGACCAAACGGCATCAGAACGAGTTGGCCCAGGTCGGGTAGGTTGTTATAAGGCTCTTAGTCGTCTTTTACGACATTCACGAGCAAAGTAAGGGTTGGTAGTATTCGTAGCCGCTACATTAAATATATAAAGATATTGGCTAATAGATACAAATAAATAACTCGGTGTATAACGGAAACTTTTCTCTGTAGCTAGTTGCAAGTACTAGCAATCCTTATATAGCTATATAAGGATTGCTAGTACTTGCAACTAGCTGTGAGTGCTGTAAAAGATTATTTAGAGCTTTATATTTACTTCGGAATCTCCATCTGATACCATATGGTCAACAATTACATTCCCAAATAGAGTTGAAGGCAGGTAGACTGTAGGTCGCAAAACTTTTGTTCAAACTTTATAAACGCAATATGTGTAATATAGAAGAGCGCACATTGCGTTGACCCCAAGTAATTGTAATATGAGCAGAATGATGATAATAATGAGTTTGAGAAACCACGAATCTACATTCTTAGAAGCGTTTAATTTTGTTGTTGGCTTTTAAAATTCTGACGTTAGACCATCTTTTTCTTCTTATGTAAAATGGCAATTAGCTACTTATACGAGCTATTGGTGCCAGTGTCGAGTTAAAATATCTTCACGTTTTTAGTCTTTGAGGTTAGTCAATGTCTAAGTCAAATTGTCACCATCAACAGTGCTATGGCCACATTATTAATGGTATCATGTGAGAATTTTGATGGAAAATGAAAACGATGTAAAGCGCTTTTATATGATATTCACTACATCCCAGTAGTTCCGTCGCATCACATTACATATAATCCCATCAAAATTATCTAATATAACATGTTAAAACACTAAGGTATCGAATATAATACAAGAGCACCATATGACGTTTTCAAATTCCCGTCAAAAGTCCTTAGACCATCTTATAAATCGACGAACGCCGGCAGCGAGAGTGTGCAAGCAAGAGCGCGGAACAAACGATAGATAGTCATGATCGGCATAAGCATTCTTGCATTTTAAGAATTTGACGTGAACTATTTATAAAGTGAAGTGAAAAAGTAACGTGGTTTCCGTTGTTCATGTTCGTTCATTACATATAAGGATGATTACATCGTTAATCTTTTAATGAACGTTTTCTTATGACGTTATCACGTAAAAATATCATCCGTAAATAGACTTCACTGAGAACCGTATTTCGGTTTATCCTTTAAATCTATTATGATAGCTAACTACAGTCATATCATTTATGAGGATGATGATGTATAGCATCTGTGAAAAAAGAGTCCCCCGTGACCATGAACGATTTAAAGTGTTCCAATAATCGGGAAATTAAAAATAGAATACAAATGCGATAGAATCTGTAAAAACAACCATGTTTTAAATGTAGTCGCTTAATTTTCTGTGTGGTGACGGAGTAAGAATACAATTCACCACCCAATTTTACCCGTGTCTGATTGTAAGAGATGACTAAGGGATTAAAAAGGTATGTAAACAGCAAGAGAAAGAAAATTCGAAATAAAACCCTACACCTCTTCTTCTTCTTATATATTGGCAATCAGCTACTTATACAAACTATTGGTACCAGTGTCGAGTTATAAATATATTCACGTTTTTAGTCTTTGAAGTTAGTCATTGTCTAAGTCAAATTGTCACCATCAGCAGTGTTATGGCCACACTGTTAATGGTATCTTGTGGGAATTTTGATGGAAAACGAAAACGTTGTAAAGCACTTTTATATGATATTCACTACATCCCAGTAGTTCCGCCGCATCAAATTACATAAAACGCCATCAAAATTATCTAATATAACACGTTAAAACACTAAGATATCGAATATAATACAAGAGTACCACATGACGTTTTCAAATACCCGTCAAAAGTCCAACGAACAATTTGATTTAACCTATCACAAAATTAATAAGTCAAAGCCTTTGAAATATTCTTCATAAAGATACCGTCATATATACAAAGCGGCCATTATTGGCTATTGGCCGGTAACAAAGGAGAAAACGGCTTTTTAATTAATTCTCTTGGCCGACCTTCACACGGCTACAGACAGCGATTGATCGATCCAATGATTGATGATGTAATAACGTTAAAAGTTGAACGGAAAGTGTTTTGTGAGTATGACCTTCATAAATAACTGTCATACGCTTCAAATCTCTTTGCTATTCTGACCACATTTGGTTTTGTATCACTGAAAGATGATTGCTTTGATTTAATTTTGAAAACTCAACTTCGTAAAAACCCGATTACGAAGCGAAAAATGATGTCACAAGTGGGATTCGAACCCACACCTATTTTGAGTCCAACCCAATCGTACTGCCATTTACACCATCATGAACTATTTTAGGACATTCAAATCTCGCTTCGTATCATATTTACGTCTTTTAAGGAGACGTGCGCCATGGTGATGGTGGTTTTTATAAATAATTAAGCATATTAAATGCTAAATTTCAGTAATTTGAACCCTTAATAACTAATTAATTAATTAATTAATTCATCATCATCATCTTCGGTCATATATGTCCCACTGTTGGGCTCGAGTCTTCTTCTTGATAGGAGGGAAATTGACCTACTATATCACGCGGGTCAGACGTGTTGGTATAGAGTTTTGTTTTGAGTTTTCCTTCTCTTGCATAGATGTTATACGCCTTTTGTATCCCTTAGTCGTCTCTTACGATCACCCACGGGTAAGATATGTGGTAGTGAATTGTATTCTTACTCCGTCACCACACTGAAAACTTTTAATTAATAAGGGTTAATATAATGACTTTTACACTGTAGGGTGTTGGAATGAGAACAGAATTCACTGCCGCTTATCTAACTCGTGGGTGTTGTAATATGACGAAAACGTATAATATGCTTTTTTTTTGGCAGGCTATGTTCTGGATGCACGCCGTCCGTTCCGTCCGGGGCAATGAATGGGCAGCGCGTGGTCTCATAACTCACCGTATTGCCTCTACACCGACATTGGGCCGGACAATGGCACCGAATCCTTAATCTTCGTGGTCAGCACGGGTCAACATATAATATGCATATCTAGTGGTGGGATCACGCTGTGGTTAGTTCTCTGTCTACAGCCAGGAGGTATCAGTCCAGCACTGGGACGTTTAAATTGAGAGGAATAAATTAAATATTTGAAAAGCCGACCTTAATACTATTAGGAAAAGTTAAAAAATTATGAACAAAACATTACAAGTCTGCACGTAAAATCTGATACAAATTAGACCTCACGAAATACATACCTGTATTAAGAATCCGATCACGGGCTTACATTGGTACTTGTTTCAGACAAAACCCTAATGGCGTTACTTTTTGGGATGCAAACTTTTCCATTTACCGATGTTTCTGTAGTTTGTTTGAAGTTTTCCATTCTTATTCGATGCAATGTGAGGCTTGACTATATTTTTTTATTTTATATGACTAGCCAGTCATCACCGTTTTGCGGATAAACGTTTTTTACTTTACATAAGTATAATTAAGAACTATAATTTGAAATAAAACTATTTATATGTATTCTATCGCGTTTGTATTTAATTTTTAATTTACTGACGATTCAAACACTTTACGAGAGGAAGTTCTCCCATGAACATGAACTCTGTAAACTGCTCGAAACATCGGGAAAACATTAATCAAATACAAACGCGATAAAATCAGTAAAAATAATTTTATTTCAAATGCGTAATACTCGCTTAAATACGAGGAATCATTAAATACTACAATTTATATCTAGAATCAGAACAACCAATAAATTGTAAGATCCACAAAGTATTATCTTGCGTGGTATCCATAATACTCAATACAGTAGAACAATTCCTATATCACTCAGTCACAAATAATTTTAAAAACCTTAAAAAATACTAACGCACAAAAAATACACATTCTTTTATAGTGGAAAAATAATAGATATATTTAACTTAAAACCTTTATTTATTCAAGGGTTCCGTATGTTGAACAAGTAAGAGACCGAAAAGACCGAGAAAAGTGTCAGGGCATCGACTCCAGAGGAACCCGTGAGGGTAAACCACCGGGCGGGCCACTGAAGACAAAGATTGGGTTCCGGTGGCCTGCTCGCTTGGCAAAGTGAGATGTATTGCGGGGCGGGTCTATGGGATCGCGCGCCGCATCTTTCGCCCCGGACGAATCTGGCGAAGTGTGACTAAACCACCACAAAACAAAAGACCACAAAAAGAAATGGTGACCGAGTAAGAAAACTATTCTATTTAAGATGGAGGCAAATCGACTTAAAATTATTCCCAGACTAACTTAAATGAGCTGTGAAGTAGAAGAAGAAAAAGAAATATGGTAGCCAGTCTGGTAACAGGTTAAAAAGACAATGTGTCATTATCTTTTAATTTCATTTGGGATTCTTGAAAATCGGTTGGCAGTTGTACTGGTTTGATCATTATCCACGGACAAAAAAGCAGTTGCTAAATTGTATCCATATTTCCGTCCTTACATATATCATCGTTCAACCCTTTGTCATCCACTGCTGGACATAATCCTACCACATATTGCGCCACAAAGTGTGGGCTTGTGCCACCCGCATACAACGACTCCCAGCAACCTTCACGAGATCGGCGGTGCACCTGGTGGGGGTCTTACATACATACATATTACATTACGCATATATACCATAGTTACTATATAACGATTATAAAAGATGTTAATCATCATCATTCTCCTGTTCTTATCGCAATTACTTGGGATCGACACAATATGTACTCTACTTCCATCGCACATATTGCAAAAAGTTATTGGCTATAGTTTTATTACCGGCCGCCTGCCTGACTTCAACCCTCCTTGGGAATGTAATTGTTGAACAAATGGCATCGGGTGTTTATTAGTTGTCTTTTACGACATCCACGAGCAAAGTAAGGGTTGGTAGTATTCTTAGCCGCTACCACACAGCAAGAATAAAAAAATGTTAATATATAGACTTATTAAAATAGAAATCAGAAGACTGCACAGATGGCAAAGTGGTTAAAATACCGACCTCCCGTGCCAGTCCGTGGTGCAATTCCTACTCAGGACAATACTTTGTGCGATCCACAACGTTTGTTCTTAATTTGGGTGTAATTTGAGTCTGCGTTAATTATATATTTGTAAAATCCCCACGTATTTGAAAATAATTAAAATTGACAGTTTTCAATAAGAACCGAAAGTAACACATTTAGTTTATCTCACGAATAAAATCTGATGATATAAAACCAAAGGCACCTTTATAGGCCATTCATCTTTGTTGCTTTTATAGGTTTAGTTTTCGTGCCCCGAGGTATACATTCATAGCATCCAGGCATTTCCCAATGGAATAAAACCGGAGCTACCGGCGTCTGACACCAAAAGGCTATAAAAACCATCAGTCATTGTCTATAGGGGCATATGGCTATGTATTATTTATGTTTGTAGCATAAGGTTGGCAGATAAAAATGATATCAAAGGATTGTTTCGGAGATTTTATGAAGTTTTGATATTCAATTTTTGAGTAATAGTATTTTGATGGTTGATGTAAATGAAATACTTTTCTTACTAAATATTTTGTTTATAATTATATAGATAGATAGATAAGATATATATAATTATAAAAGAATAGGTGGATGAATTGATTGCCCGGCAGTAATGTGTTACCTTGGCATATTTTAGCTGTGTGGTAGCGGCTACGAATACTACCAACCCTTACTTTGCTCGTGGATGTCATACAAGACGACTAAGAGTCTTATAACGACCTGGGCCAATTTCACCTGATGCCCTTTGGTCAACAATTACATTCCCAAGGAGGGTTGACGTCCGGCAGACGGCCGGTTACAAAACTTATTGCCAATAACTTTTACAATATGTACCATGAAAGAAGAGTACATATTCTATCGACCCCAAGTAATTGGGATAAGAGTAGGAGAATGATGTTGATGATTTATACATAGTATAAAATAAAATCGCCGCTATTGTATGTACGCTTATTTTATATTTTAAAATTTTAAAATATATGTAATTTGATGTCGTAAAAAATTTACTAATATGCGCTTATATGACAAACGCTTTTTTTGCGGAGGGTTATGGAGATGGTCACGCCCCGCCAAATCGGTCCGGGGCGACGGAAGAGGCGGCGCGCAAGCCCATAGACCCACCCTGCAAACACCTCTCTTCACTGTGCAAGCGGGCCAATATTACAAACGCTGACTAAACCTTATAAGTTATATCAAAATATAATATTACGAAATTGTATATTTAAAAAAAAACAAAAGAATTCGCGAATTCGAATTTTCTATACAAATTACTAAGAAGTTGCCTAAATAACCCATTATGGGTTATTTAGGTAGTTATTTTTAACAATATGGTATTACTCCTGATCCAATTAAATACATTAGATATGCCGAGCATTTAATGTACATTAAAATTACCCTGTAAAGCAAAATATTAAAATGAATGTTAGAAGATGAAATGTTAGAAGATTTAAAATGCGGTGTTAGAGCGACCAACGCTGTTTGTTTGACCGAAGAGTTTGTATGAAGGCGCTAATCTTCAGTACTGCAAGTTGGATTCCATTCAATTACGCAATGTATACGCGACCTCTATGAGCTCTATACATAAAAAAAATTCTACCCCTACTAATATTATAAATGTAAAAGTTTTTAAAGATGTTTGAATACTTGATTATATATAAAAACTTGATTACAAGTGAAAAATTATTATCACTCATGGGATTCGAACCCAGAACCCGAAATCCGTTAAAATCGTGCTACCACTTACACCAGCGTGAGCTGTCGTATGACATTCAGTTTTCACCTCGTATTTATTATATAGCGTTTATCTTTTGTTTTATTTTCCTGGCATTTCGAACACTTTTCAGCGTTCTTGTTAACGGGAGGACTGTCTAATCGTAGTACTCTTTGTCTACCCGCGTTAAAAAGAGGGCTATCTGATTGGAGTCCTCCTTCTCCACCAAAAAATTGTTTTATTTTGCAAGCCCATATCAGATAGTCGACGTCGAACCTCTGACGTATAAATTCTTATTAGAAATTTATCTATCAAGATGATTGGATATGCGAGACAACCCTGTAAGTGGTCGGTTAACAGTTATGTGACGGCACAAATATATGGCGTGGTTTTCACTTGGGTTTTATTGTTCTACATCCATGGTCGTTGTTAAGTGGACAATGGATTATTAAGTGATACATTATATTGAGATATGAACTATATTGGTTTGGTTACAAGTTATTTATCTTTATAAGTTTATTATTTATAGTTTTCTGTATCGTTATATATTTAATCTGTTCCCGTGTTGGTTAACAAGTTAACATAATAATTTCTAATATTTACACGAATATTTAAAAATAGCTTCTGCCCGCGGTTTCGCACGCGTGAAAGGTTACTTTCCTAAAGTTTTACATCCCCTATTTTTTACCCCTTAAGGGTAAATTTTAACAACATGTTAATGTCATATTTATTTATATTTAATCAATAGCCTAAAAATAAGTTTCAAGCTTCTGGCTTTAAAATGACGATACTTCCTTACAATTTTTCATCTCCTTTACAACTCTTTTTTTTTGCATTAAAAGTAGGCTATGTCCTTTGTCAGGCTCTAGACTATCTGTGTACCAAATTTCATTTAGATCGGTTCGGTAGTTTTGGCTCGAAAGAGCGACAGACAGACAGACAGACAGAGTTACTTTCGCGTTTATAATATTAGTAAGGAAGTAAGGATAAAGCCATTTTTACGGATTCTATCTTGTTTGTATTTTTGCTGTGTGGTAGCGGCTACGAATACTACCAACCCTTACTTTGCTCGTGGATGTCGTAAAAGACGACTAAGAGCCTTCTATCGACCTGGGCTAACTATCTGATACCATTTGGTCACCAATTGCATTCCCAAAGAGGGTTAATATCAGGCAGGCGGCCGGTCATAAAACTATTGCCTAGGAAGAGGGGTACATATTGCGTTGACTCCAAGTAAATTGGGACAAGAGCAGGAGAATGATATCTTGTTTGTATTTGATTTTTAATTGCCCGACGTTTCGAACCCAGCGTTTAGGGTCACGGAAGGACAGTTCTTCCATGAGTATGAACGCTGTAAAGTGTTGGAAACGTCAGGAAATTAAAAATCAAATATAAACGCGATAGCATCCTTAAAAATAGTTTTTTTAAGAGTTTAATTATGCCATTAATTATAAGAAACGTTTTTTTTTTTTTAATTTAAATAACTAGTTATTACATTGATAGCATATAAAAATATTCATATTTAATCAGTATGTAATATTAACCTAAAGATACTGCGAAACCCCACCAGATCCTTATATTAAAAAAAAACATATCAACTCAAACTCAAGAAAAAAAAATATATCGTCCATTGCCGAACGTAAGCCTTCCTCATATTATGCCACAAAGTGCAGTCCTGTGCCGCTTGCATCCAACACCTTTCAGCAACCTTCACCAAGTCGTCGGTTCATCTAGTGATGGGGCGACGAATACTGCGTCGTCCTATACGTGATCGTCATCTTAGAACTTTTCTTACCCAATAGTTATCAGTTTGTTGAGCGATGTGATCTGCCCATTGCCTCTTCAGCGTGGTAATGCTCTGTGTTATGTCAGTTTCACCCGTTTTCTTCCGTATTTCGGATTGTATCTCACAGAGAAATCCTGAGTCTATACCCGGGACTTCTCTGCGAGATACAGATAGTGGACTATCCCACTCCATAGCACGCTGACCGATTTGAGCTTGATCATGAAAAATCGGCCAAGTGCGAGTTGTACTCGCGCACGAAGGGTTACGTAAAACTAAAAAAAAATATGTGGTGTAACTAATAATTTAAGGTTTTCTGAATTTTTCCTTTATATGTGCTATAAAACAAACATTGCTTCATGCCAACTTTCAAGATTCTAGGTCGACTGGAAGTACCCTTTAGGTTTTGATTCCCTTGCAAGTAGTTGCGAGTTTGAAAATATGCGGCTTTTATTGCTGTTTCTTTTGATTGCGTTGACATAGAAGTTTGATTTTGTTACAACTTAAAGGTATACTAGACCTGAGTATATGATATGAATTTCAATTTAATAACGTAATACGTTCAGGAGAAAAGGGTCAGTGAATTTAAAATTATTAAAAATATTTTTTATATATGATGTAATTAAAAATTTACGGTTTTCATAATTTTTCCTTTATCTGTCCTATAAGACGTTGCTTCGTACCAAATTTCAAGATTCTGAGTTCATGGAAAGTACCCTGTAGGTTTTGATTCCCTTGCGAGTGTCTAAAATTTGCAGAAATTTGCAACATAAACAACTGTATCTTTTGATTGCGTTAGCTTAGAAGATTGATTTTTCACAGCTCCAAGGGACAGTAGACCTGAGTATTTGATATAAGTTTCAGCTTGATACCTCCACGCGTTCTTGAGAAAAAGGGTCTTGACAGACAGACAGACGGACAGACGGACGGACGGACGGACGACAAAGTGATCCTATAAGGGTTCCGTTTTTTCCTTTCCAGGTACGGAACCCTAAAAAGTGCACAATTTACAAACAAGAAGAAAAATACCAACCTAGGCGAGCAGATATTAGTGCCCAGATCTTATATATTATGGAAGAACGTATATAATATGAATGTTGTTAAAATATAGAAACGATGCCCAGTATGATCGAGGAAGTTATATGGGGTAACATAAAGCTTTCTATCCAATCTCCATGAAGAAAGCTCCCGTTTTTACTTGAAAGGGGTGCTTTTAAAGATATAAAGTCTGGACGTTTCATCTTGTAAAAATTTGTAAAATACTGGAAACCATTTCAGAGTATTTGTATTTTATAACATCCCAAAAATCCTGGTTGTCCTGGTATATTCTAGAATCTTTGATCGGTCCGGGACGTTACAGAACACCTTCGTTTGTGTGGAAAATTCTAGAACATTATAGATTTTAGTAAAAATTGCCTTTTCATATTTTAAACTTTGTCTTTATTGCAACTAATATTGAATCTCCCATATGAATTCCTGACCGAAGGCGGGTGCTTCAGTTGAACAAGAAAAATAGAAATTCCTTATTTCATTATCATTTTATAATTTATTAATTTGTAGCTATAAAAAACTAATAAAACAGAATAACAGACTATATTTATTTACAATAAGACTATATTAACTAGAAATAAAAATGCTATTGATTCAGCTTGTACAACTTTGCACAAATAAAATAGCGCTGATATTCTGCCCACATACAGTATATTTTATAATATTTGAAACTGAATGATAGAATTTTATTTCAATGTAGTCAGAACATTATTACTTATAGTGTACATTTAATAAAAAAGGGTGGCAAAATGAGAGAACTTCCAGATTGAATAAGAATAAAAGGCGTCTTCAGCTATTCAGACTGCGGATAAGCTCTCGTTGGATTCGCGGAGCTAAAGAAAAGTACCCTGGAAATAGGACTGAATACATATAATCATATATATCTATCTATATATTAGTATGATAAAGATTTTACTACACAAATGGCAGAGTAGTTAAGTTACCGACCAGCCGTGCTATGTGTCATGAATTTGATTCTGACGGAACAAAATATTTTGTGCAATACGCATTATGTTTTACCTGAGTTGTTTTAGTCCTGATGCTCTAAGTTACTAGAGTCTCGGTGTAATTTATGTCCGTTAATTTGTTATTGACAAAGTCTCATGAAATACAACGATTATTTTTATGAAAGAAAAACTTGACAAGATGTCTTGTGAAGATACACAATAGAATTGAACATTACGAATCACAGGGAAACATATTTTATTACTTATGGTGGCGAACAGCACACATGGTGGTAATTATAATCTTATTGTCGCCTATGGACCTTGATAATACAGAACTAGGTCGCTGTCTACCATAGAAAACCCATCCAGAAAGTTGAGTTGCCAACTCTCTCACTCACCGAAAGAAGCATAATAGTACATTGCAACTACACAGATGTCGATATTCTGCGAAAATATAGTACTACTAGACGGACTGGCTCCCGGTTGTAGCCAGAAAACTATCAACAGTGTGATTCTACTATTATTAAGTAATTATATTTATTCATTAATCACTTTCGAATATCGAAGATTGAGTATATCATTCATTTATATTATGTTAAATCATAAAAACGAAAGAAGCGTATGTATTATTCTTCGCAAATTCACGAGAATAATACGTACCATCACACATTTTTCACTTCAAAGTATATGAACATATATTTTGAACGTAAGTATGCAATGCAGTAGTAATCTAATCTCGTTTTCACGCGAACTTTTCATCACATAGGCCTGCTATAACAAGTTTCAGTTCAAGAAATTTACAATCAGTTATATTTACAGCCATGAAGTCTAAAGTTAATTTACATAAGATCATAATTCATTACTTACCCAACTAACACCCATACGTGAAGTGTAACACGCAATAAACTTGCAACGATTGCGTCATCATAGGACGGAAATTAAAAATACCAGCTTTTAGGGTTCCTTGTGCCTAAAGGTTAGTTTGGACAAAGAAAGAAAACCGACTTAAAAAGTATATAATTTTGTAATTCTTTTTATGGGTGTCATAGATGACGATTAAAGCATACTATATGCAGATAGTATCATCTTAGCTCATATATGTCCTACTGTTGGGCTCGAGCCTTTTCCGTAATGGGAGTAAAATTAACCTACTATACTACGCTGGTCAGATGTGTTGGTATAGGGTTTTGTTTCGGGTTTTCCTTCTCTTGCATAGATGTTATTTATATGCGTTTTATATTCCTTAGTCGTCTAGTACGATCACCCACGAGTAAGATAGGGTATTGGGTATTGTATTCTTACTCCGTCACCACACGGATGATGCAGATAGTATCAATGAATAAAAATTAAAACTCGAGATAAAACCTTTTACTTTACCTTCTGACCAGCTAACTTTTGTAAGTCAGTTTCCCTTCCATTGTGTAGGAAGGTCCAAGCCCAAGTGAGATGTATATGTGCTGAAATAATAGTCTTCGTTACTCAATTTTGGACGAAAAAAGTAAATCCCAGTCAACGTTTAAATTATTTATGTTGCCGGGCTGGCCATGGACATCAAGGTTGCGCTACCAGCGGTCGGTTTAATGACGATGGGGAGGGAATTTGGTGGGTTATGGGGCCGCACGCCTTCCATCCATCGCCCTAGGCAGAACGAACGACGTATGTCCTAGCTTAAATGTCTCTTTGTAGTAAATAAATCCACCCATCAAGTATTTGAAAAATCATATTTTGTATTGTATATCGATTCTCACTATTCTAAAGATGTTAATTACCATAAGTGCCAAAGATTGTAGGTATTATTTTGCATATAAGTTTGAGTCGTAAGTTCTATCCCCATGCATGACAGTTCTTTGTCATCATCATGAATCTGCTTTTATCCCAATCACTTGGGGTTGATGCAATATATAATTATATACTCTTAATCAAAAAAGGACATTGCTGAAAATCAGCGTTACATTGACATCACAACAATTGCTGAGCAGTTATCCTTTTTTCTGCCGCAGCTGAGACGTTCACTAGATCTAATTATCATGTCTCCTTATTTAGCTTATAGATTTTATGTGTTTTTCATTTATTGTAAGGTTTCTTTTTTATTTTTTTTTTGTGTGTTCCTAACGTCTCTCCTTTGTGGAACAAAATAAATACTTTTCTTTCTTTCTATCAATCAATAATTTAATGACCAGCCACGTGCCCGATGATGTCATACCTTAGGAATGTAATTGTTGCCTAGTCAGGATCAGATGGACTTGGCTCAGGTTGATGTTTTTATTTTATTACTTATGGTGGTAAGTATTCAAAAGATTCCCAAGGAGGGCTGCCGTCAGGCAGGCGGCCGGTCATAAAATTACTGTCAATAATTTTGCAATATGTAGGAAGATGAGTACATATTGCGTCGACCCCAAGTAATTGGGATAAGTGCAGGAGAATTATGATGGTGATGTTTATCAAATATTTATTATTGTACGGAACCATTATATGAAACTATTTTTATACAGATCCTTCATTTTATATTTTAATAATGTATTGTACAATAAATTATCGTGCATTTTTGTACTTTATGCAGATTTTATGAACTTATGTTTCAGTATATGTTGAGTGAGTGATTTAGGCGATCGATAGCGGATATTTTATTTATTATTGCTTTAACAAACGAGTAAGCAGCTCACTTGATGGTTAGTGCTACTGCTGCCCAGGATTCTTTGCAATACCAGGAGTTACAGCTAGGCCGCTGCTTACTAATGAGAATCCTAAACCCATTCAGAAACTTAGAAATCCAGCGCTCTCACTCACTGAAGCACAATATGACTTTCACTGCTCAGGCAATTTTCTGCGAAAGTTTGGTACTACCCCGGACGAATGCACCCCGGCTGTTGACAGGAAACGGTTAACAGTGTGGTCCTACCACTATAAAGTATAAATATTCTATTATTTTAAAATTGAGGATAGATATAGACCGATGGATTTCTCACGGTCGATCAAAATATAGGATCAAGGTAGCTTCTTACTCCTACGCGAAGAGTAAAAATTCCAAGTTAAAGACTTATAATTTTTATTTGAAATAAAACTACTTTTACGGATTCTATCGTGTTTTGTATTTGATTTTTAATTTCCCGACGTTTCGAACACTTTACAATGATCATGGTCACGGGTGAACAATAGGAATTTTTACTTAGAATTCGAGTCTCGCCTCTAAATCGATATATTGAATGAATTAATAAATGCATGGATTCATTTTTACATTATTGGGTAATCTTTGTATTTTTGGTGTATCTTTGTATTTTTTTTTACATTAAGTACGGTGGAAAACATAGCACACCTGATGGTAAGTGCTGCCACTCATTATTAACATAAATACCGACGTATTTTGAAATATAACCACAGCGGTGCTGTTGCCAATATAATAGTCAACGTCGTTTAACTGTGCGTGACCTAGTTTCTATTTGTTAAATACGTTCAAAATTAAAATCAGTCAATTGTCAATTTTTAATCATCAGTCAATTGTCAATTTTTAATCATGGTGTGTGTGAGTAAGAATATAATTCACTATCACCTATCTTTCCCGTAAGTATCATAAAATACGACTAAGAGAAATACGTATACCTATAATATCTATGCAAGAGAAGGAAGAAGATTAAAAAGAGCTGAGGTGGTCTGGACATGTAGAAAGAATGAGAGACGTGAGGTTGACGAAGTAAATATATGAGCACTGGGCAGAAATCACATTGCTTCACACCCGCCAGGGCCATTGCAAATATAAAGAATTCAATTCAATCTGAATGGGATGACTACAAGGGGATGACCACGTCATACTTTTCTGAACTAAATTGGCGATATGTTGACAAGAATTCATATTAAGAGTATGCGTAATCTTAGAGAATGCATAAAGATAAGTGTGAATGAAGTGATGGAGGTATGCCAGGATCATGGTTTGTGGCAACCCGTAGTCTCTGCCTATCCTTCTGGGAAACAGGCGTGAGGCTATATGTGTATGTATGCAAGAGAAGAAAACCTCGAAATAAAACCCGTGGTATAGTGGGTCAATTTCCCTTCTATTATGGAGGAGACTTAAACTCAGCAATGAGACGTATATGAGCTGGTGATGATGATATCAATTTATTTTTTAGGATAACGCTTAGGAAATACTACTTAGGAAATACTTGTAATGGCACGAGCTGCAGAATTATTAAATTAATAACTAGTGCTAAATATAAAGTTCATCACCCTCTTGCCTTTGTTTTTTGTGTTTCTTCTTTCAATTTACATATTGCAACATTTTGACACTAGTTTCATAACCAGCCACCATTTTTATTGGGTACTGGCTATTCTGTCTAGGGCAACAAAAGGTATGCGACCCCATAGCCTGCCGTACACCTACCTCTCTACGCTATGTGGGTCGACTACCGGTGCTGGTCCTTGTCATCGGTGGCTGGTCTGCCGGATTATCCTTTCCCTTTCCTACGACAACTGTCGGGACAATAGCTAACGCGGCTTCGCCCTCACTATAGATTCAGTTCAGCAATCCCCGGCCTTGACTAGGTTAGTATCAGGTGCAAGTACCCACGCCTGCATTGCCCAACCCGCCACTGCCTCGGAGCGAGACAACTGCCTTTCAGAAGGCGGTGACCGCGTTCCATTCTGATGCAGAAGGAGTCGATTGAGTAGGTCAGGGAGCAGCATCACATTTAAACACTCTACCGCCAGCACCCCAAGCGGCACGGGCTGTATCTACGTTTGATGCCACTTTAGCCGGGTTCTTGGGTGGACAGGCTGGGTAATATGTCACCACCTGCTGAGAGAACAACGTTTCAAAAACACTCTTAATTTTTAGCAGGGGCATCGATAGGGATGATACCTGAAAGAGTAACTCGCCGGACAAGTCATGGGTATAACGGACCGGTACCAGTATCTGGAGTAATGCCGATGGAAAGGAGTTATAGGGTCGCGCGCCATCTTTCCGCTACCCTGGACGGATTGGGTGGTAAGTTTTTAGACTATAGCCTGCCAGAAAAAAATAAACGTCAATGTTAAGGTCTTAGTCATCTCTCATCATCTCAGCTCATATATATCCTACTGTTGGGCTCGACCCTACTCCATAATCGGAGGGAAATTAACCTACTATACCACGCTGGTCAGACGTGTTGGTATAGGGTTTTGTTTCGATTTATCCTTCTCTAGTATAGACGTTATATAAGTTTTATAGACGTCTCTTATGATTAACCATAGGTAAGATAGGGTCTAGTTAATCGTATTCTTACTCTGTCACTATACGAAAAACAGTATCTCATCCAAGAGCAATACAAGAGTTGCAATTATTAACAGGCACCATCATTCGCATAAGTTGAAACGAAAGTTCTTTTTATTAAATTAAGTTGCACGAAAGTCAATTTGGAAAGTGAATTATGTCTTCAAGATTGTTTCTAATAGAATCAAATACAAAAACAATAAGTTATCATATATATAATATAGACTATAGATTTGATGGTCCATAAAGTGTGCGAGTAACACAGCGGACATTAAATTTGATGTCTTATGAAGTAAACGGATACCCTTAAGATTAGACGTCGTAAATCCTATGATTTGTGGATGAAATAAAATCGTAGATATCATAGCGGGATTTGACCTGAAGCTTTTATTATGATGCATTCATATATTTAGTTAAAAGAACGTAATGATTTCTAATGTTTACGTGAGTATTACACATTTGAATTATAATATTTTTTACGCATTCTATCGCGTTTGTATTTTGATTTTAAATTTTCCGAAGTTTCGATCACTTTACAGCCTTCATGGTCAAGAGAGAACTTAGGTGTCTCAAGTCTATTGGACTTGTCATCGTCAGTCATCATTATTATATCTACCCGCTATCAGTTATAAAATTTTGACCCTCATTTTTAAAATGAATTTATTGCCAATAGAAAAAAAAATTATTCTATATATAAAAAATATATAGAATCATTGTGTATTTTTTATAGGTAATTGATATTGCATCAAATATGTGAATTATGATTAATGGTTAATATTTTAGCGGATAGATAAATTAACTCTTAATGTAATAATTATGAGACATTGAATATTAAATAGTTTCGTAATTTTGCCATCCCAAATAAAATCAAATCAGATCAGATCAAATTAGATCAGATCAAACCAGACTAGGTCAGACCAGACCAAACTAAAACAGACCAGATCAGGCCAGTCCAGTCTAGGCCAGATAAAACCAGGCTAAATCAGGCCAGACCAGGCCTGACCAGAACAGACCAAATCAAATCTAATGAAATCAAATCATTTATTATCTATTAGCTCCATAAGTGCACATTCATATTGTCAATTCTACATATTTTTTAAATCAATTTAAATTAATCTACCACTGGATTGGAAAGCGGTCACAAACTGAGAAGATCCGGCAAGAAACTGAGTGGGCTCGTCATTTGTTAAATTACATCATCATCATTCTCCTACTCTTATCCCAACCACTTGGGGTCGAAACAATATGTACTCTTCTTTCATAGTACATATTGTAAAAGTTATTAGTAATAGTTTTATGACCGGCCGCCTGCCAGACGTTAACCCTCCTTGGGAATGTAATTGTTGACCAAACGGTATCAGATGGAGTTGGCCCAGGTCGTTATATGGCTCTTAGTCGTCTTTTACGACATCCACGAGCAAAGTAAGGGTTGGTAGTATTCGTAGCCGCTACCACACAGTGGATTTGTTAAACAACATACATTATATTATTAAAAATGATTGGATGCAGTCATGTTTAATAAGAAATAGGTGCCCCTTGTTAGATGCTCTTTGAGTAAGGATTCATTTTTTTAAAAGTTAAATACAAAATTAAAAAAAAAACGTTTAATATTTTATTTGTTTTATTATTATATAACAAAGGAAAAATGCAGCAGGTACTACAAACAGCAAATAAGGTTCAATTAACATCAGTATATTTTATTTGCGGTTCAAATAAATAAATACAAAAGTGAGTTGTACATAATTTTGTTTAATTAATATATGTATAGATTGTTTCATTGATGTTTTTAACGATATTATAAACAAAAATATTTCTTTTGAAAGGATATTCTTTATTTTTAATAAAACAACATCTTACATCGCCACAGGAATCGAATCAATGGCAACTACGAAACGGACGATGCAGCGTAGGATGCCCTCCTATTAGATGGACTACTAGTATAGGATTGTTCTCAGTGGCATTCTCGTGGGGAGGCCTATGTCCACCAGTGGATGTCTACGTGATGATGAATGGATGGAACAACCTACACTAAGGAAGTAATAATTGTATTGCAAGAAACTTCACAAGCATTTAATTAACGGATACAAATTAAACCCAATATCATAATTTTCTTTTTTTTTGTGTTTTTATGACCTGGTAACAAGGACCTTTAGGTCAAACCAATATCATAAAAACCCCGAATGTTTAGGACAGAACCATAGCTAGTTCTCAAAAAAAGAGACATTAAATTAGCTTGTTATACTATGCAAGCCAAATAATTCTCTAGCTGTATTATTTCGAAAATTCCTTCTCTTGCAATTATATTATCTAGTTAAATCCCAATCTTGTCTTTTTGCTACGTGCGCAGACAATAATAAAAAGATTTTTTTCTTGCAGATATAATTTGCTAATAGCAATAAAGTACCCGAATATGATGTGTAAACTAATTGACAAACAATACATCAAAATTATATTCATTTGAAATGAAACTACTTTTACGGATTCTATCTCGTTTGTATTTGATTTTTAATTTCAAACATTTTACAGTGTTCATAGTCAAGGGAGGATTAAGGTGTCTCACGTCTAATAAGTCATCGTTATTCCAAAGATTTATATCTACCCGCCACAGTATTAATGTTAACTCACATTTTTAATACAAATTCATTGCGAGTACAAAATTATATTACTAAGTAGTTTAAAACGAACGAAACTTGATCAAAACTAATGTTTTGTATTACTGAAACAAAATTAATTGGAATATAACTTTGACCTTCCCAATAGCGAGGCGTGGCCGCTTCTCGATTAAGCTAAAGTTATTAAAAACTAAAATTATCGAAGAGAGCAGGCTTTCCGTTTGATATTTAATTACGACCCAAGCTTAGGGTGACTATGATATTAAAAGATCAGCTAATATCTAAATAAATAGTTCAGTACTAGCCTAGAATTATAGTAGTACAAAACTTGCAGAAGTACGACGAAAAATGTTGAAGAAATTCTATTAATGAGAAAGTTTTAAATCAATATTTAGTACGACAGGCAGATGGCCGTGGCTCTGATATTCATCTCAGCCCACATATGTCCCACTATTGGGCTCGGGCCGCCCCCACAATGGAAGAGAAATTGACCTACTAGATCGCATTGGCCAAACGTATTGGTATAGGGTTTTATTTCGAGTTTGCCTGCTCGCACAGATGCCATTTGTGTATTATATCTCTTAATCATCTTTTACGATAGCCACGGGCAAGAGACGGGGAGAATGCATTCATTCAGAATGAAAAGCATCACAATAAAAGTGAATTGTATTCTTACACCGTCACCACACGGAAAATCTTATTGTCCATGAATCATCCACGAATCGCAATTGAGTGTCTTACTAATTTGCCATCGAAGCAATAATGAAGCTTTTTACTATTTATGCTAACAGTTAAATGCCTTCTTTGAATTTCTAAAATTTTGAGAATTTATAGAAGAGCAACTAAAACCTATAAGTCGATCGTCGGTCGACCTATAAGTTTTCGAATTTAAGCAATGTTTTTAGTTTTTCGATGTTCTGAATAATTTTCGACTTTGATAGCCAATTTTTCACTGTTATTTATGTTCCCACTATAGCTTAGCTATTAATTTTATGTCACACATTTTAATTAATATTCATAATTTGGATATATTTTATATTCTTTTAACTGTTATCTAAACAAGTCTTACTTCATAATTCTAAAGCAAAATAATTTCAAAGTTTGGATTTTATATAAATATTATACAGAAATACGACATTGATTATTTACTAACACAGCTTACTAAATCGTGACCTTGAAAAACAAGCACATATATTGTGGTAGGACCACGCTGTAGACAATTCTCTGTGTACAGCGGCGGGCTGGTCCATCCTGGGTAGTACCACACTCTCGCAGAAGATTGACGTCTGAGTAACGGCTGTTTGCTATTGCGCTTCGTTCGGTAAGCTAGAGAGCCAGAATCCCAACTGGGGTGGGTTGGGATTTGTATTGGTAGGCAGCGGCCTAGTTATACCCTTGGTATTGCAAAGGTCCATGGGCGGCAGTGACACTTACCATCAGGTGTGCTGTCTGCTTGTTTGCCACCAAAAGCAATAAAAAAAGTGTGTGTGTCAGCTCCGATGCACGACTGGCGTTTACTCCTTAAGTACGATTATCAAAACAGGCGCAAAAAAAGCTCATTTGACTAAAAATAATATATATATATATTTATTTACATTTATTTAAACTGTTCAGTGAAGTATTATCTCACGTCAGAAAGTGAAAGGTGCGCAGAATAGGTTGCGCACCAAAACGTAACAAAGTCATTCGATCACTAGATTTTACTCCTCAAATTTTGCTCATACCGGGCGCCTTATATGAAAATCGATTCTTCGAAGGAGTAAACTCCAAAAAAACATATTATACAATACTAGCGACCCGCCCTCGCTTCGCTTCGGTTACGTTAATTCAGTTGTCTTGTTTACTTTTCCTACATAGAATTCCTTTCGAAGAAGGAATTTCTTAAAACCCTACTTCATCTGACCTTTATAGGCTAGAAAGAAAGTCCACACCAAATTCGAAGTCTGTAGGGCCAGTATATGGAAATGTAGATTTTTTGCTCCTCTCTTCGCCGTGCGAGCGGGCCACCGGTACCCGATCTTTGTCTTCAGTGGCCCGCCCATCTTGAACATATAGATATTTATGCCATGGCGGACTTTTTTGTAGGCATATATAAGATATACTCGTACAATTTCACTACATTACCAAAAGTTTTGGGCCCCGAGCTAGAACGCGAGGCAGCCACGCGGCCGGATTGAATCACAGGCGGCGTGGCGACACGAAAATAATTTCGTTGCGCATTATTTTAATTTTGCTATATCTCCTAAGGTATTGATTTCTGTTGGCCGGGAGTCCCCCTGTTGACCGTGAGTCCCCCGTGGGACCTGGAGGCGGAAATGCTCACCGATTTGTATCGGCGGGTGTCGGGGGTGCGCGCGGGGGGCAGTGTGGTCTCTTTGAGGGAACTCACCGCCTGGCGCGTCGACGCCCGCCTAGATGTCATTGCCCGTTGGGCAGTCCGGCTGGAGAGGCCTGGGTTCGGTGTGCGGACCGTAGAGGCCTTCCGGCCGGTGCTGATGCAGTGGTTGGAACGGCGGCACGGGGTGCTCTCCTTCCGACTGGTGCAGGTTTTGACGGGGTATGGATGCTTCGCCAAATACCTGCACAAGGTCGTCAGGAGGGAGAGTACACCGTCCGGCCACCACTGCGATTGCGACGAAGACACAGCGCAGCATACGCTCGAGGTTTGTGCCGCTTGGGCAGAGCAGCGTCGTGAACTCGTCGCAATCATCGGTGCCGACCTGACGCTGCCGAACATCGCCAGGGCGATGCTCGACAGCGTCAGGAACTGGGACGCGGTCACAACCTTCTACGAGGCAGTAGTCTCGCGGAAGGAGGCGGCGGAGCGCGTACGCGAGTAGCGTCTCCTCGACAGCGCGAGCCGCCGCCGGTGATTGGGGCGGCGCAGGCGCGATTACCTGCGCCTGATGCCGCCCTAGCTAAGGCCGCGGGTGACTGGTTCGGGGAATTAGTCCGTCACCCGCCGAGAGGCCGACCGCGTGAGGAAAGACCGACGTCCTACCCAAGGGGGGGATGTCGGTCGAGGAGAGGGTACTCCTCAGGGGTATTCCGTCGGGCCGACCACTGACGCCAAGTCACTCTGCTCTGGTGGTCGGCTCAACGACGAAGGCGACGTCACGGGTGGGTTACGGGTGTGCGCGCTTACTGTAGACCGTAGCCCACCCCAAAAAAAAAAAAAAAGAAAGGTATTGATTTAATTTGCATGGTCTGAAGGAAAAAAATTATCTTCGTGAAATGTTCAAGCCAACTAATGTATTTAAAATGATAAAGATTAATACAGTAATTGTGTAAATTGCTTTTCAATTATCGTTTTATAATAGACCATTTTTTAAAGTATTAAAATGGATATAGTATGTTATCCTTAAGAAATAAGCATATACCATCGCGGACTTTTTTGTAGGCCCTTTTAAGCTGTACAATACTGTATTACATTATTTTGATCTATTTCGTAGGGTTCAGCGAGCGTTTGCAATGTAAGCGCAAAATAATGTGTTTATTTACGACATCACATTAGAAACCTCAAAAATAACAGTATTTCTCCACTATTTAATGGATGTTATTATACATATAAACCTTCCTCTTCAATCACTCTATCTATTAAAAAAAAAACACATCAAAATCCGGTGCGTAGTTTTAAAGATTTAAGCGTACAAGGGGACACGAAGACAGAAAAAGTGACTTTGTTTTATACTATGTAGTGATACTTTTATTCCATCATTACATAAGAACTAAAAACCTTAAAGTATTTTACGTACGTTCTTTTAAAAGAACTAGTGCCAAAATTGGTTATATCCGAATGTGTTTTTAAAAGTGTGGCTACCGTATCAACGCTATCCCGGACAAAGGGGTCTTGATAATGGAAACGTTCTAAATGTGAGTATACTGTTAAATGAAAGTAGAAATCATCGACTACGGAGCGTTTGTTCGTATATTCAAAGGTTCTGACGGTAATGGGAGCTGATAACAATTAAATTATATATCAAATACCTACTTACAGTAACAATACGATTAAATTAGATTTTAGTATGCGTAAGAGACATCATTAATATCGCTTGAAAGAAAAGGAATCTTAATAAATAATCCAATATTCACGTCAGGTTAGAATGCATGAAGCAAATATTTGGTCGTTTTAATAAAAGTGTAGGTTAATAAAAAGAGCATTTATAGACTATCAAACTTTCTAATGGAAAGGTAAAGATTTATTGCAAGCCTTTGACTTGTTGATCTAATTATACGGTTCTTGTATATAGTGTATAGTCCATCTGGGTGGATACGCTCACTACTCACAACAAGGCTCTGCTTCGAAAACTACAAAGGGCCATAGCAGTGAGAACCATCAGTGGTGAAACTATCACGGCAGCTACACTACTAGCGGGCGACACGCCCTGGAAGTTACAGGAGCTTCAGGCAGGGGTCTATTGCTTCCGCGTTATGATGCAAACCTGGAGTGAGCAGATCTCCCATGGGGAATTAGATAGCATGCGAGCCATAGTTCAACGACAATTATGCCACCGATGGAGTCAAGACCTTGGCTCTCCCGCAATAGTTCGAGATATAGTAAGTGTGGTTGCCCCTCATCTCCACCGATGGTTGAAAAGGAGACACGGCAACCTGCGTTTTTGGTTAATATAGGTGCTTAGAGAACACATATGCTTCAGTAGTACTAAGTATAAGGTTCAGAGGCCAGAGACAACCGCTGGTTGCCATGAGAGAGGCACGACAATTGAGGATACGCGTCACACTCTCGAGATATGCTCCACCTGGGGCCTTATTGGTACAGTCTGCAGAATAAGATTGAAGAAGACCTATCACTGTTAACTATTATTGACAAACTAATCGACAGACGCATAATGATATGGATGCATCTGCTTGTACCGTGCGGGACGACCGAAGGGTAGCGGACAACTCCATAACGTTCATGTTTGCAGATAGAAAACAGCAGTGTGGTCATCAGACCAAGGAAATGTAATAAGATTACAATTCTTTCGTGATAGGATCTATCAAATGGAAAGCATCACAATCATCACAATGCTTTTATCACAATTACTTGGGCTTGACATAATATATACTCTGCTTCTATCGTACATATTGCAAAAGTTTTGGCAATAGTTTTATGATCGATCGCCTGACTGATATCAACCTTCATTGGGAATGTAATTGTGAACTAGACAGCATCAGATAAAGTTGATTCAGGTCTATCTGAAGCTATTAGTCGTATTTTACATCATCCACCGCCAATATAAGTGTTTTTAGTATTTGTAACAGCTATTACACAGCATGCATATGTCAATTTCGTCAACATCCATGTGGTGACGGAATAAGAATACATTTCGCCAACCCCTCTCTTACCCGTGGGTATCGTAAAAGACGATTAAGGGATGTAATATGCATATATCATCTATGTAAAAGAAGGAAAACTCGAAATAAAACCCTATACCAACACGTCTGACCAGCGCGGTATAGTAGGCCAATCTCCCTCCTATTATGGAGGCCTGAGCCCAACAGTGGGACATATGTGGGCTGAGATGATCATGATACGTCAATTTCTTTAAAAATATTGTAAGGAGCTTAAGAATATTCTCTGTATATCAATTAGTTAAAGTAAAAATAAAAATGTCAAGTGCGACGTTTTTGTTGACAGCAAAAATGTCTCAACTATATTTATATCATCTCGTTTATTAGAACGACTACATCTAAAGTAGCCACATTTGGCTGTGCCCAAACGTATTTACTGCGTAGAATTGCCGCAGGAGACGGCCACAATATAACTCCAAATGGACTTACGCTACGGTAAAAGTGTATTTTTTTAGGGATCCCTCTCAAGGACTTCAGAACTATACTGTTTAAATAACCTTCTAAATGTAATGAGACTGTTTTATTTATTTATTAGAAGATTACATAGAATTCGGCATTTGTTTTTATAATAAATGTTTTTGAATATATAAATAAAAATATGAATTAAGTATAAATATGTCACTATTATTTCATGGAAGTTGTAAAAACCGCCTGATGGGACACAAGAAAGGCAAGCTGTAGGACTCTCCAGGTAATCTCCTAATGGGAAGGCCTATTTATGTTAAACAGTGGACTATATTAGTTGGGAGGTCTATGACCAACGTGGACTACGTTAGGTTAATAGAACTGATGGAGTAAAAATAGGATAAAAATTTGAGTATCTGGTACTAAGGTGAGGTAGCGAAATTTTTTATCAGATAACACTCTGCACCTAGAACCTTATGCTTGTAATATAAAGCATTTATAATCATAAAATTAGCATTAGCAGACATAAACCATACTCGGGCTTAGAGCAAAAATTTGTGAATTGAATAAATTATTGTCCTGCATGGCAATCGAAGCTGTGACATTTTGTATACATTTCAACTATCTAATTACTCTATCTATGCAGTCATCAATATCAAAACATAAAAAAAAACAAAACTGCTTAAGCCCGATGTTAAAGGCGTGAAGAAAGAATAAAACTTTCTAAAGAAACAACCGCTGTGTTAAGTTTTATGTTGTTCGCATAAAGTCCGGGGGAACATTTTATTTTTCTTCAGTCAACGATTTTATCCGGTATTTATTTAACTGTTAGCCTTGTTTTCAAACATTGGAATTATTTTCTCTCTCTTTTTTTTTAAAGATTTGTCGAAGATAAATTTATTCAAAATTTCGTTAAAGAATCACTTTTCTAATTTATGAAGAAATTGTTTACAGTTTTACGAGCAGATATTTTATTTATTTATAACTGAGTGGTGGCGGCTAGGAATACTGCTGATCCTTACATTTATCGTGGATATAATAAAACACGACTAAGAGTTTTACATAGGCCAGGGCCAACTCCATCTTATAGTGTCTAGTTAAAAATATTATTTCCAAGAAGGACTGAAGGTAGTGGTAAATTGTATTCTTACTCCGTCACTACAGGGAAAACAAAATTAATAATTAATTCATTGTCTCAGCTCATATATTTCCCACTGTTTGGCTCCAGCATCCTCCATAATAGGAGGGAATTGACTTACTATACCATGCTGGTCAGACGTGTTGGTATAGAGTTTTATTTCGAGTATTCCATCCCTTGCTTAGATGTTATATGCATTTTATATCCTTTAGTCATACGATCACCCACGGGTAAGATTGGGGGTGGTGAAATGTATTCTTATTCCGTGACCACACGGAAAAAATTGCTATCAAAATTAATTGCTAGTACAAAAATGTTTTCTTTTCAGACAAATGCTACATTGTTTTAGTTCCCGCTGTGTGATAGCGGTTACGAATACCACTATCAAACCCTAACTTTGCTGATGGATGTTCTAAAAGACGACTAACAGCTTTATCTCATCCTGGGCTAACTCCACCTGATGACGACTGGTCAATAATTACATGTTCAAGGAGGCTTGACTTCAAGCAGGCGACCGGTCATAAAACTATCAATTACTTTATGGTAATTTCCGTGTGGTGACGGAGTAAGAATATAATTCACCACACCCTATCTAACCCGTGGGGGATTGTAAGACACGACTAAGAGATAAAAAAACGCATATAACATATATGCGAGAGAAGGAAATCTCGAAACACAACCCTATACCGAGACGTCTAACCAGTATAGTAGGTCAATTTCCCTCTCATTATGGAGGAGGCTCGAACCTAACAGTGGGACATATATGAGCTGAGATGATGATTAGATGGTAATGAATGATGAAATAAATTGTTCTTGGTTTGAAACTTATTTCCTTGAGGTCACTGCGATAAATATAAAATTCACCATCCCATTTCTTGTAAAAGACGACTAAAGAATATGGTATACAACATCTATGCAAGAACAGGAATTCCAGAAATAAAATCCTACATCCGCGCATATCATTAGCGTAGTGTAGTGGTAACTTTTCTCTTATTAAAAGGGAGCCCTGACCCCAGGACTAGGACATGTATGGGTAGAGGTGATAATACTTATAATTAAACCTTACAATTCATTAAAGCAAACCTGACAGAAGTTTATATAGCCTCATAAAACAAATTGGAACATTGCTACTTACGCGGCTACTCTTATCTCTCTATTTTGAGGACAGGTTATGGTGTTTTCAAGCCCCTGCCGATCTATTTAGGGTGATGGTAGAGATGGCGCCCATAACCTACTATACTCGTACCTCTCAAAAACTGCGTGAGCGGGCCAATGGTACTCGATCTTTTCATCAGTAGTTCGACTGGCGGATTACTTTTTTTGGGTACCATCCGCTCTAAGAAAGTGTGCTAGCTGTGTGGTAGTGGCTAAGAATACTACCAACCCTTACTTCGCTCGTAGATGTCGTAAAAGACGACTAAGAATCTTATAATGACCTAGGTCAATTCCATCTAATGTCGTTTGGTCAACAATTACATTCCCAAGGAGGGTTGACGTCTAGCAGGCGGCCGGTCATAAAACTATTGTCAATAACTTCTATAATATTTCTGTGAAGGAAGAGTACATATTGTATCGACCCCAACCAATTGGGATAAGAGTAGAAGAATGATGATGATGATGATCCACTCTAAGAAAGATTCGAAAAGAAATTTCTTTTAGAGGTTTGCCAAAGAAATCCTTCATAGTAAATACGAAATTTGAATTTATTACTATGAGTATTAACAAGCTACTCATATGAACGGAACCTTATCCCCAGAAATCCGTATCCATTTTTTCTTCGTGTCATTTTTAGCTATGTAGTTGTCTATTGTTAGCTGTTTATCTTGAGTTATAACGTTTTTATTGTCACGTAATCTCGCAGTGGCTTTTCATTACATTGCATCTGTTGCTGAAGGAGGTTTATAGGCATATTGTAGTATTTTTATGATTTGTAGTTGGTAATTCTGACTACTAGATTTTATAATAGTCCAGACTTTATAATAGGGTTATTTTATGATCAGAAGAAACACTGTTATTATCATCATCTCAACTGATATACGTCCCACTTCTGGACTAGAGTCTTCTACGTAATAGGAGAGTACTTGAACTAATATACTACGCTTGTTAGATAGGTTGGTATAGAGTTTTATTTCAAGATTTTTTTATAGATTGTAGTGGCAAAAGAGTAAGCAGCACCCCTGTTGGTAAGTGTTACTGCCGTCCATGGACCTTTGTAATACCAAGAGCCGCTACCCACCAATACAAATAACAAATCTACTCGGTTGGGCCCCCCCGTCTCTTTCGCTCACCGAATGTTTTGATTCTCTTGCATAGATGTTATATACATATTATAGCCTTTAGTAGTCTTTTTATGTCACCCCATGGGAGCATGGGTGGTAAGATAAAAGTGATAAATTGTAATCTTACGCCATCATCACTCGGATGATGTTATTTTTAGTAATTAGGAATAAATCCTTGTCTTTGCTGGGGATTATAGACATATAATTGACATGTGCAATAAATTTATAATTCACTAGCAAGCAGCCCATCTAGCAGTGGTTACTACTGTTCATATATTTCAGAAATATAAGATGGAGATTGGGTGTTCAGTACTCTCGCACAACTAACGAAGCGCTTGGTATATTTTTATTACTTTGAAATCGATTTTAGAGTATTGTACTATCCCAAATGAGTTGAAACATTAATAATTGCGAATAAAAGACTGCTGAATGATTTATTTAGAGGAGACTCATTATTAGCAGTTAGTTGTGTGTAAGCGGCTAAGAATACTACTATCCTACTACCCTTGCATTGCTCGTGGATGTCGTATAAGACGTCTAAGTGCTTTATATCGATCTATGCCAACTTCATCTGATGCTTTCTGATCAATAATTATATTCTATGCAAAAATAATAAAAAAAATCAAAAAACCCGACTGCGTAAAAAGTGAACCAAATTACGTACACAATAAAAAAAACTGAAAAGAAAAAAACAAGCACTTAGATGTCCGGTGGTCTATAATAGAAGGTCTATAATAGAAGAATTCTATAATATATTATTGAATGAATACTATTGCAGAAAATAGAATATGTTTTAATAATTGAACACAACAACTGAACAGTCGGGATCCATTGAAAAATTAGATTTGCTGTCGAAAATTGTTAAACACAATACCACTCCTTTGCGTTGCGCAGTCGGGTAAAAAGAGGGTTGACGTCAGAAATGTAGTCGGTCATAAAACTATTGCCAATAACTTTTGCAATATGTATGATAGAAGATGTATATATTGAGTCGACTACAATTAATTGGCATAACAGCAGGAGAATGATGATTCGTTATCAGAAGTGAACGTATATTAACTGAGAAGAAATAAAAATTTAATAAGAATCGAACTAATAATATATAAGCAGGGTCACTAATTATGAACACCTGTACAGTTATGTAGCTGAATATTGTTAGTTCCCCAAGAAATTTACGAGGTTTTTCTATGTTCGTAAAATATTTTGAGGTAAAACGCTGAAGGTAAAGTGTCTACATACCTTCAAGTTGATGGCCCATACTAAACACGATATTAACCAGTAACCCTCGAGGAAACTATAAAGGCTTTACTAACCCCTAGTACAGTATACACTTGAAAGTAAACTTATCGTTAACTTGTAGTACATTTTTATAAAAACAAAGTAATCTCAAGCGTAAGAAGTTAAAAACATTTAATAGTATTTTGGTTTGTTGATTATTTTAAAGCGTTTAAAGGTATTTCTGTTTATGGTAAGGGTTTCGGCGTTAAATAAATCTTTTTTTTTATTGCTGATTATGACAAACGAGCAAGCTGCACACCTGATGGTGAGTGTCACTGCCGCCCATGAACCTTTGCAATATCAGGGGTACAGTTAAGCCACTGCTAGTAGTGAAAACCCCAAACCCATTCATAAAGTTGGGCTGCAGGCTCTTTTACTCACCGAACGAAGCGCAACGGCACATTGTCACTGCTCAGATGTCGATTTTCTGCGAAGAGGGCCCTACCACTCTTATTTCATTTAAAATTTTCTAGTTCTTATACTAATTACTTAGGGTCGACGCAATATCCACTGAAGATACAGATCGGGTACCGGTGGCCCGCTCACACGGCGAAGAGAGTTGTTTGCAGGGTGGGTCTATGGGGTTGCGCGCCGCCTCTTCCGTTGCCCCGGACCGATTTGGTGGAGCGTGACCACTTCATAGCCCACTGCAAAAAAAAAAAATGAAAAAAAAATGGTCGACGCAATATGTATTTGTACATATTGCACAGTTATTGGCAATTGGTTTTGTGACCGGCCGCCTGATTGACATCATCCCTCTTTGGGAATATAATTGTTCACGATATAAAGCTCTTAGTTGTCTTTAAGACATCTACGAGCAAAGTAAGGGTTGGTAGTATTCTTAGGCACTATATACATAAATAATACTGTTAATGGGTAGACTAAAACCTCGGTAATAACGATGATTTGTTGGAGGTAAAATACCTTAGGTCTCGCACATAATCACCCCCTTTCTTGCTCGTGACACAGGACAACTAAGAAATATTATAAAAAATAGCATCTATGTAAGAGAATGGAAGAGATGAAAACTCGAAATAAAACCCTATATCAATCCGTCTGTCCAGCGTGGTTTAGTAGGTCAACTTTCTTCCTACCGTGGAGGGACTCGAGTCCAGTAGTAGGGTTTATATGAGCCGAGGTGAACTGAGATAATGATGACGATGAAATAATACTGCTCACTCCATAGCCCGCCGCCAAAAAAAAAACATTTGGCTTAGTGGTTAAGGTACTGATCTACCGCGCCAGTGCAGTAGGTTCAATTCCCATGCAGAGTAATACTTTGTGTGATCCACAAAGTGTTGTTCTGAGTGTGGTTGTAATTTGTTTGCCTTAATTATATGTTTATAAAGTCCCCCATAATACAAGGGTTTTTTCTTTTGTGACGGATGTAGTTTTAAAAAAAAAGGAATAGAAAACACATATACATGAATAATTGCAACGATCACAGATAATTTTCTGTTATTTGTTAAAGAATTCCGTTGTATATCTCCGATGAAGATCTTCATTAGAACATCAAATTAGAGTGGATCCTCCTCGAAATATTACGATGCGTTATCAAACCATCCTAAATAGTTGTTTTCTATTCATTTCACATCGATAAGTAAGAAAATACGAATATTAAGGTGGCTTTTGACTATGGGATATAATATAAAATATATTTCATCTTGAAATATAACATTTTATCGCTCGTCATACATTTTGTACGAGACCGTTCACACTGTGCTATAATATATATATTACATCCCGAACTATAAATATTTTTTCGACCAAATAAGCGATTGTTTGAAGTGTAAACAGTAATCGCGGGATGTAATATATAACTCAAATGTGATATATATTACATCCCATAGTCACAAACCGGCTTTAAGGATAACTCAAAAATGATTATTCATATATGGAACAAATTTAATTGCAACTATTTTGGAAGTAAGTACCAAGTTTAATACCAAAAAAAAAGAAACATCGAAATTATTTCCTTAGTAAAATATCTGAGGTATTCTAATGTGCGTTAACGCATAATATAAAAAATAACAAACGAATTGAGAATCTCCTCCTTTATGAAATCGGTAAAAAAAAATCACGATCGCTTATTCGTCTGGGCAGAGTAAGGTCTTTTTATCTCATCTGGCAGAACTCTGTATCTCTATCAGTAGATAGTTTATGGGTTAAACAGAAGATAAAAAAGTAACCATCATATGACAGTATTTAGAATTCAAAAATCTCATAATCCATTTTTAGCTTAGTTCGTAGTTGCGAACAAACTCGTAGTTTGTCATGAGAGTACTGCTGCTGAAAAGTCAGAATTGGCAACATTGTGTTTATGAGAACACATAGTTATATCATCACAACAACAATCAGAATTAAATAAAATGCGTGCGTACAAAGTACATATGTCAGAAGTGAAAATTTGGCAAACTAATTTTTAAATCTCGTTTACATACATCAATCAAGCCCTTAACAGGTATACTATGCACATGCGTTCGAGTGCCACGCATTCACTCTCGCTCTGTCTCTTTCTATTCCCTCTCCCTAGGAGCGTTGCACGTTTAACACAACAGTGCTTTCATACTCCCTCCATGGAAGCGTTAAACGTTTAACGCAACCTTGTTGGAAGTCGCAATAGAAGTTTCACTTATTAATAGATTTCACGTTTTTAAAGTAGACTTTGACAAGAAGCAAAAATTGGATAGTGGTAGGACCACGCTGTTGACAGTTCTCTGTCTGAAATGGCGGGCCGGTCCGTTCTTTCGCAGAAGATCGACATCTGAATAATGACAATGTATTATTGCACGTCGTTCGGTGCGCGAGAGAGCTGGAAGACCAACTGGGGTGGGTTTGCTGTTTGTATTGGTAGGCAGAGGCTTAGCTAGACACTTACCATCAGGTGTGCTGCTTGCTCGTTTGCCACCATAAGCAATAAAAAAAATGACTTCGTCAATTTCGCTTCTTATCCCCCGCATTGTCTAAGAAGTGGAATCACTATTTTGCAACTCCTCCTCTTCAACTTTTTTTATTAAACTTGTTGAGGGTTACAAGACAATTAAAATTATCTCCCGGGACTGCCTTTTTTTTTATTTTTTTTTTTTTTTTATTGGTGGGCTATGGGTGCGTCTCGCCCCGCCAAATCGGTCCGGGGTGACGGAGAAGGCGGCGCGTGATCCCATAGACCCACCGTAAAATCCTCTCTCTTCGCCGTGCGAGCGGACCACCGGTACCCGATCTTTGACTTCGGTGGTCCGCTCGGCGGTTTACCCTCGCGGGTTCCTCTCGTTCCCGGGACTGCCTGAGGGTTTTGACCCCTGAGGTTTGCCTCAGCATCATTTATGGAGCCCACCACAAATGATACTGACACACAAGCCAAGACTTACAGAAGTTAAAATAGTGGGAGTATGTGGTGAGTTTAGATATTTTAAAATAGTTGCAAAAAATTCACGCTATATTAAAACAAACTCATTCCAAGGACTAAACAAGAAGCAGAGCACTAATAAACTTTATAACACTTGTTACTATAAAGAAAGAAATTCGCGTCTTAAGTGACAGGTTGCAAGTTGAACATTGCAAACTTGTTCTATCCTACTAAATGTTGAGCTTGCCTTACATCGCGAGCTAAGCGATATTTTACGACTTATCTAAGTTTATGGTGATGAGGGGTACTATCCCAGAAACCTCCACGCGGTGTACCCTGGGTGCGGGCGGCGGTCCCCAGTTCTTCTGTTGTACTGTCGTCCGTAGCGAATATCTGCGCGATTTCGCTCCTACTCTACTACAGTCGTAGTAGAGGATATAGGACGCGAAATATTGGGACGGGCTCAGTCACTCATTCATTTGAGGGCTGGGCAGGCACATGCCACCGCCCACACATCGTAAACCTGGTATCTTGCTTCAAGACACGTTGTCTTGAGGCGTAGTATCAGGAGCGAGGGTCTTGGCTTAATCGCCCGGACCGCGAGGAAGACAACCTCTATAAAGAGTTCGAAGTAACATTCGGACTCGGAAATCACCCAGAATCTTAAGTTCTGGCGTGCGGCGAGAAGATGCATGGCAGATGGGTTGTTCTGTCGTTAGCACGCTCCAGCCAGGGCACCGGCTGACCCCCTGGTTGGTAAATGTAGGCTTGCCCGGGTACAGGGATCTCTGCCCGGGTCGACGTCTTGTATCTCCCATTCTCGTGGGTATAAATATGGATACTACAAATTTAAATTTAAAAAACGACGGCGATCGCAGTGATCCTCACCCCAAGGCCCGGTCAAGCCGATCAAAAACTGACCAAGACGACGCTTCGTCCTCAGGACTTGAGGCGTCTGCCGAGGGCCCGGCACAAACCGTGGAGGCCCAGAAGAAGAAGAGGAGGTCGCCTTGAAAGTCTCGGGGCAACGGCCTGAGCCACAAAAGGCGGCTGGAAGAGCGGCGAGCGCGCAGGGAGGCTGCCGCCGCTGAAGGGAAGAAGGACGGTAGACTCGCAGCAGAGCCGTCGACGGACGAGGGCGACAGCGATGTCGCAGAGCCGTCCGAAGACGAGGGCGGCGGATCTACCGTCAGAATGGACGAGGGCGGTGATATTCCCGCAGGGCCGTCCAAAAAGGACAGTGGGTCGGCTGGTGAAGGCCCCACTAGGTCGTCGGCGCGTCTAGCAGCAAAGACGCCGCCGGCGACCGCGACTAAGAAGGAGGAGGCCCTCCCCTCGCAGGTGCGAAAGCGCCCCCTGAGTAAGGGAGGCAGCTCGAGCGCCGAAACCGAGGGGAGCGTGGCCAACATGCCTCCACCCAAGATCCAGGCCTCCCGAAGAGGGCGAGGGACCTCGGTCATGGAAAGGGCGGCGGCGGTCGCTGTCCGCGCCGGCGAGGCCACGGATCTGCAGGCCGAAAATGTCCGCCTTAGAGGCGAGATGTCAGGCCTGCGGACCCGAAACCGGAACCTGGGCGACATGCTGGCGGAAATGCGTCGGGCAAACCGCCAGCTGTTGATAGACGTGGCCGACCTCAAGGCGCAGGTGGCGCTGTTCGTGTCACCCGCGCCAGCCGCGTTATCGGCCAGGGCCGGCTACTCGGCGGCCGCTGCGGCGCCAAAGCCGCCTCGCGCTGCGGCGCCGACGACGTTGGGTGATGGCGTCACGGTCACACCCGTCCCCGCGGCGAGGAAGACCCCTGCCGCCGCGAAGCGCGCGCCGCCGGCTGACGCTGGCGCGGTCGCCGCGGCGAAACTGCCTGTCCCGGTGGTGAGGCTGACGCCTCTCCCCGCGGACCGCTTGCCGCCGGCTAGCGCCCCTGCGGCGCCAAAGCCGCCAGGCGCCGCGGAGCGGGCCCCTGGAGGGGCTCAGCCGACCCCGACGCTGGAGGTGGGAGGCTTGTCGGACGAGGCCCTCGCCAAAATCATCAACGCAGTTGGCAAACTCGTTGATGCGCGTGTGGCCGTTCTGGAGGCAAGACTGCCTCCAGAACCACGTATCCGGCCGCGACGAGGCCTTCCGCGTCCGGCACGACTGCCGTACCCGAACAGGGTTGGCAGGTAGCCGAACGCGACAGAAGGAGTCGCGGCCAAAGGAGGAGAGCGGAGGCCAAGCGCGCCGCTGAGGTCCCCGCTCCTCAGGCAGGACCCGGACGGAAGAAGAGACCGCGCAAGGGGCTCAAGTCGCCGAAGACGGCCGCAGTGGTGATCACTGTGCTGCCCGAGGCGGCCGAGAAGGGCCTCAGCTACGAGGCCGTCTTGAGGAAGGCCCGGCGGGAGCTAGACGTCTCCGATATTGGAGGCGTCGAAGCCAGGTCCCGCAAGGCCCGGATGGGGGCTCGAATTCTCGAGTTCCCAGGGGCCGAGGGCGCCAAGACGGCTGACAGCGTGGCCGAGAAGCTGAGAGGTTTGTTCGCCGAGGAGGGTGGCATCAAGATCGCCAGGCCCGTCAAGTGCGCCGAAATGCGCATTTCGGGTTTGGACGATTCAGTGACGGTGGAAGACATCCGGGAGGCTATTGCCTCGAAAACCGGGTGTCCCATAGACACCGTCCGGGTCGGTGCCATTCGTCCCGGTCCGGGTGGCGTAGGTGCTGCCTGGGCGCAGTGCCCGGTGGAGTCGGTCAGGCAACTGGCTGGCTCAGGCAGGCTCCTCGTGGGCTGGAGCTCGGCGCGGGTAACCGTGCTTGAGCACCGGCCTGCGAGGTGCTACAAGTGCATGGCGGTCGGACACACTCGACCGACGTGCACTAATTGCTTCGACTGCGGCGGATTGTGTTTCCGCTGCGGTCAGACCGGGCACGTGGCGGCATCTTGCGCCGCTCTGCCCCACTGCCCCGCGTGTGCGGCGGGCAATAAGCCCGCCAAGCACCGCATGGGCTCTGGGGCGTGCAAACCTCCAGCTTCGGCCCCAAAGGCGCGGGGCGGCCCTACGACCACGGCCGCTCCCGCTCCTAGCGCGGTCCGATCGCCCGCTGGCGAGGAGGTCATGGATACAACCCGATAATGGGTACACCTCCTCCTGCCATGCACCTCCTCCTGCAGGCCAACACCAACCACTCCGCCGGAGCGCAGGATCTCCTCCTGCAATCCATGGCGGAGTGGTCGATTGGTGCAGCCGTAGTCGCGGAACCGTACGCCGTGCCTGATCGCCCCAATTGGGTGGTCAGTCGAAACGGTACCGCGGCAATCGTCGTCTCAACGCAGCGTCACTTCCCGTCCTTGTCCCTTTTGGATAGGGGTGAGGAATTTGTCGCGGTGGAGTGGGGAGGGGTCACGCTCTACAGCGTATACCTCTCCCCCACTAGGAGGATGGACGATTTCGGGGCCTCACTCACCACCTTGGAGGCCTCGATACGGCGACTGGCACCGGGCCTCGTCCTGGTTCTGGGGGACTTTAACGCCAAATCCACGGCGTGGGGGTCCCCTACGACGGACGACCTCGGGCGGGCGGTCAACGAGTGGGCGGCTTCACTGGGCCTCTGTGTTCTGAACAGAGGCTCGGTGAACACGTGTGTGCGGCGGCAGGGCGGGTCGATAGTGGACTTGTCGTTCGCTAGCCCCGCTGTCGCGCCACGGGTGAGGAACTGGAGTGTCCTGGAGGAGGCCGAGACCCTGTCGGACCACCGGTACATCCGGATAGAGGTCTCCCCCCGGGAACCCGGTAGGGGTCACAGGGCGGACGGAGCTCCCGCGTTTCCGCGGTGGGCTGTGGGTCGTCTTGACAGGGATCTACTGGCGGAGGCGGCCATTGTCAGCACGTGGCTGTCCTCACCACCCCCAGCGGACGGAGTGGACGCTGAGGCTGTCCACATTCGCAGTGCGTTAACGCAGATCTGCGATGCGGCCATGTCCAGAGTGCGGCGGCGTCCACCTCCGAGGCAGGGGGTCTACTGGTGGTCCCCAAGACTGGCGGACCTTCGTGCGGCGTGTATCAGTGCCCGAAGGTCCTACACCCGCAGCCGGCGGCGTCACCGCGACGTCGAGCGGGAGGGCCAGCTGTACGAGGCGTACCGCAGTGCGCGGACTGCCTTTCGGCTGGCCATCCGAGCCGCCAAGGGCGCGAGTTGGCAGGAGATGTTGGACGGTCTCGACCCTGACCCCTGGGGTCGCCCATATCGCGCGGCGCTGAACAAGCTTCGCGCGCGGGCCCCCCCCCTCACCGAGACCCTCCAGCCCGACTTCCTTCGTAGGGTGGTCGAGGAGCTGTTTCCACGGCAGTCGGAACACACGCCCCCGGTCATGGCTCCGCCAGATCAGGACCGGGAGGCCGACGACGACGAGAGTGTTCCGCCCGTGACGGAGTCGGAAGTGGGGGCGGCCGTGGCGAAGATTCGTTCCGCCACCACGGCCCCCGGCCCGGACGGAATTCCAGTCCGAGTGCTGACGTCGCTCCTCGAGCACTTCGAGCCTCGCCTCAGGCAGCTGTTGTTGGCGCTGCAGAGTGTTGTTGGCGGTGTCGTTGGACATCGCCAACGCCTTCAATAGTCTGCCATTCAGCTGCATCAGGGAGGCGCTCCGGTTCCATGGAGTGCCCCTGTACCTCAGGCGGCTGGTGGCAGACTATTTGGAGGGGCGCAGTGTTCTCTACGCGAGCCCCGCAGGGGACATTGTGTGGACGCCCATGTCGTGCGGTGTTCCGCAGGGGTCGGTTCTGGGGCCGACTCTGTGGGACATCGGGTACGACTGGGCGTTGAAAGGGAGTCTCCCCCCCGGGCTGAGCGTTATTTGCTATGCTGACGACACGCTCGTCACAGCCCGGGGCAGGACATTCGAAGAGGCGGCGAGCCTGGCCACTCTCGGCACCGAGGAGATGGTCAGGCGAATCGAGGCGCTGGGGCTCAGGGTGGCCCTAAACAAGACGGAGGCCCTACTATTCCATGGGCCCCGTGTGAGGCTGCCCATCGGCGCCTCGTTAGTCGTCAACTCCATCCACATCAGTATCCAGGCCCATATGAGGTACTTGGGTCTGGTGCTCGACGGGCGATGGTGGTTCCGGGAGCATTTTCGCCAAATTGCTCCCCGGCTGGTCGGCGCGGCGTCCGCCCTTTCTCGACTCATGCCGAATGTGGGCGGACCCAGTTTCGAGGGCCGACGGCTGTATGCGGGGGTGATCCGCTCAATGGCCATGTACGGCGCACCCGTGTGGGCGAGGGCTCTGAACGCCCAGCTCAGGGCGGTTCTGTGGAGGCCACAGCGAGCCATGGCGGTCAGAGCCATTCGCGGGTACCGCACGGTGTCGACAGAGGCGGCGTGCCTATTGGCCGGGACACCCCCGTGGGACCTAGAGGCGGAGATGCTCTCCGACCTCTACTGGCGGGTTACCTCAGTGCGCGACGAAGGTGGCTCCCCATCGTTGAGCGACATAGCCACCTGGCGCGAGGACGCCCGCCGAGACGTCATCGCCCGTTGGGTTACGCGGCTGGAGAGGCCAAGACACGGTGTCGTTACCGTCGAGGCCCTCCGGCCCGTACTGATGGAATGGATGGAGCGGCGGCACGGAGTCCTCTCCTTTCGGCTGGTGCAGGTATTGTCAGGGCACGGGTGTTTCGGTCTGTACCTGCACACGGTCGTGTATAGGGAATGGACTCCGGCCTGCCACCATTGCAGCAGTGACGAGGACACGGCGAGACACACACTGGAGGTGTGTCCGAGTTGGGACGGGCAGCGCCGTGACCTCGTCGCTGTAATCGGTGCCGACTTGACGCTGCCGGCTGTCGCGAGGGCGATGGTCGACAGCGTCAGGAACTGGGACGCGGTCGCCGCCTTCTGCGAGGCTGTTATCTCGCAGAAGGAGACGGCGGAACGAGTCCGGGAGGATTCCCGTGACCCGGGCCACCGTCAGCGGCCGGGGCGGCGCAGGCGCGTATACCTGCGCCTGATGCCGCCCTAACCGAGGCTTCGGGTGATCGGACCGGGGAATTGTCCGGTCACCCGACGTGAGGCCACCGCGTGAGGACGACGCCTCGACGGCGAAAGCTGTCGGGTCGTCGACAGGAGAGGAGCCCGAGAGGGCATACCGCCGAGCGGGCCACCGAAGACAAAAATCGGGTACCGGTGGCCCGCTTGCACGGCGAAGAAGAGGTGCTTGCAGGGTGGGTCAATAGGGTTGCGCGCCGCCTCTTCCGTCACCCCGGACCGACTTGGCGGGGTGCGACGTCCATGGCCCACGGCAAAAAAAAAAAAAAAAAAAAAAAAAAAAAAAAAAAAAAAAAAAAAAAAGAGAACTCTAACCTTGCATACTTCACTTGCTTCCTCAGCATTCATAATTCTCTTCATACACGCTCGCCGGTTTCGGGGAGTCTTGACTCCACCTTCCTTCAGTACGTGACCAATCTGGTTTAGGTAAGTTAGTCTCGCTCTCCCCCGATACCTATAATCTTCCACTTTCGCATTATTTATCTTCTTAACCAGACGTTAAGAAGATAAATAATGCGAAAGTGGAAGGTTGAAACCAGGCTTCTAGACGTCCATAAGTCGAGCGGGCTGGATGGCATCCCTGCGGTGGTCTTGAAAACGTGCGCCCCCGAGTTAACCCCCGTCCTTACGCGCCTATACCAACTTTCCTATGACACTAATAGGGTTCCATCTTCGTGGAAGGTAGCCCATGTCCACCCGATCCCGAAAAAGGGAGACCGGTCGGATCCGTCGAATTACAGGTCAATTGCGATAACATCCTTGCTTTCCAAGATAATGGAGAAAATAATTAAAAGCCAGCTTCTACAACATTTTGAGGATCACCAGCTGATCAGTGACGGACAATATGGCTTTCGCCATGGCCGGTCGGCTGGTGATCTTCTTGTGTATCTTACACACCGTTGGGCAGAGGCCTTGGAGGGCAAGGGTGAGGCGCTAGCGTTCAGCCTAGATGTCGCAAAGGCATTCGACAGGATCTGGCACAGGGCCTTTCTATTGAAGCTACCATCATATGGAATCCCCGAGGGACTCTGCAATTGGATCACGAGCTTTCTGGATGGTCGGAGCATAAAAGTAGTCGTCAATGGCTCCTTCTCCGAGACCATGACCATTAATGCTGGTGTACTACAGGGCTTGATGCTCTCCCCGACGTTGTTTATTCTGCATATCAACGACTTGCTCTCAATAGAGAGTATACGTTGCTATGCGGATGACAGCACGGGTGACAAGCGATATACCGAGCGTCAGAATGTCCCTCGGAGCATTTTACAGGCAAGATGGGCTCAACTTGTGCCTGAAGTCGAGCGCTCTCTGGGGCGGGCCTCGGAATGGGGTGAACGGAACTTAGTCCAGTTCAATCCCCCACAGACACAAGTTTGCGCGTTCATTGCGAAGAAGGATCCGTTTATCATGGCGCCTCAGTTCCAAGGAGTAACTCTCCAAATTTCCGAGAGTATTGGGATCCTCGGCATTGAACAGTCGAGCAAAGTCCAGTTTGGGAGTCATTTGGAGAACAAAGCCAAATTGGCAAACAAAAAGTTAGGCATGCTGAGTAGAGCTAGGCGGTACTTCACGCCGAGACAGCGTCTTGTGCTATACAAGGCACAAGTTCGTCCTCACTTGGAGTACTGCTCTCATCTCTGGACAGGCGCGCCTGAGTATCAGCTAGACCCATTTGACTCCCTGCAAAGGCGTGCTGTTCGAATCATCGATGATCCCAATCTCACGGATAGATTGGAGTCGCTGGAGCAACGGAGAAACTTTGGGTCACTCTGTGTACTCTATCGGCTCTTTCACGGGTAGTGCTCTGAGGAACTGTTTGACTTGGTACCACCGTCACCGTTTTATCATCGTACAACTCGACATCGCAGCAGGGTTCATCTATTTTACCTGGAAACGATACGGTCCTCGACTGTACGATTTCAGCGAACATTTCTCCCACGTACGTGCAAGATCTGGAATGAACAACCGGCTGCTGTGTTTCCGAAGCGCTATGACATGTCCTTCTTCAAACGAAGTTTAAGGAGAGTACTTTCTTCACGGTAGGCAACGGCCTAGCTGTGCCTCTGGTGTTGCTAAGGTCCATGTGCAGCAGTATCACTTACCATCAGGTGTGCTGCTAACTCGATTGCCACCAACGGCAATAAAAAAAAAGAAAAAAAAGTTCGTTCAGCATTCTTTCCACTTGTCTATTTGCACCCCGCTAAATCCGTTCAGGGCGACAGATGAAGCGGCGCGCGACCCCATAAACCCGCCCTGCAATGTACCTCTCCATGCCGTGCGAGTGGGCCACCGGAACCCGGTATTTGTCTTTGGTGGCCCACACGACAAGCAAAACAAATAGTACTGATTTCTGATGTTTTTTTTTATTGTAAAGCACCACCTTGTACTAAGGAAATAATCCTTGTATAGCGAGGGACTTTAAAAAAATTGTAATTAACGCAGATAAATTACACCCAGAGTCAGAACAACATTTTGTGGATCGCACAAAGTATTGTCCTGCGCAGGAATCGAACCTATAGCACTGGCAGAAAGGTCGGTATCTTAACCACTACGCCATCTGTGCAGTCAAGAGTAAGAGAGAAAAATAGTTTTAATTCAAATGTCTGCTAAATACATTCGAAATGAAACTGTATTTAAAGATTTTATAACGATAAAAAAAAATTCATACAAAAAATAAGAAAATAATTAAGTTAATTAATATTCTAAATAAAATTGCTATGCCAATTTAATTAATCCACTTGCTAGTGAAATTCTTAGTATTTATACTAGGAAATACACTAGTAGTGCCACTAGTATCAGAGTTATTCTAAATTGATTGAGATATAAATTTATATTAGCTTCCATCCAAGTGGTTGTATAGCTTTACAATAACTTAGCGTTTTTATACATCGGTAATCTCAGTAAGTCCTCGTTACAATGGCTCAGAGTTGAAACTTAATGTATTTTTATTACGAAAATGCTTTTATCAAATGGAAATAACAGATGGTGAAAGCATCGCATCTTAGTTTTTAACGTCTGGTATTGCATTTGGGGGGTTTTTGCATTGCTTGCGATTGTTAGTATTTTATTATTTGACTGCACAGATGGCGCAACGTTTAAGATACCGACATTCCGTGCCAGTGCCGTGGGTTCGATTCCCACGCAGGACAATACTTTGTGCGCCCCACAAAGTATTGTTCTGAGTCTGGGTGTAATTTGTCTGCGTTAATTGCATGTTTGTAAAGTCTCCCGCGATACAAGGATTATTTCCTTAGTGCAGGGTGGTGTCTAAAAGGCCACCGAAGACAAAGATCGGGTACCGGTGGCCCGCTCGCACGGCGAAGAAGAGGTGCTTGCAGGGTGGGTCAATGGGGTCGTGCGCCACCTCTTCCGTCACCCCGGACCGATTTGGCGGGGTGCGACGTCCATAACCCACCGCAAAAAAAAAAAAAAAAAAAAAAAAAAAAAAAAGGGTGGTGTCTAAAAAAAAAGAAATTATAGTACCTATTAGTTTTCTCCGTGTGATGATGGAGTAAGAATATAATTCACCACCCCCTATCTTATCCGTGGGTGATCGTAAGAGACGACTAAGGGATATAAAATGTATATAACATCTATGTAAGAGAAGGAAAACTCGAAACATAACCTTATATCAACACGCCTTTTTTTTTTTTTTTTTTTGCGGTGGGCTATGGACTTCGCACCCCGCCAAATCGGTCCGGGGTGACGGAAAAGGCGGCGCGCAACCCCATTGACCCACTCTGCAAGCACCTCTTCTTCGCCGTGCGAGCGGGCCACCGGTACCCGATCTTTGTCTTCGGTGTATATCAACACGCCTGACCAGCGTGGTGTAGTAGGTCAATTTCCCCTCCCATTATGGAGGAGGCTCGAGCCCAACAGTGGGATATATATGAGCTGAGATGATGAAGAGATGACCTATTATTATGTGCCACGAACATGCCCGTGCACACCCTGTCTCCAAATAACTTAACCGATCTGGGAGATTAGAAGTCATAGTTGTTCAGGTAAGTTAAGTCACAACTATGAAATGTACGATGCAGTGTAGGACGACCCCCCAATAGGTAGATGATATCTTAAAAGTAATTGGATGCTAGTGTAGGTACAGTGGACGTCAACGGGTTGCTAGATGAATGCAATTGTTCAGATATGTATAATGTATATATGTTCGGGATTAGCTTTTAACCACTTTTAATTCCAGTGGTTTTCCGTGTGGTGACGGAGTAAGAATACAATTCACCACCCCTTATCTTACCCGTGAGTGATCGTAATAGACGACTAAAGGATATAAAACGCATATAACACCTATGCAAGAGAAGGAAAACTCGAAATAAAACCCTATACCAAACCGTCAGACGAGCGTGGTATAGAAGGTCAATTTCCCTTCCATTGTGGTGGAGGCTCGAGCACAATAGTGGGACATACACAAATTAGGGAAATAGGTATATATTTATTAATAAACATTGAATTTATATTAATATTGTCAGATGTTGAAGAATAGAAGTGAACCTTAAACAAGTAATGAACGAATGTGAACAGCTGGAGGCCTTTCTCGGACCGAAGATTTTTTTTATTACGTCGTTAATTAAGACTGACTCTTTATTTAATAGTGTAAATATATGACTTTATTTCTGCGTAAGGTGGCTTAGGAAGAAGAATGACTAACCATTCTTTTCCGTGGAAATTGTAAAAATTGATTTCGGAATCAACTGCATATTGAGTATCAACATTGTTATGGGAAATGAATAGCACTCCAAGTGAGATCACTAGTCCACCTGTCAGGCTTGGCGATTGTGACATTATCCTTTCTTTAGAAGGGTTCCTTGAAAAGGCTCGTTGGCGACGGGATAAAAATACTATTGACGCAATCCTTCCCTTGGGAGTAGTAAAAATTAGCTCAGGTTTCACTAGTGGAGCGTGCAACAGTTCTTTTTTACCTTACTGCAATTTCCAATCTGCCTGCAAAGCGTGGCATTGCTGTCACTATCTGTTTACATAAGGAAATATAAGGGTAGCCTATGTTCAGTTGTAGACGGCAAAAAGCTAAATGACGGGCAGGTATAAATCTGACAAAGGATATAAAATAAGCTGCTGGATAGATTTTAATATAGCATTTGCAAATAATCCATGCAAGCAAGGCAATATAGATTATCATCAAAATCATTATTTATACTTTCGCTATTAACACTGCTGGACGCTAGGCTTGGTCCGTAGAATGCCACACTCTATCTCCTCAGACTATATATATTCCACTGTTGGACTCAAGCCTGCTCCATAATGGTTTGATATATATTGATTTCGAGTTTATATTCTCTTGCATAGACGTTTTCTGCATATCCTATTACTTAACAGTTTTATACGACGCCCAATAAAGAAAAAGGGGTGGTGAATTGTATTCTTACTCCGCCGCAACACGAAAAAATGTGTGAAAAATGGACAGCCATTCATTATTGCCATAAATAAATATTATAGTGGTCCAGATGCCATAAGCGGCGCCCGATCATGATTTGAACTACTGAAGCAACCGTCACTTCTCTCAACTTCAAAGGAGAGAAGGGCGAGACCAGCTCTACGACAAATAGTCGTTAAGCTTTTGGATTAAATTCCTATAGTGTAAACCAGTAAGTGCTTATCATTATCATTATTTAGATTTTTCCGTGTACTGCAGAATATAGTAGACCTCTCTTTTGTGGGGTCAAACGAGAGGATAGTGCAATAATTTCTACGCTTAGCAGGCGAGTTGGCAGTTTCAGTGATTTACTGTACGCTTCCCAGAAGACACTGCTGTCCACTTTATCCTGTTTACAGCCGCCGCCGTTCAGGGTAAATTCACACTCTTGAAGAAAATCGACGTTTGAGCAGTTGAGCAGTGGCAATATGCTGTTGCGCTTCTTTCAGTGAGCAAGTGAGTCAACAACCCATAATTTTTGGGTGGGTTTTGGTTGGTAAGTGGCAACATAGCTGTAGCCCGGGCATTACAATGTTCCCCGGACCGATTTGGCGGGATGCGACGTCCATGGCCCACCGCAAAAAAAAAAAAAAAAACATTACAATGTTTTCAAATTTCCATGAGAGTCAATCCTACTTACTCGTTTGCCACCATAAGCAATAAAAAAGCTCTCCTACTGATCTTTTAGTTGCTTTTTCCAAATTCTAAGGGAAAATAAGTTGTGGTGATTATTGTTATTTTTATCCTATCTCTACACACTGATAGCTAGTATATAGTATTAATATAATAATTAATGCCTTTATAATAATGTTCCCATCTGCACAATTTTCATATGATTGACGTAAAATAATTTGGTTTCACTCAAGATTAAATGTCAATCTGTCAATGTCACTGCGAAATGTTTAATGATGGAGAAATAATGAGGCAGCTACTGTGTGTTTTTTTTTTCTAAGATTATTGCTGAGGTTGTTGATTTTATGCACAGTACCGCAAATTCGGAAGTGTGTGAACTGGTTTCTTTTATAAAAAATATCGATTTTTGGGTTTATTACACCGCTAATCCAAGCGATAACTAATTTATTTTATTTTAATAGCATTTAATATGCTTGATTATTTATAAAAACCCGATTACGAGCGAAAAATTATTGCTACAAGTGGGATTCGTACCCACTTGTTCCGTTCCAATCGTGCTGCTACTTATATCTTTTTATGCAAGAGAAGGAAAACTCGAAAGAAAACCCTATACCAACACGTCTGGCCAGCGTGGTATAGTACGTCAATTACCCTCCCATTGTGAAGGAGGCTCGAGCCCAACAGTGGGATATATATGAACTGAGATGATGATAATGATGACTTGCAGTACGGGTATTTACAACATTGTACCTGCATTTTTATTCCATTTGTCTGACCCATTTCCTACATGTATGTACATACATCTTCCATAATGAAAGGGAAATTGATCTACTATATCGCAACGACATTCGTAACGACGACGTAAGAGAGCGAGTAGGTATGAAAGAGAGTATTGGTGTAAAGATGCGAAAGGGCATGCTCCGATGGTTCGGACATGTGGAAAGAATGCCGAACGAACGTCTGGTTAAGAAGATATACAATGCGAAAGTGGAAGGATGTAGGTACCGACGGAGACCGAGACTAACCTACCTAGACCAGATCGGTCATGTACTGAAGAAAGGTGGAGTCAAGAGTCTCCGAAACCGGCGAGCGTGTATGAAGAGAATTATGAATGTTGAGGAAGCGAGTGAAGTATGCAGAGATAGAGTTCTCTGGCACTCTGTTCTCTCTGCCTACCCTGCAAGGGATATGGCGTGATGATATGTATGTATGTATATCTCGCTGGTCAGACGTGTTGGTATAGGGTTTTGTTTCGAGTTTTCCTTCTCTTGCATAGATGTTATATACATTTTATATTCCTTAGTCGTCTCTTACTTAAATCCCAAAAATTTGAAACTTTAATTGGTATCAATTTTAAACTGTCCTTTTGAATTTCACATATATTTTTTTTTATTTTTAAATCGCCCTTGCATTATAATAGACAAAATAAAGAGTTTGTCAATCAGTCAAGACGAAAAAAAAAATCTATTAATTTGGCTATTATAATGCAAGGGTGATTTCAAAAAAAAAGAAATATGTGATCTCAAAAGGACAATTTTTTTTTCATAACACCATTATCATCATCATCATCATCACAGCCCATAAATGTCTCACTGTTGGGCTCGGGCCTCCTCCGTAATGCGAGGGAAATTAACCCACTATACCGCGCTGGTCAGACGTGTTAATATAGGGTTTTATTTCGAGTTTTCCTTCTCTTGCATAGATGTTACATACATTTTATACTCCTGAGTCGTCTCTTATGATCACCCACGGGTAAGATAGGTGAATGGTATTCTTACTTCGTCACCACACGGAAAGTATACAATTTCATGTAAAAGAAGTAAATTAAAAATTGACGTGCCCACTAAGTTTCTTGCCAGATTTTAGGTTGCGGACGCCTTTTCATCTGATGGTAGATTTAATAATCTTAAGTATTTTCAAACTTAAAATTGACAATATGGAACTAATATATTTATATTAGATTTGTTTTGTCACTTAAAGAAGAGCACTTCATACACAATTTAAAAGAGTTGTTCTAAAAATTTTAATTATAGTATAATAAAAACATTAATAGGCATATTAATAACCATCAATAGTTATATTACATAAGTTCAGATAATGATTTGGAAATATTAGTGTTGCTAAGCACATATCATTTATTGTTTTTTGCAGTTGCAGTTTTCAAAAGACTAACCAGTGAACTATTAAATATATATATATATATAATATGTAAAGAAAACTGTATAAAATTTGGCTGTATGAGTTTTATTTCCTTTGCTTGTACGAATTTTAAACAAGCTACAGAATTGGAATTCTATAATTTGTGAAGAAAATTATGTGTTTTGACTGTACTTACTTTTTTTTTGCATTACCGAATGGAAGAATTTTCCGTGTGGTGACGGAGTAAGAATACAATTCACCACCCCCTATCTTACCCGTGAGTGATCATATGAGATGACTAAGGGATATAAAACACATATAAAATCTATGCGAGAGAAGGAAAACTCAAAACAAAACCCTATGCCAACACGTCCACTAGCGTGGTATAGTAGGTCAATTGCTTTCCCATTATGGAGGAGGCTTGAGTTCAACAGTGGGAAATGTATGAGCTGAGATGATGATGATGATGATGATGAACGTAAGAATGTAATAATAATAAAAAGTTTAACTAATAATCACTGCTGTCCAGATATTTCTACGTAACGTCATATCTCCAAGTAATTACTGACGTCACGTTATTGAGATAAGACGCATCAGGCTCTATGACATATGACAGATGTAGCTGTTAATTAATTCTGCCTAGAACATGAGAATAGTATGTTAGGCAGATTGGTTCAACGTATACTTGGACTGTCAGACTGTTTACTTGGGCGTTAGTTATATTATAAATTAGTTGTTAACTTGATTGAACAAATGTCTTGATGGCTTAATAAGTATATGCCGTGACCAGTATTATGACTTCATTTTAAATAATATAGGCTACATTTTATCGCCGTATTCCCACGGCAACAGGAACTACGTGGTCGAAGGGCGAGAGTATTAAAAAATAAAATAATTAAAACTTAATAGTGTTTGATTATTTAAACATTTAAATGAACAAGCTCACGAGGCGTTGTTTTGTAAATTATGTTTTTTGGCAAATATATTTAGAAATTGATGAAATAATAAAAAAATCATATATGAAAATAAAAAAATAAAAAAAAATCAAATGAAATAAAGTCAATAAATCTGTTATCTCTGCCTACCCTGCACGGGACATGGCGTGATGGTATGTATGTATTCATGAAAATAAAAAGAGAATAGTAGTAAAAAAAGGAAAACCGAAGATCGAACCGGGGCTGTATGGTTTAGCCTGTTTGATTCCCCAACTGAACTATGTCAGTCTTTGATCACAGTGGCCATATTTAACTTCATATTCTGATTATCTACGCAAGAAGCATCCATACAATCTATACAATTACACTTATTTTCATTCTATTTTAATATAGATAAGATATTTTATTTATACAAGGGATACCCCTTATGGATACTCATACAATCAACATGGACCGACAAATAAACTGCAGCTAACATCTTACAAAATCTTCAATCAGATATTGAGAGGCTGTTGTGATGTTTAAAAGGGACCCTTAGCATGGGGTTCTATAATATTAAAGAGATAAGATTGAGGTATGCAAGTTGAGGATAGAAAGGGAGTGAACGCAAAGATGATCTCTGATAGCATTGTATGGAGGAAGAGGACATATTGCATCGACTCTAAGTAATTGAGTTGAAAGAGAATGTTGTTGACGAATATAAGAAATAGAAACGTTTGTTGCAGGTTATGGTCTGGATGAGCCCCGCCCAATCAGATCGGAGCGACGGAAATGCCATGTGTGACCCCATAACCAACCTTCTGTCAGCCCTATCTCCAGTAGATTAATCAACGGTACTCATTCTTTGACCTCAGTGAAAGGTGTGGCAAGCTAACGGTAAGATCAAGGAAGCGGTAGTGGCCGGCCCAATGGCGATGGGGAGGGAATACGGTGGGTTATGGGGCCACGCGCTGCCCTTCCGTCGCCCCGGACGGTACGGGCGACGTCTGACCGGGCCATAGCCTACCAAAAAAAAAAAAAAAAAAAAAAAAAAGCTAACGGTAAGACGAAGTGCTGTTAATACTGAAGCATTGAGTTCGATTCGCAGTCTAAGGTTTCAACAGAAATCTACGATAGTAAATTATTATTTGTTAAATATTCATAGTAAATATTATTTGTTAAATATTCATAGTAACTGGTGTTATAAAATTTTTTCATTCATATATATATATATATTTTTTTAATTCTAAGGAAATAAGCCTTTTTTTTTTTTTTATTTTTTTTATTGGTGGGCTATGGGTGCGTCTCGCCCCGCCAAATCGGTCCGGGGTGACGGAGAAGGCGGCGCGTGATCCCATAGACCCACCGTAAAATCCTCTCTCTTCGCCGTGCGAGCGGACCACCGGTACCCGATCTTTGTCTTCGGTGGTAAGGAAATAAGCCTGCACTAAGGAAATAAACGTTGTATTGCGGGGACTTTATAAATGTGCAATTAATGCAGCCAAATTACACCCAGACTCAAAAACAACATTTTGTGGATCGCACAAAGTATTGTCCTGCATAAGAATCGAACCTACGGCCTTGGCACGGAAGGAAGGCTTTCAACATTTAAGTCTTTTAACCAGTGAGCAATTCCATTGCCAACTTCGTAGCATAAAATTATTTTGCATTTCCGTGCTGAATACCTTCGCATCCTTTCCAACTGAGAAATGTATGCAATTGTTGAATATTATCAAGTAGAAGTGGCCGGTGTGAGGAATGTTGATAAGCATCATGAAATATGGATTCAAGAGTGTCGTTTGTATAATTCACGTAAGGAGTGTTGAAATTCAAATTGTAATGTAAAATATTAAGTACAATATTACAAGGTTTTGCTATGTTTTTATTTCAAAATCTTATTTTTGGAGTTTACTCCTTAAGCATCGATTTTCATATAAGGCGCCCGGTATGAGAAAAATTTGAGGAATAAAATCTAGTGATCGAATGACCTCGTTACGTTTTTGGTGCGCACCATTCACTTTCTGACGTGAGATAATACTTCACTTAACAATTTTAATAAATGCAAATAAAAATATATATATTATTTTTAGTCGAGTTTTTTTTGCGCCTGTTTTGATAATCGTACTTAAGGAGTAAACTCCAGTCGTGCGTCGGAGCTGACACACACACTTTTTTTTATTGATGATGGTAAATGAGCAAGCAACATACCTAAAGGCACCTGTTACTACCGCCTCTGCAAAGCCAGTGGTACAACTAGACCGCTGCCTACCAATAAAACCCCCTACCCTACCCATAAAGTTGGACTGCCGGCCCTCTTGCTCAGCGAAAGAAGCGTAACGAACACATTGCCATTGCTCAGACGTTAATTTTCTGCAAAAGTATAGTACTACCCGGACAGCTCGGTTTACGTACTATCCCGGACAGACTGGTTCGCGACCGTAGACAAAAAACTATCAAGAGTATGGCCTTGCCACTATTGAAGCTTATTTTTGTCTTTTAAATTTTTTTTTTATATAATTAGAAAATAAAACGTACATTTTTGTATTTAATTAATAGAAATACAAAATTACCCGATCGTGACGACATCTTGTGTGTAAAGTGATTAAATCATCATATAGGGAAACGCTCAAGATATATACCTAAATTATAAAACCTTAAATCTTAACGACGTAAGAGGGCGAGTAGGTATGAAAGAGAGTATTGGTGTAAAGATGCGATAGAGAATGCTCCGATAGTTCGGACATGTGGAAAGAATGCCGAACGAACGTCTGGTTAAGAAGATATACAATGCGAAAGTGGAAGGATGTAGGTACTGAGGGAGACCGAGACTAACCTACCTAGACCAGATCGGTCAGGTACTGAAGGAAGGTGGAGTCAAGAGTCTCCGAAACCGGCGAGCGTGTATGAAGAGAGTTATGAATGTTGAGGAAGCGAGTGAAGTATGCAGAGATAGAGTTCTCTGGCACTCTGTTCTCTCTGCCTACCCTGCAAGGGATATGGCGTGATGATATGTATGTATGTATAAAACCTTAATTTTCGAAACAGACCTAACAACAATTACATTTTTTACATTGTTATATCAAAACGATAGTTTACTTTAAATTTGACTATTTATATCGTTGAGAATTGGGTTATACCCATCCATCGGCTTATCGACTTTCGTTATCGGATATGAGCCTAGTCAACGTGGGTATATATATAATATATAATGTACTGCTTGTCACACTAGAAAGGGATATTGGCAATCTTAATTGTTATTATCAGTTTCTTAGTAGAGTGCTGCTTAACAAAAAACAAAACTGAAAATCCTGATGACGTTTTCTATTCTAAAACGTCCTCCCACCATCAAAAATTTAGTTTGAATTAAAACTATTATTGCGGATAGTATCACGTATGTGTTTTATTTTTAACTTTCCGATTTAGCGTTCATAGTCATGGGTGGACAATCAGTCAGTTCTCTAGTGAAAAACATGAAACATTCAGTCCAATATCTTATTTTTGTAATTAAAACAATACTCTGCAAGAATTCACTAATTTTTATATTACAGAGAAATTTACAAACTTACATGAAACAGACACAAATTTTTTGGACCCCAAAAAGTATTGTCCTGCGTGGGAATCGAACCTACGACCAATTGCCATGTGAGGTCAATATCTTAGTCAATACGCCATATGTACAGTCAAATCATCATTCAGCCTATCGCCACCCACTGTTGAACGTAGACCTTTTCCATGGGCGGGTCTATGGGGTCGGGCGCCGCATCTTCTGTCGCCCCGGATGGAGTTAGCTGCGCGTGAACACTCCATAGCCCGCCGCCAAAAAAAAAAGACTTGTTCTATAGAGTCAATCAATAAATCGAGGAATAGTACTGTAATCACCAAACTTTGCAGGTGGGTTAATGATCGCAGAAAATTTAGTTTCTTAGGAGACGCCTGCTCTTGTGGTGATATCCTTAGCAGATTATTACTACTCCTAAGATCAAGCGACAGTAGTATTCTTATCCCATCGCTAAATGGAGTATTAAGTTAAGTTATTGTAATGTAGATATTTAAAAACTTTACAAGAAGATTGTATTTTATAAAAGAGCGATAAAAAGTTGATAAGCCCAAGCCCTGTATAACAACATAAGTTTTTTGTCTCGTCTTTTGTCTTGTCAAGAGATAACTTTAAATGTTCTTTGGATGGTACTTAGACTAAAATTGAATGTTCTACGAAAAGTAGAGACGAGTTTATTGTTCATAAAAAGTCTTGATTAAATTTTTATGTATTATGTTTTTTTGTTTTGTATTATTATTTTTTTTTGATCTTAAAATGTAAGTTTCAATCATTTGAAAATGCCATTTCATCTTAAATGACATTGCATATCGACGTTAAAAAGCATAAACTTATAAACTTACAAAATTAAAAATAATAAAAAAAAAGTGTGTGTGTCAACTCCGACGTACGACTGGAGTTTACTCCTTAAGTACGATTATCAAAACAGGCGCAAAAAAAGCTCATTTGACTAAAAATAATATATATATTTTTATTTAAATTTATTAAAACTGTTCAGTGAAGTATTATCTCACGTCAGAAAGTGAAAGGTGCGCAGAATAGGATGCGCACCAAAAACATAACGAGGTCATTCGATCACTAGATTTTACTCCCCATTTTTTTTTCATACCGGGCGCCTTATATGAAAATCGATTCTTAAGGAGTAAACTCCAAAAAAAATGTGATTCTAAAGTTATTGTTTTTGGTTAAATATTACCCAACAACGACAACTCCGCGATACTTTTAGATTTACAAGTACGAAAGTAATAAATTATTTATATAAAAAAAATGTTTTTTTTAGACTATTTTACAATTTTAATTTTGTGAATTTCTACGTAGGTTTCGTGGGTGATAGATCGATTATCTAGCTATTTTTCATTTAAAGAAAATGTAATTGAACGTGATAAAATCCGGAACACAGAAATCCGTAGAAGAACGGGTTTAAACGACGTAGCCCGAAGAATAAGCACGTTGAACTGGCAATGAGCAGGCTACATCGCTCGACGAACCGACAACCGTCGGGGAAGAAAGGTTCTCGAGGGGGGACCATAATTCCGACGACACAGCGTAGGAAGACCCCCACTGGGTGGACTAACGACATCATGAAGGTTGCAGGAAACTGTTGAATGTAGGTGGCACAGGACTATTTTGAATGGCATTCTCGTGGGGAGGCCTATATCCGGCCCGTACTGATGGAGTGGATGGAGCGGTGGCACGGAGTCCTCTCTTTCCGGTTGGTGCAGGTCTTGTCGGGGCATGGTTGCTTCAGCAAGTACCTGCACACGGTCGTGCGGAGGGAGTGGACTCCGTCCTGCCACCATTGCAGTAGCGACGAGGACCAACATACGCTCGAGGTATGTTCGGGCTGGGACGGGCAGCGCCGTCACCTCGTCGCTGTCATCGGTGCCGACCTGACGCTGCCGGCTGTTGCGCGAGCGATGGTCGACAGCGTCAGGAATTGGGACGCGGTCGCCGCCTTCTGCAAGGCTGTCATCTCGCAGAAGGAGGCGGCGGAACGGGCCCGGGAGGATTCCCGTGACCCGGGCCGCCGCCCACGGCCGGGGCGGCGCAAGCGCGAGTACCTGCGCCTGATGCCGCCCTAAACGAGGCTTCGGGTGATCGGACCGGGGAATTGTCCGGTCACCCGACATGAGGCCACTGCGTGAGGACGACGCCTCGACGGCGAAAGCTGTCGGGGCATCGACAGGAGAGGAGCTCGAGAGGGCCTACCGCCGAGCGGGCCACCGAAGACAAAGATCGGGTACCGGTGGCCCGCTCGCACGGCGAAGAAGAGGTGCTTACAGGGTGTGTCAATGGGGTTACGCGCCGCCTCTTCCGTCACCCCGGACCGTTTTGGCGGGGTGCGAGGTCCATAGACCACGGCAAGAAAAAAAAAAAAAGGGGAGGCCTATATTCAACAGTGGCCGTTTACGGGCTGATGGATGGACGGTTAATTTTGTCAGTATATTCACCCAACAGATTCAACACTATTAGAATATGAAGGCAAATTTGGCTGGATTGGAAAATAGACATAGCGTAGTTGTGAAATCACGCAGTCTAATCCAGAACCCACCTGTTCGATCCTTTCTCTATCTTTTTTATTATTTTTCACTTTGTTAGTTTTATATATTTCTTTTTCATTACTATTTTGATTATTTTCAAAAAATAACACTAAATAGAAAATACCAAGACAAGCTCGATTATCTAGATATAATGTATATTAGTCGCGTAAATATCAGATTTCATTAAAATTTATAGAGTGTGAAATAGTTCTTTGGAAAATAAAGTTCACGATTACCAGTACGAAGTCAAGTCGTAGCAGTTAAATAGACATACTTTAAAGTTTCAAGTACTTCCATTAGTATTAAATCAGTAGTACGAACTGCTGGAGTAATATTCATGGCTCCTTAGCACGAGATACCGACAGCTTGCCAATGTCACACGTTTCAGCGAACTTCAAATTATTTTCTGAACACCTATTATGCTACTGCATTTTGATATTTACCATATTTTCCTTCGCGTGTTAAAATTTTCATGATAAAATTTTACATATATTTGAATAAGTTTGGAAAATTTTATTTTTATTTACACATACATACATACATATCATCACGCCATATCTCTTGCAGGGTAGGCAGAGAGAACAGAGTGCCAGAGAACTCTATCTGTGCATACTTCACTCGCTTCCTCAACATTCATAATTCTCTTCATACACGCTCGCCGGTTTCGGAGACTCTTGACTCCACCTTCCTTCAGTACATGACCGATCTGGTCTAGGTAGGTTAGTCTCGGTCTCCCTCGGTACCTACATCCTTCCACTTTCGCATGGTATATCTTCTTAACCAGACGTTCGTTCGGCATTCATTCCACATGTCCGAACCATCAGAGCATTCCCTTTCGCATCTTTACACCAATACTCTCTTTCATACCTACTCGCTCTCTTACGTCGTCGTTACGAATGCGGTCGGTCAGCCTAACTCCACAGATTTTCCGCAGAGATCGCATTTCGACCCCATTAATTTTACTTTCATACTCTTTTCTGCATACCCAACTCTCGCTTCCATACAGTAATGTTGTTGTTGTTTACAAGCACTGCGTTATGTATTGCTACACGTACCTTCTGGCTGAGGTGGTGGCTGCCGAGAAGTTGCCCCAACGTTCCGTTCACTCTATTTCCCGCATTCACTCTTCGCTCTATATCAGTGGTGTACCTTCCATCTCGGCTAAATCCACATCCAAGGTATACAAATTCATCCACTTGCTCTAGTACATCATTACCTATTGTTACTCTTACATCTGTTCTGGCTTCATCTCTTTCAAAGACCATTATGTTGGTTTTGCTCACATTCACGCGTAGACCCGAGTAGAGTTTTTATTTAGATCTATGAATGTCTGATGTATTGGTTAAAATTTGATAATTTTTCTAATGTTTAAATATGCGAATATTGTCGTAATGACGGAGTAGGAATAAAGTTCACCACCCTCTTATTTTCATCTATCACTCATCTTAACCGTGAATGTAGTAGAAGACGATTAAGATATATAATTTGCATACAACATCAACAAGAGAAGGAAAACTAAAAATAAAATTCCTATACAAATACACCTGACCAGCGTAGTATAGTAGGTTAATTTCACTCTTATTGTAGAGGCTCGAGCCCAGTAGTGGGACATATATGAGCTGGGATGTTGATGCAAGTGTTAAACATATGAAATAAAATTATTTCTACTTTTTTGTCGCGTTCTTATTTGATTTTTATTTTCCAAACTTTTTTATATAAATTTACTGAAATTTTAGCATTTAATATGCTTAATTTATAAAATCCGATTACGAAATGAAAAATTGATGTCGCAAGCGGGATGTCCCGCTTGCGACATCAATTTTTCATTTCGTAATCGGATTTTATAACTTTTTTATACTTCAGTGTACGGGATTATTTGCTGTGTGTTAGCGGCTACTAATACTACCAACCATTACTTTGCTCCTGGATGTCATAAAAGACGACTAAGAGCCTTATAACGACCTGGGTCAACTCCATTTGAAGCCGTTTGGTCAAAAAATACATTTTCAAGGAGAATTGACGTCAGGCAGGTGGCCAGTCATGAAACTATTGCCATTAACTGTTGCAATATGTACGGGTACATACTGTACCGTAAGTAATTGGAATAGGAGCAGGAGAATGATGATGAGTGTACGTGATCATCGAATAAAGATTTTTCACATCCATCAAGTCGTCGTTATTACAAATATTTCTAAGTCCGTTACAGTATTAGTAATTAAATTTTAACTTAAATTTTTGACACAGTTTTATTGGTCTAAAAACAAAATAATTCTATACAAAAAAGTGGCGTAAATGAAAAAACTTCTTAATCGTTTCGTGACCATGAACACTAAAGCCTATAAGTATCATGAAAGGCGATTCAGGATATAATATGCACATGATATCTATACAAGAGAAGAAAAACTAAAAATAAAATCAGCATTGGACAAATGTTTATCATCATTTTACTATGATACTTACAATTTCAACTACGATCGTTAATCCATCTGTTATTTGTGGCGATTATAGTATGAATGTCCACCTCGTGATAAGGCGCATGGGGTACGCATCATCATTATCCCCTCACATCATATATGTCCCACTGTTGGGATTGAGCCTCCTCCTTTTGGGGAAATTGACCTACTATATTACACTGGTCAGACGTATTGGTAAAGAGTTTTGTTACGAGTTTTCCTTCTCATGTATAGATGTTATATACGTTTTATAGCCCTTAGTCGTAGTACTCTTACGATCACTCACGGGAAAGACAAGAGATGGTGAATTGCATTCGTATTTCTTCACCACAAGGATTTGCGGTACCAATAGCAGACATAAATAGCGATGAATAAATTCAAAGAAACGACATTACAAATACAATTACTGATTTGATATTTAATGAACAGAAAACACGTCTTAATTTCATCTAAAGGATTTTGAAATAATATCCATCAAAATCATGACACCCAGTTTGCATGACTTTGCAAATCTCAATTTCACTTAAACTAAGCTTCACCTTACTTCTTGCTTGTATGTATATCACAGGGGATCTGTTACCTAGTTTCATAGTATGTTAATTAGAAATGCTCGGCTAATCTACGTTGAAGATTAGCAGTCTTGTTTAATGTACATTATTATTTAGAATTTAATTGCATATACACTTACGTAAAATATTAGAATCTATTCGCATTTAGAAGTCCCAGATTTATACAGATTTCTAGTGAAATGCTTTTGTAGATGTACCTTATTAATAGTATTCTGTTTGTAGGCATAAATGCGCTGCCTTATTCGGTTTAGTACCACATTTTCACAGAATATCTTTATATGAGTAGTAGCAATTTGCTATTATTTCCAAGCAATTCGATAGATAATCCCTATTTTCATCGAAATTACGTAATAAAAGTAACGCAATTTAAGTAAGACCTAAGGCAATATAAAATACCAATATTATACTATATATATGATCAAACTTATAGGTTATGCGTAGGTTAAGTGTCACCTAAATTTTTTAATTTAGTTAACAAATTGTATGCATTTGGAATTGGAACCAAAATAGAGACAATTCATAGTTGATTCATATTCGTTTGCTCACAAGCCCAAAGAGGGTTATTATAGTCATAAATTTACCCTACCATAAATCCTAGTTTTGTCAAATCTATCACTTAATCTAATCCGGTTTCTTAGTGAATATAACTCAAATTCTAAACAAAACAGTTTGGTATCTAACGGGGATAATTCGCTGCAGAAATGTTCAAGATTCTCTAAATTGATTCTTGCCAGCACCTCCCATTCCATGTAAGCAGGTATTGGCCCAGATTAAACGAGGCCGTGTAAGAGGAATTTGTTTTAATAATTTGCACTATTTGAGACTTATTTTCCTCGAGATTAGATAGAGATTTTTTCTAAATATAATGCGACAAAATTGCCGCTGCGTAATATCCAAGCAAAAAAAAATATAGAAAGTTTGAAGGTGAAAACTTAAGAATTATTACTGTTGATATTTTTTTATATTAAGTATTTCTTGCAATCGCTATTATTTTACTATGCCCGTCTATGTAAATCCTACAATTTCAGTTACACCTTAGTCAATACAAACGAAGGATAGAAGATAGAAGGATAGATAAGAATAATGATTTCTGATTTTTATGAGGGTGTTATACCTTTGAAATAGTTTTTTCAGCGTAAATAGAATTTTCACCGTTCTTGGTTAGAGGAGTCCTGTCATCAATGTTTTAAAGTATTCGAAATGTAGGGTAATTATAAATCAAATATATATTTTTATCTTAATTTCCTCAGAAGAGATGCATAACTTCTAGAACTTATTTTCATTCCTCCGTCAGGCCATAAACGTCTATCGTGCTGATAGGTATAGGCTTCCATAGGATAAAATGATATCACCATGCTTGACAAGCGATCGCAAATTGGTGGTATAAATTTATTAGAAGAACAATACTGTCTTTCTTTTTTTTTTTTTTTTTGGTAACGCAGTAGCTAAATATGCTTTTCTGCACTCCCGCCCAGGCGGGGAGTGTGGGATCTCCACAACCCTCACTAGGTCGTCTGTCCACCTAATGGGGGGGCGTCCCACACTGCGTCGTCCGGTACGTGGTCGCCACTCTAGAACCTTTCTTCACCAGCGGTTGTCGGTTCTTCGAGCGATGTGGCCTGCCCATTGCCACTTCAGCGTGCTAATTCTTCTTGGATGGATTAACGTTACAGAATCCTTGTCTTCAAAATAACAGGACAATTAATTTTTTTTCTACTTATATTATAAGCGTAGAAGTTTGTGAAGATATTTGGATATTTGTTAATCAATCATGCGTAAATTTTTAAACAAATTGTGATGAAAATTTGTGTTTTTTATTTTTATTGCTTATGATGGCAAACGAGCAGATAGCACACCTGATGGTAAGTGTCACTGCCTCCCATGGACTCTTGCAATACCAAGGGTAGCAGGTGGTAGTAGGCGTAGTTAGGCCACTGGTTACCAATACAAATAACAGCCCACCCAGTTGGTCTTGCGGCTCTCTCGCTCACCGAACGAAGCGCGATAGCACATTGTCATTATTCAGACATCGATCTTCTTCGAGAGTGTGGTACTACCCCGGACGGACCGGCCCGTGGCTGTAGACAGAGACTGTTAATAGCGTGGTCCTACCACTATAGCACATGGATAGCCGATTTATTGTATTAATACACAGGATACTTTTTATTTCACTACATTATTTAATAAAACTCTCAAAAGGATATATTTTTTCACAGGTCAAAGTTCTCTCGTTACACAATTGAGTTGTCTTATATCTATAGCTACTCTTTGAAATATTTTACCTAGCTTGTTACTATAACTTAAAGTAGGTCGTCTACATTCGCTCAACATATGTATTTAAGTATGGAGTAGAATATCACAGATGTGACATTATTAATAATTATTTTTTATATGTAGATTTGCCAGATCTAAATTAAACTGTGTCTGTCATGTTAACTGAAAAGGTCTCTACTTACGGTAGCTACGTGGAGCGAGTCTCTCTCTTTCCTGGAATTTAGTTGAGGGGCGTGATGGCTGCTCTATTAGTTAACTTGTGATCGGGTGCCGCTTGTGGGATCTGGTCCAGCACCTTTTTTGTTTTATATACCCATATTTTTTTATTTTAACTTTGTATTTAACTTTTAAATAAATTAATGCTTCCTCGGAGGGCATCTCACTGGAGCTAATACTTATTAAATGTGTAACCAATAGCCGAGGCCGCAGGTGACTGGACCGGGGAATAGTCCGTCACCCATAGAGAGGCTGACCCGATGAGGGTGATGCCCCGGCAGTTAGCTGGGGCGTCGACGGGGGATAGTATCCAAAAGGGTAATCCGCCGGGCTGGCCACGGATGGCAATGAATCGGTACCAGTGGCCGGCCCAATAGCGATGGGGAGGGAATACGGTGGGGTATGAGGCTATGCGCTCCCCTTTCGTCGCTCCGGACGGAACAGTCAACGTGTGATCGGGCCATAGCCTACCCAAAAAATAAATAAAAGTTACTAGTTGATGTCAATTTTTAATTTTGTTAAAATTTTGATTTTTTTACCATTTGGAAATGGTAAAAAAATAAAAATTGTATGTATGGTAATTATTTGCCATAATAACCATAATATATCTTTAGTATTAATTAACCTTAAACAATATAACAGTTTTCTTCAAATGCAACTTTTTTACTAATGTATTGAAATCAATAATAAAATCTTCTGCTTGATTATATTTATTTATTTATTGCATCTATGGTCTATGGTCGAAAGGTTCTATGGACAGTTATATAAAACATCCCGAAATCCTGTTGTCGGCTTGGTCCAAGATCCCAGATCCAAGCTAACTCGGCACTATACCGAAGAAATCCCGGACATTAGCTTGTGTGAGATCAGAATGGCTCTCGAACAACTAAGAAACGGTAAGGCACCGGGAGATGACGGAATTACGGCAGAGCTCCTGAAGGCAGGCGGCAAGTCGGTCTTAAAAGCCTTTCAGAAGCTATTTAATTCCGTTATCCTCGGGGGCGACGTTCCAGAGTCGTGGACCAGGAATGGGTTGGTGCTGTTCTTCAAGAAGGGCGACAAAGCTCTTCTAAAGAACTACAGACCCATCTCACTCTTGAGCCACGTCTACAAGTTGTTTTCGAGAGTCATTACCAATCGACTCACGTGCAATCTTGATGACTTCCAGCCGCCCGAACAAGCTGGCTTCTGAAAAGGCTATAGCACCATAGACCATATCCTCACGCTTCGGCAGATTATCCGCGTTTGTGGACTATGAGAAAGCCTTTGATTCAGTCGAAACTTGGGCGGTGCTGCGGTCCCTTCAGCGGTGCCAAATCGACCATCGTTATATCGAAGTGCTGAAGTGGTTGTATAGGAACGCCACAATGTCAGTCCGTATTCGGGATAAGAGTACGAAACCGATCCAGTTGCAGAAAGTCGTGAGACAGGGAGACGTCATCTCTCCGAAACTGTTCACCACTGCACTGGAAGATGTCTTCAAGCTTTTAGACTGGACCGGACTCGGCATCAACATCAATGGCGAATACATCACTCACCTTCGATTCGCAGACGATATTGTCGTCATAGCAGAATCCATGGAGGAACTGGGCACCATGCTCAACGATCTCAGCAGGGTATCCCCACTAGTGGGTTTACGAATGAACATGGACAAGACGAAAGTCATGTCAAATGCCCATGTCATTCCTGTACCGGTCCTAGTTGGCAATACAATTCTCAAAATTGTCGATCATTATGTTTACCTTGGACAAACAATCCAGTTAGGTAGATCTAATTTCGAGAAAGAGGTCAGCCGACGAATCCAACTCGGTTGGGCAGCGTTCGGGAAACTTAAGAGGATCTTCTCATCCAACATACCTCAGTGTTTGAAAACACAGGTCTATGACCAGTGTGTGTTACCAGTGATGACTTACGGCACGGAAACGTGGTCCCTAAATGTAGGCCTCATAACCAGGCTCAAAGTCGCTCAGCGTGCTATGGAGCGGGCTATGCTCGGGATTTCTCTGCGAGATAGAATCCGAAATACGGAAATCCGCAGACGAACGGATGTAACCGACATAGCACGAAGAATTAGGACGCTGAAGTGGCAATGGGCAGGCCACATCGCTCGAAGAACCGACAACCGCTGGGGAAGAAAGGTTCTAGAGTGGCGACCACGTACCGGACGACGCAGTATGGGACGCCCCTCCACTAGGTGGACAGACGACCTAGGGAAGGTTGCTGGGCGTAGTTGGATGCAGGCGGCACAGGACCGCACTCTGTGGCATAAAATGAGGGAGGCCTACGTTCTGCAGTGGACGGCAATAGGCTGAAATGATGATGATGATGATTTATTGCATCAAAGATATTATTATCATTATAGTAATAAAGATTTCTTTTTCTTTGTACTATTTATGTTACAATATTGGCTCCGGGTTTCTTTCATAACAGGAGGGAAATTAACTTGGAATTCCACGGTTATTCGACTTTTCTTTCTGTTGATATTATATTACCTGATTATATCACTTAGTCGTCTTTTACGACACCCACGGGAAATAAAGGGGTAACATAATGATTTCCGATGTTTATGCGAGTATAACACATTTGAAATAAAACTATTTTAACGGATTCTGTCATGTTTGTATTTCGTTTTTAATTTCTCAACTTTGCCCGTGACCATGAAGGCTGAATGAAATACAAAAACGATGGATTGCGTAAAATTAGTTTTATTTCAAAAGGAAAGGGATAGTAAACAGTATTATTACTTTTTGAATGGTCAAAAATCTATGGCGATAAATTATTTATGGTAATGTAGTAAATAACAATTAACTTCATCTCAGCTCATGTCGATCGAGTCTTCCCCATAATGGGCGGGTAATTGACCTACTATATCACGCTGTTCAGGCGTGTTGGTATAGTGTTTTGTTTTGAGGTTTCCTTCTCTCGCATAGATGTTATATGCGTTTTATATCCCTTAGTCGTCTCTTACGAACACCCACGGGTAAGATAAGGGGTGGTGAATTGTATTCTTCCTTCGTCACCACACGGAAAGAAAAAAAAACCTTTATTACGCGCAATTATTTTACACAATGTCAATTTTTTTACCCTAAATTAATAAAAAAAAAAAAACTACTACGGAATCCGAATGTAATTGCCACCGAGATGATCCGGCAAGATACTGAGCGAGTTTGAGTATTTTTCTTTTAGGATTCGATTCATATCATGCACATAATTATAATTTATCTCGCAAATTTTAAGTACTGCCGGTTAGATATCAAAAATAAAACTGTGTATGATTGCTTATTTATAGAGAAAGATTTGGGGCTGTATACATAATGCTTCTACAAATAGGATTAGAGGAGTGTCTATAAATGTTAAGAAGAGCAAGTATAAGGTAGCAATGTGATATCACGCATCTATGTAGCCGTTGTCATAGGAACTATTCAGATAACAAAAATGGTGATAGATGTTATCAAAGTTGATATTATTGTGAATGCTGTAGACAAAGTGAGTGTTTAAATAAAATATCATCGTCATTCTCCTGCTCTTCTCTCAATTACTAGATTCCGATGCAATATGTATACAGTACATATTCCATGGTCTATATTGCAACCCCGGCTGGTCGGCGCGGCGTTCGCCCTTTCTCGGCTCATGCCGAACGTGGGCGGACCCAGTTTCGAGGACCGACGGCTGTATGCGGGGGTGATCCGCTCAATGGCCACGTACGGCGCACCCGTGTGGGCGAGGGCTCTGACGCCCAGCTCAGGGCTATACTGTGGAGGCCACAGCGAGCCATGGCGGTCAGAGCCATTCGTGGGTACCGCACGGTGTCTACCGAGGCGGCATGCCTATTGGCCGGGACACCCCCGTGTGACCTAGAGGCGGAGATGCTCTCCGACCTCTACTGGCTGGTTACCACAATGGGCGACGAGGGTGGCTCCCCATCGTTCAACGAGATAGCCACCTGGCGCGAGGACGCCCGCCAAGAAGTCATCGCCCGTTGAGCTACGCGGCTGGAGAGGCCTAGACACGGTGTTGTTACCGTCGAGGCCCTCCGGCCCGTACTGATGGAGTGGATGGAGCGGCGGCACGGAGTGCTCTCCTTCCGGTTGGTGCAGGTCTTGTCGGGGCACGGTTGCTTCGGCAAGTACCTGCACACGGTCGTGCGGAAGGAGTGGACTCCGTCCTGCCAACATTGCAGTAGCGACGAGGACACGGCGCAACATACGCTTGAGGTATGTTCGGGCTGGGACTGGCAGCGCCGTGACCTCGTCGCTATCATCGGTGCCGACCTGTCGCTGCCGGCTGTCGTGAAAGCGATGGTCGACAGCCTCAGGAATTGGGACGCGGTCGCCGCCTTCTGCGAGGCTGTCATCTCGCAGAAGGAGGCGGCGGAACGAGTCCGAGAGGATTCCCGTGACCCGGGCCGCCGTCAGCGGCCGGGGCGGCGCAGGCGCGAGTATCTGCGCCTGATGCTGCCCTAACCGAGGCTTCGGGTGATCGGACCAGGGAATTGTTCGGTCACCCGACGTGAGGCCACCGCGTGAGGGCGACGCCTCGACGGTGAAAGCTATCGGGGCGTCGACGAGAGAAGAACCCGAGAGGGTATACCGCCGGACGGGCCACCGAAGACAAAGATCGGGTACCGGTGGTCCGCTCGCACGACGAAGAAGAGGTGCTTGCAGGGTGGGTTAATGGGTTTGCGCGCCGCCTCTTCCGTCACCCCGGACCGATTTGGCGGAGTGCGACGTCCATAGCCCACCGCAAAAAAAAAAGGTCTATATTGCAAAAATTATTGTCAATAGTTATATATATACATACCATCACGCCATGTCCTTTGCAGGGTAGGCACAGAGTGCCAGAGAACTCTATCCTTGCATACTTCACTCGCTTCCTCAATATTCATAATTCTCTTCATACACGCTCGCCGCTTTCGGAGACTCTTGACTCCACCTTCCTTCAGTACGTGACCAATCTGGTCTAGGTAGATGAGTCTCGGTCTCCCCCGCTACCTACATCCTTCCACTTTCGCATTGTATATCTTCTTAACCAGATGTTCGTTCGGCATTCTTTCCACATGTCAGAACCATCGGAGCATTCCCTTACGCATCTTTACACCAATACTCTATTTCATACCTATTTTAAGTTTAAATAAAATAAAATTTGGTAGGGATGTTATGTAAGTAAAGCTAGCACAGATGATACATAAAATGTTTATAAAAATATCGTTAATAATAGAATTTTATAGTTTATTTAAAGCAGAGTGCTTATGATACGGCAGGAGTTAAAATTTTCAACGATCAAGTTGAGAATTTACCGAGAAGCTCGCGCCTCTCAAAGGGAAAACTTTGACGTGCCCGTGCAACTATGAAAATTGTTTTCTAGATTATATCTACATTGCTTGTACACTTTTTTTTTTAATATTCGGCAGCAACGTTTGTGTTGCTAAGACCTTTTTGTAAATAAAAATGATGAACATTCATATGTAAACCTTTTGATTGCTAAAATATGTTTTATTTGTGTAGAAAAATAGCACAATTACTTTTAAATTACTAAACTATTATTAGCAAGTATTTATATGGTTATCCGTGTGGTGACGGAGTAAGAATACAATTCACCACCCCTATCTTACCCGTGGGTGATCGTAAGATATACTAAGGGATATAAAACGCATATAACATCTATGCATGAGAAGGAAAACTCGAAACAAAACACTATACCAACACGTCTGACCAGCGCGGTATAGTAGGTTAACTTGCCTCCCATTACGGAGGAGGCACGAGCCCAACAGTGGGACATATATGGGCTGTGATGATGATGATTTATATAGATATTTTCTGTATGGTGACGCAGTAATAATACAATTTATTACTTCATTATTTTTCCCGTAAGCATAGTAAAAGACCAGTAAGGAATAAAAATGCATATAACACCCATGCAATAGATAGAAGATTCGTTTCAATCCTGTATTAACCTGCCTGACCAGCGCAGTACAGTAGGTCAATTTCCCTTCGTTCTCCCCCTTCGTCCCCTTGATTTGAAATAAAAGGAGTATTATATATGTATAATATGTATATGCAATTAAAAAGATAACTGCATAGATGTTTTAGTACTGCCTGGACGTGGCTTCGATACCAACTCAGGGCCTTTATTATTTACTTTATTTATTATTTGAGTTACGAAAATAGTGTGGTTGTAATTTGTGTTTATAAATTGCATGCTTCTAAAGTCCCCTGCAGTATTTACCACATCGTAGCAGTCCCTTTCGCTGACGCTGCAGCCCAACTGGACTGATAACTACCAGGGATATTATTATTATTTTTGCTACAGGGTGGTGTTATATTGACCGTATGGTGACGGAGTAAGAATACAATTCACCACCCCCTATCTCACCGGTGGGTGATCGTAAGAGACGACTAAGGGATATAAAACACATATGACATCTATGTGAGAGAAGGAAAACTCGAAACAAAACCCTATACCAACATATCTGACCAGCGTTGTATAGTAGGTCAATTGCCCTCTCATTATGGAGGGGGCTCGAGTCCAACAGTGGGACATATATGAACACAGATGATGAGATGATTATCTGGTGTTATAAAAAAAGAGCAATGTAATTATATAATGCCAAATTAACTTTAGTCTTGTACCAGCATTTGTATTAGTTATTTATAATCTTTACTTACATATTAATTAATTTTAAATATATTTTTTTGTTATATTTTAATTGACCGCCAAAATGTAAATTATTAAAAGAATTATTTCCTTAGTGTGTGCAGAGTGACGTGTTTTTTTTTAAATCTATTATAACATTTGAATTTTAAGTTTTAATGTGTTTTTAATATTTGTTTTTTGTTTTTGCCTTTTCTACTTATCAACCATTTATGATAAGGAAATATGGTACTCGAGCCCACACCTATTGGAAAACCATTTAAATCATCCCACTTACGTGAGTATAGCATGACATTCAATTTGTAGCTCGTATAATTTTGTAGTCTTCATGGGACGTACCATCTATCCGACAATGTTTGATGTACCATCTATTCGACAATGTTTACATATTATACAGATTTTAATACTCTAAGTCGCATAGATGTTATATGCATTTTATATCCCTTAGTCGTCTCGTACGATCACCCACGGGTAAGATAGGGGGTGGTGAATTGTATTTTTACTCCGTCACCACACGTTAATTTTTGTGTGTTAAATCTCCAGCGACCCAAGGATAATTTCTTAGAGTTGTTAAAAAAAAGAATTAATATAAATATGTGGCCGGTGTTTATATTCTCTTAATTTCGATTTCTGATTGAATTTTGCTGAATTATCGTGATATTTTTTTAATAGAAAGCATGGATTCTGGAACTGTTACAAGAAGACCCCAAGAGATTTACTTCTTATTGCAGATTACAAAACTATTTAAAGAAATCTGTTGATGTTATAACGAAGACCTATGTACGCAAGTCAACGTCTAGGAGCTGAAAAAGGCATTGATTCCACGTATCACATATCTTAGAGCATCCAATGATGGAATGATGATAGATAGGAGTGAATGGTGAATTGTGATAGAAGTGAATGGTGAATTGTGATAGAAGTGAATGGTGATGGATGAAATGACGGAGTACTGATCTCTCGTGCCGCATGTATTAGGTTAGTTTCTCACTTAAGAAAATTCTCTGTGTGGTTCACAAATTATTCAAAATATCAAGAAGATCGCAAGTGATTTACTTTTTACTACAGAAGACTAAATCTGGGGATACACGTCTCTGCTTATCTCTTACAAAAAAAGGAGGCTTATAATAAAATTATTCACGCACTAGTTTCTTTAAATTGTCGCCCATTTTTACTTGAAATAAAAGCAGTAATTTCTCTTGATTTTTATGACACTTTTTTATATGTCTGTCTTTTATAGTAGAGAGCTGAATAGGACCATTATTTTATTTTAAATTCGTTTTATGACGGCCGCTTCGCGTCGCAAAATTGAGCTTTTAATGAACGTAAAACTTTCAATTTTGATGAGTCTCCTATGTAATGGTTTGTATTTTTTAAAAAGTCCAGTTGCATTATTCTAGCTTTAGAGCTTTCTTGTTGACAAGATGACTTTGATTAATATCTGAATAACATGCTTGAAGTTGTATATGCTCGTGATCATCTCACTGATTGATGAATGATCCAATGAGAATAACCTGTTTATGATTTAGATACTCTAATATTGGGTCTTCTCCACAAATGAGGAGATAGCACTTTAATTTCCATGCTTGGTAGACGGGTTAGGGACTGAGGTGAGGTGTTCTACGTTTCCCAGATGAAAGCCACTGTCCATTCTTCTGTTGAAACATTTTTTCGACTCCAGCAATTAAGTAGTTACGATAATTGTTTTTTATTTTTGAATTTTATTGCATGGTTACTAAGACCTTTAAGCCAAATTAACACTTTATTTAAAGTAATTGTGTGTCAGTAAGAGAAATCGTCACCTTTAATAGTGCCCTGGCCATACTGCTATTTGTACTTTCTAGGAATTTTGGTAGAAAACGAAAACGTATGTAAAGCACTGTTGCATCGTATTCATTACGCCTCAGTACTTTCTACACATCACGTTACATACAATTATTTAATATAACACGTTTAAATAATAAGATTTTGAATATAGTCAAAGACCTAATGCAATACTGCACATGGCGTAGTGGTTAAGATACCGACGTACCTACCATACTAGTGTCCTGGTTCGATCCCATACAGGACAATACTTTATGTTATCCACAAAATTTTGTTCTGAGTTTAAGTCTAATTTATATTCGTTAATTATATATTTTTAAAGTCCGCCGCAATACAACGATTATTTCCTTATTGCGGGCTGTTGCCTTTTATAAAAAAAATACAAAACCACCACATGACACTTTCCCTCTCCCATCCCAACAGCAAACATTGGTTATAACTGTATTCTTATCGCTACAGAAGAAAAACAAAATACCCTGAAAAAGAATATTTTTTTGACAAAATTTCATTCCTTATTTATGGTTCACTAACTGTATACCTCAACGCTCCAGACTGAATAAGTATCTAGTATAAATATTCGCTGTCGCAGTGACAAATACTCGACATGGAGTACCTACACTAAAAGTTCGTTACAAGAACTACACACTCTAGCCTGAGTAATGGTCGCATTTCTTACGGAGTTAGTACAGAATCGCTGGCGGATTTAATCTTGGTACATAGAGGAAAATTGAGTTAAGCGCTTTGAAAAATGGTGGTCAGATTCATTTGTAATAATCTCTTAAGTTTGAGAAAAATATTTGATATAATGGTTTTTTATTATATCCTTGAATCTAAACATCTTTAAATATTCCTTGTATATTTCCACATATTTTTTTATTAGTGATAGGATCACTCTGTTGACAGTTTTCTGTCTACAGCCGCAGGCCGGTCCTTCCAGGGTAGTACAAAAAATTCGACGTCTGAGCAGTGGCAGTTGTTAGAGAGCCAGTAGCCCCACTTTCTACGTGGCAGTAACAGTTACCATCAGGTGTGATAATTGCTCATTTCCACCAAAAGCAATAAAAAAAACATTCAGAATGTCTTTAATGGATTTCCATGAAACTTAGTATGCAGTTTTTGGGGGGCGACAAATCGATCTAACTAGGCTTTATTTATAGAAAAAACACTTTTGTCAATATTTTACCCACCACCATAATATACCCAATAATATGAATATAATGAGAATATAAAAATAAATTTATAATGACAGTAATCAAGAAAAATAGCGCAGTTGGGAAATTGTGATATCCAGGTAGTCCCAGTTTGATCCTTGCTTTTCCGTTTTTTATTTGATTCCCTTTTTTTATTTTTTCATTATTTGATCAATTATATAAGTAACCAGTAAATCATCATCATCTTCACAGCCCATAAATGTCCCACTGTTGGGCTTGGGCCTCCTCCGTAATGGGAGGGAAATTAACCTAATATACCGCGCTGGTCAGTCGTGTTGGTATAGGATTTTGTTTCGAGTTTTCCTTCTCTCGCATAGATGTTATATGCGTTTTATATCTCTTAATCGTCTCGTACGATCACCCACGAGTAAGATATGAGGTGGTGAATAGTATTATTACTCCGTCACTACGCGGAAAATTATTATTATATTATATTGATAGGATATAAGAGTATTGATGTGATATAGGAATATTAATACTCCAAATTGCCATTATCACTCTATAAAGCAAAGCTACACAAATGTAGTGGTTAAGATACCCACCTATCGTGCGAGTGTTGTGGCTTCATCCACAAATAGTAGTTCCGAGTCTGAGTATAATTTGTATCAATCCCTACTAATATATAAATGTGAATGTAAGTTTGTTTGTTACGCTTTCACGCTAAAACTACTCAACCGATCATCATGAAACATTGTACACATATTCTTGGAGGTATTAAAAGTTATGTTACTTTAGATACTTTGGATACTTTTTATCAAAAAAAAAAAACAAAATTTTTATATGAAAAATAAAAAAATTGTTTGTCAAAAAATCTCAAAATCTAGCTTCTTCAACGCCATCTAGCAGTCCAGTAATGAAGTTTCAACCCTGAGTATTGTAATACCGTTGCACTGTATTACCGACGGTCAAAAATAAAAATAGGGGATCAAAAACTTTAGGAAAGTAACCTTTTACGCGGGCGAAGCCGCGGGCAGAAGCTAGTTAATTATACATTTGAGAAGTCACCCGCTATGTGAGGATTATTTCCTTAGTCCAAGGTATTGTAATAAACAAATAATGGCGCATATTAACATCTATGCAAGAAAAGGAAAATTCAAAACAAAACCCTGTACCAACACATCTGATTAGTGAGGCAGGTAGGTATCAATTTCCCTTGAAATAGCAGTGCTTTTAAGGTACATTAAACAGTTTTTTAAAATTATTTTTCCTGTGGTGAAGAGGGAATAAAATTATAATCTGTTTACCTTTAAGAGGCGGGTTGGCGATTGCAATTAAAACTATAAGCTTCCTAGAAGAATCATCATTGTCATCTCAGGTCATATAAGTTCTATTGCTGGGCTCAAACCTGCTCGCTTCTCCTCCGTAGTAGGAAGAAAATCCCCATTACTATATCACATTGATCAGGCGAGTTGATAAAGGATCTACTTTTGAGTTTCCTTCTCTTACAGAAACCACACAGATAAGTGACCTTGAAACCAATTATTCTGTTAATTATACTCCTTCCACAGGTAATTAAGGTTTGTTGACATACTTTCAATTCGTCACGAGAGTTTCATTGTAAATAACAAAAAGTTTGAAAGTAAATAGTATATATGTATTTGTATGGTCAAATAAAAGTTGTAACAATTGTGCTAACACAAATATCCGAAGCGGTCCGCGGACCCTCGACTTTGTTCAATCCAACTCGCACGTATTATCCCTACCAATCACTTCAATCAGCATAAAACAAATGTTAACATAATTTACTATGTCACGGGTAACAGAGACAAATAGATTTTGCATATGCATATAATATAAGATATTTTTTTTTAAATACAAATCTCGCATTCAGAAATGTTCTTGTGTTTGCTGGGGATTTTAGAGACATCATTATCATCTCAACTCTGTTCCACTATTGAGGAACACATATGAGGAAAATTGACCTACTATATCATACTGGTCAAACAGACGTGTTGGTATAAGTTTTGTTTTGAATTTTCTCTCTCTTGTTTAGATGTTATGTATATGCCTTATATGCCTTAGTCGTCTCTTACGATCACCTCACGGGTAAGATAGGGTGGTGTATTATATTCTTGCTCTATAAGCAGGTTTAGTGAACATGACATTACGTAAGATATTAAATTGAAAATTACTAATTTTAATCAAAACTGTGATAGATTAAGAATATTAATGTTATTGCAGTGAGTTAATGATACTTGTAGTAAGAAGATTGTAATAAAATATATTTTCAGAATAAACGGTCAAATTTGATCAATAGGGCATTTTCTTACAAAATTTTTCTTATTAAGAGTGGCAGGGCGGAGTAGTTGTAATCCTATGATGTCTTACGGTAGGTTTTGGGTTAGGAGGCAAAATCTTTCTTCAAAATCCCTTACGTAATTTATGAATGGCCCCTAAGCTGTAAATGTCATTTTTAATGTACATGAAATCCACCACGTATGTGATGTAAATTTATTTAATTGGATAAGGAGCAATGCAGTATTGTTAAAAATTGCTTATTAATTAAGTTATTATTTTTAGAAATACATAAAATAGACATGGTTACTGTGGGTTATTTTAGGATATCTATGATATATCAATGGCTATAATATGTCATAAGGTTTAACCAACGTTTGATTTGCAAGTGCATAAAAATATATTTCTTACGACATAATATTACAAATTCTTTAAATTCTTGGCTTTTTCTCATCTTCTTGAATTAATCTGTCTTTTGACGAAAATTGTACCAAAATCCAATGATTTTTGATGTTTACGCTAGTATTAAACATTTGAAATAACACTATTTTTACTGATTTTATCGCGTTTGTATCTGCTTTTTAATTTCCCGTCGTTGCGACCACTTGTGTAGTTTAAAAGATCTAAGCGAACGGATCACGGCATCGCCTTTATTTTATACTAAGGTTAGATATACATATATTACTGCTTCTTGTCACTGCGTTTATGTGAATGACTGGTACTGTTATTAAGTCAGACCAGCTGTCAGTGCTGTTAGAGTTACGACAGTATTTAACGTTGACGAGGTATAACGCCATAGGCTCCAGGGCAAGTAATACCGCCCCTGGCGCAGATTATGTCGAATAATTCTCTAATACTCGTGATTTAGGGGCGAATATAACAGCTGCGTCCTCAAAAGAGGGGTGACAAATAATTATTTCAGGCGTAAACGCGAATATGAACGAATTAGTTGAAGATGTGGGCGAAGTTTTGTTTGTAATAAATTATTTGACAAAGAAATCAGGTTAGATCATGTCATAAATAATTACTTTTTAATTCACAATAATACTCATTGCATTTTATATAATCTACCACTTATTGTGTCTGTGGATATCGTAAAAGTCGACTAAGTTGTATGACATGCTTACAACATCTATGCAAGAGAAGGAAAACGTGAAATGAAACTTTTCTGACTAACGTCGTATAATAATAAGTCAATTTCATTTCTATTGTGGAGTAGACTCAAATCCAGCAGTAACACGTATACGAGCCAAAATAATAACCCTCTCTTTTCCTTTGTCTGTGGCTAACGGTCTAAGAGAACAACGTGTACTCCTCCTCCCTTACTCTATTAGAGTCATAAAAACCGTTAGAAGGATTGTTAGAAGAATTAGCAGCAGAACTCCTGGCGATTGCCAACCTGCCTACCATTTGATGAAGAGTAAATTTCTCTCGTATTCTGAAACAAGATCGTTTCCATAACTGGAAAATATATAGAAACACAAGATTGAATAAATAAAACAGGAATTTGCATAAAAACAAAGATAAAAGTTTCATTTTAAAGTGTTTCATCGCAGAAAATTCGTCTTAAATTCTTGATATAGCTGCTATTAAGTACTCTTGTCGTTTAAACAAGACACGACTAATTACCTTTGTAAGTTATACGTATTCATTGTTGCTAAATGTTTGTAGTTTTAAAAGCGTTCGCTTGAATTTTATGTAGAATAATGATTCCTGATGGTCACGCGAGTATTACACATTATAAATAAAATTATTAAGGAGGACTGTCCTACTGTCCTCCTGTGACCATGATTGTTTGAAAGGGATATAAAATTTAGTCAATAAAAATCATAAATGAAATACTTAAACATAGTTTTATTGCAAATTTTTTAAAATAACTTCTTAAGTATCGACGTATGATGGTTTCTTCGATGGTTCGGTCATGTGGAAAGAACGTCTGGTTAAGAAGATATACAATGCGAAAGTGGAAGGATATAGGTACCGGGGGAGACCGAGACTAACCTACCAGACCAAATTGGTCATGTACTGAAGGAAGATGGAGTCTCCGAAACCGGCGAGCGTGTATGAAGAGAATTATGAATGTTGACGAAGCGAATGGAGTATGCAAGGATAGAGTTCTCTGGCACTCTGTTCTCTCTGCCTACCCTGCAAGGGATATGGCGTGATGATATGTATGTATGTATTGATGTAATCGAGAATTTGATTGTACTCCATAAGTTTCTAACGTTTATGAGAGTACTACATATTTCAAATAAAACTATTAGAAAGGACTGTCCTTTTGTCCTCCTGTGAATAGGACGGTTGAAAAGGGTTTATAACTTTAGTCAATTAAAAATAAAAATTACGACAAAATCCGTAAAACAGTTTCATTTAAAATTACGTAGAATAATTACTTAAGTATTGAAATATAAGTGATTAAACACTTGTGTCAATTTAGCTCACCTAAGTACCACTATTTATTATTACGCACTAACTTCCTCTACGTTAGGAGGGAAACCTGCTACACTATTCTGGTCAGACGGCTTGGTATACGATTTTATTTCGAGTTTTCATTTTCTTGTATAGATGTTATATGCATATTGTATCATTTATTCGTCTTTTACAATATCCACAGGTAAGAAAGGGAGTGGGGAATTATATTTTTACTCAGTTACGTCAGTAACTGATAGATTTTTGGTGTCGACTAAAAATTTTATATTTTCGGGAGCAATACATTTTTTTTAAATCGAAAGTAACTTAGGTTATTTTTAATATTTTTTTAAGTAGCTATATCATCTGGGTGATAAAAGGGCGATTTAGAGTTTTATAACTTCCCATATTTTCTCTCTCTGCTTAAACGGTCCACTAGTTCCTTGCTTTCACCGATTCTTTGATTTCATTTGTATCTTTTTAATAACTTTGATGTGTATGCATGATGGTAGTTTGAGCAGTTACTTACCTATGTATGCTCAGTAGTTGGCATCTAAAACCATAACAGCATAGATGTTAAAATCTTTACTCAAGCGTAAAATTTAATGACTAATTACGTATAAAATACATGTATAACCTATGTAAAAAGAATACCTAAAATGGATTTTTATAACAACAAGAACTTATTAATTGATTAGAATGTAATTCAAAAAAGATCTAAAGTTGCATTTATAATATAATTTATTTTATACGAGAATATAAAAATTAAAAATTATAATACATAGCTGTGTTAACCTTAAATAGCACAAACTTGGTCTCTAGGACCGACAAACACGTTGTAAACTATATTACACGCTCACGTGCGCGCAAGTACGCAATATTAGACGAGTATTCTAGATTAAATAAATAGCATTTCCTGAATAATGTATGAAGAGTCATATAAAATGCGTTTTATTATTAAATTCTATACAAGTAATACAAGCATTCCTAATGAATTGGAGCAAAAACATGAATTTATTTAAAATTTCAAATTATTTCTGTAATTGTAAAATGTTTAAAATTACTTGTGTCTCTGCTGTTGTTTATTGTATCGTTATCATCATCATCATCACAGACCATAAATATCCCACTGTTGGGCTCGGGCCTCCTCCGTGATGGGAGGGCAATTAACCTACTATACCGCGCTGGTCAGATGTGTTGGTATAGGGTTTTGTTTCGAGTTTTTCTTCTCTTGCATAGATGTTATATGTGTTTTATATTCCTTAGTCGTCTCGTACGATCACCCAGGAGTAAGATATGGGGTGAAATATTATGTAAATAGTATTCTTACTCCGTCACCACACGGAAAGTAACCGATATAGCGAGAGGAAATAGAATATTGACGATTCAATAGGCAGACCAGATCGTTCGACCAACTGGTAACTGTTGAAGAAGAGGGATTCTTGAGAAGAGCACATATCGGAAGGCGCATGATACTATAAGCGTCGGCCACCCATCTGGTAAACGAATGATGTGGTAAAAGGCGCATAAAATTGTTAGATGCAGGTGACATAAGCCTGCATCATATGATGTTCTGTTAGGGTATCAGATAGTGGATAGCGAAAGAATGAATCAAGACCGTTTAATAAAAAAATGCAAGTTATCATATATCTCACACATGTACACGCACGCATGTACATACATATACACATTATAAACTCACTCGCATAAATACACAAGCGCAAGCTCATACACTCATACATATGCACGCACACCCACTCGCACTAACGAACACACATACGCAGATACATCTACTTTTATTTTTTAATGTTATCATTATGTTTTTCTTTCTATTTTATTTAATTTTGAATTTGTTGTAAAAATAATGCCAATATTTAAAGGGAAAGACATGACACAGACACATGCAACACAGTTTTTACTACTGCAGGTGTTAGGGAATATCAATAATTATAATATACAATTTACGTCCATAAACATTTATTATTATTATAATTACTTCAAATAATATACCTAAATATTTATTAAACTTATAAGAATAAATTAAAATAATTTAATGAAAATGTAACTGTAACAAGAGTAACAATCATTTCCGTTCCTACTCTCGAGCACGTATTTCAAACTCTTTGAACCCCTCTAGCGTGAAGTGCTCTAATTAAATATAGCGTCAATCTGTACGCACCTGGCGGGCCTGTTGTACCCGCTGGCGTCGTTCGAAGGGTTATGTTGTTTCGAGACAATACATTATTTTGAATGACAATGCTACAGCCATATTACTGCTTTGTTAACGCAGTTTCAACTTGGGAATTAATTAAATTAATTTCGTGGATTGTTATTTTTGTTCCGTTCCCTACTTCACAGTAATTTAGTACTTAGCGTAGCTGTTAACCCTATGTGTTTTTGTGGGTTGAGAATAATTTGTGTTATCACCTCTCCTTGTGGAATTTGTAAAAAAATACTGTGACATTTCTGAAATATGGGCAGTAATACTCTTCGGGGAACACTGATCACGAATCCACCTCTCAAGCAAATCATGGTGTTATTCTTCTTGGAGAGGCCTATGTCTAACAGTGAATGCTGAAATGTTGATCGATGCTTAGATGGAATATGTCTCATGACACAATGATCGCTTAACAGATGCAAAAGTGGAAAATAATGTATTATCGAGAGGCTTACGTGTGATATTTCTATATGACAAAATTTGGAATACAGAAATCCTTATAAGAACTGGTGTAACCAACATAACCTTTTTTTTTCTCTTGCGGTGGACTATGGATGTGGTCGCGCCCCGTCAAATCGGTCCGGGGCGACGGAAGAGGCGGCGCGCAACCCCATAGACCCACCCTGCAAGAACACCTCTATTCGCCGTGAGAGCGTGCCACCGGTACCCGATCTTTGTCTTATTTTACCTTTTCTTTGGTGACCTAACCAACATAACCTGAAGAATTAGCAAGTTGAAATAGCAATGGACAGGCTATCACCAAAGGCTATACCCATCAAAGCAAGGTTCTCAAGTGGCGACCATGAATATGATGACGCAGCGTAGGAAGAATCTCCACTAAATGGACTGAATACATCTCAAAAGTTACAGGCATCTGTCTACGATGCGAGAATTGATTGTCCTACAATAGTTCATGGTGGTGTGAGTGGCAGCACGATTGGAACGGATTTCCAATAGGTGAGGGTTCGAATCCCACTTGTGACAATCATTTTTCGCTCGTAATCGAATTTTAATAAATAATCAAGCATATTAAATGCTAAAGTTCAGTAATTTGAATTACAGGCATCTGTTAGATTCAAGTGGCAAGGGAGCGGTCCTGGGGGGGCACAGTTAAAACATTACTTATTTTTACTGATCGTCGCGCCGCCTACAGATTGTTTGTACAAACATATCTGCCATTTTGTCCTGATTGTCAAAAGTTTGACAACTGAGAATTGTTATTTTATGTTCCTAGCGCATGTACTTATTGTCAATAATCTATTTTCGGTTATTGATGTTATTTCTGGAAATTATCTCAATTTTCATTGTTAAGGGTATACTATTGCCGTTTCGTTAACGGCTGATATGTTTTGTTTTACATTTCAGGGTAGGTCTCATAGTAAAATAAAATCCTATATAATCACATACACAAATGTATAGACGTAGGTATATGTATATTACTTCAACTTTAGTTGTTGTTTATGTAGATACGTAGGTATATGTATATTACTTCAACTTTAGTTCGTCGCCTAAGCTCCAGGTAGCAGCACTTTCCATACATGCATATTTTACCATCGAGTTGCCACTCTTTTTCAGTTAATATAATTTTACTCTTTGAAGCGGTCTGAATGGCATTCCCGTAGGAAGTTCTGTTTTCAACAGTGGACGTCTCATCATCATCATTCTCTTACTCTTATCCTAATTACTTAGAGTTGATACAATATGTACTCTTGTTTCATAGTTGTTGTAAGTTATTGGCAATAATAGTTTTATGACCGGCCGCCTGCCCGACGTCAACCCTCCTTGCGAATATAATTGTTGTCCCAACGGCATCAGATGGAGTTGGCATAGGTCATCATAAGGCTCACAGTCCTCTTTTACGACATCCACGAGCAACAGTGGACGTCTATGGGCGAATAAAAGAATATACACCACATTGGAAATTAAACACCAAAGAATGTATGTATGGCAAATAAAACCACGACACACCATGAAAGGTCTAAGCCACTACGTGTTTAATGCAATTTTAATTAATTAATTAATATATTCTCGTTAAAATCGATGGGTTTCCTCGGACAATTAGTATTCTGATGGAGTTGCAAGTTTATGTGAGTTGGTGTCAAAGTTTTGAGACGAAGGCGGTCGCTTGTCGAATTTTGATCGGAAACAAGGAAATGCCTGACAACGTAATGTAAATGCAAAGAGTTGTTGATGATGTCTTTGTGTTCAACAAAGATTAAAACTCTTTAATCATTTATAAAACCCGATTAATCATTATCATCATTCTGTTCTGATTCCAATTAATGGTCAACTCAATGTATACTCTTCCTCCATTGTCGTTCTGTGGTTTTATTCTAGGTAGGAAAGGCTGGGTACCTGTAATGTCCTTCGATAGCTCACTGGTCGCAGTAATCCATAATTTCCTTCGGCTCGCTGTTCGTAATATTCCCACACAAAGTTCATCAATAATTACACTTCACGAACAATATTGATTTAATGAGTTTTAGTTAACGACGCGGGCGCAATTGCGTTTATTAGTTTTAGGAGTTCAACTCGACTTTCTGAAAGCGTAGCGATTTTTCGAGACGGCCATTTCTTGACTTCTTGTTTAATTAACTATTATTTTATTATGGAAGCGGATATGAGAGGGTGTGGCCAAGAAAGGATGCGTTCGGAAATGTATATAAGGATTGTGTACCTTTGTTATGCGTAAAGTGTGGAGTGTATTTTAATATTTTATTTAAATTATAAAGGGCGCATACAGTCGTTATCTCAGCTCATATATGTTCCAATGTTGGGCTCGAGCCTCCTCTATGACGAGAGGGGAATTGAACTACTATACCACGCTGGTCAGACGTATTAGTATAGGGTTTTGTTTCAAGATTTCTTTCTTTCGCATAGATGTTTATATATAGGGGGTGGTGAATTGTGTTCTTACTCCGTCCCTACAGAGAAATATTAATTTCAATTAATCATTATTACTCCATCATACATTTTACATAGAATTAATTATAACCGAATGGCTGACTGACGTCAACCCTCTTTGTAGGGATTGTATTTACTGACCAAACGGTAGCCATAGTACATTATCATTTGGTTCAGGTCAGTCTAGGTCGAGGTAATATATAGTCGTACATATTTCAAAAGTTATTGGCAATAGTTTCATGACCGTCTACTTGCTTGACATTGATCCTTTTTGAGAATGTAATTGTTAACCAAATGACATCAGTTGAAGATGGCCAAAATCGATATAAAGCAGTTAATCATCTTTTACGACATCCATAAGCAAAGTAAGGGTTAGTAGTTTTCGTAGCCACCACCACATATTTTATTTACTAACAATAAACCATAAATGTTCCTAATAGGTTGTCTACTTAGCGTTGTAACTCTACGGACTGTTAGTGCTTACTGTGGCGTTATATAGGTAGTGTGCGACAGAGACAGTCCTCTACGAAGCCGAAATTAGTCGTCTCGTTCTAAGGGTCGATGTGCAAACTTTATTGTCTGGTACTATAAAAGTTAAGCAATATAAGGGTTGATGGAATTCTTAATAGCCCCCAAGTAGTATTCATCATCAGCATCATCATCACAGCCCATATATGTCCCACTGCTGGGCTCGGGCCTCCTCCGTAATGAGAGAGAAATTAACCTACTATACCACGCTGGTCAGACGTGTTGGTATAGTGTTTTATTTCGAGTTTTCCATCTCCTAAATAGATGTTACATGCGTTTTATATCCTTTAGTCGTCTCTTACGATCACCCACGGGTAAGATAGGGAGTTGTGAATTGTATTCTTACTCCGTCACCGCGCGTATAGTACCACATTAAATAACTTTAAATTGTGGTGAAGAAAATATTTCTTTGTCTGCAGATGGTGGATTGCACTAAGACATCTAAGAAGATACCTACGTTGAATATTTTTTATGAGATCGATGGACGATTATTCTAAGTCTAGGTGTAATGATTTCTAATGTTGACGCGTTTTTATTATACATGAAATAAAACAATTTTTACGAGTCCTATCGTGTCAGTATTTGATTTTTAATTTGCCAACGTTTCGAACATTTTACAACAAACATGCTTTGCTGAATAAAAATGATACTGAGGGGTCGTTCATAAATTACGTAAGGGATTTTGAAGAATGATTTGGTCCCCTCCCCCTACCATAAGACATCATAAGATTGCAACTACTTTCCCCTGCCCCTTAATAAGACTTTTTGTAAGAAAAGGCCCTATTGATCAAATATAACTCCGTTTATTTTGAAAATATCTTTTATTAAAATATTCTTACAACGAGTAGGTTACTAGCTGCAATAACATTAATCTTATTAATCTCACAGTTTTGACCAAAATCAGTAATTTTCAATTTAATATCTTACGTAATGTCAGGTTCACTACCCCCTCCTTGCCTATAGTAAAAAGTTGTAACATTTAGTCAACATAAATAATATAATTATTGAATATATAATTTATGAATGGCCCCTTATTTACCTGTGTCATAGAAAATTAAATACATTATTTTACCGCTACGAATCATCATGTGAGTAATGACTCACATAGCAGGTAAATGTCTGCCCAAAATAAAATATCGCGATGTATTTTCTGCTTATTTATAGCAAGGATATGGTAAAGTTCATTCATTATTTCCTTTACCCCTTTTTATCAAATACTATGGTATAGAGACATACTATAGAATCATCTAGGGTGACAGATAGGGTTGAGATCGTCTAGAATCCGCTGTATTGCTCCTTCTCGCCTAATCTAGAAGGTCGCTAGCACCGATTCCTTAACTTCAGTGGCTCATTATTCTATCCCTGGAAAGGTTTTTAAAATCTGTTCTTTAAAGGTGGCCTACCTTAAATAATATAATGTGTGTTGATATATATTTAGGGTCAAACATTGTTAAATATAAAACATTATAATACCTACATCCTCTACTTGCCATAACAAAACATAAACAAAGATTTGACTTCAAAGAGCCGACCTCTCGAAGTCAACATCTGAAAGTCAATTACACCGGCAATAAAGGCTACAGGAGTGACGTCAGCAAAGTTATCGGAGACGGCGATAGGCACGCTTCCTAATTGATTTCAGTACAGCTACACGGGTCAAACTTTGACCTGTTCACTTTAAGATGAGGGATTAAATGAATAGACAGTAATTTAAATTTTAATTTAAGCGTATTTTCTCTTCTATTTTATCAGAGCCGTTTGGTCAATGTGATAAAGTAGCAAAGGGTCTACGTCTTCGAAGGTATTTGGACATCCCACTTCTGAGATAGAGCTACCTCTATAAAAGGAGGGAAATTGACCATACTATACCAACCTGGTCAGACAGGGTTGGTATAGTTTTCTTTCTCCTGCATATATATTGTAGGCATACTATATCTCTTAGGGGCCGTCCATTAATCACGTGATCTTTTTTTAGCATTTTTACACAACACTACACGCCGCCGAGAATGAGGATGGTGTCCGATGGTTTACTGTGTGAGACACAAGGAGGTTTCAGGAGTGGAAGGGGATGCATGGATCAAGTGTTCTCTCTGCGCAACATTGTGGAGAAGCATCAGGCCCTAGGTCAGAGGGTTTTCTGAAGTTTTGTGGATCTGGAGAGAGCATTTGACATGGTTGTACGAAAGGAACTTTGGGACATTTTACCGGAGTATGGTATTAACGATAAACTGCTGCAGGCTGTGCAGTCCAGTTACATGGGCTGTAGAGCCTGTGTGCGGCTGGATGATGAAATGTCGCCTTAGTTTGACGTCAATGTCGTCGTTAAGCAGGGGTGCGTTCTGTCAGCCAGGCTGTTTATCATATATCTGGATAAATGTCTCCAAAGGTTGAACGATATGAATGTGGGAGTCCAGATGGGCGACTCAGTGGTCACTGCTCTGCTATATGCAGATGATGCAGTCCTGCTGGCACAGTCAGCGACTGACCTGCAGACCCTAGTCGACACAATGACAGAAGATTGTAAGAAAAGGGGTCTACGCGTGAATGTGAGCAAAGCCAAAATAATGGTCTTTGAAAGAGATGAAGCCAGAACAGATGTAAGAGTAACAATAGGTAATAATGTACTAGAGCAAGTGGATGAATTTGTATATCTTGGATGTGGATTTAGCCGAGATGGAAGGTACACCACTGATATAGAGCGAAGAGTGAATGCGAGAAATAGAGTGAACGGAGCGTTAGGGCAACTTCTTGATAGCCACCACCTCAGCCAGAAGGCACGTGTAGCAATACATAACGCAGTGCTTGTCCCAACATTACTGTATGGAAGCGAGAGTTGGTTATGCAGAAAAGAGTATGAAAGTAAAATTAATGCGGTCGAAATGCGATCTCTGCGGCAAATCTGTGGAGTTAGGCTGACCCACCGCATTCGTAACGACGACGTAAGAGAGCGAGTAGGTATGAAAGAGAGTATTGGTGTAAAGATGCGAAAGGGAATGCTCCAATGGTTCGGACATGTGGAAAGAATGCCGAACGAACGTCTGGTTAAGAAGATATACAATGCGAAAGTAGAAGGATGTAGGTACCGGGGGAGACCGAGACTAACCTACCTAGACCAGATCGGTCATGTACTGAAGGAAGGTGAAGTCAAGAGTCTCCAAAACCGGCGAGCGTGTATGAAGAGAATTATGAATGTTGAGGAAGCGACTGAAGTATGCAAAGTTCTCTGGCACTCTGTTCTCTCTGCCTACCCGGCAAGGGATATGGCGTGATGATATGTATGTATGTATATACTACACGCCGCTTTTCGGTTTAAAAATCGCGCGCATTGACGAAAAAATAAATACACGTAATATCTAAAATGATAATGATAAACTTTATAATGCTTACAGAAGATACACCTATGAATCTATAAAATCGTACAAATCCCAACGAATATAAAAATTACTTTTAAAATTTAAAAAATACCCGAACTGTTATACCAGACAAAACTAGTAACTTTATATATTTTCGAATGAAAGAGTTAATTAAGCGTATTAGCACTTTCATTTTGTACGGATTTTAAATCATGTAGTTACCAACAGAATTAAAAATTCTAACTTAAAGGCTTCTGTTAACTTTTTTTATTATTTTACTTATAGGGTCTTTTGAACGCAGTTCATGTCAGACCTATCACAAATTTAAAGATACTCGTATTTTAAATCTTATATATTAACTTCCCCGTGTGACGATGGGTTAAGAAAGATTTCCTCCGAAACCAGTGAACGTGTTTGAAGAAAATCATGAAATTATGTTGAGGAAGCGAGTGAAGTATCCAATGATAGAGTTTTCTGGCACTCTGTTCTCTCTGCCTACCCTGCAAGAGATATGGCGTAATGATATGTATGTATGTTAAGCATACAATTGTCGTCACTCTTCTCTTACGCGTGGCATCGTAGAAATCGGTTAAGGGTCCAAATAGGAGATTGGGCAGTAGATCTCTCCTGGAAAACGCACAATACCTCACTACGACCGCCAATTCACATGTCGAGCGTATCGATTACGGCTTTAACCTCAAATATTGAAGGTTGATCTGCCGCGTGATGACGGAGTAAGAATATAATTCACCACCCCCTATCTTACCCGTGGGTGATCGTACGTGACGACTAAGGGATATAAAATGCATATAACATCTATGCGAGAAAAGGAAAACTCGAACCAAAACCCTATAGATATATATAGAGTGTGATTTCGAGTGTGCCTGCTCTTGTATAGATGTTATATGCATACTACTTACCGTAGCCCAATAACGATCAAGAAATGGTGAATTGCAATCATATACCGTCACCATACATAGGAGGGACATGGATTTTTCATGTAGTGGTAATCATTTTTTTCGATTCACAAAAGAATTTTGATAAATAGCCTAATATATCAAATTATAAATTAACAAGTAATAATGAATAATGATTGTCACACGTGGGACATGAACCCACGCCTATTGGTCCGAAATATGTCCCAATCGACCTACCACTTAGACAAGTGTGAACAACGTACGTACGACAATCATTTTTTGGCTCGTATTATTTTGTCGTTCTTATAAGAGAAATGTAACATCTATTGGATAATGAATAGATATTGTATCGATTTAATACTCTTACTTTGCAGTTAGAATTGTATTAAACGATGAAACGACCCTATTATCCAAATTAATAATATTTATCTCTCTCGTAAATATTTTTTTTTTTATAATTATCCTAGCATCATCATCTCAGTTCATATATGTCCCGCTGTTGGGCTCGAGCTTACTCCATAATGGAAGGAATATTGACCTAATATACCACGCTGGTCGGACGTGTTATTCTAGGGTTTTGTTTCAAGTTTTCCTTATTTTGCATAAATATTATATGCCTTTTGTATCACTTAGTCGTCTCTTACGATCCCCCACGGGTGGTGAATTGTATGTAACAGTGGGTGGTGAATTGTATTCTTACTCCATCACCACACATTAAATCTCAATAATTTATATAATTCAAGTCGTTAATATTTCAGTACTTCTAACTTTCTGTATTAAGTTAGCAAATATATGATTAGTTAGTAACTTAAATAAGCAGAAATCTAACAATGGTGTACAAGTACTAATGTCTCGAGGGTAGGTCTCGTTTAGTAACCATAGTGAGGATAATTTCACATGTGAATATAAAACGCAGAGATTTATTTTAATTTTATATGTATTGTGATACTTTTTATGGAATAATTATATTCCCAAGGAGGGTTAATTAGTCAGGCAGGTCATAAAAAATTGCTAAAACTTAATACCGACCTGTGCTTGGTTGTACAGTTATTTAGTTGTTAAATATTAGTCGAGAAGGTTTTAAACAATTATGAACGTTGAGGAAGCGAGTGAAGTATGCAAGGATAGTGTTCTCTGGCAGTCTGTTCTCTCTGCCTACCCTGCTAGGGATATGGCATGATGATATGTATGTATGTAAGGTTTTAAATATACACATCTATAAATACCCGAATACGAAACGAAAAATGATGTCACAAGCGGGGTTCGAACCCGCACCTATTGGGAATCCGGCCCAATCGTGTATTAAGCCTATACAATGTGTAAACATTGTCCGGTAGATGGCATACGTCACCTTGAAGACGTAAGATATAATATGAAGCGAAATTTGCATGTCCTAAAATAGTTCACGATTGAAGGATCAGAGACCTCCAGCTCAGAAAAACACAGGATGACGTTTATATTCAATGATTTATTATTCAATCTTAGTAGCACGATATTGTTCGACCAACGCTTACAATGGACTGCGTTCGTATGAGTCGAACCTATGTGACACAGTGTTAACCGCACATACTATCTTTAATGTATCGATATTGCATATCGATACTAAAATTAACTACTAGAATTATAGTAAATAGTTTATGAATATTTAATAAATGTACGTTATGTTTTATATGCATATTAAATACAGTATCGATACATTATCACAATAATTCATACTACCGATTATAACTAGTTGTAATAAGTATTTGTTACTGATTGTCTATTATGCTTACAGCTCGGCCATCCTTTTATCAGTGAGTCCTCTCACTGTAATCGGTGTAAAACAAGGCGTATTTAAATATTAACTTTAGCTTACCATTTTGATACAATTAAAAAATAATTAATGCTATTGCATAAATCAATATCAGATAATAATGAAAAACATTGGAGTATATTCAGTTCATATTTCTATACGGAATATGCTTACTTACTACGAACATATTATATGTGATATTTTAAACATATGTATTTAAATTAAGTGATATACAAAAATACAATCAAATATTACATAATATTATAATAAATTTCTTGTACATAGTCCCGCAAGACATAGTTGTAAAATATAATTATAATGAATTAATTAACTTATAATATTAATAAACATGATCTGCTATAATCTATGACCATCTACGTGCTCTACACGCTGATCACTCATAGCTCATGTTTGAGGTTAATGCTAATAACTAATCTTATAATGATAATAAACATGATCTGCTATAATCTATGACCATCTACGTGCTCTACACGCTGATCACTCATAGCTCATGTTTGAGGTTAATGCTAATAACTATCTTATAATGATAATAAACATGATCTGCTATAATCTATGACCATCTACGTGCTCTACACGCTGATCACTCATAGCTCATGTTTGAGGTTAATGCTAATAACTAATCTTATAATGATAATAAACATGATCTGCTATAATCTATGACCATCTACGTGCCCTAGACGCTGATCACTCATAGCTCATGTTTGAGGTTAATGCTAATGATAATAAACATGATCTGCTATAATCTATGACCATCTACGTGCTCTACACGCTGATCACTCATAGCTCATGTTTGAGGTTAATGCTAATAACTAATCTTATAATGATAATAAACATAATCATAAACATAATCTGCTATAATCTATGACCATCTACGTGCTCTACACGCTGATCACTCATAGCTCATGCTCATACAAACATTTCATAATCACCCTTTTTTTTTTCTCACAATAATCATCTCATAATAATTCGATTCGTTAAATAGTGTATATTGCACTCAGTTTAAATTCAAACATTCTAAACCACACTTCTCCCAAACTTTGGTAACTTTCAATCGTCACTCCTTTATTTTCCACTACTGTATCATCGTTATCGCTACTTCGCTTTCACTAGCCTCACTGGAAATATTTTTAAATGCTAGCCACGGTTGTATTTTATCTACTGCGACCACATTTTCGTATCTCTTATTACCCTTTCGCGTCAATGGCGTATCCTCAACTAAAAATCTATCATTTTCTAATATTTTAACTATGCGGTACGGGCCATGGAATTTTGGTAGAAGCTTCTAGATTTACCTAAATTTTCTTTATCATAAATATTTCTTTCAATTCTAACGAGATCACCGACATTATACTTTTGCGCTCATTTTTCTATGTTCATCAAATTGTTGCTTCGATTTTAGCTGCTGTCTCTCTATAAGCATCCTTGGTTTCCTTTCTCAGTTAACTCATATCCTCGCACTTGTACGTTCATTAGCTTCGAGAATAACGTCACTTAGGATATTTTCAGACGTATTAATTAGTCTACACCCGAATAGTAACTCGGAGGGAGACTTGCCTGTAGTTTTGTTAGTAGTAGTGTCAATCCTAGCTGTTATCACCTACGCAATCATCCCACTTGTTGTCATTTTTGCCATGACATTTAGTGCTTAATGCATCTAAGATGGTTCTGTTGTAACGCTCTATCTGTCCATATCGCTCTAGGAGTTGCTACCGCATTCAATATGTGCTTAATACCTAAACTTTTGACAAATAACTTAACTTCGCGCTTGTAAAGCAAGTGCCGCGATCTGTTATCAGACGAGATGGAGCGCCAAAGTAACTAACGTGTTCTTTAAAAATTTTAATTGCCGTAGAACTTTTCGTGTCCTTTACTGGTCGAATGTGATAAATTTGGTAAAGGAATCAATAATGGCAGTATATACGTATTGCCCCTCCTAGACACGGACAAATGGACCAAGATGATCCGCGTGTAACGTATGAAATGGAATTTCTAGTTTAAGAATAGGATGCATTAAACCTTCTTTAGGGCCTCCAGGGCACCGAAGTTAAAATCGAGTACCGGTGTCCGCTCGCACGGCGAAGGGAGAAGGTTTTACGGTGGGTCTATGGGGTCACGCGCCAGCCTTTCCGTCACCCCGGACCGATTCAGCGGGGCGAGACGCACCCATAGCCCACCAATAAAAAAAAAAAAAAAAAAAAAAAAAGGGCCCTCCAGGTGCATTATGGTGGGCACATTCTAAGCAGGCGGAAACGTATTTCTTTGTAAACCGACGCATTTTAGGAAACCATAGTGAGTTTTGTATGCGATTTAGAGTTTTCTCGAACCCGAAATGCCCAACGTCATCGTGGTTCATCCGCAGTACTTGGCCACCTTCACTGCACGTGGAACCACCCATCTTAGTCCACTACCAGTAATCCTGTATACGTAACCCCCTTTTATCTGATAATTCTTATAAATGTCTACTACCTGTTTAGTTTGTGGTTCCTGTAGTATTTCTTTAATTCTCTTTATCTCGTCATCATTGCTTGTACTGTTGAAATCCAATCTTTTAACTCTACTGTCAAAACATCAAATATTTGACAGTCCTCATCACCAGAAACGGGTTCAGTTACGGGAGCACGACTTAGCGCATCTACGTGTGACATTTTGCTGCCGGGTTTGTACTCAATTTCACAATCGTACTCCTGTAACTGTATCCACCATCGAGAGATTCGCGGTATAAGATCTCTTTTCGTTAAAGTAGTCCGTAGGGCGTTACAATCGGTAATAATTTTGAATTTTAATCCTAAAAGATAAACTCTAAAACGTTTAAGTGAAGCGATTACTGCTAGGGTTTCTAATTCAAATGAAAGTAGTTTTCTGTTCATCACCTGTGGTCTTTCGACTGTAATAAGCCACCGGTCTAGTATCCCGTCAGCATGCTTCTGCATTAGAATACCAGCAACGCCTAATTTACAAGCATCTGTATGGAGTTTCTGTTTCCAACGTCATATCGTATAATGCCAAAATCGGTCGCTCACTAGCTTTTGTTTAAGTATTTCAAAGGCTTCAGTATGATCGTCATTCATTTCATGTAAAGTTAGATCTTAGTAGATCAGTTAGGGGTCGCGCCATAAGAGCGAAATTCTGCACGAAGCGTCTAAAAAAGCTAGCTAACCCAATGAAACGTCTACATCGTGAACATTTCGCGGCACAGGGAATTTGATATAGCAAGGGTCTTTGCGTGATCCTGCCTAACCCTTGACTATTTACTTGGAATCCTAAAAAATCTATCTCCTTCTGAAAGAAGTGACATTTACTAATATTTAACGTTAGCCCCGCGTCTGATAGAAGCCCAAGAACTTGTTCTAGTCTACTAAGTCCTTCCTGAAAAGACTTTGCGGGGATCAAAATGTCATCCATGTATATTTTTGCGAAATCAACTGTGGACTTAGGCAATATTTTGTTTATCACCCTTTGAAAAACTGATGGAGCATTGGCTACCCAATCGGCATACGTTTGAACTGATATAGTCCATCAGGGGTAACAAACGCGGTTTTATCCTGAGAATACTTCGCGACAGGAATCTGGTAATAGCCCGATGCACAGTCAAGTGTGGTAAAGAAGGAATTTCCGGCCAACATAGTCTAATTGCTCGTCGATCAGTGGTAAAGGATAATGTTCATTTTTGTTTTCTTGTTAAGAGCTCTATAATCCACGCATGAGCGCTTCTCGCCAGTCTTTTTCTTAACTAGTAAGATCGGACTAGCGTATGATGACTTTGACTCACAAACTATATCCGCACCCATCATATCCTGTACCATTGATCGCACCAATGCACGTTCAGAGAACGAAAGTCTATGTGGACGGTATACAATCGGTTGATTGTCTTCAATATCGATCACCATCTCTGCCACATTTGTTAAACCTAAGTCTCGCAAACTACTCGAAAAACAGTTTTCATAACGCTTCAATAATGTTTTTAATTGATCTATCTCCTGCATGGTCAATGATTTATCGTACTTAATCGACTCCGTTGCATTATAATTCTCTAAATTCAATTTATTTACATTCATGAACTCCACCCGTCGGGCACGTGTCAATAAACTATCCTTCTCTAATCTTATAGGTCTATCAGTAACACTCTGAATAAGTAGTGAAACTTGTCCACCTATAACATTATATTCACCTGGTAACAAATAAAATTCATAACCTAACTTTCCCCGTAGTGTACCGCTAACATACACAGAATCAATGTCTGCGTCAGGACAAGATGTTCGCACAACACACATTTTCATCGGCGTTAACACCATATCTTCTATCAATGATAGACAGTACCTTTTAGTATAATTTTTTTTGAAAATTAATCGATCGTTAGTTTTCATTATAGTTATGTTAGGTTTCTCTGTAAAGCTATGACCTACCAATATCGAATGTTGTATAACACTATCATGTACTACGAAGATTTCGACTTGTTCAACAATATTCTGAATATTTAGCTCCACAGTGGCAACCCCTAAAGGGGCCACAATACTATCACCGATACCTCGCATCATTGGCAACTGACCGTTAGTGTTCCACTTAATCCCCAGTCTCTGTGCGTCACTACAACGAATTAAAGTACACTGGCTGCCTAGGTCTATATATCCTACCATGGGATGTCAGTCCAATGTCAAATGCACTACATATTTGCAATCGTTAAACTGACTCATATTAATCTGCAAAACATTTTTGTCGTTGGATCTATCTCCTTTAGTACAATTGTCAATGGGAAGTTTTTTACAATTTATCGCTATATGCCCTAATCTATTACAAACCGTGCACCTTAAGATCTTTTTTGTGCATTTGAAACTAAAGTGACCTGGCTCATTACAATTATAGCACACCGGAGGACCACGTGATTGAGTTTTAATTTTATTGTCGCTGTTATGTGTATACTTGTGCGTATTACTACCGCTGGGCACATTGCCCCGTTTATCGTTATGAGAGAATTTAGTCTTGTCTAAGTCGCGTGATTGTTGTTTAATCGACTGAAAGTATTCCAATACTTGTTCAGGTTCTTGGCATTTAGACGCTTTAGCACCTAACCTTAGTGATCTGTCTTCGATACCGTAAAGCAAACAATCAACGGCTCTTTTACCTCCTATCTCACATCTGTTAAGCAGATTTATTTTTTCATAGTAATACAGTTCTAGAGACTCGTTATACTTCACGCGTTTAGAAAGCATTTCCGTCAATAGCTCTGCGTAGTCGTCGCTACTAGGAAAGGACTCGGTAAGTTTAATTTTCCATTCCTGCCACGAAAACGACATAGTGGGTAAAGCTTGGTACCAAGTCTTTGCCACCCCCGATAATTTAGGCAAAGCGTAATGTATCACTTGATCATCACCCCATTTATACAATCTAGCACATTCGTCAACCTTATTAAGCCAAATATGCACAGTTCGACCCTTGACCATAGGGTCGAACTCTGGTATAACATTTCCTAGCATTGGAAATTTATTTCCTTCAGATCTACAGCTCACCAACGATTTCAATAATTCAGTTAGTAGATTTGAAGTATTATTATTATCACTGGAACGACTCACCTGATCTACGCACTCGTCGTTATAATTATCAACGTGCTTACGCTTGGGTGTTACGCCTCGGCTGCTCGCCCGACTCCAGCTGCGCCCGCTGCGACTTCGTGAGTTGCGTGGACGGTAACTGCGATGCTTGAGCCGGTACCTACTTCGACGCCCATAGCGATGATTACTCTGCCGTTCACACGAGGAGCTGTCAAGACGGGCGCGTGAATCACCACGTTGACGGTTACGCCCATCACTGCTTGAATTTTCTCTGCTAGAACTGTTAGGTCGCTCAAAGGAACGCTTGCGACGACGACTTGAACGACTCCTTTTCTCTGTTGACTTTTTCTTTCTTCTCTGAGAACGTGGTTTATGATTTGTTTCACGCCGAGTTGGTGACGTAGTTTTACCCATAATTAATCAAACTGTCTTCGTTGCCTTATATGCAAAATATTTTCGTATTAGTGGGTAGATGAAAGTAGAAAAATGTACGTGTCTCACAACTAATTGCGAAAATATTGTGTGGGCTTAGTCTATCCCACTTCTGAGATGAAGGATCAGAGACCTCCAGCTCAGAAAAACACAGGATGACGTTTATATTCAATGATTTATTATTCAATCTTAGTAGCACGATATTGTTCGACCAACGCTTACAATGGACTGCGTTCGTATGAGTCGAACCTATGTGACACAGTGTTAACCGCACATACTATCTTTAATGTATCGATATTGCATATCGATACTAAAATTAACTACTAGAATTATAGTAAATAGTTTATGAATATTTAATAAATGTACGTTATGTTTTATATGCATATTAAATACAGTATCGATACATTATCACAATAATTCATACTACCGATTATAACTAGTTGTAATAAGTATTTGTTACTGATTGTCTATTATGCTTACAGCTCGGCCATCCTTTTATCAGTGAGTCCTCTCACTGTAATCGGTGTAAAACAAGGCGTATTTAAATATTAACTTTAGCTTACCATTTTGATACAATTAAAAAATAATTAATGCTATTGCATAAATCAATATCAGATAATAATGAAAAACATTGGAGTATATTCAGTTCATATTTCTATACGGAATATGCTTACTTACTACGAACATATTATATGTGATATTTTAAACATATGTATTTAAATTAAGTGATATACAAAAATACAATCAAATATTACATAATATTATAATAAATTTCTTGTACATAGTCCCGCAAGACATAGTTGTAAAATATAATTATAATGAATTAATTAACTTATAATATTAATAAACATGATCTGCTATAATCTATGACCATCTACGTGCTCTACACGCTGATCACTCATAGCTCATGTTTGAGGTTAATGCTAATAACTAATCTTATAATGATAATAAACATGATCTGCTATAATCTATGACCATCTACGTGCTCTACACGCTGATCACTCATAGCTCATGTTTGAGGTTAATGCTAATAACTATCTTATAATGATAATAAACATGATCTGCTATAATCTATGACCATCTACGTGCTCTACACGCTGATCACTCATAGCTCATGTTTGAGGTTAATGCTAATAACTAATCTTATAATGATAATAAACATGATCTGCTATAATCTATGACCATCTACGTGCCCTACACGCTGATCACTCATAGCTCATGTTTGAGGTTAATGCTAATGATAATAAACATGATCTGCTATAATCTATGACCATCTACGTGCTCTACACGCTGATCACTCATAGCTCATGTTTGAGGTTAATGCTAATAACTAATCTTATAATGATAATAAACATAATCTGCTATAATCTATGACCATCTACGTGCTCTACACGCTGATCACTCATAGCTCATGCTCATACAAACATTTCATAATCACCCTTTTTTTTTTCTCACAATAATCATCTCATAATAATTCGATTCGTTAAATAGTGTATATTGCACTCAGTTTAAATTCAAACATTCTAAACCACACTTCTCCCAAACTTTGGTAACTTTCAATCGTCACTCCTTTAATTTTCCACTACTGTATCATCGTTATCGCTACTTTCGCTTTCACTAGCCTCACTGGAAATATTTTTAAATGCTAGCCACGGTTGTATTTTATCTACTGCGACCACATTTTCGTATCTCTTATTACCCTTTCGCGTCAATGGCGTATCCTCAACTAAAAATCTATCATTTTCTAATATTTTAACTATGCGGTACGGGCCATGGAATTTTGGTAGAAGCTTTCTAGATTTACCTAAATTTTCTTTATCATAAATATTTCTTTCAATTCTAACGAGATCACCGACATTATACTTTGCGCTCATTTTTCTATGTTCATCAAATTGTTGCTTCGATTTTAGCTGCTGTCTCTCTATACGATCCTTGGTTTCCTTTCTCAGTTTAATCATATCCTCGCCACTTGTACGTTCATTAGCTTCGAGAATAACGTCACTTAGGATATTTTCAGACGTATTAATTAGTCTACACCCGAATAGTAACTCGGAGGGAGACTTGCCTGTAGTTTTGTTAGTAGTAGTGTTCAATCCTAGCTGTATATCACCTACGCAATCATCCCACATGTTGTCATTTTTGCCATGACATTTAGTGCTTAATGCATCTAAGATGGTTCTGTTGTAACGCTCTATCTGTCCATTCGCTCTAGGAGTTGCTACCGCATTCAATATGTGCTTAATACCTAAACTTTTGACAAATAACTTAAACTTCGCGCTTGTAAAGCAAGTGCCGCGATCTGTTATCAGACGAGATGGAGCGCCAAAGTAACTAACGTGTTCTTTAAAAATTTTAATTGCCGTAGAACTTTTCGTGTCCTTTACTGGTCGAATGTTGATAAATTTGGTAAAGGAATCAATAATGGCAAGTATATACGTATTGCCCCTCCTAGAACGGACAAATGGACCAAGATGATCCGCGTGTAACGTATGAAATGGAATTTCTAGTTTAAGAATAGGATGCATTAAACCTTCTTTAGGGCCTCCAGGTGCACCGAAGTTAAAATCGAGTACCGGTGGTCCGCTCGCACGGCGAAGGGAGAAGGTTTTACGGTGGGTCTATGGGGTCACGCGCCGCCTTTCCGTCACCCCGGACCGATTCAGCGGGGCGAGACGCACCCATAGCCCACCAAAAAAAAAAAAAAAAAAAAAAAAAAAAAGGGCCTCCAGGTGCCTTATGGTGGGCACATTCTAAGCAGGCGGAAACGTATTTCTTTGTAAACCGACGCATTTTAGGAAACCATAGTGAGTTTTGTATGCGATTTAGAGTTTTCTCGAACCCGAAATGCCCAACGTCATCGTGGTTCATCCGCAGTACTTGCCACCTCACTGCACGTGGAACCACCCATCTTAGTCCACTACCAGTAATCCTGTATACGTAACCCCCTTTTATCTGATAATTCTTATAAATGTCTACTACCTGTTTAGTTTGTGGTTCCTGTAGTATTTCTTTAATTCTCTTTATCTCGTCATCATTGCTTTGTACTGTTGAAATCCAATCTTTTAACTCTACTGTCAAAACATCAAATATTTGACAGTCCTCATCACCAGAAACGGGTTCAGTTACGGGAGCACGACTTAGCGCATCTACGTGTGACATTTTGCTGCCGGGTTTGTACTCAATTTCACAATCGTACTCCTGTAACTGTATCCACCATCGAGAGATTCGCGGTATAAGATCTCTTTTCGTTAAAGTAGTCCGTAGGGCGTTACAATCGGTAATAATTTTGAATTTTAATCCTAAAAGATAAACTCTAAAACGTTTAAGTGAAGCGATTACTGCTAGGGTTTCTAATTCAAATGAATGTAGTTTCTGTTCATCACCTGTGGTCTTTCGACTGTAATAAGCCACCGGTCTAAGTATCCCGTCAGCATGCTTCTGCATTAGAATACCAGCAACGCCTAATTTACAAGCATCTGTATGGAGTTCTGTTTCCAACGTCATATCGTATAATGCCAAAATCGGTCGCTCCACTAGCTTTTGTTTAAGTATTTCAAAGGCTTCAGTATGATCGTCATTCCATTTCCATGTAAAGTTAGATCTTAGTAGATCAGTTAGGGGTCGCGCCATAAGAGCGAAATTCTGCACGAAGCGTCTAAAAAAGCTAGCTAACCCAATGAAACGTCTAACATCGTGAACATTTCGCGGCACAGGGAATTTTGATATAGCAAGGGTCTTGCGTGATCCTGGCCTAATCCCTTGACTATTTACTTGGAATCCTAAAAAATCTATCTCCTTCTGAAAGAAGTGACATTTACTAATATTTAACGTTAGCCCCGCGTCTGATAGAAGCCCAAGAACTTGTTCTAGTCTACTAAGTCCTTCCTGAAAAGACTTTGCGGGGATCAAAATGTCATCCATGTATATTTTTGCGAAATCAACTGTGGACTTAGGCAATATTTTGTTTATCACCCTTTGAAAAACTGATGGAGCATTGGCTAACCCAAACGGCATACGTTTGAACTGATATTGTCCATCAGGGGTAACAAACGCGGTTTTATCCTGAGAATACTTCGCGACAGGAATCTGGTAATAGCCCGATGCACAGTCAAGTGTGGTAAAGAAGGAATTTCCGGCCAACATGTCTAATTGCTCGTCGATCAGTGGTAAAGGATAATGTTCTTTTTTTGTTTTCTTGTTAAGAGCTCTATAATCCACGCATGAGCGCTTCTCGCCAGTCTTTTTCTTAACTAGTAAGATCGGACTAGCGTATGATGACTTTGACTCACAAACTATATCCGCATCCATCATATCCTGTACCATTGATCGCACCAATGCACGTTCAGAGAACGAAAGTCTATGTGGACGGTATACAATCGGTTGATTGTCTTCCATATCGATCACCATCTCTGCCACATTTGTTAAACCTAAGTCTCGCAAACTACTCGAAAAACAGTTTTCATAACGCTTCAATAATGTTTTTAATTGATCTATCTCCTGCATGGTCAATGATTTATCGTACTTAATCGACTCCGTTGCATTATAATTCTCTAAATTCAATTTATTTACATTCATGAACTCCACCCGTCGGGCACGTGTCAATAAACTATCCTTCTCTAATCTTATAGGTCTATCAGTAACACTCTGAATAAGTAGTGAAACTTGTCCACCTATAACATTATATTCACCTGGTAACAAATAAAATTCATAACCTAACTTTCCCCGTAGTGTACCGCTAACATACACAGAATCAATGTCTGCGTCAGGACAAGATGTTCGCACAACACACATTTTCATCGGCGTTAACACCATATCTTCTATCAATGATAGACAGTACCTTTTAGTATATTTTTTTTTGAAAATTAATCGATCGTTAGTTTTCATTATAGTTATGTTAGGTTTCTCTGTAAAGCTATGACCTACCAATATCGAATGTTGTATAACACTATCATGTACTACGAAGATTTCGACTTGTTCAACAATATTCTGAATATTTAGCTCCACAGTGGCAACCCCTAAAGGGGCCACAATACTATCACCGATACCTCGCATCATTGGCAACTGACCGTTAGTGTTCCACTTAATCCCCAGTCTCTGTGCGTCACTACAACGAATTAAAGTACACTGGCTGCCTAGGTCTATATATCCTACCATGGGATGTCAGTCCAATGTCAAATGCACTACATATTTGCAATCGTTAAACTGACTCATATTAATCTGCAAAACATTTTTGTCGTTGGATCTATCTCCTTTAGTACAATTGTCAATGGGAAGTTTTTTACAATTTATCGCTATATGCCCTAATCTATTACAAACCGTGCACCTTAAGATCTTTTTTGTGCATTTGAAACTAAAGTGACCTGGCTCATTACAATTATAGCACACCGGAGGACCACGTGATTGAGTTTTAATTTTATTGTCGCTGTTATGTGTATACTTGTGCGTATTACTACCGCTGGGCACATTGCCCCGTTTATCGTTATGAGAGAATTTAGTCTTGTCTAAGTCGCGTGATTGTTGTTTAATCGACTGAAAGTATTCCAATACTTGTTCAGGTTCTTGGCATTTAGACGCTTTAGCACCTAACCTTAGTGATCTGTCTTCGATACCGTAAAGCAAACAATCAACGGCTCTTTTACCTCCTATCTCACATCTGTTAAGCAGATTTATTTTTTCATAGTAATACAGTTCTAGAGACTCGTTATACTTCACGCGTTTAGAAAGCATTTCCGTCAATAGCTCTGCGTAGTCGTCGCTACTAGGAAAGGACTCGGTAAGTTTAATTTTCCATTCCTGCCACGAAAACGACATAGTGGGTAAAGCTTGGTACCAAGTCTTTGCCACCCCCGATAATTTAGGCAAAGCGTAATGTATCACTTGATCATCACCCCATTTATACAATCTAGCACATTCGTCAACCTTATTAAGCCAAATATGCACAGTTCGACCCTTGACCATAGGGTCGAACTCTGGTATAACATTTCCTAGCATTGGAAATTTATTTCCTTCAGATCTACAGCTCACCAACGATTTCAATAATTCAGTTAGTAGATTTGAAGTATTATTATTATCACTGGAACGACTCACCTGATCTACGCACTCGTCGTTATAATTATCAACGTGCTTACGCTTGGGTGTTACGCCTCGGCTGCTCGCCCGACTCCAGCTGCGCCCGCTGCGACTTCGTGAGTTGCGTGGACGGTAACTGCGATGCTTGAGCCGGTACCTACTTAACGCCCATAGCGATGATTACTCTGCCGTTCACACGAGGAGCTGTCAAGACGGGCGCGTGAATCACCACGTTGACGGTTACGCCCATCACTGCTTGAATTTTCTCTGCTAGAACTGTTAGGTCGCTCAAAGGAACGCTTGCGACGACGACTTGAACGACTCCTTTTCTCTGTTGACTTTTTCTTTCTTCTCTGAGAACGTGGTTTATGATTTGTTTCACGCCGAGTTGGTGACGTAGTTTTACCCATAATTAATCAAACTGTCTTCGTTGCCTTATATGCAAAATATTTTCGTATTAGTGGGTAGATGAAAGTAGAAAAATGTACGTGTCTCACAACTAATTGCGAAAATATTGTGTGGGCTTAGTCTATCCCACTTCTGAGATGAAGGATCAGAGACCTCCAGCTCAGAAAAACACAGGATGACGTTTATATTCAATGATTTATTATTCAATCTTAGTAGCACGATATTGTTCGACCAACGCTTACAATGGACTGCGTTCGTATGAGTCGAACCTATGTGACACAGTGTTAACCGCACATACTATCTTTAATGTATCGATATTGCATATCGATACTAAAATTAACTACTAGAATTATAGTAAATAGTTTATGAATATTTAATAAATGTACGTTATGTTTTATATGCATATTAAATACAGTATCGATACATTATCACAATAATTCATACTACCGATTATAACTAGTTGTAATAAGTATTTGTTACTGATTGTCTATTATGCTTACAGCTCGGCCATCCTTTTATCAGTGAGTCCTCTCACTGTAATCGGTGTAAAACAAGGCGTATTTAAATATTAACTTTAGCTTACCATTTTGATACAATTAAAAAATAATTAATGCTATTGCATAAATCAATATCAGATAATAATGAAAAACATTGGAGTATATTCAGTTCATATTTCTATACGGAATATGCTTACTTACTACGAACATATTATATGTGATATTTTAAACATATGTATTTAAATTAAGTGATATACAAAAATACAATCAAATATTACATAATATTATAATAAATTTCTTGTACATAGTCCCGCAAGACATAGTTGTAAAATATAATTATAATGAATTAATTAACTTATAATATTAATAAACATGATCTGCTATAATCTATGACCATCTACGTGCTCTACACGCTGATCACTCATAGCTCATGTTTGAGGTTAATGCTAATAACTAATCTTATAATGATAATAAACATGATCTGCTATAATCTATGACCATCTACGTGCTCTACACGCTGATCACTCATAGCTCATGTTTGAGGTTAATGCTAATAACTATCTTATAATGATAATAAACATGATCTGCTATAATCTATGACCATCTACGTGCTCTACACGCTGATCACTCATAGCTCATGTTTGAGGTTAATGCTAATAACTAATCTTATAATGATAATAAACATGATCTGCTATAATCTATGACCATCTACGTGCCCTACACGCTGATCACTCATAGCTCATGTTTGAGGTTAATGCTAATGATAATAAACATGATCTGCTATAATCTATGACCATCTACGTGCTCTACACGCTGATCACTCATAGCTCATGTTTGAGGTTAATGCTAATAACTAATCTTATAATGATAATAAACATAATCTGCTATAATCTATGACCATCTACGTGCTCTACACGCTGATCACTCATAGCTCATGCTCATACAAACATTTCATAATCACCCTTTTTTTTTTCTCACAATAATCATCTCATAATAATTCGATTCGTTAAATAGTGTATATTGCACTCAGTTTAAATTCAAACATTCTAAACCACACTTCTCCCAAACTTTGGTAACTTTCAATCGTCACTCCTTTAATTTTCCACTACTGTATCATCGTTATCGCTACTTTCGCTTTCACTAGCCTCACTGTAAATATTTTTAAATGCTAGCCACGGTTGTATTTTATCTACTGCGACCACATTTTCGTATCTCTTATTACCCTTTCGCGTCAATGGCGTATCCTCAACTAAAAATCTATCATTTTCTAATATTTTAACTATGCGGTACGGGCCATGGAATTTTGGTAGAAGCTTTCTAGATTTACCTAAATTTTCTTTATCATAAATATTTCTTTCAATTCTAACGAGATCACCGACATTATACTTTGCGCTCATTTTTCTATGTTCATCAAATTGTTGCTTCGATTTTAGCTGCTGTCTCTCTATACGATCCTTGGTTTCCTTTCTCAGTTTAATCATATCCTCGCCACTTGTACGTTCATTAGCTTCGAGAATAACGTCACTTAGGATATTTTCAGACGTATTAATTAGTCTACACCCGAATAGTAACTCGGAGGGAGACTTGCCTGTAGTTTTGTTAGTAGTAGTGTTCAATCCTAGCTGTATATCACCTACGCAATCATCCCACATGTTGTCATTTTTGCCATGACATTTAGTGCTTAATGCATCTAAGATGGTTCTGTTGTAACGCTCTATCTGTCCATTCGCTCTAGGAGTTGCTACCGCATTCAATATGTGCTTAATACCTAAACTTTTGACAAATAACTTAAACTTCGCGCTTGTAAAGCAAGTGCCGCGATCTGTTATCAGACGAGATGGAGCGCCAAAGTAACTAACGTGTTCTTTAAAAATTTTAATTGCCGTAGAACTTTTCGTGTCCTTTACTGGTCGAATGTTGATAAATTTGGTAAAGGAATCAATAATGGCAAGTATATACGTATTGCCCCTCCTAGAACGGACAAATGGACCAAGATGATCCGCGTGTAACGTATGAAATGGAATTTCTAGTTTAAGAATAGGATGCATTAAACCTTCTTTAGGGCCTCCAGGTGCACCGAAGTTAAAATCGAGTACCGGTGGTCCGCTCGCACGGCGAAGAGAGAAGGTTTTACGGTGGGTCTATGGGGTCACGCGCCGCCTTTCCGTCACCCCGGACCGATTCAGCGGGGCGAGACGCACCCATAGCCCACCAATAAAAAAAAAAAAAAAAAAAAAAAAAAGGGCCTCCAGGTGCCTTATGGTGGGCACATTCTAAGCAGGCGGAAACGTATTTCTTTGTAAACCGACGCATTTTAGGAAACCATAGTGAGTTTTGTATGCGATTTAGAGTTTTCTCGAACCCGAAATGCCCAACGTCATCGTGGTTCATCCGCAGTACTTGCCACCTCACTGCACGTGGAACCACCCATCTTAGTCCACTACCAGTAATCCTGTATACGTAACCCCCTTTTATCTGATAATTCTTATAAATGTCTACTACCTGTTTAGTTTGTGGTTCCTGTAGTATTTCTTTAATTCTCTTTATCTCGTCATCATTGCTTTGTACTGTTGAAATCCAATCTTTTAACTCTACTGTCAAAACATCAAATATTTGACAGTCCTCATCACCAGAAACGGGTTCAGTTACGGGAGCACGACTTAGCGCATCTACGTGTGACATTTTGCTGCCGGGTTTGTACTCAATTTCACAATCGTACTCCTGTAACTGTATCCACCATCGAGAGATTCGCGGTTTAAGATCTCTTTTCGTTAAAGTAGTCCGTAGGGCGTTACAATCGGTAATAATTTTGAATTTTAATCCTAAAAGATAAACTCTAAAACGTTTAAGTGAAGCGATTACTGCTAGGGTTTCTAATTCAAATGAATGTAGTTTCTGTTCATCACCTGTGGTCTTTCGACTGTAATAAGCCACCGGTCTAAGTATCCCGTCAGCATGCTTCTGCATTAGAATACCAGCAACGCCTAATTTACAAGCATCTGTATGGAGTTCTGTTTCCAACGTCATATCGTATAATGCCAAAATCGGTCGCTCCACTAGCTTTTGTTTAAGTATTTCAAAGGCTTCAGTATGATCGTCATTCCATTTCCATGTAAAGTTAGATCTTAGTAGATCAGTTAGGGGTCGCGCCATAAGAGCGAAATTCTGCACGAAGCGTCTAAAAAAGCTAGCTAACCCAATGAAACGTCTAACATCGTGAACATTTCGCGGCACAGGGAATTTTGATATAGCAAGGGTCTTGCGTGATCCTGGCCTAATCCCTTGACTATTTACTTGGAATCCTAAAAAATCTATCTCCTTCTGAAAGAAGTGACATTTACTAATATTTAACGTTAGCCCCGCGTCTGATAGAAGCCCAAGAACTTGTTCTAGTCTACTAAGTCCTTCCTGAAAAGACTTTGCGGGGATCAAAATGTCATCCATGTATATTTTTGCGAAATCAACTGTGGACTTAGGCAATATTTTGTTTATCACCCTTTGAAAAACTGATGGAGCATTGGCTAACCCAAACGGCATACGTTTGAACTGATATTGTCCATCAGGGGTAACAAACGCGGTTTTATCCTGAGAATACTTCGCGACAGGAATCTGGTAATAGCCCGATGCACAGTCAAGTGTGGTAAAGAAGGAATTTCCGGCCAACATGTCTAATTGCTCGTCGATCAGTGGTAAAGGATAATGTTCTTTTTTTGTTTTCTTGTTAAGAGCTCTATAATCCACGCATGAGCGCTTCTCGCCAGTCTTTTTCTTAACTAGTAAGATCGGACTAGCGTATGATGACTTTGACTCACAAACTATATCCGCATCCATCATATCCTGTACCATTGATCGCACCAATGCACGTTCAGAGAACGAAAGTCTATGTGGACGGTATACAATCGGTTGATTGTCTTCCATATCGATCACCATCTCTGCCACATTTGTTAAACCTAAGTCTCGCAAACTACTCGAAAAACAGTTTTCATAACGCTTCAATAATGTTTTTAATTGATCTATCTCCTGCATGGTCAATGATTTATCGTACTTAATCGACTCCGTTGCATTATAATTCTCTAAATTCAATTTATTTACATTCATGAACTCCACCCGTCGGGCACGTGTCAATAAACTATCCTTCTCTAATCTTATAGGTCTATCAGTAACACTCTGAATAAGTAGTGAAACTTGTCCACCTATAACATTATATTCACCTGGTAACAAATAAAATTCATAACCTAACTTTCCCCGTAGTGTACCGCTAACATACACAGAATCAATGTCTGCGTCAGGACAAGATGTTCGCACAACACACATTTTCATCGGCGTTAACACCATATCTTCTATCAATGATAGACAGTACCTTTTAGTATAATTTTTTTTGAAAATTAATCGATCGTTAGTTTTCATTATAGTTATGTTAGGTTTCTCTGTAAAGCTATGACCTACCAATATCGAATGTTGTATAACACTATCATGTACTACGAAGATTTCGACTTGTTCAACAATATTCTGAATATTTAGCTCCACAGTGGCAACCCCTAAAGGGGCCACAATACTATCACCGATACCTCGCATCATTGGCAACTGACCGTTAGTGTTCCACTTAATCCCCAGTCTCTGTGCGTCACTACAACGAATTAAAGTACACTGGCTGCCTAGGTCTATATATCCTACCATGGGATGTCAGTCCAATGTCAAATGCACTACATATTTGCAATCGTTAAACTGACTCATATTAATCTGCAAAACATTTTTGTCGTTGGATCTATCTCCTTTAGTACAATTGTCAATGGGAAGTTTTTTACAATTTATCGCTATATGCCCTAATCTATTACAAACCGTGCACCTTAAGATCTTTTTTGTGCATTTGAAACTAAAGTGACCTGGCTCATTACAATTATAGCACACCGGAGGACCACGTGATTGAGTTTTAATTTTATTGTCGCTGTTATGTGTATACTTGTGCGTATTACTACCGCTGGGCACATTGCCCCGTTTATCGTTATGAGAGAATTTAGTCTTGTCTAAGTCGCGTGATTGTTGTTTAATCGACTGAAAGTATTCCAATACTTGTTCAGGTTCTTGGCATTTAGACGCTTTAGCACCTAACCTTAGTGATCTGTCTTCGATACCGTAAAGCAAACAATCAACGGCTCTTTTACCTCCTATCTCACATCTGTTAAGCAGATTTATTTTTTCATAGTAATACAGTTCTAGAGACTCGTTATACTTCACGCGTTTAGAAAGCATTTCCGTCAATAGCTCTGCGTAGTCGTCGCTACTAGGAAAGGACTCGGTAAGTTTAATTTTCCATTCCTGCCACGAAAACGACATAGTGGGTAAAGCTTGGTACCAAGTCTTTGCCACCCCCGATAATTTAGGCAAAGCGTAATGTATCACTTGATCATCACCCCATTTATACAATCTAGCACATTCGTCAACCTTATTAAGCCAAATATGCACAGTTCGACCCTTGACCATAGGGTCGAACTCTGGTATAACATTTCCTAGCATTGGAAATTTATTTCCTTCAGATCTACAGCTCACCAACGATTTCAATAATTCAGTTAGTAGATTTGAAGTATTATTATTATCACTGGAACGACTCACCTGATCTACGCACTCGTCGTTATAATTATCAACGTGCTTACGCTTGGGTGTTACGCCTCGGCTGCTCGCCCGACTCCAGCTGCGCCCGCTGCGACTTCGTGAGTTGCGTGGACGGTAACTGCGATGCTTGAGCCGGTACCTACTTCGACGCCCATAGCGATGATTACTCTGCCGTTCACACGAGGAGCTGTCAAGACGGGCGCGTGAATCACCACGTTGACGGTTACGCCCATCACTGCTTGAATTTTCTCTGCTAGAACTGTTAGGTCGCTCAAAGGAACGCTTGCGACGACGACTTGAACGACTCCTTTTCTCTGTTGACTTTTTCTTTCTTCTCTGAGAACGTGGTTTATGATTTGTTTCACGCCGAGTTGGTGACGTAGTTTTACCCATAATTAATCAAACTGTCTTCGTTGCCTTATATGCAAAATATTTTCGTATTAGTGGGTAGATGAAAGTAGAAAAATGTACGTGTCTCACAACTAATTGCGAAAATATTGTGTGGGCTTAGTCTATCCCACTTCTGAGATGAAGGATCAGAGACCTCCAGCTCAGAAAAACACAGGATGACGTTTATATTCAATGATTTATTATTCAATCTTAGTAGCACGATATTGTTCGACCAAAGCTTACAATGGACTGCGTTCGTATGAGTCGAACCTATGTGACACAGTGTTAACCGCACATACTATCTTTAATGTATCGATATTGCATATCGATACTAAAATTAACTACTAGAATTATAGTAAATAGTTTATGAATATTTAATAAATGTACGTTATGTTTTATATGCATATTAAATACAGTATCGATACATTATCACAATAATTCATACTACCGATTATAACTAGTTGTAATAAGTATTTGTTACTGATTGTCTATTATGCTTACACGATGGTGTAAGTGACAGCACGATTGGGCCGGATTCCCAATAGGAGCGGGTTCGAACACCGCTTGTGACATCATTTTTCGTTTCGTAATCGGGTATTTATAAATAATTAAGCATATTAAATGCTAAAAATTTCAGTAATTTGTATATACATCTAGTTTTTATTCAGTTATTATTCAACTAATCTTCTTTTTTTTTATTGATTATAGTGGCAAACAAGCAAGCAGCGCACCTGATGGTAAGTGTTACTGCTGCTCATGGATCTCTGCAATACCAGGGGTATAGCTAAGCCCCTGATTACTAATCCAAATCCACCCAGAAATTTGGGCTTCCGAATCTTTTACTCACCAAACGAAGCACAACAGCACATTGTCATTGCTCAGACGTCGACTTTCTGCGAGAATGTGGAATTACTATAGACAGAAAACGGTAAACAGTGTGGTCCTATCACTATTGAATCTTTATTAATATCGAGCCTAGTTGGGTTCAAATAGAGGATTCGATCCCGGTTGATTTTTCTAATCCCGGGATTTCGGGATTATCTACAGTTAATCCCGGGATAGTCCCGGGATTGTATTGGTAATGGAAAATGGTAACAAAAAGTCAGTAAGCATATCAAAATCAATTTTTGAGGACATAGAATATTTAAATTTTAAATCTCCAAAGGCTAACCGCCTTTTAACAAAATTATACTTGTTTTTTATAAACTTTCTTCTTATAAAGTAAACAAACTAGGCACTTCTGTAAATAATTTATGAAACCAATAATAAACTTCGTAAAATCAACTTCTTTCTACTTATGTTTATGGGTACTTATAATTTAAATTAAATTGACCATAAACTTTATAGATTACTTATTTAAACCCCGAAAATTAAATAATTAATGCATTTTTGCTTTTTAATAATTTGATTATCACCAATTAACAAAAAAATATCAATACTTACACGAAGTGAACAGGCATTTTTTACACACTTTTACGCATAATCCGGTCGTTAACAAAAACAAATGAAATTATTTAGTATGAATCAATTAATAATATGTGTATTCTAAGTGAAATCAGCCGTGTAAACAAGGTGGCTGTTAAAACGTCAAATCAAGGTAAGTGCGTTTCGTCTCACGCACATTTTTATTGACTAATTTAAAAAAATGTATCAATCCGGAAAATCCCGGGAATCATAAAATTTGATCCCGAAAATTTCCGGACTAAAATATGATCGAATCCTCTAGTTACAAAGTAACACGATATTTAGAACACTGATAAGAGGCAACCCTAGTACAAACCGAGACCGTTTTGATTAGAACCTATAGTGAAATTTAATCGAATAATGTAGGCCTTGCTAATAGCTAAGTACTTGGATAACATACACGTCTTACATAGGTGTATAATTACGTTACATTCAAGTTATTAAAACGAACTTATATAAAACGAACGACCCGCCCTCGCGTAGCTTTCGGTATTCATTTTATTCTAAGACGTTCATTTCAATGATATACTCTGTGCAGTTTTAATGTCCATTATATGCATCACGTATCTAATATATTTAATTCATCATCATCTCAGCCCATATATGTCCCACTGTTGGGCTCGGGCCTCCTCCATAATGGGAGGGTAATTGACTTACTTTACCACGCTGGTCAGACGTGTTGGTATAGGGTTTTGTTTCGAGTTTTTCTTCTCTCGCATAGATGTTATATGAGTTTTTATATCCTTTGGTCGTACGATCATCCACGGGTAAGATAGTTGTGGATGTTGTAGTAGTGAATTGTATTCTTACTCCGTCACCACACGGAAAATATTTAATTAGGTAAGGAGTAATACTGTTTTGTTAAAATACATACCGAAAAATAGACTTTGTATATCTTTTTAAGATATAGGTACAAGTTCATAGCATATAATTTTATAAGGTTTAGCCAGCGTTTGCAATTTAAACGTATTAAAAGTATATCTTTTTATGACATCACATTGTATTTTTTTAAATTATCAGCTTTTTGTACTATAATATACATGTATTACCTACCTTAAACTTCCTCTTGAATCACTCTGTCTATTGATGAAAACCAAAATAAAATCCGTTGCGTAGTCTAAAAGATCAAAAATACAACGGTAGTCCTTTTATTCTATGTACAGATGGAACAAAAACCGATTTGAAATTCATAAAATAAACCGAATTAATCCTTCTTTTCTTAGTATAAAAAGGGATTAATTAAGAATTTACCAGTGGAATTCATAAATAACCTACTACTAGGCTCGGGCCTCCATCACAGTATGAACGAAATTTTCCTATTATATCACGCCCGAAATCAATCCGTCTTGGGCTAAATTCAGATTGTCATTTTGAGTTTTCCCCTCATAAAAATGTTACATGCATCTACTAATCGTTTATTCGTCTGCCACGGGTAAGAAAGTGGCGATGAATTCAATTCTTATCACGTCACCACATGCAAAAGTGAGTGAGTATATCAGATTATTATTGTAAGCCATACACTGTTCTTCTGTCACACCGAACGGTTCGATCGTGGTGTATCCAGAACGTAAACCATAAAAAAACCGAGATTTCATTCATCCATCAGCTCATAGACGTTCCCTGTTGGACATAGAAATCCCCACAAGAATGACACTCAAAACGATCTTACTTACATTGAACAGCTTCTTGCGACTTTCGAGGTTCAGTCCACCTAGAGAGCCGACATTACCGTGAACAAATGGAAAGGTAAGTATACCATTTTTTTTTCTCCGCAAGGTGGACCATGGATGTGGTCGCGCCCCGACAAATTGGTCCGGGGCGACAGGAGGCAAGCATACCAAGCCCTGTCCAATCGTATAATGTCATATGAATTTAACAAAAAAATATTATTGTTTTAAAATTATTAAATAGATGTCTATCACTAGGACGTTAAAAAGCTGGTTATATCTCATTGTCGGCTTTTACTACATACTTGACAGTTTAAGTGGTTGTACTATTCCAGCTTAATTATACTGATAAATATTTATTTATTATTACATTGTGTGCATCTGTTATTAAAATTTAATTTCGTTTGGACTAGCGTGTGAATTGAATGCGTGTGATATGAGCCGCAGTGAAGCTCACAGTGCACAGCGATGCGTTATTTACAATTAAACTAACACAGTTGTATTGACACCAAAATATTGAAAATACATCAATTAGTTATCTATAGTGGTAGGACAATGCTGTTGACACTTTTCTGCCTACAGTTGCAGGTCGGTCCGTCCGGGGTAGTACAAAACTCTCGCAGAAATCGACGTCTGAGTAATGGCAATGTGCTGTTGCGCTTCGTTCGGTGAGCAAGAGAGACGCCCAACTGAGTGGGTTAGGGGTTTATATTAGTAGGCAACGGCCTAGCTATACCCTTGGTATTGCATGGTCCATGGCCGGCAGTAACACTTACCATCAAGTGTGCAGCTTGCTCGTTTGCCACCATAAGAAATAAATAAATATATATATATATATATATTTTTTTTTTGTTGAAAGTTCTAATTAATATGCCAACTTATATTTATTCCACTTCCGGGTCAAGCGTTCTCCATAATAGCAGAGAAAATAATCAAATACTTATACCATGCTAGTCGGACGATTTGGTATAGGGTTTTACTTCGAGTTTTCCTTCTCTTGCATTGATATTATGTGCATAATATATTCCTTAGTCGTATTTTACTATATCCACGAGTAAATAATACGTAGCAGTTTGATTTACACGGCATTTTCTTTATTTTTTAACTACTTACAATAGAAAACGAATCCCAAAATTTATCAGTTTCGTAATATCTGTTAATATTTTCTAAATAAAATAAATTGTTTATTACCCTGCTCTTATCTTATGGTTAGATCAGATACCACAAGTGGCACCCGATTACGAGTTAACTACTAGAACAGCCATCACATCTAAACAACATGGAATTTTGAAATAAAATAAGTTTTAATATTGCAATTAATCCACAGCAGCGAAGCTTCTGGTAGAAATAGTTTTATAGTATACGAATGTATGTCATGACTGCTGTTTTATACAAGTAGATGTGTATATTATACTAGTCTGGTTGTGACAGGTCACAGTACAAACGATTGTAAATTCTAGCGAAGCGTATGCCTTGCTCTGCTGTGACGTCATTCGTTAGGTTCCTTTACAAATATATCCTAGTATAGAATATGAATTATTTAATATTTACTTAATTACTCGTAATTATGAATCCATCCATTTGCCTGCAGATGTCCATAGTTTTTCCTACGAGGAGTGATAACATGTATTCATAATATCACAATTGAAATATCTTTGACCCTAATTTTGCTATGCAGTGGTGACGTCATCATCATCATCATCATTCTCCAGCTCTTATCCCAATTACTTGAGGTCGATGCAATATGTACTCCTCTTTCTACATATTGCAAAAGTTATTAACAATAATTTTATGACCGGCCGCCTGCCTGCCGTCAACCCTTCTTGGGAATGTAATTGTTGACCAAACGGCATCAGATGGAGTTGGCCCAGGTCAAAATAAGGCTCTTAGTCGTATTTTACGATATCCACGAGCAAAGTAGGGGTTGGTAGTATTCGTAGCCGCTACCACACAGCTTGATGACGTATTACTAGAAAGTGATTTATATCCCAGCCATGAAGACCGTATGGATAGTATAGCCAAAAGGGTATAGGTGTAAGAGTGTTCATACTATATCCATTTGAATAAAAAAGGATAATCAGAAAAGCCGGAGAACCACCTCTCTGAGTAATTTATAACAACAAGGTAAACGCCAAGTATTTTGCTAAACGAATCAATTTATGACATTTTTTATGACATTTATTCATTCAAGAAATCCCCTGGTCAGTAGTGGACTTCCTTAAACTAGTCCATAATAAACATTCATTGAACTTATTACTAATTGAAATATATTGAACTAATGCTTAAACATTTTTCTTTGAATAACAATGGGTTTTCGCGCAGGCGGATATCCGCAAAGAACTCTGCGGTTCGAGTTACGAACTTATTCAACTATTGTTTGGCTCGTACTTAGTTCAATACCACTAATGCAAAACTAATGCTTATTTCACGTAATAGTTTAAATATAAACTAATCAATGTGATGACCAAATAAATAAATATATCCATTATCTTTAAAAAAATCTTGTATACAGTGTGGTAATGGCTACGAATACTATCAAACCTTACTTATATCGTGGATGTCGTAAAAGACGACTAAGTACTTTATATCCACCAGGGCCAATTCTACCTGATGCCGTTTGGTTAATAACAACATTCGCAAGGTGGGTTGACGTCGGACAGGTGGTCGATGCAATATGTATGATTCCATACAGCGTTGACCACAAGTAATTGGGATAAGAGCAAGAGATCTTTAAAAAAAAGTTTAATATTTTTATGATTGTATTTAAAAATTCTTTTATATTATTATTTCAGAATCTCGGCAACGGTTTCCATGAAATTTAGTATGCAGTAAGGTTTCTAGGGTGATAAATCGTTCTAGCTAGGTTTCATTTATAGAAAATATCGTTTCGCCAATGTTTTAAGCCTATTTTTGTGAGTATTTTCAGAAAATTTAGCCACTGTCATCAAGAAAAAAAGTAGCTCAGCTGGAAAAACGAATCGCTTAATCCAGATAGTCGCGGTTCGATTCTTGTTTATACTACTTTAACTTTTTTAATTTTTTATATATTTTTTATATTTGTTCAATTAATCCTTTTTTAATTTACTAATTTTTCTTTAATTAATTAATTATTTTTAGTATATGCTTTATAATAAATTATGCTCTAAGGTACTGTTACAACCCGTTAATATCTAAATATATTTTCCAAAAATAAAAAAGCACGAGGTATTTTCAGATCATAGCTTGTAAAAAAAGGGTTTCACTAGGACAGTGGGCAGAAGCTATTTCCTGCAATAAAGAAAGAATATATAGGTTCTGTTTATACTAAATATTGTACGATTATTGTGCTTTAGATTCGAATGATAGTATTTAAATTAAAGAGGCGAAGTTAAAGTTTAAGATAATAAGTTCTGATATAAGAAATTATATATATAATATAATGATGTACTAGAGCAAGTGGATGAATTTGTATATCTTGGATGTGGATTTAGCCGAGATGGAAGATACACCACTGATATAGAGCGAAGAGTGAATGCGGGAAATAGAGTGAACGGAGCGTTGGGGTAACTTCTCGGTAGTCACCACCTCAGCCAGAAGGCGCGTGTAGCAATACATAACGCAGTGCTTGTCCCAACATTACTGTATGGAAGCGAGAGTTGAGTATGCAGAAAAGAGTATGAAAGTAAAATTAATGCGGTCGAAATGCGATCTCTGCGGAAAATCTCTGGAGTTAGGCTGACCGACCGCATTCTTAACGACGACATAAGAGAGCGAGTAGGTATTAAAGAGAGTATTGGTGTAAAGATGCGAAAGGGAATGCTCCGATGGTTCGGACATATGGAAAGAATGCCGAACGAACGTCTGGTTAAGAAGATATACAATGCGAAAGTGGAAGGATGTAGGTACCGGGGGAGACCGAGACTAACCTACCTAGACCAGATCGGTCATGTACTGAAGGAAGGTGGAGTCAAGAGTCTCCGAAACCGGCGAGCGTGTATGAAGAGAATTATGAATGTTGAGGGAGCGAGTGAAGTATGCAAAGATAAAGTTCTCTGGCACTCTGTTCTCTCTGCCTACCCTGCAAGTGATATGGCGTGATGATATGTATGTATATATATAACGAAGATATTGTTATCCATACAAGTGCAGCTCCTAATACTGTTATTGATTTTATTAAACCTAATTCAATGAACTAATCATAATTCATATTATCTGCTATCGCAATTGAAATATCTGAGGGCCCAATGCCGCTATGTAGTAGCGACGTATGGCTAGAGAGTGATTTATTTGCCAGCCACAAAGACCTTTCGTTTGGCCTTCCTTTGAGTTGTACTGTATGTTTAGATGGCTGAATTATAGAAAGTCGGTGGATAAATTACATCTGTTGGAAATACAATTCATTCATATATTGCCTAGTAATATTTTAGAAATAAATCCATTTATTCATCAATCCTCAGATGTTCACCGTTAGACTAGACTTAGATAGTCAAATAGTGGTAGGACCACGCTGTTGACAGTTTTCTATATACAGCCGTGGGCCGATCCGTCCGGGGTAGTACCACACTCTCGCAGAAGATCGACGTCTGAGTAATGGCCATATGCTATTGCGTTTCGTTCGGTAAGCGAGAGAGCCGGAAGCGCATCTGGTATGGGTTTGGGTTTGTATTTGTGGGCAGCGGCCTAGCTATACCCTTGGTATTGCAAAGGTCCATGGGCGGTAGTGACACTTACCATCAGGTGTGCTGCTTGCTCATTTGCCACCATAAGTAATAGAAAAAATAAAGTTTAGATCTCTATACGAGAATGCCACTCAAAATGGTTTTGTGCCACCTTCATCAACAGGTTTTTATGATCTTTAAGATACCTTTTAAGATCTAATACGAGGTCGTTCTACGCTGTATCGTTCGATTCGTAGTCGCTACTCGCGAATCTTAGGAATATATATTTTCATCGAAAATTACTTAAACAGCGATTTGTCCTTGCCTTCAAAAGATGCTGTACTATTGTAGATATTAACGCAGTGTTAGTCATCATTTGCCTGCCCTCATCCCACGCTAAGTGGGGTCGGCACAACACGTTCTTGCCTTCCACAATCTTCTAACGTAGTGTTAGTGAAAGAGCAAAATGTATAGGTGAGATGGAGCATTTGAAATCCTATATAAGAAATTAAATTTGTTATTTTCTTGTGTATATTTGTCAATATGGGTATCATTATTGCCGTACTTGGCACACCTGTGTACGATTGTGGCTGGATTTATAAGTCCTCCTAAAGAAGGCTGCACTTCATTTTTTTTACTGCAATGGATTAATAAGGGCTGATGATACATTATATTCTTAATCCATTATCGCAGAGGAACAGTGGAGAAATGGGTGAAGAGTTCTAGATCAACCTAATCCAATGCCAGATAGTTTGGTTACGCCGATTATATTTCGGAGGAGTTCTAGTATCAGACACGCTACCTAAGTGATCATAAAAACCAGCTTGACCAATATTGATGACATTTTTATGTAGGTATTATGGAATAAAGAGTGTTTTAGGAAAACAATTAAACCCAGTAGGTAGCGCTGCGGTGGATGCCAAGGAATTCTATTTTTAAAGTGAAAACTTCTTTGACGGCATTGTACACTTTTTTGGGATGGGTAAAAAAATGTTAAACTCAAGTACGACACGTGACCTGATCGAAAGTTCGTAAGACGGAGGGAGAGTAAACCGTAGGAGAGCAAGTAATAATATAATATGTGTCATCATCATCATCATCATCATCATCACAGCCCACAAATGTCCCACTGCTGGGCCTGGGCCTCCGCCGTAATAGGAGGCCCAGGCCTTTTAAAAAAAATAACCTACTATACCGCGCTGGTCAAACGTGTTGGTATAGTGTTTTGTTTCGCGTTTTCCTTCTCTAGATGTAGCGTAGATGTTATATATGCGTTTTATATCCCTTAGTCGTCTCGTACGATCACCCACGGGCAAGATATGGGGTGGTGAATAGTATTCTTACTCCGTCACCACACGGATAATATGTGTATAATATATTTAATATGTGTATTTATTGTATAGTCACATCCATACATATCGGAAGTCCTTGTGACTGATTTTGCTTTTTTTTTTAGATTTGTATAAAGTCGTTTATACTGGTATAATATTATACAAAATGATATATAACGTATTTCATTCTTTCTCTACTTGCATTAGAGAAAGAAGATATGCCGTGACCCCATATAAATTGGCATTAGTGCAAGAAGATAGCGATTACGCAACATACTTATAAAAAATACCCACACATTTTAGGTAGAGTTAAATCTTCTATTCGGCTAGTTACAATAAATTTTTAAGTTTGCCAGAACACTTCGATAATTCATAATGCTTTTTGAGTAGCTTGCCAAGAAACCATCCTTTTCTTATATTGATGAGTTCGCTAAATGCTACGAGATCTTATCTCTGTGCCAAGCTACTGAAAAGGTAGATTTTATCACGGAACTATGTAAAACAAATGGTTATTTTTAAAAGTGATGTTTATAAGTATGATAAAGAAGTTACGATCTCTGACATTTATAGCGAATGTAGGAAATTGTTTGCTTTTAAATACCTATTCCAGTATTTAATTATTATAATAATACAAATAATATGCCTGACTCGACAATTAACACCTGAGCATCAGACAGAAAGTAGAGAAGAGAGACTCACTATAAATAATTCTTATAAATAGATTACTACCACACAGATGGTGTAGTGGTTAAGATACCGACGTGGGATCGATTTCTACGCAGGAAAATACTTTCTGTAATCCACAAAATGTTGTTCTGACTAACGTTTGAAATAAAACTATGTTTACAGTTTCTATGGCGTTTGTATTTGATTTTTTAATTTCCCAATGTTTCGAACACTTTAGAGTATTCATGGTCACGGAAGGATCTCCTGTTCAAATCATCGGGAAATTAAAAATACAAACACAAATGCCATAAAATCACCATCATCTCATCATCTCAGCTCATATATGTCTCACTATTGGGTTCGAGCCTACTCCATAATGGGAGGGTAATTGACCTACTATACCACGCTGGTCAGATGTGTTGGTAACACAATAGAATAAGTTTAATATAACTAAACCTACTGAAATAAACGCTAGACCCATTAATTCTTTTACTTTCACACAAATGCACTGCAATGTCGGCGATTCAAACTATAAATTTAATATGTGCAATTACCTGAGAACGTGTTTACTTTAGATTTATAAGCAGCGTTACTCATGCAAATGGATTAGAGCTTCGTAAATGAACGTTAGATTCATTAAAACTTCGTCGGGGCGGAACAGTTGACAATTTATGCTTGTTATATGAATTACAAGGCATGCTAGTATGAAGTTTTAAGAGATTTTAGGTTAAATAAGCATAGCGAAGATGACTCGAACACTTGTGATAAAATTTTATGCCGATTTATCTTAATATTGAGGTATATTAGGACTATTTTTACCTCAAATTATAGAGAAGGCTTGTGTCTAGACAGCTCACTACTAGTAGTGGGTTGTATATGAGCTGAAATGATGATGATAATACAGCATATCAGTTCCATCATTAGGCTGATGGAGGGATAAAATAATCAATTATTTAAAATAGTACATAAATAATCACAGTCCATATATGTCCCACTGTTGGGCTCTGGCCTCCTCCATAATGGGAGGGAAGTTAACCTACTATACCGCGCTGGTCAGACATGTTGGTATAGGGTATTATTTGTTTTTACGTTGAACATAGCGCCATCTATTAAATAATTACTCAATCCAGTCAACAGATACCGCCATCTGTTAGAATCGTTTGGAGATAACAGATAATTGTGACTGTCAAATAATAGACAAATAATTTGCAATAAAATAATATTACTACAAATTGAGATGGAACCTATTCTATCTTTTAAGTTGGATCAAATTACATATGCTGTGCAAATTTGATTAAAATCGGTTAAGTACTTTAGGAGTCCATCGCGAATAAACAACGCGACGCGTAATTTATATATATATAACTAGCAGACCGGCCACGGCCTGTGGCTAAGGTAGACTCAGTAACACGTAGTGGTTATGTTAATAAATTGTAGCTTGTATGTAACGTTTGTACGTTTAACATAGCGCCATCTATTAGATACTTCCTTAGTCCAGTCAACAGATACCGCCATCTGTTAGAATCGTTTGAAGATAACAGATAATTGTGACTATCAAATAATAGACAAATAATTTGCAATAAAATAATATTGCGACTATAAATTGAGATGGACGCTATAATCTTTTCAGTTGGATCAAACTACACATATTGTGCAAATAAGATTAAAATCGGTTTTATGTACTTTAGGAGGCCATCGCGGACAAACAACGTGACGCATAATTTATATATATTTAGAAATATTTATCCGACAAAAAATTGCTGCTTTAAAGTAAATTTTAATCATCATCACCGTCCTGCTCTTATTCCAATTAGTTGGAGTCGATATAATATGTACCATCGTACATAATGAAATAGTTTCGGCAATAGTTTTATAACCGGCCGTTAGCTTAACGTCAATTCTCATTGGGAATCTGATTATTGATCAGACTGTATTAGATGAATTTAATGATAAAATAGAGCTATGTGGTAGCGGCTACGAATAATACCAACCCTTACTTTGCTTGTGGAGGTCGTAAAAGACGACTAAGAGCTTTATAATGACCTAGGCCAACTTTATCCGATGCTGTTTGGTCAACAATTACATTCCCAAGGAGGAGTGACATCTGGCAGGCGGCCGATCATAAAACGATTGCCAATAACATTTAAAATATGTACTATGAAAGAAGAGTAAATATTGTATCGACCCCAAATAATTGGGATAAGAGTAGGAGAATGATGGTATTAGATGAATTTAATCCAGGTGGATGTAAAAACTGTTTTTGTGTGTGACTTATTTTTTAGTGACTTATTTTTTGTGAAAGTGGAAGGATGTAGGTACCGGGGGAGATCGAGACTAACCTACCTAGACCAGATCGGTCATGTACTGAAGGAAGGTGAAGTAAAGAGTCTCCGAAACCGGCGAGCGTGTATGAAGAGAATTATGAATGTTGAGGAAGCGAGTGAAGTATGCAAAGATAGAGTTCTCTGGCACTCTGTTCTCTCTGCCTACCCTGCAAGGGATATGGCGTGATGATATGTATGTATGTATTTTTTAGCTGCAGATGACTATGACAACTTTATCCGGACTATAGGTGAGCGCTGAAGGCTCTCAACCCGATATGAAACTTGTAGTCATCTTTTACGACATCAACGAGCAAAGAAGAAAGATAATATTCGTAACCACCATCATATAGCAATAGGATGTAAATGGATCTTTATAATAGTGGAATGGAATATAAATTAATATACCAGACTGTTGTCTTATCCGTGTGGTGATGGATTGAGAATACAATTCACCACCTCCTATCTTACCCATGGGTGATAGTAAGAGTTGACTAAGGGATATAAAATGCACATAACATATATCCAAGAGAAGGCAAACTCGAAGCAAATCCCTATACCAACACGTCTGACCAGCGCGGTACAGTAGGTTAATTTCCCTCCCATTACGGAGGAGGTCAGAGCCCAACAGTGGGACATGTATGAGGTGTGATAATGATAATAATACCAGTCTGATGGTTCCGTTTACGATGGTTTATCATTTTGAGTATGTCTTGTCTTGCAGTCATGTTACTGGTTACGTCAATTATGTATCTTTCATATGATATTCAAGGCAAGTAATTTTAATCCCGAGCAAAGCAATCTCTTTAAACTTATGCCGGATGGATACTCTCAGTAATAAATCAAAACAAATAATTTTTCTCAAACGTGCTTGGAAATTTGAGCATTGTTTTGACAACCTTCTTCGAGATAAATCGAAATTGCTGGACTGACCGAATACTCAGCTCGCGTGAGCAGCGGCCGCCAAAAATGTATGAAAATCCATATCTGTCGTGTTTTAGCGGCCAAATAAATATATATGAAAACTAGCTTCTGCCCACGGCTTCGCCCGCGAAAAGGTTTCTTTCCTTAAGTATTTCATCCTCTATTTTTATTTTACCCCTTAAAAGTAAATTTTACAACATTTTAATGTCATATTTATTTATATCTAATTATCGGCAATAATCATTTTTAGGAACTTATAACCCAAATACAACATTTTATTTAAATAACTTCAATAATCAGAGAATTTTCATACTAACATTGCATTCCCTTTTTACCTCCTTAAGGGATGATTATCGAAAAAATATTTTACACGTATTTTATGATTGTTAATGAAGAACCTTCATACTGAATTTCATTCAAATAACTTCAAAAACGGCAAAGTTTCATACTAACTTTGCACCACCTTTTAACCCCCTTAGGGGGTGAATTTTCAAAAATCCTTTCTTAGTGCTCCTCTACGTTATAAAAGGAACACCTGTGCAAAGTTTCAAGTTTCTAACCCTTATAGTTTAGGCCCTGCGTTGATATGTCAGTCATTAAGTCAGTCAGCTTCTTCTTTTATATATATAGATTCATATCTATCGTGTATTTTAAAAATGGAACGATTTGTTACTTGGTAACCAAATAAGCAATTTATCAGAGTTTTATTAAGTTTCGAATTGGTTTGAAAAAGAAAATGTCTGATAATGAAAAAAAAAACGAATGAACCCTTTAGCACGTGAAAAATGTTGTTTGCTGTTCGTCATGTATGCAGTTCTACTTAGTATTTTTTAGTTTTAAAATCCGCGCATTGTTTGAGAAAAGTACTATACAAGCCTTGGCTACAACTAGGCATTGATGGACTTACATATGGGTGCCTCGGCTACGTCTCGGCCCACATTTACACGTTCGTCCATCAATGCCTCTTTTGCTGGCCGCTGCCCTAACGTATTATATTATGCATTTATTTTTTGCCAATTTTATATATTGTTTGAAGCTAATCTAATATCATCTTCCAATGGATTGGAATGCGGCATAAAGAGGTGTAGAAGGAAAGAAAATTCAGAGAGCTCGTCACTTTTTAAGAAATGTTCTAATTAAAATTGTATTTAATAAGTTTATTGGTACAGCTATACTTAATGTCCTTCGATCTAGGATATGTTTATATAATACCGAATATAATACTAAAAAAATATAGCTGGACTACATACTGTATTGTTAAGTCCATGAGCAGCATACCACTGCCATTTAATTAAACACTATATGGATCAAAAAACAATAAAAGATAAAAACAACCACAATTCAACATTCAGAAAACATAAATTTGGCACAAGACCAAATTCAATTATGAAGGTTAAAATTTTAAATTTCACCCCAATTGAATTATCGGCCGAAGCAAAAGATTGGAAAGCTTATTCGGATGAAATAGCACGTTCGATATAATTAAATAAATCTTTGTGAAGAAATTGTATTGCTTTATATATTTTATAGACGATTTCGTAATTATCTAAATGGGCAAGTTTTGCCCCCTTTCGAAGCTCGGTCAATTGTATAAAAGTACAAATTAAACTACAACCTAACAACTACTTTAACATCTATTAATGACGTAAAAGACTATTTATTTTAATAAATTAATAGTTTTCCGTGTGGTGACGGAGTAAGAATACAATTCACCACTCCCTAGCTTACTCGTGGGTGATCGTAAGAGACGACTAAGGGATATAAAACGCATAATAACATTTGTGCGAGAGAGGGAAATCTCGAAGTAAAACCCTATACCAACACGTCTTTGTCCAGCGTGGTATAGTAGGTCAGTTACCCTTTCATTGTGAAGTAGGCCCGAGCCCAGCAGTGAGATATACATATATGGGCTGCGATGATGAGATGATGATGATAACATAAATAATAATAGTGCAAGATTAGAAGGCCAAAACTCCGTATGGTGACGGAGTAAGAATACGTTCATCATCACCATTCATCTTTTTCGTGAGAGATCGCAAGAGACAACTAAGGGATATAAAACGCATATACATCTATGCAAGAGAAGGAAATCTCGAAACAAGACCCTACACCAACACGTCTGATCAGCGTGGTATAGTAGGCTAATTTCCCTCCCATTATAGAGGAAGCTTGAGACAAATAATGGGATATATATGAGCTGAGGTGGGAAGGTAAAATGAATGAATGAATGTTCTTCACCGAAGTCAAAGATCGGGTACCGGTGGCCCGCTCGCACGGCGAAGAGAGAAGTTTTACGGTGGGTCTATGGAGTCACGCGCCACCTTTCCGTCACCCCGGACCGATTTGGCAGGGCGAAACGCATCCATAGTCCACTAAAAAAAAAAAGGTAAAATAGAACATATGATGTAGTGGTTGAGATAAATATAACTAGCTAACATAACTATGGCTTCAATTCCTTTCTGGGGCAATATTTGAAGCGATGCATTAATTATTGTTCCGAGTTTAGGTGCAATTTGTGTCCGTTAATTGTATGTCTGTAAAGTTCTCCGTAATACCCGAATTGCTTAGTGTTGGGTCTTTAGAATAATATTTAATACTGATAGTTAGTTGGTCTCTTCTTATTCATTCTTCATCATATCTGTCCCACTGTTGGGTACAAGACTTCATATGCTGTACAGGCCTATGACCTATTCGCCAATCAAACTAGCAATTAGTAACCTATCTAGGTTGGTAAATGATTTTATTTAAACTTTCTCTTATTATGTTATATAAAATACACAAAAATAAGATATACGCTACTGTACTGGAATACCCTGACGCTATCATAGATTTATTTCAAGCCCTTTTCTCGAATAAAATAGAACCATTTTAGCAACTATCAAAGTATTTCAGTTACAATATCTTCCATTTTTTTCATCATAGAAGTCATTTTTTTTATTTCATAGTATGACTGTCGGTCCGTTCAATTATTAGAGATAATAAACTAATAACTCGACTTAACAACACTACCTTTACCGAAAAAACAAAAACCATCGCTGCGAAAATCATTTCATCCAATTCCACGTACATATCTTAAATGTTTCTCAGTCATCATTGGCCTAATTTTATGACGGTGTTATGCTAGGAAAGGAGGCTACAAAGCACGAATACGTGGCGTTAGCTCTCTTTAACTAAGAGCGACAGAGGTCGTGACCAGGGGCGGCTCTAGCACATGCAGCGCCCGGGTGCAATCAATTACCTGGCGCCCTCTTGTATCAAAATTCGTGAAAAAAATGGAATAGGTTGAAAGTTTTTGACATAAAATCAGGTAAACGCGATCGCATTATGAAGTAACAGTGAGCATGGCGACAAAGCAACCTACCCAAAACCTGTCAAATAACGCACCCACTACGGCTATAGATGGTTAGGCACCCGATGCGGCGTCCCCCAACACCCGGCGCCCGGGAGCACCGCACCCTCTGCACTATAGGTAGAGCCGGCCCTGGTCGTGACGTACACATCCTGTCTTGAATAACAATTGGACGTAGCCCGACGGTCATGCGTTGTCGAGGATTGAATGTCATCAGACGATCTCTTCAACTGCATAAAAACGCAGAAGAAACCGGTGTGATTTTAGTATGTATATAGATCGTGCAAGTGACCGTTGCCTTTAGTATTAAAAGTACCGCTTCCTCTTCTAAATAGTTGTAGGACCACGCTGTTGATAGTTCTCTGTCTACAGCCACGGGCCGGTCCGTCCGGGGTAGTACCACACTCTCGCAGAAGATCGACGTCTGAGTAATGGCAATATGCTATTGCACTTTGTTCGATGAGCGAGAGAGCCGGAAGCTCAATTGGGTGGGTTTGGGGTTTATATTGGTAGGCAGCGGCCTAGTTATACCCTTGGTATTGCAAAGGTCCATGGGTGACAGTGACGCTTACCATCAGGTGTGCTGCTTGCTCGTTTGCCACCATTAGCAATAAAAAAAATCAATTGAAAATTATTCAGAAAACCTCAAGTATCATCTTAAGCCCAACTTAAACTCACATTTGTTCACGTATTATCTTGTGGCTGTAATAAATAAGAACACATGTATTTAATGCATGAACTCGCCTCCCGTTGAGTTATGTACGACGTTTATAATTGCCGCTTCAGACTACCAAGGGGGAAAAGATATATTAGATAGATTAGTTCTACAATGTTATGTGGGTGGGAACTGATTATTTTTAATATTAAAATTTTCTTTTATAAAATTATATTATACTTTACTTTAAAGTTCTGAAATTTAGCATTTAATATGCTTGATTTATAAAAACCCGATTTTGAGCGAAAAATGATTGTCACAAGTGGGATTCGAACTTGTACAATGTGTAAACAATGTCGGGTAGATGGTACACGTCTCCTTAAAGACGAAACTATAATACGATGCGAGAATTGAATGTCCTATAATAGTTCACGGTGGTTGTAAGTGGCAGAACGATTGGAACGGATTGCCAATAGGTGTAGGTTCGAATCCCACTTGTGACAATCATTTTTCGCTCGTAATCAGGTTTTATAAACTTTACTTTCCTATAATTGTATTAAATATTTTGACCTTAAAATTTACCTCGAACGATTCCATCTGGTGACGTCTAATCGTCTAGTCAAACATTACATTTATAAGAAGTGTTGTCGTCAAGCAGGCTAGCAGAAGATACATACTGTGTCAACTAGCAGAAGATACATATTGTGTCAACCCCAAGTAATTGTGACAAAAGCTGGATAATAATTATGGCGTGCAACCCCATAATCTACCGTACGTACATTTGGGTGGGTCACCGGTATCTATTAAGTTAGATTTTGGTGATGGGGTAAGAATACAATTCACCGCCCCCTATTTTATACGTGGATATCGTTCATCTCATCATCTCAGCTCATATTTATCCCACTGTTGGGCTCGAGTCTCCTTTTTTTTTTTTTTTCTGCGGTGGGCTGTGGACGTCGCACCCCGCCAAATCGGTCCGGGGTGACGGAAGAAGCGGCGCGCAACCCCATTGACCCACCCTGCAAGCACCTCTTCTTCGCCGTGCGAGCGGGCCACCGGTACCCGACCTTTGTCTTCGGTGGTCCGCTCGGCGGTATGCCCTCTCGGGCTCCTCTCCTGTCGACGCCCCGACAGCTTTCGCCGTCGAGGCGTCGTCCTCACGCGGTGGCCTCACGTCGGGTGACCGGACAATTCCCCGGTCCGATCACCCGAAGCCTCGGTTAGGGCGGCATCAGGCACAGGTACTCGCGTCTGCACCGCCCCGGCCGCGGGTGGCGGCTCGGGTTACGGGAATCCTCCCGGGCCCGTTCCGCCGCCTCCTTCTGCGAGATAACAGCCTCACAGAAGGCGGCGACCGAGTTCCAATTCCTGACGCTGTCGACCATCGCTCGCGCAACAGCCGGCAGCGTCAGGTCGGCACCGATGATAGCGACGAGGTCACGGCGCTGCCTGTCCCAGCCCGAACATACCTCGAGCGTATGTTTCGCCGTGTCCTCGTCGCTACTGCAAAGGTGGCAGGACGGAGTCCACTCCCTCCGCACGACCGTGTGCAGGTTCTTGCCGAAGCAACCATGCCCCGACAAGACCTGCACCAACCGGAAAGAGAGGACTCCGTGCCGCCGCTCCATCCACTCCATCAGTACGGGCCGGAGGGTCTCAACGGTAATAATACCGTGTCTAGGCCTCTCCAGCCGCGCAGGCCAACGGGCGATAACTTCTCGGCGGGCGTCCTCGCGCCAGGTGGTTATTTCGTTGAACGATGGGGAGCCACCCTCTTCGTGCATTGAGTTAACCCGCCGGTAGAGGTCGGAGAGCATCTCTCGGCCCTCGAAACTGGGTCCGCCCACGTTCGGCATGAGCCGAGAAAGGGCGGACGCCGCGCCGACCAGTCGGGGAGCAATTTGACGAAAATGCTCCCGGAACCACCATCGCCCGTTGAGCACCAGACCCAAGTACCTCATATGGGCCTGGATACTGATGTGGATGTACTGGATACTGTGTGAGTAGGGCCTCCGTCTTGTTTAGGGCCTTGGGCTCGAGTCTCTTACGTAATGGGAGGGCAGTTAACCTACTATACTACGCTGGTCAGACGTGTTGGTATAGGATTTTGTTTCAAGTTTTCCTTCTCTCTCATAGATGTTATATGCATTTTATGTCACTTAATCGTCTCTTACGATCACCCACGGGTAAGGGGTGGTGAATTATATTTTTACTCCGTCACCACACGGATATTGTTAGGGACTACTAAGGCATATGATATACAGTTAACATTTATGCAAGTGAAGGAAAACTCAAAATAAAATTCTGTAACAACTCATTTGACCAGCGTAGTACGAGTATAGCAGGTCTACGTTAACTAATGTAGAGAAGGCTCGAGACCAGTAGTGGGAAGTATATGATCCAAGATGATGATGGCGATGATTATTAAGTTACAGTCGTGTTTTACATGTTGTAATCAATTTTTCATTCACATTTTTGTCTTTATCTTCTTTTAACAAACATTAAATAATTTATTACAAAAAGCTTAACATTCTGAGATATGAAAGTTTAATTAATATCAGTAATGTTAAAACTTATAACTATTCCAAAATACAGACCAATGGAAATTCATGGCATACGTTGTTGGAAATATTCCATTCTCCCGGGACTGAGGCCCGTAATAGTTTGGATGATATTGCATTGACGTACCCGGTATATTGGAAAAGTTGGTGCGGTTGAATACGTGCGTTGCATTTCACGCTTATTTCACATTACATTCTAAAGTATATTCAACTAGCTGGATGTGAAGTAAAACTTCTGTGAACAGTGTAGAGTATAGATTGGTCCATTCAGACTAATATTGAAACACTTCAACTACACTATCAGTAAAAGAATAGAAAAATCTTTTCTAGTATATCTGTGAAATGATTTTCTAAATTAAAGCGTAGTAAATTCCCTAAACTAGACTAAAAAAACCAATCGCATTATCGCAATCATACTGAGATAAATTTTCTAGTATAACTAGTTTTATATTCTAATTTATATTCTAATTTATATTGAGCTAGATTTTGAAATTATACTTCTTTTGGCGCTTTAGGCAAAAATGATGAGAGTAAATTTTTACGATGCCCGCGCACACCGTCACGAAAAACCGACACCCTGAAGTTAGCTATAGTCTAGATAATGCGTTATAATAAGACTTTCAATGTATTAAATACCTTTTTTCTATTGTTAGTGTCGTTTTTCTACAAACTTAGAATAAGGCGAAAGATGAAATTTTTGAAAGATTTTTGTCTTGTTACGCCAAAGAAATATAACTTCTATCGCGTGTACATAAGTATACACACAATTTTTCGAAGCTTGGAGCTTATTTGGCCCAAATATATAATTAGAAAACTAATTTCGTTATTATTTTCATAAATTATATTTTTGAAGTTATACTTCTTTAGGCGCGTTATGAAAAAAATAAGAGAGTGAAATTTTAAGATGCTCGCGCATCACTGTAACTCGAAAGTAACAGGTTGAAGTTGGCTGCTAAACCGCTCATTAAGTCTCGGAAAAAAAAACTACGAACAAAATAGAAATAGAACCTCTTTCTAGTTTCTACATTCATCACACGTGTTTTAGTTTTATACAAGTACGAATTAGATATTTGGTAATAAATCATATTCCGTAGTGATTTAAATTGAATACTTTGATTATTTTGACCATGTACCGGACGTTGCAGTTTAGGACGACGACTAGGAGTTCGTTCGCTCGTTTGCCACAATAAGCAATAAAAAAAAATTGTATATACATAGGTATTAGGCATTATTCTGGGCAACTAATACCACTAACTGCGACTAACATTTCACCTAACAAACTTAGCTATTATAACACTGTACCCCCGTTGGGTAAGCCAATGGCCAACAATAGAATTTGATAAAATACTGGATGAATGGACGGTTAATGCTATAAATAATTCCAATTTATTTTTAATTTTGAACTGAACTTTTTTCATTTTCAATTACATTAGCAATATAATCTGCATGCCATTTATTTTCCAATTTAAGATTGAAACGATACGGATTTATCTTTAAAATCTGCAATATCTTAAGCATAATTACATTCAAATGTGAGAAGAGAGATTTTTTAGACATAAAAAAAAACATTTGTATAAAGAAATTGAATACGTAATGATTTGAAAATTAATTAAGAATTATTGCCGAATAAAATGTAGCTGGTTTTTATTTCGAGTGAATAAAATGTAGCTCTTATATTTTAGATTAATAATAATTATATATTTTTCTCAAACATGCTTGGAAATTTGAGCATTATATTAAAATAATCATTTGGCACGTGAAAAATGTTGTTCGTCATGTATACAATTTTACTTAGTTTTAATTGCCGCGGATTATTTGAGAAAAGTACTTTACAAGCCTTGGCCACATCTAGGAATTGATAGACTTACGTATGTGTGACCATCAAAGCCTCCTTTGCGGGCCGCTGCAGTAATGTACTATTTTATAACATAATACCTTGCAATGAAGAAATAATCCTTGTATTGCGAGCACTTAATAAATAATATATATTTCATGGATATAAATTACACCCAGATTTGGAGCAACCATCTGTGCAGTGCACAAATTCTGTAGGAATCAAACCTGCGACACTTAGCACTGTACAACGATATTATAAGCATTACACCATCTGTGCAGTCGACATTTCACCATTCATCCTGCCTGTCCAAATCCATTGTTAAGCTTGTCCAAGTGGAGAATCATTCTATAATTACCAGGCTTGACAGGTTGATTGATGATAGCAATTGGTGTTGTAAATTTACCAGGTACTTGATATAGCTTAGTCTGCTGCTGATCCTGCAATGGCTAACTCAGCAGGCTCATCATACTTTTCTGAGTTACTTCTTTTTATATAAAACTAGCTTCTTTCAGCTTTACCTGCATGGTTTATTGATAAGAAGGACACAGGCTATGTCCTTCCCCAAGCTCAGACTATCTATATCAAACTTCACCACAAACGGCTCAGCAGATTATTCGTCAAACATACACTCATACAAATAAACAAACTGATAGACAAGCAGTTGGAAGATATTTTTGTTTTTATAATGTCAGTTACATACATACATACATATCATCACGCCATATCCCTTGCAGGTTAGGCAGAGAGAACAAAGTGCCAGAGAACTCTATCCTTGCATACTTCACTCGCTTCCTCAACATTCATAATTCTCTTCATACACGCTTGCCGGTTTCGTAGACTCTTGACGCCACCTTCCTTCAGTACGTGACTAATCTGGTCTAGGTAGGTGAGTCTCGGTCTCCCCCGGTACCTACATCCTTCCATTTTCGCCTTGTATATCTTCTTAACCAGACGTTCGTTTGGCATTCTTTCCACATGTCCGAACCATCGGAGCATTCCCTTTCGCATCTTTACACCAATACTCTCTTTCATACCTACTCTCTCTCTTACGTCGTCGTTGTGAATGCGAACAAACTGATAGACCAGCAGTTGGAAGATATTTTTGTTGTTATAATGTCAGTTAAATATTAGTATTCATACTATTATTACTGAAGGAGTTCATCTAATACAGCGACTTCGCTTTACGGTAGAAGTAATTAATAAATTCTGAAAGGAATAGAATGAAGTACACACGAAGTAGCTATAAAGACAAATGTAAATAGTAACACAAGTCACTCTTATGAAAAGAAAAAAATAAAAGTTTTATCAAAATCCTTTCGGTATCTCTTACGTGAAAGAAAAACAAACATCCGTCCGTCCATCCTCACAAACTTTCGGATTTATAATATTAGTGGGATTGTATACATGTTTAATTTTTTTTATGTCTTTTCATGGTAGACGAGTAAGAAGCCTACATGATCGTAAATGGCAACTGTCCCTCATGGACCCCAGAAATACCAGGGGTACAATCAAGTCAGTACCTACCATAAGAAAATTGCTCTTCTTAAACCTTGTTTAAAGAAGAATATGTCATAAATAATCTAGTATGTTAAACAGTAATACGAGCGACAATTTGGTTGTCATATGTTTTTTTTTTTTTTTTTTTTTTTTTACGCTGTGGAAACGCATTTACGCGCTAACCCCTTCCCGCCGATGTCGTGACGGGAGGGAGTGTGGGACTCGCCAGCCGGCTAGTCAAACCGGAATACCCACTAAAACCACAGCGGCCCCCTTCCGCGCTTTTACGGGACGCCGGAGAGATCGTCTGCTGACATTCGATCCCCGACGCCCCAACGCTTGGCCTTCTGGCCACGCCCAGTCGTTCCTCAAGGCGGTGGGAGGAGATGCGCATAACGGCGCCTCCCCCTACCCAGCCGCCGGCGGCGGAGCGATTCAGCGGGCGCAAGCCTCTCGCGTTCCCGCTCCGCAGCCTCCTTTCTCTCCATGACGGCCTCACAGAAGGAGGCCATCGACTCCCAGCACCTGTCGCTGTCGAGCATCTTTGAGATGATGGTCGACAGCGACAGGTCTCCTCCAACGACCGACGTCAGGACGTGGCGCTGGGGCTCCCAGGCGGGGCATACTTCCAGAGTGTGACGCGCATCATCTACTGGCGCGCCACACTCGTGACATCCTGGGGCCCCTTCTCTTCCAATTTTATGCAGGTACTTACCGAAGACCCCGTGTCCGGTAAGCACCTGCACCACCCTGAAGGTTAGGCTGCCGTGCCCCCTACTAATCCAGCGGTGGAGATGCGGCGCGACCGCCTCCACAGTTCCCCGCCCTGCTACGGGGGACTCCAGATCCTCCCGCCACCGCCGGATGACTCCACTTCGGGCCACTTCCAAAGCTCTGCCCAGTCTCCTTGCGGAGATTTGCTCGCCGCCGGCGCGCGCCACAACGCGCAGCCGGTAGGCCTCCGCCAAGGCCTTGGCCATATGCGGCCAAGGTGGGTCACCCGCCAACAGTGTCGCTGCAGTCCAAGACACCGTACGGTAGCCCCTAATGGCCCTCACCGCCATGACCCTCTGCGGACGTCGCAGGAGGGCTCTATTACGGGCAGTGAGAGACTCCGACCAAATAGGGGCACCATAGAGTGCCATAGATCGCACAATTCCGGCGTACAATCGCCGGCAGGACGATCCTGGACCGCCAGTGTTCGGCAGAAGCCTACCTAGAGCCGCGGCCGCCTTCACGAGCCGCGGGACGAGCTGGGCAAAGTGTGGCCCAAAATTCCATGTAGGGTCTAGGTGCAGACCCAGATATTTCATCTGGGGCCGCACCGGCACGGCAACCCCCGACACACTGATTTGTGCTCCTCCAGGGGGACCTCGACGCGGGCCATGAAATAGGAGGGCCTCGGTTTTCTCCACTGAGACCCTCAGGCCCAACATACCGATCCGGCCTACGACGAGCGCGACTCCCTCGCGTGCCAATCGGGCAGCCCCCAGGAAGTCGGGCCTCCTTGCCGTGATGAGGGTATCATCCGCGTAGCAGATGACCCCCATCCCGGAAAGAAGCCGACCCCGTAGGAGCCAGTCGAATCCGACGTTCCACAGAACCGGACCGAGGACCGATCCCTGTGGAACGCCGCACTCCACCCGATGGCGATATATGCGCCCGTCGCCCCCCTCCCAGAGCACGTGCCTTCCCTCGAGGTACGCCTCCAACAGCCTCCGGAGATACGGAGGCACTCCATGATAGCGAAGCGCCTCCTTCAACGTCTCGTGCGGGAGACTGTTAAAGGCGTTCTTGATGTCGAGCGAGACCGCCAGAAGTACTTCCTTTTGGGCCACCGCTTCGGTGGCCAGGGACTTCAGGGCGGCTAGTGCGTCAATTGTTGACCGGCCGCTCCTGAATCCGTACTGACTTTCCGACAGTCCCGGCCCGACTTCCTCGAGGTGCTGGACGAGACGGTCCGCGAGCACCTTCTCGAACAATTTGGCCGTCTCGTCCAGCAGCACCAGTGGCCTGTATGCGGAAGGGGAGTCGATTGGGCGACCCTCCTTCCGCAGCAAACATAACCTTCCACACTTCCACCGCTCCGGGAACTGCCCGGACCTCAAACATACATTGAGCAGCTCCCGGAGTCCGCCCCCGAGGTATTCTGCGGCAATGCCAAGCACAAGTCCCGGGACGCCATCCGGACCGGGCGATTTCCGCTTTCCGCGGAGTCGAGAGAGGGCCACTTCCATTTCTCGGTCGGTGATGTGTGGAATGGAAGTCTCCACTTCCACCACCGACCGAGAAGCCATTCTAGGGGGAACATGTCCCATAGACCGCGGGAACAGTTCCCCCATTAGCCCCGACAGAAGATCCGAGTCCATCGTCTCGATGATGGGGGCGCCACAGGGTCGGAGCTTGTTCCGAGCCCGTTGATATGGGCGCCCCCACGGATCCCCGTCGAGGTCCGCGAGCATCTCCTCACGGGCCCTCTCCTTCGCCCGGCTGATGGCCAGCTGCAGATTCTTCTTCCTTGACTTATATTCCGTCCGCAGCTGACCCTCTAGGAGGTCATCCCGGCTGGCCCGTTGACGACACCGGACGTAAACACGCCGCGCCCGATTGGAGGCCACCCGGAGATTGGCAATCTCGGGTGACCACCAATACACCTGTCGACGCGGCGGCCTCCGCCGTGCCCTCGGCATCGCCGCATCACATACTGCCTCGAGGGCGTTTCTGAACTGGCTTGCGAGCCCCTCTACGTTCGTAGGCAGTCGTCCTGTCATGCCCCAGCGCTGTACTATGGCAGACTCCCGGGCCATATCCATGTCGAGCTGGCCTATAGCCCATTTTGGGAGTCCGCCTCTTCTTCCGCGCCGGGGACCTTGGGGTCTCCTGGGAGTGGAGATCTCAAACCGTATGTAACGATGGTCCGAGAGAGTCTCCACCCCTTCTTCCACTCTCCAGTCACTCACCTCACGAGCGACACCGGGGGAGGCGAAAGATATGTCCACCACGGACCCACCCCGGTGTCGCACGCAAGTGTGAACCGTGCCTCTATTAAGGAGAGGCAGACCGGAGAGCAGGGACCACCTGGTTGTCATATGTAGGTCAACGCTCGTCTAATTGGTAAGAAGATTGAAATGGATTTCCAGTTGATATGGGTTCATATCACACATGTGCCAACCATTTTAAGCACATTAAAACAAGTTTTTGTAGGTTATAATTATCTTTAAAATTAAAAAAAAAAATTAAAAATTTATATTATATAAAAATTAAGGCTGGATCGGTTCCCCCAAGCGGTACAGTATCGAATATCTCCATCTGAATATCGCGGTGACAATAAATTTGGGTCAAAGGTCGTCTCCAGCGCGTATGGCATTGTGCCAACAAGTCATATGCACGCTGGCATCAGCGTAAATCATTTGCCTTCGTCGCTTTTTAAAATACATTCCCCCAACAATTTATACTTTCAACATTTATCTTGCAAAATATTTTGCCTACGTTAATATTGTTTATTTACGAGTATGTACAGACTTTTGGCAATAACGGATTTAGAATTAGTTTCCTTACCAAAAACGTCTAAATCAACACGTCTAACCAACGTGGTATAGTAAGTCAATTTCCCTCCTAGTGTGGAGGAGGCTCGAGCCCAGCAGTGAGACATATATAAGCTGAGATGATGATGATGATGATGACTTACCAAAAATGTACAACAGTGGTAGGGCTACACTATTGACAATTTTCAGTTTACAACCGGGGCGACCAGTCCATCCGCGGTACTGAATCTCACAAGAAATCGACTTCCGAGCAGTGGTAATGTGCTTATTCGCAGGTAATCCGTCTTGGCCGCTGACTGAGGCGTTGGCAGAGGTTTACCGGCTCAGTGCAACAGCTCGAGCCAACAGCGAGCAAGGAGGCTGGGCAGACCATAAGAAGTGGCCCAAAGGACATTCATACAGCGGTGGTGGGAAGATCTGCAGTCTGGAGTAATATGGTGCATGTACTTACTGAACACTGGGTCTTCGGTAAGTACCTATCTGCATAAAATTGAAAGGGTAGGGGTCCCAGGATGTCATGAGTGTGGCACAAATAGACGATGCGCACTAATAGACAATGCGCGCCAAACGTTGGAAGTATGCCCTACCTGGGAGTATCAGTGCCATGATGTCGGAAGAATTGGGAATGCACCTGTCGTTGCCGACCATTATCTCCAAGATGCTGGCAGCGACAGATTATAAGGCGGTCATGAGAAGGAAGGAAGCTGCGGAGTGGGAGCGAGTTTGAATCAACTAACTCACTTCGGCAGTGGTGATTAGGGAGGAGGAGGCGCTGATATGCGTTCCTTCTCCTATCACCTTGAATGATTATAGGACATAGCCAGATGGTCATGAATTGAAGTGTCGGGGATTGAATGTCATCAGACGATCTCTCTCTGTAAAAGCGCGGCATGGCCAATGTAGTTTTGTGGGTATCGGTCGCACAATGACCGGAAAGTCCCACACAAATAAAAAAGTGACAACGGTGGGGGATATTGCGTCCATTTCCACAGCGTGAATTAAAATAAAGTTGTAATTTGCTATCAGGCTTCATTCGGTGAGCGAGAACGCCAGCAACTAAACTTTCTGTGTAGGTTTGGATTTGAAGTAGGCAGCAGCCTAGCTGTACTCCTGGTATTGCAAAGGTCCATGGCACAACAGTAATACTAACCCACAGATGTGCTGGTTGATCGTTTCCCACCATCAGCAATAAAAAAAGTTCCATCCATCTATCGGCTAAATGGTATTTAAAAGGGTGTTATCACTTTATATCCGCCTACATTAGTACTGTTGTTGAGCTTGGGCCTAAGATCTGAAAGTCTGAAGAAGACCACCATATGTGAACATCAACTATGCCGTGACCAGATCATCATCTCAGCTCATGTAAGCCCCACTGCTGGGCTTGAGCCTCCTCCATAATAGGAGGGTATTTGGCCTATATATATATATATATATATATATATATATATATACCGTACTGCTAAGACCGATGGATATGGGAGTTTGTGTCAAGTTTTCATCTCTACTATTGAACTTATCTGGATTTAATATCCTTCAGTCATCTTTTATGATGGGAAGGGGTGGTGAATTGTATTCTTACTCCGTCACAACTCAAATTATTGGATGTAGGAGATTGAGGGATAATGTTTTTATTTCTGGACTTTGTATGAGGCTTGGCGATCACTGTTAATATTTTAAGTTCGCCAGCAGAGTGCTGATGTCTATTTTCTTGGTGAATTCTGGATATTTATTAGGTTTTCACATCTTCACTAGATACTATACGCCACACCTTGAAGGTTCGCGTAGGCATTGTCAAGGATATGGATGGTTTGTGGTAACAAAAAAAATCTACGAATACTGTCAATTCTTAATTTGCTTGTGAATGTTGTATAATACGACTATGAGCTTTATTACATCGACTTGGTTCAACTCCGCCTGATGCCGTTTGGCCAAAATTCCCAAGGAGGGTTGATGTCAGGCAGGCGGCCGGTCATAAGACTATTGCCAATGACTTTTGCAATATGTATGAAGATATATATTATAAGACTATATATTGCGGCGATCACAAGTAGTTAGGATAAGAACAGGCAAATGGCAATTGTCAAGGATATAGAAATGTCTATATATCTCAATATCTTTTTTGTACCAGAATAAAGTACTACTGACTGTACATATGACTGGTTGTGGTTAAGATAATTATCGTGCCAGTGTCGTGCGTTCTATTCTCATGCAGGGCAATATTTTGTCCAATCCACAATTTGTTGTCAAAACCTGGATATTATTTGTGTCCGTTGATTATATGTTTGTAATGTTCCCCGCAATATAAATATTGTTTTCTTAGTGTTGTCTTAAAAACAAAAATCAATAAAATTCACTTTAACGTGGAACATTAACGCGAAATTTATACGTCCTTTAAACGAGCTTTAAGTGTTCGCAACCAAGATAAGAACCATTTTGGTAATGTCACCTCACTCGATAGATGGCGTTTGGTCGTCGATTTAGATATGATTTCATTACAGCAACCAATATTTATAATATTCTTTAATAAATTATATGGATATTCGCCTATTTGCACTTGCTAAGCTCAGATCAACAAAAATACTGTGGTTTTATTTAGTATATTCTCGAGTATTTTGTGAATCAGTTTAAGATCAATAAACAGCCTAATAGTTCGGTAGCATTTAAGAAGAGCGCTTTCTGCACGGTACGCAGCAGCCTAACTGTGCCACTGGTAGTTCAAAGCTCCACTAGTAGTACCACTTACGGTCAAGTATGATGCTTGCCTGTTTGCCACCATAAAAATGAAAAAAAAAGTGTGTGTGTCAGCTCCGACGTACGACTGGCGTTTAATCCTTAAGTACGATTATCAAAACAGGCGCAAAAAAAGCTCATTTGACTAAAAATAATATATATATATTCATATACTTCACTGAACAGTTTTAATAATTTTTATTTACATTTATTAAAACTGTTCAGTGAAGTATTATCTCACATCAGAAAGTGAAAGGTGCGCCGAATAGGTTGCGCAGCAAAAACGTAACGAGGTCATTCGATCACTAGATTTTGCTCCTCAAATTTTCCTCATATCGGGCGTCTTATATGAAAATCGATTCTTAAGGAGTAAACTCCAAAAAAAATAACGCGAGCTTATTCGCGGGCATATATAGTGCATCTATAGATCTGTAGTATATTTATTTATGCAAAGTTATATCGCAAGAGTTAGTTGATATCATAGTTACATTTAACTATATGTAAACTCCTTGAAAACCACACAACATAACATGTTTAAGTAAACACAAACTGACTTAGACAAGGAACTTGCTTGCTAAGCCACTTAAACATTCTAACAAGCTAATATAAGGTCAAGCTATATAAAGCTATTATACCACTAATTAGCAAGCGATATTATAATTTAAATTTATTTATTTGCTAGTATTTTAATTCATGTGATTTTTAACTGTGGAGATATGAGCATAAAATATGGCCCATTGTACTTGCTGACAATGTCGCTTTTTATCGGGGGAAGACTTTTTTAATAGTCATCATTTAATACAATTCTAACTGTAAAGTTTTAAGTATTAAGCCTATAACAATGTGTAAACATTGTCGGGTAGATAGCATACCGTCACCTTAAGACGTAAATATAATACGAAGTGAAATTTGCATGTCCTACAATTAGTCACGGTGGTGTAGTGGCGGCACGATTGGGCCGGAATCCCAATAGGCGCGGGTTCGAATCCCGCTTGTGACATCATTTTTCATTTCGTAATCGGATTTTATAAAAAAAAAAAAGACTTTTTTAGGCTTGAATATGTAACAAACAAATATAGAACCAGCTTGCCCATATAGGTAACGGTAACTTGTAACTGGTAAAGGTAGCTTGCCAATAACTAAACTATTATCCCGAGAAAAAGAAAGGTCAAGTAAGACATTATATCCGTCAGTTATCTTTTACGATATCTACAATTCCACAGTAAACATAGATAGAGGATAGAGGTGGCAAATTATATTCTTACTTTCTGTCACCACACAAAAAATTTAAACAACATGTTTACAAAGTATTAACTCTATTGTGATACTCTTCCAAACTATATAATAATTGTCAAATATTATGTATGAGATTATTTGTTTCATGAGTTAACTACTAGAGCAGCCATCACTCTTCTCTACTGAAACTATAATTTATATTTAATATAAATGTTATTAATCTACATATGTGTAACTAGGTTTAAATTATAACAATAAAGATAAACAGTGTATCTCACGCTATTGAAACTAACTCGCTGCAAGTTAGTCGATGCTGTGTAATATAATACAATATACATTTAGTGTTACCATATCAAAAGTGAGATTACCTGATAATTTCTCCAAAGGCATTCTCTACTATTTTTATATATCATCATCTCAGCTCATATATGTCCTACTGTTGGACTCGAGCCTCCTCCATGATGGGAGGAAGATTGACCTACTATACCTCGCAGACTAGACGTGTTAACATAAGGTTTTGTTTCGAGTTTTCCTTCTCTTACATAGATGTTATATACGTTTTATATCCCTTAGTAGAACCTTATGATCACTACGGGTATGATAGGGGGAAGTGAATTATATTCTTACTCCAACACCACACGGAAATTTTTATATATATCATTTACTGACTTTAATTGTATCTATTGATAAACATTTTTTTTTTGTGTGTCTTAGTTGTTAGCCTCAGATGGCTATGACAACTTTACCCGGACTGTGGGTGAGCACTGAGGGCTCTCAACCCGCGTATTGATAAACAGTTCGTTAGCTCTGTTTTATATCTGTGTTCGTTATCTTATTATGTGCTAAATCACAAGTAACTAATCGATCATCAAATCCGAAATATTACCACCCAAGGAATATAAATTTGCTATCACACCAGACCAGATTTGTCACGTACTGATGGAAGGTGGAGTCAAGAGTCTCCGAAACCGGCGAGCGTGTATGAAGAGAATTATGAATGTTGAGGAAGCGAGTGAAGTGTGCAAGGATAGAGTTCTCTAGCACTCTGTTCTCTCTGCCTACCCTGCAAGGGATATGGCGTGATGATATATATGTATGTATGTATGTGTAAGTCATTAAAAAAATAGAATACTTCAAAGTTCCGTTGAGGATCTTCTCAATGGCGGTCGCATTCCGATCTGGTAGTAGTTTATTAAATTTAATTAAGGTAAAAAGTTAAAATTGGCAACATTTAAGTATCCCTGTCGAAATTTTACTTAATTTTTTTACCAAAATTTGGTTAGTCACTTAATTTTATTTGATAAAGAGTCAGTATTATTAAACTTCTTCTTCCTTAACTCGTATAAGTGCTACGGTTGACTACGTGTCTCCTCTAGACGACGGAAAAATTAACCAACTATACCCCATTAGCCAAAGGAGTTAACATGACTTTTTATTCTGAGTTCTATATTGACTGTATAAATGCCATAGTGGTTAAGATATCAACCTTCCGTGTCTGTATCATGAGTTCGACAACTACGTAGGACAATATTTTGTGCGATCTAAATGTTGTTTTGGGTGTAATTTGTCTACGTTAATTGGATGTTTGTAAAGTCCTCCGCAACACAAGGATTATTTCCTTAGAGCGGGGTGGTGCCGTTTTAAATTAAAAAAAAATTGCAGTGATGTTATCTATATTTTTATCCGTGTGGTGACGGAGTAATAATACAATTCAACACCTCCTATCTTACTCGTGGGTTATCGTAAGAAACGACTAAGGGATATAATACGCATACAACATCTATGCAAGAGAAGGTAAACTCGAAAGAAAAACCTATTTTGTTTTTTTGTTTTTTTGGTTCTGTTCGTCCATTCAGACAGGCAAAGGGATCAAAGCCCATACAGCCAAGTCTTATTTAATTATTTTTAAATTATTTTGTTTATCATTTCTTCATATTATGTAGCCTTAATAGTCATTGTCTGTCAGTAAGTCAAGTCGTTACCATTAATCGGGCGCTGATAACCTAATCAATGATTTTCTTTGGGAATTTTGGGCAAATATGAAAATACACGTAAACCACTATTATACCATATTCACTACACTTCAGCACTTGTACCATATTGCATAAAATACCAGCAAAATTATTCAATATAACACCACAAAACACTAAAGAAATGAATATAATACAAGAGCGTGACATGACATTTCCACATTCGCGCCAAAACTCCAAGAAAACCCTATACGAACACGTGTGACCAGCGTGGTATGGTAAGTCAATTTCCCTCCCGTTATGGAGGAGGCACGAGCCCAACAGTGAGACATGTGTGAGCTGAGATGCTGATGAGATGATATCTATATTTATTCCTTAATCAATTTATACTATACCTACAAGAAAGAAAAGAGTGGCGGGTGAAATATAACTCTTTGAATAAATCAGGCAGATTTCTATTAACTGGTAACCCTACATATGTTAGGCTTAGTTCGTAGTTTTGATAACCAAATAACTTTATGTAGAAATATAGTATGTATATATCTTTGGAGAGTATTATCATCTCAGTTGTTATACTTGGCATGTGGTAAAGAAATGCCAAGGTATAAACATGCCTTTATATTATTTACTTTCAGTTTGTGAAGGAAGTGGGAATTTGTATAATAATCTTGCAAACATTTTATGACTAAGGAAACGAGGAATGATTTTCAATACAAAGATTTAATTAATAAGTTGTTTTTTTATTATTTTAATATATTTTCATATTATGTACGTTAAACGAACGTTGACGTATTTTTTTTAATTTTTATTTTTTATTTTATTTATATACATGCAAATTAAATGCAAATTCTGATTCTCAAATTTGGAAAAAAAAAATACGAGAATATGTCTTTTTTTTTAAGTCGGTATGACTTTAATTGTCCGTGTGGTGACGAAGTAAGTATACCTGTATACCATCCCCTATGTGACCGTGGATGATCGTAAGAAACGACTAAGTGATATAAAACGCATATAACATCTATACAAGAGAAGGAAAACTTGAAACAAAACCTTATGCCAACACCTCTGACTAGCTTGGTATAGTAGGTCAGATTCCCTTTCTTACAGTAATATTAACTACTTACATCCTGTATAGCTTTACGACTCCTACGAGTGAGAATAGGAGAGGGAATAACATTGTAATTCCTTCCAACATCTAATTTTCCCCCCTGAATTACTCCCAATTAATTAAAACTACCATCAAATTTTCTTATATTTTATTCATCATCATTATCATCACTCACGCTGGTGAAACGGGTTGGTATGGGTTTTTTTAAATTATTCCATCTCTTAGTGTTATATGCATATCCATGTCCTTTCTTGTCTTTTGTAACCCATGGGTAAGAATAATTATATTCTTACTTCGTCACCACATGAAACCATCATCATCTCAGCTCATAACTGTCCCACTGTTGGGCTAGCTAGAACCTCCTCTGTAATGGGGAGAGAAATTAATCTACTATAACACGCTGATCAAACGTGTTTGTATAAAGTTTTGTTTCAAGTTTTCCTTCTCTTGCATAGATGTTATATGCACTTTATATCCCTTAGTCGTCTCGTACGATCACCCACGGGTAAGTTAAGGGGTGGTGATTTGCATTCTTACTCCGTCACCACACGGAAAACACATACAGGGCAACATAATTATATTTTATTAATTTAACATTATATACGTATAAGTTAATCTAACTATTAATTGCTGTCAATGTTAGTGACAATTTGCTTAAACGATCCCGCCATATTATTAATATTATTGCTTTGTGACCCTCCTTGAAATTAATTTGAATTTACTCAATAACTTAAAGTTACAGGAAGAGAATGTCAAACAATTTCTTTACAATTGTAGGGAATGTTTGTGTTGCGATTAGGAGTAATATTTATTATGCTAATAATAGAAATAATACACAAATTCAGTATAAAATTCAGTCTTCATAGATTTGGAAATAATACATTCAGATTTCTTTTTTATTTTTACTCACCTGTTCATTCTCAATTTTATTTATATGGTAATTAAAAAAACAATTTAGCTGTCTGGTAGTGGCTACGAATACTACCAACCCTTACTTTGCTCGTGGATGTCATAAAAGACGACTAAGAGCCTTATAACTACCTGGGCTAACATCAACTGATGCCGTTGGGTCAAAAATTACATTCCCAAGGAGGGTTGACTTAACTTAATTTTTACAATAGGTATGTACTATGAAAGAAGAGTACATATTGTATGGACCCCAAGCAATTAGGATAAGAGTAGGAGAATGATGATGGTAATTAAATAACAAGTTTTGTCTAAATAAATTAATTAACAATCTTTATTTCATTTGTGGTTAATTACAATTAGAATATATGTATACTTGTTTTTTTTTTAAATTAAATTTAACTCACTGTTCTAAGGTAATAATCCTTTTATTGCGGGGAAATTTTAACAAACATTTAATTAACAGACACAAACTACACCCAGACTCAGCACAACAATTCAATTGTGGTAGGACCACGCTGTTGACAGTTTTCTGTCTACAGCCGCGGGCTGGTCTGTCCGGGGTAGTACCACACTGAGCAGAAAAGTGACGTCTAAGCAGTGGCAATATACTGCTGTGCTTCGTTCGATGAGTGAGAGAGCCGGCAGCCTAACTTTCTAGGTGGGTTAACCCCCAAGTTTTCATTGGTAGGCAGCGGTCTATCTGTACCCCAGGTATTGCAAAGGTCCATGGGCGGCAGTAACACTTACCATCAGGTGTGTTACTCACTTGCTTCCAAGAATAATTATATAAAAGAACAATTTGTGGAACCTACACCATATTGTTTTGCATAGGAATCGAACGTCTGCACTGGCATGGTAGGTAGGGTATCTTAACCACTCCGCCATTTGTCCATTCTGTGTTATCTATGCTTAAAACGAACAAGCAGTACATCTGATGATTAGCAATACCAGGAGAATAACCAGGCCGTTGTCTACTGTCAAAATTGCTGTTTTTAAACCTCGAGGAACATGTCATAGCATTCAGGTAATATCTTAACAAATAGTTCATTCTAGATCGTAGGAGAACTGTTAGCTGAAAGCAGCAGAGGATTATAAAGTTTTCAGGATAAATAGATGAAGGTTTCATCTACGGCGTAGATTGGTAAAGTGGTAGAAAAGTAACGAAGGTACTAAGTCAAACAGTTCTTTAGATATAAAAACTTGATTACGAGCGAAAAATTATTATCACACATGACAATAATTTTTCGCTCGTAATCAAGTTTCTATAAATAATCAAGCATGTTAAATTCTAAAATTCAGTAATTTGAGTTTTTTAGATTTCTCTCCGTTAAAGAACCGATGGAGTACATAAGGTAACCCAAAGTTTCCCCGCCGTTGCAACAGCTACAGTTTGTATTTGAAATTGGGATAACCGACAACTTTTGTATTACAATTTTTCACCATATGGATTCGTCACGATGAATAAGGAATATAATTTTGCTTGATTCATTGGTTTTTATTATTTATTAACTTTATACAAAAGACTTTAGGCAAGTTTGGAAAAGGAATTAGTGATAGACAACGTTAGGAGCGTGAAATTGTATTTGCATAGAGATGTGATAAGGAAGGTTATCAATACGTATGTGGATGGACAAAAGAATCGAGAGATACCCAAAAGGAGATAGAAGAATTATGTGAAAGTGGATATAGATCATTATCTACATTTAGTGTATGTATACATACATATAATCACGCCATATCCCTTGCACGGCAGGCAGAGAGAACAGTGTGCCAGAGAACTCTATCCTTGCATACTTTACTCGCTTCCTCAACATTCATAATTTTCTTCATACACGCTCGCCGGTTTCGGATACTCTTGACTCCACCTTCCTTCAGTACGTGACCAATCTGGTCTAGATAGGTGAGTCTCGATCTCCCCCGGTACCTACATTCTTCCACTTTCGCATTATATATCTTCTTAAGACTCCAGACGTTCGTTCGGCATTCTTTCCACATGTCCGAATCATCGGAGCATTCCCTTTCGCACATTTACACCGATACTCTCTTTCATACCTACTCGCTCTCTTACGTCGTCGTTGCGAAAGCGGTCGGTCAGCCTAATCCCACAGATTTTCCGTAGAGATCGCATTTCGACCGCATTAATTTTACTTTCATGCTCTTTTCTGCATACCCAATACTCGCTTCCATATAGTAATGTTGGGACAAGCACTGCGTTATATATTGCTACACGTGCCTTCTGGCTGAGGTGGTGGCTACCGAGAAGTTGTTTCAACGCTCCGTTATAGTGTATGCATAATTAATATAATTCATAAATGCGGGCAGATGGAATAATACGCGGGTATAACAAGTCGGTAGAGGCTTGTCGTGGGGTACTTGTGCGTTGCGGATCGTAGAGAACAAACGTGTAACTATTCTAGAAGTTAAGCGTGTAATTATAATATTAAACGCATACACTACAGATAAGAAAGAAATGAGTGCAAATATGATAGCTGACTGGAGTCAATCGAAAGTAGAGACAACTTGTATCGAGTCCAATTAGCGTGGAATGTTGACAAGCTAAGGATAATATCACAAAACAATTCAATCAAATGAGATTCAGAGATTAATTAAGGTAAACTTAATAACTTAAGTACTGTGGATGTATCAATTGGAGTACGGTAGTAAGATATCAAAAAATAAATTTTGCTTTGATTCACTGTATTAATAATTAAAATTATATTTACCAGAAACGTCACATTAAATTTCTTCGGGAACAAAGACAGGGGTAAAAGCAAAAATATATATAATAAAAATACCGTTATATTTTATAATAAACAATATAAATACTCAAATAATTTAAAGGTATAATAAACAACAGCATAACATAGCTTAAGATAATAAGACTGTATAATTTTCTGTAAAAGTTATGTAGATAAGAAAGGTGCCGTAAAATTCTAAATAATAATTCGTTTATTTTGTAGTACCTCCTTTCCGAGTACGCTGTTGACAGTTTTCTGTCTACAACCGCGGGTCGGTCCGTTTGGGGTATTAATAACATCCTGATCAGAAGATCGACGTTTGAGTAATGTCAATATGCTACTGCGCTTCGTTCAGTGAGCAAGAAAACCGGAAGCCCAGCTGGGTGGGTTTGGGGTTTGTATTGGTAGACAGCGGCCTAGCTATAACCTTGTTATTGCAAAAGTTCATGTTCGGCAGTAACACTTACCACCAGGTTTGCTGCTTGCTCATTTGCCACCATAAGCAATAAAAAAAATTCTAGATATTACTCCTAACTCAAGTCTGTTTTTAATAACGACAAGGTCAGATTGATTTAGTTGTTGTAAATAATTAGATTTTCATTATACCTAAGCTCTTGTTATTTCCAAAGTTATTTGGGTCGACTTTCTAGCTTAATTATAGTTATTTTTGCAGTACTGTTGATAGTTTTTGTTTAGTCTATAGCCTTAGGCCGGTCCGTCCGGAGTAGAACTGCTCTCTCAAAAAATAGATGTCTGAGCGGTGGCAATGTGCTGTAGTACTGCATTTGGTGTGATAGACAGCCAAATGCTCAATTTTCTGGCTGGGTTTTATTTAAGTAGTGGTCCAACTATACATCTGGTATTGCAAAGATCCATGAGGGACAATAATACTTGTCGGAAAATAAACTTCACTTTGCGGTGAAGTATGAGATGCTTACGGTCAGTAGTAGACAGCAAAAGGCATGAATGATAAAGATAAATTTTGGTACAGTAGAAAATTTATTTTATTTTTTCGTCACATAAATTCTGTTTGCCATCAAGAGGTGCATATGCAATATTTTATTGATTTTTGTGATTTTTAGAAACTTATTTGTGTGCAAAAAAAGTGTGTGTGTGTACTACTGTACACGCGTTAGAAATTATACTTGTTTGGTGTAACAAGATAAAAATCTTTTCAAAAATTGTATCATTCGCCTTATTCTACGTTTGTAGAAAAAACCAACACTAAAAATTAAAGAAAAGTTATTTAATATATTGAAAGTTGTATTATAACGCATTATCTAGTTAGAAAACTAAAATATTGACTATAGCTAACTTCAGGGTGTCAGATTATCGTGACGATGTGCGCGCGCATCGTAAAAATGTACTCTCATCATTTTTCCCTAACACGCCAAAAGAAGTATAACTTCAAAAATATTACTACATGAAGGACTTGAAGTCACATCTATTGGAAATCCTTTTCAACTTACCAATTAAGCCAGTGTAGGTAGTGTAGTATATGCGTATGATACGTTAATTATACGCTTAGTCTCTAGTGTTGCTATATAATTGATTACCTACTATGATCACCACCGCACAAGTGCCTCGCGACAATTTTATTGTATGTGTTTAGGTGTTAACGGCAGATGGCTTTGACATCTTTTGCCGGACTATAGGTGAGCGCTGCGTCTTGGGATAAGTCTCCAGTGATCTATTATAGCTACATATTATTCGATGTGCTCACGTTTAAATGTTACATAAATGCATACACTACAGCTAGGTACAATTTGTGAAGGCCACCGAAGACAAAGATCGGGTACCGGTGGCCCGCTCGCACGGCGAAGAGAACAGTCCATGCAGGGTGGGTCTATAGGGTTGCGCGCCGCCTCTTCCGTCGCCCCGGACCGATACGGCGCAACGCGACCACATCCATAGTCCACCACAAGAAAAAAATTCAAAAAAGGTGCAATTTGTGACTCACATTGATGTCTTCACTTTTTATCTATCTAACAATATTTATACTTTGTTCTGAAAGTAACAATTTCCTCATAGTATAGCCTCAATTTTTCTCTAACAAAGAATTTTCGAGTATTTTTAAAGCCAAAATCATGAGTATTCACTATAAAACTAGTGCAATATTGTCTTGTTTTCATTGAATGCACAGTTTTATTACCTTAAAATACAATCTCATAATACATGCAGAAGTTTTAACAATGCTATTATTACTTTCTCAGTTTCTTTTACGTATGCCTTTGTTCCATAGTAGTTTTACAATGGCTCAAAACTTTTTAAAACTCGTTCAACTTACTTTGTATCTTATATTTTTGTATATAAACATCAATTTTGATTGTTCATTTTGTGTGTATTGGGTTCTTTCTGTTCAGTGTTGACTAATAAGAAGTTTTTCAACCGCTCTTGAGAAATTATACTTGTTTCTCTAAAAACAGTTGCTGTTTGTAGAAGCTTGAAATAATTTTAACTTTTTTATTAAAACAGTATCTAAAATAAGGACCTTTCCTGCTCATATCTACTCTGTTGAACACGAGTCTTTACTGAAATGGGAGCGAAATTGGCCTGCCACGTGAGACCAAATGGTTAGTTTAATAGTTTGTTTCATCTTTTCCTTTTCCCAGAGTTTTCACGTTTTTACCCGTAGGATGCGGAGTACGTTTAACTTGTGAACGAGAACAATTTCAAACTTTAATCACACTACTGTGATTTTTTCGAAAAAATCCTCAGCATTAAGACAATTTTGAGAAAATATATTATTTTTCTTGTCCGACCCAGGATTTAAACCCAGAGCACCCTAATATACGGATAACAATAGACGAATGAAGCATTGAATATATATAATCCTGTTATATAACGCTTGGGAGAATAATGATACATGTGGTAACAGAATAAGAATACAAATGGAAAAGAGGGTACTCCTTTCTTATTAGTGAGTGTCGTAAAAGACGACTAAGGAATATAATATGAAGATAATATCTATGAAAGGGAGGAAAACTCGAAATATAACCTTATACCAACCAGCGTGATATGGAAAGACAAGTTCTCGTATTGTGAAGGAGGATTGAGCCCAGAAGTATAACGTATATGAGCCAGAAATGATGACGAGGGGAATAAGGGTGGCGGCGTATTGAACTGTTCCAAAAGTTACTATATGGGCAAAGTTTTTTATTAATCACAGAATATAATGATGTTATGAAAAAAAAACTGTCACCCTATTCGTTATTATCGATAAAATTCAACGACTTGAGTGATTTGAAAAACTATTTATTTTGTATATTATATATCGGCGCAAATACAACAATACACCTACTATAAATAATTAGACTAATTAATTGAATATTTTAATTATTTCATAAATCATCAATTGATTACTTAAAGATTATTTTGATGTTAAATTAACATTAACAAACATGTGATTATTTCTCTCATTGTAATTTCTATACTAAAAATTGTAAACACGTGCACGTGCTCCGAGCCCTATAAATAAGGACGCACTGTCGCAATACACTCAAGGTCTGACTATACACCGCTTGCATACGGCCGATCATGACCTATGCGAGCGTAGTGTTCGCGCACACCAAGGCACACAGCATCCATAGGTTACAGAATGACCCTACAGAGTAGGTTCATGCGCCGAGCTACGGGAGCACCGTGGTTCATTCGTAACGCCGATCTTCACATCGACCTCGAACTGCCGACCATCGTGCAGTTTATGAAGCGGTGCTCCCAGAGCTACTTTGACTCTACCATGACACACCCCAACCAATTAGTGGTTGGGGCGGCTTGCTATACCCCATCGCGTATCTCAAAAATTCGACGTCCGCGTCACGTCCTCAACGACGATGACGACGCTATAACGCTCGCCCAGACAAAAGCCTACGCCGCCCGCGACGCCATCTCACTCAAATATCCGCGGTTTCGTCCTCGCCGTCGAGGTGTGAAATCACGGCGCGCAATAGTCACCGATCCAAAGGTGGGCACGTCCACCTTGCCTTCAGCGACGCCCCGAGCCGAGGTCCGTTCCCCACAGGGGGAGCCCTCAGGCGATGTCGCTTAACACACGTCTATCGGGTTGAGAGCCTTCGGGCTCGCCCGCAGTCCGGTTCAGCTGTAAAAGCCCCTTAGCCCTAAGGCTAACAGCTCGCAGTTGGTTTTTTAGTGGGTATTCAGTGTCCCCTTCAAGGCCTGCGAGTCGTTAAGCTGTAAAAGCCCTCTCGGCTAACAGCAATCGCAGTGGATACGTTTTAGTGGGTATCCTAGCCCCGAGGCTAAGAGAGTCCCACACTCCCCGTTCCGGGGGGTAGTGCGTAATAGCATTTCGGACCAATGCGTTATCAAAAAAAAAAAAAAGCAATACATTTATTCGTGTTCAAGTCTTTGTACCGTGCGGAACTCTCTGGAGCGACGTTACGTTACTCGTTGAGAATACAACATTTAAACAGTTAGGTACTTGTGGAGTTATATTTCGAAGATCAAAACTATACCATGAGTAACCACGTAACTAACAATAGTGACGTGAGCAATGCTGACGTCACACTTTTTAAAAATACAATTTTGGTTCTTCCTCCGTCATATATAATACAAGGGAGGTTTAAAAATAAAAAGAATTATCTAAAAAACGGACAGTTTAACATCAATACGAATTGAAGTTGAACATTTTTGGGATTTCTTGTAATAATTGAAGTTCATGGCGTACATAATAACCATCTATCTAATCTGTTCATATATAAGAATCATATTTTTTTCAAGTACTGATTTACATATATTTACTGATTTTTGATATGTACGCGAGTATTACGCATTTGAAATAAAACTATTTTTACCGATTCTATCGCGTTACTAACTTCGAAAACATAAAATTAAATCAAATACAAACGCGATAGAATCCGTAAAGATAGTTTTATGTCATATATAATATATGTATAAAGAAGCTGGTTTCCTGACTCATCAACGCTGAGTCCACACTAATTAAGTTAGAAGCATGAAAGTTTGATAATACAGTACAATAATGGTAGGGCCACAATGTTCACAGTTTTCTATCTACAGCCGTGAGCTGGTCCGTTTGTATTAGTATTAGTACCACATTGTCACAGAAAATCGACGTTTGAGCAACAGCAATGTACTGCTGCGTTTCGTTCGGTGAGCGAGAGAGCCGGCAGCCCAACTTTCTGGGTGAGTTTGGGGATTTTCATTAAACCGCGGCCTAGCTATACCCTTAGTATTACAAAGGTCCATGGGCGGCAGTAACACTTACCATCAGGTGTTCTGCTTGCTCGTTTGCCACCACAAGCAATAAAAAAATAATACAGTAGAGGGGGTGATGAATTGTATTCTTATTTCATCAACATAGAAATATGTTTTTATGTCTGTTATAAAAATATTTTAGTTTTGGCAATAACTAACTGATAAGTAACGGTCGAGGCTTTTATGTATATAAATAAAAAAATCTTAGTAATGTTGTAGTGCCAACTTAAGTATTTCCAACGATAAACGCTAATAAAGGATTGTTTGAAGGCCTCCATTGAAAGTCCTCGCTTCGGGCAAGGTTTACACAAGTTTAACTCAAAGGGATAAAAGGAAGATAAAGTTTCAAGTTGCCTTATAGAAAATGTTTAAAATCCTTAATCCTACGGCGGAAGAAACAACTTAATATAATTAATTAAAGAAGAAAAATTCATAAGATTTTCATTGCATTTAATATGAATAAAATTTAACTGTCTAGTTGGATATAAAGCTCCCAAAATTAACTGTATAAATACCACGTTAGGCGTTTGGCAGGCCAATTCGGTAATAAATACCGGTCCTTGATCGCAATTGGTGTTGTAAATTTTCAATTGTGTCACTATATTTTCTTATTTTTTTTTTCAAAAATATATATCAATAACGCAGATATATTGCATCCAGACTTTGAAAAACAATATGTGGAGTACACAAAGTATTGTTCTGCGTGGGAATCGAACCTACGATGCTGACACGGTATCTTAACCACTACGCCATCTGTAGAGTCATATTGTATTCTTAAGTCGAGTGATTATAAGATGAGTGAAATAAAGAAAGTTGGTTACTGGTTATGGCGGAAGGAAAGGAGTTTACGGACTGTAAAAATTAAGCTAATTTATTTCTAAAATACCCGTGATTATAGTTATTGCTATTCATCTGCCATTTTCTTGCCAATAGGTGTCGAGAAAGTTGATTAAAGTATATATTATATTACATCTGTGCAAGTGAAGGAAAACTCAAAACAAAATCCTATACCTAGCTATCTGAACAGTGTAGTATAGTAGGCCAACTTCTTTTCTAATGTGGAAGAGGTTCGAGCCCAGCATTGAGACGTATAAGAATTGAGATGAGATGATGAAGGGAATTATAAAAAAAATGAACGCTCTAGGATGTTTTGGGTGGTGATAGACTACAAATATAGTTCACCACCCCCTTTTTACCTTTGGATATCGTAAAGACAACAAAGGGATATAATATGGCAATAAAATATATGCAAGAGAAGGAAATTCGAAATAAAATGCTATACCAATCCATCTTTTTTTTTTTTTTTCTGCAAGGCGGACCATGGATGTGATCGCGCCCCGACAAAAACGTCCGGGGCGACAGAAGAAGCGGCACGCAACCTCATGGACCCACCCTGCAAGCTCCTCTCTTCGCCGTGCGAGCGGGCCACCGGTACCCGATCTTTGACTTCGGTGGCTATACCAATCCACCTAACCGGCGTGGTATGGTAGGTAAGTTCCTCTCCTATTATGATGAAGACTCGTTCCAGCAGTGGGACATATATGACCTGTGATGATAATGGTCCAGTCAAATTAGATATTTGTTACAAAAATATAATAAATAAAATTTTGATGAAAAACTTGCAACGCTGATTCATTAAAACTAGCAGCAGTATCTATGCAATCAAAATTTGTCTTTGACTTATCTACTTCAAGTAAGAAACTTGCTAGTTAACTCCAGTGACCTAGCGAGCTCATTAGCAAAACTTTGTGTGAAAGAAATTTTATTTTTCATAAACTTATCATTTTACTAACAAACACGGCAAATTGCCCGGAGCTCTACTCTGTACACAGAGCGAATAGTCGCATCATTACACTTTAACAAAAACTCAACGGTTTGGCGTAGTTCGGAATAACTTTGAATATTTTAAAAGTTAGCAATTCTCATATGCTATAATATAATTTATATGTATAATTTAGAAAATGTTTCGTATGGTAGCGGCTACGAATACTACCAACGCTTACTTTGGTCGTGGATGTCTGAAAGACGACTCAGAACAGAGTTATATCAACCGAATTAACTGTACCTGATGACATCTGGTTAATAATTACATTCCCAAAGAGGTTAGTCAGCCAGGTGGCCGGTCATAAAACTATTGCGAATAACTTTTGCAACATGTAAGATAGAAGAAGAGTATACACTCGTATTTCACCAACACCTAGTAATATATATAGACATTAAAAATAAAGAAATATACTAGAATTTCTCAATTAAAGATTTATTAATTTATCCACTATCTACGATATTTCTATCTTTTCAATGAAATGGTAAATCGCTAAAACAGAATACTGCGATATATCTATAATTAAAACTTAATAAGAAAACTATACTTTACAAGGAAACATAATTAAAATGAAAACGAAGCTCCTATTTTCATTTAACAAAAAAAAAAAATCAACAGCATTCTATCAGTGAAGTTTCTAAAACTTATTTTTACGTTGAAAGACTTACAACCTCAAGGATCGGGAGAGGCTATTAGTGAAATTCGATAGGCGAAAAAAAAATCTGCGACATTTTCATTCAGGGAATGAAACAGAATACAGAGGACAAAGCGATTCGTAGTGCAAATACGGCTTAACAAACGGACTGGAAGTAAAAATAATCTCCTTTGGTAAATCTATAGTTAGTTTTATAGTTCAAATATTGTTATTTATTTAGAATTTAGTTTCACTATATGAAAATTAAGTAATAGAACCACGTTGTTGACAGTTCTCTGTCTACAGCCGTGGCCCAGTCCATCCGGGGTAGTACCACACTCTCGTAGAAGATCGACGTCTGTGTGAGTGAGAGAGGTGAAAGCCCAACTGGGTGGGTTTGGGGATTGTAAGGGTACGCAGCGGCCTAGCTATACCCTTGGCAAAGGCAAAGGTCCATGGGCAGCAGTGACGCTTACTATCAGGTGTGCTAAATGCTCGTTTGCCACCATAATCAATAAATAAATATATATAATTCAGAGAATTTGTAGTATATGATTTTTTTATTGCTCTTTGTGGCAAACGGGCAACTTTTGCCATATCAGGCATACAGCTAGGCCTCTGCCTACCCGCCCTGTCGGCGGTCATAGAAATAGACCTGTCGTTGTTGACCATCATTTCTAAGATGCTTGACAGCGACAGGTGCTCGTCGTCAATGGCCTCCTTCTGCGAGGAGGTGATCTCTTCGAAAGAGGCCGCGGAGCAGGTACGCGAGGCATTTGCTTCTGCAGACTCGCTCCGCAGGTCTACACCTCGTCTGTCACCAACGAGGGCTGGTGCATAAATGCATTTCCACAGCGTGAACAAAAAAAAAACAGGCCGCTGCCTACCAATGATAATATGAACCCCAAAGCTCACGCTCACTGAATGAAGCACAACATCACATTGCTACTGCTCAAACGTTGATCTTCTGCGAGAGTGTGATACTACCCCAGACGGACCGGCCCACGGCTATAGACAGGAAATTTGAAACAGTGTAGTCCTATCACTATTAAGTGTGTAATTTTCCGTATGGTCACCAAGTCCGGGTTGGCCACGGAGGTCAAGGAAGCGGTATCAGTGGCCGGCCCAATGGCGATGGGAATGGAATAAGGTGGATTATGGTGCCGCGCCGGCGGAAGGACGGCGTTCCGTCACCCCGGACGGAATGGACGGCGTGTGAGCTAACCATAGCCTACCAAATAGGGACACAATTCACCACCTCTATTTTACTCATGAGTTATAATATGTATATAACATAAGCACATAGAAGAATCTTTCATTATGGAGTAGGTAAGCAGTGGCACATTTATGAAATTAGCTCGTCAATTCTATATTAATCTCTTTATAGAAGAAGCATATTGTTTTGAAATTGTGACAATGAAATAATTTTAAATTTTCATGCCATAGAAGTGCTAAAATCGTCGTCATCATTCTCCTGCTTTTATCCAAACCCATAATCTGCCCTGTCTGTAACTCTCTACGACGCGCCGGGGCCCGTAATGGCATGTTACTCTTTTTTTTTTGGTATTGCCTCGTGTTGTTGCCCCAATAGCTTTAGCCGTCAGAGTGTCGTCCTCATGAGGTCAACTTCTCCTTGGATGAAGAATTTATCTTTGGTTCAGACACTCGCAGCCTCGGCTAAACCCACCTGCCTGACATAGACCCTGCGTGAGCATATAATTGTTAACGACATGGCATCAGATGGAGTTTGATCCATGTACATATAAAATTCTTAGACGCCTTTAAGATCCCTACGTGCAAGGTTTTGAAATCGAAAATGTAGCGTAGCTGCCCCAATAGCTATATTGTGGTAGCTACGCACATTTTTTGTTTGCTAAAAAGGGAATGCTTAGTTACATTGCGGTTAAATAAAAAAATGTAATATGTATAGTGACATTCAGCATGTCACTATATATATTACATTTTTTTTTATTTAACCGCAATAGTACCGGTTATTAATTTTGAGATATTGATATAATCATCGTTCTCTGACTCTTGTCCCAATTACTTAAGGTCGACGCTATATGTACGAGTACATATTACAAAAGTTATTGACAATAGTTTTATGACCGGCAGTCTGCCTGACGTCAACTCTCCTTGGGAATGTAATTGTTGACCAATCGGCATCAGGTATAGTTGGCCCAGGTCGTTATAAAACTATTAATCGTCTTTTATAACAATCAAGAACAGTAGTAAAAATAAGGTTTGGTAGTATTCCTACCCGCTAACACACATCAAAAGATTTCAATATAATATTAATAGCAAAATTTAAAAAAAAAGTATTAGGTACGAGTTTATATTAGAAAATCAAAGGTGTATTTTTAGTGTATTTTTTTTTGTACTACCTTATTTTTGTACTACTTATCATTCTCCTACTCTTATCCCAATCACTTGAGGTCGATACAATACGTACTTTTTTTTTTTGTTTACGCAGTGGTTCAAGAATGCATTTTTTCGCACTTACCCCCGCCTGTCGGAAAAACAGACGAGGAGTGTGGGACTCGCTAGCCCCGTGGCTAGAATACCCACTAAACTCTTTCCACTGCGATCGCTGTTAGCCGAGAGGGCTTTGACAGCTTAACCGGACTATGGGTGAGCGCTGAGGGCTCTCAACCCGGTTGGCAATACGTACTCTTCTTTTGTAGTATATATTGTAGAAGTTATTGGCAATAGTTTTATGACCAGCCGTCTGCCGGACGTCAACCCTCCTTGGGAATGTAATTGTTGACCAAACGGCATCAGATGGGGTTGGCCCAGGTCGTTATAAGGCTCTTAGTCGTCTTTTACGACATCTACGAGCAAAGTAAGGGTTGGTAGTATTCGTAACCGCTACCACACAGCTTTTTGTATTACTATTGGTGCTGTAATTTTTCTTTGCCTTGTTATTGAATTACATATCGCCTTTATTGTTTTATGCGTTTAACTTGTAATGTTATTTTTATGTAACTATATATTAATTATCAGACGTGGCTGCTCTGTAGATTAAAAGCTGAAGACATTGGAACGGATTCTTAATATAGAGGTAGATCCAAATATTACGCATAGTAATAACCCCTTTCTTGGTAACCCAGTTTTAATTTATTTAAAATAAATGTAAAAAAAAAATAACGTATTAATTTTTAGAGGCAAATATCCCAAAATTTTCTAAATGAAATTGATTTGAAAATAAACTTGATTCTAAAACTTTATAAACTTGCTCAGAACTCGCGAGTTAAAGGAGATCCAACTTAAATATCTTTAACAGCGAACAAAACAAACAAAAAATAATGTACATAAATTATGTATAAGGCGCAAGAAGTTTTTTGGAATGTATTGTATTGTTAAAAGATAAAGATTTTTTTTTATATGTATATACATAATGAAGAAATATTTTGAAAACTTTATGATTCATATTTTACGCTCCAGTTACATAATAGAATAATTTGATTAAATTTTTAACGTTCCCGATATTATTTAAATCGCATTTTTGATTAAGTAATTGTCGAAGAATATTATTTTTCTACCAAATAATTAGTATCTGATAGGATACCTAGTTCGGAACATAAAACTAAAATAGAATGAGATTAAATATCGGGATATTTGAAATAGTAGATTTCTTTCTATTAAAAATAGGATATATAGGAGGGTTGACGTCCGGCAGAGGGCCAGTCATAAAACTATTGCCAATAACTTCTACAATATGTACTACAAAAGAAGAGTACGTATTGTATCGACCTCAAGTAATTGGGATAAGAGTAGGATAATGATAAGTAGTACAAAAATAAGGTAGTACAAAAAAAAATACACTAAAAATACACCTTTGATTTTCTAATATAAACTCGTACCTAATACCTTTTTTTTTAAATTTTGCTATTAATATTATATTGAAATCTTTTGATGTGTGTTAGCGGGTAGGAATACTACCAAACCTTATTTTTACTACTGTTCTTGATTGTTATAAAAGACGATTAATAGTTTTATAACGATCTGGGCCAACTATACCTGATGCCGATTGGTCAACAATTACATTCCCAAGGAGGGTTGACGTCAGGCAGACTGCCGGTCATAAAACTATTGTCAATAACTTTTGTAATATGTACTCGTACATATTGAGTCGACCTCAAGTAATTGGCACAAGAGTCAGAGAACGATGATTATATCAATATCTCAAAATTAATAACCGGTACTATTGCGGTTAAATAAAAAAAAATAGACCCTCTATGTCAGGCAGGTGGGTGTAGCCGAGGCTGCGAGTGTCTAAACCAAAGATAAATTCTTCATCCAAGGAGAAGTTGACCTCATGAGGACGACACTCTGACGGCTAAAGCTATTGGGGCAACAACACGAGGCCATACCAAAAAAAAAAAAAGAGTAACATGCCATTACGGGCCCCGGCGCGTCGTAGAGAGTTACAGACAGGGCAGATTATGGGTTTGGATAAAAGCAGGAGAATGATGACGATGATTTTAGCACTTCTATGGCATGAAAATTTAAAATTATTTCAATGTCACAATTTCAAAACAATAAGCTTCTTCTATAAAGAGATTAATATAGAATTGACCAGTTAATTTCATAAATGTGCCACTGCTTACCTACTCCATAATGAAAGATTCTTCTATGTGCTTATGTTATATACATATTATCACTCATGAGTAAAATAGAGGTGGTCAATTGTGTCCCTATTTGGTAGGCTATGGTTAGCTCACACGCCGTCCATTCCATCTGGGGTGACGGAACGCCGTCCTTTCGCCGGCGCGGCACCATAATCCACCTTATTCCTTTCCCATCGCCATTGGGCTGGCCACTGATACCGCTTCCTTGACCTCCGTGGCCAACCCGGACTTGGTGACCATACGAAAAATTACACACTTGATAGTGATAGGATTACACTGTTTCAAATTTCCTGTCTATAGCCGTGGGCCGGTCCGTCTGGGGTAGTATCACACTCTCGCAGAAGATCAACGTTTGAGCAGTGGCAATGTGCTGTTGTGCTTCATTCAGTGAGTGAGAGCTTTGTGGTTCATATTTTCATTGGTAGGCAGCGGCCTGTTTTTTTTTGTTCACGCTGTGGAAATGCATTTATGCACTAGCCCTCGTTGGTGACAGACGAGGGGTTGACCTGTGGAACGAGTCTGCAGAATTTAGTCTTTCTTAGCGCAAGGTATAGTCTTAAAAAGATAATAGAAATTATTTCATGAAGCTTGTTGTTATAACATTGTTTTAAATACACCTAATATAAAGTAATATTTACTAAAAATAAAAAATAAATATATATTCTAATCTTAGAACACCGTGAGAGTTAAAAAGATCTTTCAAAAAATAATGTTAGTCAGTACAAAATTCTGTGTAAGCACTGGTTATAAGCAACAACTCGATGGTACCTCTTTTAATGGCCACCGAAGACAAAGATCGGGTACCGGTGGCCCGCTCGCATGGCGAAGTGAGGAATTGATCAGTGGATTTATGGGGTCATGCGCCGCCTCTTCCGTCACCCCGGGCCGATTTGGTGGGGCGAGACACGTCCATAGTCCACTGCAAAAAAAAAAGAAAATGGTACCTCTTTTAATCTTGTATTTTTTCTCGATCATTCTTTTAAACACATCTTGATTTAAACACACAAATAATAATAGTCAGAAATAAGTATATGACAATAAACTTTTCAACCGGGGCCAATGGTTTAATGTAATCTCCGTAGCACAAATATAATACTGTATCTGGATGAACGAGATTGGCTCGGTATAATGGTTTCTGATGTTTACGAGAATATTACACATTTGAAATAAAACTATTTTTACGGATTCTATCGCATTTGTATTTGATTTTACAGTGATCATGGTCACGGGAAGACCTCGCGTGACCATGAACGCTGTAAAGTGTTCGAAACGTCGGGAAATTAAGGACCAAAAACTATCGCGATAAAATCCGTAAAAGTAGTTACATTATCTCGATATTTTCTAAGTCTAACTGGGGTGGGTTTGGGGTTCGTAACAGTAGGCAGCAGCCTAGCTATACCCACGGTATAGCAAAGGTCCATGGAAGGCAGTAACACTTATCATCCGGTGTGCTTCTGCTCGTTTGCCACCATAACCTGTAAAAAAAACTTTTTCATGTATTTTAGAAAGTGCATTTAAGTATCAAATAAGTAATTTGAAAAAAGATTCAAAACGGAAAAATAATTAAAAAGGAAAAATCAAAGATTCTCTTTCCGTAGCTATTTTTATATTGTTGTAACGAGTTCTAATGTTTATGAGAGTATTGTACATTTGAAATAATACTATTTTTACGGATTCTATCGCGTTTGTATTTGATTTATAATTTCCCGATGTTTCGAATACCTTACAGCGGTTATGGTCACGGGAGAACTGTTATTTGGGCAATTAAAAATCATATACAAACGCGATAGAATCCGTAAAAATAGTTTTATTCATCATTGTAATTAGCAAGCAGTATTATATCTATTAATTTATCATCACAACCCATATATGTCCCACTGTTGGGCTCAGGCCTCCTCCGTAATGGAAGGGCAATTAACCTACTATACCGCGCTGGTCAGACGTGTTGTTAGAGGGTTTTGTTTCGAGTTCACCTTTTCTTGCATAGATATTATATGCGTTTTATGTCCCTTAGTCGTCTCTTACGATCACCCACAGGTAAGATGGGGGTGCTGAATTGTATTCTTACTCTGTTACCACACCGATAAAGTAAAACAGGTATAAGATAAGGATATTTCGTTCAAATAATCAAAACAGCGCCTATATATGCTTACTTCTCTACCACACAGATTTTCATAGGTAAATTGTTTATGGTTTCGTGTTAAAATCGCTTTCGTGTATACCCCCCTTTCATTAGAAAAGTTCCTTGCTATTGCAAAACTTTATAGTTCAATTGGTAGCATGCAATTCAATAGTTTTATCACTAAAAGTGTTATATCGTAAAGTATATCAAAGACAATACACAAACGAATTTAACCAGATAAAATGTTACTAAAGTTTTATAGATGACGAGGGTCCCGAAAATGTCTGCCATTTTACTTATCTTGGTTGTTCGATAAGTGAGGGTGGCTGAAGATTATTTTAGTTACGGCCGGTCTTGATTGAGTTTGTCGTGAAAGTGCCTTGAATAGTGATTAGTTCCGATAAATGTATTTCGAGGACAAGGATGAAAACCTATCAAAGATAATTAGCATTTACATTTTATTTATATTAGCTAAAAACTTGTTTTACGAACGAAATATTGAGATTTGATTTCTTTTGATTATTGAAAATCCTTTCCATTCCATAATCTTATGAATATAAATAAAGTGAGTGTGGGCCTACGTATGATAAACATTTTTTGAAGGACTGCATCCAGGACTAAGGATGCAGGGGCACTTCACAAACATATAATTAAGTGCTACAAATTACTCAATTTATCGCTCATATTGTCTTTAGGGATGATATTGCTTACGTCATCCATCAGGAAAAAATATACACATTGTGCCGATTTAATACTCTAACTTTTTAGTTAGAATTCTTTTAAACGATGGCATAACTCAATTATCTAAAATAGGTACTGAGATTTAACATTTAAGATGCTAGGTTATTTTTAAAAAAATGGTTACCATACGTTGGCCCATGCTGGTTTAATTGATAAAAGAACTGAAACAGACTTTAAATTGATGTGACTTCAAATCCCAAGTGTAGCAATAATTTTTTGCTAGTTAAATAAGTTTTTATAGTCTAAAATGTCAATGTTAAATCTTATATTTATATTACTTGTTTTATCATCAGATCGATAATATATAGTAAGTTCTACATCCATTAGTCTAATGATTTTGACTATTATATACTGGCCTCCTCAAGTGGGAAGTATATTACAATGTGTGTGTATGTCAAAAGTGACGACTTTTGACATGCAAGTTGCTGATAGGAAGGAAGTTCTGAGCGTTGCCCTCCGTATATGGTAACACGCTATGCAACTTTAATTTCCTCACAACGCTGACATTTTGTCGGACCGGCTGGTTTTGCTCAGGTGAAATTTGAATTTATATTTTATCGGGAAACAAAGTTTACCACCACCACTTACAGATTTAATATATTTAATATGTTTTTTTATTTATAAAAAAACCTGATTACGAATCGAAAAATGATGTCACAAGCGGGATTATTACTTCGTAATCGGGTTTTTTATAAATAATTAAACATATTAAATGCTAAATTTCACTAATTTGATTAATATGTTTTTTTATTTATAAAAACCCGATTACGAATCGAAAAATGATGACACAAGCGGGATTATTATTTCGTAATCGGGTTTTTTATAAATAATTAAACATATTAAATGCTAAATTTCCCTAATTTGATTAATATGTTTTTTTATTTATAAAAACCCGATTACGAATCGAAAAATGATGACACAAGCGGGATTATTATTTCGTAATCGCGTTTTTTATAAATAATTAAACATATTAAATGCTAAATTTCCCTAATTTGATTAATATGTTTTTTTATTTATAAAAACCCGATTACGAATCGAAAAATGATGACACAAGCGGGATTATTATTTCGTAATCGCGTTTTTTATAAATAATTAAACATATTAAATGCTAAATTTCCCTAATTTGATTAATATGTTTTTTTATTTATAAAAACCCGATTACGAATCGAAAAATGATGACACAAGCAGGATTATTACTTCGTAATCGGGTTTTTTATAAAAAATTAAACATATTAAATGCTAAATTTCACTAATTTGTTAATATGTTTAATTATTTATAAAAAATCCGATTACGAATCGAAAAATGATGTCACAAGCGGGATTATTATTTCGTAATCGGGTTTTTTATAAATAATTAAACATATTAAATGCTAAATTTCACTAATTTGATTAATATGTATTTTTTCCAATATTTTATCATTACTAATTTTTTTTTACAGAATTTCTTCGACTGCTGTAACTTTATGGGTTGTTACAAAGTGATACTTACATTCCTTAGTTATTTCTTATGATAGCACGATAAAGCAAAGAAGCTGTGTGGTAGCGGTTAAGAATACCTACTACCATCTCTTACTTTGCTCGTGGATGTCGTAAAAGAGGACTAAGAGACTTATAACGACCTGGGCCAACTCCATCTAATGCCATTTGGTCAATAATTACATTCCCAAGGAGGGTTGACGTCTGGTAGGCGGCCGGTCATAAAACTATTGCCAATAACTTTTACAATATGTACTATGAAAGAAAAGTACATATCGTCTCGACTCCAAGCTATTAGGATAAGAGTAGGAGAATGATGATAACCACAATAAAGTAAAGAGTATATATTTGACTATAATATGGCGTAATGTACCGACTTATCGTGCCAGGGACTTCGGTTCAATTATCACGCAAATCAATACTTTGTGCTATCCAAAAATTATTGTCCATTCCACATTCCATGTTTGTAGAGTCACTCGCAATATAAGGATTATGTCCCTAGTGCAGGATGTAGATTAAAAAAAAACTTTAAAAAAAGTGAGTCACAAAGAAACGTGAAATATCAGCAGATATTTTAAAATTGAAACAAGAAACGATTATTAATTAAAGAATATTAAAACTCAGTACAACTACCCATTGCTGCCAACATTCTAACAAATAAATAACAGCACAGTAACCTCCCAATACAGATTCCAAAGTTCATAACAACTGGTCTAAGTAAACAACAAAATAAACAAAGAAGTAATAAATTGTAAGGATTCCAGAGAACAGATCGCTTCCGCGTAGTTCATTGTACCGTATTTGCACTAGGGGGCGCTTTGCTGCTTTTATTTTCTCTTTTTCTATATGGAAATATCAAAAATATTTACTGAATTTAATTCAGATACAAAATTCTTTATTTTTTATTGAAAAAGTAATTAATACTATTTAAATGATTAAATAAAATCTGCTTTGAACTGCTTTATAAGTAAGAAAAAACAATTGGCTGCATTATAGAAATAATCTTTACATCGCGGGAGACTTTACAAATACACGAAGAATTTTGTGGATCGCATCAAATCCTCTTGTACAGGAATCGAACCGAAGACACAGATACCGTAGGATAATACCTTAATCACTAACGCCATTCTATATTGTATTTTACTAAAAATTATAGCCTGGTGAAAAGGTATTAGACTCGAGCCTAGTAACTTATGTTTTAATTTGTAATTACCAAATCATTTTGTACCTTACCAGATTTACTCAGTGGAGATTCATTACTTGATGAAGTTTTAGATAAGTTTAAATTATTACGTGACCTATCTTTATTTTTTTTTCTTACTGTGGACTATGGAGGTGGTCGCGCCCCACCAAATCGTCCGGAACGATGTAAGAAGCGGTGCGCAACCCCATAGACCCCACTCTGCAAGCACCTGTCTTCGCCGTGCGAGCGGGCCAACGGTACCCGATATTTGTCTTCGGTGGCTACATGACCTATCCTTAATAATATTTATAAATGTGAAAGTGAGTTTACTTGTATGTTACGCTTTCACGCCTTAATTACTCAACCGTTTATTATGGAATTTTGTATACACGTTTTCGGGGGATACAGGAATGAATATACAGAAACGCCTATAGGGTACCTTATATCTAAATGAAAATATTATTGGGTTATAAAATAAATTGACAAAAATTTTCATTTTTTTTTTAATTTTTTTTATTATGAGTATGTTATTCCACAGACTTTTTGTCCGTGCTCTTTTTATATTTAATTTAATTGTTATGGTGGTTTGTTTATAAAATGAATGTTCTTGAAGTGGCTTTATTACAATTGGATAAAGCTTGAAGGGCGCAATTAATGTGTCATAGATGTTGAGCGACAACATGTCTTTTAGGGTTTCTTCTTGGCGCTGGTGGTCTTGTTGTTGGTGAAACCCTTCTATTTGTAGATGTTTCCGTCCTCTGTGATGTTGTGATGACGATAATAATTTCTGTGACGTTTTATTTAATGATTTGTTTAATTTGGAAGTCTATGTCTAGGTTGATGGTAATTGAAATTAAAAAAAATCATTTACAAAAGAGAAGCCTTGGGCATAGGCAGTGCATAATAGATACTTTAGGTTTGTGTAATTTTTAATATTAAATATATTATAATTAATGATATTTGATGTTAACGCGAGTATTTCATCATGGTCACGGTTGGGCTAGTGTTTGAAACGTCAGGCAATTAAAATTCAAATGCATACGCGATAAAATCCGTTAAAATTGTTTTATTTCAAATATTTTTTTTTATATTTATAGTATAGCTTTGTTTTTGTATATATTAAAGAATATAAAACTTCACTTACAATAAAATAAAATAGGTACGCGTTCTAACAGGCAATCCATTTTATTTACAGACCTAATATATCAATTATTTCTAATAAAGTTGATTTATATGTAAACTTTACTAAAGCTGAAAATTCACTAAGAATTTGAAGCTAAAGAAATCCCGTCTCAAACATCTTTCATCTTGGACAAACAAACAGAAAAAGATGACATAAATTATGGATAACAGTACGTATGAGAAGTTTTGCACAAAGGCCGATAGAATAAAAATAGAATTACTAAGATTATTTTCATGTTGTCTGTCTTATATATTTGACTGACTATGTATCTATATTATCAGATAAGACAGTTGAAATAGTTTAATCCATACTATAACTGCGAAAGTAACTCTGTCTGTCGCTCTCTCACGCCAAAACTACTGAACCGATCTAAATGAAATTTAGTACACATATCGTCTAGAGCCTGACAAAGGACATAGGCTACTTTTTAATGCAAAAAAGGGTTGTAAAGGGGGATGAAAAGTTGTAAGGAAGTATCGTCATTTTTAAAGCTTGAAACTGATTTTTAGGCTATTGATTAGATAAAAATAAATATGACATTAAAATTTTGTAAAAAATTTACCCTTAAGGGGTAATATAAAAATAGGGGATGGAAAACTTTAGAAAAGTAACCTTTTACGCGGGCAGAATAAGCGCTGGATCGCATAACCCAATAATTTTCCCTACCCTACCCCTTCATCAACATTTACCACAGCCAATATAGGTCGTAGTATTGAATACTGGCATTCTCCAGATAAGGGAAACTAGTATGTATGTAGAAAATTAGAATATTATTTAAAAAAAAATATTTGCATTGAAACCGTCTTAAAAATGCTTCGTTCAGAGGTGAAGCATGTGTTGAATCTATATTGGATGTTCTGCGGAAAATTTCAGGTTAAAGACTAGAGGTTGCTCATCATATAGAAATAAGAATACTGCCATGGGAAAGTAGAGTCCCCGTTCCTTCTTCCATTTTTGAGAATACATATAAATAGCCTAATTTTCGGTTCATATTGTTACCTAACAAAAATGTTGGTTCATTCTATATATCATTTATTATATGATAGGATGAGAATTTTCATACTCACGAGAATTTTCTATCTACATTCATAAATATATCGGCTTATCCGAGATAGCACTACACTCTCATAAATAATATAAAATTATAATATTTCAGTAACCCCCAACATAAAAAAGAACACTACATGACACACCACACCGTTAAAAACGTTGTAAAGCACTTTTATATGATATTCACTACATCCCAGTAGTGCCGCCGCATCACATTACATAAAATGCCATCAAAATTATCTAATATAACACGTTAAAATACTAAGATATCGAATATAATACAAGAGCACCATATGACGTTTTCAAATTCCCGTCAAAAATCCCATCATTTACTATAGTTAGGTATATTATAATCTAAGAAGAAGAAAACACATCTAATCTAAGAAGTGCATTGTAACGTTTCGCATTTTTAATACACAATAACCTTGATCAAACGTATACATATTGCAAACTATAAATCTGTAATTTTAAAGAACTATTACGTTATTTACATTATTAACGTTGCGGGTGACTTTCTTGTACAACAATCTGATGTTGAAACTCGTAAAACTAATTTAAAATAAAAATGACATGGTAAATAGTAATTATTATTGACGATCTTACAATGTAATGTCATCACATTCTATATAGTAGTGCTTGACAACTTCCAATTCACGAATATCCAAATAATCGGTAAAAATATTACAATAATATAATTAATCGAATAGAGATTTTGGCAGAGATGTACGTTTCGACAATTTTATTGATAAGGCAATAATTATTACTGTTCGCGACGGTGATAAATCAAGTAATAGTATCTAGTGATTCTGAATAAATAGCTATTTTTAAATCCGGTTTTTGTTTTTACTTAATCTAATTCTACTAAATATGATGAAAAGATTTTATGCTGAAATAATTAAATTTGTTTAGTATTAATTTAGCACCTAATTAGATCTCCTTTTTGAAAAAAAAAATGAATTAAACCGATTATTAATTAAAAAGAATCAATATCGATTTCTCACTAAAATCGAATGATTTCGATATTCATTATTTGGTTCACATACCTAGACAACTTACTCCGACAGCTGTCTAAATGGACTTTTGGCGGGAATCTAAAACGTCATGTGGTGCTCTTGTATTATATTCGATATCTTAGTGTTTTAACGTGTTATATTAGATAATTTTTATGGTATTTTATGTAATATGATGTGACAGAACAGCTGGGATGTAGTGAATATCATATAAAAGTGCTTTGCAACGTTTTCGTTTTCCATCAAAATTCCTACAACATACCATTAACAGTGTCACCATAGCACTGTTGATGGCGACAATTCGACTGACTGACAGACAATGACTAACCTGAAGAGATTAAGAACGTGAAGATAATTATAACTCGACACTGGCAAAAATGGCTCGTATAAGTAGCTGATTGCCAATACATATAAAGAAGAAGAAGAAGAAGAAGCTGTCTAAGTGCACTTCTTAGATTAGATAGACTATAGTCAATGCCATAAATGAAGGAAAGAATCCCATACAGCCATGGGTTTACAATGTTGCAAGCATTGTAAATGAACAGCTATGTTTAGAACTACGTCGAGAATGGCACGAAATTTCAAAAGTATTTTTTTTTTCATTTTCATTTCATCATCATTCTCCTGCTCTTGTCCCAATTACTTGGAGTCGACGCAATATGTACCCCTATTCCCACATATTGCAATAGTTAGCGTTGTCCTAACGATTTTTTATTTAATGTGGGCATTTTCAAATAAAATATTATTGTTTTTTTTATATTTTCTATTGATACGTTTTTATAACAGTATACTTATGAAATAAAAAAAGTTGGAAAAAGTTCAAAACTCTCTCTAAACCTCTCTCTCTCTACTCCCCTCTCTCTACCCCCCCTCTCTGTACCCCCCTCTTTCTTTCTCTACCCCCCCTCTCTGTACCCCCCTCTTTCTTTCTCTACCCCCCTCTCTCTACCACCTCTCTCTCCACCCCACTGGTCAGACGTGTTGGTATAGGGTTTTGTTTCAAGTTTTCCTTCTCTTACAAAGATGTTATATGTGTTTTATATCCCTGAGTAGTCTCTTACGATCACCCACAGGTAAGATAGGGGGTGGCGAATTTGTTCTTACTCCGTCACCACACGGATAACCCTCATGCGCTTTACACTTCAAAATAAATATGGCATGTAACAGAAAAACGTTACAATATAAAATTTCTGCCCTTCGTCGATAAAAAAGTTTCACTTCAAAAAGTTAGAGAAACTAAAACAAAATACAATTCTTTTATGATACTGAAGTTAACAAACATGTGACAATTTTTTATTATTTTATTTATCATTTACTATTAGTCAATGCTATAAATGAAAATGAAAGAAAAATTTCGTGCCATTCTCGACGTAGTACTAAACATAGCTGTTCGTTTACAATAGGCTGTATGGAATCTATTACCTTTGCCTGTCCCAATGGACGGACCAAAATAAATTAAAACTAACCCAATTTTCATAAAGTATACATACACTAATGACTAAGCGGTTTCATTTTTTATTAATTGCAATTAAACGACAAAGAATTACCAAGCCATTTTCGAAAGGAAACAGCGCGTTGCGATTATGAAGCTTTTAAAAAAATAAATATATTGATACATTAATTTTTACGACCGTGATCCTGCCAGATACAAAATATTTTATCCAACGTCCTCGAATATTTATTTTAATCAACTATTTTCTTACTTTAAACAAAATAATTGCTTTTTAAAAATATCAAATACGTTTAAACTAATGTTTTTTCTTGACATATGTATTATAATATTATCCTATAAGTGCAATGTGAGAAAAATACAATTATTTTTAGGTTTGAAAAGTGCTTGATTTTCATATGTCGATAGTAGAGCAAGACCTCAACGCTTCGCTTATGAGGCGTGCAATATTGTTAAAAAACACACTGAAAAGAAAACGCCGTTAAAAACACGTTGAAAAAAAAGAAAAACACCGCTTAGACGCATTTGAAGCGCAACCAACGTTTAGAGGTGAAACACGTTTCGAATCTTTATCCGAAGTTCTGCAGAAAATTGCAAGTTAAAGTTCTAGAGGGTGCTCATCATAGGAGTAAGATTGCCGTATATCATATTACTTATTGATCCCATTTCGTATACCTTCCTTTCTTGAGGTAAGCGGTATATCGATTAACCGTGGAAAAATGGTGGGTCTTCTTTCCTTCCGTTCCTTTATATTAGAATAAAAAAGCACCCTTAAAACATGTTTGTAAATCTTTTTCCTTGAAACAGAAAGCAGTGAACTTTGAAACCTAATTTTGAAGACAACAAGATCTTTCAACATTTCATCAGCAGAGAATCCGACTAATAAAAGTCCTAACAAAGTTTTTTACGCAGCGAATTCGTGGAACTAATATAATCAAATTTGTCGAGAGACGATAAAATATTTTTACGACTCTTTTTCGTTCGTAGACCTGTGAAATGTAACATATATCATATAAAGTGAAATATACGATCTTTTAGTGCACTAATGCTGACGTGTGTATTTTATTTACAAACAAAACCTCTCACAAAACGTCTTACGTCTAATCTATTCTATCTATTTAATATATTTAAACTAGCAATTCTATATTTCTAGATTTCCATATTCTCAGAAACGGCATCTGTAATTTCCATGTAATTTAATAAGCTGGAGATTTCGGAGGCGATAAGCGACCTAGTTTTATCTTTAGTTTAAATCTAGACTGTTAAGTGTTTTTTGTTAGCTGAAACAAATAAGTATATTTTTTTGAAACGAAAAAACACATTTTTTTTGTTGGATGGAAACTATTAGTATATGAATGCAAATTTGGCCAGTCTTAATATGAATAGACATAGCTCAGTTGGAAATGCAAGCAGTCTATCCAAATAACTCCGGTTTGATTCTTGGCTTTCAGTTTTCATAATTTTCCCTCTTTTAATTTCCTTCTCATTATTTATTATTACTTCTTTAACATATTTTCCAAAAAAAAAAAAATACTGAGCTAGGTTTCATAATCCATATATTTCTACTAATATTATAAATATAAAAGTTTGTGAAGATATTTGGATGTGTGTTATTCAATCGTCGTTAAAAACCGTTAAACGGATTTGCATAAAGATCATCAACAAATCCTAGATTAACATATAGATTTTTTATCCCGGTGATATATCGTATTTCCCTTGGAATAATAGTATAATTTTATGAAAGTTACTTTACATGCAGGCAAACTTGTGGACAGAAGCTAGTTAACGAATAAAGCTTTTGTCGCTGGGAACTTTACAAAAAAAAATCGGATGATAGACCTTACGTCGGTATATTTTCGATGATCTTGGAGCCACCTCCCAAAGTTGGTAGTCCAAATCTTACTTTTGCGGAGGCTTATGTTCAACAGAGTCTTGTGTTAAAGGAGTAAATAGTTACTCCATGGTATCACCTCCCTTACTTTAAGTGTTGTAAAAAATCGATTAAAAGAGCTTTCGGGGGTCACACAGCACTCATCTGGGAAACTCATAAATTTGCGATCAAATTTAGTGGTAGGACTACGCCGTTGACAGCTCTCTGTATATAGGCGCGGGCCGGTCATTTCATCAAAAGTTATTTGATATGAATTTCAATTTAATACCTCTTTTTTTTTTTTGCGGTGGGCTATGGACGTCACACCCCGCCAAATCGGTCCGGGGTGACGGAAGAGGCGGCGCGCAACTCCATTGACCCACCCTGCAAGCACCTCTTCTTCGCCATGCGAGCGGACCACCGGTACCCGATCTTTGTCTTCGGTGGCCCGCTCGGTGGTATGCCCTCTCGGGCTCCTCTCCTGTCAACGCCCCGACAGCTTTCGCCGTCGAGGCGTCGTCCTCACGCGGTGGCCTCACGTCGGGTGACCGGACAATTCCTCGGTCCTATCACCCGAAGCCTCGGTTAGGGCGGCATCAGGCGCAGGTAAATTTAGTACCTCTAAACACTCGGGAGGAAAGGGATAGTTTAAAATCAAATATTTTATATATATCATGTAACTAAAAATGTACGGTTTTTCACAATTTTTTTTTTTTTTTTATCTGTGCTATAAGACGTTCCTTCGTACCAAGTTTTAAGATTCTGAATTCACGGAAAATACCCTGTAGGCTTTGATTCCCTTGCGAGTATCGAAAATTTGCAAAAATTTGCGACATAAACAGCTGTATCTTTTGATTAGCTTAGAAGTTTGATTTTTCACAGCTCCAAGGGACAGTTGACCTGAGTATTTAATATAAATTTCAGCTTAATACCTCTTCCCCCCGTTCCTTAGAAAAAGGGTCTTGACAGACGGACGGATGGACGGACAACAAAGTGATCCTATAAGGGTTCCGTTTTTTTTCTTTCGAGGTACGGAATCCTAAAAAGATCACAGTGTAAAATTATCTAAAATTAAAATGACTTTAGAATCCAATCCAATGTCATACGTAGGGCAAACAGAAAATTTCATAGTGATCGGTTTATCATATATTTGTAAAGGCCCTTTCTACACAGACAATATTGCAACTTAGGGATTTATGTGTACGTGTAAGCAATGAACTTCAGACTCAGCTGTCAAGTTCAATGATCCTGTCTTTTACGAGCTATATCGTCCTGAAAATGGATGGGGAATTGTATTCTTATTTTGTCGCCAATAAAAATTAAAAACGAAAATATAAATGAGCCAGAAATTGAATGCCATACGACAGCTCACGCTGGTATAAGTGGTAGCAAATTTGGAATGGATTTCCAGATGTGGGTTCGAGTCCCATGTGTGTCATTCATTTTTCGCTCGTAATCAAGTTTTTATAAAAAATCAAGCATGGTAAAAGCTAAATTACAGTAATTTAAATTAATATGCTTCTTTCGCTTCACATCAAATGGTAGGTAGGATAGTAGTAGGTATAAATTAAAAATTTTGAATACTCATCGAATGCCGATGACTGTCAAACATTATATTTTATCCCATTGTCGCCCATGACGTGCGGTGTCCCACAGGGGTCGGTCCTTGGACCCACCCTGTGGAACATCGGCTACGACTGGGCGTTGAGAGGGAGCCTCCCACCCGGACTGGGCGTGATCTGTTACGCCGACGACACGCTCGTCACAGCCCGCGGTGGGACGCTGGAGGAGGCGGCAGGCCTGGCGACTCTCGGCACCGAAGAGATCGTCAGGCGGATCGAGGCGCTGGGGTTGAGGGTGGCCCTGGACAAGACGGAGGCCCTCTTGTTCCATGGGCCCCGCATGGGCCCTCCCATCGGCGTTTCGATCACCGTCAATTCGGTTGACATCAGCATCCGGGCCCATATGAGGTATTTGGGCCTGGTGCTCGACGGGCATTGGTGGTTTCGGGAGCATTTCCGCAGGCTCGCTCCGCGGCTCGTCGGCGCGGCGTCCGCCCTTTCATGGCTAATGCCGAATGTGGGCGGACCGAGCGCTACATGCCGACAGCTGTACACGGGGGTCGTCCGGTCGATGGCCCTGTACGGCGCACCGGTGTGGGCGGGGTCCCTGACCGTCCGACTCAGGGCTCTTCTGTGGCGACCACAGAGGGCCATGACGGTCAGGGCTGTACGCGGGTACCGCACGGTGGCGACGGAGGCAGCGTGCCTGTTGGCCGGGAGTCCCCCGTGGGACCTGGAGGCGGAAATGCTCGCCGATTTGTATCGGCGGGTGTCGGGGGTGCGCGCGGAGGGCGGTGTGGTCTCTTTGAGGGAACTCACCGCCTGGCGCGTTGACGCCCGCCTAGATGTCATTGCCCGTTGGGCAGTCCGGCTGGAGAGGCCTCGGTTCGGTGTGCGGACCGTAGAGGCCTTCCGACCGGTGCTGATGCAGTGGTTGGAACGGCGGCACGGGGTGCTCTCCTTCCGACTGGTGCAGGTTTTGACGGGGCATGGATGCTTCGCCAAATACTTGCACAAGGTCGTCAGGAGGGAGAGTACACCGTCCTGCCACCACTGCGATTGCGACGAAGACACGGCGCAGCATACGCTCGAGGTTTGTGCCGCTTGGGCAGAGCAGCGTCGTGAACTCGTCGCAATCATCGGTGCCGACCTGACGCTGCCGACCATCGCCAGGGCGATGCTCGACAGCGTCAGGAACTGGGACGTGGTCGCAACCTTCTGCGAGGCAGTAGTCTCGCGGAAGGAGGCAGCGGAGCGCGTGCGCGAGGAGATTCTCCTCGACGGCGCGAGCCGCCGCCGGCGACTGGGGCGGCGCAGGCGCGATTACCTGCGCCTGATGCCGCCCTAGCCAAGGCCGCGGGTGACTGGATCGGGGAATTAGTCCGTCACCCGCCGAGAGGCCGACCGCGTGAGGAAAGACCGACATCCTACCCGAGGGGGGGATGTCGGTCGAGGAGAGGGTACTCCTCAGGGGTATTCCGTCGGGCCGACCACTGACGTCAAGTCACTCTGCTCCGGTGGTCGGCCCAACGACGAAGGCGACGTCACGGGTGGGTTACGGGTGTGCGCGCTTACGCCCCTCTGTCACCCCGGATGGAGTGGTGCGAGGAGTACGCCGACCGTAGCCCACCCCCCAAAAAAAAAAAAAAAAATCCCATTATGATTTTTGAAAATTATTAATGTTACTTTAGGTGTCTTCAGCCATTATTGGATTATCTCGTCTTGAGGTTATATAAAAAAAGTAGGAATCTGATTTTAACAATTAATTGAACTTTGAAGAAAACTAAAAGCACGCTTATTCTGAGTACTCTATGATAATTATCTTGAGCACTCCATCCTTTATAACAATAAAATGAATGCTGTTTTACTCTATTTTCTAATGTTAGTCTTCCATCCATCAGCCATTAGACGTCTACGGTTGGACATAGGCCTCCCCACGAAAATGTCACTCAAAATGGTCTTGTGCTACCTGAATCTAATGGTTTCCTGCGATCTTTATAATATCATCAGTCCACCTAGTGGGGGGTCGCCCTACGCTGCGTCGTCAGATACATGTTCGCCAAGTTAGTCTTACTAACAAATATTTTCTATCTTTAATTAAGTTTTCTATTAAATTTATTCTATAAAAATTCTATCTTTTAGTTAAAACCCAACTATAAGTAAATTGTCAACTAATAAAAGTATTAAGAATACTTTAGAGAAACAAGATTTCAAGAACATTTCGATATAGTAGTTACATAAGTATAACTCAAAAGTAATGCCTACACAGGTAAAGGTACGTACGTTCACTAAAAGGGATTTGTTCCAAGTTTCAGGTACCTTTACGGCTCGTTTGCAATGTTTATCGTATTTCAGTACAGTTAAAAAGATTTCGAGTGTAACTTTGTACCCGAAGATAAAGTTCTAAAGACATTTATTTATACACTTGCTACCAAAATCAGCTCTTTTTTTTTAAATATACTTACTTAAGTAAAAGTTAGAATTATTTAAGTTTACTAACTTGTTATTATTTTGTTTTTATTTTCTTTTCATATATTTGTTTTTTTTTGTGTGGTACTAATGATATATTTGATAGTGAATTACTACTTATAAATGAAAAAAAGATAAATCAATTATGAAAGTTTTTTTTTTAATGGCGGATTACGTCACGGGATTTACCTAGCCCCTGAACTCTTTACGCTGTCTCAGAGTAGCTTACATAGGTTCTCACAATCCTCTTTAGGCTTTCTCTCTGCTTTTTGAGTAATTTATTAATTATCCATACCTGTCTACTATCTTTTGGTACTAGCAATGAATATGTATTAAAAATGTGAGTCAAATTTTAATAATTATAACGGGTAATAGCGGTAATAACGATGACTTGTTGGACGTGAGATAACTTAGTCCTTTCGTGACCACGAACCCTACAAAGTGTTCGAAATAGCTGGAAATTCAAAAACAAATACAAACGTGATAGAATCCGTAAAAATAGTTTTATTTCAAATATGTAATACTCGCATAAACATCACAAATCATTAATTTAATTGAATTATTAAATAAGTATTTTATAATAAAAAAAAATTGTTTTACTTAAATTTTTATCATTCTCTCAGTAACTAGTGACCGTGTAAAAACACCAAGCTTAGCAGTGCTAACAAACTCTGTGATTATTTTTCGTTTAATAAATAAATCGGTAAATAATGGCAGGTACAGAAGAGCGCAGCATTCGAGTGCTTAGCATAAGCGCTGTTCAGTAAAACATTAGGTAAATACGAGTGGGCCCCGCTTGCGACTGCGTTGAAAACTTACAGAAAATATTTGCTGAATAAATTCAGATTTTTATATCAACGTTGAATTCTCGTGTGTGTTTTCAACTATGATAACGCTTGAAACATGGTTTACATATGTTATACATACGTTTTTATTTTTTTTTTACAAAATATTCACTAAATAAAAGCCGTGTAAAGTGTTGTTTACTTTTTAAATTTCCAGCACATATGAAATAAAAATTTGATACTCATATTGTGCAACTGCATTTTCAAATTTATTATCATTCTATTACTAGGAATGATGTCTTCTTCCAAAAGTATTCACGGTCACGGTTTAATTCATAATAAATGTAATTATTCTGTCTTTAGCTATAAACGTCTTTATCTTTATCTATAAACCGACCGCATTCGTAACGACGACGTAAGAGAGCGAGCAGGTATGAAAGAGAGTATTGGTGTAAAGATGCGAAAGGGAATGCTCCGATGGTTCGGACATGTGGAAAGAATGCCGAACGAACGTCTGGTTAAGAAGATATACAATGCGAAAGTGGAAGGATGTAGGTACCGAGGGAGACCGAGACTAACCTACCTAGACCAGATCGGTCAGGTACTGAAGGAAGGTGGAGTCAAGAGTCTCCGAAACCGGCGAGCGTGTATGAAGAGAATTATGAATGTTGAGGAAGCGAGTGAAGTATGCAGAGATAGAGCTCTCTGGCACTCTGTTCTCTCTGCCTACCCTGCAAGGGATATGGCGTGATGATATGTATGTATGTTATCTATAAAAGAGGATGTTTGTATATATGACATCGCTAAACGCCGAAACTATTTGTCCGATCATTATGAAAATTGGTATTTATATGCATTTTTTCACGGAGCACTATCGCCATTGATGTAACTCACCATCAGATGGCGCTTCAATATATCGACTTCCACAAAGAAACTAACGGGCTGGGTTTGCTATAAAATAGTAGCGGGAGGGCCACACTGTTGAGAATTTCATGCTTACATTTGTGGGTCATTCGGTCCGGGGTAGTACCATATTCTTAAAAGAAAATCGACTTGAAGTAATGGCGATGTGCTGTTGCGCTTCGTTAGCGAGAGAGACGAAAGCCCAACTTGTGAAGGTTATGGTTGGTTGACAGTGGTTTAGCTCTACCTATGGTATTGCAAGGGTCAATAAAGCAATATAAAAAAATATGTGCATGCTGTTTTTTTTTTTTACGATCAATACGAATAAGATTTATTAATAAACCAAATAATAAAAACAAAATATTTAAAAAATCTTTTATTTTATAATTTTATTGTTAAATCAAAGCTTATTAAAATAAAGTTAGGCCGAAAATAATATTTTGATGAAATAATATTTCAATTTTAATCTTTAGGACTGACAAAGGGTCCTAAAAGCTTATCGTTTGGGTCTAAAGTATGTTTCAACTAAAATATATTTTTAACGTAAGTATTTCATATTTATATGACACTCACAGTATTTCTATATTTGTATGACTATGAATAAACATAGAGATAATAATTCAACATCATTAATATTAACTTAACTCTCATTATGTCCCACTGCTGAGTAAGAACTTCCTCCACAGGAAATTTACCTACTATACCACTATTATGGGATGGGTTACTACACACATAGCCTCACGTTTGTTTCCCCGCCAGGTAGGCAGATAATAGCGACGAGGACACGGCGCAACATACGCTCGAGGTATGTTCGGGCTGGGACGGGCAGCGCCGTGACCTCGTCGCTGTCATCGGTGCCGACCTGACGCTGCCGGCTGTTGCGCGAGCGATGGTCGACAGCGTCAGGAATTGGGACGCGGTCGCCGCCTTCTGCGAGGCTGTCATCTCGCAGAAGGAGGCGGCGGAACGGGCCCGGGAGGATTCCCGTGACCCGGGCCGCCGCCCGCGGCCGGGGCGGCGCAGGCGCGAGTACCTGCGCCTGATGCCGCCCTAACCGAGGCTTCGGGTGATCGGATCGGGGAATTGTCCGGTCACCCGACGTGAGGCCACCGCGTGAGGACGACGCCTCGACGGCGAAAGCTGTCGGGGCGTCGACAAGAGAGGAGCCCAAGAGGGCATACCGCCGAGCGGGCCACCGAAGACAAAGATCGGGTACCGGTGGTCCGCTCGTACGGCGAAGAAGAGGTGCTTGCAGGGTGGGTCAATGGGGTTGCGCGCCGCCTCTTCCGTCACCCCGGACCGATTTGGCGGGGTGCGACGTCCATAGCCCACCGCAAAAAAAAAAAAAAAAAAAAAAAGGTAGGCAGATAATACGATTGACCACAAGTCACAATCCTGGCATACCTCCATCGCTCCATTCACAGTCATTACAATTTTCATGCATGCTCTACGATTACCTATACTTTAAATATGACCTCTTGTCAACACATCTCCAATTTGATGCAGAAAAGTATGACGTGGTCTTTTTCTTTTATACGTCCTGTTTACGATTGCTTTGTATATTTCTTTTTATGTGTATACCCCTTTTGATCTTTGTTATTGCTTCTTTATTACGGGTTACTTTCGAAAAATATAGTTGTAAATTATTAAGAAATGATAATTATCGTTTGTCATTAGCTATAGTTTAACCTGTATATTTAAATAAAGGCAAAAATTGTGAGTCAATTTGACTAGGTCATCCGTTCGTTAAAATTTCGTATTAGTAGATAGATTAAGCTAGAAAGGCGACCCAAATAACATTGAAAATAACAAGAGCTTAGGTAGAATGGAAAATATAATAATCTTTTAGAAAATAACTCAAGCTGACCCTGTAGTTATTAAAATAGACCACAGTAAGCAGTATTTATCTATCAACAAAGATAAGCGAATTGTTGGAATTTTACGGCACCTCTCTTATCTACATAACTTTTACAGAAAATTATTCAGTCATATTATTTTAAGCTATGTCATACCGTGGTTTATTATATATTTAAATTATCAAAGCATTTATATTGTTTAACTAGCTGACCCGCGCAACTTTGTCTGCGTCGTATAAAAGAAGGGGGGAGTTAGGGTTGTAGGCATTCATAACGCGTGGTGCATGTAATAAAAGGTCTGAAAAGATATAAATCTTCCTCGTTTTCGTCGTAGCGTGATGTCTCTTAGCCTCTATCGATAAATGGGCTATCCAGCACTAAAAGAACCAGCAAAAAGACTTGAGCCAACTCCACCTGATGCCGTCTAGTCAATAATTAGGAAGGAGGCTTGATGTCAGGCAGGCGGCCCGATATAAAACTATTGGCAATAAATTTTGGAATATGTACTATGAGAGAGAAGTATATACAGCATCGATTTCAAGTTATTGAGCAGAAGAATGATAATGAGTTTCTGAGATATCGTGTTCAACCAAACAAACTCACCAGTTTTATAATATCTTTACTCTTTTCAAATATAAAGGGATTTGTTATTATAATTTTTTTTAACCTTTAATAGTGACCTTACCAAATAGAAATCATATATCAAGTCTCCGATGTCACCGAAGCCCGGGTTCCGGTGGCCCGCTCGCACGGCGCGGAGAGGTACCTGTACGGCGGGTCTATGGGGTCATGCGCCGCTTCTTCTGTTGCCCCGGACGGATTTAGCGGAGCGTGACCACTCCATAGCCCGCCGCCAAAAAAAAATGTCTCCGATGTGATTTTTGTTGTTTGCAATAATTGTTGAAACACGTGTTTATTATTACTACTGAATACAATGTCTATAAATAATAATAATAGTTAGTAGAATATTTTAAATTAATATAAAGATAATAGACGATAAAGTTTCATTCTTTCCGCGTAAACTTTGTCATTACGTTTCGCCTCATTTTGAGCTGAATTTCACAGAATGAATTTTGGAGAAGAGACAAAAGAAATAAAGAGACTCGTGAAATTAGGATATATAGTGAGTATTTTTGTCATAAAAAAACACAAGCCGCTATTGATCAATTATGTAGTCCGATCACGAGTATGAATTAATAGAGCAGCAATCAAAATAAAATACTTTGTCAAGCAGTCTGGCTAAGCGTGATATAGCAAATATATTTACCTTTGCTTCTGGAGCAAACACGTATCCCCTTCAAGGAAGTATGAAAAAAGGCATTTATTTTTTAAAATACCTCACTAACCGCCCATTTTTGTTACAGTCTGCTACGAAACTATGGACGTGGTTAACCGTTACTTCACATAATCCATCAAAAACTAAAGTTAACTTTATTTCTTTGGCGCGATGATTGATCAGACAACAGCTGACTCTGTCCAACTTAATTCTCACAGTAAATATATTTGATTATATTTCAAACTCTATTTATTTACTAAACATAATACTTAAACCGCATGAGAAAGAAAGTAAAATTAATAATATATAACTACTTCATGAATGGGACACATTACAATGCTTAAAAATATTAACAGCTACTTAAATATATATACAAAATTAACTGTACTGCACAGATGGCGCAATGGTTAAGACACCGACCTTCCGTGCCAGTGCCGTGGTTCGATTCCCACACAGGACAATACTTTATGCATTCCACAAATTGTTGTTCCGAATCTGGGCGTAATTTAAAATATCCCCGCAATACAAAGATTATTTCCTTAGTGCAGGGTGGTGTTTTTTTTAAAAAGAAAAAGCAAATATGGAAACACTAATAACTATATTTAAATAAAACAAAAATATAATACAAAAGAAGACTTTAGTAGTTATACATAAGAATAGCTACACTATTTCCACAGAAAAGGAAAAAGATGGTTGTTCAGCATAATGTTGTGGTATCTACTACAGAAAGTGATACCAAAACGCTGTAGTAGTATTTTGCGACGTCCGTCAGCAGAATATAAGTAGCAGTGAAAAAAGGTGGATCATTGGGGAGTGAACATAATAAAAAAAAAACTAGCCATAAAGATCTTCAAAAAGAAAGAAATAAGTAAACAAACTGTACATTATATATATATATATATATATATATATATATATATATATATATATATATATATATATATATATATATATATATATATATATATATATATTAGGGGTTAAAGTATGAAATTGCTGTTTCGTACAGATAAATAAAAACCATTTTTTTTGTTCATAAAACAGATTTCTTTAATCAAAGTATTTACACTCGTTATCTATAAATTTCTGCCATCTAATTGGAAGATCATTTAAACCTTTGCGATAGAACTCTGGGGTCCTGGATTCCACAAATTGTGTGAAGGTATTTTGTACTGCTTCCTCGGAAGAAAATTTATTTCCGTGCAAAAAATAGTCCAAATCGTGGAAAAAATGGTAGTCGGTTGGGGCGAGGTCTGGCGAGTACGGAGGATGACGTATGGTTTCTAACTGCAGATGTTGTAGTGTTAAAACAGTTAGTTGAGTAGTATGAGGTCTTGCGTTATCATGGAGCAATAATGGTGGTCTCTAAATGTTGTCCTCATCAAAAGGCTCAACGTCGCTCAGCGTGCTATGGAATAGTCCATACTCAGTATTTCTCTACGCGATAGAATCCGGAACACGGAAATCTGTAGAAAGACGGGTGTAAATGACATAGCCCGAAGAATTAGAACGTTGAAGTGGCAATGGGCAAGCCACATCGCTATAGCGATATCGCGATAAGGCAAGCTTCAACGCGCTCTGCTCTCTGCAGATCAGTCAAATCATGAGGCACTCATTTCTTTTTTATTTTACCGATTTGGTGCAAATGGGTCAATATTGTGGGTTTGCGAATGTCAAACCATGCCCAATCCTTGGTAGTTTGACTCGGTTTGGCTTCCACCATTAATAATTCTATGTTAGTTTGACTCGGATCGGCTTCCACCATCACCTTCAATTCATCGTTATTTACCTTAGTGACTGGTCTTCCTCGTGGTTCATTCTTCAAGTCCCAGTTTCCACTACGAAAGCGTTTAAACCAAAAACGCAAGGTGCGTTCGTTATCCGTATCCTCTCCAAACACAGCATTGACATTATGAGCCGTTTCTGCCGCGTTAGTCCCACGTCGGAACTCGTATTCGAAAATTACTCTGATTTTCGCCGTATCCATGTTCACTTCAAATGCTGAATGTAAAAACAATTGAACGTCGAACGCTCAAATGTCATATATTTTTTAAATTTAGAATCAGTAAAAGTTTTTTATTTGAAAATAGTTTCACTTTGATATCTGACACAACGTGCAGGTTTAATTTTAATTCAAATTGGCTAGTACGTTAAAACGGCAATTTCATATTTAAACCGCTATTATTTTTTTAGTCTGTGCCATTATTCAAGCTCAAACAATCCGCTTGGTGTCGATTTGTCTTGACCGTGGCGATTATATCAACCAGTTTAACAGTAAAGGTTGAAAGACTAAATGATAATAATTAAAACATTTACTATACTAGTTTTTGTAATTGCTTATGGTGGCAAAAAAGCAAGTAGCACACCTGATGGTAAGTTCTACAACCACTCATGGATCCTTGGAATAAATGTACAGCTAGGCCGCTGCCTACCAACTCAAATCCATTAAAAAATTGGGGCTTTCGGCTCTCTCTCACCAAACGAAGCGCAACGATACATTACCCCAGCTCAGACATCGATTTTCTGAGAGACTATGGTACTCCGGACGGTCCGTTCTGTGGCTGCATTACCAATTTGAAGACAACTCTTTTAAGTGTATCATATTTTTAATGCACTATCATACTTTCCGTATGATGATGGAGAAAGAATATAATTCACCAACCGCTATCCTGACCGTGGATATCGTAAAAGACGATTAAGTATAATATATAACATCATCATTCTCCTATTTATAACAACCTGGGCCAACTCCATCTGATGCCGTTTGGTCAACAATTACATTCCTAAGGAGGGTTGACGTCTAGCAGGCGGCCGGTCATAAAACTATTGCCAATAACTTTTACAATATGTACTATGAAATAAGAGTACATACTGTATCGACCCCAAGTAATTGGGATAAGAGTAGGAGAATGATTAACATCTATGTATAATCATCATCATCATTTCAGCTCATATATGTCCCACTACTGGGCTCGAGCCTCCTCCATGATGGGAGGGAAATTGACCTACTACACCACGCTGGTCAAACGTGTTGGTATAGGATTTTGTTTCGAGTTTTCCTTCTCTTGTATAGATAGATGTTATATGCGTTTTAAATCCCTTAGTCGTCTCTTACGATCACCCATGGGAAAGATGGGGTTGGTGAATTGTATTCTTACTCCGTCACCACACGGAAAATGTATAATATGTAACATCTATTTAAAATAACGAAATCTCGAAATAAAACCGTATACCAACTCGTCGACCAGCGTGGTAGAAGGAAGTCAATTTCCCTCCTGTTATGAAGAAGATTCGAGGCCAATAATGGGACTTATATCAATTGCAATATAGGTTAGGTTCTTTATTATAATCTCTTTCATTCTCAGTCACTACCAGAGTATGTAAATGACTTTAATAAATAAATACCTTGAATCGTGCTCGACTACAGTTGCGCCAAAATATGTTTACAATGTCTAGTGTGACCTAAATAGTCAGTAAACAGTTTACTCAGTAAAAACAAGACGTAACTGTGGTTCAAGAATGCCTATGATTCTTATATAAACTTTAAAATTTTCGAACATTGGAAAGTTTGAATGATTGAACATGTTTTCTAAACGTAAGTTAAAAAAATTATTCTTATTAAAATATCCATCCAGTCATCAGCTCGTAGACGAGTATATTATTCAGAATATTCGTGTATCAACTACATCCAAAGATGTTCTGAGACTTCGACGATGGCATTAGTCCATTTAATGGGTTCTGACGATGGTATTAGTCCATTTAGTGGTCGGTCTGCTATATTCACCTCATGTTAGTAAACGGAATGAAGATAATTTACTATTCCTGTGTCAGCATCTTATAACCATTCAAATTACTGAAATTTAGCATTTAATATGCTTAATACATACACATCATCACGCCATATCCCTTGCGGGGTAGGCAGAGAGAACAGAGTGCCAGAGAACTCTATCTTTGCATACTTCACTCGCTTCATCAACATTCATAATTCTCTTCATACACGCTCACCGGTTTCGGAGACTCTTGACTCCACCTTCCTTCAGTACATGACCGATCCGGTCTAGGTAGGTTAGTGTCGGTCTCCCCCGGTACCTACATCCTTTCTCCTCGACTTGCTTGACTGGGCAAGGCGAGAACAGAGTGCTAGAGAACTCTATCTTTGCATACTTCACTCGCTTCCTCAACATTCATAATTCTCTTCATACACGCTCGCCGGTTTCGGAGACTCTTGACTCCACCTTCCTTCAGTACTTACATGACCGATCTAGTCTAGGTAGGTTAGTCTCGATCTCCCCCGGTACCTACATCCTTTCTCCTCGACTCGCCTGACTGGGCAAGGCGTGATGGGTGGCGGCCCCCCATCGCTGCAACTGCCGAAGTTCGTACCGACAGCGTATTGTATGGGCTTAATACTTCAAACTTTGCAGTTAAAATTGTATTAAACGATGCAACAACCTTGTTATTTAAATAACTGAAATTTAGCATTTAATATGCTTAATTATTTATAAAAACCCGATTAAGATCTTATAACCATTTTTATAGCGCCCATTTGAGAAGGCCAGCCAGTCTGATTAAACTCCTTCCAAGACAGTACGCATGGGCAGTAATACTACTTGTATTAATATCTAAGTTAATTTCTAGTTTGTATTAAAAGTTTTTTTTAAAGCCTTATAACAGATAGTTTTCTATGTTACGTTTGATTTATGATCACCACGAAGTAAGATTATAGTTCACCCATCTTACCCGTGAGTGGATCGTAAGAGACGACTAAGGGATATAAAACGCATAACACATCTACGCAAGAGAAGGGAAACCTGAAACAAAACCCTATACCAACACGTATGACTACCGTGGTATAGTAGGTCAATTTCCCTCCTTTAGGAGGGAAAGTGGAGGAGGCGCGAGACCAACAGTGGGACATATATGAGATGAGATGATAATGAAGTTGACTCGACAACGTTTCTTCCATAATGGTCGTCGGTTCTACTAGCGGTAAGGCTTGTCTATTGCCAATTTAATAGTTGAATTCGTTCTTCTACGCATTTTCATATTATAGATTTTTATACTAACTTGCTGTGTGGTAGTAGCTTAGAATACTACCAACCTTTACTTTGCTCGTGGGTGTCGTAAAAGACGACTAATAGCCTTATAACGACCTGGGTCAACTCCAACTGATGCCGTTTGGTCTACAATTACATGCCCAAGGAGGGTTGATGTCTGGCAGGCGGCCGGTCATAAAACTATTGCCAATAACTTTTCCAATAAGTACTAAGAAATATCAGTACATATTGTATCGACCCCAAGTAATTGAGATAAGAGTAGGAGAATGATGAGATTTTTATATTAACGTAGATAGGAAATAAAATGTTATAAAATTTGGTTAGCAAAAACAAACTATATCTTTTTAAATTTTCTCTTAGTTATTTTTAATCTCGCTAAATGCAACACCTTTGGGAAATACAACTATTCTGTTTTTTATTTCAATGTGTTTCTATGTGGTTTTAATTAACACGTTACTCGAAGTTGTATAGAAATTCTATGTGGCGTGAGCATTAAAACCTTCTTTCAACAAGATAAGTCGTCCCGTCTTGCTCTCGACGCGGTGGTATGTTGGATTTTGTGAGTGGAGATAGGTTAATATCTTAAATATTAATATCTTATATCTTAGATATTAACTTCCTTGTAAATATTTCTAGCAAAGAATTTCTTTATTTATTATGATATTGAGAAAGTATTCTTATTTGTAATTTTCATTTTAAAAAGATACGAAAAGAAAATGTCGCGAGAGACTTTGACTTGATATATATATATATATATATATATATATATATATATATATATATATATATATATATATATATATATATATATACAGTAGAACGCCGATTATCCGAAGTAATTGGGACTGGAGTCGATTCGGATAATCGAAAATTCGGATAGTCGGACATAGACTGGTAATAAAGAAAAACGAATTGTCACGCATAGAATAATAAACTTTATTATGTATTTAACAAACACAGTTCTACAATAACGCTCACTTGAACATATCGATCAGAGTAAGTTGCTCCAAAGAATTCACGGAAGCCGAGTTAATTAATATGTAGATATCATTGTAGCGTTGAAAAATTACTTGGTTTTAATATTAGGTACGCTTAGAACCGATTCGGATAATTGGCGATTCGGTTAATCGGCGTTCGGATAATCGGCGTTCTACTGTATATATATATATATATAATATATACAATTATTTAGCGAATATGAAGACGATTTTATTTGTATATGCCTGCTTAGATTTAAATAAAATCAAACCACTTATTATATACTAGCCTTAAAAGGCCACCATACTTTGCCAACTTTACATTTTCTTTAAAATTTTCTAATAATCTAACACCGGTTAAGTGCGGCTTCAAGCTGAAAAGATTTTCCAAGAATTGTAACAGGCTCGTAATTTTTTAAGTTGAAGTAACTTAAAAGAAACATATAAAACATGTTTAGAAAGCATTATTAGACCCAGATGTCCTTCTATCCAGGATATATCTGTGTATTCTTTCAAAGAATAATATAAAATTATGACTGTACCAAATCTTACAAGCGGCATCCGATCACGAGTTAACTACTAGAGCAGGCAGGCAGATTATCCACGGAATCATTCTATTTTACACATACATACATACCATTACGCCATGTCCCTTGCAGCGTAGTCAGAGAGAACAGAGTGCCAGAGAGCTCTATCTTTGTATACTTCACTCGCTTCCTCAACATTCATAATTCTCTTCATACACGCTCGCCGGTTTAATGCCATTCTATTTTATATTATTTTTATATGGACTAATACTTGGCTCCAGTGTATTGACGGTTTAGGAATATACATGTCATTGTGCTTCTTTATCGCTGACCAAAGGATCACTAATCACTAACAGAATGTTTTTTTATTGGCGGTGGGCTACGGTACGTCACGCCCTGCTATTCCGGGCGACAGAGTAGTAGCGCAAGACCCCGTAGACTCACCCTACGACATACCTCTTGACGTCGTGCGAGTGGGTCACTGGAACGCGGTCTTTTCTTTAGTGGCTCACCCGGCGGTTTACTCTCGAGTCGACGCCCCGTTATCTCGTCCCCAAGTGGATCTCGATGTCAGAGCGCCGTCCTCACGCGGTGGCTTCACTCCAAGGGCGACCAGACTAATCCCCGATCCGGTCACTCGCTGCCTCGGGTTAGGGAAAAGAATGGATAATAATACTTTCTCTGAAATTTATAACGCCAATGCAATTTTTTTACACACACACATATCATCACGCCATATCCCTTGCAGGGTAGGCAGAGAGAACAGAGTGCCAGAGAACTCTATCCTTGCATACTTCACTCGCTTCCTCAACATTTAATGCAATTTTGTAACTCTTTTTTTATTGCCTATGGTGGCAAACGAGCAAGCAGCACACCTGATGTTAAGTGTCACTGCCGCCCATGGACCTTTGCAATACCAAGGGTATAGCTATGCCGCTGCCTACCATAACAAACCCCAAACCCACCCAGTTGGGCTGCCGGCTCTCTCACTCACTGAATGAAGCGCAATAGCAGATTGCCGAGAGTGTGGTACTAACCCGAAGGGAACGGCCCGCGGCTGTAGACAGAGACTGTCAACAGCGTGGTCTTACCATTTTTCATAACCCGTTTGTATCATAAAGTAGCAAGGATAGCGCAAAAAGTCAAGAACGGTCTATTTGGAGGAAATTCACAATCCCTCAATGAAATATTGAAGCATTTGCTTGAACTGTAAACGTAGTCCTTTGATGAATTGAAAACAAGTTTAGCTGTTGGATCAAGTTATGAGATAATAGCGTGTCAATGGTAATTTAAAAATGAAAATAATTTTAGTTTTCGTTGTTTTTTTTTGGAGGGCAGACGAATAAGTAGGTATTTAATGGTAAGTGGTATTTGTCATTGTCACCAAAAGTACAACTGAGTCACTGTCTACCATACAATATTTGCTATCTATCACATTTGGTCTAACAAGTTTTAGCCACCATAAGTTTTAGTCTAATAAGTTTGTATTTCTCTTATTGTGACATCCATTTTTTTTTAGGCGGCGGGCTACGGTACGTCTAACACCGCTAATGCGTCCGGGGCGACAGGAAAAGCAGCGCAAGACCCCGTAGACCCGCCCTAAATAGACGTCTCTACACCATGCGAGGGGGTCACTGGTACACGGTCTTTTTTTGTGAAATCCATGGGAAAGTGTTAATACGTTTTTTTTATTTATTACAATTTAATTGTTCCTAATTAATTACTGCACGGGGACGTCTCTTAAGATTATGTAATTGTAATATGAATTATGACGTGTATATATATTGTTATTTCTTTTCTTTGTAACGGTTTACATTGTTAATCATTAAAATTTTATGTCTTGTACCACAGAAAATAGCGTCGCATCGTTTTGAGCTCATAAGTTTTGGAGTGGCCCCTCCTTTTAACTTTCCTTTGAATGTATAAATTAAAGATACATTTCAACTTTTCCTGATTTGATTGTTCTTTACATTATTTGGGTGTTGTAAAGTTTTCAAATTGATTAAATTATTTATTATATATTTTTGTTTATTTTAATGTGGATGTGTATTGTTTATTTTTTTAAATTATACATAAAATTAGGTAAATTAATTTTCATCGTCATTTATATTGATAAGTATATATAAGTATTACCTAAACTTTAGGCACCGTTGGTAAAAGTAAGCATTTAGTTAATTAAAATATTTTGTAGAAATTTACACTCAGTTATAAGTTAAATTACCTGTACAGTGAAGTAATAAGGATAATATCTATCTATACATATAATAAAAATGTAACGGATCGCTGTCTGTACATGAAAGATATGAGAAAATATTACTGGGACCTTTATCAACACAAATAGAACCCAAAACAATGATTTTATAAAATTTTTGTCTGTTTATCTGTTTGTCTATTTATCTGTTTGTCTATTTATCTGTTTGTCTGTGCGTTTGTGCACACTAATCTCAGAAACGGCTTGTTCGATTTAGATGCGGTTTTCACTAATACATTGTGGTAAGCTTCACTTAACATTTAGGCTATATATATATTTTATGTCAATTGGTTTATAAATAAAAAAGTTATGTCAATTTAAAAAATGTTCGGAGAAAAAAATCTTTATCGATTCTTTTCAAATTGCGTACAAAAATTATCTTCAGTAAAAATAAATAAACCCGTGTTTCAGCATTTTTTAATTTTCTCCTCTGGGTGTGTAAATTAGGCCTCCAAAGCGGATTGGACGACTCATTAAGTCATTAGCGCCAAGCCGATATTATTGAAGCTGGCAACTTGAAATGTTGACAGTGATTTCTTTCTATGACGTAGAGATTTACTAAGAATTTACGAAATAATACCCCTAAGGGGGTGGAACAGAGTGGCAAAGTTTGTATGGGGAGAAAAATTTTTATTGATTTTTTTCAAATTACGAGTCGAATTAAATATTCTAGGGTAATATCCGGCATTTGTCAATTTTCAACCTCTGGTTGTGTAAATTAGGCCTGTGAAGGATTCAATATGAAAGGATTTTATGAATTCTTCAAAAATATTCACTCCATAACTCAAATAATAAATCATATCTAACGAGGTCGCAACTCTGCTGGTGAAACAAAACAGTCAAATAAAGGGTGGCGATAATTATATTTTTATCCCATCGTAATACCGTAAATAGTATATTATTGGCAATATAATTTGTAGAATGAATAGAACTTTGAACCACCTTTTTCTTTAGTGACCGGCTATGGTATATAGACACACGCGCGCCGTACACGTACATCAACGTTGTGCGGGCGGGCCACCGCAACCGGGTATCATCTCGAGTCGAAGCCCTCAGGCAGTGAACCTTAATACAGGTTTTACGCTTGCGCCGCCCAAATTGCTTGCCTAAGTCCGTTAGACAACTAACTCGCAGAAGGCGGCGAACGCATCCCAGTTTCTGACGCTGTTGATTATCATCCTAGCGACAAACCTTCAACACCTTGCATTGCTTTTTGTATTTAACTCTGTCAGAGATGACTTCTGCGTGGACGAAGTCGCGGGCAAAAGATAGCTTTGGTGATATATATATATATATATACTATAGAGTATATATATATATATATCACCAAACCTTCTTTGCCTATGAGTTTTTTTTATTGCTGATATGGTGGTAAACGAGTAAGCAGCACACACCTGATAATAAAAGTTACTGTCGCCCATGAATCTTTGCTGTACTAGTAGTACAGATAACCCGCTGCCTATCAAAGAAAACCCCTAACCCACCCAGCCCAGACAGTTGGGTTGCCGGTTCTCTCACTCACAGGTTGAATCACAACGGGGTATTGCCGCTGCTCAAACGTCGAGTTTCTGCGAGAGTGTGGTACTCGTACTACTTCAGTCGGATCAGCCCGCGGCTGTATTATCTAATCTGAACTAATAATATGGTACGGTGGTTATCTTTTTTTTTTTTTTTTATTATATAAATTGTTGGTCCACATACTTTTGTCCGTGCTTTTTTATGTTGTATATTTTAGTCATTATGTTGAAGTTGAAGTTATATAATTAAATTTTTCTTGAAGTGGCTATGATATTATACATTGATGGTTTATATGTAGGTATTTTAAAGATATTCTGCGTTATTAGTTTATTGTGAACTTGTGATGATGACCTTTTTATACTTCATGTATGATGGTGGGTTATCTTAATCACTATGCCATTTGTATAGTCAGCAGTAGAATTTTTTTTATTGGGAATAATCCCACAGCACATTTATACTATTATAACTTCTATCAAAGCTAGGATCAAGCCAAGATTCACAATGGTCTCCATACTCTAAATATGTTCACGTAACTAAGAGTATAAAATCGAAAAATTGCTTTGCAACAACATGGTGCATTGTGTATAAAATATATTTACTAAGAGATTCTTTTTTATATTTTTAATTCTTATGGTGACAAATAAGCAAGTAGTACACCTAATGACAAGTGTTACTGCCGTCTATGGACCTTACATTATCAGGAGTAGAACTAGGCCTTCAAATGAAAATGTAAAGTACAAGCAGAAAGTTGGACTGTCGGCTCAATCGCTCACCGAACAAAGCACAACAGCACATATCCACTGTTCAGACGTCGATTTTCTGTGAGAGTGTGGTACTACTCCGGATGGACCGACCCGCGGCTTAGACAGAGAACTGTCAACTATGTAGTCTTACCACTACTTTTTAGTAAAAAAAAAAAATGATTTACAAAACTTATTTACAAACTACAAATTAATAATATACGTGAGCCAAGCATAGTAAAATAATTTTCCTTAAATATATTTTTTTAAGAAAAGAAAGAAAATATAAGGTTCATATGTATTAAATATAATAAAAAATCATCGTCATCATCGTTATCATAGTTCATATACGATTCACTTCTGGACCTAACACTATTAGTATAAATGATTAAATATATATATATATATATATATATATATATATATATATATATATATATATATAGAAAATGCAAATTAATTAATACAACTAAAGTCAAACAGCATTATTACATTACCAACATTTATGTTAGAATTTTCTTTCCAAGAAACATACCATAAAGTTTATTCTCTTAAATTATTTAACAGCTACGAAAAACCGAGGTATACACATAAAACATTTCGACAACCGACGGAGAAACCGCAAAAAAAGTTTTCATTGGCACTACGGTAACATTCAATGCGGCAGGTGGTAAGGATTTTTTTTCCGCAAATTCTACGTTCAGGTGCCGGGGTCAACCTTATAAATCTCACCTTTCTGAGTTGTGGATACCATAAACTCTAGGGCCTATACGCACCAGTAACATGATTGCTTTTATCGAATATTACCCTCTCCCAGTGTTTATTTATTTATATTTTTTATTGTCCGCCCGTGAGCTGGAATATTTTAACTGTAAATGTACTATCCCTTTTTCGAAATATTAATGGGATGTTGCTAATTAATTTCGTTTTTTTTTTCTCATATTGAAGTACTTCTATGAATTTTGTATTACTTAGTTTTATTTTTCATTAGAATTGTTTTCGATATACTTTTTGTTCTAAATAAAATAAATAAGAAAGTAAATGTAAAACTTTTACTTTCTTTTTTCGTTATTATGTATGGCATAATGACTGTATTAATTTTTTTTTTTGGGTTATGGTATACGATTATTTTTTATGCTGTGTGGTAGCGGCTTCGAGTACTACCAACTTTGCTCGTGGATGTCGTAAAAGACGACTAATAGTCTTATAACGACGTAAGCCAACTCCATCTGATGCCGTTTGGTCAACAATTACATTCCCAAGGAGGGTTGACGTCTGGCAAGCGGCCGGTCATAAAACTATTGCCAATAACTTCTACAATATGTACTATAAAACAAGAGTACATATTGTATCGACCCCAAGTAATTGGGATAAGAGTAGGAGAATGGTGGTATACGATTATTTTTTTAGGCCATTTATACTTTAATGGCAGTTGATATTGTAATATAATTAAATGTGCAATATTGCTGTTTTTATAATAGAAATGTTAAATAAAAGATCGAACTTCATCGAATGAATATGAATTTACATAGGTGACGTCATCCGATGATTTTTTCATTACTTTTGGTGGCAAACTAGCAAGCAGGCCAGATGAGTGGTAACTGTTATTTGGACCTCAATAATACCAAATATAGGTCACAGTCTACCGTAAGTTGGGTTGGTCAACTTGTAGTGGGATTATTACCCCTTCCTTTCCCGTAATTGATAATTATGGCATGACGCAAGCAGATAACATTACTATAGAGAAAGAAATCTTGTATTAAAATCTTTTATTAGTCTATTTGACTAGCGATTACCCTCCTTTTGTGAAGGAGGCTTAAGCCCAGCAGTAGGATGTTTAGTAGTCGAGATGATAATATAAATATACATTTACTTTTAATTTCACTAGATTTTAAGGTAATAAAAATTTAAAAGCCACAAATGAGAATTTCAGTGAAATATTTTGTATAGACTAAGAGCCTAGTACTGCTAAAATATTTTATTTTCTGAAAGACGATGTATAGGGCTCCCTATATGTCGTACCAGCTTACCTGCAAAGTGGGTTAGATGACCGATTTATATGTACCGATTAAACAAGTATTTAAATTTTTTATATATATCTTGTTTGGGGTTATTTCGAATGCATATTTTCCATGAGTCTTGTTTTTTTTTAATAACAATGCCATATATTAAAAGTATGTACGTACTATGTTACCTACGGCTAAATGTTTTTGATGTCTGGGAGTATATTTCGTCCTTATGATTTATCTAGCGGAAAAAATATGTTTATTTATTTATTTCATTAAAATAAAAAGTCATATAAAATTAACCATAAAAATTCTATTCATGTGGTTACGCAGTAGGAATACAATTCACCAGCCTCTATTTTACCCGTGAGTGATGGGGTAGGAGACGACTAAGAGATGTGAAACGTAAATAACATTTATGTAAGATAAGGAAATCTCGAAACAAAACCTTGGTGAACCATAGACCAACACGTCTGACTAGAGTGGTATAGTAGGTCAATTTCTCTCCCATTACAGAGAAGGCTCAAGCCCTACAGTGGTAAATATATGAACTGAGATGAAGGTGCACAATCACAATTTAAAATACAGTTTTCCTATTTTAACTTATATTTCTGATCTGGTACCCCTAAATTGACCATCTATACAATATTGCAGGTAAAAGCCTGTTGAAGTCGTATATTTTATATATATTTTTAGAATATAAAAGTATATCTTAGAGCTCTGAGCTCTTAGTCTAATAGCTATATAAGTTAAAATGCAAATGTAAAATTTTGTTCTCAAATATGGAAGCTGGGATTTTGATCTCGGGATGAGATTTAAAATTTAACGGCATCATAAAGATGTTGAAAAGCTTTTTTTATAGATAACAGCTATTTCATTTTTTATGCTACAAGAAAGTTATTACTTCCTTGATGGTGTGGTTTTTTATTATTATGCTGTGTCTCCTGATCTCCTGACGTGGTTGATTTATTCGAGGGTAAATGAAGATTACATAAGTAGTAGATCTAATTATGCTGTGTGGTAGCGGTTACAAATACTACTAATTATTACAGCTTTACATCGACCTGGACCACATCCATCTAATGCTGCCTGGTCAACAATTACATTCTCTGGGTGGGTTGACGTCAGGCTGGCGGCCGATCACAAAACTAATATATGTGCGGATTGGATGGAATTGGAGTACATATTGAGTCGACTCGAAGTTATTGGGATAAGAGCAGGAGAATGATGATGAGGTAAATCTAATGCCATCTATGAATGCGTAACCATTCGTTGAGTAGCTAGTCTATACCAACCCATTTTGGTTATAGTGGTATGCTAATCACCATCATCTGAATTCACGTATTCAATAAGAAACGTATTGGCTACAAACAAATAATTCATCATCATCATCATTTCAGCTCATATATGTCCCACTTTTGGGCTCGAGCTTTATCCGTAATAGGAGGCAAATTGACCTACTATACCACGCTTGGTCAGGCATTTTGGTATAGGGTTTTGTTTCGAGTTTTCCTTATCTTGTGCGTTTTGTATTCCTTAGTCGTCTCTTACGATCACCCACAGGTAATGGAGGGGTGGTGATTTGTATTTTTAATCCGTCACCACAACCATATCCATGTCAACAATTTATGGCTCACACAAAGTATTGTACTGCTTGGGAATCGAACCCACGGCATGGTAGGTCTGTATCTTAACTATTACGACAATATATTAGTAAGCCCTGTGTTTTTCTATTAACTTAATTTAATTTATAAATATTTAGAGTTCTTGTATTATTATTAGCGGTTCTAAAGATTAAGATAAACAAGTCATCATTCTCCTACTCTTATCCCAATTACTTGGGGTCGATACAATATGTACTATCATAGTACATATTGTAAAAGTTATTGGCACTCGTTCTATGACCGGCCGCCTGCCAGACGTCAATCGTCCTTGGGAATGTAATTATTGACCAGACGGCATCAGATGGAGTTGGGCGGGTCGTTATAAGGCTCTTAGTCGTCTTTTACGACATCCACGAGCAAAGTAAGGGTTGGTAGTATTCGTCCCGGATGGCCTCCCGGGGCTTGTGCTCGGTATCGCCGCAGAATACCTCAAGGGTGAACTCCGGGAACTGCTCAACATGTGTTTGAGGTCCGGGCAGTTCCCGAAGCAATGGAAGGTTGGCAGATTGTGCCTGCTGCGGAAGGAGGGTCACCCAGTTGACTCCCCTTCTGCGTACAGACCACTGGTGCTGCTGGACGAGACGGCCAAATTGTTCGAGAAGGTGCTTGTGGACCGTCTCGTACAGCACCTCGAGGAAGTCGGGCCGGGACTGTCAGGATGTCAATACGGATTCAGGAGCGGCCGGTCAACAATCGGTGCATTGGCCGCCCTGAAGTCTCTAGCCACCGAAGCGGTGGCCCAAAAGGAGGTTCTTCTGGCAGTCTCGCTCGACATCAAGAACGCCTTCAACAGTATTCCACACGAAACGTTGAAGGAGGCCCTTCGGTACCATGAAGTGCCTCCATATCTCCGAAGGCTGTTGGAGGCGTACCTCGAGGAAAGGCACGTGCTCTGGGAGGGGGGTGACGGGCGCATACATCGCCATCGGGTAGAGTGCGGCGTTCCACAGGGCTCGGTCCTCGGTCCGGCTCTGTGGAACGTCGGATTCGACTGGCTCCTACGGGGTCGGCTTCTCCCCGGGATGGGGGTCATCTGCTATGCGGATGATACCCTCGTCACGGCGAGGAGGCCCGACTTCTGGGGGGCTGCCCGATTGGCAGAGGAGGGAGTTGCGCTCGTCGTGGGCCGGATCGGCATGCTGGGCCTGAGGGTCTCGGCGGAGAAAACCGAGGCCCTCCTATTTCATGGCCCGGGTCGAGGCCCCCCTCGAGGAGCACACATCGGTGTGTCTGGGGTTGCCGTGCCAGTGCGGGCTCAGATGAGATATCTGGGCCTGCACCTTGACTCTAGATGGAATTTCGGGCCACATTTTGCCCAGCTCGTCCCAAGGCTCGTCAAGACGGCCGCGGCGTTGGGTAGGCTTCTGCCAAACACTGGCGGTCCCGGGTCGTCCTGCCGGCGTTTATACGCCGGAGTTGTGCGCTCCATGGCGCTGTACGGAGCCCCTATTTGGGCGGAGTCCCTCACCGCCCGCAACAGAGCCCTTTTGCGAAGACCGCAGAGGGTCATGGCGGTGAGGGCTATTAGGGGCTACCGTACGGTTTCATGGACCGCGGCGACGTTGTTGGCGGGCGACCCACCTTGGTCGTTAGTGGCTGAGGCTCTGGCGGAGGCTTACCGAATCCGCGTTGTGGCGCGGGCCGACGGCGAGCGAGTCTCCATAAGGGGACCGGGCAGAGCATTAGAAGTGGCCCGAAGGGGAGTCATCCAGCGGTGGAGAGAAGAACTGGAGTCCCCCGTAGCAGGGCGGGGGACTGTAGAGGCGGTCGCGCCGCATTTCCATCGCTGGATCAACAGAAGGCACGGCAGCCTAAGTTTCAGGGTGGCGCAGGTGCTTACCGGACACGGGGTCTTCGGTAAGTACCTGCACAGAATTGGGAGAGAAGAGGCCCCAGGGTGCCATGAGTGTGGCGCGCCAGTGGACGATGCGCGCTACACACTGGAGGTATGCCCCGCCTGGGGACCTCAACGCCACGTCCTGTCGGCGGTCATTGGAGGGGACCTGTCGCTATCGACCGTCATCTCGAAGATGCTCGATAGCGACGGGTGCTGGTCGTCGATGGCCTCCTTTTGCGAGGAGGTCATCTCTACAAAAGAGGCGGCGGAGCGGGGACGCGAGGCAATTGCGTCTGCAGATTCGCTCCGCCGCCGGCGGCCAGGGCGGAGGAGGCGTCGATATGCGCACCTCCTCCCACCGCCTTGAATGACGACAGGGCGTGGGCCAATGGCCAAGCGTTGGGGTGCCGGGGATCGAATGTCAGTTGACGATCTCTCTGGCACCCCGTAAAAGCGCGGAAGGGGCCGCTGTAGTTTTAGTGGGTATTCCGGTCAGGCATCTGGCCGGTGAGTCCCACACTCCCCCTCGCCTGTCACCGGCGGGGGATAGCGCGGAAATGCGTTTCCACAGCGTGAAAAAAAAAAAAGAAAGGGTTGGTAGTATTCGTAGCCACTACTACTATATACTATATATAACTCAATTAAAATGAAAACGATACAATGAAAACGAGTAGGTAAGAAAGAGAGTATTGGTGTAAAGATGCGAAAGGGAATGCTCCGATGGTTCGGACGTGTGGAAAGAATGCCGAACGATCGTCTGGTTAAGAAGATATAGGTATAATGCGAAAGTGGAAGGATGTAAATACCGGGGAAGACCGAGACTAACCTACCTAGACCAGATTGGTCACGTACTGAAGGAAGGTGGAGTTAAAAGGCTCCGAAACCGGTGAGCATGTATGAAGAGAATTATGAATTTTGAGGAAACGAGTGAAGTATGCAAGGATAGAGTTCTCTGGCACTCTGTTCTCTCTGCCTACCCTGCAAAGGATATGGTGTGATGATATGTATGTATGTAATTAAAATGAACAAGTATATTCAGTTAATTGTTAGTTATTAGAAATACATATAAACGCCAATAAACTTATGTGCTAGGATCAATTACGTCCACCCGAGTTTCGAGCATATTCAATTCTCACCATCAAAACAAATGTACAATCGCTACTGCTAGCCCTTGGCATGCGCAGTGCACGCTAATGTTTTAAACTCACGATAATTTCCACACTATTTTTATTAGTTTAGTTTTATGTTGAATGATGATAGGTTTCAGTCATAATGTGCGAACTTCCCTCACTTTCATATGAGAAATATAAAAACTGGATCAATTAGAAAATAGGTAGCGGTACTCTCTTCGATAATTTATTATACCATAGGCTATGGCCAATTTAACTGTCAAAAATATTAATAATGGCGCTATTCTCAATAATGGATAATAGGTTCAACGTTTTATTTTCCAAATATGTCTAGTTATTTCATTATTTAAGCTCTTATATTTCAAACTCCCTCAGCAATTGCAGGGAATTTGACCTACTATATCGCGCTGTTTAGACAGGTTGTTATGTTTTATTTAAAGTTTTCCTTCTCTTGTTAGATGCATACTATATCTTTTATTAGTCTTTTACGATACCTATTAGTATGAGGAGATAAAGAATTGCATTCTTACTCCGTCATCACACGGAATAACTTTATATATTCTCTACCACTGACGCCACCAACAGAGTAATAATACAATTCACCACCTATCTTACTCGTCGGTGATCGTAAGAGACGACTAAGGGATATAAAACGCATATAACATCTATGGAAGAGAAGGAAACTAAACAAAACCCAACACGTCTGACCAGCGTAGTATAGTAGGTCAATTTCCCTCCCATTATTCCTTGCTATTATGGAGCAAGCATGAGCCCAATAGTGGGACATATATGAGCTAAGTTAAGGTGATTCTCTGCTAAAATAAAATTTTATAAAAATAAATACTTATTTCAATTGTCAAGTTGTTTATTATGATTGAAATAAAAACTTTTGAAAACGGCTAACATATTTTAATTAAATAAATACTTCGTAAATAAAATTAACTGTTGACGTCGGTTTTACTTAATTACAAATAACATATCAACTTTATCACTTATCCTATTGTTAACCTATGTTATCCGCTAAAATGTTTATGGACCCAAAGCGTACTTTAGATAGAGGCGTCCGATAGTCCCTTACGCCGCCTCAGTATACCGCAAAATGGAGATAAAATCGATTAAGTGTAGCTGTTACTATAAATTCTACAGTGATATAAATCAGATCAAGCTGACGGGGATACACACAGTTTGAAAATATAAGAAAAGAAAAATTTATAAAACGATACTAACTTCTTAAGTAATAAAGATTTATATTGCAGTGATTTTACAAATTATAATTAACTTAGAAATAAATTATAAAACGAAGGATTATATTTATGATGAAGGATGATTGTTTAAAAAACTGTATATGGTTCGAACTAACTAAACTACATGTAGATCAACCCCATAACATTCAGATGATAAGGTGGTAATTAACCACTATGTTATAGTTGGTTGTTGAAATATGTGATTAATTAAAAAAAAAAGGTTTTTAACGGATTTTTACGCGTTTAACGAAATTAGGAAGGAAATTTGCCCACTTTACCACGTTGGTCAGATAGATTAATATATATTTTTTTATTGCTTTTGGTGCGATACGAGCCAGCAGCACATTTGGTGGTAAGTGTTACTGCCGCCCATGGACCTTGGGCCGCTGCCTACCAATACAAACTCCAAACCCACACAATTGGGCTTCCAGTTCTCTCGCTTACCGCAACAAGGCGCAATAGCACAATGCCATTACTCAGACGTCGATCTTCTGCGTGTGGCACTACCCCGGACGGACCGGCCCGCGGCTATAGTTATATAGTTATATTTTAAGTTATTTCTCTCATACATAAAAGTAATATTATATAATATCCTGCATTGGTCACTTAGGATATATGCCTTTTATAACTTAAAGGAAGACCAAAGAAAAGGTGAATAGACTGCGTGAAGCATGGTATGGTAGACAGGGAGTGACTAGAGAGATGACATCTGATAGGCCTGTGTGTGTGAAGTGGACACATTGGGTTAACCCCAAGTAATTGGAATAAAATCAAGATGATGATGAGTCGCCTTTTATGATATCCACGGTTAAAAAAGAGGGGTGGTAAAGTGCATTACTTCGTCACCACACGGAAAAATTTCGAACTTAACTATTCCATATATGGTTACAAATGGATTAACATTTATTGTTAGTCTTCCTATTATCGTAAATGGTGTAAAATATCCCAAACGTCCTAATAGTAGAAACGTCATTAAATCTAATAAAATCGTTTTTACGGATTTCATTGCGGTTTGATTTTATTTTCATGACGTTTTGAATACACAGCTTCCACAGTCTAGGGTATAATAAAGTATTTGATGTTTGATATATCATCAATACCAAATAGGTTTTATAGACAAAAGAATGATAGGTGACTTTCAATTCGACGCAATGTTTTTTTTTTGTATCTCAATTATTCATAGATTTCTAAACTGATTGGATATTTTTTATATATGTTGATTTTAAGACGCAAATACTTAAATAGATTTATTAAAATATATATAAAACATATTATGCTCTTATGATATACAACGATTGCTCTAGATTTCTTTGGAATCCTACAGTGTTAATCCAGTAATATTTCTTATCTGAAATAACAAGAAAAATGAACACCAAATTTTCAATATTTTCTTTAGTTAAATAAATATAAAAATATACCGACAATATTTGAAATATCTCATCGTTATATTCAACATTTCTTTATTATTTTGCCCTAAAAATCTCGTCGGTACATAAATAATGAGTCAAAAATCACAGCTTGATTACAAAGCCCTCCTCCATGCTCCGATTACCATAGCAAAGAAGATTTTATTTGCGAAAAGAAAAAAAAACCTAAACAAGTCAAAACCTTCTGAACAAAAGAAAGCGAAATCACTTTACTCCAGAGGACGAAAAAAAAAATTAAATCTCGAAGAGGAGGCTAATTTTCTGGATTGAAGTGTTTTTGTGAACTCACTAATGTCCCCCGTTTGTTTTCTTGTCAAGAATATATAAAGTTTTTATGCATTTGCTTTTAAAATGCTAATTTTTAAAATGGCACATAACATTTTAAGACCCTTCACCCTTGTAATAGATATTCCTTTTACAACTAATTGATTTTGTGCGTATTTCTATATTAGGTACCTTCTTTGGTAACGGATTAAAAATAATGTCACCACCCCTTATATTCCTATGGGTTTTATAAAAACAGGAAAGGCATTACGTAAATAGGCACTTATACGCTCCTGAAAAGGTTTTAAAATTAACTGCAATTGTTAATTTCAAGCGTGGCGAGTACGGTATTAGCCTTCTTCGTGTCAAATATTTATAGTAAACGTGTAATAAGTTGATGACGATGACGATGGTGATGATTATAATGTGTTATTTAATCTCAGGTGATGACGCCTGAAGAATACAATGTGTCACTACTAATATCTTTGAATGAGATGTCGGGAATGTCAAAAAGTGAGCAGCGGTGCTCCCAGGAAACTCTAAGCAATATCCGCGATCACCACGCTGCCTGCCAAGTGTGATAATTATGGTATTGTACCCATTTGTGGCTTACCAATGGGGAAATATATAAATATTTTTTATTAGTGGGGATATGTAAATGGATGGATATTGTTTACCTACAACTTTAATAATATAAAAATAGCTTTTTGTTAGCACACAAGATTCCTCGGTGAAATAATTATTAACAAGATACGCTTCGATCGCCATTTTTACAGCAGCCATCTTATAGGCAGCCGAGTGCATGCTGTCGCGAGATGCTAGTGAAGATTCCACATATAAATCAACTCATTAATATGCGGTCATCATTTTATTTTAAAAGAAAATAATATCTATATTACCAGAGTGGTAGGACCACGTTCTTGTTAGTTTTCTGTCTACAGTCGCTGGCCGGTCCGTTCGGGGTAGTACCACACTCTCGCAGAAGATCGACGTCTGAGCAATGGCAATGTGCTATTGCGCTTCGTTCGGTGAGCGAGAGAGCCGGAAGCCCAAATGGGTGGGTTTGGCGATTTTATTGGTAGGCAGCGGCTTAGCTATACACTTGGTACTGCAAAGGTCCATGGGCGGCAGTGACACTTACCATAAGGTGTGCTGATTGCACGTTTACCACCATAAGCAATAAAAAAGAAAAAAAACTTTACAACCATAGCATTTACGGGCACAATTACATTACATCCAAATAACAATTAATGGATCGTACTACAGTATTATCCTTCATGAGAATCAAACCTACTATACTGGCACGGTAGGTTGGTATCTTAGCTCTGAGAAGTACACTTGAATAAGGAGAAGTATAATGACAGACGCTGATATGATAATTTTTACTGCGCTTTAGGCATTTCCAAAATAGAAAGTAAATTGATCTACGATAACTCACTAATCAAACGGATTGGTATATACCAATCCGTATAAATGAAACTATATAGTTTCATTTTTTGATTTTCTTTTTTAGATATTATATGCGAATTATATCCTTTCATCATCATCATCATCTCAGCTCATATATGCCCCACTGTTGAACACGAGCCTCCTCCCAAATAGGAAAGAAATTGACCTACTATACCACGCTAGTCAGACGTGTTGGTATAGGGTTTTGTTTCGAGTTTTCCTTCTCTTGCATAAATGTTATATGCATTTTATATCCCTTAGTCGTCTCATACGATTACCCACGGGTAAGATAGGGGGTGGCAAATTGTTTTCTTACTCCGTCATCACACGGAAAATGTCCTTATTAGACTCAGGGTCAAAATAGCGATATATAATATATCAATATAAATAATCAAATATATACAAAATATATACAAAATTTATCTGCGTTTCGACTATTCGTAATCCTGTGGAGTTGGTTAATAAAAAATATAAAAACTTATAACTGTAATCAGTAGGACTATAAAATTTTATAAATCTAGCAAAGATTTTTACTTTAATTGGACAACATTCGATTTATAGACTAGTCTATATATACGATAAGTAATTTAACTATTTTAAGGATGATAAAATCTATTTAAATACATAATATAAATATTATAAATAATCAATGGATAAACTTATTCAATCCAATCGCCCGAAAACCGCCAGCTTATTTTTTAATCTACAGAACACGATCTACACGGAATACATTATTATGTCTACGAACCATGACGCTTAGGGACAACCCTAGCATACAAATTAGGCGGCAAAATCTTATAAAATTCTGTCAGAGAAATTAAGACTTTGTTAACTTGAGTTTGGGAATCGATTTTGTTTGTAGTTAGTTTGGGTGTAGAGGCGAGTCATCATCGTTAAAACCTAATCGTGTAGAGGTCCTCATTATGCAGAGAAGTCAACATCTATATTATGGAGATGCCACAATGTAAGTGAAAAAATGCTAGGCGATTTTTTTAAGCGACATTTCTTAATTGCTATTTAAAAAAAAAGCGATCAGAGCATGTCGTTAAGACATAGTAAGCATTTTAATCATTTGTTTATGACTTTTGAATAACATAGATTGTAATTTCTGATGTTTGCGCGAGTATAACTTATTTGAAATGAAACTATTTTTACGGATTTTATCGCGTTTGTACTTGATATTGAACACTTTACAGCTTTCATGGTTACGGGAGTACTAAGGTGTCTCAAGTCCAACAAGTCATGGTTATTAAAGAGATTTATATCTACTTGTAATAATATTTGTTAGTTCGTACGACCATTGAGATACCATATCGTTGTACAAAGTGCACTAGCAAATTGTTACACTTAGTTGACCTTCTATGAGAGTGTGGTACTTACCCGAAAAAAAAAAAAAAAAAGAAGTCGAACAATTTATGACTGCTGCCAAAAAATTATCAGCAGCGCCATATCACTAAAAGTGTAAAATTAGAACGACTTGGTTTATAATTGGCTTCTATCTATAGCTCGGCCTATTGAGGTCCAGTGTTGCATGTTAGCCGGTCATTCTTTATCATTCCTGAAACCTACTGCACACTAAATTTTATGAAAATCGCTGGTGTCGTTGCCGAGATTCTGAATATATATGAAAATACAAAAATTAGTTGTTGTTTTTTATTGCTGTTCGTAAAAAATGAGCAAGCAGCACACCCGATGGTAAGTGATGCTGTCACCCATGGACCTTGCTAGGCCTTTGCCTGCCAATAAAAAAAAAAAAAAAAACCCAAACCCACCCAGAAAGTTGGACTGCCGGCTCTCTCACTCACTGAACGTAGCACAACAGAATATTGTCATTATTCAGACGTCGATCTTCTGCGAGAGTGTAGTACTACCCCGGATGGACCGGCCCGCGGCTGTAGAGAGAAAACTGTCAACAATGTGGTCCTACCCCAAGTTTAAAGATATTATATAGATTAGATAATTAGTCCAGCATCTCAAATAATGCACGATTTAATTAAATTTCTTAATCACTTAATTTAAATTTTCAATCGAATTCAATTACTAGAATAGATAAGCATAAGTGGGACTTTAACCAACAATCTTTTGCAAATCAATTCCATTTGCTTTTATCAATTAAGTTGCCGGGTTAAGACAATCAAAGTCTGCTCAACTTTCACCTATCGATATTATCGTGCCATTTGTCGTGCCAATATGTTAACACATTCTGTTTAGTTAGTCTAACTTTGGGGTCGTCCATTAATCACGTGAGGTTTGAAAGGAGAAGGAGGGGTTTGACAAAAATCACGAAGTATCACAAGAGAGAGGCGGGGTGTAGTAAGATATCACGTGCATTTATTTCTGCGTCTAACGCTGAGATTTCTAAACTGAAAAGTGGCGTGTAGCGTGACTTTGACTTGCCGTTGCTATAGGTGATCTGTATAAAGACCTTTTTGCAAAGTATAAAAAGTAAAAAACCGAGAATATAGTGCGAGGGCTACTTCTTTGTAGGTACTAAAAATTCACGTAATGTTGGTGGGGGTGGGGGTTCATAGTCTTAAACCTCACCACGTATCACCACGGGGGAGGGTAGTTAAAAAATGCTAAAAAAGATCACGTGATTAATGGACGTCCCCTTTACTAGGATATCTGGTTCGTAATTATATACTGTGAGTTTATTGCCTACAACAATGTATGTATCTAATATCTTTAAAAGGAGGTATTCCTGTATATTTTTATATCTATATATTTCTATTTTTTCAGAATCAAATACCAGTGCAATAGTATCAGCGATTTCTATGAAATTTAGTTTACAGGAGGTTTCGGTGGATATTAATCGATCTAATGCGAAATGCGATCTCTGCGGAAAATCTGTGGAGTTAGGCTGACCGACCGCATTCGTAACGACGACGTAAGAGAGCGAGTAGGTATGAAAGAGAGTATTGGTGTAAAGATGCGAAAGGGAATGCTCCGATGGTTCGGACATGTGGAAAGAATGCCGAACGAACGCCTGGTTAAGAAGATATACAATGCGAAAGTGGAAGGATGTAGGTATCGAGGGAGACCGAGACTAACCTACCTAGACCAGATCGGTCATGTACTGAAGGAAGGTGGAGTCAAGAGTCTCCGAAACCGGCGAGCGTGTATGAAGAGAATTATGAATGTTGAGGAAGCGAGTGAAGTATGCAGAGATAGAGTTCTCTGGCACTCTGTTCTCTCTGCCTACCCTGCAAGGGATATGGCGTGATGATATGTATGTATGTGTTAATCGATCTAGTTCTCATTTATCCAAAATATCATTTTCTCGGTGTTCAACAAAAGAAAAATGTAATTTTTCATTATCTGAATTCCATTATAAAATAAAGGCAAATTTAGCCGCAGTCATTGAGAATAGGCACAGCTCAGTTGAGAAATTAAGCAGTCTAATCCATGGTTCGATCTTTGGGTATTTCTTTTTTATTATTGTTCCTTTTTTTAATTTTTTTAATTTATTCATATATATATTTTTAATATCTAAATATATCTTCCAATCGCATTGAAAAGAAAATACCGAGCTAAGGTCGGTCATCCAAATATTTTTTAGTAATTGTCAACGAAAGCTACACTACTTTGGACGTTGATGAAATAGCAATATTAAGTCTTCTTAAGCCTCGACATGTAGATAATTTGAGTGTAATATTTTCTACTTCAACTAGTTGATTTATTAAATATTTAAGATAATTATTATTTAAGGATATACCTATTTAAGTCCAAATCATTCTCGAAATTGTCGTGGGAATTTACATAAACAAAAACGCTATTAAGATCAGTCGAGGCATAATTTATGCATTAATATTGGAAATTTACCAGCTATACCACGTGTGTCAGACGTGTTGGTTTTATTCCGAGTTTCCCTTCTCTTGCATAGATGTTATATGCGTTTTGTATACCTTAGTTGTCTCTTGCTATACATGGATAAGATATGGGGTGGTGAACTGTATTCTTACTCCGTCACCCCATGGATAGTTATATGTTACAGATAATACCCTCTGTTAATGTATAAATTATGTTTGATATGTTATTTTCAAGATAAAACCCTTATCCATTGCCTTTAAATTAAACACAATTACCCTTTAGAAAAATAAATAAACCGAAATTTAATTATTTGTCAATTTCCATCCTAAAATGATATGAAATACATGATTAATTTTTTTCAATATATTTCTCCCTATAATTTCTTTATAAAAAACATATTTAATTGGAATGTAACATATAATTTCTACGCAGACAAAGTCGCGAGCAAGAGCTAGTAAACAATAAAAAAAAATAGAGACAACATTGCGCTGTAAACCCCATGAATATCCCCGTAAATGCACTCCCGTGATATATTGCTATTTCTAAATTGATGGGATGATGTCGCTTCCAAAATTCAATTTCGCTAAAATGATTTATTGCACCAACTATTGGTCCATTGGTCCATGGGATAATAAATGATATAATTTATTAAATCAAGTTAAATGACTTTAAATACCAATAGAATGGATTTTATTACTGATTGCTTCCATCGAATGCTGAAGGATTAAGTACTTACTAAAAGTCGTTGTAATGAAAATGCTTAGGATTAAAAGTTATGGAATATTTTAAAGCGATGACTCAACATTGGAATTGGTGACCAGAAGAAATACCCAAGAGAAAACCAACCAAATAGGTCAACGAAAATAAGGCAGCAGTGTCCTTTTTGTTGCTCCCAGTTACTGTCCGCTTAATAGGCGAATAAGAAGCTCCTTCGGTGCACGAGAAAGTCAAAAGCCCAACTTTTTGGGTGGATTTTGATTGACACGTAGTCTAGAAGTGTCCTAGCTATTGTAAAGGTTCATGAACGGCAGTAACACTTATCATATGTGCTGCTTGCTCGTTTTCCACCTTAACTATTAAAAAAAAGTAACTTCAAATAAAGTAGTAGACAAGGTTGTAGGTCAATTTCCCTCCCACTGTAGAGGAGGCTAGAGCCCAGCAGTGGAATGTATATGAGTTGATTATTGCAGTGGATATTATATGTTTCTCAGGAGACTCCTGATCCAGCATTAACCGGTTAGTTAAAATAAAAAAAAAGTGTGTGTGTCAGCTCCGACGTACGACTGGAGTTTACTCCTTAAGTACGATTATCAATACAGGCGCAAAGAAAGCTCATTTGACTAAATAAACTAATCAATGAAAATACTTAAATAATATATATATATATATATATATATATATATATATATATATATATATATATATATATATTTATTTACATTTATTAAAACCGTTCAGTGAAGTATTATCTCACGCCAGAAAGTGAAAGGTGCGCAGAATAGGTTGCACACCAAAAACGTAACGAGGTCATTCGATCACTAGATTTTACTCCTCAAATTTTTCTCATACTGGGCGCCTTATATGAAAATCGATTCTTAAGGAGTAAACTCCATTAAAAAAAAAACCTATTTAGTAAAAGAATAAACCATGTCTTTTTTCTAATACGTTTCATTGGTAGGTGCGGCTCTCTGCAATAGGGGAGCCTATTACAGTGATTAGATGGATTGGTTTTATTTACTTTCTCAATTTATGAGTGGGTATATCACTTAATAGTCTTTAATGACACCCAGTAGTAAATGAGACAGCTAATTGCATTCTTTCTCCATCACCATACCTATAGATGAGTATCAGTTGAAAAGGAAGCAATATTATATTTTAATATCAAGTGTATTTAAAGTTAAACATTACCAAGTAATAAGAGGTGCTATATAATTGTATTAAAGAACGTTAATAAACGAAATTTCCAATGCTATACACTATTCGCTGTGATTGCAAATAGCTTGAACGTGATCGAAAAGCGAATGGAACGAACTCAGCTTAAGAATTGATGAGCGCCGTAATAGTCTTACTGTTCATTTGCATACAGCCGACATGGAATTATCTCGGTGGAAACTGAACAAAATATCCATATCTATTATTTCTCTAAGATGTATTTCTTTTTTGTAGAAATTATACTCCATCAATATTAATGTTTGATACGGAATTTCAAAGTTTATTTTCCTCTCAAACGACTTGAAATAATAAAATATATTAATATGAATGTTTAAATTAATAATAAGACATTTCAAAAAATATTTTCCTATATAATGATTACAAATAAGTAATTAAATATTTTTTTTTTAAAGACATCGCCTTGCACTAAGGACATAATCGTTGTATTGCGGGGGACTTTAAAAACGTGCAATTAACGCAGACAAATTACATCCAGACTCAGAACAATACTTTGTGGAGCGCACAAAGTAATGTCCCGCGTGGGAATCGAACCCACGACACTGACACGGAAGGTAGGTATCTTAACCATTACGCCATCTGTGCAGTCGAATCTTTAAAATTAATGTATTCATAAATAACTATTCGTGTGCTGATGGTGGAAGAATATATTTTAACACCCCTTTTCTCGTCCATGGGGTGACATAAAAGGTGACTAAGGCATATGATATGCATATAATATCTGTGTAAGAAAAACTCTATATCAACGAGTACGACCAGTGTGGTATAGAAGCTAAATTACTCTAACATTGTGAAAGGGGCCTTGAACCCAGCAGTGGGATCTATATGAGCTATCATCGCTCAAGGAAAGGGTACCCCTCAGGGGTTATTCCGTCGGGCCGGCCACTGATGACAAGTTCACGCTGCTCTGGTGGCCGGTCCAACGACGAAGGCGAGGTACACAGGTGGGTTACGGGTATGCGTGCTTACGCCCCTCTGTCACCCCGGATGGAGTGATGCGAGGAGTGCGCCGACCGTAAACCACCCCAAAAAAAAAAATAGGATCTGTATTGATAGCAGTTCTCACCGCTGTTCGCTCTCCCGGTTAAACCTTCAGCCGATTTACACGACTCCTAAGAGCAAGTAAGTGCGATAATTGTATTTTTATCTCATCAACAGATAGAGAGAATGAATGTCTGAAATAAAAATATATAAGCTTATAGAAATAATTTTATTAAATTTTCTTTAACACATTTAGAAGATTCAAATATCTATAAGGTATTCGTAAATGGAAAATAGCATCAAATTATTTCAAAAAAATATTCACTCACAGATTTTTCTTGAATATCAATACCATCCTACGAGATAGGAAAATATCAGAATGTAATAGGAGTCGGCACGACGACCCCGATAAAATACGTTTTTACGTGAAATTACGTAGGTAACGCGATTTTGAAACGCGACATCCCTTTTTCCCTCAATAATTTTATGTACCTCCATTTTGACGTTCCGTTTTCGGCGTTTACTCAATTTGTCTACGTGATTTTTTTTTCTTCTATTTTATTGTACTCGTTTCTGATACGCCGCTTGTGAAATCAAAACTTAGAATAGGTCGTTGAACTTAAGAGAATTTATTTGGAATTTAATTTTTGAGACTTTTGGACACATTTAGGTTGAAAGTAAAAACTTATTTGGTGATTTTTTAAAAGTCTCGATTGCTTAATAGTTTTATCTTGGAAGATTATCATCGCAGTCATATTTATCTTGTAAGAGTATTTTGATAAAATTCATTATTTGACTGCACAGATAGCGTAGTGGTTAAGATGCCGATCTTTCGTGCCGGTGACAAACAAAAGCAGTGAATATTTGCACCTTCAGTAGCTCACCTCAATCTCAATGTGCCAAATAAGATTGCGAAGAACCAACCAAAAGTCTGAGAGAACTATAACTGCAGTTGATTACGTTTTACTGTCAAAAACCGACGATAAATTTGGAGTCATGTCATCAATAGCTATAGCATCAATAGTTTATGCCGACGTCGAATTCACAAGTAATAGATAAAGAGCAGCGCCGACACTCAAAAATAAAAATAAATATAACATCACAAAAAACTATGTCACAAATACCGGCATTGTATTGCGATGAAAGTAAAGACCAAACATAACTATATCTATAAAAAAATATGAAAAAATATAGCCCTCGCATACTTGAAAAGCATATTTCTTTGATAAAACAACCTAACTCAAAATTTTTGGATTATGTTATACTCGTTTTAGGCACTGCAAGGTGTATAAACCAAGAAACACTCGTATATTTCGTGAATGCAATATCAATAGATCATTCGATGGAAGCGGATGTGACATCGCCAACGTGAATCATGGTAAATGCGACTCAGATCAATCATTATTGGATTGAACAAAGTACTATCCTGTATGGGAATGGAACCCGCGACAATTGGTATGATAGCTCGATTTCTTAACTACTACGCCATCTACGCAAGCCAGTAACAGTCAAGTCTTTAGTATAGTCATCATCTTAATCCGATGCGTCCCACTATTGTATTCAGCTCTCCTCCACTGTGAGAAATTGACATACTATAACCACGCTACTCAGTTGAGTTTGCATAGGCGTTTATTTCGAAGTTTCCTGCTCTTATATCAACGTTATCTGCCCATGATAGAGGTATTTGTCTTTTATTATAACCAAGAGAGGTGCTACGCAAGAGAGGTGGTGGTGAATTGTATTCTTCCGTCACCACACGTCAAAGTTGAGTATAATCATCATCATCCTGCTTTTATCCCTATTCTTCGGGGTCAACGCAATATGTACTGCCTCCACCATACATATTGGCAATAGTTTTATTACCGGCCGCCTTCCTGACGTCAACTTGACTGAGGAATGTAATTGTTAACCAGGCGGCATCAGATGAAGTTGGCCCTGGTTGATGTAAAGTTCTTAGTCGTCTTTTAAAACATCCACGAACAATGTATAGGTTGGTTGTATTCCTAATTTACTTTACTTACTTTACTTCACAGCTTGGGATAGCATGTAAAGCTTTTCCATGAAAAAATACATATACATATCCGTTTTCATAATGATCGGTCTTATAGTTTCTGCGATGTCATATATATATAAACATCCTCTTTTATATATGACTAGCTTCTGCCCGCGGCTTCGCTCGCGTAGAAGGTTACTTTCCTAAAGTTTTCATCCCCTATTTTTATTTTACCTCTCAAAGGTAAATTTTTACTACATGTTAATATCATATTTATTTATATCTAATCAATAGCCTAAAAATAAGTTTCAAGCTTCTGCCTTTAAAAATGACGATACTTCCTTACAATTTTCACCCCCCTTTATAACCGTTTTTTTTGCATTAAAAAGTAGCCTATGTCCTTTATCGGGCTCTAGACTATCTGTGTACCAAATTTCATTTAGATCGGTTAAGTAGTTTTGAAAGAGCGACAGAGAGACAGGCAAACAGAGTTACTTTCGCATTTATAAAATTAGTAAGGATTATATGCTGATTATTGCGTTCGGGAAACTTAAGAGGATCTTCTCGTCCAACATACCTCAGTGTCTGAAAACACAGGTCTACGACCAGTGTGTGTTACCAGTGATGACTTACGGCACGGAAACGTGGTCCCTAAATGTAGGCCTCATAACTAAGCTCAAAGTCGCTCAGCGTGCTATGGAGCGAACTATGCTCGGGATTTCTCTGCGTGATAGAATCCGTAATACGGAAATCCGCAGAAGAACGGGTGTAACCGACATAGCACGAAGAATTGGCACGCTGAAGTGGCAATGGGCAGACCACATCGCTCGAAGAACCGATAACCGCTGGGTAAAAAAGGTTCTAGAGTGGCGACCACGTACCGGACGACGCAGTGTAGGACGCTCCCCCACTAGGTGGACAGACGACCTGGTGAAAGCTGCTGAGCGTCGATGGATGCAGACGGCACAGGACCGCACTCTGTGGCGTACCATGAGGGAGGCCTACGTCCAGCAGTGGACGGCGATGGGCTGAAATGATGATGATGATGAAGGATTATATAGATGATGATTTTTTTTTGTTCTTTTAAGTTCCTTATTTATTTTACTGTGTTTTTTCGATGGAATTAAATTATGTCTTTCTTTCTAATGTTGAATTTTTAGATGTTAGACACCTTAGTCATCTCGTGACCATGAACTCTGTATGAAAGTATTCGAAACGTTAGAGAATTAAAAATAAAATAGTTTCATTTCAAATATAATATCATTATTATTTTAATACTATACTTAATTCAAACATGTTTATATGTTGAAATTTAGATTTATATCAATGTTGAACCTGTCTCGGTAATATAACGGGGTGTGACGAGGGACCTATTAAAATTGTAATAACGAACACGTGTGTTGTTAAAACGTTAATGTCTATGAAACTTTATTACGCTTATATGAATTATAAAGGCTAAACTAAATTTTATATAGCTTATAATCTTTGCGGTGTGGTTGCAGTTACGAATACTATCAACTCTGATATTGACGGGTAAGAGTTTTATGTTTGACCACTCTATTAGATGGCGTCTGGTCAACAATTACATTCTCTAGGTGGGTGACGTTAGGCAAGCATCCTGTCATTATCTTTTGCATATGTACTATGGAAGAGCAGTGCATATTGCATCGATCTTAAATAATTGGGATAAGAGCAGGAGGATGATGAGGGTATATAACATCTTATAATATGGGGATGGAATTATAATTTAAAGTTAGATTTAAGGAAAGAAAGAATTTAAGTTAAATTCAACTAAGGGTTCATTTTCCGCGTGGTGACGGAGTAAGAATACAATTGACCACCCCCTTTCTTACGCGTGGGAGATCATAAGAAATGACTAAGGGATATAAACCGCATATAACATCTTTGCGAGAAATGTAAAACTCGGAACAAAACCCTATACCAATACGCCTAACCAGCGTGGTACAGTACGTCATTTGCCTCCCATTATGGAGGAGGCTCGAGTCACAAGTGAGATCAATCATTTTTCTCTCGTAATCGGGTTTTTATAAATAATCAAGCGTATTAAATGCTAAATTTCAGTAATTTGAACTATGTCACTTGTGAGAGAGAAATTAATTATATTCGTATTTATTATACTTCACATTCATTACAACTCTGTTATTTATCGAAAAATACAACAGAATATCATTAAGACAATATTAACTTCGGGATATTAATATTACTTAATATCATTCCGCTGACACATGAATGCCTTTTAAATCATTCATATGTAATGAAATTTGCAGTTCAGTTACGACCGGATAAGCCGAGTTCATACGAGGGAACAGAAATAAATTATATTCAAAGTAACTATTTTCTGTAGCAACCATACGTGGGTGTAAAATTAAGCCCATGTAGACCTTCTGCGAGGAAGGAAAACAACAAATAAAATATGAATTAAAATTAATGGTCTTTGATGTTCACGCAAGTGTTATGTACATTTGAAATAGAACTACTTTTACGAATTCTATCGCCTTTGTATACGATTTTTAATTTCTCGCCGTTTCGAACACTTCTCTCCTCACGTGACCATGATCACTGTAAAGTGTTCGAAACATCGGGAAATTAAAAATCAAACGCGATAGAATATGTAAAATAAATTTTATTTTAAATGAATTAAAATTTGTTTTAATTGGTTAATTTTATTATTTAATATATTATCGATCATCGAAACATGGCCATTGTGAGATTATGAGATCTGGCAACACTGACTACTGAGCGTCACGGTTGAGTATTTCAGTAGTAATAAAAGGTATAAATAGAGGACTCTAACGTACGGGTTGAGAGCCCTCAGCGCTCACCCACAGTCCGGGTAAAGTTATCATAGCCATCTGAGGCTAGCAAATAAGACACACAAAAAAAAAAGAAAAAAAAAAACTCTAACGTGTAGACAGTTGCTCAAATAATTAGATACGCCGCCCACGAGGCCACAAAAAAAAACTGCAGTTCCATCCTCGCCGTCGAGATGCGAAACCGTGCTGCGTAATAATAAATTCACTAAAGCTATGAGCTCCTATACTGCCCTCAGCAACGCCCCAAGCTGAGGTTCGTACCCCCATCAAAATATCTCTGGGGCCCCGTTGGTCATCGAATCATTTAGATTTGGGTTAAGAGCCCACTACGCTCATCACTAGCCCGCGTAAAGATGTAACAGCCACCTGAAGCTAACATCCCTAGTCCAAACAAAAAAAAATGAAGACTGTTGTTTATTTCAAAATCTAATACAAATACCAAAAATAAAATATAGATATAGACTATACAATACTTTTAATCCTTAGCTTTAGCCCTTGGTAAGTTGTTTCAATAATGGAAGATCGGAATGAAATCCAACAAGAGTCAGGTGGTCTTGTTTTACAGGAAATATACCGACCCTCTAAAGAGCTTCACTAAAATATATTATTACCATTGCCCCTGAATTACCGCAATCTTGTGCCGAATAGGTAGGGTGCTTTAATCGCTTAATTTCGGCGTGTGAGAATAAATACAAGAAACTGAAGCGAGATATTTCCTGAGAACTATCTATGGGTGAGAAAGACCCTGACAGTTTTAAATTTATCACTGATTCACGATGGAGACATAGTAGTATAATAGTTTTATTTAAATTGCATTTTAGCCAGTAAAGGCCTTTTTTCCAGTTAGTATAGTAAACATTAAATAAGTGATGTTTTTTTTTTATTTCTTATAGTGGAAAATGAGCAAACAGCACTCCTGATGCTAAGTGTTACTGCTCTCCATGGACCTTTGCAATACCAAGGGTATAGCTTGGGCCGCTGACCTACCCAGTTGAGCTGCCGGCTCTATCGCTCTACGAACGAAGTGTAATAGCACATTGCCATTACTGAGACGTCGATCTTCTGCGAGAGTGTGGTATTACCCCGAATGGACCGGCCCGCGGCTGTAGACAGAGAACTGTCAACAGTGTGGTCCTACCACTATTGAAATGTAAACAGAAAATGTCAATGCTAGATAGAAGTCACTGGAACTCAAAATTCTATGCAAGCACTTATAACCCGCGTGGTATAGTAGGCTAATTTCAGTGATCTATAGGTACAGTACTAAAATAATGGAATTCCTCATAGAAATCTTCTTCTTCAGTTGAAAAAAATATACTATAAAAGTAGATGAGAAGCCTTGGACCCATTTCCTACGTATGGTAATTATTTTTAATTTGTAAATGTGATCACAATTGATTCTATAAGTATCGTAGGAAATTGCTACTGCTTCTTCTTTGATGGTCCAGTAATAAGTTTTTTAGAAGGAAAATATTATTTCTTTTTTTATTGTATATGGTGGCAAACGAGCAAGCAGCACACCTGATGGTAAGTGTCACCGCTGCCCATGGACCTTTGCTATACCAAGGCTAGGCCGCTGCCTACCATTACAATCCCCAAACCCACCCAATTGGACTATCGGCTCTCTCGCTCACTGAACGAAGTGCAAAAGCACATTGCCATTGCTCAGAAGTCTATCTTTTGCGAGAATGTGGTACTACCCTGAACGAACCGGCCCTTTTTTTTTTTTTGGCTGTCGACGCCCCGACAGCTTTCGCCATCGGGGCGTCACCCTCACGCGGTGGCCTCACGTTGGGCGACCGGACAATTCCCCGGTCCGATCACCCGAAGCCTCGGTTAGGGCGGCATCAGGCGCAGGTATTTGCGCCTGCGCTGCCTCGGCCGCTGGCGGCGGCCCGAGTCGCTGGAATCCTCCCTGACCCGTTCCGCCGCTTCCTTCTGCGAGATGACAGCCTCGCAGAAGGCGGCGACCGCGTCCCAGTTCCTGATGCTGTCGACCATCGCCCTCGCGACAGCCGGCAGCGTCAGGTCGGCACCGATAACAGCGAGGAGATCACGGCGCTGCCGCTCCCATCCCGGACACACCTCCAGCGTGTGTTGCGCCGTGTCCTCGTCACTCCTGCAGTGGTGGCAGGCCGGAGTCCACTCCCTATACGCGACCCTGTGCAGGTACAAACCGAAGCACCTGTGCCCCGTCAATACCTGCACCAGCCGAAAGGTGAGGACCCTATGCCGCCGCTCCATCCACTCTATCATTACGCGCCGGAGGGCCTCAACGGTCTTCACACCGTGCCTAGGCCTCTCCAGCCGCGTAGCCCAACGGGCGATGGCGTCTCGGCGGGCATCCGCGCGCCAGGTGGCTATCTCGCTCAACGATGGGGAGCCACCTTCGCGCGCTGTGATAACCCGCCGGTAGAGGTCGGAGAGCATCTCCGCCTCTAGGTCCCACGGGGGTGTCCCGGCCAACAGGCACGCCGCCTCTGTCGACACCGTGCGGTACCCGCGAATGGCTCTGACCGCCATGGCTCTCTGTGGCCTCCACAGAACCACCCTGAGCTGGGCGTTCAGAGCCCTCGCCCACACGGGTGCGCCGTACAAGGCCATCGAGCGGATCACCCCCGCATACAGCCGTCGGCCCTCGAAACTGGGTCCGCCCACATTCGGCATGAGTCGAGAAAGGACGGACGCCGCGCCGACCAGCCGGGGAGCAATCTGTCGGAAATGCTCCCGGAACCACCATCGCCCGTCGAGCACCAGACCCAAGTACTTCATATGGGCCTGGATGCTGATGTGGATGAAGTTGACCACCAACGAGGTGCCGATGGGTAGCCTCACGCGGGGCCCATGGAAAAGTAAGGCCGCCGTCTTGTTTAGGGCCACCCTGAGCTCCAGCGCCTCGATCCGCCTGACCATCTCCTCGGTGCCGAGAGTGGCCAGGCTCGCCGCCTCTTCGAGTGTCCTGCCCCGGGCTGTGACGAGCGTGTCGTCAGCGTAGCACACCAAGCTCAGCCCGGGGGGGAGACTCCCTCTTAACGCCCAGTCGTACCCGATGTCCCACAGAGTCGGCCCCAGAACCGACCCCTTGTGGAACGCCGCACGACATGGGCGTCCGCACAATGTCCCCTGCGGGACCCACGCAGAGGATACTGCGGCCCTCCAAATAGTCTGCCACCAGCCGCCTGAGGTACAGGGGCACTCCATGGAACCGGAGCGCCTCCCTGATGCAGCCGAATGGCAGACTATTGAATGTGTTGGCGATGTCCAATGACACCGCCAACAGCGCTCATTTCCCGGCGACGGCCTCCGCGGCCGTTTGCCTCAGGCGTAGTAGGGCCCCGATGGTCGAACGCCCCCTCCGAAACCCATATTGAGCGTCTGACAGATCGGGCCCCACCTCCTCCAGGTGTCGGACGATGCGGGCAGCGAGGACACGCTCCAGCAGCTTACCCACATCGTCGAGGAGCACGATGGGCCTGTAGGCCAACGGCAAATCCGGGGACCGTACCGGCTTTGGCAGGAGAACCAACCTCCCTTCCTTCCAGCACTCAGGGAACCGTCCAGACGTCAGACAGGCGTTGAACAGCTGCCTGAGGCGAGGCTCGAAGTGCTCGAGGAGCGACGTCAACACCTGGACTGGTATTCCGTACGGGCCGGGGGCCGTGGTGGCAGAACGAATCTTCGCCACGGCCGCCCCCACTTCCGACTCCGTCACGGGCGGAACACTCTCGTCGTCGTCGGCCTCCCGGTCTTGATCTGGCGGAGCCATGACCGGGGGCGTGTGTTCCGACTGCCGTGGAAACAAGTCCTCCACCACCCTACGAAGGAAGTCGGGCTGGAGGGTCTCGGTGAGGGGGGGGGGGAAGCTTTTTCAGCGCCGCGCGATAAGGGCGACCCCAGGGGTCACGGTCGAGAGCGTCCAGCATCTTCTGCCAACTCGCACCCTTGGCGGCTCGGATGGCCAGCCGAAAGGCAGTCCTCGCACTGCGGTACGCCTCGTACAGCTGGCCCTCCCGCTCAGCGTCGCGGTGACGGCGCCGGCTGCGGGTGTAGGACCTTCGGGCACTGATACACGCCGCACGAAGGTCCGCCAGTCTTGGGGACCACCATTAGACCCCCTGCCTCGGAGGTGGACGCCGCCGCACTCCGGGTATGGCTGCATCGCAGATCTGCGTTAATGCACTGCGAATGCGGACAGCCTCAGCGTCCACTCCGTCCACTGGGGGTGGTGAGGACAACCACGTGCTGACAATGGCCGCCTCCGCCAGTAGATCCCTGTCAAGACGACCCACAGCCCACCGCGGAAACGCGGGAGCTCCGTCCACCCTGTGACCCCTACCGGGTTCCCGGGGGGAGACCTCCATCCGGACGTACCGGTGGTCCGACAGGGTCTCCGCCTCCTCCAGGATACTTCAGTTCCTCACTCGTGGCGCGACAGCGGGGCTAGCGTACGACAAGTCCACTATCGACCCGCCCTGCCGCCGCACACACGTGTTCACCGAGCCCCTGTTAAGAATACTATTGGTGGATTTGGCGTTAAAGTCCCCCAGAACCAGGACGAGGCCTGGTGCTAGTCGCCGTATCGAGGCCTCCAAGGTGGTGAGTGAGGCCCCGAAATCGTCCATCCTCCTAGTGGGGGAGAGGTATACGCTGTAGAGCGTGACCCCTCCCCAATCCGCCGCGACAAATTCCTCGCCCCTATCCAAAAGGAACAAGGACGGGAAGTGCCGCTGCGTTGAGACGACGATTGCCGCAGTACCGTTTCGACTGACCACCCAATTGGGGCGGTCAGGCACGGCGTACGGTTCCGCGACTACGGCTGCACCAATTGACCACTCCGCCATGGATTTCAGGAGGAGATCCTGCGCTCCGGCGGAGTGGTTGGTGTTGGCCTGCAGGAGGAGGTGCATGGATGGTGTACCCATTATCGGGTTATATCCATGACCTCCTCGCCAGCGGGCGATCGGACCGCGCTAGGAGCGGGAGCGGCCGTCATCGTAGGGCCGTCCCGCGCCTTTGGGGCCGAAGCTGGAGGTTTGCAGGCCCCAGAGCCCATGCGGTGCTTGGCGGGCTTATTGCCCGCCGCACACGCGGGGCAGTGGGGCGGGGCGGCGCAAGATGCCGCCACGTGCCCGGTCTGACCGCAGCAGAAACACAATCCGCCGCAGTCGAAGCAATTAGTGCACGTCGGTCGAGTGTGTCCGACCGGCACGGCGCCCAGGCAGCAGCTACGCCACCCGGACCGGGACGAATGGCACCGACCCGGACGGTGTCTATGTGACACTCGGTTTTCGAGGCAATAGCCTCCCGGATGTCTTCCACCGTCACCGAATCGTCCAAACCCGAAATGCGCATTTCGGCGCACTTGACGGGCCTGGCGATCTTGATGCCACCCTTCTCGGTGTACAAACCTCGCACCTTCTCGGCCACGCTGTCGGCCGTCTTGGCGCCCTCGGCCCCTGGGCACTCGAGAATTCGAGCCCCTGTCTGGGCCTTGCGGGTCCTGGCTTCGACGCCTCCAATATCGGAGACGTCTAGCTGCCGCCGGGCCTTCCTCAAGACGGCCTCGTAGCTGAGGCCCTTCTCGGCCGGCTCGGGCAGCACAGTGATCACCACTGCGGCCGTCTTCGGCGACTTGAGCCCCTTGCGCGGTCTCTTCTTCCGTCCGGCTCCAGCCTGTGGAGCGAGGACCTCAGTGGCGCACTTGGCCTCCGCTCTCCTTCTTTGGCCGCGACTCCTTCTGTCGCACTCGGCTACCTGCCAACCCTGTTCGGGTACGGCAATCGTGCCAGACGCGGAAGGCCTCGTCGCAGCCTCGCTGGTCGTCGCCAGCGGTGTTATTGCGGGCGACTTCAGCGGTCCGGCAGAAGCCGGAGCCGTCTTCCTCTTCAAGGCGGGTCCCTTCGGAGCTGGGCCGGGGCCTTTGGGCTTAGGGCGTCGATGCGCGCTTCGCCGTTCTGGAGGCAACCTTGCCTCCAGAACGACGAAGCGCGCATCGACGAGCTTGCCCACTGCGCCGATGATTTTGGCGAGGGCCTCGTCCGATATGTTTCCCACCTCAAACGGGGTCGGCTGAGCCTCCTCAGGGGTCCGTTCTGCGGTGCCTGGCGGCTTTGGCGCCGCAGGGGCGCTAGCCGGCGGCAAGCGGTCCGCGGGGAGAGGCGTCAGCCTCACCACGGAGACAGGGAGTTTCGCCGCGGCGACCGCGCCAGCGCCAGCCGGCGACGCGCGCTTCGCGGCGGCAGGCGTCTTCCTCGCCGCGGGGACGGGTGTGACGGTGACGCCATCACCCAACGTCGTCGGCGCCGCAGCGCGAGGTGGCTTTGGCGCCGCAGCGGCCGCTGAATAGCCGGCCCTGGCCGGTGGCGCGGCTGGCGCATGCGACACGAACAGCGCCACTTGCGCCTTGAGGTCGGCCACGTCCATCAGCAGCTGGCGGTTTGCCCGACGCATCCCCGCCAGCATGTCGCCCAGGTTCCTGTTCCGGGTCCGCAGGCCTGTCATCTCGCCTGTAAGGCGGACATTTTCGGCCCGCAGATCCATGGGGTCGCCAGCGCGGGCAGGCAGGTGGAAAGGGCGACCGCCGCCGCCCTTTCCACAACCGAGGCCCCTCGCCCGCTTTGGGAGGCCTGCATCTTGGGTGGAGGCATGTTGGCCACGCTCTCCTCGGTGTCGGCGCTCAAGCTGCCTCCCTTAGTCAGGGGGCGCTTTCGCACCTGCGAGGGGAGGGCCTCCTCCTTCTTAGTCGCGGTCGCCGGCGGGGTCTTTGCTGCTAGACGCGCTGACGACCTAGAGGGGCCTTCAACAGCCGGCCCTCTATCCTCTTTGGACGGCCCTGCGGGAATATCACCGCCCTCGTCCATTCTGACGGTAGGTCCGCCGCCCTCGTCTTCGGACGGCTCTGCGACATCGCTGTCGCCCTCGTCCGTCGATGGCTCTGCTGCGAGTCTACCGTCGTCCTTCTTCTCTTCAGCGGCGGCAGCCTCCCTGCACGCTCGTCCAGCCGCCTTTTGTGGCTCAGGCCGTTGTCCCGAGTCTTCCTGGGCGACCTCCACTTTGCTTTTGGGGCCTCCACGATTTGTGCCGGGCCCTCGGCGGACGCCTCAAGTCCAGAGGACGAGGGGTCGTTTTGGTCAGTTTTTGATCGGCTTGACCGGGCCTTGGGGTGAGGATCACTACGATCCCCGTCGTTATTTAATTTTAAATTTTCAGTATCCATTATTGATCCCACGATTATGGGAGATACAATACGTCGACCCGGGTAGAGATCCCTTTACCCGGGCAAGCCTACATTTACCAACCAGGGGGTCAGCCGGTGCCCTAGCTGGAGCGTGCTAACGACAGAACAACCCATCTGCCATGCATCTTCTCGCCGCACGCCAGATCGATCGATCGTATTCAGAAACTTTCACTACTCAAGAATAGCTTTCCACACACACACACACGCACGCGCACACATACACACACGCGCGCACACACACGCACACACACACACGCGCACACACACACGCGCACACACACGCGCGTACACACATGCTTACATTCACTACTTATCTCTATCTTATATAAGAAACTAGAATAATTGAATAACTATATTAGTAGCTATCACCACAATTTGTTCTGGAGGTGCGAGCTTGGTGATCTGTGATGCAGGGTTCCCTATTACAGACATCAGCCTCTCACAAATGAATGTTATCATAGACATATTGTACGTGAATAATTTGTAATACCTTTGTGATAGAGAAATAAAATAAATAAATAAAGCTTTCACACTCAGAGCGCATAAAAATCCAGGAATACGTAAGTTAATTTCATATTAAATCCTTTATACATTTTAAACACATAACTTATGATACACGGAAGAAACACGATCATAATTTCAAGCTGACACTTAGAAAATTAAATTCTGCACCAAAAATAAATACCCATCAGATCCCGTCCTAAAGTCAACACAGGAGTCATCATATTTAAATTAATGTTCGCGACAGTTTTTAATTTGTTAGCAAGCTGATTGCTTTGCGATATTAAATATAAGGTTAATACGTTATTTTGCGCATCACGCTTTGTAGATCGTTAAATAAATGAAGCTGACGAAGTTGGTGGGAGATGTTCTGAGTGTATTGTGTTCGTGTCTACGGGCTCGACTCGTTTTTCATAATTAACGTCTATTTTGTTAATTTGTTTGATGTTTTGGTGTGTTGGTGTTTTGAAATTTGCGTTACATATAATGTAACGCATAACTTTAATTTAAAATATACTTATAATACTCTAACTTTTATGTTGCTTGATCTATGATTTCAGTGGCGCTTTTCTACTGATAGGGCTAACAATATTATGAAAGTTATAGATAATTAAGAACGATAGATATTTTTTACTTTTGCTAACATTTCTTTATGAAAAAGTGGTTTAAATTTTAACAATTAATACTGCAGTGGGTGAATGAAAACATTTGTGATAATGATGACTTGTTGGAAGTCAGATACCTTAGTCTTCTTATGACTGTGAACGCTGGAATATGTTCGCAACATTGAGATAGTAAAAATACAACCGTGATGAAAGCCGAAAAAAAAATAGTTTTATGCCATAGTTTGAATAGAACAGTTGGACATAGGTGGCTCATAACTTTTCTAAGAGGAATTGTTGTAAGACGGCCTAAACCTAACAGTGTAAATTGTTAATTAATGGACTGAATGTTAAAGGAAAACGATCAAAAATTAATGACATGATAATGTAAAATAATTCTAATTAACTTAAATATAACTGCGCTTATTAAAAGAAATGAAAATTACATATTGTGGCAAAAGAGCAAGCAATTCAGTTAGCGTAGTAAGGTGGTGTACTTCTCTTAGAGGAGCGTGGCCACTTATTTGCCCTTATCTTAAGTGATCCCTCAGCCGACAAATCAACATCATTTTCCTACTCTTATCGCAATTGCTTGGTGTCGATACAATATGTACTCTTCTTTCATAGTACATATTGTAAAAAGTTATTGGCAATAATTTTATGACCGACTGCCTGTCAGACGTCCTTGGGAATGTAATTGTTGACTAATCGGAATCAGATGGAGTTGGCCCACGTCGTTATAAGGCTCTTTCTTAGTCGTCTTTTACGATATACACGAGCAAAGTAAGGGTTGGTAGTACTCGCAGCCGCTATCACACAGCATTTTCATTCATATATTGATATATATATATATATATATATTCTTATATATTCTTCGTTTACGTTCACATCATTATGTATGCAGCTTGGTATTTCCATTGTTACACGATATCTGTCATGGTCGCAGCACAATATGCGTAAATTCGCTTGTTCGAGTTTTTTTTTTATCAAGGTATGATTTGCATTTATAGTGGTTGTTACTGTTCCGAAGTTTTTTTTTACGAAATACATGAACACGTGCCGTGAAAAGAGGTATCTATAGTTTTTGCTTCTTATGTAACTTTGTAACTTTCTGATTGGAAATATTGAGAATCTTCTTCACTATGGTAAAAATCCGCAAATTAGTCTAAGAAAAAAATACACTTTTTTTATAAATACATCTTTTTTCTTGGGATAGAATATGGTCTGGACACAGCCTGCACAATCTGTCCGCAGCAACGGATGTGTGGCGTGCCGTTCCGTAACTTAATTCCGTAACTTAATGCCTTATTTGCCTGCTGAATGTATTGCCTGCCCATCTACATTGGGCTAACCACTACTATTACTTCCTTGACCTTGGTGGCCAGACTGGCGGGTTACATTTTCGTAAATTATCTTCCGCCCCGACAACAAACTAGTCTTTACGCTTTCGGACTCTCTTTGGATAGTAGACTAATCCCCGGTTCACCCACCCGTAACTTTATATAGATAGCACGGTACAGTTAGAAAATAATGCTTGTATTACGGGTGACTTTACAAATAATTCTTTACAATTACACCAACATTTTAAATTAAATTCAATGTTAGGTCTGCTTAAATCATAGACTCATTGGTGAAAATAAGCGTGAATCTGTTATTTTCCTCATGTGGGTGAGCAGCACACCTAATGGTAAGTGTCACAGCTGCCCATGGACCTTTTCAATACCAAGGGCTTAGGCCGCTGCTACCAATAAAATCCCCAAACCCACCCAGTTTGGGCTTCCGGCTTTCTCACTCACCAAACGAAGCGCAATATAGCACTTTGCCATTACTCAGACGTCGATCTTCTGCGAGAGTGTGGTACTACCCCGGACGGACCGGCCCGCGGCTGTAGACAGAGAACTATCAAAAGCATGGTCCTACTATTACATCATTATAAATAGATGCTATATTAGGACACTAAAATTACCATCTCGTAAAATATAACCCGGTTAACGTTTATTGAAACAATGGCACGCGGCAACCTACATTTGGGTTTTAAATGAAAGAAACAAAAGTGGGCCTAAGCGTGTTTGTTTGAACAGAGATCGAATGCTATCGCACTTTGGCAGCTACGGGAATCCGTTAGGGTTGTCGAAAACATGACTTTCATCAACGAATTATTTTTTATTATCATTTGTTCTGTAACAATACAATTTTCTGTATAGTGACAGAGTAAGAATACAATTCATCACCCTATTTTGCTCATGGGTGTATAAGGGTGACTAAGGGATATAATATGCATATAACATCTATAAAAGAGAAAGAATTCTTGAGTGAAAACTCTATATCAATTTGATCACCATGGTGACTAGGTCAATTTCTCTTCCATTATAGAGGACGCTCGAGTCCAGCAGTAGAAAATACATGAGCTAAGATTATGATGATGAACCATACAGTATATCACCATTTATTCCTTCTACAAAAATTCAAAAATAAGAAGGTAATCTACAGTTTATAAAACCCGATTACGAAGTGAAAAATGATGTCACAAGCGGGATTCGAACCCGCGCCTATTGGGATTCCGGCCCAATCGTGCTGCCACTATACCACCGTGACTAATTGTAGGACATGCAAATTTCACTTCGTATCATATTTACGTCTTAAGGTGACGGTATGCTATCTACCCTACAATGTTACACATTGTTATAGGCTTAATACTTAAAACTTTACAGTTAGAATTGTATTAAACGATGACATAGCCTTGTTTTTTAAATTACTGAAATTTAGCATTTAATATGCTTAATTATTTATAAAACCCGATTACGAAGTGAAAAATGATGTCACAAGCGGGCTTCGAACCCGCGCCTATTGGGATTCCGGCCCAATCGGCAATCCCAATAGGCGCGGGTTCGAATCCCGCTTGTGACATAATTTTTCACTTCGTAATCGGGTTTTATAAATAATTAAGCATATTAAATGCTAAATTTCAGTAATTTAATCTACAGTTTATTAAAAACTCAACTAATCAACGTGGCGTTTCCATCTTCTCTTTGATTTCTAGGAATAATCTTGGACTTCAAAGAATAATGTTATAGATGAGGTGATAACAGTTGGTGTTGTTTGACTATTAATGTTCATTCTTCTGTGGATTCTTCAGCTGGTTTTTACAACTACCACGAGAAATTAAGGAGTCATATATTGGTCTACCTATCATCATACGAGGGGATCTGGTTAGATTAGTATCTTAGGTCAATTATCCTTTTAAATTTGGTGTAATTTATCACTGTAATGCAATATAAAAAAATCAATATACTATAAATAAGAAAGTAATTAAGTTAACTGTAATAGTTAGGGTTAACCATAACCAACTAAGGACGTCAAGAATTCGTTACTAGCGGCCGGCCCAATAGGGATAGGGAAGGAATACCGTGGGTTATGCCATGGGAATGCATGGTTATTGGCAACAAAAGGGCAGCCCTTTTGTTGCCCCAGAAGGAACGAACGTCATGTATTCAAATAAAAAAAAAAGTGGTAGCCGTAGATTTTTATAATATCGTTGCTTTATTAATGTCAAAATATTAAAATTGTTACTATTTATTTTTAACTTTCAATAAATGCATTATTAAAAGAAAAAGATTCATAATAATTAAAATGCACAGGTTTTGAAGTTAAACAGTAGCATTGTTCTATTCCTTTCTCATGCGAGATGTTTGTTTAGTACCAACACAGATTAATATTGAGATTGTAATATTGACGTCATAATGTTAGTATTGCTATCTACATACACATACATACATATCATCACGCCGTATCCCTTGCAGGGTAGGCAGAGAGAACAGAGTGCCAGAGAACTCTATCTCTGCATACTTCACTCGCTTCCTCAACATTCATTATTCTCTTCATACACGCTCGCCGGTTTCGGAGACTCTTGACTCCACCTTCCTTCAGTACATGACCGATCTGGTCTAGGTAGGTTAGTCTCGGTCTTCCTCGGTACCTACATCCTTCCACTTTCGCATTGTATATCTTCTTAACCAGACGTTCGTTCGGCATTCTTTCCACATGTCCGAACCATCGGAGCATTCCCTTTCGCATCTTTACACCAATACTCTCTTTCATACCTACTCGTTCTCTTACGTCATCGTTACGAATGCGGTATTGCTATCTCTTTCTAATTAATAAAATCGAAATGATTATAATTAACTCAATATGAAAGTAAGTATTATTTTACTTGTACAAATTGACACAAATTTAATTGTATGTATATTTGTGCTATAAAACAGTAGTCAATATCTCTCAATTATGATTCTTATCACAGCGATGTAAATGCTTCAACAAAGCTCTTAGAACTCTGCTTTGATGTGAAGAGCTTTAAATAAAGTGTTCACTTAAAGATCTTTACAACTAGGCTATAAAACTGTTACAGTAAAACTATTCATGCTTCACCTTAGCACTCACTAAAGTATTTAATGAAATTCTAGCGAACATAAAACTGATACATAAATTTTGAGTGGTTTTTGTTTTAAGCAGATACCTAATTTTTCTTACAATTTAAAAAAAAAACTTCATTAATAATAAGAAATAATTGCTTTATTAATATCAAAACCTTTTTTTATTGCTAGTGGTGGCAAATGAGCAAGCAGCACACCTGATGGTAAGTGTCAGTGCCGCCCATGGAACTTTGCAATACCAAGGGCATAACTAGGCCGCTGCTTACCAATATAAACCCCAAACCCACCCAATTACAACATTAAAGTTATTAATAATATTGTTATTTTTTAAACTGCATGTAAATTAAATGGAAAGATTAATATTAATTAATAATAAAATCCTCTCCATCACCGTTAAATCTCATTAATAATATGGTCACGAATAAAGAACACAATAAGTACCCATACTTTATTAGCCCATGCGAGTCATAATAAACATCGCGATCAGCAATCCACATAATTTTGCTATGGGTAAATCTATTTCAATATTGGACATTAATATCCACCTTTTTTTTTGGGTAGGCTCTGGCCCGGCACACACGTCGCCTGTTCCATCCGGGGCGACGGAAGGGCACGTGGCCCTATAACCCATCGTATTCCCTCCCGATCACCATTGGGCCGGCCACTGATTCCTTGACATCCTTGGCCAGCCCGGCAGGATTAATATCCACCTACTCAAAATTTACTTCATAATATCAATGATTTCAATGCTTCAAATAACGACCTACCATGAAAAGTGTCATAGGTTCGATTCACACAGATAAATACCTTTTAAATAGTCTTTTCTCTTAAAAAGAGGAATAACACAAATATGTGTTTTTATATGATGCCGTATTTCTTTCCTTTATATTCCCTATACCGTTAATGGCATATCTATTTCGCTGGAAAATATTTATGGCTTTCCAACTTTGTCGACCTATTCATAAGCAAATTCATTGTGAATTCCGTAAAACTTGAACTTAACTTGCCGCTGAGTCTTCTTGTTTGTTGATGTTCTTGAGGAGACGGAGACAAGTTGTTTTAAACTAGTCAGATATTATGAATAATATTCATGTTGCTTGATTGCTGGACAGAAGTCTTAACACAAGATTTTTTATTATTTTTATATTATCGCGGTTCGAAGGCCATCACTCTGAAGCTAATTCTTATTAAACATAATCATCATAATCATCATTACAGCTCATATATGTTCCGCTGCTGGGCTCGAGCCTCCTCCATGATGGGAGGGAAATTAACATAATATACCACGCTGATCAAACGTGTTGGTATAGTGTTTTGTTTCGAGTTTTCTTTCTCATGCATAAATGTTATATGCGTTTTATATTCCTTAGTCGTCTTATATGATCACCCACGCGCAAGATATGGGGAGATCGAATTGTATTTTTATTCCATCACCACACAGAAAACATAATATTTTATATACAAATGCAGTAAAAAGTATATTAGAAAAACTGCACCATCTATGCAGTTTTTATTGTAGTGGTTAAAATACTGACCCAAAATGCCAGTGTGTGCAATGCAAAACTCCAATTTCCACGTTAATTACAATGTTGTTCTGAGTCTGGGTATGATTTGTGTACGTTAATTGTTCATAAAGTCCTACCGCATTGCAAAGATTATTTCCTTAGTGCAAGGTGTTGTTAAAAAAACCCTGCTGAGTATTCTCAGTAACGGTCACATTTCGATTCAGTGATGGTTTATTGAATTAATTTTAAATATTAAAATTGACAATATATAATTACCCTCGCTAGGTTAACACACATAATTCTCCTACTCTTAGCTCAATGGCTTTGGGTTGATACAATATCTACTCATCTTTCATAGTACACATTGTAAAAGTTATTGGCAATAGTTTTATGATCGGCCGTCTGCCAGATGTCAACCCTCCTTGGGAATGTAATTGTTGACCAAACGGTACCAGATGGAGATGGCTCAGGTCGTTATAAGGCTCTTAGTCGTCTTTTACGACATCTACGAGCGAAGTAAGGGTTGGTAGTATTTATACCTGCTACTACAAGCTAGGTTAACACACAATAAATGAATAAGGGTGATAAATGAGTAGGGGACTCATCTGATTGAAAATACCACTAAGGGACTTTAGTAATACCAGTGCCGCAGCTAAGTTGCTGTCTACTGTAAGATGGGTTAAGGTTTCTGGCTCTTACGAACACCTTTTGAAGCGCATTAGCACGTTAGTACTTTCACGCCGATATTGCGAGAATTAAGAGAGTCACTCTTTCGCAGAAAATCGACGTCAGAGTAAATCCCTGGGTAATAAATCATGATTTTATTACTAATTGAATAATGTTTGCTCACTTTTACTTTCTATTTTATATTTAGCATAATCTATTGAATTATGTATTCATAGTTTCTTTATCTTTATGTATATCTTTGCTGCGTGATAGCGTCTACGAATACTACTGACCTTTATATTGCTCATAGAAGTCATAAAAACCACTAAGAGATTTACATCGACATGCATCAATTGTGTCTGATACCGCCTGATCAATAATTACATTCCTTTTTTTTTTTTTTTTTTTTTGGGGTGGGTTATGGTCGGCGCTCCTCTCGCACCACTCCGTCCGGGGCGACAGAGGGGCGTAAGCACGCATACCCGTAACCCACCCACGAACCTCGCCTACGTCGTTGGACCGGCCACTGGAGCAGCGTGAACTTGTCGTCAGTGGCCGGCCCGATGGAATAAATAATTACCATCCTAAGCATGGTTAACACCAGACATGGCGGTTGTAAAAATATTGCCAACAATTATTAACAGTATTAATTAAGAAGAATACATATTCCATCGACTACAAGTAATTGGGAGAAGAGCAGGATATCCTGAACGAGCCACTTCATTAGAAAAAAAAAAAGAATTATCATTTGCCAACTTCATTACTTTAGCTGACCCTATAGATACCGTCCAGGAAAAAAATTGATTCCTTGTTTGTGGTCCTATGAAACGATCCTATCCTCCTGAAACCAGTTTGCGGCACATCGCTTTCATTTCATATACCTTTACAAATTGTTTGAAAAGATCACAAATATACATACATACATATCATCACGCCATATCCCTTGCAGGGTAAGCAGAGAAAACAGAGTGCCAGAGAACTCTATCCTTGGATACTTCACTCGTTTCCTCAACATTCATAATTCTCTTCATACACGCTCGTTGGTTTCAGAGACCCTTGACTCTACCTTCCTTCAGTACATGACCAATCTGGTCTAGGTAGGTTAGTCTCGGTCTCCCCCGGTACCTATATCACAAATATTATTAAATATATTTACGTTATAATTAAAACCGCAAACATTTTTACAGTTGAATTATTGACCTAGTTCGTATATTTTACTAGCAGAAAATTTAATTATAAATTACTTACATTAATTAATAACATCGCGTGAATTCAAGAGTTTATTTAATTTATTAAAACAATTATCTTAATAATTATGATACTTATTTATGTGGTCATAAATTTATAAAACTTCATTGTTTAGCTTCTCACCTTCCACTTCTGGTGGTAGGCCTCAAGCCTAGAATGCTATATGGTGCGGTCTTTCAAACGCATTGGAAATTGCAGTAAGGTGTTTTCTATTTTCAAGGAGATCGCTTCTGATCATTATCTTTTTTTTTTCGGTGGGCTATGGTGTAGTCATGACCCGTCAAATCAGTCCGGGTGACGTAAGAGGCGGCGCGCGACCCCGTAGATCCACCCTGCAGTGCGCCTCTCTTCGCCGTGTGAGTGGGCCACTGGAACCCGATCTTTGTCTTCGGTGGCCCGCCCGGCGGTTTATCCTCGCGGGTTTCTCTCGAGTAGATCGAGCTTTCGCCGTCGGGGCATCGTCCTCACGCGGTGGCCTCGCTCTGGGTGACCGGACTAATCCCCGGTCCAGTTACCCGTTGCCTCAACGAGGGCGGCATCAGGCGCAAGTATTTGCGCCTGTGCAACCCAGGGTGCCGGCGGCGGAGCGTGTCGTCGTAGAGGAGTTCCTCACAAACTCCCCCCACCGCCTCCTTCTGTGAGATGGCTGTCTTGCAGAAGGTGGCGACCGCGTCCCAGTTCCTGATGCTGTCGACCATCGCATTCACGACTGCCGGCAGCACCAGGTCGGCACCGATAGTTGCAACGAGTTCACGATGCTGCTGCACCCAGGTCGCGCAGATCTCGAGCGTATGCCGCGCCGCGTCCTTGCTGCAACCGCACTGTTAGCAAGACGGTGTCGTCTCCCTTCTTGCAACCGTGTAAAGGTATTTGCCGAAGCATCCATGCCCCGACAAAACCTGCACCAGTCGGCAAGAGAAGGCTCCGTGCAGTCGATCCTCGATCCATCCACTCAATCAGCACCGGAAAGAGGGCCTCCACGGTCCAAGTACCGAACCAAGGCCTCTCCAATCGTGCTGCCCAAGCTTTCATTATCTTTATCTTGATCGTTACCTTGGTGTTACTTTAACCAATTTTTACGACTCCCATGTAAACATAATTTTATTTCCGAAAATCTTTTAAGTTTACGATAATTATGAATGTTACTTTTATGTACTTGTTGAACCAACGTCATAGTTTTTTTTATTGGCGGTGGGCTATGGATTGTTAAATCTGTCTGAGGCAACTGAAGAAACGGCGCGTGACCCCATAGACCCATCTTACATGTCCTATCTTCTTCGTGTGAGACGTCATAGCTAACCAAATTAATAAATAAAAGAAAAAAGAAAGTATTTTCACTGTCTGTACTGTCTTAACATGTTCGATCTTGCCGAGACAATTTCTTTGAGATTGACAGGCGCGCTAATTGCTCGTTTGCCACCATAAGCAAAAAAAAAAAATATAATTCTGTCTAATACATAAAATATGTTTAAACTATGCACATTGACATTAAAACAAAGAAAGTGACTTAATAAAGTTAATATTTGTCAAAATTGCATCAGATAGAAAGTGCACAACAATTTCCACAATAATTTATAAGAAATAATTTAAATGAAAACGTGAAATAGAATAGAGATAGCCCTAACTACAGAAATGGACGAAATGTTGAAAAAGTTTCAATGGCACTCCGACTCGTATTTCAAATTCTACAATGCCGCGTTCGAGCCGAGATTTATTTTAAAAGTAAAACTCCCCGCCATTTTGGGTTGTTATAGGTAATAAATTGGGAATTTAACAAATTTCGACTACTAAACTTATGTTTGAGGTGAAGTAATTTTTTAACTTTCTTACAAGCTAATTATTACATAATTGATTGAAATAAAATTTTGTGTGATACCAGAAAACAATTAGTAATCCTTACCAATATAATATTATAAATGCGAAATTAACTCTGTCTGTCTGTCGCTCTTTCACGCCAAAACTATTGAACCGATCTAAATGAAATTTGGTACACAGATAGTCTAGAGCCTGATAAAGGACATAGGCGTTATTTAGTATATTTAGGCGATATTTAGTGTAAAAAAAGGATTGTAAAGGTGGATGAAAAGATATAAGGAAATATCACCATTTTTAAAGCCAGAAGCTTGAAACTTATTTTCAGGCTATTGATTAGATATAAATAAATATGACATTCAAATTTTAGAAAAAAATTACCCTTAAGGGGTAAAATAAAAATAGGGGATGAAAAACTTTAGGAAAGTAATCTTTTACGCGGGTGAAGCCGCGGGTAGAAGTAGTATTAAATAAACCTTTGTTAGTAGTATTAAATAAACCTTTGTTTCTTGCTGCAAATACATTTTTACAGTATAATACAGAGTATTATAACTTTAAATTAATTATTTAGACAATTTATATTATCTATGACTTATGATGGCAAACTCGCAAGCAGCACACTTGATGATAAGTGTGACAGCCGCTCATGGACCTTTGCAGTACTGGCAGTACAGCAAAACTTTTTCGGCGAGAGTATGGCACTACTCCGGACGGAGTGGCCCGCGGCTGTAGACAGACAATTATCAAAAGTATAGCCCTACCACTAATAAATTTGCTATTTAAAGATAGTTAATAAAATAAAATAATAATAATAATAGTACATTATTATACTTTTAACGAGAACCTTTCTGTAGGGTAAAGGGTAAAAAAATATTAGTATCGGGAACACAGTTTGCCACCCCAATTTTTGATGCTAGCATTATCCAAAGTCCATTAATAAAAGCAAGCATATTACAAATCCAAGAGAAGGAAATCTCGAAATTAAATCTTGTGCCAAGCTGACGAGCGTAATAACATACCACTTTCACTTACACTGCGATGGAGCCCCACTTTTACTAATGGAAAATATACAAGCTAAGAAGACTAGCAGAGATTTATGAAGACAAATATTTAGCGAATTTGTTCCTAGGCTCTTTTAAGTATGGCCACCGTAGACAAAGATCGGATACCGGTGGCCCGCTCACACGGCGTAGAGAGGAGTCCTTGCAGGGTGGGTCTATGGGGTTGCGCGCTGTCTCTTCCGTCGCCCCGAGCCGATTTAGCGGAGCGCAACCACATCCATAGTCCATCGCAAGGGGGGTAAAAAGGCTGTCTTAAGTATACCTTATACATGACAGAACGAAGAAATAGTCATCTTTATGCTTTCGATTTATTTATTCTTCAAGCCAAAATGTTATTAATACAGCTTCCAGTGCCAAGGCAATAGAAATTAGAGAAATAAATTAAACTACACGTATTGAAATATATAAGCAATGAAAACACAACGCGTACTCAGACCCATTCGCGGACACTATCGTTAAAGGACTGTTGACTGTACAGTTGTCCTGTTCTGGGGACACTTATACTCGGCTGCATAAAGTAGTATTCTGCATGGGAATCGAACCGACGACACTGGCACGGTAGGTCGGTATCTTAACCACTACGCTATCTGTGCAAGTTGATTTCTATGTTATTTAAGTACCTAACGTAAGAATGTGGTTTTTGTGAGACTCGCGGGCAAACAGTGAATTATGATACATTGTAAGCTGTGACATACTCTACAATTAATTCAAAGATTAATTCTCTTGAAACACAGTTATTTGTGATCACTAATTGCAATTCGAGCTATTTAAAATTGTACAAAAGACATCTTTGTAAAGCACTTAGAAATGTTATCTGTATTCGCTAAAGGTAGAAATCTTAATTACAGTAGGATTAAATAGAAAGAAGGAACTAAGCTGTAGACTAAAGAATGAAAGTAGCCTTTCTACCGTCTGTAGTATCTTTTTATTTATATTCTTTGTCACGACTCATTCACTTTGAATTTTTCTTAGCAAATATTTGTATTTAGTACATCTTAATAAGTGGAAATAGATATAATTTTAAATTACATTTGACTGGAAGGAAGACGTTCCATAGAATATCCACCTCACGTAAAAATACCGATCACGTAAAGGCATCTTGCCATATATATTTTTTTAATTCTGCCCGAACATTGACAGAGAATGATGGCCAAGGAAAACAAAGATTCCATACCAATGGTCAGCCCAAATGGCGTCAAAGATACAATGTGGTATTTTATAGTGCTGCACGCCATTCTTTCCACAATTGCAAACAATATTGGCCGCTAGGGCTCAGTCTATAGCCTTTAAAAGAGCCTACTAATTCATTCTTGAACACATTCCTCTTCCACAATGGGAAAGAAATTGACCTATATGACCGAGATTATACTTCTATTAGATGACTTGACGAATAAACTACGTCAAAAGACTAGTTAACATTACAGCATATTACCAAGTCTTTTAAAAGTAGTGTTAGGAGCAATAGTATTATTGACAGATTTTTGTCTACAGACGCTGACCGATTCGTCGAGGGTAGTAGTACCACACTCGCAGATAATCTGTGCAGTGGTAAAGTGCTGTTGTGCTTAGTTTGGACAGTGAAAGAGCCAACAGTCTGACTTTCTGGATGGGTTTGGGGTTTTCATTGGTAGATAGCGGCCTAATTGTACCCATGGAAATGCAATACATATCATCAGGTGTACTGCTTACTCGTTTATTTCCATAAACAACAAAAAAAGAACTACAATTCCAATGTCTTAGTATGTACAAAACTTAAGACACGATCGCTTGAGTATGAATATTATATTAATATATTTAAGAAGTTTCACAGCGTCTTTGATGTTAAAATACAGTCTTTAATCTGTGAGCAAATCTTAAATCTCGAGTTGGCGCTCAAGAAATAATCAGATTAACTGGCGGAACGAATTTGTTCCGGCTCCATTAAATTTTAATACATCTACATGTATCTTAAAAGAGACGCTGCTTAAGCATCCCATAGATAGCAAGTAATAGTTGTAATTGACCGCATAGATGGCGTAATAGCCGTGTCAAGTGACATGGGTTCGATTTCTACGCAGGACTTTGTGCAATATACATCGTTGTTCTGAGCTGGCTGTAATTTGCGTTAATTAATACATGTTTGTAAAATAGCCGCAATACTAGAATTATTTCCATTTTGCAAGGAGATGAAATTTTCAAAATAAAATCACCACATCTGGTGCTCAATCACCTGATTTTTAAAACTAACATAGGAAAGTAATAAAGAAAATAAGGTTTATAATATAATGTAATCTTAACTCATCATAATACATTTAAATAAGCTACGATCTAAAAGACTATTAAATAAAAACTTAAGCTAATATATCCTCCGCTACCGTATTCATGTATTCAGTTCCAAAGTACATATATTATAACTATTGGTTCTTAAATTTGCAACGTAGCGAACTAATAGGCCCCAGTTGGAAGTTTTACGACGGATTTTGCATCATTATATCTTGTTAAGTTGCAGCGAGATACAAAAAGTTTCATCTTTGATACTCTTATCTGAAGATAAATATTTTCATGTATGTTTTTTTTTTATATTTAGATATTTCTTTCGGCATTGTAATAAATATATATGTATGGAAAGGGCGTTGTTAGATCCAATTAGGATTTTTTTTATAGCAAGCATGGCTGGCAAGGCTGTCTTTATTTTTTCCCGGTAGAGAGTAATACACTTAGCAGAAATATAATGTTTGTTATACGTCTATTTCTAAAAGAATTGAGATGTTTAATTATAAAAATCGAGTGTACATTTTTCGTGTGTTGATGAAGCAAAAGTACAATGCTAACGCTCCTTTCTTTCCCGTGGATGATTATAAAAGTGACTAAGGAACACGAGCAGTTAACATCACTGAAAGAGAAAAATACTTTGAATAATAATCTTATAACAGTACGTCTGACTAGCGTATTGAATATAATATGCTATATTAACTATAATATATAAGAAAAATTCTTCTTCTTTTGTCTTTCTTCAATCGTGGAGGAGGCGTGGGTGGAAATTATATGAGCAGAGATCATAATAGTGTAAAGATATTTTTGAAGAAAAAAAAAACTATTATTTTGAGTATTTCCGTTAAAATCTTCTCTTGGTTGATAATTAAATTTCTAGTTGATATTTTATCTTTGTTTGGGGTGATAGAATAATCTTCAGACCTTAATTTTCGGTGATGATCACAACAATTGATTAAAAGATGTAAGAAAATCACATCAGTGTGATATAAAGACTAAATAAAACCATGGGATTTTTACTTAGCCAACCCGTCTGGATGACTGGATGTTTCCCTCATCAGAGAAAGAGAGCACGAGCTCACAGAAGGATGTGTATAGCCTGAGAAGAATATACATCCTTATTCTAAGAAATATATTTCAATATTCTCCAGAAAATAACTATATTTTTCCTTCAATTCTGTACGTATATTCGTGTTTTCTCTCGTAATATATCAAAACCACTTCAATAAGCACTAACGCGCTTTTCCTAAGTAAATAACACGTGATCTAAGAAATAAATAAATCTATCTACAATGTAATGTATTCCACTAGAGGGCACTATCGCCTGACACTACCAAGGCCCATCCGGCACAACTTTACTCATATTTCCTGTCCTGTATTAGCGATACAAATAGAAACTAGACTCTACCAGGTGATAATAATAGCTATGGATTCTTAATGTCTATGTAGAGATTTTCTACGTAGATAATTTTATAAAATAATAAATTGAACTCTATGGTAAAATATATAGAATGCAATGTATCTTTAGCTCATGAATTCCTATGAAAATATTAAAATTTACTGAGGAATCCAATACCAAAAGGATCGACGACAGTATTCATTATCTTTTTTATTTTAATGCTGTTGGTGGCAAATGAGCAAGCAGCACATCTGATGATAAGTGGCAGTCCAGCCCTTGGACCTTTGCATTGCCAAGGGTATTAGTAGCTAGGCCGCTGCCTATCAATATAAGCCCCAAACCCACCCAGTAGGGCTTCCGGCTCTCTCGCTCACCGGACGAAGCACAACAGTACATTGCCATTGCTCAGACGTCGATCTTCTACGTGACTGTTGTACTATCCCGGACGGATCGGTCCGTGGCTGTAGACAGAAAACTGTCAACAGCGTGGATCTACCACTACTAAAATCTTATCTTCTTAATTAACCGATTAAGCACTGTGCTTATAACATTTCTTCAAATTCGGTGAAGAAATGTTATAAGCACAGTGCTTAATTAGGTGCGGTCTAACAGTAGACGTGAATAGGCTAATGGATGAAAATAAATGGCAGTAGTAATAAACTCCACATTATTTAATACACAAGTATAGTAATTAACGTTAAGTAGTACGGGCCATTCTTAGAACTTTGCAATATGAGAAGCATAGGGACTATTAATTAACTGGAGCTTGGCTTTCTACGCATAACATAAAATAGGTCATTTAAAGATTTTTTTTAAATACAATAACATACAAATACAACAACAACTTGCAAATAATATTTTATAATTTACAAATACAACTTGCTTATTTCTTTTTTTATTTCTATAGGATTCACGCAATGCCGAAAAGTCCCGAATAACTGATATTAATTCAAAATTAAGGTATTTTTGTGGACTCTTTGGTGTATTTTTTCACCACAATATTGTAGATCACTTCGTCATACCCGCGAGGCTAAACCGCTGGGTGGGCCACCGAATACAAAGATCGGGTAACAGTGGCTCGCTCGAACGGCGAAGAGAGGAGTTTGCAGGGTGGGTCTATGAGGTCACGCGCCGCCTCTTCCGTTACCCCGGACCAATTTGGCGGGGCGAGACGCATCCACAGCCCACCGCAAAAAAAAATAGGCCACTTAGGCGTACAAGTTTATATTCGTCTTAGTGCTGGATTCAAGTTTTCTACAATATAAGAGAAAGTGACCTACAATATTATGCTTTTCAGACAAGTTGGTGTTGGGTTTTATTGTCAGTTCAAGTGTGTTATTGCCCTAGTTCTAATACTAGTCGTCTTTAAAAGTATCTACGTACAAGATGGTCTGAGTTATATATAGCCACTGCATGGGAAATATCTATGAATACATGTAATAAAATCTCCAAAACACAATGTTAGCGCATTTTACGATTTAATTCCGTACTTCTAGTCAAGTATGTGCTTAAGCGGTTTATAGCGACGTAAGAAGTGTTTATAGTTTTTTATTGCTTTAAATGACGTATGTACTAGACTTCTAATATGGTGGCATTGCTTTATATCTTTTAAAAGAATACCCTCACTAAAGAATAAATTCTAAGGAATACATGACTGCACAGATGACGAAGTGTTCTAAGCACTGAATTCTCATACCGAGTATCGTAGGTTCGATTCCTATGTAAGACAAATCTTTGTGTGATCTACAAAAGAATGTTCTAAGTTTGGGTGTAATTTGTTATATTTATTTGTATATTAATAAGGACCCTCACGATACGCGGACGTATTTCTCAATATGTGAAAACAAATAAAAATGAAACCATTTTTCTTAGATGAACGTTTGAGGCAATTTAAAAACTACGCAATACTTCTTTAACTCAAATATTTCCCGCTATTGGGCATGATTTTTACGTACAATGATAAATTGACTTACTATTAAAATCAGATTGGTTGATATATAGTTTTATTTCGAGTTTTCTCTTTTATATCGAGATGGTATCTTACATCCTCTACCACAAATATATACAAATACAAATTTTATCCAAACTTAGAACAAATATCCGTGACAAGCATAAATTTTCATCCAAACTCGGCACAATCATTTGTATTCAAATGATTATTCTGGATGGGAATCAAATATGTACCGTTCGTTAATTTAAACCATTGCACCATATGTCAAAATTAATCACTATTCATCCACTCGAAAACAAAAATTTAAGACTACACAAATATATTTATAATTTAATTTATAAAGAAGAAAATACTCGTACTTATTCAGATTACTAAGGAAATAAACAGCGATTTTGTTGCACTAAGACTCGAATCTCTCGCTTAGTAATGTTCATTAATATTACAAAACACAATCCCCCACAATCACCGTTTTGTATAAACTGTGTTAAGGCATATTCCTAAATAGCGGGTTTTAAACGACAAGGTCAGCGCCACTGCTTAGAGGTGAAGCAGACATGCGATTTTTATTCCGTTGGCAATCTTACTATTAAGTTATTCGAAATTTTATATGGATGAATATTTGTTATACAGTACGTACATACATATCATCACGCCATATCCCTTGCAGGGTAGGCAGAGAGAACAGAGTGCCAGAGAACTCTATCCTTGCACACTTCACTCGCTTCCTCAACATGTTATACAGTCATATTGGAAAAGCTTTTCTTTTTTTGGCGGCCGGCTACGGAGTGATTACACTCCGCTATATCCGTCCAGGGTGACAGAAGAAGCGGCGCGCGACCCTTTAGACCCGCCCTACATGTACCACTCTACGCCGAGCGAGCGGGCCACCCGAATCCGGTCTTTGTCTTCGGTAGCCATATCGAAATAGCTTAAGGGATCTATTTGAAATTTGACATGGAGATAATTTATAGGATATTTTCTGTACAGAATTATTTTTATCCAAAAAAGCAAAGGATAAATTTGATTGACAAAATGAATACACGCAAAAGGAATAGCTAGTAAAATGTATTTAAGTTATTAGTTTAAAATATCTTATGCTAAGTAATATGGGATGGAACCCGAAAGGGTAAAATCCTGGGTACTGACGGTAAAAAATCAGTACCAGTGGTTGGCTCAATGACGATAGGAAGCAAAACACTGAGTTATGTAATCGCATGCTACCTCTCTGTTGCTTCTGATGAAACGGCCGAAGTGTGTCCAGACCAAAGACTGGCTAATTTAATTCAATTACACATGACTGCACAGATAGCAGAATGATCTAGCTATCAACCTTGATTATTAAGTGCGAGTGACACAAATTCCTAAATTCTTATTGTTTTTAAATATTACAAGACTAAACCTAGATTATCTACCTATTTTAATAGGTACAGTATCTCCCTAAGCCTAGGGTCGTAGTTTTTTTATATTGATTATGGTGGCAAACGAGCAAGCAGCACACCTGATGGTAAGTGTCACTGCCGCCCATGGATCTTTGCAATACCAAGGGCGTAGACCGCTGCCTACCAATAAAATCCCCAAACCCACCCAATTGGGCTTCCGGCTCTCTCGCTCACTGAACGAAGCGTAATAGCACATTGCCATAACTCAGACGTCGATCTTCTGCAAGAGTGTGAAACTACCCCACATAGACCGGCCCGCGGACAGCCGCGCTGTGTGGACAGTTTTCTGTCTACAGAGACAGAAAGCTGTCCACAGCGTGGCTGCTATTAAATAATAGTTACTAGCTAATAAATAATTGCTATATTTCTACATTCTTGCACTAGTTTCGACACAGTAATATTGATTATATTTTAAACAACAGTCATAAGTTTTTTAACCGAAATAATCACAAAGTTGCAATCGCAAAGTCGCTGCTTATAAAAGTATGTGGCATGACCCTTATACAACCAATTAAAAGTTAAAGTTAACGAGTAATAGCTTTTGTTTTTCTGCTCATGGATTCATAACTCATAATTACAGTACATAATTAGTGAACAGGGTTGTGTAAAGGTACTTTGGAGTTACGTGACTTTTTATGGGTTCATTCTTTTATTCCCAGCAGGACGACTTGATAGAGATGTAATATAATATATATTTAAATATGTAGTATTTTAATAATACAATACAGTTATATTTGTATATGTAGTTTTTAAGTGATGTATGTATGAAAAATTGATGTAATGAGTATTTTATTGTATATCTTTAAAAAAACTTCATCATCATCATCTCATCTCACACTGTTGGGGTCGAGCCTCTTTGACAACGAGAGTGAAATTGACCTACTATAGCACGCTAGTCAAACGTGTTGGTATAGGAGTTTGTTTCGAGTTTTCATTCTCTTGTATAGATATAATTTCGTTTTATACCCCTTAGTCATCTCTTACGATCTCCCACGGGTAAGATAGGGGGTGGTGAATTATTTTGCTAATCCGTCACCACACGAAAAGAAAAAACTACATATCCAAATGAAAATGTATTATAACATTTGGATATGTTGTTTTTCTTAAATATAATTAGATTTAGGTATGTAGTATTTTCAGAGATATAATACATTTACATACATATCATCGTGCCATGTCCTTTGCAGGGTAGGCAGAGACAACAGAGTGCCAGAGAACTCTATCCTTGCATACTTCACTCGCTTCCTCAACATTCATAATTCTCTTCATACACGCTCGCCGGTTTCGGAGACTCTTGACTCCACCTTCCTTCAGTACGTGACCCAGATTGGTCACGTACCGTCTAGGTAGGTGAGTCTAGGTCTCCCCCGGTACCTACATCCTTCCACTTTCGCATTGTATATCTTCTTAACCAGACGTTCGTTCGGCATTCATTTCACATGTCCGAACCATCGGAGCATTCCCTTTCGCATCTTTACACCAATACTCTCTTTCATACCTACTCGCTTTCTTACGTCGTCGTTACGATACATTTAGATTTGGATATTTAGTATTTTCACAGATATAATACATTTAATTTGCAGAGATATAATACATTTAGATTTCGGTACATAGTATTTTCAGAGATATAATAAGTTTAGATTTGGATATTTAGTATTTTTAGAGATATAATACATTTAGATATGGGTATTTAGTATTTTCAGAGATATAATACATTTAGATTTGGATATTTAGTATTTTTAGAGATATAATACATTTAGATATGCGTATTTAGTATTTTCAGAGATATAATACATTTAAATTTGGATATTTTGTATTTTCAGAGATATAATACATTTAGATTTGGGTATGTAATATTTTCACAGATATAATAAATTTGTATATCTTGGATGTGGATTAAGCCAAGATGGAAGGTACACCACTGATATAGAGCGAAGAGTGAACGGAGCGTTGGGACAACTTCTCGGTAGCCATGACCTCTAAGAAAGCGAGTAGGTATGAAAGAGAGTATTGGTGTAAAGATTCGAAAGGGAATGCTCCGATGGTTCGGACATGTGGAAAGAATGCCGAACGAACGTCTGGTTAAGAAGATATATAATGCGAAGATGGAAGGATGTAGGTACCGAGGGAGACCGAGACTAACCTGCCTAGACCGGATTGGCCAAGTACTGAAGGAAGGTGGAGTCAAGAGTCTCCGAAACCAGCGAGCGTGTATGAAGAGAATTATGAATGCTGAGGAAGCGAGTGAAGTATGCAAGGATAGAGTTCTCTGGCACTCTGTTCTCTCTGCCTACCCTGCAAGGGATATGGCGTGATGATATGTATGTATGTATAATAAATTTAGATTTAGGTATATATTATTTTCAGAGATATAATACATTTAAATCTGGGTATAGAATAGAATAGAATAGAAAATTCTTTATTTGCCCACCAGTTACAATGAAAAACTTTACTTAAGAGCTAGTCTACTATGTAATGTACAAAGGGCGGCCTTATCACTTTAAGTGATCTCTTCCAGGCAGCCTCAGGATGCAGCTGACAGAAAAGAGTTGTGGTAGGTGGTTTGCTACTGGTTTAAAATATAAAAGGGCAAAAAATATATATATATAATAAAAAAAAAAAATAATAAGATATACACATACATATACCTACACATATACATACATATCCACATACCTACATATACACATACATACATATACACATACATACACACACATACATACACACACAGACGTACATATATACACATACAAATACATACATACACATATACATAAACACGTACATACACATATATTTACAGAAATTTGCACGCCTGAAATAAGTAGGTATATTATAACGACAAGTAGTGATCCGTCAACATTTTTCTAAATATAGGTAAAGTTTTCGCTTGGCGAAAAGTAACGGGTAATGCGTTCCACAATACAGTGGCCTTTACAGTATACGACTTAGCAAAAAAATCTGTGCAGTGAGTTGGTATCTTCAGCTTCAAATTTTCAGATGACCTCAGGAATTTCGCATGTGTATCATGGAAGTACTTAAATCGTTCCTTAAGATAGAAGGGAGTTGTTGGGTTAAACAGAACATTATATAAAAATGTAAGTATATGAATATTCCGGCGAAGGCGAATGGGCAACGACTTGAGCTTATCCCGAAACTCAGAGACATGGGTATGTAGTATTTTTAGAGATATTATACATTTAGATTTGGGTATGTATTATTTTAAGAGATATAATACATTTAGATTTGGGTATGTATTATTTTAAGAGATATAATACATTTAGATTTGGGTATGTAGTATTTTAAGAGATATAATACATTTCATCCGTGTGATAACGGTATCACAGCTAACACTTACTAAAAGATATTGTATGCAATTTTAATTAAAATAACTAATTTAGGAGACAATGAGCTCGCTGAGTTAATTGTTAGATTTTCACAGCTAAGGGATATATTTGATATGGCGTTTGGAGCCGAGATATTAGATTAATTTCAGAAAAGTCTAAAGTAAAACCGGGTTGTCTACCAATTTTTTTTTATTATAGCTTATGGTGGCAAAAGAACAAGCAGCACACCTGATGGAAAGTGTTACTGCAACCCTAACAATACCAGGGATACAGCTGGGCCGCTGCTGATAGTTAATATAATAAATAAATATCTACAGTATTTTTTTTTTTTATATTACCTTATATCATCATTATCATCATCACCTGAGCATATCATATATCTGTCCCACTGATGGGATGGAGCTTCCTCCTCAATAGGAGCGCAATTGAGCTACTATACCACGCTGGGTAGGCTGGTTGGTATATAGTTTTATTTTGAGTTTTCATTTTCTTGCCTAGATGTCATCTGCATTACGATAATTACCATAATATTCAGTCGTATTTTACTGTAGTTAAATATGTGTGTACCCACACCCTGAAATGGGTGTACCCATGGGTGAGAAAAAGGGTGGTTAATTGTATTCTTACTTCGTTACCATAAGGTTTACGATAAATATAAAGAGCAAAATGGCAGAACAAAATTTAACTTTAAAGAGATTTAAACAATATTTAAGAAATAAATACGGAATTTCAATTTAGAAGTTCGTAACAAACACATGTGAAAATATAAGACGAGACATGTGTAATTAAAATTAAGTTTTATTATTTTGTCAAGACGGGCGCTGAAAGTTACTGGAAGGTTAAAATATATATCGTAAATTGGAATGTTATTTTGACTGTTAAACTTAACGTTGTTTTGTATGGAGTTTCTATAAAGTTTTTGACTTTGAATCACTTAACATGAGTTTGTTAACTTTAAGAAGAGTTTAATTTTAGGTAAAGAAAAAATACTGATATTAATAAAACTAACTGTTTTCGATATTTTTTTTGTTGTCGTGGATGTGCAAAAATGGTAAGTGGTAATTGCTGCTTGTAGACCTCAACAATATCGAGGTTACACTTAAGTCGCTGTTTATCGTAAAAGAAAAATGTGGAGGATTGTAGAGAATGCAATGTTTTTCAACTTTCACTAAACGAAGTACAATAATAGAATACTGTAACTGCGGGCATGTGGAAGCATTACCCTGGACTAGCCAATTCATTCATGGCTGCAGGCAAAAAAATATCAGCGGCGTGGCTCTACTACTCGGATACGAAAAAAATGCTGTTGTCGGATAAGAAAAAAATTAAAATATTTAAATAGAAGATGACGTGCAGCTACATAACCCGTGTTGTAGCTCTCTATCGCCCCTAGAGCACCCACTAGCGAGTCCTTGTCTTAAATGAAACAATATAATTCTTTTTTTTTTTGTTCACGCTATGGTCCGGACACACGCCGCCCGTTCCGTCCGGGGCGACGGAAGAGCAGCGCGTGTCGCCTTAACCCACCTTATTCCATCTCCATCACCACTGAGCCAGCCACTTCTTTGTCACTGTTCTTTTTCTTCTTTGTCATCCGTGGCCAGCCCGGTGTAAACATTATAATACCAATGTATATTAGAATTTATCTCAAACCTCTAAGAGATAGCGTTAAACAGCATTAAAGCAGTTATTATCCTCGCCTTTAATTCTATCCTGTTGGAGTACTCTGTAGCGTACACAAGGCGTTTGACCTCACCCCACAAATAAAAGTCAAACGGAGTAAGGTCGGTTTACATGTGTAATACTCCCAAAAACATCAGAATTCATTCCACCAAATCAATACAAGACTCTCAACAAATCATTTCACGAAAATATAACACTTGATGCACAAAAAGAAAAAATAAGATATATGCGAAACATAATATGTAGCAAATATCAATTCGATTGAACTTAGTATACGTTACAATCTGCAAGCAAGACTTTGACAAATGCTCGGCCATAATTTCTAACCATCTCTCCGGACACCACCACTTTACTACGACCTCTACTACTAGCTCTTTTGAACAAGAAATCAAAGACGATGGAGGAACGAATCGAAATAGATGGGGCTCATTATAGAATGGACATTACAGAAACATCGGTTCTTGGTATTATCGTGGCGGTAAATGTGCTAGATCAGGGGATACTTATCCAAACTATTACTCTTAGCTAAGTGAAAGGCATTTGCATTCAGCATTAGTATGAAGTTATTCCAATGTATGGATACTTGGTTAGTAGAATAAATTTTGCTGAATCTTGTTCATATCATCTACAGGCTTGATGCAGGTAATGTATTTTTAAATATATTAATTTTTAACTTAACGATTTAATTTATAAAACTTTAATATTACCAATAAACATTAATACTGCTTTCCGTGTGGTGACGGAGTAAGAATATAATTCACCACTCTCTATCTTACCTGTGGGTGATCGTAAGAGACGACTAAGGGTTATTAAACGCATATAACATCTATGCAAGAGAAGGAAAACTCTAAACAAAACCCTATACCAACATGTCTGACTAGCGTGGTATAGAAGGTTAATTTCCCTCTCATTACGGAGGAGGCCCGAGCCCAATAGTGGGACATATATGGGCTGTGATGATGATCATGATGAATATTGCCAAATAGCTCCAATTTCAGTGAAGTTAAATTTTGTGCAGTTATTCTTATCTCAACTTTTATTTCTTTTGCATTGGTGATAATTTGTCGTAGTCGTAATTTGTGATACCCAAGGGAAAAATAAGGGGTAGTGAATTGTATTTTTACTTCATCGTGGTACGGAAAATACATGACAATTATTTATAACGCAATAAATCAATTGTTATGATTGATATTCCAACAGTCTGTATCCCAATCAGTCATCGAATCTATATAACGAAATATAACATTAACAACGAGAGTATTCGATGGGATGCTTTAATTAATGAAAGCGTCTACAAATTGGCGTGTTAATTATTGTTGTGTGTTCAGCCTCTATTTGTATTGCCAGTATTATATTTATTGCTTCATTGTTTTTTTTTTATAATTTATCTCGCATATCTGGTATGATTTTTATTATTTTTTTTAAATAATAATTTATTTAGCATACTTTTTCAATTGGATTACTACATTATCTGAGTTTTTGGTCCGATCGCGTAAAACTTTTGGTTGGTTTTTGAAGATTTTCCCAATATTGTTGTTTACAGCGAACTCTAAGTTTAAATCTTCAGTAAGTGTCAATAAACTTGTCCAATATTACGTAAAATTGAAAATTCATTCTGACATATGGTACATTACACTTTTAAACTGAATGATTTGCCATCAAACTTATGCTGAGATTTTTACCTTTGTCTGCAAAATTTTATTTCTTTTCATGGCTACCTTTTCCGACAAGATATTAGATTATTAAGTACATTATTATATTTATAAAAACCCGAGTACGAGTGAAAAATGATTGTCACAAGTGGGATTCGAACCCACACCTTATAAATAAATTCTCGTAAAATCAAATCGTAATGTTAAATTTCAGTAATTTGAATAACAGGGTTGTGTCATCGTTTAATACAATTCTAACTGCAAATTTTGAGTATTAAGCCCGTACAATCTCTAAACAATGTCGGGTAGATGGCACACGTCTCCTTAAAGACGTAAATATAATACGACGCGAGCATCGAATGTCTTACAATAGTTCACGGTGGTGTAAGTGGTATCACGATTGGGACGGATTTCCAATAGGTATGGGTTCGAATTTCACTTGTGACAATCATGTTTCGCTCGTAATCGGGTTTTTATAAATAATCAAGCATATTAAATACTAAATTTGAGTAAATTACATTATTTTACTTTTTTAATTTTATCTCTTTCTATTTTTTACCCCTTAATGAACAAAAGTATAACACTAAAAATAATAACTACTACCTTCATAGATATTATTGCCATTATTTCATTATCACTCTACACGCCAGCGGCTTGGTTTCAATAAATATAAATTTTGTCAATCAATTTATGTAACTCCTTCATTCGTGTGGTGAAGGAGTGAGAATACAATTCACCACCCCCTATCTTACCGGTGGATGATCGTAAGAGACGAATAAGGGATATAAAATTGATGTCCAGGTATAAAAATTGCATTCTTTAGAGTTACATAATCATCCCAGCTCATATATGTCCCACCGTTGGGCTCGAGCCTCCTCCATAATAGGAGTTAAATTGACCTACTATACACGCTACTACTGGTTTTGTTTCGAGTTTTCCTTCTCTTGCCTAGATGTTATATGCATTTTATATCCCTTAGTTGTCTCTTAAGATAACCTACGGATAAGATAGTGGGTGGTGAATTGTATTCTTACTCCGTCACCACACGGATAATTCACATTAATATTATTCAATTAGAATATCTATACTAATATCTGACATTCTATGCTCATCCATCCAATACATTCAAGTTGATAAAACGAATTATATTTTAATAAAACGATACGATCATCCTTTTTTTTGCGGTGGACTATGTATGTAGTCTAGACCCACTAAATCGGTCCGGGGTGATGGAAGAGGCGGCGGTTATCTTCGGTAGCCACGGTACGATCGTGCTGCAACAATGTGCACTTGACTGCTGGTATCTTTCTACTGAAAGTCAATTCTGTTGTAACGCATCTCTATTCCCAAGTATTCTAATACCCCTTAAATTTAGCAAAAAAATATTAAAAAAAAAAATGTTTTATATGTTCATATCCTTTTGTAATAAATAACATCTTTTTTTTTGTTAAACAGGCCATGATTCGGACATACTTCATTATAGATATTTGGAGCGACGACGACGGTGGAGTGCCTTCGTGTTGCTGCTCCATCATCAATTGAGCAGATCATCGGTACGGATTTTATTAATTCAATGGCCTGCCCGGAATTTCATAACCATTAGAAGGGTAGAACTCAATATAAACGAGTTCTAGTACTGATTTTTTTTCCCGCTGTTCATTTCACGCCCTCAACGCCCAAAATAGTGTTGCTATTATTAATTAGACAATTAACGTTTGATAAATTAAGAGACCATTAAATTTAATAGCATATGATAGTGTTGTTAATTACATAGTATACAAATCAAAGTCAATATCCATGGATGAAAATTGAATGCCGATAAATGTGGCCGGAAAGGTAAATTAACTGTGAAACTCTATCAAATTAACTGTAATTGGGTATACTTTGAGGCAAAATAGCGGCTGTGGTTTTGGTTTTTATTGCTAATTTTTTACTGATTCCGTTGCTAGAATATGTTTTAGGGAAGATTAGCCGTTATTTAGGGTTTTATGACTAGCCTTTTGCCTAACATCAACACTGCTTGGGAATGTAATTTTTAGTAAGACAGCGTCAGATCCAGTTGGCCCATTTTCAAGCATTGTATGGATTGAAAGTATTCGTAGCTATACGCCTACATAATAAATCAAAGGAGAATTTAATGACAAATGGATGAGTGGATTAATTGAACAGCAATTTAGGAGAGTAACTTTGAGGATCGAACCCAAGGCACTTGCTGAGAGGTTCTTATTTAGACTATTACGCCATCTATTGCATTTATGCAACTAGGCATAAATCCATGAAGTCGCAGCTGTTCTAAATTAGAACGTCTATCTTCATCAGAACTAGCTGAAATTATCAAAGAATTTATTGAGAATGTCTTTTATTTTAGTAATAATGCTGAATCACTATTAAACCAAATATAAAAAGGTAATTTAAAAGTATAAAAAGGAAATAATTGCCTGCGTTGCTTTTTTATTTGGTGCAATGCTGAATCAGGATTAAAAGGCATTATTTAAGCGTAAAATTAGCTTTATAATGATATAGCCGAGCAGTGTAAATGAAAATCGTAGCATATATTATGAATATGAAGATGAGTTTGTTTGTTTGTAATGCCTTTATGCTTTATAAAGGTATAGTGAACCTTCCAGTAAAAAAACTTTACCATTCTCCTGCCCTACTGCTAATGGAAGGACAAATATTTTTAGGCCGTCGTTTATCATAACATTTCTATCAAGCGACATGAATGAAATGTCTTGTGCTGCACATACAAAAAAGGAATTGTGCCAAAAACTCCGATCCCAAAAAAAATACATACGTACATCATCATGCCATATCCCTTGCAGGGTAGGCAGAGAGAACAGAGTGCCAGAGAACTTTATCCTTGCATACTTCACTCGCTTCCTCAACATTCATAATTCTCTTTATACACGCTCGCCGGTTTCGGAGACTCTTGACTCCACCTTCCTTCAGTACGTGACCAATCTGGTCTAGGTAAAAAAATAGTGATAAAAGATGCCTACAAACTTGAAAACACTTGCCTTTTCTGCAAATATTTAGAGAATTCATAATTACTTGTAAAAAGAAATGAAGAACATATTTTCCATGTTTTCTTTTTGATGACAGGTTACGGTTCGCTCATATCCCACGTAAAACTGCCTGGGGCGACGGAAAAGACTGTGTGTAGCCCTATAATAGGTTATGCAGGCCGTGTACTAAACTCTATATAACCATTTGACAAAACAACCTGAGTCTATGTCTTCGGTGGCTCAATATGTTTATAGTCTAATTGTAAGTCTATTTATTTTCAAGTTCTTTAAACTACCATGTCTTTTTGAGGATACGTTTTCTTTCTTATGGTACAAATAAAAAAAAATCACGTTCCAAGTCGGGCGAAAAAATTAATTGCAAATAATAAGGTAATATCGCTAAAGCGGTCCAAGTCAATTTCGCAACTAAATGAATCGTAAATCGTTATGGATAAAAATCGCTCGGTTAACGCTTGCCGGGTGTAATGTCGCAAATTTTTGGTTTGCCACCATCCAATTGGAGAATCGATAAGGCTGATAATGTTTGTGACTGATTTTCGCCTCAGGATTAAATATCATCGATTAGATACTCGATAACAGTCATGATTACATTGGAGATATTTAGGATTGCATTTCAGGCAATTCTTAAATTTGGTTAGAAAAAATATTTTCTCTTTCAATAATTATTTAAAAAGCCTCGTGGCTATAAGTGTGATTTTTAAGTACTTAGTGGTTTAGCTACGCCGCTGAAATTTTTTTTTGCAGATGTTTCACAAACAAGATAACACCACATTTTTAATAATATCGATTTTCTATACCAAAGGCAATAAATAAAAAGAATCGAGGGTATGCTGCATTCTTTTTACAGAAATAATGCTAGCAATTAGAGTATTTGCTGATATAACTTCACCATGACATAATCGGTAAAGTAGAAAGAAAAGGACCATGTATTTGGCCGGAGTTCTGCTGTCACTTGAACACTAAATTGAGCCTCCCTCCAGCCTCATTGCTTGATGGATAAAGAACTTTCAATAAACGTCGCTTAGCTCTAACGTAGGCCAATAGCTATAAATGGTTGATTTTATACAATTAATACTGGTAAGAGAATATGACGTCATTGATTACAATTACAAACGTCTTCATTTAGAACAAAGATTTTATTAATAGACAATACACGCCATAGCACTTGACAGTTGAGTTACTAGTCACAATTTGTGTTCTAAGTATCCGAGGCGAGATCTGTAACTAGTTCTCTTGACGATCCAACAGTAAATTTTTTTAACTCTCACGGAAAATTAAGAAATAATATTGCAATCTCACCCCCTCACTGGAAACGATAGTTACACAAAAATCTTAAAAAATCTAGCGTTAAATCCCGATGTTAAAAGTTTTCTTACGCTACCAAATAGTTCACACGAAAGCTTTAGAATCACATTGTTTTATTTCTCGTTGCAAAACGTAAAATCGATTTTCACGAAAATACTAGTAGCGAGTTACTATATTGACAAAGTGTATTGCAATAAGGCTTAAATTTCTTTTGAATAAGCAATATTATTAATCTGTAGTGTTTTCCTCGCGGTTTTGCTCGTATACACGATGTTATAGACTTTTTTTTGACAATAACCACAATTATCAATCAATCAATCAATCAATCAATCAATCAATCAATCAATTTCTTTTTCTGAAAAGAGAAGTGTTGGTAAATTCTGAGAAGTATATTAATGGCCTATGATTTTTTTTTTTCTAATGAAAATTAAATTTTAAATAAAAAAACACCAAAACGGTATATACTATAGTTCATCTAATCTAAGAAGTGCATTTTGACGTTTCGCATGTTTTAATACACAATAACCTTGGTCAAACGTATACACATGATTGCAAACAATTAATCTGAAATGTTAAAGAACTATTAAGTTATTTACGTAATTAACGTTGCGGATGACTTTCTTGTACAATAATGTAATGTTGAAACTCGTAAAACTAATTTAAAATTAAAATAACATGGTAAATAGTAATTATTATTAATGATCTTACAATGTCATGTCATCACGTTCTACACAGTAGTGCTTGACAACTTCCAATTCACGAATCTCCAAATAATCGGTAAAAATATTAGATTAATATATTTAATCGAATAGTGATTTTGACAGAGATGTACGTTTCGACAATGTTATTGATAAGGAAATAATTATTAATGTTCGCGACGATGATTATTCAAGTAATAGTAGTGATTCTGAATAAATAGCTATTTTCAAATCCAATTTTTGTTTTTAATTAACCTAATCCTACTAATTATGATGAATAGATTTTATTATGAGATAATTAAATTTGTTTATTATTAATTTATCACTGAATTTTTCATCTCCTTTTTGAAAAATAAAAAAATAAATCGATTAATAATTACAAAGAATCAATATCGATTTCTCACTAAAATCGGATATTTTCGATCGTGATTATTTGGTTCACATACCTAGACAACTTACTCCGACAGCTGTCAACGTGCACTTCTTAGACTAGATAGACTATAGTATCATGACGTCAAGTGCTTGTACAAAAACTACAACTGTCAAATTATAATATACTACATATATAATATAACACATATATAGATATCATCACGCCATATCCCTTGCAGGGTAGGCAGAGAGAACAGAGTGCCAGAGAACTCTATCTCTGCATACTTCACTCGCTTCCTCAACATTCATAATTCTCTTCATACACGCTCGCCGGTTTCGGAGACTCTTGACTCCACCTTCCTTCAGTACATGACCGATTTGGTCTAGGTAGGTTAGTCTCGGTCTCCCTCGGTACCTACATCCTTCCATTTTCGCATTGTATATCTTCTTAACCAGGCGTTCGTTCGGCATTCTTTCCACATGTCCGAACCATCGGAGCATTCCCTTTCGCATCTTTACACCAATACTCTCTTTCATACCTACTCGCTCTCTTACGTCGCCGTTACGAATGCGGTCGGTCAGCCTAACTCCACGGATTTTCCGCAGAGATCGCATTTCGACCGCATTAATTTTACTATCATACTCTTTTCTGCATACCCAACTCTCGCTTCCATACAGTAATGTTGGGACAAGCACTGCGTTATGTATTGCTACACGTGCCTTCTGGCTGAGGTGGTGGCTGCCGAGAAGTTGCCCCAACGCTCCGTTCACTCTATTTCCCGCATTCACTCTTCGCTCTATATCAGTGGTGTACCTTCCATCTCGGCTAAATCCACATCCAAGATATACAAATTCATCCACTTGCTCTAGTACATCATTACCTATTGTTACTCTTACATCTGTTCTGGTTTTATCTCTTTCAAAGACCATTATTTTGGTTTTGCTCACATTCACGCGTAGACCCCTTTTCTTACAATCTTCTGTCATTGTGTCGACTAGGGTCTGCAGGTCAGTCGCTGACCGTGCCAGCAGAACTGCATCATCTGCATAAAGCAGAGCAGTGACCACTGAGTCGCCCATCTGGACTCCCACATTCATATCATTCAACCTTTGGAGACATTTATCCAGATATATGATAAACAGCCTGGCTGACAGAACGCACCCCTGCTTAACCCCGATATTGACGACAAACCAAGGCGACATTCCATCATCCAGCCGCACACAGGCTCTACAGCTCATGTAACTGGACTGCACAGCCTGTAGCAGTTTACCGCTAATACCATACTCCGGTAAAATATCCCAAAGTTCCTTTCGTACAACCGTGTCAAATGCTCTCTCCAGATCCACAAAACTGCAGAAAACTCTCTGACCTAGAGCCAGATGCTTCTCTACAATGTTGCGCAGAGAGAACACTTGATCCATGCATCCCCTTCCACTCCTGAAACCTCCTTGTGTCTCACACAGTAAACCATCGGACACCATCCTCATTCTCCTTTCAATAATTTTACCATACACTTTTGCTGCCAAACTGGTCAACCTTATGGCTCTGTAATTTGCGCAGTCATAGCGTGAACCCTTGTTTTTAAACAAAGGCACGATGACTGCGCTATTCCAGTCCCTGGGAACCATTCCCGAGCTCCAACATAAATTGAGGAGCAACAGGAACGCCTCTCAGACACAAGAGCCACCAAGCTTGATCATCTCGGCAGACACCATATCAATGCCCGCTGCCTTACCATTTTTCAAACTTCTTATCGCCCATTCAACTTCATCCATACTGATGCCATCGGAGGACGCCGTTGTCGAATGTTGATCTACTAAACCACATCCAACACCGGCACCAACCGTAGCATCCGCATACATATCGCCAAAATATTCACTCCATCGGCTTAACACGTCTTGTGTTTGTGTAAGAATGTCTCCACCTTTAGACCTTATTTTATTCATTCTGAAGGCTGACCAACCACCCCGAGACTTCTTCACCTCCCTCCAAAAGAGTTTGGTGTTACCCTCGAAGTTTTTAGTCAGCCTATCTTCTGCACTCATACTTGCTCTATCACGTTTCTCTTTCACTAAGGCCTTGGTGTCATTCTTACATTGCCGATATATTTCTTTCTTCTGTTCAGTCTTACTGTTATTCAGATTCAAAGAAGAGACATAGTCCAGCCACGCTTTCTTCTTTTGCTCTACGGAAGCTGCCACTTCCGCATCCCACCATGCATCACCATTTGTTTTTCTATGCTTCTTTGAACTTCCACATACTTTTTTCGCTGTATCTACCATACTCTCTTTCAATACTCTCCAGCAACCTTCAGTGTCCAATATAAGATATATTATAATACATATATAATCTAAGAGCAAAGTTTTTAAAGTGTATAACTTTAAAAACTTTGCTCTTACAAAATTTATGGTAAATATACCGTATTGCGATGAATTGATAGTAGTCTATAAGCTAGCGTTAGCATCGTAAAATTCCCTCGAGGCATGTAAAAATGGAGGAATCATAATGTATTTTTATATATTACGTATAGATAAGTACTATTACAGTAGATTTACCTATAAGTACTGTTATAACAATTTCCTTTTAGTAACAGAGTAAGAATAAAATTCACCACTTATATTTGCCAGTAAATAAAACGACTGAGGAATACAATATGCATATGCTTGCAAGAAAATTTCGAAATAATATATTATAAAATTGTCTGACTAAAGTGAAATAACCACAGATTTATCCAATTTAGCCACAGCACAGCATTCAAATTATTAATCATAAAAAATATATTTAATTAAATATACTTTTAAATAATACATATTCTAAAACGATTTAAAATATTTTCACTTTATAGCGTATGAAATATACTTTCATTATTTGTTTTTAATGCTTATAGTGGCAAAGGAGCAAGTAGCACAGCTCATAGTCAGTGTTACTGCCGCCCATGGACCTTCGCAATAGCAAGGGTATAACTAGGCCGCTGCCAACCAATACAAGGCCCAAACCCACCCAGTTGGGCTTCCGGCCCTCTCGCTCACGGAACGAAGCGCAATAGTGCATTGCCTTTACTCAGGCGTCGATCTTTTGCGAGAGTGTGGTACTACCCCGGACAGACTGGCCTGCGGCTGTAGACAGAGAACTGACAACAGCATGGTCATACCAGTAAGTGTATTGCTTTCTTTATAAAAAATCAGCACAGAAATAATATAAACCGACTGTGTTTCTTGCTGAATCTTTTCAGTAGTGGTTACGTTCCGATCCGGTAGATTGTGCATTAATTTAAAAAGTTAAAACTGAGAATATGTAAGAGCCGTTAGAGGGCTTACACATATAATAAATAAATTTGAACTATAACTTACTTCTAATAGAAAAAAGAAATACTGCTTAGTAACGTTCTATTTGTGCTAAGTCCAAATGCAAATGTAAATCACAGCGACTTCAAGTCTTTAGACCTGCATACGCATTACGATAACACCAGTACGACTGAATCACATGCAAACGTGATAGTATAATGAACAATGTTTTTCAACACATGTCTGAATTAAAGCAAGACTTCTTGCTTAAATTACAATCGACGCAATGTCCAACAAAAAGCGCTTAAAATATTACACTTTAAATCTATGAATGTATTTTTTCTTGTGTGTTAGTGGAATAAGATTACCTTTCATCAGCTTCTTTCCTGCCCGTGAGGGTTATAAAGGACGGGTAAGGGATCTACGTACAACCCGTCTAACAAGCGTGGTCTAGTTGGTTAATTTCTCTTTTATTTTGCAAGAGACTCAAGCCCAGCTATGGGATGTATATGAGCTGAGATGGTGATAATATCGTTGTCAAATAGAAGAAGAAATCTACATATAGGATCTTATGCAGAGTTCTTTCATAAACCCGTTTGATCAGCGTCGCAAAGTTGATAAATATTCCCCTCACTGTGGATGGGTGAGCTTAATTGTAATACAACCGTTTATTGATGGAGAAGAAGAACAAATAATCAATTATACAGCACAGATTAACTAATATAAAATATTCTGTTTTATAAACGTAAATATGTGAAACGCTTTTAAGTCCATATACATTTTTAGATATGAGTATCTTGTAGATAAGAGAAATTGACCTACAATATAGTACTTGTCAGTCGGGGTCATATAGTGTTTTATTTCTATTTCCCTTGCAATAATATTCTTATCATCATTCTCCTACAAGGGTGAATGCTGCTTTGTCGTCATATGTGGAGAGCGATTTGGTGATCGCAATTGGTGTTATAAACTGCTTACAAGAGTACCGCTGTTCATTCCCGTGATGAACCCTCAGGTCTTTTTTATGATGTCCTCTAGATTGTAACATTATATTCTTAAACGGTCACTACATAGGAATATCAATACCATATATATCCTTTACATATTCAGCATCATCATTATCTCAGTTTATATATGAGGCTGCTAGAACCAGAGTGGCCTAACTGAATTTTAGCAACTTTTAACCTAATTGCAATTTCGTAATCTTTAAATGTTAATCTACAAAACCACAGCGGCCTAAAATTGTTTACAAGCTCTTAATAATAGATGGCAGTACAAGTAAAATTTTGGCTTATATTCGAATCGATTAAATTTAACTTAATTTTAATTCCCTCCATATTGTAAAACATGGTTCTTGTAGTTAGGCCGCTCTGGTTCTAGCAGCCTCATGTGTACCACTGCCGGGATCGGGCCTTCTCCACACTAGGAGGGAAATTACTAGTAGACTACGCTGGTCAGACGTGTTGATATAGGTATTTATTTCGAGGTACTCTTTGTCTTGCATAGATATTATATGCATATTTTATCCCCTAGTCGTCTTTTACGATAACCCATGAATAAAACAGGGGCTGGTGAATTGTATTCTTACTCCATCACCACATGGAGAACTATGGTTCTCCTTTCTTTACTTATTATTTAACATATATTTGAAGTGAAGGAGTAAGCTTAGAGCCTGCAGTAACGGAAGGAGATAATCGGCAACAACCACCCAAACTCCAAGATCACGTTGATATCCAAAGTTCAGTAAATATACAAAATTAAACATTTAGATCTACGCTCAACTTCGGCAATAATTTCTTCGGCTCCAACTTAGGCACCCACTTTCGTTAATTAATAGGATTGGGTTTTGATTAAGCAAATAAATGATTCCTTTACGATTTTAAACATTAAACTTTTGAGGTTGTTCGAGTGCAATTAAAATGTTTCTGTATGATTTGTCTAATGAATTGATTGGTTGAAATAGGAATTATGATTTTTTTGAGAATTTGTTAGTATTTGCTATAATAAATGAGAATTCATCATTCTCTTACTCTTATCCCAATTATTGGGGGTTGATGGAATATCTACATAAATTTCCTTAAAATAAAGATTTTTTAGTCTCAATGAGACTTTAGTGATTTCAAAAATCCATCCAAGTCACCAAAAACAATAATATACCGAAAATTAATATTGCGTAAAAATCTGATTATAAAATCTATAATTATAAACGTACATTGCATAAACAAAGGCTACACAAGGAATATATTTCGGGAGTGAATTAGCATAGGTGTCTCATGACAACAGATTTTATAAACTATCGAACTCCGTAGAAGATGGCAGGTGTGTAACCATCGTATAAATAATAAATATATAACTAGTTTCATTACATATGTATAAATTACTCGTAAATATCAGTACCTAATCATTATGAAAACGTTAGGAGATGATTCTTCGGGGGTAAAAAGGTTTGTCTTCCATAAAATAAGTTACGACTATAGATTTATTGAAGATATAAAAGATTTTACTTTAAGAATTTACTACTTACGTTTTACTTAGTGAATGAAAGTATGCATAAAGGTTGTAAAATTAAAAGTATTCTGTTGAAGTAATTCTTCTTTAACATTATATAATATTCTATTGTTATTAGGGTACATTTTTATAGTATTTAATTTATACAATTAATTGAATTAGGCGATACTTGGCGTAAATCCATTGTTATTTTAAAATAGAGCAAAGGAAGGGAAACCTACCACTTTCGCACGATAAATCATTATGTCACATACTTCAAGAAGCATAGCAATATCTACTGTATAGGATCGAGGTATAGATAATATAAGACAATCTTTTTCCTACTTCAAAATTTTAACTTTCATTTTCCTGAAAATTGAAATTCACTCCGCTCTTCTCACGTGTTCTTTTTTAAATTGTCTATGTGTCACATTATATTAAAAAATATTTTGATATAACAGGAATGATATTTTGGTACTTTAAAGACTACGGCACTTGCCAGCAGACGAGTATTAGGGACTTCCTGTAGCAAATATTTGTCCAAACGTAACCCGAAGTATGAAAATAATGGATATTAAAACTCAATTATATTACTTGAATATTTTTCTTCAACAACGCTTACTTTCAATAATTTATCTACTTTAAAAGTTAATTGATTATTTTGATTTATTTGGACATCGTAGCTTTATCCATAACAATCTTCAAGAGACAAATAAATTCAAAGGGAGGACAAATATTTGGAAGTGTTAGGACCACGCTGTTGACAGTTTTCTGTCTACAGCCGCGGGCCGTTCCGTCCGGTGTAGTACCACACTCTCGCAGAAAAGCGACGTCTGAGTAATGGCAATATACTGTTGTACTTCGATCGGTGAGCGAGAGAGCCGGAAGCCCAACTGGATGGGTTTGGGGTTAAATTGGTAGGCAGGGGCCTATCTATACCCTTGGTAGAGCAAAGGTCCATGGGCGGCAGTGACACTTACCAACAGGTGTGCTGCTTGCTCGTTTGCCTCCAAAAGCAATAAAAAAAAATCTTCGAATGCCTTTAAAAGTATGTTTAAAAATGTTCGAGTCTTTCTTCGTTTGACTATACTTTTGCGACGTTCAAATGTAACAGAACAACAAGGTTGACATATGTCGCACCAGTGGTATTTTTTTTTTCTTTTTTGTACCGGGTTTTGACCCGGGACCGCAAAACCTCTAACAGGATTAGAGATTTCTTAATCTTTTCTTATTTAACTAACAGGACAATGATTTATTCAGAGCCCTATTCGGGGCTACTTATCTTTATTATTATATGTCTATTTTATTGTTATATCTTAATTTTAATATATCATATTAATAACAATGTTATGTCTTATTCTAAATTTCTATTCTTATTCTAATATTCCATTGTTCAATAATTCTATATTGCATTGGGATTTCATGTGTTGTGCTATGTTTTGTTTCTATGAAGTGAGTTTTTAGTTTTTGAGGCGCAAAATTCTAAAAGTATTGTTCGACTTGATTTTTAAGTCATTATTTTTGTTATGGTGAGTGGCGTGATTTTTGTGTCGAGTAGATTTTCGACGTTGCACCGTCTAATGCTTTGTATAGGGCAGTCAAATAGAAAGTGCAACACCGTTTCCTCTACCTCCGATTCACAGGCACAGGGTGGACTGTCTTTACATTTGTACTTGTGTAAGTATGCGGCGTAACCACCATGTCCTGTGAGCACCTGTGTGATGGTCGAGTTGATATCCAGAGTTTTCACAATTTTATAGGCGTCAACAGCGTTAGGCAGGAACAATTTCGTCACTCCCGCCGTCGTGCCTGTCAGGTATCTCTCGTTCCACTCGTGTTGCGCTCTATTCCTGATTTCTCGTTTAGCGTAGGAAACGGGACACTGATCATAGATGGGCTTCTTTTTTAAGCGAAGTGCGGCGTCCTTTGCCAGTTGGTCGGCGCGCTCGTTTTGCAGCTATTCCGATATGGACCTTTATCCAGAGTAGCTCGATTGCCCTGTGGTGTTTTTGGGCTACCATCATATATGTCCTCGTCTTAACAGCAAGGCGGTGTGATGAGTCATTATTTACCACCGTTTGTAGGACTGCTCTGGAGTCACTGAGCACTGCGCAGGGCCCGTGAAATGCCTGTGTGGCCACCCTAACGGCTTCGCATATTACCAGCAATTCTGCCTGGTAAACAGTGCAGTTTTAATCTCCTTCGACAGGGCTATTCCCACCCCGCCCATAGTCAGCCGTGGGGAGTCGTATTTCAACTTATTGGTCAGCACAATAGCCACTGTTTTATGTGGTGCGAACCTCAGTCTTTTTTTTTTTTGGTGGACTATGGATTAGTCTCGCCCCGCCAAATCGGTCCGGGGTGACGGAGAAGCCGGCGCGTGACCCCATAGACCCACCGTAAAACTCTTCTCTCTTCGCCGTGCGAGCGGGTCACCGGGACCCGATTTTTAACTTCGGTGGCCCGCCCGGCGGTTCACCCTCGCGGGTTCCTCTCGTCGACACCCTGATAGATTTCGCCGTCGGGGCGTCGCCCTCACGCGGTGGCCTCAAGTCGGGTGACCGGACAATTCCCCGGTCCGATCACCCGAAGCCTCGGTTAGGGCGGCATCAGGCGCAGGTATTCGCGCCTGCGCCACCCCGGCCGCTGGCGGTGGCCCGGGTTGCGGGAATTCTCCCTGACTCGTTCCGCCGCTTCCTTCTGCGATATGACAGCGTCGCAGAAGGCGGCGACCGCGTCCCAGTTCCTGATGCTGTCGACCATCGCCCTCGCGACAGCCGGCAGCGTCAGGTCGGCACCGATAACAGCGACGAGGTCACGGCGCTGCCGCTCCCATCCCGGACACACCTCCAGCGTGTGTTGCGCCGTGTCCTCGTCACTCCTGTAGTGGTGGCAGGCCGGAGTCCACTCCCTATACGCGACCCTGTGCAGGTACAAACCGAAGCACCCGTGCCCCGTCAATACCTGCACCAGCCAAAAGGTGAGGACTCCATGCCGCCGCTCCATCCACTCTATCATTACGCGCCGGAGGGCCTCAACGGTCTCCACACCGTGCCTAGGCCTCTCTAGGCCTAAACGGGCGATGACGTCTCGGCGGGCATCCACGCGCCAGGTGGCTATCTCGCTCAACGATGGGGAGCCACCTTCCACGCGCGCTGTGATAACTCGCCGGTAGAGGTCGGAGAGCATCTCCGCCTCTAGGTCCCACGGGGGTGTCCCGGCCAACAGGCACGCCGCCTCTGTCGACACCGTGCGGTACCCGCGAATGGCTCTGACCGCCATGGCTCTCTGTGGCCTCCACAGAACCGCCCTGAACTGGGCGTTCAGAGCCCCCGCCCACACGGGTGCGCCGTACATGGCCATAGAGCGGATCACCTCCGCATACAGCCGTCGGCCCTCGAAACTGGGTCCGCCCACATTTGGTATGAGTCGAGAAAGGGCGGACGCTGCGCCGACCAGCCGGGGAGCAGTCTGTCGGAAATGCTCCCGGAACCACCACCGCCCGTCGAACACCAGACCCAAGTACCTCATATGGGCTTGGATGCTGATGTGGATGGAGTTGACCACCAACGAGGCGCCGAAGGGTAGCCTCACACGAGGCCCATGGAAAAGTAGGGCCTCCGTCTTGTTTAGGGCCACCCTGAGCCCCAGCGCCTCGATCCGCCTGACCATCTCCTCGGTGCCGAGAGTGGCTAGGCTGTGCGAACCTCAGTCTCAGGTTTGCGCAGCATGACCACGACAGCTTTCTTCCAATTCTTAGGGAAGTATTCGAGTTGCCAGAATTTATTTACTAATGCGAGGAACGTTTTAGTGTCATACAGGATGACCTGTTCACATATGTCGGCTGTTAGGCCATCTACCCCTGGAGCTTTCTTCGGGTTGAAGTCGGCCACAACCGATTTCAGTTCGGCTTCAGTGAAGTCCGGTTCTTGTGTAACATTTACCGGGGTCTCCATACTGTCCGCCATTTTTCTGATCCGACTGTGGTCGTGATCGTCTTTCTCCTCCCTGTTATTGGGGTAAAACGTCCTCGCTAGCAACTGGACCGATTCCTTGGGACCCAACTGTACGCCATTTTCGACCAACGGCAGATCTTCCTCTCTTCTTTTTGTATTCCTGATCACCCTGAGATGCCCTCCCACATCCCTTCTTTGCTCTGCTTCATGCAAAAATCCTTCCAGCTGCTGATCTGGGCTGTCTTGGCACGGCTCTCGTAGTCATCTTTGGCCCTCAGGTACTGCTTGAGGGCTTCACCTCAAAAGTTAAAGGATGCGCTACGGATTCTCCTCTTATTGATAGCGACACCCCTCTTTAGAACCTCCAGCTCCTTGGACCACCACGATATACGCAAATTCTACATTGCTCGCTTTTTCGGCATCAGATTTTCGCCGGAATTAACTATTATTGTGGTGAGTTTTGTTACAATTTCGTCTATTTCTATTTTGTCATTTATTTCTTGTATAGTGTTGTAATTGATGCTATTCTCGGTTTTTAACTGGTCCAATTTCCCATGAAATTGGGACCAGTTGACATTTTTTGTATTAAATTTGCTTGTTGTCCTGTTAATCAACATGCCTTGTGCCTTTTGGAGGTAGAGCTTCAATATAATACCGTTGTGGTCCGAGCCGGTAAGGTTCTCGGCCACCTCCCATTCTGCCACCAAGTTGAGCATTTTGTTGGAGCAAGCAGTAATGTCAACGTAGCTGGTGTATCTTCTATTGCCTCTTATGGTATCAAAAGTCGGGGTGTTACCGACGTTCAGCACCTGAAGACCCATTTCTGCCAAGGCGCCTATCACTGCGCTGCCTCGTTTGTCAGTCTGTTGGCCACTCCACAGGATGCTCTTTGCATTGGCGTCATCACCTATCAGGAAGTTCTTCCCTTTGTAGTCGTCACGGATCTTGATGAGCTGTTTAATATAGCTGGAGCTGGTCTTAATTTTTACTGTCACAATGTTGTTGGTGGTGTACTTGTGGCACAATGTGACGGCGATCTCTTGGTTAAAGACCACGATCGCTGCCTTTACCGTGCCATCCCCACTGTTTACATTTCGGTACGTCCTTGCAGTGCCATACGTCTTCATCCTTTTTATGCTGCCAACGTATGCTTCCTAGACCAAAGCGAAGACAGCTTTTCTTTTGTCCGCCTTCTGTATCAATTCGGTAGTGGCCAACTCTTTTCTCTGTAGGTTTGCCTGGAAGGTAATGGATGTGGGAATGTTAGTGTGCCCTTTATTTCGTACAGTGCCCTTAGCAATAAACGATATTTTTTCTTGCTAGCTCGTCGTTTCTTTGTCGGATTGAGCAGTCCATGCTGAAGACTGCGTGCTCGGCGTTCAGCTAATCCCGCTTTTTGCAGTTCGAGCATGTCCGTGGTAGTCCAGCTTGCTTCTTTGGGCATTGGGCTTGGTTGTGTTGATCGCCACAGTAGTGGCAGCGGTTGTCCCTCTCCTTACAGTTCTTTCTTCCATGACCATACTCCAGGCCTCGTGAGCATTGGATTAGGGGCGTCTGGTCTTCGACGGTTACTTGTTGTATATCTGTGTATAATCTGCCCTTGTCCGTGATCCTCTCTTTCGGAACCGATCCTCTATCTTAAGGTATTTGGGAGTCAGCCCTTCCACCAAGTCCTTGTTTTGGGTGTTTATTGCCGTTTTTATGTCCGCCTCCGTGTTGTAGGTTATTAGACACCAGTGGTTGACATATCTCCATTATCCTTGTGTTGACTGGATTACGATACTCCAAAGCGATGAAAACTTACATCCATTAAGCATATTAGGGTAAATGAAAAATAAACTGTGAATTAATCATCATTATCTGTATTCAGCCTTTTGGCATCCACTGCTTCCATCATAAAACTCCATAGAGCGTGGTCCTGTGTGACCTGTATTCAATTACTTCCAGCAACCTTCACCAAGTTATCGTCCTACCTTGCTGTGGGACCATCCTATACTGCATCATTCGATACCATGCCACTATCAGTTCGCGAGTGATGTGGCCTGCTCATTGCCAGTGTGTTAATTCTTAGTGTTACAACAGTTACACCTATTCTTCTGTTCTTCTACAGCTTTCTGTATTTTAGTCCTTATCTAAAAAAAGGAAAGGAAGTTGTGCTGTCAGTTCTTTCAATCATAAGCTCATAAGCTTGATGATCTATGATGAAAGTTTAGTAACTTTATTATCAGACACAAAACAAGCAAAATGCAACATTACTCTCAGTATTATTCTAAGCTCCATGTTCAGAATAAACAGTGTAAGGGGCGGCAATTTGACAAAAACGTATCAAATTTCGAAATGTTTGAAACCATTAGAGCTCGTGTTTCAGATGGACGCATCAAAATCTAAAAGATTTTAAGAACATATTTCGTGTGATGACGATGAAGGAATTCAATTTAACATCCTTTTTCCGCATATCTCTTAAAAGATGACGGAAGATCGTCAGCAAGCAACAGCATTGTAAGAGAAAAAAAACTTTAAGAAAATCACTATGCTAACCCATCTAAGCAGCCTGAATTAGATGCACGTGAGACTGAACAAATATATACAAATGAAAGTTTTAAGTTATTGCATCTAGGCAAACTTTAAATCAAGATTTATTTAAGATGGCAGATTCTACTTTATTTTTTTTCTTATTGTTTATAGCGGCAAACGAGCAAGCAGCACATCTGACGGTAAGTGTTACTAACACTCATGGACCTTTGCAATACCAGGGGTACAGTTAAGCTACTGTCTACTGATCAAAGCCCATCCAGAAATTTGGTCTGGTGGCTGTTTCGCTCATCAGAGGCTCAATAGCATATCGCCACTGCTTACTTCTTCCACTACTCTACTACTTATGCCTCTCTTTTCACTTCAAAAACACTATGCAATAAATATAAGTAGGTTTTATACTCTTCGATTAACAATTTTCCGTGTGGTGACGGAGTAAGAATACAATTCACCACCCTCTTTCTTATCCATGGGTGATCGTACGAGATGACTAAGGGATATAAAACGCATATAACATCTATGCGAGGGAAGGAAAACTTGAAACAAAACCCTATACCAACCCGTCTGACCAGCGTGGTATAGTAGGTCAATTACCCTTCCATTATGGAGGAGGCCCGAGTCTAACGGTGAGACATATATGGGCTGAGATGATGATGTTGATGATTAACAATTCATATTTTTCGAAATAATAAACCAGCTTTAACTTATATATTGATACCCCTCTCCCCAGTCCATCAATGTACCTATACATTAATATAACAAAGCTGAAATGTTCAAATAACATGCGTAAGTAAAAAAAGCAAAAAGGCCAGGTTACGAATTAACTTTCATACGCGTGGATATGTTGAGATTGGATAAGGATTCTTACGAAATAAAGAAGTGTTTTTATTTTTGCCTTTTATTATGAAACTAAAGCTATACGTTTTAAATTATTTTTAAATATATATATATATATATATATATATATATATATATATATATATATATATATATATATATATATATATATATTTTAATAATAACATTTATCCAATTTTTTTTATTCATTGTAATGAGGCTAAGATGAATTAAAAATCAGGTGAATCATATCATCAGAGATATACTCGACTTCGTTTTTTTTTTGGTTTTTGGTAACGCAGTGGCTAATAAAATATGCATTTTATGCACTTCCCGGGCAGGGTATGAGGGACTCGCAGCCCCTGAAGGATGACTGAATACCCACTAAAAAAACCAACTGCGAGCTGTTAGCCGATGTGGCTTTCACAGCTAAACCAGTCTATGGGCGAGCCTTATGGGCTCTCAACCCGAATTCGGCTTCGTACTTCTTTAGAAAAAATATAGCATGCACTTCATTTGCCACAATGCCGGTCGAGCTGAAGCCAAGGTCCATAGGATGATGAATGGAATAAATATTTATCTACTGACTTTTTAGATTTCACATTATCTTCTAAATAAATTCCACGTAAAAACCCCAAGGGAGAAATAAATGAAATTTTGATGTATTAAGTATTGACTTATTGACCTTTATCTAATATTTAAGCGATATTTTCTTAGAAATTATTAGTTAGTTCTTGCTAATTTAGCATTTAAATTCTAGATTATTTATAGAATCCCATTTGCGAAATAAAAAATTATCACATCCCATACTTAAGAATAAATTTTTGGGTTACTTCGAGTCACCCTATCTACTCTATCGGCTCTTGCACGAGGAGTATTCTGGGAAACTGTTTGACTCGGTATCAACGTCACCGTTTTACCACCACTCGACCTTAGGCTTAGTCATTGGCTATTGACGAAAGAACGGGTTTCGGTGGCCAACTCGCACGGCGTGGAGAGGTAGTGGGACGGGTCTATGGGGTCTCGCGCCGTTTCATCTGTCGACAAGAATAGATTTAGCGGGGTGTGACCAGACAATAACCCGCCGCAAAAAAAAATGTTCATTTACCTGGAAACGATACGGTTCATGATTTCCCACGTACGTGTACGAGCAGGCACGTAAATGGAATGAGCTACCTACTGCTGAACTTCCTAAGCGCTATGACATGTCCTTCGTCGTCTTCAAACGAAGTTTAAGAAGATCACTTTTTTTACAGCAGGCAGCGGCCTGATTATGCCCCCGGTGCTGTTAAGGTCCATGTGCAGCAGTATCGTTTACCATCAGGTGCGCTGCTTTCCCTTCATAGCCAATAAAAGAAAATTCCAACTGCTGTATTAATTCAGTTAACAAAGCAGTTTATTTTTTTATTTTGAAAATTAAACCTTTTTTTTCCGTATGATGATGGAGTAAGAGTACAATTCATCACCTCTTCTTGTCCGTGGTTATGGTAGAAGACGACTAAGGAATATCTATGCAAGAGCAGGCAAACTCGAAGTAAAACTCTATACCAATTCGTATGAACAGTGTGGTTTAGGAAGTTATATATATATATATATATATATATATATATATATATATATATATATATATATAATATATATATATATATATAAATATATAAAAAAAACTTTTGCGGAAATGAATCACCCTAATATATATATATATATATATTAGGGTGATTCATTTCCGCAAAAGTTTTTTTTTTCGGTGCTCATGCAAAATATTAATCTACACATGGAAAAAGAAATTCTCACCAAATTTGAGATCTTAATATTAACTTTAAGTACTTGCAATTTAAATTTAAAGTTTTACCATTTAAAATGCATATAAAAAAAACTTTTTGTTTTTCAAATTTTTAATGCTTACCCGGCTTTTACAATATCGCAAATCAGTTTAATGGACCTTGTGGGGAATTTCACGCTCTTCAAAATATCCTTAGAGTTTTTTTGTGTAACTCGCACTGTTTTACCAGTAGGAGTCGCCAAAGTACAGTTTTTAATAAAAATACATTTTTTTTAATTTTTTGAGCAAACTTCCAAAATTAGCAAGAAAAAAAGGACTGACTCATAAAATAAAAGTTATCCAACCAATATTTAATGAATTTACAGCTATTTTTATATCGGAAAATGTAAGAAATTGATAAATAATAACTCATAATGTTATTTAGATTCATTTTTTTTATTTATTACCATTTTATTTCTTTATACTACGAACTTTTTTAAAATTAGTATGATTTTTTACTCATAATGAATACAAAAACAACACATGAATTCATAAAAAAACTACAAGAATAAAATTGTAACATAGATCTTGCAATTTTTCAACATTTCTGTCGTTTAGCAAAAAAATGAAAATGATGATTATTCAATTTTTTGTAGCGAAATTCCAAAATTAGTAAAAATTTAATTTTTTTCATCGTAAACTTTGTTCACGCCAACTTTGTATAAGTAAAAATCATTCATTGAAAAAGTTCTTAGTATAAAGAAATATAATGGTAATAGATGAATCTAAATGACATTATGAGTTAATATTTATCAATTTCTTACATTTTCCGGTATAAAAATGGCTGTAAATTCATTAAATATTGGTTGGATAACTTTTATTTTATGAGTCAGTCCTTTTTTTAAACAGTTGTATTTCCGGCAATACTCACGCGTTAGAGTCGATTATGTCCACCCGGGTTTCGAGCATGTCCGATGCTCATCATCAGGGCGAGTGCGCAGCTGCGTCTGCGAGCCCCCGACGCGCACTGCGGCTAGCGTAACGTGCAGCACGTCGCGACACAGCTTCGGGCGGCGGGGGGGTACTGCTTGCTTCTTGAGCGTCTTCAGCGGAATCGTCCGATGAGTCCCGATCGTTACCGAGGACATTTGATGGTCTCACAGCAAACTCACTCCGCGTGCCATCACCCTGACATACCACGCTGACCACGTCGCTCTCCATCCCAGACAAAACCTTGTGTGTCGAGGTAGTATTGAGTACCGGTATCCATGCTGATGGGAGCGTCCACCCACAGTCTCTATTAAACGTACGATGTCGGTTGATTTCTATAGCTTCACGTATTTTGCGAGGTATAAAATACTTTTCTGTGGCTAATACGGAAGCTTTGTCGAACCGAATGTAGTGTGTTGTGTTCGAGAGACTGGCGTGCTCTGCTATGGCTGATTTAGTGGTGTCCATGTTCTTAATACTCCTGATGTGTTCGGTTAGTCTGGTGGCGATGCTGCGGCGAGTTTCTCCCACGTAGCTCTTGCCACAGTCACAAGGTACTCTATAGACTCCTGGTACGCTCAGGTAGTCCTTGTCTTTGGGTGAACGTAGCATTTGCCGTACTTGACCAGGTGGGCGGAAGAACGTTCGTATATCATACTTGCGTCGCAATAGGTACCCGATTTTGTCCGTTGTTCCCTTTACGAACGGTAGGTAAGTCAGAGAACGTTCCACTCTTGTTGGTCGCTTACGTTCACTAGACTTGGCCCAGCGACGACATTGTTGCCAATTATACCCGTTGGCCTCTAGTACCTTTCTTGCGTGCTCGAGTTCTGTCTTCACATATTGTGGGTCACATATTCGAAGAGCTCGGTTAATAAGTGATCTTGGTACTGAGGACAAGTGTGCAGGGTGATGGTGTGAACTGGCAGGAAGATACCGGTCTGTGTGCGTAGGTTTACGGTGGATAGTGTGGTTAAGACTACCATCTGCCTCACGGATGACGCGTACATCCAAGAATGGTAGTATTCCTTCATTCTCTTCTTCTACAGTAATACTGATCCTGTGATGTAAATTGTTTAGGTGATCCGTGAATTCAGATAAGTTAGTCCTCTCCACCACAGCGAAAATGTCATCGACATAACGCCACCAGTACCGTGGACTAATTCTTGCAGTACTTAAGGCTAGGGATTCGTACCATTCCATAAAAATGTTGGCCACCACTGGGGCTATAGGTGATCCCATTGCCACGCCGTCCAATTGGAGATAGTATGCTCCTTTCCAAATGAAGTAGCCGTTCTTGAGACACAGCTCTATCCCCTCCATGCACTCAGTTGGTAAGGCAGAGTCATGTATCAAAGTGCCTATCAATTGTATAGTTTCATCAACTGGCACATTAGTGAACAGAGAACTCACGTCGAAGCTTACCATCACCTCCGTGGGTTTGATTCGTACGTCTCTTAGTAACTGGACGATTCGACACACTTCGTGAAAAAAAAAAATTTTTTTTACATACATTTTAAATAGTTAAACTTTAAATTTAAATTGCAAGTACTTAAACTTAATATTAAGATCTCAAATTTGGTGAAAATGTTTTTTTCTATGTGTAGATTAATATTTTGTATGAGCAACGAAAAAAAAAAAATTTGCGGAAATGAATCAACAATATATATAAACTCATTTGCAAAAAAAACGGGCGGTTTTGATTATCATTCATATTTAAAAAGATACAATACCAAAAAGGTTTCAATCGTTTGTACACGTTACTGGCCGGTTTTAAAAATGCTGTGGTATTTAAAAAAGGACGTTCTAAATTCAATTTTTCATTTGATGTTCATTTTTACAGAAAACCCCTTTTTATCCTACATTTTTGGCGCGAAGTTCCAGAAGTTAACATCGACTTTCATAACTTTTATTCAATTTTTATCGATTAATTTCATATCCTTGACTGTCAAAGCTTTATTTAATGCTGTTTGGCTGTATCAAAAATGGTAGATAAAGTGGTAAAAGCTACCAAAATTATCGCGCTGCTTGAAGAGGGTTGCAGCCAATGTTTCGTGGCTAGGAGGCTAAATGTTAGTCGCTCGACAGTCCAAAGGACCTGGCAGCGATATCAGGAGACTGGTTCCGTCGAGAGAAGGCCTGGTTCTGGAAGAAAACCATGTACCCAACCACGGGATGATCGTTTTCTTGTGAGTCGCGCATTGAGAAATCGCAAATCTTCGTATGTGGATCTTAAGAACAACCTCCAAGAAGTAAGAAATGTGCATATTAGTCTATGGACGGTCAGGAGGAGGCTTCTCGCTGCCAATATACGCAGTCACCGCCCGGCCCGCGGCCCCAAATTACTCCGTGAGCACAGAGTTCACAGGCTTAGGTTCGCTAGAAATTGTGAATCATGGACTTAAGACGATTGGAATAGGGTTTTGTTCTCTGATGAAGCCAGGATATCTCTGTTCGGTGAAGATCGACGTCGGCGAGTGCTAAGAAGACAAGGAGAACGCTTTGCAGAGGCATGTTTCGAAGAAATCACACCTTATGGTGGGGGCTCTGTTATGTTTTGGGCAGGAATAAATTCAATGGATCGTACAGAGTTAGTCTTCATTGAAAACGGCTCACTGACTGGGCATCGATACATAACGGAAGTTCTAATTTCTCATGCACAACCCGCATTGGCCGCTCTAGGTGAAGACTCGATTTTTATGGACGACAATGCTCGCGCCCACCGATCCCGCGATGTTAATGCGTATGTGCAAGAGGTCGGCATTCGTCGTTTGGATTGGCCAGCTCGAAGTCCCGACCTCAATCCCATAGAGCATGTCTGGGACGTTCTGAAACGGCGTGTGAGATCAGTACACCCGGCTCCGCAGACCATCAGAGAGCTGAAGAATGTGATTACTGCGGAGTGGGAACGTATTCCGCAAGCAAGTATCCGGGATATACTCGCTAGCATGCCCAGACGAATTCAAGCTGTTATTTTAGCTAGAGGGGGTCACACTCGATACTAAACATTTATCTGCTTTTACTTTATTAAAGAAAAACAAACAAAAAACTTTTTTATTTTTACTTCATGAGCATATGCACTACTAGCGAATATACACTACTAGCGAGGTTTAGCATTATTTCCCATAAATTGTATCTAAATTTTATGAAATACTGATGAAAACGATTATTTTCTTATTAATTTACCAAATTGTGTGGATAAAACTACCTATAATTATCAAACAAAGAAATATTAACATTTGAAATGGTTCATTGCTTAGGTGCCCGTTTTTTTTGCAAATGAGTTTATATATATATATATATATATATATATATATATATATATATATATATATATATATATATATATATATATATATATATATATATAAGAGATTTCCACCTATGTATTGACTCATCACGATATCTCTGAAACCATAAAGCCTACAGATTTTAAATTTGGTAGTATATATTCCTTTCACCGAGTAGAGGTCAGCTGAGAACGGATTTTACGAAAGTCTACCCGCAAGGAAGGGGGGTTGCTAGGGTGTATAAATCACATTTTTTAAATGACACAGACTTAAATTTCAGTAGGCATATTTGTGTTACGATACAAAGGTAAACTAGGAACGGCTTTTAAAAAATGCCACCCCTAAAGGGGATTGTGTAGGTGTTAACCCAAAAAAATCTCATTTTCCATTACTGACCCTGCAGACTAGGAATTTGGTGCGGACTTTCTTTCTGCCCTGTAAAGGTCAGATGAAGTAGGATTTAAGAAATTCCTTCTCTAAACTACACAACTGAACTGACGTAACTGAAGCAAAGCGAGGGCGGGTCGCCAGTATATATATATAAAAGTGTACGAGATTCTGGCTCACGAACGAGGCGTATAGGATTTAAAATGATTAATAAACATATCTGAATGACAGTATGACTGAACAGAAGAAAGAAATATATCGGCAATGTAAGAATGACACCAAGGCCTTAGTGAAAGAGAAACGTGATAGAGCAAGTATGAGTGCAGAAGATAGGCTGACTAAAAACTTCGAGGGTAACACCAAACTCTTTTGGAGGGAGGTGAAGAAGTCTCGGGGTGGTTGGTCAGCCTTCAGAATGAATAAAATAAGGTCTAAAGGTGGAGACATTCTTACACAAACACAAGACGTGTTAAGCCGATGGAGTGAATATTTTGGCGATATGTATGCGGATGCTACGGTTGGCGCCGGTGTCGCATGTGGTCTAGTAGATCAACATTCGGCGACGGCGTCCTCCGATGGCATCAGTATGGATGAAGTTGAATGGGCGATAAGAAGCTTGAAAAATGGTAAGGCAGCGGGCATTGATATGGTGTCTGCCGAGATGATCAAGCTTGGTGGCTCCTGTGTCCGGGAGGCGTTCCTGTTGCTCCTCAATTTATGTTGGAGCTCGGGAATGGTTCCCGGGCCTGGAATAGCGCAGTCATCGTGCTTTTGTTTAAAAACAAGGGTTCACGTTATGACTGCGCAAATTATAGAGCCATAAGCTTGATCAGTTTGGCAGCAAAAGTGTATGGTAAAATTATTGAAAGGAGAATGAGGATGGTGTCCGAAGGTTTACTGTGTGAGACACAAGGAGGTTTCAGGAGTGGAAGGGGATGCATGGATCAAGTGTTCTCTCTGCGCAACATTGTAGAGAAGCATCTGGCCCTAGGTCAGAGGGTTTTCTGCAGTTTTGTGGATCTGGAGAGAGCATTTGACACGGTTGTACGAAAGGATCTTTGGGACATTTTACCGGAGTATGGTATTAACGGTAAACTGCTGCAGGCTGTGCAATCCAGTTACATGGGCTGCAGAGCCTGTGTGCAGCTGGATGATGGAATGTCGCCTTGGTTTGACGTCAATATTGGCGTTAAGCAGGGCTGCGTTCTATCAGCCAGGCTGTTTATCATATATCTGGATAAATGTCTCCAAACATTGAACGATATGAATGTGGGAGTCCAGATGGGTGACTCAGTGGTCACTGTTCTGCTTTATGCAGATGATGCAGTCCTGCTGGCACAGTCAGCGACTGACCTGCAGACCCTAGTCGACACAATGACAGAAGATTGTAAGAAAAGGGGTCTACGCGTGAATGTGAGCAAAACCAAATAATGGTCTTTGAAAGAGACGAAGCCAGAACAGATGTAAGAGTAACAATAGGTAATGATATACTAGAGCAAGTGGATGAATTTGTATATCTTGGATGTGGATTTAGCCGAGATGGAAGGTACACCACTGATATAGAGCGAAGAGTGAATGCGGGAAATAGAGTGAACGGAGCGTTGGGGCAACTTCTCGGCAGCCACCACCTCAGCCAGAAGGCACGTGTAGCAATACATAACGCAGTGCTTGTCCCAACATTACTGTATGGAAGCGAGAGTTGAGTATGCAGAAAAGAGTATGAAAGTAAAATTAATGCGGTCGAAATGCGATCTCTGCGGAAAATCTGTGGAGTTAGGCTGACCGACGGCATTCGTAACGACGACGTAAGAGAGCGAGTAGGTATGAAAGAGAGTATTGGTGTAAAGATGCGAAAGGGAATGCTCCGATGGTTCGGACATGTGGAAAGAATGCCGAACGAACGTCTAGTTAAGAAGATATACAATGCGAAAGTGGAAGGATGTAGGTACCGAGGGAGACCGAGACTAACCTACCTAGATCAGATCGGTCATGTACTGAAGGAAGGTGGAGTCAAGAGTCTCCGAAACCGGCGAGCGTGTATGAAGAGAATTATGAATGTTGAGGAAGCGAGTGAAGTATGCAGAGATAGAGTTCTCTGGCACTCTGTTCTCTCTGTCTACCCTGCAAGGGATATGGCGTGATGATATGTATGTATGTAATAAACATAATATGCAAATAAATGCAGACTAAAATCCACAAAAAGTTATCAGTTCAAAATACATATCAATATTTATACTTTCTGGAGATTATACACATGTTTTATTCAAAAGATTTCATACGTATCAATATCACGCATTATGTCAAGTCTTCGTTGTACGTATATTTAAATAATTTTATTTTATTATTCAATCTTCATCTTCACTCTAAATATACCCTGCTTGGGTGTACCTATGTCTAATTATAGCTATAGATGAAAGATGAGTACATATTGATCGACCCCAAGTAATTGGGATAAAAGTTGGAGAATGATGATGAGGACCTTGATGATCTCACAGTGATTCAATCCTCACGATCACTAATGTCATAAATGGATGTATAAATATAAAAAAAAATTATAGTTTTTAATAATCTTAATTATATTTCTTTTTTACAAACACGTGTCACGTTTATTTTGCTATTAGTCAAACAGTTGATATAAAAAGATGGTCTGAAAAGGTTTTTGCTCAGTCATCATTCTATCATTACGTAGCCACTTGCAATCAGGCGTAACCTTTTGTCTGTCACTGTACTTTTAGGACGTCTTTTAAGTCATATTATATTTTTGATGGTATTTCAAAATATTAATGTTGATAAAATGAATTTCTTTTAATGTACTGTACTTTAATACTAAGAGAATAAACATTGGATAATAAGAATTTTGGTATAAATTTATACGATAGAAAAATAATCACATTAAAAGTTATTTAATGCGTTACAGATCGTGTAGTGGTTGCGATAAATACTTACTAGCCAAGTGTTAAGTTTGATTCTCAGGATAATACTTCGTTCGATCCAAAATTTCTTATTCTGGGCCTAATTTGTGTTTTTTTTGTTATATGTTTGTAAAGTCCTTCGCAATACAAAGATTAGTTCCTTAGTGCGGGTGTCCTTAGGGTGTCTTAAAAATATGTAAAATTAAAACGCTTTAAAATCGGCAAACAATAATTTGGAGACAAATTACTTTTACAAAACTAAAGTGTTTGTTTATATGTTGTTGTTTGTATACACCGTGACATTTATATCGTCTTACAAATGAAGTGCCATAAAAGTATCCGACCAAAAAAACATATCTAACATATTTAATTGTTCAATAGTGGTAGTGATAAAAAAATAACAAAAAAATTAAAGTTAATATTTTGTAACACTCTGTTTATAATGTATACATTTTAAACAAAAGAAATCATACGGCATGCCGCATGATAATGATTGGCTAACGTAATTACGTTAGCCAATCACAGCTACGAAGTCCACGTGGACTGCTATTCCAAAACGTACCTACGCCTAGGTAGGTACTAACCTACACAATATGTAGGTTATGTCGAGTAGGTAGCCTACCGCTCGCTACATGCTGTTCTCTTACTATTTTAATTAGTAATTATTTATAATAATTTTTAAAAATATATTCCAAAAAATATATTTTTTCAACCTGTTAATTATACGAATGAATAGTAGATACTGGATACATTAATTGAACTGCTTTTGTAAGACGATATAAATGTCACCATGTATACTGATCTCGGTACTATCTCTTGGAATACAAAATCTCTCTTTATAATATCATATATAATCGAGAAAAGTTATAGGCTTTATATAAAATTAGTAACAGTGTCCTTTAACCTCCGTTACAATCAATCACCGCTATCATATCAACTGCTGAGATAACAAAAATGGTGAAAAAAGTATTTATATGAATATTATTACTAATGTCACAAGAGTATGTGGGTACTCAAGTTAAGTAAAAAGCATCATATAGATAAACCATGCAAGCGAAGTTGCTGTATTTTCTTTTTAATTGCTTATAGTGGCAAATGAGTAAGCAGCTCACCTGATGGTATATGTTACTGCGCCCATGGACCTTTACAATACCAGGCATCCAGCTAGATCACTATCTACCCATGAAAAACCTTAAATCCACCCAAAATGTACAGCTGCTGGTATTATTTCATATATCCAATACTTCGAGTAAACATCAGAAATTATTTTGTAGATCTGAAAATTTAGTCTGACATTTGTGTTTTAATAACATCGAATCGAACAATAAACATGTCAATTCGATACAAAATATTTTGATGGCACTTCTTTTGTTCTTATAAAATTATGTTCAATTTTCTGAAGCAAATAATGTCAATTTCATATTTTGTTAGAAACATAATTTTTATAAGACAAATATTAATAGATTACGTTCGACGACTTACGATTGATATAGTAAGTAAATATTTGAATGACGAAACCTAAACCGGTTTTATGGCGAGTGGTTATAATTTGGGAAAGTATTTTTTTTTGTTTTTGAAAATATATTTTATTATACGTTACGACGAAGTTTCATTGTAAATTTAAATACATATTACATATTTATGTAATATGAATATTTATATATTGTGTGTATGTGTGTGTACACAACCAGTATTTAAATGAAAAAAAAAATTGGTGAAGCACTGAAAATAATAATAACAATCATAAAAAAAATAAAGAAAAATAAGAAAAGAAACTAAAGATCGAATCTAGACTGTACAGATAATATAATAAATGACTGCTTTATTTCCCAACTGAGCTATTTTTATTTTCTATGACAGTGCCTAAATGTACCTTCATAATCTATTTACATTTTTTTTCACTTGCTGAAAACACTAGTAAAACGAGAATTTCTATAAGTAAAATCTATTTAGAGTGATTAATCGCCGCCGAAACTTGCTGCCTACAAAATTTTATGAAAATCCGTAGCCGTTGCCGAGATTGTGAATATATAGAAAATATACAAGACTTAGATGTAAAAATATTCGGTTAAGTACGTATATTTTACTTATCAGTATAACAAAGACTTTAAATTATATAAATAACTATCATTATCTGAATAACTTTAAGTTTTGAGCCTTGAGCTTTGTCTTGTACACTAATATATTATTGGAAATATTAGTTACTTATGTACTGATTTATATATTTACAAAGGAAATAGCGGGGTATTACTTGGTAGTATAAAACATTACATATTCAATTTGTTTCAGTTGTCATAGTAAGATATGACTAAAGTAATCGATTTCTTGCATGTTCATCTCCATTATGTTTAAATGGAGATTTTGATCTTAGCTTAATTATTAGCTAGCCAATTTGAAGTTGAAGGTGAATGTCAGACGTAGTTGTATGGGTATTCTTCTGACTTTCATCATGGTAGGGCCTACACTGTTTACAGTTTTCTATCTACAGGTTTCTGTCTAGGGTTGTACTACACTCTCGCAGATAATCGTAGTCTCAGCAAATATACTGTTACACTTCGTTCAGCGACTGAGAAAGCTGGAAGCACGTCTTGGGTGCATTTTGGATCAACCTTAAAGCGCACACATAGGTCCGTTAAGCGCTGTCGTATCCATAGTGCCGTACTGCTGCACGTTATCGTAGCTGTACACCCCATTATTTTTTTGGCTGACTAGTTATGTTTTCTGTCTCTCGCATTACCTAGGAGGGTAGTGAAATCACCGTCCGGGAGGATTCCCGTGACCCGGGCCACCGTCAGCGGCCGGGGCAGCGCGTGCGCAAATATCTGCGCCTGATGCTGCCCTAACCGAGGCTTCGGGTGATCGGACCGGGGAATTGTCCGGTCACCCGACGTGAGGCCACCACGTGAGGGCGAGGCCCCGACGGCGAAAGCTGTGTCGGGGCGTCGACATGAGAGGAACCCGCAAGGGTAAACCGCCGGGCGGGTCACCGAAGACAAAGATCGGGTACCGGTGGCCTGCTCGCACGGCGAAGAGAGGTGCTTGCAGGGTGGGTCCATGGGGTTGCGTGCCCCCTCTTCTGTCGCCCCGGACCGATTTGCCGGGGCACGACCACATCCATGGTCCACCTTGCGAGGGGAAAAGAAAAAAAAGGGTAGTGAAATCACTTTTTTCAATTCTCTTTCTTTCACCTTATTTAATTAAATTTGTTGGGGGTCCCAAGACAATTAAAAGTATGCTCTGGGACTCCTGGAGGGTCAAAACTCAGTTTACAGGAGTTATAATGGTTGTTAGAAATATGCGGTGGGAATAGTACCAAAAAAAAAAGGATTCTTAGCAATATCTTTAGCTCTGAGCAAGTGAAATACATATTGCAAAGTTTGAAATCGAGATTATGCGGATAAATTTGCTCTGCCCATTAAGATTTCGCTATTTATTGACTGATTAGCGGTTTATAGCTAGTTAATTATAACTACGTAAATGTACATACATTTCTCAGTCTTCATCGTCGTATCTATACTATGGGTACCATATATATTATGGAACATAATATTGGAGGGAACCTAAGAGACAATTATGTTACAGTTTTCGCGTATATCAGATAGATGGGCGATCACAATAGACATTATAAGTTATACAGTTAGCAAGTGCCTTCATTCTGCTTGCTGGTAATTTCTTAGTGAGTTTTCAAGAGTGCTAGGGCAAAATAAAGCGTAATAACCCGTTGTCTTTTAATTCATCACCATGTAGTAATGTAATTATTATTTTTTTTATTTATGTTTTAGTTCTGATATGTCTACAAAGATAAGATATGTCATATCGACCTGGGCCAATACCACCTGATGCAGTTTTGTCAACAATTACATTCCCAAGGCGTGTTGACATCAGGCAAGCGGCCGGTCATAAAACTATTGCCAATTACTTTTGCAATATGAATGAAGAGGAGTACATATTGCGTCGATCCCAAGTAATTGGGATAAGAGCAGGAGAATGATGATGATGATGATGTCTACAAAGATCTTTTTTGTTCTAGGAAACGTTTTAGAGCTATTCTTCTGCTGGACAGCCAAAAAGCGGTTATAGCTGTTCCCAAGAAACTTGGCACACATGTCAAAAACTCGCAGTATTTCATTCTCTACCTACTATATAATCGCATTCATTCATTTACCCTGACAAGTTGTGTTGCCATCTGTCAGCTCCATCCAGCTTAGAGTTTCCAGCCCTCCTTGAAGAAGGCCATGTACAAAACATACACTTACGCTTGTCTTAAGTCTGTTCTCTTCTAGAGTGACATACTACCGTAGGTTCATTTAAGGACCGTCCCTCAGACCAGTGTTTATAGATGCCGGAGCTCGTTCAGCACTTTTCAGTGCCCAACGTACCCTGCAAATCGAGAGTATGTTAGCCCTGTTGATCTTCTGAACCTATTTAAAGAAGAAATTGACATACTCGTATTTACCAAATCAATACTGATATAGATGAATTCATATCCATTTATTATATAATCCAATCGTAGCTCGTTAATCTCTCAAACGACGCGCTCGAATGACGTAAACGTCAAACGTGGCCCTCATTACTTTTAATGAGAGCGTTCATTAACACGAATCAATTGAACAGAACCAACTTACCAATTAAATGAACATTCACGTCATTTATGATTTTATTTACTAAATATAAGAAGCATCTTCAAAGAAACGATATTCAGACTACTCTGTTTAGATTTTAATGGCGATTTTATCTATTGATATAGTCTATATACTATATAGTCAAGAGTCTCCGAAACCGACGAGCGTGTATGAAGAGAATTATGAATGTTGAGGAAGCGAGTGAAGTATGCAAGGATAGAGTTCTCTGGCACTCTGTTCTCTCTGCCTACCCTGTAAGGGATATGGCGTGATGATATGTATATATGTATGTATATAATGTTGATTGAAATCATCATTCTCCTTATCTTATCCCAATTACTTGGGGTCGATACAATATGTACTCTTCTTTCATATTATATATTGTAAAAGTTATTGGCAATAATTTTATTACCGGCCGCCTACCAGACGTCAACCCTCCTTTTTTTTTTTTTTTTTGGCCGCGGGCTACGGTACGTCAAACCCCGGTACGTCAACCCTCCTTGGGAATATAATTGTTGACCCAACGACATCAGATCGAGTTGGCCTAGGTCGTTATAAGGCTCTTAGTCGTCTTTTACGACATTCACGTGCAAAGTAAGGGTTGGTAATATTTGTAGCCGCTGCCACACAGCATTTGTAGATTGAAATGGTATGAATTTATTTTGCTAGTCTGATCTGCGATAATTCATAATTGCAATTTTATTTCATAATTATATTCAATTTTATAATCGAACTAATATCAATCATAGTAGTAATTAATTCGTGATCGGTTGCCGCTTGTGGGATCTGGTCCAGCCATAATCTTTTACATTGTATTTTAATTTTATATTATAGCCAATTTTAGTAATAATAAGAGCTTTGCATAACCGCTGTTATTATGAAAGTGGTTTATTTAATAACTTTATGCTATTGTCATGGCTATTTTCCCTTCACATCTCCATTATTCTTTCTTAAATATATCTGATATCTCTGCATCATGACATGAGTATATTACTGTGATCATGAAGTCTCGGAATGAAACTTACGTTTAAACGGCTAGAGCGAGGAAAAGCTTTTGCGAAGAAGTTTCCAAGAGATAGGCAAACTAGTTGGCAAAATATATATTGTGAAAGCGAAGCCGCACAGTACGGATGTAAAGTAATAAATGCCAACCGGTTTTGTTGGCCGGTCTAATAGACGAGGAAAGGTAACTATTTATCCATTCATTTCAGCTTATATAAGTCCAACTGTTGGGTTTCAATCTCCTCCACAATTGGAGGAAATAGTGGTAGGACAACACTGTTGACAGCTTTCTGTCTACAGCCGCGGGCCGGTCCGTCCGGGGTAGTAGTACACTCTCGCAGAAAGTCGACGTCTGAGGAGTGGCTGTGTGCTGTTGTGCTTCGTTTGGTGTGCGAGAAAGCCGGAAGCCCAAATTTCTGGGTGGGTCTGGGGTTTTATTTGGTAAGCAGCGGCCTAGCTATACCATGCGGCAGTAACACATACTATCAGGTGTGCTGCTTGCTCATTTGCCACCAAGAGCAATAATAAAAAAATGACATACCATACCACGGTGAAAAATATATGGGTAAAGAGTTTTGTTTCGAGGTTTTCCTTCTTTTGCATAGATATGATCTGTATATTAACTACAAATTAACACGTTACTTTAGCATGATATGTGACCGGACCATGGTCTGTAAAAAAAAGGTAATAAATGCGGGTCCATTGGTCGAGGGTCGTATCTCAAAGTTTCATAAGCTAAATATATCGGAGTCCATTTCGTTAGTGAAGTGCTCCCACGGGGCTATATATCATGAACCAGTATGAAGGTCTCGTTACTGAGATAGTTGGTTTAAATTATTTAATTTTATTCCAAAGCTAGTATGTGTTATGTTTTGGTAAAAGTTTTAACGGTTCATGTTGATTTGCTTTGAATAATATATTAGAAATATCAAAAATTCAATACTAAAATAATTTAATTAAAATAATTATATTCTGTGAACATTTTTTTGGGTTGGCTATGGTCTGGATAATACGCAGTCCGTTCCATCTGGGGCAATGAAAGGGCAGCCAGTTGCTCCATAATTCGCAGTGTTCCGTCCCCGGCCACTGGGACCGCTTCCTTGATAACCGTGGCCAGCCCAGTGGGTTACCCTTTCCGGTACCATCCCCCATCGATGCCCAGGCAGTTATCCGAGGCATCGTTTTCACACGGTTAGCTTCTCTGCGGGTGACCGATTATTTCCCGGTCCAGTCACCCGAGATTCTGTGATCATGTGAGAACGAGTTTATGTAATACTGTGTGTTGGCTGCTATGAATACTATCAACCCTTATCGTTAGCATGGTATGGCCAAAAGCCGAACCTTTGGCATCCCACAACCGGTAACAATACGAGGTCGCTGTGATTTTTGGTAGGTATTCTGACGCAGTAAAACCATACTATGTCAGCAATTCCTACATACACCTTTGCCGTTACAAGTAAAGAAGATACAGAAATGCATTTACCACAGCGCAAAAAAAAAAAATAAGAAAACCAGCAGTTCTTATATTGAACGAGGGTGTTGTACAGGATGACTCATCTCAGCTCATATATGTCCCACTCTTGGGCTCGAGTCTCCTCCATAAGGGGAGGGAAATTGACCTATTATACCACACTGGTCGGATGGTTATAGGGTTTGTTTCGAGTTTTCCTTCCCTTCCATAGATGTTATATGCATTTTGTATCCCTCATTCGTCTCTTACGATCACTCACGGTTAAGATAAGGGGTGGTGAATTGTATTCTTACTCCGTCACCACACGGATAACTAAGAGTCTTATATTGATCTGGGCCAACTCTATGTGATGCCGCCTGCTCGACCATTACATTCCCAAGGAGGTTTGACATCAAGCAGGCTTATGAGCCTAAAGCAAAAATTTTTCGAAATATACGCTATCAAAAAAATTCAGATTATATTGATTTTTTTTTATAGAGCCTGATGCTGTATGCTAACTGCTTTTACTGCATAGCACTGAAACGTGGTCTCTAAATGTTGGCCTCATTAAAAGGCTGAAAGTCGATCAGCATGCTATGGAGAGGGCTATGCTCGGTATTTCTCTACATGATAAAATTCGGAATACGGAAATTCATAGAAGATCGGGTGTAACCGACATAGCCCGAAGAATAAGTACGTTGTAGTGGCAATGAGCAGTCCATAACACTCGACGAACCGACAACCGTTGGGGAAGAAAGGTTCTCGAGTGGCGACCACAAATCCGATGACGCAGCGTAGGACGACCCCTCACTCGGTGGACTGGTCACACTTTGCACTGTCATTGGATGCAGCTAGCACAGGACCCTTGCAAATGGCATTCTAGTGGGGAGTCCTATGTCTAATAGTGGACGTTTAAAGGCTGATGGATGGATGGAGGGAACTGCTTTTAACGGACCTCGCTGGATGGACCAGCTAGATCAATGCCTACCGTAAGCTGCAGTTTAGATTTCCAACCCTCTCTGTCTTTGGGAATGTATCTGTTGACCAATTGGCATCAGATGGAGTTGGCTCAAGTAATACTAAAAGTTTTATAAAGCTTTTAGTCGTTTACGACATCCATGACCAAATTAAGGGTTTGTAGTATTTGTAACCGCTACCACAGTAAATAGGACAGTTCATAGCATTATATTATAACAAAACTGTAATCCTACTGAATATTTATTATACGCATTTATAATAAAACCTATGCAAATGTATGGGTATAAGGGTATTATTATTTGTTCGTGGTCGTACTCTGGGGAATCGAAGTTCTGATATTGTATTTTTGCATGCAAGCCAAATTCTGAATGTTTCGAGTAGTCAGATTTGAATAAAATCATTCATCATAATCTTGCTCGAATATTTTTTTTGGGTTGGCATTCTCAATGTTCTATAACGCATGTGGGCAACAAGCGGCTCGCGAACGTCTTCGCGGCCCGTGAATGTTTTGCAAATCTTTTAATAATTATGGCAAGGGGATATAATATTTTTTTAACGTCGGTATTTCAGGTCAATTGTAGTTTGAATGTCTTTAAATTAAGGTTTTATGTTTCGTTCTAGTACTATATTTGAGCTTCCTTTGCCATATTCAGTAAAGCTAAGTTTCAATTTAAAAATATTTGTTGTAAGCCAATTTATGTAAAGTTTCTTGACAACAATGTTTTTCTGAATATAGAAAATGAGGACATGAAATGGAAGGTGAAGTAAAGTATAAGTGACATCATACTTATTTTTTATATACCCTGGTTTCACATATTCTAAGTAGTTGTCATTTTTATATCCGAATCCTTGCTATACAAATCATTGTTCACGCAATATATGCATATTTTCTTTGATACTCCCTTAATCCTTAAAACTAAAGAATGCTGTAACATAAGTGCTGTATGATAGATTTTGGATGACGACATCGTATAAGACGACTAAAAGCTTTACAACGACCTGGAAACTCGCATCTGATTCCGTCTGTTCAGTTATATTCCCAATAATAGTTGACATCAGACACTCGGCCGGCCTAGTATAATTTATAGAAATTTACCAGATAATCTATTCTATCTATTCACAGATGAAAACAGTGTTAATATAGGTAACAAAAAAATGTATTAACATCATCATCACAGCCCATATATGTCCCACTGTTGGACTCGGGCCTCCTCCGTAATGGGAGGGAAATTAACCTACTATACCGCGCTGGTCAGGCGTGTTGGTATAGGGTTTTGTTTCGAGTTTTATATCCCTTAGTCGTCTCTTACGATCACCCATGGGTAAGATAGGGGGTGGTGAATTGTATTCTTACTCCGTTACCACACGGATGATATTATTATCACTATTATATTATTTATGATTATTATTTAAAGCACGTTCAAGTCTGAATATAGGAATTGTTATATTTTTCCATACATATATTTTCTAGATAAAAAAACGTACAACGAAAAATCAGATATAACAAAAAATAGGTACAAAAATATAATATGCAAATATCACGAGGGTTTCGGATAAATATTTAAACGAGGTTGAAATATAAGAAAAAAAATATTAGTCTAGCAAATAATAAAATAGTAGAAAAATGTGTTCACGTTATTTTGTAGAGATATCAACATCATGAATTATAATAATAAACTAGCTTTTGCCCGTGTAAAACTGACTTGACTGCATAGGCGTTGTAGTGGTTATATACCGACTGACCTTCCGTGCTAGTGCCGTGGGTTCGATTCCTGCGCTAGAAAATAGTTTGTTGTGCGTGCTTACGCCCCTCTGTCGCTCCAGACGGAGTGGTGCGAGGAGTGCGCCGACCGTGGGCCACCAGAAAACCCACCAAAAAACAAAGGAAAATAGTTTGTGTGATCTAAAAGTATTATTTCTGAGTCTCAGACTCAATTGTATAAAATTTGTCCGGGTTAGTTATATGTTTGTAAAGTTCCCCGCAATATAAGGATTATTTCCTTAGAGGCCATTCATAAATTATGTAAGGCGTTTATTCCATCCATCCATCCATCAGCCCGTAAACGTCCACTGTTGGACATAGGCCTCCCCACGAGAATGCCATCTATAACGGTCCTGTGCCACCTGCATCCAGCGGTTTCCTGCGACCTTGATGAGGTCATCAGTCCACCGAGTGGGGGGTCGTCCTACGCTGTGTCGTCCGATTCATGGTCGCCATTCGAGAACCTTTTTACCCCAATGGTTGTCGGTTCGTCGAGCGATGTGGCCTGCCCATTGCCACTTCAACGTGCTAATTCTTCGGGCTATGTCGGTTACACCCGTCCTTCTTCGGATTTCCGTATTTCGGATTTTATCACGTAGAGAAATACCGAGCATAGCCCTCTTCATAGCACGCTGAGCGACTTTGAGCCTTTTTATGAGGCCGACATTTAGAGACCACGTTTCAGTGCCGTAAGTCATCGCTGGTAACACACACTGGTTATAAACCTTTGTTTTCAGACACTGCGGAATATTAGACGAGAAGATCCTCCTAAGTTTCCCAAACGCTGCCCAGCCGAGTTGGATTCGTCGGCTGACCTCTTTCTCGAAATTGGATCTACCTAATTGGACTGTTTGTCCTAGGTAAACATAGTGATCGACAACTTCGAGAATCGCATTCCCAACCAGGACCGGTACAGAAATGACATGGGCATTAGACATGATTTTCATCTTGTCCATGTTCATTTTCAGCCCTACTAGTTGGGACACCTTGCTGAGGTCATTGAGCATGGTGCCAAGGTCCTCCAGGGATTCTGCCATGACTACGATATCATCTGCGAATCGAAGGTGAGTGATGTATTCGCCATTGATGTTGATGCCGAGTCCGGTCCAGTCTAAGAGCGTGAAGACATCTTCCAGCGCAGTGGTGAACAGTTTCGGAGAGATAACGTCTTCCTGTCTCACGCCTCCACAAACGCTAGACACAGAGGCCGATTATACTCCTCGGTCTTCTGTATAATCTGGCGTAGCATGTGGATGTGGTCTATGGTACTATAACCTTTTCGGAAACCGGCTTGTTCGGGCGGCTGGAAGTCGTCTAGCTTGCGCGCGAGTCGGTTCGTAATGACTCTTGAAAACAGTTTGTACACGTGGCTCAGGAGTGAGATGGGTCTGTAATTCTTTAAGAGCGTTTTATCGCCCTTCTTGAAAAACAGCACCACCACACTCCTGGTCCACGACTCTGGAACGTCGCCCCCGAGAATGACAGAATTAAATAGCTTCTGTAGGGCTTTTAAAACTGGCTTGCCGCCTGCCCTCAGGAGCTCTGTGGTAATTCCGTCATCTCCCGGTGCCTTTCCGTTCTTTAATTGTTTTAGAGCCATTCTGATCTCGTACAAGTTGACGTCCGGGATTTCTTCGGTATAGTGCCGAGTTAGCTTGGATCTGGGGTCTTGGACCAAGCTGACAACAGGATTCAGGGATGATTTGTACAACTGCCCATAGAACCTTTCGACCTCTCCCAAGATCTCACTCTGGGATGAAATGACAGTACCGTTATCGGTCTTCAGCTTAGTCATTTGGCTCTGCCCGATAGACAAATCTCGTGCGAACACTTTGGAGCCTCGATTTTGCTCTATCGCCTCTTCAATACGCAGTGTATTGAATCGGCGAATATCGCGTCGCATAGATTTAGAGATTTGTCTATTAAGCTGCCTGAGTTCAGACCAATCGGCTGAAGACTGTACCGTCATTTCCTTTCTCCTCTCCATGAGTTGAAGAGTCTGGTCAGAAAGCTTTTTTGTTCTAGTAGCGCGACGGGCCTTAAAGAATTTTGACCCGACCGCGTGGACAGTTTCCACGAACCTGTTGTTCATATCGTTCGAAGATTTGCACTCTTCCAGGCATTGAAAGCGATTGCTCTCCGACCTCTACCGGCGGGTTACCTCAGTGCGCGAGGAGGGTGGCTCCCCATCGTTGAGCGAGATAGCCACCTGGCGCGAGGACGCCCGCCGAGACGTCATCGCCCGTTGGGTTACGCGGCTGGAGAGGCCTAGACACGGTATCGTGACCGTCGAAGCCTTCCGGCCCGTATTGATGAAATGGATGGAGCGGCGGCACGGGGTCCTCACCTTCCGACTGGTGCAGGTGTTGACGGGGCACGGGTGCTTCGGGAAATACCTGCACATGGTCGTGTACAGGGAGTGGACTCCGGGCTGCCATCATTGCAGTAGTGACGAGGACACGGCGCAACATACGCTCGAGGAATGCTCGGGCTGGGACGGGCAGCGCCGCGACCTCGTCGCTATTATCGGTGCCGACCTGGCACTGCCGGCTGTCGCGAGGGCGATGGTCGACAGCGTCAGGAATTGGGACGCGGTCGCCGCCTTCTGCGAGGCTGTCATCTCGCGGAAGGAGGCGGCGGAACGAGTCAGGGAGGACTCCCGCGACCCGGGCCGCCGCCAGCGGCCGGGGCGGCGCAGGCGCGAATACCTGTGCCTGATGCCGCCCTAACCCAGGCCTCGGGTGATCGGACCGGGGAATTGTCCGGTCACCCGACGCGAGGCCACCGCGTGAGGGCGACGCCCCGACGGCGAAATCTGTCGGGGCGTCGACGAGAGGAACCCGCGAGGGTAAACCGCCGAGCGGACCACCGAAGACAAAGATCGGGTACCGGTGGTCCGCTCGCACGGCGAAGAGAGAGGATTTTACGGTGGGTCTATGGGATCACGCGCCGCTTTCTCCGTCACCCCGGACCGATTTGGCGGGGCGAGACGCACCCATAGCCCACCAATAAAAAAAAAAAAAAAAAGGCATTGGAAGCGATTATGTAATTCGAGTTGAAAGCTATCGGGGTTCTGGTATTGGACAGGTGTAGGTCGGAGTGTAGACTTCATCAAGCGGGACCGCTCGACTTTCGTACGAAGATTCAATGTGCCTCGAACCATCCGGTGATCACTCCCAGTTTTAATCCTGCTGATCACAGAGACATCAGTGAATATTTGTCGTTTGTCCGTCAAGATGAAGTCTATCTCATTTTTAGTGGATCCATCAGGGCTAATCCAGGTCCACTTCCTTTGTGGCCGTTTCTTGAAGAAGGAATTCATCATAAAGAGGCCTTCCTTCTCCAAAAAGTCGGCCAGTTTTTGGCCCCTTTGGTTTCTCTGTCCAAATCCATATTGCCCCACTCTCAACTCATCGTCTGTCCTTTTGCCTAGTTTTGCATTGAAGTCTCCCATAACTACCGTGAAGTGGGTTTTGGACGTGTGGATGGCTTTCGAGATATCCTCGTATAAGGCCTCCACTACGTCGTCGGAGTATGTCGAAGTCGGTGCGTAAACCTGTATGACCTTCAACGAATACCGTTTGGTAATTCTGAGTATAAGGTACGCTACCCTTGTTGACACACTTTCGATCCTCTCCACGTTCTCTACGAGAGACTTATGAACGATAAACCCTACACCGCCTTGGGATGGGTGATCTCCCTCCCGGTAGAAGAGCAAATTGCCAGACCGGAGGATTATCGTGCCCTCCCCCTCTCTTCGCACTTCTGATAATCCTACAATGTCCCATCGGATTTTGCTCAATTCCTCTTCCAGTTCGATGACCCTCTCGTCGGTCCTAAGCGTCCGAACGTTGTGTGTTACCAGGGCCAAGGGTCGATTTTTTTGGTAGCCGGATCGCGGCCGGAGATTCCTAGCACCCCCTGCCCCGCCACCAACAGGCCCGCTACCAAAATGAGCCCGTGGAACAGCGGAACTGCCGTGACTGGGGGCCGTGACTATTTGTGCATCCATATTTATTTTTGGGGGCGTAATAATGCCATAATCGCCACGCTTTGCGAGCGGATTGGCGATCGCGGTAGATGTTATTAAGTTTCCCGGGAGATAGCCGCTGCCCAATCTCCCGGTGAGACCCTCAGCCGATTTTTACGACTCCCACGGGCAAGTAAGGGGTGACGACCTTTGTATTCTATTCCCGTCGCCACACGGGCAGGCGTTTATTGTTGATTGAATATTATAACTTCTTACTATAGGCAGGGTTTAGTGAATCTGAAATTACGTAAGTTTTAAAATGAAAATTACTAAGTTTGGTCAAAACTGTGATAGATTATTAATAAAATTAATGCTATTGCAATGAGCTAATGATACTTGTAGTAAGAAGATTGTAATAAAATATATTTTCAAAATAAATGAAGTTATATTTGATCAATAGGGCCTTTTCTTACAAATTTTTTTGTTAAGGTGCAGGGGGGAGTAGTTGCAATCTTATGATGTCTTACGATAGGTGAGGGGGCATATCATTCTTTAAAATCCCTTACGTAATTTATGAATTAACCCTTAGTGCAGGGTGGTGTTATTTGAAAAAAAGATTGTGACCTTTCTAAAGTTGAACTAATATCCCAAGGGAACACGATCCCGAGATAAAAGTACCCTATATATTAATCCAGGAAACGGTTTATCTATGTGTCAATTTTCATATGAATCTGCCCAATCGTGATTAAGTAACAAACATCCAAACATCTTCACAAACCTTCACATCTATAATATTAGTAGAAGGTAAAATAGTAAGTAGGAAAGTAAGATAGAACTAAGGTAAGTTTCAAGTGGAAAGCATATTAGTGTCGATTTTTTCGGGACTTACCAAGCCTGTACCGTGGTTGTTGCGATTTCAAGCAGGATAATATTTGCATCATCATCATCATCACAGCCCATATATGTCCCACTGTTGGGCTCAGGCCTCCTCCATATTGGGAGGGAAATTAATCTACTATACCATGCTGTTCCGACGTGTTGGTATAGGGTTTTGTTTCGAGTTTTCTATCTCTTGCATAGATGTTATATGCGTTATATCCCTTAGTCGTCTTATATGATCACCCACGGGTAAGATAGGGGTTGGTGAATTGTATTCGTACTCCATCACCACACGGATAGTAAAGACAATACTTGCGCGAACCACAAATTGTTGCTCTGAATCTGAGTATAATTGCTGTTCGTAAAATGTATGGCAGTTCCGAGTAAGAAATTGCGTAGCAATACAAGGATACTTCCTTAGCTTTTCAATATTTTTTTAAAGATTGTTTGCTTAATTATGGTGTTATAGACTATGCTAAATCGTCTACTTAATGTAATTTTATGATAATTGCAATCCTTTATGGAGAAAATTTATACTCAACTAGCTGTCTCGGCAGACTTCGTCCTGCCCGGAAAATCTTTAAGCGTTATACCGACAGCAGCGCCACCTACCGGGTCCAATTGTGTTTTGAAATCATCCCCAGACCCATTGGAATATACATAAAGAGTCTGAAAGACCGATAATGGCGCCACCTACCGGGTCCAATTGCGAATTTAAACCACTATTGCATCCACTTGAACACACCCAAAAAATTTCAAGAAAATCCGTCCAGCCGTTTAGGAGGAGTTCACTGTCAACACACGTACAGAAGAACTATATATATTTATACTCAATAGTGGGATATATTATTATTTTATTACGGCTTACATAAACCTTATTGCAGGTCTAAAACCTCATATGCAACAGGAGAGAAATTGACTTACTATACCACTCTGATCAGATATTTTGGTATGGGGTATATTTCGAGTGTTGCTCCTCTTGCATAGATGTTATATGTATATTATATCTCTTAACCGTCTTTTGTGGTAACCACAGTCGAAATATGGGCTGGTGTATTGTACTCTTGCTCGGTCTATTTATTACTAACCTGATTTCTTCAAATAATCCCAAATAATTTCATCATTACCCTGCTCTTATCCAAATTACTTGGAGTTGAAGCAATACGTACTTCTTTTCCATTGTACATATTGTAAAAGTTATTGGCAGTAGTTTCATGACCGCCTGCCTTTTTTTTGGCGGCGGGCTATGTTGCATCACGTCCCGCTAATCCGTCTGGGGCAACAGAGAAGCGGCGTATGACCCCGTAGACCCGCCTTACAATATACGTCACGACGTCGTGCGAGTGGGTCACTGGAACGCGTCATTTTCTTCAGTGGCCCACCCGGTGATCTACCCTCACGGGTATCCTCTCGAGTCGACGCCAATCAATTAAATGGATCTCGATGTCAAGGCGTCGTCTTCACGCTTCACGCTTCGCTTCAAGGGCGACCAGACTAGTCCCCGGTCCGGTCACCCGCTGCCTTGGCTAGGAGCCTGATATCAACCCTTCTTGGCAATGTAATTATTGACCAGACGGCATCAGACGGAGTAGGTCCAGGTTGATATAAAGCTCTTAGTCGTCTTTTACGACATCTTAGAGCGAAGTATTGGTTGGTGGTATTCTTAGCTATAGTACAGCGTATAGTTTTATGTTCCTTTCTATACTTTAATGTTTCAAATATACATAAAATATTAAGAAAAAGCATTATATTTTATTGCTACTTAAATAAATACATAATGTTTTTTTTATGAGCACTTAACTAAACAAAACTTAAATATACCTGATTTATTAGACAACTTTTACTTATTGAAACTTTTTTAATTAAAGAAGTTATGATAATAGTTTTCCGTGTAGTGACGGAGTAAGAATACCACTCACCACCCCCTATTCTTACCTGTGAGTGATAGTAAAAGACGACTAAGGTATAAAATATGCAACTATCATCTATGTAAAAGAAGGAAATCTTGAAATAAAAGCGTGGTGTAGTAGGTCAATTTCTTTTCTAGTGTGGAGGAGGCTTCGGGCCACCGAAGTTAAAAATCGGGTCCCGGTGGCCCGCTCGCACGGCGAAGAGAGAGGAGTTTTGCGGTGGGTCTATGGGATCACGCGCCGCCTTCTCCGTCACCCCGGACCAATTTGGCGGGGCGAGACGCATCCATAGTCCACCAAAAAAAAAAAAAAAAAACAGTGTGGAGGAGGCTGGAGCCCAGCAATGGGGCGTATATGAGCTGAGATGATGTTGAAGGATGAAAGATAATAGTAAGTGTATACGCTGGATTAAAAAATGTAGCCCTATATTGCCCGTTGGTGACGGCAAATATCACTAAGGGATATAATAGGCATTTAATTTTTTTTGTTGCTTGTGGTGTTAAACGAGCAAGCAGTACACCTGATGTTAAGTGTCACTGCCGCCCCTGGACCTTTGCAATATCATGGGTATATATAGCTAGGGTGCTGCCTACTAATATAAACCTCAAACCCACCCAGTTGGGCTTCCGGCTATCTCGCTCACCGAACGAAGCGCAATAGCACATTGCCATTACTCAGACTGCAGACAGAGAACTGTCCAAAGCGTAGTCCTACCAGTAATGCTAGATAATATCTATGTAAGAGGAAGAAAGCTCGAAATAAAATCCTATAAAACCCATTTGACCGTGGTTAGTTTGCCTCAAATTGTAAAAGAGGCTCGAAAACAGCATACCCGATCATGAGTTTCAGTAAGAATAACAAATCAGTCTATAAAATTTAAGTTTTTTTTTAGTTGCAAAGAAAACTATATAACCGAATATTCTGTGAACTTTGCAGATTCCATACAATACCATTGAAGCCAAGCAAACTTAATCTCGCTAGTTCAACACAAGATAAAACTTACACAGCATTGTGAACTGAACTACACAGACTTTTGCTAGTGTTAATTTAATTCTATTATTTGTTGTTATAACTTAAATTATAACTTAATTGTGAATTTCGTATATTTTATTGGACAAATATTAGTGGCTGTTGGTTTATAATGAAAATACTTTTATTTGATATTATTTCGGTTTTTGTGAACTCTTTTTTCTTTTTTTATTTCATAAGTCTTTTTGCCTTTTATGTCTCAAAATATAATAAGAGCCCAAGATTGAATGTCATACTGCTGGTGTAAGTAGTAGCACGAGTGAAACGGATTTCCAATAGGTGTGGACTTGTGTCCCATATGTACCAATAATTTTTCGCTCGTAATCTATTTTTTATAAATAATCAAGCATGTTAAATGCTAAATTTCAATAATTTGAAAGTTGGTGGTATTTGTGTCCGATAACACTCAGATATCTTGACCCACAAATATTTTTTCTTATTCTGGGTGTAATTCGTGTCTATTATTTCTGTTTGTAAAGTCTCCCACGATACAGCCATTTATCTTAAAAATATATTAATATTTCATTAATATCCTTCACATTTTTCAAATTATTCACGGTCTGTCTGAGATAAAAATCTCTTTCAAATATATCAGTGGAGTCCATTAGAGGCGTGACAGCCAGATAATATAGAAATTCCTCGAGTTTTATATTCGCGCAGCCGCGGGGCGCGACACGAACTGAATATTTGACGTCAAGCGTCCGAACCTATCCACTACAAGATCTCAATAGAGCAAACATCTACTCATAAATATGCGAGCCCCTCCACACGCTTTCTACGTTTTTGAATAAAATCTCAAAGCATTTCACGCTCCATCGAGTTTCAGTTCAACATTGCATTTTCTGTCACGTTTAGCCGTCAAATTAATAAATGCGTGTTGGGCTTCTATCACTGTTAAAAAAAAATCACAAATATAAATTTCCTTATAGTATAATGTATATATAATAATAAATATAATGGTATATAACTTATAAAACTTAGTGATTCATTATTACGTAAGCATGTCATTTCCAATAGTCTGTTCATCTCACCTCATACACATCCCAGTAATGGGCTCGAGCCTCCTCAAAGTGTGAGGGACGAGTTTTCCATCTCTTGCAGAGATGTTATATGCGTTTTATATCCCTTAGTCGTCTCGTACGATCACCCACGGGGAAGATATGGGGTGGTGAATAGTATTCTTACTCCATCACCATACGGAAAAATAGTCGGTTGATTGATTTTTATTTAGTTTTTCAATTCGTAATAATTATTTATGGGAATAAACGGAACGAAAAAAGTAAGGCAATGAACCGTTGACATGGTATGAACAGGTGGGACTAAATGAAAGTGATGTTATGAGGAAAGTTTTAAGTGTGAATTTTGACGGCAGATAAAGCGGCAGACCAATCAAAATATGGATGGCTTACGTGATAGGGAGACCATACAAACATGGATGGTTTTATGATAGGGAGTAACTACAGAGACGACATTTGATTGGACTGTATGGAAGAGGAGGACATATTGTGTCGATCCCAATTAATTGAGATAAGATAAAGATGATGATATTTTATTTAATTCGAGCTGTTATTTTTTTTGTATTTTTGAGTTAAATTTAATAGTTGAAATTTTAATCTGGTTGACACATTAATCTGATATTTCGTACATATTAATATAATTAAATATTATCAGTATCATTTTAAATGCTAGATAGACGCAGCCATCAAATAATGAATTACATATTATTTTACAACTTTCTCAATATGGGTATCAAATAAATGTTTTTGACTAGTAAAATAAAATGAAGAGTGAAAATTTCAAATCAAGATGGCTGCTAGAATAAAATGTCGACATTTATATTTGTTTCTATCTTCTTAATACAAATAATGGGCTATCTCATCATCATATCAGCTCATAATATGTCCCACTATTAGGCTCGAGCCTCCTCCATAATGGGAGGGAAATTGACCTACTATACCACGCTGGTTAGACGTGTTGGTATAGGGTTTTGTTTCGAGTTTTCCTTAAACGTGGACTATAACAGGAAAAACATAATATCTGTTATTACTGTTACGCAATAATAACAGGTACCAATTTTTGTTAATAAATAACAAGTGTTATTTTTTTTAACCACGGCCCATTAGGAAGGAAATAACATACCTAGTTTTGTTGTCATCCTAAAATAACGTCTAAAGCCGGCAAACGAGCAGGGAGTTCATGTGACGGTAAGTGGTCACCGCCGCCCATGGACATTTGTAATATCAGGGCATTGAGCTCAGATATCTCAAATATTTGTAATCACGTATTAAGATATTAAGTTAAACGTTAATACAAATTAAAATCAGAAAAAGTCACAGTGAAGCGTAGCCAGGCTTAACTTGCATAAATGAATGAATGTTTGATCAATTTACATTATATACTTACTTAAGGAGGAAACATTTGACATTCTACCAGATATATTGATCTATGCATTCTACAATACAATGATCATGCTAAAATTAGTCCTGCAGTGTTTTCGAACACAAAATATGAATGGAAAATAATAGATAAATCATAATACGACTAGATAATATATGCTTGTAAGATTACAATTTCTATTTTTCGGGTTTTTTTTTTTAATTTTTTTGTGTCTGTCTTTTAGCTGTTAGCCGCAGATGGCTGTCACAGCTTAACCCGGACTATGGGTGAGCGCTGAGGGCTCTCAACCCGGTAGATTAATAAGTGAAATAACATATAACAGGATCTAATTAAAGAGTCACGATTCAACAATGATATCTTCTTGTTAGATTACAATTTCTATTTTTCGGGTTATAATACTAGATGCTTCTTGTTCTAGCAACAGTCTATCAAGTAGGTGTGAGCGAGATAGATTAATCAACCAAATAGCAGATAACACGATCTAATTAAGAATTCGCTTTTCAAAGAGGATTTCTTCTTATAAAATGACTTACTAAAATTTTGGTTTATTTAAAATAAATACAAGGTGTCTCGTTTTAGCTTATGGCAATATTATAAAAAAGATAAAGATAAGAATAGTTGTTTCATTTTTTATGAGCCTTTTTGTTATTTCAAACTATGTTAGTGACCGGCTGTTATTGAATACTGTAAAGGTTGATTGTTGATAGTGGTTGAATAACTTGAGTATGGTGAAATATAAATGATATTTTTTAACAGATATAATGACATTGCAAGAACAACTGTTATCTGTTTTCTTCGAATACTTGTGATTTTATATATGTTATGATAAATATGCTTCACTTCTAGTTTTCCTACTCTTGCATAGATGTTATATGCCTTTTGTATCCCTTAGTCGTCTCTTACGCTCACCCACGGTTAAGATAAGGGTGGTGATTTGTATTCTTACTCCGTTACCACACGGATTAAGTAATGGGTATTGAACGAAATGGTTTTACATATATAGAACATAGTGCCAGACATAGAATTCAGATTATCTATATATTAAAACTAAAATCTAAGCAACTAATCAAAAGACAGAATAAGAAAGATTAAGTAACCATATAAAGTAGCGGTCAGCAACCTTTTGGCAGGCAAGGGGCCACAAAGTAGCAAAATAAACTAAAGGCAGGCCACACTAGTGATATTAACCCTAGAATATACGGTATACGGTCGATCGCGGTTCGTTTATATATTTTGATATGTATAACTTATTTAAAAAACATTCACGGACCGAAAGTAAGACGTTCGCGGTTCGCGCGTTGCCGCCCGCTGCCGCCCGCTGCCTCCCGCTGATATAAAAGTTAAGTGATGTAAACAATATACTAAAATTAATGCTATAATAATAATACTAACTAAACAATTTCTAACAAACATATAATTAAACGAACAAAAATTACACCCAGACTCACAATAACAACTTGTAGATCGCACAAAGTATTGTCCCGCGTGGGAATAGAACTCACGGCAGGTGCACGGTTGGTCGGTACCTTGACCACTACGCCATCTGTCCAGTCTAAATCTATTATAACCATTGTATTAACTCATAGTAAGAATTACTTCGACGTATATTTATAATTCTTAAATATAACTCATTATTATCATCAACCTACTCTTGTCCCAATTACTTGGAGTCGGCGGAATATATACTCGTCATCCATAGTATATATTGCAAGAGTTATTATTGGCAACAGTTTTATGACCAGCCGCTGGTCTGACGTTAAGTATCCTTTGGAATGTAATTGTTGATCAATCGGCATCAGGTGAAGTTAGCCAAGGTCGATATAAAATAAATCTTAAGTACATACATACATATCATCACGTCATATCCCTTGCAGGGTAGACAGAGAGAACAGAGTTCCAGAGAACTCTATTCTTGCATACTTCAGTCGCTTCCTCAACATTCATAATTATCTTCATATACGCTCGCCGGTTTCGGAGACTCTTGACTCCACCTTCCTTCAGTAAGTGACCAATCTGGTCTAGGTAGGTGAGTCTCGGTCTCCCCCGGTACCTACATCCTTCCACTTTCGCATTGTATATCTTCTTAACCAGACGTTTGTTCGGCATTCTTTCCACATGTCCGAACCATCGGAGCATTCCCTTTTGCATTCTTAAGTAACTATTATTAAAAAAAAAGTCTAATTATTATATGTAGATCATCCGACATCGGGTATACGAGCGTCAATTGAAGCTAAATTCAGTAATTTGAGAAATGAGAAATAACTTTCTCGATTTTCGAAAAAGATTTTTTTTTATATAAATTGCCGCATTACAGATAATTTACACAAAAAATTACCGTAAATTACAATATTAAATAAAAATTTACTCGACAGTTATTTGCAATATGATCCTGTTCACTGAAAATTGACATCATGGTGTAATGTCGTTACGTTTATGTAATGGCTTCTTAAAATGTAATTTAAAATTGTTCCTACCTTTTGTTTATTAAGCATTTAATATGATAACTTTTTTATAAAACTGATTTATAATTTAAAAACGTATATCTATTGTGTGGTAGCGACTACGATTACTACCAACCCTTACTTTGCTCGTGGATGCCGTAAAAGACGACTAAGAGCCTTATATCGACGTGAGCCACATGATCCCGTTTGGTCAACAATTACATTCCCAAGGAGGGTTGACGTCAGGCAGGCGGCCGGTCATAAAACTATTACGAATAACTTTTTGCAATATGTAGAAATAGGAGAACATATTGTGTGGCCACAAATAATTGAGATAAAGGCAGTCGGATGATGTTGATGGATTCAAAAAAAAAAGTGTGTATGTCAGCTCCGACGCACGACTGGAGTTTACTCCTTAAGTACGATTATCAAAACAGGCGCAAAAAAAGCTCATTTGACTAAAAATAATATATATATTTTTATTTACATTTTTTAAAATTTTCAGTAAAGTATAATACTTTACTCACGTCAAAAAGTGAAAGGTGCGCAGAATAGTTTGCGCACCAAAAAACGTAACGAGGTCATTCGATCACTAGATTTTACTCCTTAAATTTTTCTCACACCGGGCGCCTTGTATGAAAATCGATTCTTAAGGAGTAAACTCCAAAAATATCAATACAAAATATGTGAGTTCGAATATTAGAGCAACTCCACCGCATTCAACCACAAACTCTCCAAACGTCTCTAGCGATAAAAACCAGATATTATGCCCTGAGCCCTGATGTCTCTGCTTGCTGAACGGAGCACACTACATGGAATTAGCCTTCGTCTTCTGTTTACTCACTATGTTCCGCTTGGCAGACGTGTCTGTCTGTGTGTAGATCCTTTTGACTATTTTTACAAACAACTCCTTAATTTTAAGTAAACTTAGACGATATAAATGACACATAACATCAATTTTATGTATTCATTATACTGCTTTAGGTGTTCCGTGTGGTGACGGAGTAAGAATACAATTCTCTGTCTTACCCGTGGGTGATCATGTGAGACGACTAAGGGATATAAAACGCATATAACATCTATGCAAGAGAAGGAAAACTCGAAACAAAACTCTATACTTGTTGATTACCCATCCATTATGGAGGAGGTCCGAGCCCAACAATGGGACATACATGAGGTGAGATGAGATGAGGTGTTACTTAACCTTAAGAAATTATTGGTGAAAACGGGAAATACTATGTCCGTGGAAGGGAGTGGTGAATTGTATTCTTACACCGTAAATTCAAGTTTCAATAGTCCCACATGAAATTTAATATCATCTCTGAATTATGAATATATTGCCGTAAGACTGGCTTGTTCGCGTCACCTGAAAAGCCTTTTCATGTGTGAAAAATCTTGACCGGCTGAGTGCATGTGTTATTTTATACGAGAATGGCCAAGGAATTATAATTTTACTGCTAGCGTTGAAATAGCATTGTGGTGTTCATTTATATTATTTTTTAAAAAAATTTAAAGCTTATTCAATAATTTGAAAGCTATTCGCGCAAAATATAAAAGCTTTCAAAGCTTTTATATTTCGCGTATTATTTTTTAAATAACGATAAAGGAATTATTCCCTTATTTATTTAAGCATTCATAACTATTGCTGGATATTTTATGCCGTGATTCTGAAAGAATATAATCTCCATATAATGTGAATGAAAAGGAACCTTTCCTTTTTACTCAGTCACCATACGAAAAAGGTAAAGGATATATTCTGTTAATATTATATACAAAACTAGCGGACCCGGCAAACTTCATTCACAGTCAATGTACGAAAAGTAAAAATATCACAAATTGATCGCATCGCCACCTACCGGGTCCAATTTTAAATCTAAACCATTCTCGAATTCACTTGGAACACACACAAAAAATTTCAACAAAATCCGTCCAGCCGTTTAGGAGGAGTTCAGTGACATACGTACATAAGAATTATATATATATATATAAAGATGTGTAGAAGTAAAATGACAATAGAGTACTGATACAACTACTAAAGAGCCTTTGATAAAGATCTAATATATATTTACTAAACATATCAACCCACACATAGCTCTAATCTGGGCGTTTCTTCATCTAAATGACGTCACTAGTGCACGATAATGACCGTGGACCTCGTTAGCATACTAGTTAAGAACAATTTCGTAAGTTTTAAATCGTTGTTAACGTTACTTGTACCGTAATACAAATACCGAAAGAGACTTTATGGACTATCGTATAGCGACATAGTAAGAATACAATTCATGTCTATTGGTGCCAATACGGCTAAAAGTATAATACACATAATATTAATACAAGAGAAGAAAAGCTAGACATGCAATTCTATATTTTAATTGCCTTTATATTTGCTAAGGAAATCCCAGTCTTTAAAGTGGGGAAGTTAAAGCTAAGCAAAATATGGAAGGAGACTGTCACAGGTGTTTGGGTCGAGCTTGAAGTTAAAATATTCAAAACGGGTAGGAGTATCACAAAACACGCAATTCGCCTGCCAGCCATGGTCATTATGATCTTATCTCCCTTTTAGAAGGATTTTGTGCAATAGTGGACGTTGATAAGTTAATAAACGGATGGATAGATACTGGAGACAAAAGTATTGGGCGCGAATCAGAACTTAAAATATTAAGTGAAATAACAATTATCAATTGTTTTAAAAGGAAAAGGTATTTATTTCTGTGAAAATCCATCCTTGCACTTGGGTCTAATATGTTTACCTAATAAAATTATCTAGCGTTCTTCCCAGCTGTCTATGACTAGAACGAAGAAATGCAAATTTTGCATTTATTGTAACATAATTATTAGGTGTTTTTGTGACCTAAATTTTGAACCTAAGGACGATAAGCATTCCATTCTTATAACATCGTAAGTAAAACTGACAATATGCATTGCTTTCTGTGATATTTACGAATTCTTTCAATAGCAGTTTCCGAACTTGCAGCGCAAACAAATTGACATTAACATAAATGTAGGTAGTTTTCATCGATAATGTCACTCCCCGGCTCCTAGTCCATGACCTACTTCCAAGCACAAGCTTTCTTCTAGAAATTTACTGATATTTTGTATAGCTAGACTGAAATATATACATACATACATGCATATCATCACGCCATATCCTTTGCGGGGTAGGCAGAGAGAACAGAGTGCCAGAGAACTCTATCTTTGCATACCTCACTCGCTTCCTCAACATTCATAATTCTCTTGATACACGCTCGCCGGTTTCGGCGACTCTTGACTTCACCTTCCTTCAGTACATGACCGATCTGGTCTAGGTAGGTTAGTCTCGGTCTGCCCCGGTAGCTACATCCTTCCCCATTCGCATTGTATATCCACCTTACCCAGACGTTCGTTCGACATTCTTTCCACATGTCCGAACCATCGAAGCATTCTCTTTCGCATCTTTACACCAATACTCTCTTTCATACCTACTCGCTCTCTTACGTCGTCGTTACGAATGCGGTCGGTCAGCCTAACTCCACAGATTTTCCGCAGAGATCACATTTCGACCGCATTAATTATACTTTCATACTCTTTTCTGCATACCCAACTCTCACTTCCATACAGTAATGTTGGGATGGCACTGTGTTATAAATTGCTACATGTGCCTTCTGGTTGAGGTGGTGGCTACCAAGAAGTTGCCCCAACGCTCCATTCACTCTATTTCCCGCATTCACTCTTCGCTCTATATCAGTGGTGTACCTTCCATCTCGGCTAAATCACATCCAAAATATACAAATTCATCCACTTGCTCTAGTACATCATTACCTATTGTTACTCTTACATCTGTTCTGGCTTCATCTCTTTCAAAGACCATTATTTTGGTTTTGCTCACATTCTCGCGTAGACCGCTTTTCTTACAATCTTCTGTCATTGTGTCGACTAGAGTCAGCAAGTCAGTCGCTGACTGTGCCAGCAGGATTGCATCATCTGCATAAAGCAGAGCAGAGACCACTGAGTGCACCATCTGGACTCCCACAATCATATCGTTCAACCTTTGGAGACATTTATCCAGATATATGATAAACAGCCTGGCTGACAGAACGCACCCCTGCTTAACGCCGATATTGACGTCAAACCAAGGCGACATTTCATCATCCAGCCGCACACAGGCTCTACAGCCCATGTAACTGGACTGCACAGCCTGCAGCAGTTTACCGTTAATAACATACTCCGGTAAAATGTCCCAAAGTTCCTTTTGTACAACCGTGTCAAATGCTCTCTCCAGATCCACAAAACTGCAGAAAACCCTCTGACCTAGAGCCAGATGCTTCTCCACAATGTTGCACAGAGAGAACACTTGATCCATGCATCCCCTTCTACTCCTGAAACCTCCTTGTGTCTCACACAGTAAACCATCGGACACCATCCTCATTCTCCTTTCAGTAATTTTACCGTATACTTTGTATTGTAGGATGCTGCCAAACTGGTCAAGCTTATGGCTCTGTAATTTGCGCAGTCATATCGTGAACCCTTGTTTTTAAACAAAAGCACGATGACTGCACTATTCCAGTCCCCGCGAACCATTCCCGAGCTCCAACATAAATTGAGGAGCAACAGGAACGCCTCCCAGACATAGCCACCAAGCTTGATCATCTCGGCAGACACGATATCAATGCCCGCTGACTTACCATTTTTCAAACTTCTTATCGCCCATTCAACTTCATCCATGCTGATGCCATCGGAGGACGCCGCTGTCCAATGTTGTTCTACTAAACCACATGCGGCACTGGCGTCAACAGTAGCATCCGCATACATATCGCCAAAATATTCACTCCATCGGCTTAACACGTCTTGTGTTTGTGTAAGAATGTCTCCATCTTTAGACCTTATTTTATTCATTCTGAAGGCTGACCAACCACACCGAGACCTCTTCGCCTCCCTCCAAAAGTGTTTGGTGTTACCATCAAAGTTTTTAGTCAGCCTATCTTCTGCACTCATACTTGCTCTATCACGTTTCTCTTTCACTAAGGCCTTGGTATCATTCTTAGATTGTCGATATATTTCTTTCTTCTGTTCAGTCATACTGTCATTCAGATTCAAAGAATAGACATAGTCCAGCCACGCTTTCTTCTTTTGCTCTACGGAAGCTGCCACTTACGCATCCCACCATGCATCACCATTTGTTTTTCTATGCTTCTTTGAACTTCCACATACTTCTTTCCCTGTATTCACCATACTCTCTTTCAATACTCTCTAGTATTCTTCAATGTCCGATTGCGGCTGGCTGCCATCGTCAGCCGTTCTCGGACACCCTCTGCATACTTTTCACTTACACACTCGTCTTGCAACCTTTCAACCTTTATTCTTTCAAGCCCTCCGAAGTGGCTCTCGCCAGTGCTTCCACTTTCTGAACAGACCACTATATCTCGCAATAACGAGATAGTGGTCCGTTTCGACTGTGGGGCCCCTGTAGGCTCTTGCGTCGAACATTTTGCTTCGGAGGCAACTGTCTACCAAAATTAAATCTATTATACTTTTCTGTTCATTCCTTCTCCATGTATACATATGGATGTCCTTATGTTGGAAAAATGTGTTTGACACAATAAGGTTTCTCTCCATGCATACATCCGCAATGAGCCTACCTGCGTCGTCCACTCTCTTATCAACAAATGGACCAAGTACGTCCTCATAGTTGGCACGCTTGGTCCCCACCCACCCGTTCAAATCTCCGCATACAATCACGCGTTCACTGGTTTCTGTCATATCCAGAACTTCCCTAACATTATCCCAAAACTTCTCTAGGTCTGATGCTACCGAGGATCCTACGTGAGCATATGCTACAACCATGAATACTTTGGTGACCCCTAGTTTTATACGGACCCAAAGAAGTCTGGGATCATACATTCCGTAATCCTTTACACCTGAGGCCAAGCGAGAGAACAACAGCACTCCTAACCCCATGCTGGCTCGATCGCTCTGTGGTACACCAGACCACAGAGCCATCTCGCCACCAGGAAGATCGCAGGCGTCGCTGCTCCTTCGCTTGGTCTCTGTTACAGAGAGCACGTCTAGCTGTTTGTCCGCCATGACGGATATCAGCTCGTGCAACTTACCTTCCACACAACCTCTAACATTCCACGTGCCCACCCGGCACTCTGCTCTCCTCGACTCGCCTGACTGGGCAAGGCGTGGCGGCCCCCATCGCCGCAACTGCCGAAGTTCGTACCGACGGGGTCGGGTCAGTACGTGTCACCTCCGGGGGACGCCCTAACCCGCACTGCAGTACGCATATAGAGCATATCGAGCCGGATTAGCAGTCTAATTAGACTGGCAGGGGACGCGACGAGCACGCTCAGGACTATGCCCTCCAATATATGGTGAAATATGTAATATGTGGTCCGGACTATGCCTCTGAAATATATAGTGTTAGTATTCCTATAGTTACGGTCCTCACTGTATTCTATGTCTATACATATCGAAGAAAGGTATTGAATTCCATTTTTAATCGTAATTTTTTGATTGGAATGGAATAAAATAGAATAATATACAACGATGCCGTGTGGCATATATGCTTATAATAAACTTTTGCTTTTTGCAATTCTCAGGACTGTACTGTATACTCGTAGACATATCATCATCATCATTACAGCTCACATATGTCCCACTGTTGGACTCGAGCCTCCTCCATAATAGGAGGGAAATTGACCTACTATATCACGCTGGTCAGACGTGTTGGTATAGGGTATTGTTTCGAGTTTTCCTTCTCTTGCATAGATGTTATATGTATTTTTATATCCCTTAGTCGTTACGCTTGATCAATGAAGCATTAAAACATTAAAAGAAATGTTTACGATGCTTTCATGTATTTCGATAATGGCAATGATGTAGATATTATACTTCAATTAATTTTATTAAGAAAAATGTTCATGCAAATGTTATATTATCATGCCACCTATTTCAATGAATTAGTGATGTGAGTTCAATGAATTAGTGGTCAGTCCAAATGGGGATCTGGACTGACCGCCAGCAGTAATACATTGTAATGGATAGTAATATGATATAATGCACCATTTGATCACTACACGATTGGGTTACTAACACGGTTGGGTTAGTATCCCAACAATCAACAGATTGTCAAAAAAAAAAAGTTATATCATCTTCAGTAGACAGAAAAATGAAAAAATTAAATTTGGTGAAGGTTGCTGGGAGTCGTTGGATGCGTGTGGCACAAGACTGCAATTTGTGTCGAAATGTGAGGGAGGCCTACATCCAGAGGTGGATGACAAAAGTCTGAATGATGGTGATGATATACAATAACCATTATTTGACATGAATAGTGGGGTGCAATATAAAAATTCTCATTTCAAATACTTATTAGTTTTAAAAATATACCTGACCATGTAAGTAGAGGAAAGGAAGGTAATATGGAATACCATTTTCTTTTTTGAGTATAAAAAAATATTCTCCAGAGTTAAAATTAAAATACACACACTAATTTGTTGGAACATTAATTAGCTTTAATAATAATCATCACAAAAATAATATAACTATATTTTCTTGACAAAAAACAACCATAAATCAAAAATGTTGTAAAATGACAACTGACCCAAGGTGCAGATAATATCTGGGCGCAGTGCCCGGTGGAGTCGGTCAGGCAACTGGCCGGCTCAGGCAGGCTCCTCGTGGGCTGGAGCTCGGCGCGGGTGACCGTGCTGGAGCACCGGCCTGCGAGGTGCTATAAGTGCATGGCGGTCGGACATACTCGACCGACGTGCACTAATTGCTTCGACTGCGGCGGACTGTGTTTCCGCTGCGGTCAAACCGGGCACGTGGCGGCATCTTGCGCCGCCCCGCCCCACTGCCCCGCGTGTGCGGCGGGCAATAAGCCCGCCAAGCACCGCATGGGCTCTGGGGCGTGCAAACCTCCAGCTTCGGCCCCAAAGGGGCGGGGCGGCCCTCCGACCACGGCCGCTCCCGCTCCTAGCGCGGTCCGATCGCCCGCCGGCGAGGGGGAGGTCATGGATACAGCCCGTTAATGGCTACACCATCCATGCACCACCTCTTGCAAGCCAACACCAACCACTCCGCCGGTGCGCAGGACTTACTCCTGCAATCCATGGCGGAGTGGTCGATTGGTGCAGCCGTAGTCGCGGAACCGTACTGCGTGCCTGATCGCCCCAATTGGGTGGTCAGCCGAAACGGTACTGCGGCAATCGTCGTCTCTACGCAGCGGCACTTCCCGTCCTTGTCTCTTTTGGATAGGGGCGAGGAATTTGTCGCGGCGGAGTGGGGAGGGGTCACGCTCTACAGCGTATACCTCTCCCCTACCAGGAGAATGGACGATTTCAGGGCCTCCCTCACCAACTTGGAGGCCTCGATACGGCGACTGGCACCGGGCCTCGTCCTGGTTCTGGGGGACTTCAACGCCAAATCCACGGCGTGGGGGTCCCCTATGACGGACGACCGCGGGCGGGCGGTCATCGAGTGGGCGGCTTCACTGGGCCTCTGTGTTCTTAACAGGGGCTCAGTGAACACGTGTGTGCGGCAGCAGGGCGGGTCGATAGTGGACTTGTCGTTCGCTAGCCCCGCTGTCGCACCACGGGTGAGGAACTGGAGTGTCCTGGAGGAGGCGGAGACCCTATCGGACCACCGGTACATCCGGATGGAGGTCTCCCCTCTCCGGGACCCCGGTAGGGGTCACAGGGCGGACGGAGCTCCCGCGTTTCCGCGGTGGGCTGTGGGTCGTCTTGACAGGGACCTACTGGCGGAGGCGGCCATCGTTCACACGTGGCTGTCCTCACCGCCCCCAGCGGACGGGGTGGACGCCGAGGCTGTCCGCATCCGCAGTGCGTTAACGCAGATCTGCGATGCGGCCATGCCCAGAGTGCGGCGGCGTCTACCTCCGAGGCAGGGGGTCTACTGGTGGTCCCCAAGATTGGCGGACCTTCGTGCGGCATGTATCAGAGCCCGAAGGTCCTACACCCGCAGCCGGCGGCGTCACCGCGACGCTGAGCGGGAGGGCCAGCTGTACGAGGCGTACCGCGATGCGCGGACGGCCTTTCGGCTGGCCATCCGAGCCGCCAAGGGTGCGAGTTGGCAGGAGATGCTGGACGGTCTCGACCGTGACCTCTGGGGTCGCCCGTATCGCGCGTCGCTGAATAAGCTTCGCGCACAGGGCCCCCCCCTCACCGAGACCCTCCAGCCCAACTTCCTCTGTAGGGTGGTCGAGGAGCTGTTTCCACGGCAGTCGGAACACACGCCCCCGGCCATGGCCTCGCCAGAACAAGACCGGGAGGCTGACGACGAGAGTGTTCCGCCCGTGACGGAGACGGAAGTGGGAGCAGCTGTGGCGCGGATTCGTTCCGCGACCACGGCCCCCGGCCCGGACGGAATACCAGTCCGGGTGCTGACGTCGCTCCTCGAGCACCTCGAGCCTCGCCTCAGGCAGCTGTATAACGCCTGTTTGGCGTCTGGACGGTTCCCTGAGTGCTGGAAGGAGGGGAGGTTGGTTCTCCTGCCAAAGCCGGGACGGCCCCCGGATTCGCCGTCGGCCTACAGGCCCATCGTGCTCCTCGACGATGTGGGTAAGCTGCTGGAGCGCATCCTCGCTGCCCGCATCGTCCAGCACCTGGAGGAGGTGGGACCCGATCTGTCGGACACTCAATTTGGTTTTAGAAGGGGGCGTTCGACCATCGGGGCCCTGCTACGACTGAGGCAGACGGCCGCGGAGGCTGTCACCGGCGGGGGAGTGCTGTTGGCGGTGTCGCTGGACATCGCCAACGCATTCAATAGTCTGCCATTCAGCTGCATCAGGGAGGCGCTCCGATTTCATGGGGTGCCCTTGTACCTGAGGCGGCTGGTGGCGGACTATTTGGAGGGGCGCAGTGTCCTCTGCGCGAGTCCCGCAGGGGACATTGTGCGGACGTCCATGTCGTGCGGCGTTCCACAGGGGTCGGTTCTGGGGCCGACTCTGTGGGACATCGGGTACGACTGGGCGTTGAGAGGGAGTCTCCCCCCCGGGCTGAGCGTGATATGCTACGCTGACGATACGCTCGTCACAGCCCGGGGCAGGACACTCGAAGAGGCGGCGAGCCTGGCCACTCTCGGCACCGAGGAGATGGTCGGGCGAATCGAGGCGCTGGGGCTCAGGGTGGCCCTAAATAAGACGGAGGCCCTATTGTTCCATGGGCCACGCGTAAGGCCGCCAATCGGCGTCTCGCTAGTCGTCAACTCCGTCCACATCAGCATCCAGGCCCATATGAAGTACTTGGGTCTGGTGCTCGACGGGCGATGGTGGTTCCGGGAGCATTTTCGCCGAATTGCTCCCCGGCTGGTCGGCGCGGCGTCCGCCCTTTCACGGCTCATGCCGAACGTGGGCGGACCCAGCTTCGAGGGCCGACGGCTGTATGCGGGGGTGATCCGTTCTATGGCCATGTACGGCGCACCCGTGTGGGCGAGGGCTCTGAACGTCCAGCTCAGGGCTGTTCTGTGGAGACCCCAGAGAGTCATGGCGGTCAGAGCCATTCGCGGGTACCGCACGGTATCGACCGAGGCGGCATGCCTACTGGCCGGGACACCCCCGTGGGACCTAGAGGCGGAGATGCTCTCCGACCTCTACCGGCGGGTGACCTCAATGCGCGACGAAGGTGGCTCCCCATCGCTGAGCGAGATAGCCACCTGGCGCGAGGACGCCCGCCGAGACGTCATCGCCCGTTGGGCTACGCGGCTGGATAGGCCTAGACACGGTGTCGTCACCGTCGAGGCTCTCCGGCCCGTATTGATGGAGTGGATGGAGCGGCGGCACGGAGTCCTCTCCTTTCGACTGGTGCAGGTGTTGTCGGGGCACGGATGCTTCGGCTTTTACCTGCACACGGTCGCGTGTAGGGAGTGGACTTCGTTCTGCCACCATTGCAGCAGTGACGAGGACACGGCGCAACACACGCTGGAGGCGTGTCCGGGCTTTGACCGGCAGCGCCGTGACCTCGTCGCTGTTATCGGTGCCGACCTGACGCTGCCGGCTGTCGCGAGAGCGATGGTCGACAGCGTCAGGAACTGGGACGCGGTCGCCGCCTTCTGCGAGGCTGTCATCTCGCAGAAGGAGGCGGCGGAACGAGTCCGGGAGGAATCCCGCGACCCGGGCCGCCGTCAGCGGCCGGGGCGGCGCAGGCGCGAATACCTGCGCCTGATGCCGCCCTAACCGAGGCCTCGGGTGATCGGACCGGGGAATTGTCCGGTCACCCGACGTGAGGCCACCGCGTGAGGGCGACGCCCCGACGGCGAAATCTGTCGGGGCGTCGACGAGAGGAACCCGCGAGGGTAAACCGCCGGGCGGGCCACCGAAGTTAAAATCGAGTACCGGTGGTCCGCTCGCACGGCGAAGAGAGAAGGTTTTACGGTGGGTCTATGGGGTCACGCGCCGCCTTTCCGTCACCCCGGACCGATTCAGCGGGGCGAGACGCACCCATAGCCCACCAATAAAAAAAAAAAAAAAAAAAAAAAAAAAAAGGTGCAGATAATATGGAATATAGTATTCCATATTATCTGCACCAAAATTGTACACACTTTTAACAGTTGTTTTATTAACTCAAACAAAAGCCTTTTTATAATAGTAATTTTATTAATCACAGTATTTTGTCTGGCAATCTTAGAATTAATAAAATGTTTAAAAATCAACATAACTTATATGAATAAGTAAAAATCAAACTAATTATAAATCTTATTAGTCGAACGATATAAAAAAGATCAGAATTTAAAAATATAAATTATTTGCAATAATCACAAACGTAGTTACTAAATTCATAACCCGCGCAGTCACAATGCAACCACAATTGGCAAATAAGGCACTGAACCCATTCTTCTCCTTTATCATCTTGGCTATATTTTCTATTGCAAAAAAAAAGCATTCTGAATAATTTTGAGGCGGTACCTCGCTTATAGTTTCGTCATATGAGAAGAGGTAATTGTCATCTTTGTCATGAAGACTATTATCTGAAGAGTCGCTAACTGAGTAAACTTCCCTTAATCTCTTTTTTGACGATTTACCCTTGCCTTTCCCTTTGCTCTGTTTCTGCACTTTTTCTTTCCCTTTCACTTGACTTATAGCTATTGTGCTTTTTAAATTTCTTTTAAAATCTGCAGATTTTTTGAACTGCGATAATTCAAGGCTCATATAATATGCCATGGCTCATATAATTCATATAATATGGAATACTAGGTATACCATATTATATGCACTAACAGTATTCCATATTAGCAACATAGCGGCATAAGCAAAAAAAATAATTTAGATTTAGGGGTTTCAATATACGATGAAAATCAATACACATCCTTAAACTTTAGTACCCTAAGCATTGTTTGAATACCAGTTATAAAAAATAAAGTAATTTTACGTTACGATAACAAAAGATTGAAAATGTGCCAAAAAATGTTTGTTGTACAGCCTTCTAGTTGATCGTGTCTCAAAAAGAAAAGAACAATATGGCGGATTACTGTCACTTGCACAGATTAATAGGTTCACTTGACGCTTCAATTCACAACATCGCGGCATAGGTGGCACTACTAGTTTTTATAAAATCTCAGTATCCCATATTAACTGCATATTCCATATTACCTTCCTTTCCTCTATTGCTTATCTCCGCCCCACACTGCAAAACCTCTCATTATTAAAGTTTATAAAGGTTTCTATAAAATTTGGTTAATTTTGTGACATATAATATTAAACACAAGATTCAGCCGTTAAAGGAATTTGATAGTGGGTATAATGGTTTATAAATTTTAACTTCAAGCTTACGCTGCTGCCATAAAAACATGAATGTTCTGACGGTTGTGTGAATAGGTTTATCTACTTCAAGTTCTTAATAAATGGTTGACCAAATATTTGCAAAATATTTAAGAATTTTAAGCAATAAATAATATTTTAATTTAATATTAAATATACTTATCCGTGTGGTGACGGAGTAAAAATAGAATTCACTATCCCCTATCTTACCAGTAGGTGATCGTAAGAGACGACTAAGGGTTATAAAACGCATATAACATCTATGCGAGAGAAGGAAGAATAGCTCGAAACAAAAATCTATACCAACACGTCTGGCCAGCGCGGTATGGTAGGTTAGTTTTCCTCCCATTACGAAGGAGGCCTGAGCCCAGCATTGGGACATATGTGGGCTGTGATGATGATGAAAATGTACTTGTGTATATCTGCTTATGGTAGCTACATGGAGCAGGTCCTCCTCTTATTTTCAAAACGGTAGAGAGAAGTGTTAGCTGTTCTCATAGCTAAACAGATCGAGTCCTTTTTCCACTATATTTGGAAACTATCGAGGATTTTAGTTAATCAAAGTTGGGCTCTCCTACTAATATTATAAATGGAAAAGTTTGAAGATATTTGGATTTTTTGATGTTTGGTACTCAATCACGTGTAAACTGTTGAAGAGACTGTTGACAGACAGAAAATTGTTACCAAGTTAGGTAGGTTTTTTGGTTTAATACATAAAATACTTTTTATCCCGGTAATGTGATTTAACGAGATAATATTTTTTTGGGCAAGGTATTTTTACTACGCGGACAAAAGCTAGTATTACTTAAATACGAACTCTGGTCAGTACCAGAGTACCTCCCAGACTGGGAGCTAAACGGACCTCGAGCGTGTGCAGGTAACCGCCGAAGCAACCATACCTCGTCAGACCTGCACCAGTCGGAAGGAAAGGACGTCATACTGCCGACCCAACTACTACATCAGCACGGCGGGAAGGCCTCGATGGTCCTAACACTGAATGGAAGACTCTCCAGCCGAATTGCTTAACGGGCAATGAAGCATCTCCGCTTCCAGGTACCATGAGAGAGTTTCGGGAAACAGGCAAGTTGCCTTCGTCGCCACGGCGCCGTATCCGACTAAGACGGCAATACATACAGTTGATTCGGATTGATTTAAAGCTCTTAGTCATCTTTTACGACACCCACGAGCAATATAATCTTATTATAATATATTATATTTTTTATTGTCTATTGAAATAGTTATACGAATCAGTTAAGCATTCAATACAGTTAGAAAAGATTCTAGAACTTTATGCTCTGTAGCATCGTAACAATATCAAGATTATAAAAAATTGTCATAAAAATGTATATCAGGAAACGCGAATAAATATTCATTGAGATATGTTAAAATGATCATCGATCTTATGCATATAAAGATAAGTTTTCAATTCATTTGACAGACGAAGTTTAAGTGAGTCACTAATGTACTTTATGCTTTAAATGAAATGGAGTGAGTATTATCACCGATATAACCTCGGATTTTACCATTATTTTATTGATGAGGAAATTGCTGTACGCAAAATGATTAGACTTATTTCTATAGCAATATCTTCAATTACATTTCAACGTTAAGAGAAAACTGCATATTTTGGCTGCAGAAATGACGTAGTGGTTAATAAGATACCTACCGTGTCAATTATTGAAGGATCGATTTCCATCCGTTTGTGATTTGTGTGATCCACAAATTATTATTCTGAGTTCGGGTGTAAATTGTGTCGTTAATTGTTTGAAAATTCCCCGCCATATTAGCTTATTAGTGGTAGCTGTGTGGTATTACCAACCCTTACTTTGCTCGTGGATGTCGTAAAAGACGACTAAGAGCCTTATAACGACCTGGGCCAACCCCTTCTGATGCCGTTTGGTCAACAATTACATTCCCAAAGAGGATTGACGTCTGGCAGGCGGCCGGTCATAAAACTATTGCCAATAACTTTTACAATATGTACTATGAAATAAAAGTACATATTGTATCGACCCAAGTAATTGGGATAAGTGTAGGAGAATGATGAGTGGAGGCTATTAGGATTAGTTCATGAAATAATGATAATAGTACTTTATACATTTGTTTTAAGTTATATACTAAAATACTTATTTTAAAATTTATTGAGAAATAATCATTGTACGTGATTTTTATGCACTTAAAATAATTTAATTGAATTGTTTGAAGTAAAACCTCTTTAAGAATTCTATCATGCTTGTATTTAATTTTTAATTACCCGTCGTTTTGAACACTTTACAGAGGTCCTCTTATGACCATGAACGGGAGTATTGCTATTTTGGCAGGCTTTTTGTTTAGACACAAGCCGCCCGTTCCGTCCGGGGCGATGGAAGAGCGGCGCTTGAGCCCATAACGCACGTATTCCCTCCCCATCGCCATTGGGCTGGCTACTGGTACCGAATCCTTAGGTCTTATCCCAAGGTATCACGGGAGGACTGACAAATGTTTGGCAAAGTAAAAAATAAACATACACGTTATAAAATCCTTAAAAATTGTTTTGTCTTATATTTCTAACACTCGTATAAGCATCAGTAATCCTTATTATAATAAAGAGGGGGGCCTAAGGGCCTTCAACTCTAGCCTAGCTGAAAATAAGAAAAAGAAAACGCTATATATAAATATTTCAAAATTATAATCAATCAAAGTATTCACAAAAAATCCATTATTTTTTACTTGGTTACACTTCGTTTGAATCTATAAAAAATGATTAATTAGTTTTATATTAGTGGCTAACAAGCTTACATGTCATTACTATTTATAAACTACAAACGATTTAATATACAATAAACCGGTCACTATATAAAACTAACATTGTTGTATGCGGTGTTAGTACTGTGACTAGAATATTTGTATTATTCAGGATATTTTGTTTTATTGTTTAAAAAAATAATATTAATATTTTTTTAAGGTGAAGCAAGAATATATTCTTTAAATGTCGGGCTATGAGGCCCAAAGTCGCTCAGCATGCTATGGAGAGGGTCGGTATTTCTCTACGTGATAAAATCCGTAATACGGAAATCCTTAGAAGAACGGGTGTAATCGACATAGCCCGAAGAATTAGCACGTTGAAGCGGCAATGAACGACAACCGTAGACGAACCGATAACCGTAGGCGAAGAAAGGTGCTCGAGTGACGATCTCGGATCCGACGACACAACGTAGAACGATCCCGCACTAGGTGGACTGACGACGTTATAATGATCGCAGGTAACCGTTGGATGCAGGTGGCGCAGCACTGTTTTGAATGGCATTCTCGTGGGGAGGTCTACGTCCAACAGTGGACGTTTACGGGTTGATGAATGGATAGAAAAATATATTTAGCAACATAAATTTTAAAGTTCTTTTTTCCTTCTTTAATATGAGATTCATTAGTATTCAATTCGCCTTCTGTTAATAATTTTTACTTGCAAATAGATATATTTTATAAATAGTCTAGCATGTTAAAAGCTAAATAAATTTTTAGGCCGTATCGTTACTTAAATAATTAGCTTTAGCAAAAAGTTAACTGAAAATATTATACTGTCACATTGTTCTAATATTTTTCGATAAATATAGTATAAAAAGTCTCCATTTAAGTAGTACGTACGTAACAATTTGGTCATCGCACATACGTAGGTGTACTATTTACACTAGCATAATTGGTAAGACGGTTGGCAAGAACTTCCAATTAATGTGAGTTTAACTCTTATGTTTAGTGGTCGTTTTTGGTTGCAATAATTTTATTACCAATATCCTAGCGTCTAAAATGTTAAACTTCATCGTAATCTTTATTAAAAACAATGTTTGAATCAAAATATTGCAAGAGTTGAACCATAACTATGCTACATTGTTAATTCGCAGAACATCTAAAGAGGATCCAGTTAGATCATGGCTCGCTACTAAAAGAAAAGCATCAAGCAATAATAAATAAGCAAAGGTATAGATTTACGCAACAATTATGCTCCAACTTATAACAGTAGCAGATCGAACTTCTTCGGATTTGGCAGTAATTTTAAATATCAATAAATCGCTCGAAGTATCTATAACAGGAAATTAATTATATAAACTACAAACGTGACGTATAATCGATGTCACAGTTAGTAATATATTATAAAGATTACAAACTACAGTTTTCATTTGAAATAAAATTACTTTTACGGATTATATCGCGTTTGTATTTGATTTTTAATTTTCCGACGTTTCGAACATTTTACAATAAGCATGGTCACGGGAGGACTAAGGTGTCTTACGTCCAATTTGTCATTGTTATTACAGAAATTTATATCTACCCTATAAGATATAAAATTTTGACCCACATTTTTAATACAAAATTAATAAAAATTCATTGCCAGTACAAAAAGAGAATGATTCTATGTTCTAATCTTTAAACCCAACTATATTATAGGTGATATTTTAGTTAATTATCTTTTAATACTACAGTCATGAAATTAAGCATATAAAATATCACGGTCCTATATTTATAAGTATTCTAAAAATCAGAAGAGTATTATTTAGTACTACAAAAGTATTATTCTTTGTAGTATTTTGGCAGAGAATTTATTACAACTACGATTATCAACCCCTGTGACAAACGTAGCAGTTAGAGTATTATCCCCTTTTGAGAAGGCTTACGTAAGAAAATTGATGGTCGAATTCATATTCTTTATATATATAATGTGTTTGTCATCTAAATCCTCCTAAACTACTGGACTACATCTGCATGAAATTTGGTGTGTATATTTAAGTGTGCCCATAGATGGTTTGAAAATATAATTACCGTAATAAATAAATAGTATTTAAATTACTGAAATTTAGCATTTAATATGCTTAATTATTTATAAAATCCGATTACGAAATAAATAATAAATAGGCGCGGGTTCGAATCCCGCTTGCGACATCATTTTTCATTTCGTAATCGGATTTTATAAATAAATAGTAATCATAAAAATCATATATTTTTTTTTGTATTGTTTTTGTTTGTTTTTTTTTTTATAAAAGCCTCCAGTTTCGTTTTTTTATTATATAATGTTTTTCACTTCTTTTAAAGTACGACCTCTGTCGTGATAATTTGCTATACAATAATGCATAAATTATGTAATAGAAAATTCAAGTTACGCATAGTTCCTAATACCGAGAGTCCAACGCGTAAACTTTGTGCCCACAGTTACCACAGTTTGCCCCCATTTCGGGTTTAAAACCGCACTGTCAATATCAATAATCGATTTTGCCTCATAGTTTTGAAATACAATTAGTAATACATATTCGTGTATAACTTTCAGTGAAGATAAGTATTCACTTCCTTGTGGGGACGGAGTAAGAACTTTATTTACTACAACGTTTTACCAAAGGTATCGTTTAAAAAAAAAATAAACAAATCAATTTTTTAAATGGTTGTGTTGGACATTAAGCCTAAATTTGATTTAGTCTCATACCTTCGAACTTCAGTATCAGAATAGCTCAGTAGTACCATTATACATAGGTATTTCAATTATTAAGTTGCATATATATTTAAAAGTGAATATCGATTAAGCATCTAAGATCTCTACGATAGCTAACAAAATGATAAAATCTATAAAAATATAATTATTTAATATGCTTAATACTCGCGTAAATATCAGAAATCGTTTTTAACCGAACGAAGGGGTTTATCAATTCAGTTCGTATTTAAATTTTTAATATTAGACAACGCATATCTTTTTACAGAGTAGATCAATTGTAATAATTCTTCTTTTAGTGGATAGGGTATACTTCAAAGATGGTCCGAAAAATTTTTTGAATAAAAATTCTAACCCTGAGGGTAAAAAAAAAGGGGATAATTGCATATTCACTCACTAATTTAACTGAGTTATGTGTACAGCTCTCATACCTTATAGCTGGTCTCATCTTATTAAATTTGGAAAAAACAACCCTAAGGATGGAAATATAGGAAATGTTTAATTGTTTACTGATTGATTTTATAGCTAAATAGTATATAGCCTTATGGTCGGTTGAATATTTTTGTTAAAAAGTTATAATAATGAATAAAATATATTCATAACATATTATATATTTTAACTAGCGACTCGCTTTTGCTTCTCGTCGGTATTCGGTCACTGTGTCCCCGCTTTTAAATCCTTGATAACTTCTAGGATACATATTTTAAAGATATGCTATAAGCAGTTTTAATGTACATTAAATACATCACATATCTAATATATTTAATAGGATATTAAGTTATACTGTATTGCTAAAATAGCTTCCTAAATAACTTATTTCCGTGTGGTGACGGAGTAAGAATACAATTCAGCACCCCCTATCTTATCCGTGGATGATCGTACGAGACGACTAAGGGATATAAAATGCATATAACATCTATATGAGAGAAGGAAAACTCGAAACAAAACCCTACACCAACACGTCTGACCAGCGTGGTATAGTAGGTCAATTACTCTTCCATTATGGAAGAGGGCCGAGCCCAAAAGTGGGACACATATGCGCTGAGATGATGATGAAATAACCTGTGATTTATTAATGATGTACAAAGATAAACATGAACACTTTGGATTTTCCTTAGGAGATAAACATATACCAGTCCAGACTTTTTTGTAGATCTTTCTAAGATATACAATAACGTAATGTATTATTTTGATTAATCTTGTAAGATTTAACTAACGTTTGCAATGTAAGCGCATAAAAATATGTTTTTTTTTACGACATCACACTGCAAATCTATTAAATTCTCGGCATTCTCTATTATAATATACATGTAAACCTTCTTCTTCAATCACTCTGTCAATTGACAAAAAACGCATTAAAATTCGTTCAGTAGTTTAAAAGATCTAAGCGTACAGACAAAAGTAATGAATTTATTTTATACTATGTATAGATTTATATTTATTTTAATAAGTGTTAGTATGTATTTATAAGATTTGAGCTTGTTAAAAGTTAAACAGAGATTAGTTTCGTGTCCTAAATTTTCTGCTATTGTCTAAGAAAGCAATCATTTAATCACCTGGCTGAGAATTTAATATAATTGAACATTAATTATCCTCTTAAATTTGTGGACACCCTAAGTTGAATGTGAATAACTTTTGTTATGTAGATGAGACGGCCCCGTTGAGCTTGAGTCGTATATTCTTGATTCAAGGTCCGATATCGTCTGTAAAACCCTTTTATTATACTACCCATTGAAACTCATAAATAGTCTATTAAAATAGAAGTTAATGTAATATAAATCTATTTAAATATATATAATACTAGCTGTCTTTGCCAGCTTCGCGTGATATAGGTATGTGGTATATTGTATAGAATTATGTTATTCGTGTGTAGAAAAATAAAAATAATTTAACTATATCCATTAAAATCTAAAAAAAAATTAGTCGTTACTAAAAATATTTCTTTTTGTGAATGTAATTTAACTATAACATACATATATATAATATATAAAAAAAAATGTCTACTAAAAATGACTATTTTTTTTTGTTGTGACGGAGTAAGAATTTCTGTATGGTAACGGAGTAAGCATACAATTCACCACCCCCTACTGGAGATCACCCATGGGTAAGACTCGAGGGTGACCGTAAGAGACGATTAAGGGATATAAAACGCATATAACATATATTCAAGATAAGGAAAACTCTAAACTAAACTTTATACCAACACGTGTGACTAGCGTGGTATATATAGGTCAATTTAACTGTCATTGTGAAGTAGGCTCGAGCCCAACAGTGGGGCATATATTTGCTGAGAAGATGATGAATAACGACTAGTTTTTTTTTACACTCTATTGCCCGCATTTACTCTTCGCTCTATATCAGTGGTGTACCTTCCATCTCGGCTAAATCCACATCCAAGATATACAAATTCATCCACTTGCTCCAGTACATTATTACCTATTGTTACTCTTACATCTATTCTGGCTTCATCTCTTTCAAAAACCATTATTTTGGTTTTGCTCACATTCACGCGTAGACCCCTTTTCTTACAATCTTCTGTCATTGTGTCGACTAGGGTCTGCAGGTCAGTCGCTGACTGTGCCAGCAGGACTGCATCATCTGCAGTCATCATCATCATCTTATCTTATTAACAATTAGATAAAAATAATAAATAATAATACCAACTTAATGTTACTACAAGAAGCAAAAATTTTGGTGAAGACAAGTTATATAAATTATGCTAGAAGAGAGTAAATAGCAATAGAGATAACAAGTTAAAAAAAGAGAAATAACAGAGTAAGGAAATAGTAATTAGAAAATAGAATTGAGGAAAGCTAAAGTTAGGGAAAAGTATATTAAATAAAGTTAAAATATTATAATTTTTACTGTAACAATATATTAATTTATTGTGCATATATTATATTTGTTTCTAGTTAATATATTGCAGTGTATAATGTTGTAGTGTAAAAATTAATAAAAGAGTAGTTGCTTAATATGATTTAGTTTGTGTATAATTAAATCTGGATATAGTTTATTTTTTGTTTCTTTGTATTGTTAATTAGCTAGTTTCTTGCAATAGTTTATGAACAGAGGCCGGGTGTCTTCGTTAGTTAGGAGTTCAGGTATGTTTTCAGAGGTTATTGTTATGTCTGTTTCCTGTTCTGGTGTGTATCTGTCGTATGTGTGTATGGGGCATTCTGTGATGATATGTATATTGGATTCGTCGAAGCCAGTGTTACATATACATAGTGGGTTCTCTTTGCATTTGAATCTGAAGAGGTATGCAGAGAACCCACCATGTCCTGTGAGTATATGGGTTAGAGTCCTGTCTAGATGTAGATGCTTAGCGTTTTGTGGGCCGTTATGGCATTGGGGAAGAATATTTTGGTTGTGTTTGCTGTGGTGTGGGTTGTATATCTGTTATTCCATTCTTCTATTGAGTTGAGTTTGATTAGCTGTTTGGCGTAGGAGATGGGATATTGGTCGTATATTGATTCAGTGGTAGGTTCAACAGCTGTTAGCTTGGCTAACTCGTCTGCTTTCTCATTTCCCTCCAAGCCGATGTGTGACTTAACCCATTAGAATGTAATACTCTTGTGTTGGGAGAGACAGTTGTTTAAGTGACTATGGATTTTTGTGGCTAATGGGTGTAGGCAGAGGCTATCAGCAACAGTATCCAACGCAGCCCTAGAATCACTGAGAATAGCACATTTTGCAAACTCACTATTGACCACCATCTCTACCGCCAGGCATATGGCTAGCAGTTCTGCCTGGTAAACAGTGCAGTAGTGAGCCAAACAGAATTTTTGGTTATCAATTTCTATGTTATTGTCCCAAACGGTATATGCTGCGCCAACTTTATTGTTTATTATTCCTTTCGTAGTAATTCCGTAAGTAAGTAATTCCTTCCGTAGTTTAGTTAAGGAGGGTTGACGTCAGGCAGGCGGCCGGTCATAAATCTATTATATCAATAACTATTTGCCATATATACAATGGAGGCAGAATAGATATTTTATCGATCCAAGGAAATTGAATTACATTAGGATGATGAGTAAACATGCATACATACATTTATGCACAGAAAAGTGTTTTAACTATACTCACGAGAAGAGAAGCGTAATCAGTAATCACAAACAAATCACATTCACATTTATAATATACTAGTAAACCCAGCCCGTTGGTTTATTTGTAGAAGTCGATACATCGGAGCGCCGCGCGCCGCCTGGTGGCGAGTTATATGTATTGGGATAGTATATAAATATTCTTAGTAAAAAATACATACCAATTTTTATAATGATCGGTTGAATAGTTTCTGAGTTTAGCGATGTCATGTGATATACAAATATCCTTTTTTATATATGAAAACTTGATTACGAACGAAAAATGATTGTCATCACATGGGGCTCGAACCCACACCTAATCAAGTTTTTATAAATAATCAAGTATGTTAAATGCTAAATTTCGTAATTTGATGCTCTCTTATAGATAACTAGCCCGCGGCTTCGCCCGCGTAACAGATTACTTTCCTAAAGTTTTTCGTTCCCTATTTTTACTTTATCCCTTAAAGGTAGGGGTGTGCGAATATCGTTCGAATCGAATCGAATCGAATATTAATATTCGATTCGAAATTCGAATCGAATAATTCGAATTTTCGAATTATTCGAAATTCGACGAATAATTCGAAAAAAATCGAATAATTCGAAAAATTTCGAATAATTCGAAAAATTTCGAATAATTCGAAAAATTTCGAATGATTCGAAAAAAATAAATATCCCCGATTGTCACTTATGGCGAGAAGATATTTAGGAATACCTTGTACTTCTGCTGAAAGTGAAAGATTATTTTCCACTGCTGGTGATATTGTATCTGATAAACGAACTTCATTATCACCAGATTCAGTATCGTATTTATTATTTTTAAACAAAAATTTGTAGCAAATATTCATACTCATTGTTCTATTCATGTAGTTATATTTCATGGTTTAAATAAAATATTTATCAATTATTAATGTCATATTTGAATATCGAACATAACAAACTCCGAATTTAAAATACAATAAAAAATTGCGAATAATATTATAATTCGGAAAAATTCGAAATTATTCGAATAATTCGAAAATTTTCGAATAATTCGAAATTATTCGAATAATTCGAAATTTTTCGAATTATTCGAAATTTTTCGAATTATTCGGGAACTTTCGAATAATTCGAAATTTCGAATTATTCGATTTGAGTTTCGAATCGAATATTTATATTCGATTCGGAACGAATAATTCGTAAGTTCGAATTATTCGCACACCCCTACTTAAAGGTAAATTTTTACACCATATTATTGTCATCCATCGATCCATCAGCCCGTAAACGTCCACTGTTGGACATAGGCCTCCCCACGAGAATGCCATCTATAACGGTCCTGTGCCACCTGCATCCAACGGTTTCCTGCGACCTTGATGAGGTCATCAGTCCACCGAGTGGGGGGTCGTCCAACGCTGCGTCGTCCGATTCGTGGCCGCCACTCGAGAACCTTTTTTCCCCAACGGTTGTCGGTTCGTCGAGCGATGTGGCCTGCCCATTGCCACTTCAACGTGCTAATCCTTAGGGCTATGTCGGTTACACCCGTTCTTCTACGGATTTCCGTATTTCGGATTTTATCACGTAGAGATATTTCTCTTCCTGCTCGGTATTCCGAGCATAGCCCTCTCCATAGCACGCTGAGCGACTTTGAGCCTTTTGATGAGGCCGACATTTAGAGACCACGTTTCAGTGCCGTAAGTCATCGCTGGTAACACACACTGGTTATAAACCTTTGTTTTCAGACACTGCGGAATATTAGACGAGAAGATCCTCCTAAGTTTCCCGAATGCTGCCCAGCCGAGTTGGATTCGTCGGCTGACCTCTTTCTCGAAATTGGATCTACCTAATTGGACTGTTTGTCCTAGGTAAACATAGTGATCGACAACTTCGAGAATCGCATTCCCAACCAGGACCGGTATAGAAATGACATGGGCATTAGACATGATTTTCGTCTTGTCCATGTTCATTTGCAGCCCTACTAGTTGGGAGACCTTGCTGAGGTCATTGAGCATGGTGCCAAGGTCCTCCAGGGATTCTGCCATGACTACGATATCATCTGCAAATCGAAGGTGAGTGATGTTTTCGCCATTGATGTTGATGCCGAGTCCGGTCCAGTCTAAGAGCTTGAAGACATCTTCCAGCGCAGTGGTGAACAGTTTCGGAGAGATAACGTCTCCCTGTCTCACGCCTTTATGCAGCTGGATCGGTTTCGTATGCGGACTGACATAGTAGCGTCTTTATACAAACACTTTAGCACTTCGATATATCGATAGTCAATTTGGCACCTCTGAAGGGACTGCAGCACTGCTCAAGTTTCGACAGAATCAAAGGCTTTCTTATAGTCCACAAACGCTAGACACAGAGGCCGATTATACTCCTCGGTCTTCTGTATAATCTGGCGTAGCGTGTGGATGTGGTCTATGGTACTATAACCTTTTCGGAAACCGGCTTGTTCGGGCGGCTGGAAGTCGTCTAGCTTGCGCGCGAGTCGGTTCGTAATGACTCTTGAAAACAATTTGTACACGTGGCTCAGGAGTGAGGTGGGTCTGCAATTCTTTAAGAGCGTTTTATCGCCCTTCTTGAAAAACAGCACCACCACACTCCTGGTCCACGACTCTGGAACGTCGCCCCCGAGAATGACAGAATTAAACAGCTTCTGTAGGGCTTTTAAAACTGGCTTGCCGCCTGCCCTCAGGAGCTCTGTGGTAATTCCGTCATCTCCCGGTGCCTTTCCGTTCTTTAATTGTTTTAGAGTCATTCTAATCTCGTACAATGTTATTGTCATATTTATTTATATTTAATGATTATTATTAAAAATAGGTTTCAAGCTTCTGGCTTTAAAAATGACGATACTTCCTTACAACGTTTCATCCGACTTTGCAACCCTTTTGTATTAAAAATTAGCCTATGTCTTTTACCAGGCTCTAGACTATCTGTGTACCAAATTTCATTTAGATCGGTTCAGTAGTTTTGGAGTGAAAGAGCGACAGACAGATAGACAGAGTTACTTTCGCATTTATACTCCAAATAAAGATTCCAGTAAGGATAAGTATCTATCAAAAGCATGATTCTCGATTTTATTAATGTTTTTGGCATCTGGATTACAAAATATTTTACTCAAAAGAAAAGCGATACAGTGTTCGTTAAAAATAATGAATCAAAAACCTCATACACATAATATCGTACGGTGACAATGAAACAATCATGGCGGCCAAGATAGCGGATAAAAAATATTAATCATTTGAACATAATATTTACCAACGATTTTTCGTATGAAAATATATTAATAATGTAGATATGAGTATAATAAAAAACCCCTTTACATATGAAATAGCTGTTCGGTAGTGGCTACGTATACTACCAACCCTTACTTTGCTCGTGAATGTCGCAAAAGACGACTAAGAGCCTTATAACGACCTGCGTCAACTCCATCTGATGTCGTATGGTCAATAATTACATTCCCAAGGAGGGTTGACGTCTGGCAGGTGGCCAGGGCTGAGAAAAATACAGGCTTTAGTGTAATTGAAATACAAATTACAAAATACAGTATCGTAAGTAATTAAAATACGAAATAACTTTAAGTAAGGTATTTGAAATATAAAATACAAAATACAGTATTTTAGCAATTTTAGTTGAAATACAAAATACAAATTACATATTACAAAATAAGTCTAGATTAGACCAGCATGGACTGAAAAGTAGAGGACAACAAGATTAATTAATCAGTAAAACCAGAGTTTCTTTTCATGAACACTAGATTTTCAAATATACTGTTAGGCAAACAGCCTCTTGTTGGAGAGTCAATAAAACCTGCTAAAGAATCTTTCTACAGGTCCTGATGAGCACAAACTTGAGTTAAATTGTATGAACACATTTTTTATATTTGGATAGCGCTCAAGAATTTAAAGATCTTTGAAATGATAGAAGTCATTTAGGCTTTTTGTGACTTGTCTCTAAGCCATGAATGGCAAGATTTTGAATTCTTTGCCTCTCATCTGCTGTGATGCTTTCTGCCCACCAACGCTCCTATGGCTCCATTTACTTCAGGTGCCAGTTTAAAATACTTATTAAATCTTTTTTCCAAGCTCTCTTTTAATTGTGGTACAATGAAAGTAAAATGCCTAAAGTGTTTCTTCCGTGAAAAAACTAAAAACAAACCGTTAAACCGTTATGACTTGACATTTTAGCTTGACATTGACAATTCGACGTACATTTTTTTACGTTTTGTTGGTCAATTTTGACGTACAGTCATAGCGTACACTGTACGCCGTACAGTGTACAAAACAGGTGCAGTGTTACCAACTCAAATAGCTGCTTTACCATCATTGCACTCCCGCCTCGCACTCGCACTCACACTCATGATTGCTAAATGAAGGTTAAATGTATTTTAATGTTAAAATGTATTTTGCAGCCTGAAGTATTTGAAATGCTAATTACAAAATACTTCGCCGTCAGGTATTTGAAATACGAATTATAAATTACAATTTAAGGAAGTAATAGAAATACAAATATCAAATACGTATTTGCATTTCAATTACGTATTTTAATTACAAGTAATTCAAATACTTTTCAACCCTGCAGGCGGCCGGTCATAAAACTATTGCCAATAACTTTTACAATATGTACTACGAAACAAGAGTACATATTGTATCGACCCCAAGTAATTGGGATAAGAGTTGGAGAATGATGATGGTGATGATGATATGAATTCAAGATTATTATCTCTATAGTAATTACGATAATTTGAGCACTATATTCTTAACTAGCTAAACTAATAGAGGCCATCTTTCACATTCTCATCTTTATAGCATTCGTTTCTTACGATATTATTTGCAAATTTTTACCTACTGTTCCGATACAGTAGCTAACTTTTAATTTAACAGCTAGATTTGTATCAAACGACAAACTCCTTCTTGTGATAATTTATTTTTCGATTCACAAATAACATATATTTTTTAATGAAATATATAAAAAGCTTTTTTAATTAACATACTGCACAGATGGCGTAGTGGTTAAGATACCGACCTTCCGTGCCAGTGCCATGGGTTTGATGCCCACGCAAGACAATACTTTATGCCATACATAAACTGTTGTTCTGAGTCTGGGTGAAATTTGTCTGCGTTAATTGCATGTTTCTAAAGTCCCCCCCAATACAAAGATTATTTCTTTAGTGCTGGGTGGTGTAGTTATAAAATAAATAATAGTTTAAAAACTAAAAAACATGCTTTTATATATAAACTAAACTGAAAAGTAGAAAATAACTTTTTTAATCATTCAAGTTAAGGTAGAATGAGAAATAAAATAAATTATTTTAGCATAAAAAAGCGTGGGGTGCCTGATGTTAACGTTCCATTGATAGAGTCATGTGGGTAAGTAGGTACTGTGGGTGTGCTGCGAAATATTTTCAGAAAACACCCCACGCTTTTTTGCATTAAAATAATTTCTTTTATTTCTCACTCTACCCTAACTTGAATGATTAAAAAAGTTATTTTCTACCTTTTAGTTAAGTTTATATATAAAAGCATGTTTTTTTACTTTTTAAACTATTATTTATTTTCTATTTTTTAGTTCCGCTAAATGCAGAAGCGCGATTTTATATATTTTAATCTACTATGATTCCATGACTACTATCGGTAAATATAATTATTTTCCAAATCATTAAAAATGTGCAGCTGTATTAATCGTGAAATCTCGATTTTTAAAATTTAATCAAATAATTTTATATTGTCATCTTGTTACTTGATAATCGAAGCATTTCATCAAATGCTATGTAACAGAGAAGCTTTAGATGAAATGATTGGATTACGAAGACTATGACTAAGTGCTACATAAGCTTGTCCAGCTTGTAAGCCTAGATAAATGACTGCATGATCAACTGTACAGCCTTGAATCTTATGGACGCTCGATGCCCAACTCAGAATATCAATGGCAACATTCGTCTCTCAGCAGTTCCATATTTGGCTATTTTCTATCCAACTTACCTACTACATAAAAATGTAATAAGTGCAAATATTTATAAATTTAAATTCATATAAATGTTAATGTTTTGAAATTATATGAAAATATACTTTTGACTGTATTTAACAATCAATTAAAATTTGAAGTAGTCACAAATGGTACTAAGATGGCCGAAACCAGTACTTCTTTTAAATTAGAGAATAACTCACAAATGAACAATTAAAAAACTAAGTTTTACATTATTCCTGCATTAGTAACTACATATGTTTTATAATAACATTCCAAGCTTAGATCTTAAATATTATAATAATACAAAAGTAAGTTATATAATACCATTTCAATTTTTAACTTCACAAATAAGCACTAAATCAGTTGAAAACTATGTTATATCATAACATTCCAAGCTTTGATCTTAAATATTGAAATTTATCTTTAAACAATCCTCTTGTAAGTATATCTGCAAATTGTCAATCACTACCAACAAACTGTGTATTACAGTTTGTTGGTCAATTATCTTTTTATAATACTTTTCTTTAATAAAGTTATATTTAATTTCAATATGTTTACACTTCTTATGGAAATTAATATTTTTAATGACACTGATAGCTGTTTGGTTATCTAAATTAGGACAGAGTCCTCTTTACTTAAAAAACTGTTTGATCCACATGGCCTCAGTTTAACAGCACAAGCTGCCATAAATTCAGCCTCTGTAGTAGATAGAGCCACAGTTTGTTGTCTTTGCCTGTACCAAGCCACAACCGCCCCGTTCTTGATGAAAGTATAGCCAGTAAGTGAATGACTTGTATCCATGTTCAGCCGGTACATGTTATTGATTATAAATTAGCTGTTTTTAATTTTTACTGTTTATAATAACAGTCAGTTTTGTCAAATCATACTTGGCCACCACTTTGAATAATCTGATTCACAGATATCAGATTGCTAGGTTGCTAGTTCGAGAACATGTAAAACATTATTAAACAGAACCTTTTTGTCATGACCTTTATAATATATAAGTGGCTAAGCTTACATGTCCTGAGGACTGCACAGATAATTCCTGTCAATTTCTCCTATATTTCGTTGGCAACACACATACAGAGATTTGAATGTGCACATAATTTGTTGGATTGACTGAGAGTATTATCTTCGTTTTCGCTTTAGCGTCTCGTTTCTTATCTACTCTTTCTGAGAAGTCTTCTATGCAATTCCAGAGTTCCTCATGTCCTCATGTTTAGCAACGCATACCGCATTGCTAAACGCCAGGTTGCATAATTTATATGGCCAGACAGGTTTTCAATAAATGCGAGAGTATTATTTAATGCCATTTTCAAATAGATGTCTCAATTCAAATACTTAAATGCTTCGCAAAGACCTAACAAGAATTTTTTTACACGAACTACGTTTTGTTTTTAATGTTCACTTCAATGTCTTTGATCACTGATTTTACCATTAGATATTACACTGTCTTTATTTCTGAGCTTTTCTGGGCCCTTAACCTGACGAATTGAACGACGTAGCTCGAGTTTTATTAACTATTTAATATGAAACTAACAAGAAAAACATACAGTGGCCTGACAGATGACCTTGATGTCACGAAATAGAGACATTGTTTTACGGTAGCGCCCTCTAGGCGCGTAATTCGAAATTGGAAACTTAAATTCAACAATTTAATCCTGACTATCCCAATAACTGATTAGGATAATGGTGTAATCTTATTAAATTATTGCATTGTCATCGGTCCTCGATAAGTCTACCAAATTTAAATGAAATCTGACCGTTCGAAGTGGGTCAAAATCAAGTCCAAAGTAGTCGGTTACAAACATATAGGTCAAGCTAATAAAAAGCATGTAAAAAAGTAAGAATTTGCGTAATCATCAAATAATTAATAAATTATTTTAAATAAAACTACTTTTATGGATTCTATCGCGTTTGTATTTGATTTTTAATTTCCCGACATTTCGAACACTTTACATTTATCATGGTCACGCGAGGACTAAAGTGTCTTACGTCCAAAAGTCATCGTTATTACAGATAATTTATATCTACCCACTACTGTATCAGATATTAAAAGTATGAATAAAATAAAAGTATGTTCACTGTAAGGTGTTCGAAACGTGGGGAAATTAAAATCAAATACAAACGCAATAGAATCCGTAAAAATAGTTTTATTTCAAATGTGTAATACTGGCGTAAATATTACACTTCAGTAAATTCTTTTAAGTTTTTCACATTATACTCAGTAAACTTACTTATCAATTAAATAAGGAGATTTCGCAAATTAATTTTCAGGATACCCTTAGAGCTTAACTAATGGAGTTACCATATTCATTACTTGACATCTCGTAGCTAATAGACAATAGAGTACTGTGTATCCATGCGTTATTGATAGCTGACAATACAGATAGGTGTATTCTAATTAATATGTGTGATGCAATTGATTCCCTTAGGTGATCGTTCCATTCCTTGATTACACTTAATTTATTAGATTATACAAATATTTTAAACATATAGTGAGGAGGAATTTAAAGATATAATTATTAATTTAAAGACATGATTATTAGGATGTAGGAACTGGGGGAGACCGAGACTCACCTACCTAGATTCCACCAGAGACCAGATTGATCACGTATTGAAGGAAGGTGGAGTCAAGAGTCTCCGAAACCGGCGAGCGTGTATGAAGAGAATTATGAATGTTGAGGAAGCGAGTGAAGTATGCATGGATTGAGTTCTCCTAGTCCTACAAGGGATATGGCGTGATGATATGTATGTGTATGTATGTATTATTAGTTATCAAATTGAGTAGTGAGAGAACAATAGTGGTGATGTAAAAATAGATGAATGAAAGAAGTCTAAAAGTGATACCAGTGACAGAAAACATTAGGAGCGCGTCATTGTATGGACATGTGATGTGGATAAGGAAGGTTATCAATATGTTTGTGGATGGACATAAGAATTGTGAGGAATCTAAAAAAAGATAGATAGATTGTGTGTATAAAAATATTTGTATGAAAGAATAATGACTGACTGGAGCCTATAAGTAGTTAAGAAACTGTAAGTACCCACTAAGCAACAGGCTATTGTAAATACATATATTATAAAATAATTTTGCATTCTGTTTCAAGAAATTATTCTTAATAAATTTTGCATAAGGCAAAGTTTTTACCATGACGGTTTAAATATTGTAAGCATTTTTAATTAGTTTTCCAATGCTATTAATGACGATGATGGCTCTCTCGTTCGATTTCAGCATGCGTTGAGAAAACCTTTTTATTTTAGCAGAGCGATTATCCTTCGCAATTACTTTTATTGTGAACCGTTCGTTAACATATTAAAACATTTTCTTTATCATTTATTCTGACTGTTAAATACGTTCTTTTAGCGTGAAGATACCTGTTAATTAATTACCAATTTATTCGTTGGCAACATTAATACCTTGATAAAAAAATCTTAATTTATTACCATAAATCCCAAAAAAATACTCCCCGACATTTTTCCCGTTTTAAGTGCTATCGATTCCCGCAGGCACTAAATCGTAACAAAAGGGAACCTTCGAATTACATCCGTAATTTATTGTTGGTATAAATCATCAATCTTGCCCGAGGTCATGGGGTAATCAGCGTTAATGCGGCCACATGGCGATTTATGACTCATTTATGAGTTGCACGCCATGGCTTTGACAATGAGTGACGTCATTGATTTTCAGGACATAGTTTCGTAACAACGTTAATGTTGGAATTCATTAGAGCACTTTATGATGGTTCTAAATTAAATATACTTACATACATAAATGCTAAAGTTACTAGAACCAATTTCAGAGATTTTTTTTTGTTAAACTATTTAATTTTCGTGTAATTAACTCTTAATATTAGCATAGCAACGGAATATAGTTAGAATGCAGTTGTCGACGTCCCTTCATAATCAATGAGATTTGTAAAAAAATGGTTTAGGGATCCCTAGGAGAATAAGCGTCAGCAATCTTCTAGAAAATATACAAACACTGCAGTTTCCAACCCGTTTGATATGCGTGACGATTATAATTCATCATTCATCATTCTCCTACTCTTATCCCAATTACTTGAGGTCGAAACAGCGTGTACTCTTCTTATTTCATAGTATATATTGTAAAAATTATTGGCAATAGTCTTATGACCGGTCGCCTGCCAGACGTCGACCCTCCTTGGGAATGTAATTGTTGCCCAAACGGCTTCAGATGAAGTTGGCCCAGGTTGTTATAAACCTCTTAGGCGTCTTTTACGACACCCACAAGCAAATTAAGGGTTGGTAGTATTGTTAGCCGCTACCATATACCACGTGACGATTATAATTAGCCCTCCACTCAATGGCCGTGATATATGGCATTTTATGGCAATGTTGTATGTCCAGCGATGAACAGGAAAAGAATGAATAATAAGTCTTTCCCGTGAGAATAACAAACCGTCAGGCGGCATCAGCTGGATAGCCAATTTTCTAAAGTTGGCATCCAAGTGGATCAAAATGGAAAAAATAGTGCACATTTTTTTATTTAATTCATGATATTAATATATAGTTATTCTATCTGGTATGTGCTATCTGATCCAACTATATATTGTTTCATTAGATCATCATTCTCCTACTCTTATCCTACTATTATTGGGGTCTATACGATATGTACTCTTCTTTCATAGTACACATTGTAGAAGTTTTTGGCAATAGTTTTATGACCGGACACCTGCCAGACGTCAACCCTCCTTGGGAATGTAATTGTTAACCAAACGGCATCAGATGGAGTTAGACCAGGTCCTTATAAGGCTCTTAGTCGTCTTTTACGACATCCACGAGCAAATTCACGGTTGTTAGTATTCGTAGCCGCTACCGCACAGCATATTTTTTCATTAGATATAATGGAAAATTATATTGTATCGTGAAGGTCTACACTCTGGAGGTAATGCTTACTAAGTATGCTGTACATTCTCCGTGTGGTGATGGAGTAGAATACTATTCACCACCCCATATCTTACGCGTGGGTGATCGTACGGGACGACTAGGTTAATTTCCTACTGCGGAGGAGGCCTGAGCCCAACAGTGGGACATTTATGGGCTGTGATGATGATGATGATGATGATGTATATATTTTTTTTTGGTAAAAGAGGTCATTAAAAAAAATAGATAATCTAGCGAGTTTCTTATTACTCTCATAGCGCTCACACTTCGTTCTAGTAATTATTAAGAAATAAATGAATTGAATTCGTAAGTAAAAATAAAATTCCCTTTTTTTTTTACGGGTGTGTTATGGTCGGCGCTCTTCTCGCACCACTCCGTCCGGGGCGACAGAGGGGCGTACGCACGCATACCCGCAACCCACCCATGAACCTCGCCTACGTTGTTGGACCGGCCACTGGAGCAGCGTGAACTTGTCGTCAGTGGCCGGCCCGACGGAATACCCCCTGAGGGGTACCCTCTCCTTGAGCGACGTCCCCCCCCCCCCCCCCCCTCCGGGCGGACGTCGGTCTCTCCTCGCGCGGTCAGCCTCTCGGCGGGTGACGGACTAATTCCCCGGTCCAGTCACCTGCGGCCTCGGCTAGGGCGGCATCAGGCGCAGGTACGCGCTCCTCGCGCACGCGCTACGCCGCCTCCCTTCCGCGAGACTACTGCCTTTCAGAAGGCTGCGACCGCGTCCCAGTTCCTGACGCTGTCGAGCATCGCCCTGGCGATGGTCGGCAGCGTCAGGTCGGCACCGATGATTGCGACGAGTTCACGACGCTGCTCTGCCCAAGCGGCACAAGCCTCGAGCGTATGCTGCGGCGTATCCTCGTCGCAATCGCAGTGGTGGCAGGACGGTGTACTCTCCCTCCTGACGACCGTGTATAGGTATTTGGCGAAGCATCCATGCCCCGTCAAAACCTGCACCAGTCGGAAGGAGAACACCCCGTGCCGCCGTTCCAACCGCTGCATCAGCACCAGCCGGAATGCCTCCACGGTCCGCACACCGAACCGAAGCCTCTCCGGCCGGACTGCCCAACGAGCAATGACGTCTTGGTGGGCGTCGACGCGCCAGGCGGTGAGCTCCCTCAGTGAGACCACACCACCCTCCGCTCGCACCTCCGATTCCCGCCGATACAAATCGGCGAGCATTACCGCCTCCGGGTCCCACGGGGGAGTCCCGGCCAACAGGCACGCTGCCTCCGTCGCCACCGTGCGGTACCCGCGTACGGCCCTGACCGCCATGGTCCTATGTGGTCGCCACAGAAGAGCCCTGAGTCGGACGGTCAGGGAACCCGCCCACACCGGTGCGCCGTACAGGGCCATCGACCGGACGACCCCCGAGTACAGCTTTCGGCATGTAGTGCTCGGTTCACCCACATTCGGCATAAGCCACGAAAGGGCGGACGCCGCGCCGACGAGCCGCGGAGCGAGCCTGCGGGAATGCTCCCGAAACCACCAATGCCCGTCGAGCACCAGGCCTAAATACCTCACATGGGCCCGGATGCTGATGTCAACTGAATTGACGGTGATCGAAACGCCGATGGGAGGACCCATGTGGGGCTCATGGAACAAGAGGGTCTCCGCCTTGTCCAGGGCCACCCTCAACCCCAGCGCCTCGATCCGCCTGACGATCTCTTCGATGCCGAGAGTCACCAGGCTTGCCGCCTCCTCCAGCGTCCCACCGCGGGCTGTGACGAGCGTGTCGTCGGCGTAACAGATTACGCCCAGCCCGGGTGGGAGGCTCCTTCTCAACGCCCAGTCATAGCCGATGTTCCACAGGGTGGGTCAGAGGACCGATCCCTGTGGGACACCGCACGTCATGGGCGTTCGCGCAACGTCCCCTACTCGGTTGGTGTAGAGGACACTGCGCCCCTCCAGATAGTCTGCCACTGGCCGCCTCAGGTAAACTGGCACCCCGTGGTATCGGAGCACCTCCCTGATGCAGCTAAATGGCAGACTATTGAATGCGTTGGCAATGTCCAAGGACATCACCAACAGCACTCCTCCGCCGGCGACGGTCTCAGTCGCCACGGCCCTCAGGCGCAGCAGAGCTGCGATCGTCGAACGACCCCTCCTGAACCCAAACTGGGTGCCCGACAGATCGGGCCCCGTGCCGACGAGGTGCCGCTCGATGCGGGCAGCCAGCACCCTTTCCAATAGCTTGCCCACATCGTCGAGCAGCACGATAGGCCTGTAGGCCGAGGCCGACTCGGGAGAAAAATAAAATTCCCTAAAGAGTATACTGCTGTCCATTTTCATAGTGATTCCTGAGTCAGTTTTTAATATTCCCAAGGGCGGTGACAAAATATATTTTTAACACATTCCTACAAAAACAAAACCTTAATTATCTTTCGTAATTTACTCAATATTGCCAGCAATAGAGTATATTTTCTTCTTTTAAATTAAACCTTATAAAATTGGTCGTTAATTAAACAAGTGTACAATTTTAAACGCAAAAATATGTACCGTACATTCAATTATCTCTGCTCCGAGAAAATTAAACTCTTTTGTACAGAGTATACAATTACAAGTTAACTAGCTTTAAAACAAGTGGGGAATTTTAAAAAAGAAATATCCATGAAAGTGCTGAGTATTTTTTTTTAAATTGCAGTGTTGTTTTGCAAATAAAATCTTATTATAGCAAATTAACAGGTGAGTGAGCAGTGGTTCTCTTTTGGGGAATGAATAGCAACTTACTGCGATCATGAACCTACCTGCTAAGTTGTTATTTATTTGGAAAACAATCAGTTGTACAGTAAATTGTCTATACTAATAATAATGCTATGGATAAATAAATTAATAAAAGTACAACCAACAAGGTTTTCACAGCTTACAATATTTACTAATATTATAAATGCGAAAGTAACTCTATCTGTCTGTCTGTCTCGCTTTCATGGCAAAACTACTGAACCGATTTAAATGAAATATGGTACACAGATAGTCTAAAGCCTGAGAAAGGACAAAGGTATACTTTTTAATTGGAAAACGCTTTGTAAAGGGTTGAAAACGGGATGAAATATTGTAGGAGGAATAGTTACTTTGGCTATCGCTAACTTACGACTATTCCACGCGGACGAAGTCGCGGGCAGAAGCTAGTAAATTATAAAATATAAAATGAAATATAGTTTGGTGTGTCGATAACGATAAGCATATTTTTCTATATAAAGTAAGTGTAACATTATAGTTCATAAAAAAATAAAAACTTTTATTATATCTTTTTATATGAATGTAAATTTTTCCGTGTGGTGACGGAGTAATAATACAATTGACCACCCCCTATCTTACCTGTGGGTGATCGTACAAGACGACTAAGGGATATAGAACGCATATAACACATATGCAAGAGAAGGAAAACTCGAAACAAAACTCTATAACAACACGTCTGACCAGCGCGGTATAGTAGGTTAATTTCCCTCCAATTATGGAGGAGGCCCGAGCCCAACAGTGGGACACATACAAGCTGTGATGATGATGATGATTATTTCATCATTAATTAGTAAATAAATTAATATATTAATAATAAATAAATTAAGTATTTATTTAGTATGGCGATTCTTAACCCTCATTTGTGGGGAAGGGCAATACATTCCCACCATTGTGGGGGAGGCCATACAGTCCTGTAAGCCGGGATCCACAATAGTCTCTAGATATGACACCAATGTTTGACCCTAAGGCAGTCCCGGGAGATGATTTTAATTGTCTTGGGACCCGCAACATTTTTTTTTTTATAAGCATTGGTCTAGAAATACCCACCTATTCCGTCCGGGGCGACTGCAGGGCGGCGTGTGGCCCGATAACCTCCTATATTCTCACTTTATAGCGATTGGGCTGACCACTGACATTGATTCCTTGACATCCTTGGCCGACCCGGAATAAGAACCTGAAGCCTAACTATAGCTTTTTTATGATCACAAGTCACTGTCTGGTTACATTCAATTTCATTTGCCAGTTTACACCGATTGAAAACTTATATTATGTACCTAAAATTATACTGTCATATTATGTACTAGCGGCCCGACCCGGTTTCGCACGGGTGAAAAATTTATTTATTAAACATTTTGGCATAAACGTACAGTAAATGCAGGACATACCTAAATAATAATGTATTTAGCAATAGTGTATCGCTGGCTTCCCTTGGGTTTGAAAACAAAATGAGTAAACAGTATAAATGACATCAACTGGTATATTTTAAATATTATGTATGTATAGATGTCAACTGTTGGCCGAACTTTTCTAAGATTCTATAATGCTAAAATTAACAGGTTTGGCTGTAATCGATGTTAAAAGTTTTCCAGAAAAATGTTGCTGAGTATTGTTTTAGTGATTTCAAAGCCCGATTTTTATTTTTTACAACTTGTATAAAAAAAAAAGGAGTGGTGACACATTGTATTCTTAAATTATCATCATCGGACCGATATAGTTAAAACTTTTCGGCTTCATTCAGGTCACATCCTCTTAAATAGCTTTGCCCATCTAATAGGTAAAATGGCTGCTCCTAATTCTTCTGATTGTAATAAAACTCAAGAGGTCTATCGGGTACTTATGGAGAGTGTTAGAAACGAAACCGAGAGGGCCAACTTAGATTTAAGAACGTTCGAAGATTGGTAAATGTAATAATATTCTCGCCTCACCAACATTGGACCGGGCTACTACAAAATGGTTGACAAGGGTCTCAATTAGATTATAAGTTGTATGTTGTGTACCAATGGGGGTGACATAGTCAACTTGACTAAAGTTGACTAAAAAACTTGAAAAAAAGGGTTTACCCTTTCTAGAAAAAAGATAAAAAAAATTAACACCTCAAAGGGAACACATTATTATTTTAGAAAAGTACAAAAGATTACATTTCGAAATGTGATTATAATGTATCATCGTCTTCGTCGTCTCAGCTCCTATACGTCCCACTGCTGGGCTCCAGCCACTCGTGTCAATAGGAGAAAAATTAATCTATAGTCTTTTGACAGGTTTTGTTTAGAGTTTTCCATTTATTTTATAGATTTTATCTCCATGTGGTGACAGAGTAAGAATACAATTCACCACCCCCTATCTTACCCGTGGTTTATCGTAAGAGACAACTAAGTGATATAAAGTGTCTATAACATCTATGCAAGAGAAGGAAAACTTGAAACGAAACCCTATACCAATACGTCTGACCAGCGTGGTGTAGGATGATAATTTTCCTCCCGTTTGGAGGAGGCTCGATCCCAATAGTGGGACGTGTGTGAGCTGAAATGATGATGATTTATTGATTTTATATGCATTTCATATCCTTTAGTCGTCTATTTTGATATCCATATTTGATGGGAAATTGTATTCTTACTCTGTGACTAAAATTGTGTATATTATTCATTTAAAAGAATTTTGAGGAAAAGAAATATTCAAAATACCTTCCATTTTTTAATATAAGTGAACTGAAGCCACAACTGAAATCCATTATGAAATGTACAAATGTATTGACAGTTAAGCTATTACTCATTCTAACTCACCCCCCCTAAATAGTATATTTCGTAATGAAACGACCCTTCAACACGTTTATGTTCGAACAAAGCCAATTTTGTCATCAACTGAAAGCGTCGATACTGCTTGTGTTTGGGGGCTATAAAGAAAATTACAGAACACATACATTCCGTGACTGCGAACAGTTTGTCCTAAAAACATACACACACATATATACAAATACTTAAATTAGGGTTGTCCAATATTTTCTAATGGCTCTTTCATAATATGATTGAATGCGTAAAGAAAGAATATTCCAAAATTCACTCGACCAGGAGATCTACTACTTGGTGAAATTCGCGTAGGTAGGAGTCGCGATATATATAGCCTTTGATGAAGATAATCAAATACTATCCTAATTACTTAGGCTCGATTTCAATTCAAATCTCTTTTCTTTCCCCTCTCTGTCCCCTTCTTACTTCACACAGGTCATCCACCATGTTTTTGGTCTTCCTTTATCCCTTAAATCCTTTAACATTTATGATTAAAACTTTTTTCTTTTTTTTTCTTTTCAAGACATTATCTTCATCTTTGATATATTAAATGTCCATAACAGGTGCTCACTTTTATTTAACTTTTCGATCCCAAAAGTCATTCCCAAACTAATTTAGAGAACCAAATGTAAATCAACCATTAGAAAAACTGCCATTAAAGAAAAAAACATCTAATACTGTATCATAGTTATATAGAATATAAATAAATCATTTTGCTTTCAGACTCAGCTTGCTATTGTAAATTTACAAAAACAGTAAATCTTTTTTTGGGGGTGGGTTACGGTCTGCGTTCTCCTCGCACCACTCCGTCCAGGGCGACAGAGGGGTGTAAGCACGTACACCCGTAACCCACCCGTGGCACTTCGCCTTCATCGTTGGGCCGACCACCGGAGCAGAGTGACTTGATGTCAGTAGTCGGCCCGACGAAATACCCCCTAAGGAGTACCCTCTCCTCGACCGACGCATCGTGGAGGACGTTGGTAAAAAAAAAGGTAAATCTGCAGAAAACTCGTAACAAGAATTTTTCGTCCCAGGAATCAATCCGATTATATCATTGCAGTCACTTTTGTACTACTATTCTAATAATTTGGTTAAGGCAAACTAACATAATGCATACAAAATACTGTGATATGAATTTATAAACCGAATTCAAATAACAGAATTCCCACACAAAACAGTCATATTATTCAAAATACATAAATCACGAATAGAACTAATAACAATACTAAACAAAAACAAAATTTAGTATTGCAACATAGAACAGTAGGGAATTGAACCTTTCGCATGAACGAATTAGTACCGACCCCATTTGCATACGCCAATCATGGCTTAGCATACAAATCGAAATTGGACGGACACACGGCCAAATTCAGCTTAATTATCCGTAAATTTAATTTAATTTATGATTCAGTAGAAGGCGTTTGATTTATTTTATATCGATATATCCATCAAAAGATACTACAACAAATCACTGAGAATATTTTTTTTCTTGCCGTGTGGTGATAGTATAAGAATACAATTCACCACCTCATATCTTACCCGTGTGTGATCATACGAGACAACTAAGGGATATAAAACGCATATAACATTTATGCAAGAGCAGGAAAGTTCGAAACAAAACCCTATACCAACACGTCTGATCAGCGCGGTATAGTAGGTCAATTTCTCTCCCACTATGGAGGAGGCTTAAACCCAACAGTGGGGCATATATGAGCTCAGATGATGATGATGATAACGAGAATAAAATAGGGGATTTGATGACAAAATAGTCTATGTTTTCTTTTTTTTAAATACACCACACCTTGTACTAGGAAATAATCCTTGTATTGCATGGGACTTGAACATTGGACTGTGTTTGTAACACATAAATAACGTAGAAAAATTCCACCAAGATTCAGAATAACTCTTTGTGGTTCGCACAAAGTATTATCCTGCGTAGGCATTAAACCCACGACATTGGCACGGAAGGCTGATAACTTACCACTGCGCTATCTTTGTAGTCAAAGTTTTGAAAGATAAAAGACAAGCTCGCTGAATTTCTTTCCGTGTCATCTCAATGGCGGGGTTTCTATACGGAAGTTGCTTATTGAATTTATAATTTAAGTTAAAATTTTAAATTCATAATGTACAGCTATAGAGTTTTCATCTCAGTTGATATAAGTCAAACTGATGAGCTCATGTCCTCCATAATAAAAGAGCTTATTACATTACTCTGGTCAGATTTAACAGCATTTTCTTTTTGGACTATTATATGGCCAGCGATCCCATAACCTGCGGTACACGTATGCCTCTGCTTCATGTAGGCAGACTACCGATATCTGTTCCTTATCAAACTTCAAACGTATTGGCATAAGGTTTTATTTCGAGTTTTCTTTCTCTTAGATAGATATTATATATATATATATATATATGTATATATATCCTTTCTTCGTCTTCAGCTTCAGTCGTCTTTTCAGCGTGCTATGAAGCGGCCATCCTTGGGATTTCTCTGCGAGATAGAGTCCGTAATACGGAAATCCGCAGAAGAACGGTTGTAACCGACATAGCACGAAGAATAAGTACGCTGAAGGGGGCATGGGCAAGCCACATTGCTCGACGAAATGATAACTGTTGGAGAAAAAAGGTTCTCAAATGGCGACCACAGCTGGCACAAGACCACACTTTGTGGCGAAATATAAGGGAGGCCTACGTCCAGGAGAGATGACAAAAGGCTGAATGATGATAAGTGATGAGTCATCTTTTACAAAACCTCGGTCAAGATGAACGGTATTCTTGCCCTATCACCACATGGAAACAAATTTTACTGAAAAAACACGTTTATTTATTTTTTTATATTTTTTTTTTTGCAACTAAATAAGTAATACTTGTATTGCGGGGGACTTAATAAACATATAATTAACGGACATAAATTACACCCAGAGATCAGGACAAAATATTGTGGATCGCATAAGGCATTGTCCTACGTAGGAATCAAACCCGCGAAACTTGGACCAGTAGATAAGTATTTTAATATACGCTATCTGTGCAATAAGCTTTGGCGATTACAGTCAGTGTTATATCTATTATTCTGATTTTTCACTAAAGTAATGGTGAGTGAAAATTGTCCTTTAAAGTTAACAAATTCATTTTAACTTTAAAAGAGACAGAAGACATTTAAAGTACTTTCATACGGAGAAACTACTGTACCCGCACTAAAAAAAATCTAACTTTAAGTACAGATGGGTGGAATGGTCTATATGTACTCGTGCAGAATGAGTTTGGTCTCCATGCAAAACGTTTTATGTGTGATAAATAAATATTAGCCTGAGTTTGAGCGGACTTTCAGTCGGATAATTTAAAGCTGTGTGGTAGCGGCTAAGAATACTGCCAACCCTCACTTTGCTCGTGGAAAGACGTAAAAGACGACTAAGAGCTTTACGGACCTAGGCCAACTCCACCTGATGTCGCTTGGTCAACAATTACATTCCCAAGGAGGGTTGACGTCAGGCAGGTGGCCAAAAAATTATTATATATAATATTATATTATTATTATATATATTATATATCAAAAAATTATTGCCAATAACCTTTGCAATATGTACGATGTAAACAGAGTAGATACTGCGTCGACCCCAAGTAATTGGGATAATAGCAGGAGAATGATGAATGATGAATTTGAATATTTATGAGGTGTTGTATTAAAAAAAATACCATCATCTGACAGAGCGCGGTAGCGAAGCGATGAAATATCATCATAGCATTCTTTATTTACGCACAGAACTTGATTGCTTTGACTTGTTACGTTAAGTGGATTCGGAACCATAAAGTTATCGGCCTACTTTCATTTCGAAGGCTGAATATTGCAACGTGCAATTTGAATCGCAACGAAATTTAACCTCTCAAAGGCATCCGAATTTTAGATTGTATGAGATTTTGGTCAAAAATACAGCTTCATTTTACGTTCATTGCAAAATTCTACTATAATTTTCTTATGGTAACGGAGTAAGAAAATAATTCATAACCTTTTCTCTTGCTCGTGAATGTCATAAAAAATTAATATAGGATATAATATACAGATTGGTCACGTACTGAAGGAAGGTGGAGTCAAGAGTTTCCGAAACCGGTGGGCGTGTATAAAGAGAATTATGAATGTTGAGGAAGCGAGTGAAGTATGCAAGGATAGAGTTCTCTGGCACTGTGTTCTCTCTGCCCACCCTGCTAAGAATATGGCGTGATAATATGTATGTACAGATTGTCCGTGTGGTGACGGATTAAGAATACAATTCACCACCCCCTATCTTACCCGTAGGTGATCGTAAGAGACGACTAAGCAATATAAAACGCATAAAACATCTATGCAAGAGAAGGAAAACTCGAAAAAAAACTCTATATCAACACTTCTGACCAACCTGGTATAGTAAGTCAATTTCCCTCCCATTATGGAGGATGCTCGAGCCCAACAGTATGACATATATGAGCTGAGATGATGATGAGAAGATAATGTAAAAATAATATCAACGCAAGACAAGGAAATTTCAAAATTAAACCCGTCTGCTCAACATGGTATTATTAGCTTCCCTTTCTCACATTCAAACCATAAGACAGACAGAGATGACGACGTAGTAGTTATGATATCAACTTATTACAGACGCCTTTAGTTAACTACGATTTTTTTTAAATAAAAATAAAACTACTTTTACGAATTCTATAGCGTTTGTATTTGATTTTTAATTTGCCGACGTTTCGAACACTTTACAATAATCATGGTCGCTGGAGGACACTAAAGTGTTCGAAACGTCGGGAAATTAATAAATCAAAGACAAACGTGAAAAAATACGTAAAAGTAGTTTTATTTCAAACTAGCTTCCCCCGCGTGAAAGGTTACTTTCCTAAAGTTTTTCATCCCCTATTTTTATTTTACCCCTTAAGGTACTAATTTTAGGTAGTAATTTTTTACAACATGTTAATGTATATACATAATAATGTAAAAATGACGATACTTCATTTCAACTTTTCATCCCCCTTTACAACACTTTTTTGCATTTTAAAAGTAACCTATGCCCTTTATCAATCTCTAGACTATGTGTGTACCAAATTTCATTTAGAGCGGTTCTGTAGTTTTGGCGTGAAAGAGCGACAGATGAACAGACAGACAGAGTTACTTTCACATTTATAACATTAATAAAGGTGTGTAATACTCGCGTAAACATTAGAAATCATTATGTTAACCAAGATTTGTTTTTTTTTTTTGAGACTGGGTGTAATTTATATTTGTTCAAGTATATGTTTGTAATGTCTTCCGTAATACTCTTAGTTTCAGTGTTATTCTTTAAAAAAAAAGTTATTGTATTGTATTTAAAATGCATGATAGATTTTTAATGGCTATTTCATGGTGATCCGAAACGTTTACCATTGATTTTAGTGGTAAGTAGTACAGCCTCCACTCATAGCTTCGACTGCACAAATGGCGTAGTGATTAAGATAACCAACTACCGTCTCAGTGTCCTGGGTTTGATTCCCATCGAAGACTACTTTGAGTGATCTACAAATTATTGTTCTGAGTCTGGGTGTAACTTGTGTCTATTAAATTTCATGTTTGTAAAATTCTCCGTAATATAAAGATTATTTTCTAAATATAATTGTATTAAGAAATGAAATATTTAAAAAAATAACTCAGTTGCTACATCTTTCGTTTTGGTAAAGTTTAAAAGATACGAAATGAAAACCATCAAATAAAATTTTAGTAACTTGGCACGACAAAAAAGAAAGTAAAATTCAAAAGAAAATCGTTAATTTAAAAAAAAAATGAAAGTAGAAAAACGAATGATCAACCATTGAATCTACCTTCATTTGAATTTCGATCTCTCGATTGGTAATTGGGTTAAGCAAATGAAATTGATATCAAATATAATATTTATCAACACCACGTTTCGCAGACCTGCAACCGCAGCTTCACTAGACAGTGCTACTGTCCATTTTCAAATGAAACCTCAGACTCTATTGAAAAAGTAACAAATAGACATTATAGTTTTAACTCCATCACGACACGAAAACGTATATAAAATAGCATAATATTGAAAGTCAATAAGTTGGTATTATATTTTTCAAGACTTTCTCATTCCAGTTCTCTATAGTATCACTCCTTGAGGAGACTTATATTCAAGATTGGATGTTGATTTCAGTGCTGTTAAGTCTACTCCTGTTACTCCAATACTAATTACCCTACTTCATAATGATTTTAAGGTTAAAAAGCAGTTTATAGTAACGTTATTGTAGTGTCACACATTTGTGTGGTGATGAAGTAAGAATACAAATCACCACTTACTATTTTACCCGTGGGTGATTGTAAGAGACGAATAAGGGATACAAAAGGCATATAACATCTATGCAAGAGAAGGAAAACTCAAAACAAAACCTTATACCTACACGTCTGACCAGCGTGGTATAGTAGGTCAATTTCCGTCCCATTATGGAGTAGGCTCGAACCCAACAGTGGGACGCATGTGGGCTGAGATGGAGATGATAATGTTTGTAGTGAAATATAATGGATTGCAAATTGTAATAAATACATGAAATTTTAGAAAAGTTTTTTTTTCTGACGTAGAGACTCCCTAATAAACATTTTTATGACATTCAGTCGCAAAGAGTTGTAAAGCAGCAACAAAGTTTGTATAGGAAGAAAAAAAACATTGTAATCAAATTAAGCATAAATACTTTTCAGTAAAATTAAATAAACACAAGTTTCAGCATTCGACAATTTTCATTCATTGAGGTTGAAAATAAGGTATTAAAATCTACGATAATAATTTTAATTGATTTTTTACAAACAAACAAACACAAACATACCATTACGCCATGTTCCTTGCAGGGTAGGCCCGAATATCCGAACCATCGGAGCATTCCTTTTCGCATCTTTACACCAATACTCTCTTTCATATCTACTCGCTCTCATACGTCGTCGTTGCAAATGGGGTCGGTCAGCCTATTCCTACGCAGGAAAATACTTTGTGTGATCCACAAAGTGTTGTTTTGAGTCTGGGTGTATTTTTTCTGCATTAATTGCATGTTTGTAAAGTCCCCCGCAGTACAAGAATTGTTTCATTAGTGCAGAGCAGGGTCTTTAAAAAATAAAAAAAAAAGAATATAACATTTTATATATAGAATCATTTTCTTTTTATTGGCAACAAATTTGTATTAAAAAAAAATGTGACTCAAAAGTTAATAATACTGTAGCGGGTAAATCTCTGTAATAACGATAGCTTGTTGGACGAGAGACACTTCATTCCTCCCTTCCTCCCCTGATCATGAACATCCAGCAATTAAAAATCAAACGCACAAACGCGATCATACAAAAAGTTTTATTTCAAAAAATTTCTTACTCCATCAATGTAAAATATTTAAAATATATATATATAATAAAATTATTAAAAGCTGTTTCGTATCTGTTATTATGCGCTGGCAATATTCTGCATTCAACAATGTTAAATTAAATTTATGAAGCGAGAAAAATTGTTTTACAGGTGATAAAAATGTTGACTCTCAAAATTAGGTTTATAAAAGGTAAATTATATTTCCTTATAAATTGCCGTGAGCAGCTTTTTTGATGAGTTTTTTAAAAGGTATCAACAATATTGTTAGCGATCTACGGTGTAAAGATGTCCTAGTGATTTAAATAACGACTTACGAAATACTTAAGTGTAACGCGAATATGAGATACATTTAGTTCTTAGTTTGGAATTGAGATTTAAGCATTATTTCTTCTTCTTAGCCACTCTTGATAGAATCGTTGCAATCATCAAGCTACATCGGCGGGAACATCATCATTCTCCTACTCTTATCCCAACTACTTGGGGTCGATACAATATACTTCTTCTTTCATAGTACATATTGTAAAAGTTATTGGCAATAGTTTTATGAGCGGCCGTCTGCCAGACGTCAACTCTCCTTGGGTATGTAATTGTTAACAAAACAGTATCAGATGGAGTTGGCCCAGGTCATTATAATACTCTTAGTCGTCTTTTACAAGATCTATAAGCAAAGTAAGGCTTGGTTGTATTCATAGCCGCTACCACACAGTTAAAATTAAAACAACATATTATAATAATTTCAATGCATAAATGGCGCAGTGGTTAAGATACCAATCCATCATAACAATGTATTCGATGCCTATATGAGATAATAAACTTACTATATTGCAGCTTTACGATCTACAAATTGTTATTTTCAGTCTGGATATTATTTATATCTATAAATATGTTTGTAAAGTCACCCGCAATACTAAGATTAGTTCATAATTGTAGGATGTTGTGTTTAAGCAAAAAGGAAAAAGAAAATAAAATAATTATGCTCAGTAATTATCAGTGTGGTGACGGAATAAGAATAAAATTTACCATCCCCTATCATGCCCATGAGTGATCGTACTAGACGACTAAGGGATATAAAACGCATACAAAATCTATGCAAGAGAAGCAAATCTTAAAATAATATCCTATACTCAACACGTCTGACCCGCTTGGTATAGTAGGTAAATTTTCCTCTCATTACGGAGAAGGCTCGAGCCCAATAGTGGCACATATATGAGTTGAGATTATGATAAATACTACAAAAACTATTGCGAATTCTTCCTCTTTCACGATATAGAAAAAAAATATTATTTATAAAACTGCAAAACTAAAATTTGGCCAAACACATCATCCACCATTAACTACATCGATATAGATGAACGCAGCTGGCGACTTAATTACCGTTGACTGAGTAAACGGGCTGTAATTACCTCATCAAACTGCTATTACCATGGCTGCCAGTAATTTATATACCGGCTATATCAAGCGAAGTGCAATTGAGTGAACGGTTATCAAAAACATCTCTATTCAACAGGTTAAAAAGCATATGTATTCCGATATTGATGCACAGTACTTTTTGTGTGAAGAAAGAATACAATTCAACACCCTATCTTGCCCGTGGGTGATCGTAAAAGACGATTAAATAATATGAAATGCATATAACATTTATGCAAATCATCATTCTCTTACTCTTATCCCAATTACTTGGGGCCGATACAATATGTATTCTTCTATAGTACATATTGTAAAAGTTATTGGCAATGGTTTTATGACCAGCCGCCGGCCAGACGTCAACCCCCCTTGTGAATGTAACTTTTGACCGAACGGCATCAAATGGGGCTGGCCTTAATCAATATAAGGCTCTTAGTCGTCTTTTACGAGATCCACGAGCAAAGTAAGGGTTGTTAATATTCGTAGCCGCTACCACACAGCTATCACATTATACATACATATCATCACGCCATATCCCTTGCAGGGTAGGCAGAGAGAACAGAGTGCCAGAGAACTCTATCTCTACATACTTCACTCGCTTCCTCAGCATTCATAATTCTCTTCATACACGCTCGCCGGTTTCGGAGACTCTTGACTCCACCTTCCTTCAGTACATGACCGATCTGGTCTAGGTAGGTTAGTCTCGGTCTCCCTCGGTACCTACATCCTTCCACTTTCGCATTGTATATCTTCTTAACCAGACGTTCGTTCGGCATTCTTTCCACATGTCCGAACCATCGGAGTATGCCCTTTCTCATCTTTACACCAATACGCTCTTTCATACCTACTCGCTCTCTTACGTCGTCGTTACAAATGCGGTCGGTACCTACATCCTTCCACTTTCGCATTGTATATCTTCTTAACCAGACGTTCGTTCGGCATTCTTTCCATATGTCCGAACCATCGGAGCATTCCCTTTCGCATCTTTACACCAATACTCTCTTTCATACCTACTCGCTCTCTTACATCGTCGTTACGAATGCGGTCGGTCAGCCTAACTCCACAGATTTTCCGCAGAGATCGCATTTCGACCGCATTAATTTTACTTTCATACTCTTTTCTGCATACCCAACTCTCGCTTCCATACAGTAATGTTGGGACAAGCACTGCGTTATGTATTGCTACACGTGCCTTCTGGCTGAGGCGGTGGCTGCCGAGAAGTTGCCCCAACGCTCCGTTCACTCTATTTCCCGCATTCACTCTTTGCTCTATATCAGTGGTGTACCTTCCATCTCGGCTAAATCCACATCCAAGATATACAAATTCGTCCACTTGCTCTAGTATATCATTACCTATTGTTACTCTTACATCTGTTCTGGCTTCGTCTCTTTCAAAGACCATTATTTTGGTTTTGCTCACATTCACGCGTAGACCCCTTTTCTTACAATCTTCTGTCATTGTGTCGACTAGGGTCTGCAGGTCAGTCGCTGACTGTGCCAGCAGGACTGCATCATCTGCATAAAGCAGAGCAGTGACCACTGAGTCGCCCATCTGGACTCCCACATTCATATCGTTCAACCTTTGCAGACATTTATCCAGATATTTGATAAACAGCCTGGCTGACAGAACGCACCCCTGCTTAACGCCGATATTGACGTCAAACCAAGGCGACATTCCATCATCCAGCCGCACACAGGCTCTACAGCCCATGTAACTGGACTGCACAGCCTGTAGCAGTTTACCGTTAAAACCATACTCCGGTAAAATGTCCCAATGTTCCTTTCGTACAACCGTGTCAAATGCTCTCTCCAGATCCACAAAACTGCAGAAAACCCTCTGACCTAGAGCCAGATGCTTCTCCACAATGTTGCGCAGAGAGAACACTTGATCCATGCATCCCCTTCCACTCCTGAAACCTCCTTGTGTCTCACACAGTAAACCATCGGACACCATCCTCATTCTCCTTTCAATAATTTTACCATACACTTTTGCTGCCAAACTGGTCAAGCCTATGGCTCTGTAATTTGCGCAGTCATAACGTGAACCCTTGTTTTTAAACAAAGGTACGATGACTGCGCTATTCCAGTCCCCGGGAACCATTCCCGAGCTCCAACATAAATTGAGGAGCAACAGGAACGCCTCCCAGACACAGGAGCCACCAAGCTTGATCATCTCGACAGACACCATATCAATGCCCGCTGCCTTACCATTTTGCAAACTTCTTATAGCCCATTCAACTTCATCCATACTAATGCCATCGGAGGACGCCGCTGTCGAATGTTGTTCTACTAAACCACATGCGACACCGGCGTCAACCGTAGCATCCGCATACATATCGTCAAAATATTCACTCCACCGGCTTAACACGTCTTGTGTTTGTGTAAGAATGTCTCCCCCTTTAGACCTTATTTTATTCATTCTTAAGGCTGACCAACCACCCCGAGACTTCTTCACCTCCCTCCTAAAGAGTTTGGTGTTACTCTTGAATTTTTTAGTCAGCCTATCTTCTGCACTCATACTTGCTCTATCACGTTTCTCTTTCACTAAGGCCTTGGTGTCATTCTTACATTGCCGATATATTTCTTTCTTCTGTTCAGTCATACTGTCATTCATATTCAAAGAAGGGACATAGTCCAGCCACGTTTTCTTCTTTTGCTCTTCGGAAGCTGCCACTTCCGCATCCCACCATGCATCACCATTTGTTTTTCTATACTTCTTTGAACTTCCACATACTTCTTTCGCTGTATCTACCATACTCTCCTTCAATACTCTCCAGCATTCTTCAATGTCCGATTGCGGCTGGCTTGCCATCGTCAGCCGTTCTCGGACACCCTCTGCATACTTTTCTCTTACACACTCTTCTCGCAACCTTTAAACCTTTATTCTTTCAAGCCCTTTCACATTATACACTTATGTATAATAACATTTATGCAAATGAAAAAAAAAATATTAAACCCTATAGCCACCCGTCTGATCAGCGTGCTACTTAGATCAATTGCCGCTCTATTGTAGAGGAGGCTCGAGCTTAGCAATGAGATCTATATGAGTTAAGATGATGATGGTGATGAAAATAAATAACAGATGTAGTATTTTGAGGTAAAAACACAATATTCATACACATTTTATTATTGGAGTCATGAAAACAGACTAAATAATCATCATAAGTTTAACTTATGCCAATGCGATTGCCTGTTAAGAGTAGAGTTTATGGAATTACATTCCATTAAATAATTTTTTTCTAACAGTGTATAACAATAAGCTGGTATGTATCTCTTAATTGGATATTTTTTAATTGATTACACAAATGGCGTAGTGGTTAAGATAAGGACCATCAGTGCCATTCCTACGCAGGACAATACTTTGTGCAATCCACAAATTGTTGATTTGAGTCTGGGTGTAATTTGTCTGCGTTAATTATATGTTTGTAAAGTCCCCCGCAATATAAGGATTATTTCGTTAGTGCAGGGTTGGTGTCTTTCACGGTGTTTTTACCGTCGAGGCCCTCCGGCCCGTACTGATGGAGTGGATGGAGCGGCGGCACGGAGTCCTCTCTTTCCGGTTGGTGCAGGTCTTGTCGGGGCATGGTTGCTTCGGAAAGTACCTGCACACGGTCGTGCAGAGGGAGTGGACTCCGTCTTGCCACCATTGCAGTAGCGACGAGGACACGGCGCAACATATGCTTGAGGTATGTTCGGGCTGGGACGGGCAGCGCCATGACCTCGTCGCTGTCATCGGTGCCGACCTGACGCTGCCGGCTGTTGCACGAGCGATGGTCGACAGCGTCAGGAATTGGGACGCGGTCGCCGCCTTCTGCGAGGCTGTCATCTCGCAGAAGGAGGCGGCGGAACGGGCCCGGGAGGATTCCCGTGACCCGGGCCGCTGCCCGCGGCCGGGGCGGCGCAGGCGCGAGTACCTGCGCCTGATGCCGCCCTAACCGAGGCTTCGGGTGATCGGACCGGGGGATTGTCCGGTCACCCGACGTGAGGCCACCGCGTGAGGACGACGCCTCGACGGCGAAAGCTGTCGGGGCGTCGACAGGAGAGGAGCCCGAGAGGGCATACCGCCGAGCGGGCCACCGAAGACAAAGATCAGGTACCGGTGGCCCGCTCGCACGGCGAAGAAGAGGTGCTTGTAAGGTGGGTCAATGGGGTTGCGCGCCACCTCTTCCGTCATCTCGGACCGATTTGGCGGGGTGCGACGTCCATAGGCCACTGCAAAAAAAAAAAGCGTTGGTGTCTTTATGAAGAAAACTAATGAAGATATAGAATTAATGATTGTAAATTTTCAAGTTTCTATATTTAGACAATTTGAAATAATCTTTTCATTCGATATCCTTTAGTATCTATAAATGAGAATTTTTATTGACTGTTTGATAAATTAATATACAGAGCTGTGTGGTAACGGCTACGAATACTAACAACCCTTAATTTGTTCGTGGAAGACTTAAGACCACTAAAAGCCTTATATCGACCTGGGCAACACTACCTGATGCCGTTTGGTCAACAATTACATTTCCAAGTAGGGTTGACGTCAGGCAGGTTGCCGGTCATAAAACTACTGCCAATAACTTTCACAATATCTAAGATGAGGAGTACCTATTACTTCGACCACAAGTAATTGGGATAAGAGCAGGAGAATAATGAAATGTGAGCCTATATCTAAAACATTTGCCTCTGCAACTAAGTTCAAAGTCGCTTAGCGTATTTTTGTCAATACTGCTGCCCAATTATATTATATCTATTAGGTAGTTTTATAATAATCGCGGCTAATTATAACGTTGAAAATGATATATTAAACCCTTTATAGCACGGCCAATAAAATGTTAATAATAAAAGACGATTTAAACGAACAATGAATTACGGATGTAATTCGGTGGTTTTTCTCCTTTAATACATTTTTTTTTGCCTACGGGAATGTGTAGTACTTAAAACAGAGAAAGCGTCGATGAAAACATTTTTTTTGTTCATTTTACACATTCCTTTCGCCGGGTAAGGTGTTTTAATTGTGTTAATTTGAGCCATTTACAAATTTGTATTAAAAGTATTTTTAAAGGATTAAAACCCCTTGATATATCAAGTGGGGACGTAACACATTTTGACCTTTACCTGTTTTAAGTACTATATATTAAAAACCGACCATTTTTTATCTGTTGATGACGTAAAATGTTTCCACCCACTTTCTTATCAGTGGGTGTCTAAAGAATAGGAACATCTATGTAAAAAAATAGCTTGATATAAAACCTTTTAACAATGCCGTTTGACTAGGTTTTACAGTAGGTTAATATCCCTCCAGGTGTGTGAGAAGCTCGAGCCTATTTTTAAGCCTATATTGCCGACATAATGAATACATGATGACTTTTTCAAAATGTATATATATATATATATATATATATATATATATATATATAGGTACTAGCTCTTTCTAGGCTTCTGTTATTTTATTTATTCTGTACCATAGTGGACATAACTCGAGCCCCGTAGTAGGACTTATATAAGCTGAGGTGATTTCTAACCAACCAAGAATTTCTCTGTATAATGACTACTTATTTCCTGCGGCACTTTTAAAATTTCCCTGAAAAATTACTAGGAGAATAGACAATAGAATTCGTCTGGAAAAAATTGTAGCAGTAACATCCTTAATCTACCAGCCAATCATGATAATTACCACATGGTTATCACTTAGGCAAGTATATCTTAAGCTGAGGCTGAACCTTGATATATAAAACCTATATAAATAATTTCTTCTCAGCTTCTATACGTTACATTGTTAGATCTACCTTTTCCTCAATTATCTTATCACCGTCCATTATTGAACATAGGTTTTTTTTTATAAAAGGAAGAGAGAGAGAGGGGAGAGACGAAGGAAGGAGAATGTGATAACCGCCATGCTTGAAGTCCGTTTGGTGATCGCAACTGGTGTATAAGATTTCTAAGAGATTGCTACTGCCTCTTGGTCATTCCTAAATTGTAAAAATCTATTAAAAGTCTCTACTAGGAGGCCCACTCTCCCTCCTACGAAACGTACACGTCCTTACTGCAATTACCAACTTGTTTGCTAAGAGTGGTAGTTAATAGACCCTCTCCTGGCTTTCTATGAAGGAGTCCTCTATCCAGCAGAAAACGGCAAAAGGTTAAATAATGATAATGATATAGTTAAATACATCATCATCATCATCATCATCTTACTCTTGTACCTATTTTTTGGGGTCGACGCAATATGTGCTCTGCTTCCATCGTACACATTGCAGATGTTTTAGCAATAGTGTTATGGCCGGCCGTTTGCCTGGAAACAACCCTCCGTGAGAGTGGAATTGTTGATCAGACAAGTTCAGATGGAGTGGGCCCAGGTCTTTGTAAAACTCTTAGTCGTATTTTACGATAATCAAGAACAATTTAATGGTTGGTAGTATTCGTAGCCAGCGATATTATCATTCATCATTAGCCTGCCCTTATCCCACACTAGTAAGATTCGGCACAACTCGTGCTTATCTCATCTCATTTAAGTTTCAAAAAATATTGTTATCATCGGTTAATTTTGAAGCGTTCTCTGACTCTGGCTACAGTGTAACTAGAAAGTAGGTACTTAATATGAGACTTGTAGATACTATTTTTTGTGTTTAGGAGGGCAGTCATATTGTTATGTTAAATTATTAATCATAGTGTGTAGTGTGTTTAGTTGTTAATCTTGGCTTGGGCTGAAAATCAACGGCTGGGATGTACCTGCATTCCTGGCCACAAGTTGAGCCCAATACCAATTTGTTTTTACTATTTGTTATTATTTTCTTTTTTTTAAAAACCATAATGTATTATTTTTCCTTTGTAAAAACAAATAAAGATCTTTTCGTTCTTTCTTTCTTTCTTTCTTATCTTCCATAGACTGTCAGCCATTATATCGCACTGCTTTCATACCCATCACTGCATTCACCCAATACATTCAACTAATTTTGGATCTACCACGATTCTTACGTTCATATAAATAAACATATAATATTTGGACGTAAGACACATTAGTCCTCCCGTGATTGTGTAAAGCGTTCGAAACGTCGGGAAATTAAAAACAAAATATATTTAATATAGATATTATATTAGAATAGATCTTTGTTTTGTTTTTATTTTAAATTCATGAAATGTTAACTTTACACGTCAGGTTTAACCATTTAATGAAAAATGATGATGTCACTCAAAGAGTTTCGGAATCCATATCAAGACAAACAAAATTTCACTGGCTCGTAATTCACGGTGTTGCCGCCGACGTGTATGAATATTTACGGGAAAATTTTGTATAAGGGCGTGTTGATAAAGAAGCTTATATATGACTTAATTTATTCTATACGTATAAAGAAGCTGGTTGACTGAATCCTCGACGTGGAGTTGATACTATTGAAACTAGTAACATTTTATTTTGGGAGTTGCAAATTTTAATGTTACCAGAATTTACAAAATTCCACCGCATAATAGGGTGAAACACAATGACAAATAGTTTGTACGGGGAGGGAAAATATTAGCTTTTAATACGATTCCTAAAAACAAGCTGATTGATCACTGCAAAATTATTATATTTTTGAGAAAATTGTAATTAAAGCTATCTCTGCCAACTATGATAAACGTCGTGATTATAGAAATACTTTTTAGGGAGGCCCAAATGGCGAGGTACAACACAGCAAGTTAAGATTATTATTAATAGGTACCAAAGATTGGGCCAATGGCGATAAAGAGTGAATATAGTAAATTTTAGAGATGAACGCTGCCCCAACATCGCCTGGAATCGTGTGCCTGTACCATGGCCTGTCTCCAAAACGTAAGGTATATTCTAATGATGGGTCACTGAGAGCCTGGCGTAGATATAATTAGAATAAATTAAAAAAAATGATCGACTTTTTACCCAGGCACCAAAGTTAAAGTGATGAAAAGTAATTTCCAACTACTTCTAAATCTGAACAAGAAACCTATCTCAATTGTTTCAGATATAAATAAGCAAGAACAAACGTCAGCTATTCCGGACATGTAAGTAAAATATCCCTTCCCGACCCGAAGGAAACTTACAAGGTAAACAACGACTCCTCAGAGCCTCGGACTTAAATGTTTCTACGTAAGGAGAATATAGAGAAGAATAATATTTGTCGGTGGTTAGATATCTTAAGTTTGTGTTGTACTCAACTTTAGTGTTTGGGAACAATGTATTTATAGCTACGAAGTATATGCGATGTGTGTTAGAATTATTTATTAATCATTTTTTCAACATATGTGCTAAAAATCAACATCATAATTATCAATGTGGTTATCATCATATACTATCATTGTGGTAGGACCATGTTGTGGACAGTTCTCTAAGTACTGCCGCGGGACGGTCTGGTAGGTGAGTCTCGGTCTCCCCTGGTACCTACATCCTTCCACTTTCGCATTGTATATCTTCTTAACCAGACGTTCGTTCGGCATTCTTTCCACATGTCCGAACCATCGGAGCATTCCCTTTCGCATCTTTACACCAATACTCTCTTCATACCTACTCGCTCTCTTACGTCGTCGTTGCGAATAAAATATTTCAAATACCAATAAAGTATTATCTAAATTAAATACAGATAAAATTCGTAAAAATAGATTTATTTCATATGTTATTACGTATATATACATATACGTATTCGCATTAATGTCAGGAATCATTATCTTGTCTAAGACTAGAATATTGTTATTTCTATTGGTTTCGGCGGTCAGATGGCACTCGCTTTGTGTAAACACGATAATATACCAAAACTGTTAGTACTAGAAATACGAGACCAATACGCTTATTATAACCAATTGAGAATGATAAAGGCCCATAGGATCGTCTGCTTATAAAATAATTGCTATAATTATTTTACTGAAATATGTAATAACACATACTGTTTTCTATAGGGTCATTCAGAATGAATACAAAAATGAGGAAATATCCTGCGTGGAAATTCAACTTATAATTTTTTTATTTATTTCATCTCAGCTGATATATGTCCCACTGCTGGGCTCAAGCCTCCTCCACAATGGGAGGGAAATCGACTTACTATGCTACTGGTCAATGTGTTGGTATAGGGATTTATTTCCAGTTTTACTTCTCTTGGATATATGTTATACATACATACATACATATCATCACGCCATATCCCTTGCAGGGTAGGCAGAGAGAACAGAGTGCCAGAGAACTCTATCTCTGCATACTACACTCGCTTCCTCAACATTCATAATTCTCTTCATACACGCTCGCCGGTTTCGGAGACTCTTGACTCCACCTTCCTTCAGTACCTGACGATCTGGTCTAGGTAGGTTATTATCGGTCTCTCTCGGTACCTACATCCTTCCACTTTCGCATTGTATATCTTCTTAACCAGACGTTCGTTCGGCATTCTTTCCACATGTCCGAACCATCGGAGCATTCCCTTTCGCATCTTTACACCAATACCCTCTTTCATACCTACTCGCTCTCTTACGTTGTCGTTACGAATGCGGTCGGTCAGCCTAACTCCACAGATTTTCCGAAGAGATCGCATTTCGACCGCATTAATTTTACTTTCATACTCTTTTCTGCATACCCAACTCTCGCTTCCATACAGTAATGTTGGGACAAGCACTGCGTTATGTATTGCTACACGTGCCTTCTGGCTGAGGTGGTGGCTGCCGAGAAGTTGCCCCAACGCTCCGTTCACTCTATTTCCCGCATCCACTCTTCGCTCTATATCAGTGGTGTACCGTCCATCTCGGCTAAATCCACATCCAAGATATAAAAATTCATCCATTGGCTTCATCTCTTTCAAAGACTATTATTTTGGTTTTGCTCACATTCACGCGTAGACCCCTTTTCTTACAATCTTCTGTCATTGTGTCGACTAGGGTCTGCAGGTCAGTCGCTGACTGTGCCAGCAGGACTGCGTCATCTGCATAAAGCAGAGCAGAGACCACTGAGTCACCCATCTGGACTCCCACATTCATATCGTTCAACATTTGGAGACATTTATCCAGATATATGATAAACAGCCTGGCTGATAGAACGCAGCCCTGCTTAACGCCGATATTGACGTCAAACCAAGGCGAAATTCCATCATCCAGCCGCACACAGGCTCTACAGCCCATGTAACTGGATTGCACAGCCTGCAGCAGTTTACCGTTAATACCATATTCCGGTAAAATGTCCCAAAGTTCCTTTCGTACAACTGTGTCAAATGCTCTCTCCAGATCCACAAAACTGCAAAAAACCCTCTGACCTAGGGCCAGATGCTTCTCCACAATGTTGCGCAGAGAGAACACTTGATCCATGCATCCCCTTCCACTCCTGAAACCTCCTTGTGTCTCACACAGTAAACCATCGGACACCATCCTCATTCTCCTTTCAATAATTTTACCATACACTTTTGCTGCCAAACTGGTCAAGCTTATGCCTCTGTAATTTGCGTAGTCATAACGTGAACCCTTGTTTTTAAACAAAGGCACGATAACTGCGCTATTCCAGTCCCTGGGAACCATTCCCGAGCTCCAACATAAATTAAGGAGCAACAGGAACGCCTCCCGGACACAGAAGCCACCAAGCTTGATCATCTCGGCAGACACCATATCAATGCCCGCTGTCTTACCATTTTTCAAGCTTCTTATCGCCCATTCAACTTCATCCATACTGATGCCATCGGAGGACGCCGTCGCCGAATATTGATCTGCTAGACCACATGCAACACCGGCGCCAACCGTAGTATACGCATACATATTGCCAAAATATTCACTCCATCGGCTTAACACGTCTTGTGTTTGTGTAAGAATGTCTCCACCTTTAGACCTTATTTTATTCATTCTGAAGGCTGACCAACCACCCCGAGACTTCTTCACCTCCCTCCAAAAGAGTTTGGTGTTACTCTCGAAGTTTTTAGTCAGCCTATCTTCTGCACTCATACTTGCTCTATCACGTTTCTCTTTCACTAAGGCCTTGGTGTCATTCTTACATTGTCGATATATTTCTTTCTTCTGTTCAGTCATACTGTCATTCTGATTCAAAGAAGAGACATAGTCCAGCCACGCTTTCTTCTTTTGCTCTACGGAAGCTGCCACTTCCGCATCCCACCATGCATCACCATTTGTGTTTCTATGCTTCTTTGAACTTCCACATACTTCTTTCGCTGTGTCTACCATACTCTCTTTCAATACTCTCCAGCATTCTTCTATGTTCGATTGCGGCTAGCTTGCCATTGTCAGCCGTTCTCGGACACCCTCTGCATACTTTTCTCTTACACACTCTTCTTGCAACCTTTCAACCTTTATTCTTTCAAGCCCTCCGAAGTGGACACGCTCTCGCCAGTGCCTCCACTTTCTGAACAGACCACTAAATCTCGCAACAACGAGATAGTGGTCCGTTTCGACTGTGGGGCCCCTGTAGGTTCTTGCGTCCAATATTTTGCTTCGGAGGCGACTGTCTACCAAAATTAAATCTATTATACTTTTCTGTTCATTCCTTCTCCATGTATACATATGGATGACCTTATGTTGGAAAAATGTGTTTGACACAATAAGGTTTCTCTCCATACATACATCCGCTATGAGCCTACCTGCGTCGTTCACTCTCTTATCACCAAATGGACCAAGTACGTCCTCATAGTCGGGACGCTTGGTCCCCACCCATCCGTTCAAATCTCCGCATACAATCACGCGTTCACTGGTTTCTGCCATATCCAGAACTTCCCTAACATTATCCCAAAACTTCTCTAGGTCTGATGCCACCGAGGATCCTACAACCATGAATACCTTGGTGCAAGCATATGCTACAACCATGAATACCTTGGTGACACCAAGTTTTATACGGACCCAAAGAAGTCTGGGATCATACATTCCGTAATCCTTCACACCTGAGGCCAAGCGAGAGGACAACAGCACTCCTACCCCCATGCTGGCTCGATCGCTCTGTGGTACACCAGACCACAGAGCCATCCCGCCACCAGGAAGATCGCAGGCGTCGCTGCCCCTTCGCTTGGTCTCTGTTACACAGAGCACGTCTAGCTGTTTGTCCGCCATGACGGATATCAGCTCGTGCAACTTACCTTCCACACAACCTCTTACATTCCACGTGCCCACCCGGCACTCTGCTCTCCTCGACTCGCCTGACTGGGCAAGGCGTGATGGGTGGCGGCCCCCATCGCCGCAACTGCCGAAGTTCGTACCGACGGGGGCGGGTCGGTACGCGTCGCCTCCGGGGGACGCCCTAACCCGCATTGCGGTACGCATTTCGAGCCGGATTAGCAGTCTAATTAGACTGGCAGGGGACGCGAACGAGCACGCTCCGGACTATGCCCATATGAAGTTCAAGGAACTGTTCATCGTGCCCGGGAAAGCACACAGAGAGTCTTCTGTCGTAGTAAACCCCATAGGAAATCAATAATTATTTGATGCTTATCCTCAAAAAAAAAATTTTTGTAAAGAAATTACTAATCCATTATTAAAACTATATCTTTATTAATTACTATAAACACACCTTTATTGTGGGCAAATATGAAGGAACCACTGTAAAAGTGAAACCACAGGTGAAGAACGAATGAATGAGACCACGGGGAAAACTAGTTTCTAAATAAGCATATGAACATAACCTTTCATATATTGGGGTGTTTGTAAAGGCAAGCTCTTTGTAAACATTACATAATCTTAAGACCACCTTTTGTCTTTAAGCTTTAGCCTATATAAATACATAAGCCATACACGTACTTCGTAATCCCTAAGTCATCTAAATTAGAAGCTTGAAGTTAAGTAAGTTATATATTGCATTTTATTTCGAAAGAGCTTTTGTCAGCGACTTTGTTCGCATATAAATTATTTTTTATGTCTTTTTTAAATATGACTTTCATTGTTTGTACTTTAGGCTGGATAACATTTTTTTTTACAATTGCTTATGGTGGCAAACGAGCAAGCAGCACACTTGATGGTAAATGTCACTGTTCCCCATGGACCATTGCAATACCAAGGCTAGACCGCTGTCTGCCCCAAACCTACCCAGTTGGGCTTCCAGCTCTCTCGCTCACCGAACGAAGCGCAATAGCATATTGTGATTATACAGACGTTGATACTACCCCGGCAGGAGCAGCACGCGGCTGTAGACAGAGGACTATGTACAGCATAGTCCTACCACTAAAGTATCCTACCGCTAATATTAAAGCAAAATTCATTTCCTATTTTTATCCTTTAGGGTGAATACTGGTTGAATATTATTAGGGAGGGTACTGACTAAATACTAATGAATAAAGCACATAGAGTGGTTAAGATACCGATATACCATATCGAACGTCTAAAAGGTGTTGGTATATAATTCACCACCCTTCCTTTTGCCTGGATATCGTAAAAGATGATTAAGGCTTGTAAATAAGAAGAAAAATAAATGAAAGCCTCATTCCAATCCCGCTCATTAAAAACATCCACTTTCACTTATAGGTAGGTAGGACAACAGCGTATGGCAAGCGAATAGGTAGTCCATACCCAGCCTATATATTGATGTCAATTGCTGAACAATTACATCCTCAAAGGGATTACTTACCACTTAGCTATAATCAAGTCATTAGAATAGAACTAACTCAAATGTATTGGTGATTTGAGTTGATGTTCTGACTGTGGTTTCTACTTTTGTCACCAATGAGATTCATAAAAAATCTAGAACCTCAAATTCAAAAATAGTAATTGTTTATGTAAATTAACATTATTGTTGCGAAAGCGATTTTCTTACGCGTTCACGCCTAAACCTCTAAGGTGTTTTAAACATTTCTTTCACCAATGTCAAGCTGCATTATCAGCTAGCTAACATAAGCTATATATTATCTCGGTATTCTCACGGGAACGAGAACTACGAGGTAGAAACCGTTTGTTACTAATTTATAAAATTTTAACTATCATTTGTTAATTGTGTAGAAAAGTATAATGACGATATGAAACCTATGTCTCTAAGAGTTAAATTGTTTACGACAAATTACAGTTTGGTCACACTCCTCGCACCTAAACCGCCAATCACAGTGGAAGTAATGGTGTACAACGCCATAAACTGCCGTAACTTGCCTCTCTATTGCCATTTGTGCAAACCACCAGTACCAAAATTTAAGAGTTCCATAAAATATGTTTCAAAATTGTGTAAAATCGTTGCCTCTTCGGGGATATACTGCCGAAACTTAGTCAAGAAAGTAAATCCTAATATGATTGGTAATAATAATATTTCAGAGGAGCATGATAAGTTAACGTCGCAAAACTACTTAGATAGTTATCGCCAATTAGCAAGTTTATGTGGGGTACCTGGACGCTAACGAGCCTAATCTGATGTTGAGTATTTGATATACTGTTATTAAGAGCAAAGTTTGTTATCAATAAAGTTAGACATTTTAGTATAATTCAGTATAAGTATAATTTTCTCGTGTGGTGACGGAATAAGAATACAATTAATCACTCCCTATCTAATCCGTGGGTGATCGTAAGAGACGACTAGGGGATATAAAACGCATATAATATTTATGCACGAGAAGGAAACTAGAAACAAAACCCTATACTAACACGACTGACCTGCTTAGTATAGTAGGTTGCATTCCCTCTCATTATGGAGGCGGCTCAAACCCAACAGGCGAACATATATAAGCTGAGGTGATGATGATGATAAGTATTAATATTGAAATAAGCCGTAGCGATTTTTTAGTAGCAGTGATGTACTATAGATAATTTTCTCCAGCAGTTGTAAATTCAGATCATGATGTGAATGAGCATGCTCTTATCCTAATTACTTGGGGTTGCCGCAATATGTAAGCACATATTTCAAAAGTTCTTCTTTTCTTTGTATATTGGCAATCAGCTACTTATACGAGCTATTGGTGCCAGTGTCAAGTTATAATTATTATTATGTTTATAGTCTTGTCAAGTTAGTCATTGTCTAAGTCAAATCGTCACCTACAACAGTACTATGGCGACACTGTTAATGGTATCTTGTGGGAATTTTGATGGAAAACGAAAACGTTGTAAAGCACTTTTATATGATATTCACTACGTCCCAGTACTTCTGTCACATCACATTACATAAAATGCCATCAAAATTATCTAATATAACACGTTAAAACACTAAGATATCGAATATAATACAAGAGCACGACATGACGTTTTCAGATTCCCGTCAAAAGTCCTATTTCAAAAGTTATTGGCAATAGTATTATGACAAGCCGCCTGCCTGACACATATTATCAATTTTAACATTTCATCTTAAACGAATTCAAATAGTTACTACCGAATCGCAAGGAGATTGTAACAAGAAAATCCGGTAAGAAACTCAGTGGGTTTGTCAATTTCTTTTTTACAAATTTTATACTTTTTATTTATTGCTTGCAAACGAGCACGCAGCACATCTGATGGTAAGTGTTACGGCCGGCCATAGACCTTTGTAATACCAAGAGTATAGCTTAGGCCACTGCCTACCAATAAAAACCTTTAACCCTCACGGTTGGGCTTACGGCTCTCTCGCTCACCAAACGAAGCGCAACAACACATTGCCATTACTCAGACGTCGATCTTCTGCAAGAATAAGGTACTATTTCCCGGACGGACCGGCCCGCGGCTGTAGATAGAGAATTGCCAACAGCGTGGTCCTACCACTATAAAAATATAAAATTAAATAAATAAAATAAAATAAAAATATAAAATTTACGTAAAATATGCTTAAAAATTATTTACTCCAGTGTCATTCACTTCAAACCACGATACGAATTTGAAATATAATGTACAAGATTATGGCTGAATCAGATTCCATAAGCAGAATGGCTTGTCCGTAAATGGAATGGTAAAGTACTACACTTTTAAAAGAAATCAAGGTATAAAAGTATTAGTTGCCTTTTATTAATGACTGAAATAGCCAAACGCCTATTTATCAGCTTGTAGACTGATCGGGCAATGCCCTTAGCATTGCAGATATTTCGTACTACACTCTTCCAAAAGATCAACAGCCGGAGAGTAGTAATTTAATTCTGGGCTTTGTTCGGTAAGCGTGAGAGCCGGTGCTTAATGTCCAGCTTTTTCAGCGACCTGGCTATGCTAAGAGGCAAAACTAAAGAATGGCGCAAGTCCATGTGCCCTTTCACCTTCATCATTCGTCAGGTGGACTGTTTACTCGTTTGCCACTACAGACAAATTGCATGTTTGTGAAGTCTTTCGCAATACAAGAACTATTTTCTTAATGCAGGGTGGTGTCTTATCCGAGGAGATGGTCAGGCGAATCGAGGCGCTGGGGCTCAGGGTGGCCCTAAACAAGACGGAGGCCCTTTTATTCCATGGGCCCCGTGTGAGGCTGCTCATCGGCGCCTCGTTAGTCGTCAACTCCATCCACATCAGTATCCAGGCCCATATGAGGTACTTGGGTCTGGTGCTTGACGGGCGATGGTGGTTCCGGGAGCATTTTCGTCAAATTGCTCCCCGGCTGGTCGGCGCGGCGTCCGCCCTTTCTCGGCTCATGCCGAACGTGGGCGGACCCAGTTTTCAGGGCCGACGGCTGTATGCGGGGGTGATCCGCTCAATGGCCATGTACGGCGCACCCGTGTGGGCGAGGGCTCTGAATGCCCAACTCAGGGCGGTTCTGTGGAGGCCACAGAGAGTCATGGCGGTCAGAGCCATTCGCGGGTACCGCACGGTGTCGACAGAGGCGGCGTGCCTATTGGCCGGGACACCCCCGTGGGACCTAGAGGCGGAGATGCTCTCCGACCTCTACCGGCGGGTTACCTCAATGCGCGAAGAGGGTAGGCTCCCCATCGTTCAACGAGATAGCCACCTGGCGCGAGGACGCCCGCCGAGAAGTCATCGCCCGTTGGGCTACGCGGCTGGAGAGGCCTAGATAAGGTGTTATTACCGTTGAGGCCCTCCGGCCCGTACTGATGGAGTGGATGGAGCGGCAGCACGGAGTCCTCTCTTTCCGGTTGGTGCGGGTCTTGTCGGGGCATGGTTGCTTCGGCAAGTACCTGCACACGGTCGTGCGGAGGGAGTGGACTCCGTCCTGCCACCATTGCAGTAGCGACGAGGACACGGCGCAACATACGCTCGAGGTATGTTCGAGCTGGGACGGGCAGCGTCGTGACCTCGTCGCTGTCATCGGTGCCGACCTGACGCTGCCGGCTGTTGCGCGAGCGATGGTCGACAGCGTCAGGAATTGGGACGCGGTCGCCGCCTTCTGCGAGGCTGTCATCTCGCAGAAGGAGGCGGCGGAACGGGCCCGGGAGGATTCCCGTAACCCGGGCCGCCGCCCGCGGCCGGGACGGCGCAGGCGCAAGTACCTGCGCCTGATGCCGTCCTAACCGAGGCTTCGGGTGATCGGACCGGGGAATTGTCCGGTTACCCGATGTGAGGCCACCGCGTGAGGACGACGCCTCGACGGCGAAAGCTGTCGGGGCGTCGACAGGAGAGGAGCCCAAGAGGGCATACCGCCGAGCGGGCCACCGAAGACAAAGATCGGGTGGCCCGCTCGTACGGCGAAGAAGAGGTGCTTGCAGGGTGGGTCAATGGGGTTGCGCGCCGCCTCTTCCGTCACCCCGGACCGATTTGGCGGGGTGCGACGTCCATAGCCCACCGCAAAAAAAAAAAAAAAGGGTGGTGTCTTATATAAAAAGAGAAAAAGAAAATCAAGAATTGTTGGTTATATGTTTAATATTAGATAGATAAATAATAGAATAATATCTTTAATATTAGATAGATAGATATTAGTTAGTAATAGGATTTATTTATTTTATAAGCTTATGACGATAAAGATTACAGGACAATGTCGTTTTATCACACTTGTAAACTCGAGAATTCGACACACACACACAACCTTGATATTCAGATACGCGGGTTCAGTGAAGCACTCAGATATTTTACGATGGTAATAAAACTGTGAAAAATATCGTCGTTGCATATAAAATTGTCTAGACTGTATGGGCCGTGAATATTAGTATGACCAATCTGCAATATTCTTGTAAGTGTTCATCCCTAACGGCAGTATTCCAAATTTTTTTGAAGTATTATTGGATATTAATAAAAAAAACAGCTTTGAGATTTAATATTTTGAGATTAATAAACATTAAATATAAAAAATACCTTACATATCGTTAGTTAATTAAAATAGTCTTGCTTAAAATATTTATTCGAACCCGCTTTTTCATAATATACATTTAAGATTTTTTTTTTAACGCTGTGGAAACGCATTTACGCGTTGTCTCCTGGTGACAGGCGAGGGGGAGTGTGGGACTCGCCGGCCAGCTGCCTGACCGGAATACCCACTAAATCCACAGCGGCCCCTTCCGCGCTCTTACGGGGTGCCAGAGAGATCGTTTACTGACATTCGATCCCCGACACTATAAAAACATTTAAGAATTTACTAAAACACAACGGTCACAAAGTAAACCCAAACTCACAACAATTTGTTGATCGCAAAGAGTAATCCTGCAATCGGATCAAACGCACGACACTCAATATATCCCTCTTATTAAAAAATTTAATGAAAATTATTTTTTTTTAACATTTGCTTATTTTCTTGACATTAGAGGGAAAAATAATGTTCAAAATGGCTTAAACTGATACAATATCACGGGCCATATAGTATGTTTAATATATATACATAAGTTGTAAACCGTAAAAAAGAACATCAACATTGAATAAATAATAGATTTTTAGATAACAATATTAATTTCACCATTGCATTTACTCGATTATTTTTATGAATAATACTGGATTTTATTATAGCTTAATTCACACATTAATTCACACATTTTTATCGAATGCATAGCTCGTGGATATTCTGACATTATCTTTTGTAAGACGTAGTTCATGCTTATAACGAAGAGAATGGGTAATATTTCTCTCCTGGGTTACTTATTACACTAACTACGATCACCAGCCCGCATGCCAAGAGTAGGGAATATGAAGCTAATTACTGTAGAGAGGCCTATATTCAACAATAAAGGATAATAAGGTGAAAGAATGAATGAATGAAATTATTTAAAAAAATTAACATTATTATACACATAGTTTCTATGTAGTGACGCTTGCAAATACTACAAACCCATTCATTTGCTCGTGAGTATCATAGAAGATAACTAATAGCTTTATATGGACTTGGACTAGATCCATTTAGTTTCGAAAGGTCAACGATTACATTCTCAAGGCTTGATTGCAAGTGGCCGGTAATAAAACAATTCTTTTTTTTAACTGCTTATGGTGGCAAACGAGATAGCAGCACACCTGATGGTAAGTGTCACTGCTGCCCATGGATCTTTGCTATAATCAAGGCTATAGCTAGGCCGCTGCCTACCTTTACAATCCCCAAACCCACTCAGTTGAGCTTCCGGCTCTCTCGCTCACCGAACGAAGCGCAATAGCGTATTGCCATTACTCAGACGTCGATCTTCTGCGAGAGTGAGGTACTACCCCGGACGAACCGGCCCGCGGCTGTAGACAGAGAACCAACAACAGCATGGTACTACCACTATTAAAAAAAAAACCTTTTTTTTTTGCAATATGTACGATAGGAGATACATATTGCGTCGCACTCAAGTTATTGGGATAACAGCAATATGTTGATTTATAGTATTTATACATATAACAAAAAAAAAATAACTCTTAAAATTATAAATAATTTCTCGTCATTTATAACGAAACACCTTCAAAAGTATTAAAAAGTTTCATCTTAAATTAGGGAGATTTATCACAAAACAAGTTTCCGAGTCTAAAGTATAAATTTGTTGTAGAACAAATTATCTGGCCATTTAATTATAATATAACGAGTTTATAAAACATTTAACTGCTAAGTACTTTCTGCCTTATTATTATTGTGTTATGTCTATGATACATAAAAACTCTTTTTGAAAATTATGAAATGTACCAACCTATAATGCCGAATATTATACTCCGATCCCTACGTAGAACAAATCTTTGCACAGTCCATAAATATTTTTTGTAAATTTGGTGCAATTTGTACGAATCTGAACCAAATCTACCGTCAGGTCAACAGTTACATTCCCAAGGAGAAATAAAACTAGATTTACGGATTCTATCGTGTTTGATTTTTAATTTTCCAACGTTTCAAACACTTTACAGTAATCATGGTCGCAGGAGGACTGACTGATGATCACTGTCAAGTCTTCGAAACGTCAGGCAATTAAAAATCAAATACAAACGCGATAGAATCCGTAAAACTACTTTTATTTCAAATATGTTAATAGTCGCGTAAACATTAGAAATCATTCCCAAGAAGAGTTGACGTCAGGCAGGTGGACGATCGCAAAATTATTGGCAATAACTTTGCAATATGTGTGATGGAAGGGAAGTACATCGACTCCGGGTAATTGGAATGACACACCTGATGGGAAGTTTTACTGTCGCCCATGTACCTTAGCCATACCAAGCGTATAGCTAGGGCGCTGCCTACCAATAAAAACCCTAAGCCCACTCCGTTGGGCTTACGGCTTTCTCGCTCACCGAACGAAGCGCAATAGCACATTGTACGTTAATCTTCTACGAGAGTGTGCTACTACCCCGGACAGACCATCCCGCGGCTGCAGACGGGAATCTGTCAACAACGCGTTTCTACCACACGGACAAAAATGATGGTGAAACTTGTATGTTCCTGAAGTTACAAGAATTTATTCCTTTGTTGTGCAAAGGAATAAATTCTTGTTGTTATCAAATAAAAATAAATCTTACATTCATCATCATCATCATCTCAGCTCATATACGTCCCACTGTTGGGCTCGAGTCCCCTCCATAATGGGAGGGAAATTGACCTACTATACCACGCTGGTCAGACGATGGCGTGTGTCCAGATCATAGTCTACCAAAAAAGAAAATAAAAAAGTGTTTATTAAACTATCGAACAAAAATTCCAATCGAATGTATAATGAAATTCATTTGGATACAAATTTAAGCGGGTCACGGCTCGTCACAGATCAAAACCATTTCGGATCAATGTACGACCCGTTACCGCCGTCTGCACCGTGTGATATGACAAATCGTACGTGAAGGGTTGAAAAGGCGTTTTTGATTATAATTTTGAAAAGGTTACATTGGGTTTTAGAAATTATAGCTGTATAATAGTTATTTGTGACCAACTATTACTGGATATAATCAACTAAGAGATCAATAGGAGATTGATTAGAAATATTTCTCTACTAAGCTTATTTAATAGGTCACCGATAGACGTATTCCTATATATTTAATAGTGGTAAGATCACGCTGTTTTACAGTTCTCTATCTACAGCCGCGGTCCGGTCCATCCGAGGTAGATCAACGTCTAAGTAATGGCAAAGTGCTATTACGCTTCGTTCGGTGAGCGAGAGAGCCGGAAGATGAGCTGAGGTGAGCGAGAGAACTGAAATACACTCCAAAAGATCAACAAATTTGATCCAAGTATTTAAGGGTTCAGTTATATATCTACAAAAAATATGTCATTATCATTATAATACTGCTCTTGTGCCCCCTAGAAATTTATGGCATATGTCTGTACTATATTTCCAACGAATATATATTCAAGTTTTGGCACTAGTATTATAACCGCCTGATTTAGATAACTAAAATCAAATACAAAACGCGATTGAATTCGTTAAAATAGTTTAATTTCATACTAGCTACACGTGTTCGCTTCGCTTCTTGTTGGACAAACAAGAGATATTCAATGATATCCCATTTTAAATCTCTAGTAACTTCTAGGATATTTAATATGCGTATATTCTACATATAAATATTCTTCTTGAATCACTAATTATTGACGAAAACCGCATTAAAATCAGTTGCGTAATTTCAAACATTTAAGCGCACAGAGAATGGGGGTGATTTTATTTTATAATAGGCTGACCCGTGCAACTTCGTCTGCGTTTTTCCATTTAAAATTTCAATTTTATTTCCTAATGAAATTTAATTTTATAATAGAATTAATAACAATCATAATAGTCCTTAACTTGTAATAGGGTGCCGCTTGTGGGATCTGGTCCAGCTATGATCTTTTATGTTGTATTTGAATTTATTATTATAACGTGGTTCCAAGAGATAATAGGCACTTATTAAAGATGTACTATTTTTATAAAAAAATAAAGCAATAATAGGTACCGGGGGAGACCGAGACTAACTTACCTAGACCAAATTGGTCACGTACTGAAGGAAGGTGGAGTCAAGAGTCACCGAAACCGGCGAGCGTGTATGAAGAGAATTATGAATTTTGAGGAAGTGAATGAAGTAGGATACTATGGCACTCTGTTCTCTCTGCCTATCCTGCAAGGGATATGGCGTGATGATATGTATGTATGTAAAGCAATAATAATAATAATAGACAAAAAAAATATTGCGCCAGTGACGGATAAATTAAGGAGTGATGAGGCGGGATGAAAATAATGTTGTGAGGAAAGTTTTAAGTATGAATATTAAAGGCTTTAAGGATAAGGGGAGACCGAAGAAAAGATGGATGGACTACGTGAGGTATGATATGGGTAGTCTGGGAGTGACTACAAATATGACGTCGGGTAGGATTGTAGGGAAGAAGATGACATATTGCGTCGACCCCAAATGATTGAGATCAGAGCAGGATTATGATGAATAATCTATACTAATATTATAAAGAGGTAAAGTTTATGAGTTTGTGACGTTGTTGTAATCTCTGGATATACTAAACTAATTTTGAAAATTATTTTACCAATAGAAAGCCTCTTCATTTGTGAGTAGCATAGACTATATATTTTATAAAAAAAAATATATAAATATTGAAGTTTTAGTAAGAACCTGTTTCTTACTTAAACTTCAATAATGTAAACCAAGGTATAAAAAAACTTGCCATAAAATATCGTTGATCGTATGCGCTGCGGAAACTATGAATAGTAGAACAAAAAAAAATGTTCTACAATATTAAAGAACATATCAATATCTACAAAAAACTTTGCGGTACCATATATATAACTATTGTAGTTATGTCAGTATAACTACTTTTTTGAAAGAAATGTTAACAAAAACCGCACCATGCCTAAAAGACCACGTTATTCATGTATTTGTATTAATCCTTATCCAAATAAATTATTTAAAATTTAAGACTGTTTCAGTACCTGAAAATTACTTTTTGAATTATTAAAATCGGCCATTGCATTTAAAAGATATTACGAGTTTAAAAATGTCAATCTAAACAAAATCCTACTAATATTGTAAACGCGAAAGTTTGTATTGATGATGTATGAATGGATGGATATTTGAGTGTTTAAAATAAAAGACTTTTCTCTTTTACTGTATGTAATTTAGTGTCGTAATCCATAGAGTGATACTTCTATTAGACGATTTTCCATTGCTTTATCACCAAGGAAATTTATTTTTTATAGTTTTAGATAAAGAGTGTATGTTTTTTGGTTGCATAGTTTAAGAGATAATTTAAATTCTGTGGTGATACATTTATTTCATTATAGGATTAAAGTTTAGCACAAGTAGGTTACTACACATATAATTTTTGCCATAGAGACTCACTAAAATCAGTGGCCGACCCGGCAAAACATATTCCGTTCACTGTTCATAGAAACAGAATATAATCCATTCACTGTTCATATAAACAGAATATACTCCGTTCACTATTGGACGTAAGCCTTCCCCACAGATGAGACGAGTGCCGCAATCGCTACGCTTGGTCGCCTTGTTAGTATAGCAGTGAGGTGTTATAAGTTTCCCAGAAGGAGGCTGCAGCGCATTCTGGTAAGAATAACACGCTCAAATAAGGGGTGGCGGTAATTATATTCTTATCCCATCGCCGTATTTATTTTGGGAGGCGGGGGGGTGCGGGGTTTAATCCAACTCGGCTGGGCAGCGTTCGGGAAACTTAGGAGGATCTTCTCGTCTAATATTCCGCAGTGTCTGAAAACAAAGGTTTATAACCAGTGTGTGTTACCAGCGATGACTTACGGCACTGAAACGTGGTCTCTAAATGTCGGCCTCATAAAAAGGCTCAAAGTCGCTCAGCGTGCTATGGAGAGGGCTATGTTCGGTATTTCTCTACGTGATAAAATCCGAAATACGGAAATCCGTAGAAGAACGGGTGTAACCGACATAGCCCGAAGAATTAGCACGTTGAAGTGGCAATGGGCAGGCCACATCGCTCGACGAACCGACAACCGTTGGGGAAAAAAGGTTCTCGAGTGGCGACCACGAATCGGACGACGCAGCGTAGGACGACCCCCCACTCGGTGGACTGATGACCTCATCAAGGTCGCAGGAAACCGTTGGATGCAGGTGGCACAGGACCGTTATAGATGGCATTCTCGTGGGGAGGCCTATGTCCAACAGTGGACGTTTACGGGCTGATGGATGGATGGATGGATCCCATCGCCATACAGTAAATAGAATATTAAACATACATACATACATATCATCACGCCATATCCCTTGCAGAGTAGGCAGAGAGAACAGAGTGCCAGAGAACTCTATCCTTGCATACTTCACTCGCTTTTTCAACATTCATAATTCTCTTCATACACGCTCGCCGGTTTCGGAGACTCTTGACTCCACCTTCTTTCAGCACGTGACCAATCTGGTCTAGGTAGGTGAGTCTCGGTCTCCCCCGGTACCTACATCCTTCCACTTTCGCATTGTATATCTTCTTAACCAGACGTTCGTTCGGCATTCTTTCCACATGTCCGAACCATCGGAGTATTCCCTTTCGCATCTTTACACCAATACTCTCTTTTATACCTACTCGCTCTCTTACGTCGTCGTTGCGAATGCGGTCGGTCAGCCTAACTCCACCGATTTTCCGCAGAGATCGCATTTCGACCGCATTAATTTTGCTTTCATGCTCTTTTCTGCATACCCAACTCTCGCTTCCATATAGTTATGTTGGGACAAGTACAGCGTTATGTATTGCTACACGTGCCTTCTGGCTGAGGTGGTGGCTACCGAGAAGTTGCTCCAACGCTCCGTTCACTCTATTGCCCGCATTCACTCTTCGCTCTATATCAGTGGTGTACCTTCCATCTCGGCTAAAACCACATCCAAGATACACAAATTCATCCACTTGCTCTAGTACATCATTACCTATTTTTATTCTTACATCTGTTCTGGCTTCATCTCTTTCAAAGACCATTATTTTGGTTTTGCTCATATTAACGCGTAGACCCCTTTTCTTACAATCTTCTGTCATTGTGTCGACTAGGGTCTGCAGGTCAGTCGCTGACTGTGCCAGCAGGACTGCATCATCTGCATAAAGCAGAGCATTGACCACTGAGTCGCCCATTTGGACTCCCACATTCATATCGTTCAACCTTTGGAGACATTTATCCAGATATATGATAAACAGCCTGGCTGACAGAACGCACCCCTGCTTAACGCCGATATTGACGTCAAACCAAGGCGACATTTCATCATCCAGCCGCACACAGGCTCTACAGCCCATGTAACTGGACTGCACAGCCTGTAGCAGTTTACCGTTAATACCAGATAGAATATTAAAGACAGTATAATTTGTAGAATGAATGGAAATACAAAACTACGTTGAGTTTCTATGGTTCAACCTACTTTGAACAACCTTTTTCTTTGGTGACCGACTATGGTAGACAGTCACACCCCACCCAATCTGCTTGGCGACGGAAGGGTTGGCGCGCGGCCGCTTAGTATGCCGTACGCGAACCTGTCTACGCCGTGCTGGTGGGCCACCGCAACTGGATGTTTGTCAGCGGTGGCCCGTCCGGTGGGTTACTCTTTTGGCTATCATTTCGAGTCGAAACTCTGGCAGCTTTCGCTGTCGAGGCGTCGCAAGTGAACCTCACTACGGATGACGGCCCAATCTCCGGTCCAATCACCTTCGCCGTTGGCTAGGACGGAATCTGGCGCAGGACTCACACCTAATGCACCGCCGCCGGCAGAGCGTGTCACCTTAGACGATTTCCTCTCGGGCCTGCCCTATCGCCTAATTCCGCAAGACAACTACCTCGCAGAAGGCGGCGACCACATCCCAGTTTCTAACGCTTTCAAACATCGTCCTAGCGACAAACCTTTAACACTTTGCATTGCTTTTTCTATTTACCTCCCTCAGAGATGACTTCTACATGGACGAAGTCGCAGGCAAAAGCTATATGTTACATATATTATTATATATAGTATTACTAAAAATAATGTGTTATTTACGAAGCTATTTTAAACAATAGAGTATTATTTCTTATCCAATTAAATACATTAGAGACGTGGTGCATTTAATATAGATCAAAATGGCTTTTTACAGTAAATTATTAAGGGGTTATTCACATGTAAACGCATAAATTTTACCTCTTTTTAGAGAATATTTTTCATAATACAATAAAATTCAATCATTTTAATTTTTTTCCACGTTTTTATATGTATTTTAAACTGTATAATTTTTTTTTTCTTATTTTACATTTTTTTTGTTTTTTTTCTAATTAAATTAGACACAAAAAAGCAGGTCACTGGTAATGGTAATTGTGCCTGTTCATGTTGTCTAAAATAAAAAAAATCGAATGGATCATTGTTTAGTAGATCTGTCACTATCGGCCCTACCAGAATTAATCAATTTCATAAAAAAAAATGGCGGACTGTAGAAATAAAAATGTGTTGTTTGTAATTTTTTTTTGTTAAAAATCGTTTTAAAATATAAGCAAATATTTTCGAGAATAAACAATTTTGGTACGGCTGATAACCATTAATACTACTTGTTATATATAAGAAGAAGAATATGTATAAATTTCAAAGCAATCGGTTACATACTTTTTTTTTAGGACCATGATAGTTTCAAGAAAATGATGTTTCTAGAAAAATACGTTTAAAGTTTCAAGAGCAGAATTTTTGTGGCAAATTTATACTTACACTAATCTACTATGCCTGGATTTTGGTCTGAATTTTTCACAGCATATTTTCGATAGGGTTTACTAATGAAATATGAAAAACAAAAAGTCGATTTTTCGAAGTGGGTACATGAGAATGCCCACTTAAAGTAGGCAAATTATTAAATATATTTGAAGGTATCGGAGATTGAAAACGTGGGTCAGAGCGACTGAAACCGAAGCGAAGCGAAGGCGGGTCGCTAGTGATAGATAAACCCGTTGAGTTTCTTGCCAGATCTTCTCAGTAGCGTTCCAATCCGGTGGATTGCATTAATTTAAAATGTTAACATTTTTGTTGACAATATGTTAATTTCCTCGCAGTGTTTTTTGTTGTACATAATAAATTAATTTGAATCAAAAATCAATCAAAATACTGTCAATATTTTTGAAGTTATCAATTCACTTACTAATACGTCAATCTGTCAATGTTCTGTCAATATATTGAAAACACCTCACAGTCTTCTATCTCATTCACTCACGATTATAATGTGAGATTAAGGAAAAAATGTGCTAGATTTTTAAAATTTTCTTAGCACAAACCTTGTCCTGCTTATAACGAACACAGAAAAACGACCTCGTCATAATTTTCTGGATCAAATTACCGATGTATTGACGAGAGGTCATATTAAGAGTATGCGTAATCGTAGAGTATGCATGAAGACAGTTATGAGTGTTAATGAAGCGATGGAAGTATGTCAGGATCGTGGTTTGTGGCAATCCGTAGTCTCTGCCTACCCCTCTGGGAAACAGGCGTGAAGCTATGTACGTATGTATGTAGAAAAACAAAAGAATTATCCAATTTAGTGCATTCGTTCAGAAGTTAAGCGCGTACATACATTTCAGATATTAATTTTTATTTATATATAAATAGATATAGATGTGTAATTATTGCGTAAACATCTAAAATTACTGAGTTAATTTTATCAACGAAGTGCATATGAAATAGGATGCACAAGACAATACTCACTCACTATTTTACACTGTGATATATATATTTAATGCGCTGTAGTTCTACGTCTTGCTTCATTCAATTATGTATATTAGGTACTAAACAGGGTGAGAGAACATTTGATTGAAAAGGATGCGATTTGTCATTCAAGATTTATGTATATACTAGCGACCCGCCTTCGCTTCGTTTCAGTATTGAGTCACTCCATTCCCGCATTTTATATCTCTAGGATATTCATTTTCGCCGATCACGGAGACGGTAATGGGGGCGACGGTGGCGCGAACGCGTGCCAAGACCACCGCTCCCGAGCTAGACGAGGTACCTGGCCCTGATCCTCGAGCATCTTGGTCAACGCCTCCAAGGACTGTAAAACGCGGCGTGTTTAGCGTCTGGGCAGTTCCCTGGATGTTGGAAGGAGGGGAGGCTGGTGCTCCTGATGAAGCCGGGACGGTCTCCGGATTTGTCCACGTCCTACAGGCTGATCGTGTTGCTGGATGATGCGGATAAGCTGTTAGAGAGGATCCTGCCTGCCCGTATCGGCCAGCACCTTAGCGAGGTCGGCCCCGATTTGTCGGAAGCCCAATTCGGTTTCCGGAAGGTACGTTCGACGATCGCGGCTTTGCTGTGCCTGAGGGCAGTGGTCGTGGAGGCCGTCACCAGCGGTGGGGTGCTGCTGTTGGTGATATCTCTACACATCGCCAACGCATTCAATAGTCTGCCATTCAGCTGCATCAGGGAGGCACTCCGGTATAACGCGGTGCCCGTGTACCTGAGGCGACTAGTGGCAGACTATTTAGAGGGGCGCAGCGTCCTCTATAAGAACCGAGTAGGGGGCGTTGTGCGAACGCCCATGTTGTGTGGTTCCACAGCGATTGGTCTTGGGGGCCCACCTTGTGGCACATCGGCTACGACTGAGCGTTGAGAAGTAACCTCCCAGCCGGGTGGGGCGGCTGGGCGTAATCTGTTACGCTGACGATACACTCGTCACAACCCGGCACCGAGGAGATTGTCTGGCGGATCGAGGCGTTGGGGCTCAGTGTGGTCCTGGATAAGACGGAGGCCCTAATGTTCCATGGGCCCCGCACCAATCCACTCACCAACGCCTCGATCTCCGTCAATTCGGTTTCCATCAGCATCTGGGCCCATAAATGAAGTACTTGGGTCTGATGCTCGACGGGCGATGGTGGTTGCGGTAGCAATTTCATCAACTTGTCGGCACGGCGTCCGCCCTATCTTGGCTTATACCGAATGTGGGCAGACCCAGCACTACGTGCCGACGGCTGTACGCGGGGGTGGTCCGGTCGATGGCCCTATACGGCCCACCCATGTGAGCGGGGTCCGACTTATAACTTTCCTGTGCGACCACAGAGGGCCATGGTGGTCAGGGCTAGACGCGGATACCGCACGGTGGTGACGGAGGTATCATGCTTGTTGGCCGGAACTCGGATGTTGACTACGCCGGCAGGGGGCGGCACAAAGGTTCATGGGTGGTAGTAATACTTGCCACCAGGTATGATGCTGGCTAGTTTGCCACGACAAGCAATAAAAAAAATCTATTCATAAATAACATAAATATTAAAATTTTCATATCAGTTCATATTTTGCACAAAGATTCAGTGTTAAAAATGTGTTGAATAAGAATTTGAAATTTTACTAAATCTTCAATTCTTGCACATCACATCCTCACCTAGCTGATAGAATAAAAAAATAGGCTGAGAGATTGCATAGTATGACTGAAACTCGATGGAACGTGAAATGCTTTGAGATTTTATTCAAAAACGTAGAAGACATGTGGAGGGGCTCGCATATTTATGAGTAGATGTTTGCTCTATTGAGATCTTGTAGCGGATAGGTTCGGACGCTTGACGTCAAATATTCAGTTCGTGTCGCGTTCCGCAGCTGCGCGAATATAAAGCTCGAGGAATTTCTATATTATCTCGCTGTCGCGCCTCTAATGGACTCCACTGATATACCCAAAGGAGATTTTATATCACACAGACCGTGAATAATACAAAAGAATGTAAAAAAATATAAGTATCTGAGGAAAATTATGTGGCGATGGAAAAATACAATATTATATCTAGTATAAGATTTAGAATACTCAAAATATGTCAATAGCTTATTTTTCTGTTTTACGATCTTGAAATTTATAAGATTTATTTTACCTGTAACACGTTAATGGTTTTTTTTCGGTTCATTAGATTTTAATTACATCACATCAGTAGTTTTTGTTTTGCTATGATCGTGAGATAAGAGACCTTGGTTTGACGTCAATATCGGCATTAAGCAGGGGTGCGTTCTGTCAGCCAGACTGTTTATCATATATCTGGATAAATGTCTCCAAAGGTTGAACGATATGAATGTGGGAGTCCAGATGGGCGACTCAGTGGTCACTGCTCTACTCTATGCAGATGATGCAGTCCTGCTGGCACAGTCAGCGACTGACCTGCAGACCCTAGTCGACACAATGACAGAAGATTGTAAGAAAAGGGATCTACGCGTGAATGTGAGCAAAACCAAAATAATGGTCTTTGAAAGAGATGAAGCCAGAATAGATGTAAGAGTAACAATGGATAATGATGTACTAGAGCAAGTGGATGAATTGGTATATCTTGGTTGTGGATTTAGCCGAGATGGAAGGTACACCACTGATATAGAGCGAAGAGTGAATGCGGGAAATAGAGTGAACGGAGCGTTGGGGCAACTTCTCGGCAGCCACCACCTCAGCCAGAAGGCACGTGTAGCAATACATAACGCAGTGCTTATCCCAACATTACTGTATGGAAGCGAGAGTTGGGTATGCAGAAAAGAGTATGAAAGTAAAATTAGTGCGGTCGAAATGCGATCTCTGCGGAAAATCTGTGGAGTTAGGCTGACTGACCGCATTCGTAACGACGATGTAAAAGAGCGAGTAGGTATGAAAGAGAGTATTGGTGTAAAGATGCGAAAGGGAATGCTCCGATGGTTCGGACATGTGGAAAGAATGCCGAACGAACGTCTGGTTAAGAAGATATACAATGCAATGAAAGTGGAAGGATGTAGGTACCGGGGGAGACCGAGACTAACCTACCTAGACCAGATCGGTCATGTACTGAAGGAAGGTGGAGTGAAGAGTCTCCGAAACCGGCGAGCGTGTATGAAGAGAATTATGAATGTTGAGGAAGCGAGTGAAGTATGCAAAGATAGAGTTCTCTGGCACTCTGTTCTCTCTGCCTACCCTGCAAGGGATATGGCGTGATGATATGTATGTATGTATGTATGTGAGATAAGAGTTGAAGAATGATAAGAGTAGTAGAATGATAAGAGTAATAGAATGTCGTAATTGGGATAAGAGTAGGAGAATGATGATGTTATTATTCGTCTACTAATTATCTTCTGTTATAAGTGGTTTTCTATCTACAGCCGTGGGCCGGATCGTACGGAGTAGTACCACACTCTCGCAGACAATCGACTCCTGAGCAGTGGCAATGTGCCATTGTGATTAGTTCGGTGGCCGTGAGTACTGGCAACCCAACTGGGTGGGTCTGGTGATTTTTAATTAGTAGACAGTGGCCTAGCTGTACCTCTGACATTACAATGTTCCAAGAGCGGCAGTGAAACTTCCCTTCAGGTATGCTGAGTGCTCGTTTGCTACCAAGAGCAATAAAAAAGCATCATTTTAAAAATATTTACATCGAATACCTGTAACCATCCACTTTTTGCGAATCTAACTAGGTTATGAGACAACACTAAATACTAAACGAAATGCCTCTACTATCAAAACTGTAAACATGTAGAAAATCGGGTTAGCGGAAACATTAGACTGTCTGTTTAGGTATACTCGACAGCTTAGTGTTAGAGTGTGTCAAGTAAACGGATATATACAAGTCAGTTGAATAAGCGAATGTATTTGAATTTATTCACTTGAAATTAATTTTCGCATGAGCAAATAATTTTAGACAAATATATATGATTTATTTGATTTTAGAATTGCCTACATGTAAAGAGCATTAATAACGTGATTTATTTTTCTCTTGCTAAATAAATAAGATTACTAATAGTAGAAGGTTTTTAATAGTGGTAGGACCACATTATTGACAGTTCTCTGTCTGCAGCCGTGGACCGTTCCATTCGGAGTAGTACTACACTCTCGCAGAAGAGCGACGTATGAGTAATGGCAATGTTCTATTGCGCTTCGTTCGGTGAGCGAGAGAGCCGGATGCCCAATTTGGGTGTGTTTGGGGTTTATATTGGTAGGCAGCGGCTTAGTTATATCCTTGGTATTTCAAAGTTTCATGGGCGGCAGTGACACTTACCATCAGGTGTGCTGCTTGCTCGTTTACCACCATTAGCAATAAAAAAAAGAAGGAAAACTTAAAATTAACTGTTTTGCAAATCTTGCCAGCTTGGTGTAATAGTTTATTTTCATTGTCTAATGAAGGCCTGTAAGGCATATAATTGTTGAAAAGAACACGAACAAGAAATAATAAGCTGATATATTTGAGTGGTGAACAGGAAAGATTTATTCCTTGTTTTTTTAAAGACACCACCCTACGCTGAGCAAATAATGCTTGTATTGCGGGAGGAGTACATTATCTGAAATCCATCATCTAAATCCATCTATCCATTCGACTACAGAAGTCCACTGTTTAATCCAGTATGAATATCTCAAGAGTGCAACTGCCCATTTTCTTGACGATTTCTAAGCATTTTTAATGACTTCTATGAAAAAGAAAGTTGTAGTAGAAGTGTGGCCCATCACTACAAAAACATAGTGGTAATAAAGCTTTTTTATCGTTCATCATAAAGGACTTTGTTTTTTAAAGACACTCTGCACTAAGGCAAAAATCCTTGTATTGCAGGGAATTTTACAAATATTTATATAAATATAGTAAAAAAGAATAAAAAGCAACAACAGGCAGGCAGGACTGTCGATAGAAGTGAAAACTATTAACTTAAGACTAATTGAAATAATAATAATCTTCTTATTTTTATATAAAAATAAAAAATATTATCGAACATCTAGGAATCGGTTTATCACGCTAGTAATAGAATGATATGATATATGATACTCATTTCATGACATAAAGGTTAAATATTAAAAATACAATTAAAATAAATAATGCCATACTTTTAAATGCAAATATTGATATGAATATTGAAAATATTTGAAAATAAATTCTTTATTTTCATTATTCATTTATCTATATAAAAACATTAAAATGTTCAATACTCACTTTTATATTGAACAGTAATACTTTAATTAAACGATTACAATAACATCCAAACTATAAAACAACTTAAATAAAAACGCTGAACTTTCCACGTTGCCAATTTAACCTTACTTGTACAACACGGTCCACTTACGAATATAAATGTACTGCTATTATAGCATGTTGGTGACGTGAACTCATGAAATTATACCCATCCAAACGTCCAACGCGCACATGATACAGTCAGAGATATTTAACGTATTAGTGTATACGTGTACACAGGGCACTGCGCGTGCGCCAGTCTGACTACTCATAGCTATAGATATACTATTAGCATTAGCATGTCGGTGACGCGAACCTATAAGTTTTTCCCCTCCAAAAACGCTCAACGCACCTAAAGAAGTTTTCATATAGCTATAGATATACTATTAGCATTAGCATGTCGGTGACGCGAACCTATAAGTTTTTCCCCTCCAAAAACGCTCAATGCGCCTAAAGAAGTTTTCACATAGCTATAAATATACTATTAGCATTAGCATGTCGGTGACGCGAATCTATAAATTTTTCCCCTCCATAAACGCTCAACGCGCCTAAAGAAGTTTTCACTTCAAAAAATAACGGAAACAAATTACACCCAAACTCAGGGCAACATTTCATGGATCTCACAAAATATTTGCCTGCGTTGTAATCGAATCCACAACATTAGCACGAAAAATCCTGATAGTACATTAACTACTGCACGATCTGTGCAGTCATAAATGTGTATCTGCGCAGCATAATTATATATACACACACATGTATATATATAATTTAATGCACATAATATCAAGGAAATAGCTCATTTTTAATAACGCCCACATTTTGATTGATAGCTACGAATTTTCTCATGTCACCCATACATTTTTACACTTACGATAATGAGTATGCAGTTTTTCAACACACCTGCTTTATATCGATAATACGTCATCTAAATATAAGAAAAATGGATACGTTCAAATTATTTAAGGAAAACATTAAGTTTAATAAATATATGCTTCGCAAATAAGGATTACTTAAGAAGTCCTATATAAAATAAAAACGGTAGCAGTTTGCATTTAAATTTAATAAAGGTTTAAAAAATAATAATACGTGTGTGTGTGTACACACGTGCGCACGCACGCACGTAGCGTGTGTGTGTGTGTGTGTGTGTGTGTGTGTGTGTGTGTGTGTGTGTGTGTGTGTGTGTGTGTGTGTGTGTGTGTGGAAGCATGCGTACGTGTGTATATATACATATGTCAGTATCACGACCAATAAAAGCACTATCTCCATCTTAGAAATAGAGTAAATGCGAAAAAAAATTTCAATTGCTCGAATTGACAACTAAATAATTAAAAGAAACCTTCGAAATGATCTGTTCGCTTATGTTGTCAAACTTATTTTCGTTGATAGTCTGTATTTCTATTACATTACAAGTAATAGAAATACAGACTATCAACAACCAAGAGCCAAACAACCAAGAGCGGCAGAGAGACGGTGTACAACCCTTACCCTGTTGTATAATATCTGTCTATAACTATTTGGGGGGGACAAGAGAGACAAGGAGGACTCAAAGGCCAGCAACACCAAGCTTTTATATTCAGAGATTGTTTTCCTATGCGCAATAAAAAAAAACTCCCGTAATTTTCAATACCACAATAACAAAAATTACGGTGCACAATACCCAATTAATTTAAAAAGTGAATGCATATTTCTTTTAAAAGTTTAAAACAACGGCCGGAACAAAGGGCGGGCGTATTTGGCGCGAATGAAAATTTGTTTATTGTTTCGATCAGAGAAAAGTATAATAGAAGTGTCAAGTGTAATAGAAATTAACGATGCTATTTATATAATTGATTAAGAATTATTTTAAATTTTATAAAAGCAGTATTATTTATAGAACTTCCGTATAGTAATTGAGAACAATAGAGAAAAAGTGAACAACTCTTTTCTTGCCATGGGTGTGGTACAAGTCAAACGTGGGATATAAGACACTCCTATATTGGAGAAGGACGACCCTTAATTTTTTTTTTGGTTTTGGGATAAATTCCACCACACATTACCACCATTGTAACTCCTGTAGGCCAGGATGCTCAATGGTCTCCAAAAATAACACCAAGCCTTGACCCTGGTGCAGTCTCGGGAGATTTTAATTATATTGGCACATGCAACAAATTTAATTAGAAAACGTTAAATATTTGATTACGAACGAAAAATGATTGTCATACGTGGGATCTACGCCTATTGGAAATTCGTTCCAATCGTGCTACCACTTACATTAGCGTGACCTGTTGTGTGACGATAATTTTTTGCTTAGTATTATATTTTCGTCTTTAAAGGAGATGTGTGCCATCTACCCACCAATGTTTACACGTTATACAGATTTAATACTCTAACTTTGCAGTTAGAATTGTATTGGACGATGACACGACCCTGTTATTCAAATTATAGAAATTTAGCATTTAACATGCCTGATTATTTATAAAAACTTGATTACGAGTGAAAGAAATCCCATGTGTGACAATCATTTGTAATCATGTTTTTGGAGTTTACTCCTTAAGAATCGATTTTCATATAATACCGGGCGGTATGAGAAAAATTTGAGGAGTAAAATCTAGTGATCGAATGACCTCGTTACGTTTTTGGTGCGCAACCTATTCTGCGCACCTTTCACTTTCTGACGTGAGATAATACTTCACTGAACAGTTTTAATAAATGTAAATAAAAATATATATTTTTTTTATAGTCAAATGAGCTTTTTTTGTGCCTGTTTTGATAATCGTACTTAAAGAGTAAACTCCAGTCGTGCGTCGGAGCTGACACACACATTTTTTTTTATAAATAATCAAGCATGTTAAATGCTAAATTTCAGTAATTTGAAACGTTAAAGAGTTGGAAAGAATATTTCGAACCTTACTTTGCTCGTGGATATCATAAAAGACGATTAATGGCTTTATATCGACTTGGGCAAATAACTTTTGCAATATATACGATTAAAGAAGAATACATATTTTATCTACATCTAGTAATTGGGCAAGAGAACAATGATTCGAAGCCTCGATTTCGCCATTGGGACGAATATGTACTGAGATAAATGCTATTTATAGAATAGTGTATTTCACAAAAAAAAAACCGAAACACTATGTTTCATCAGACCAGTAAACAAATGCGGGCTATCCAATAATCAATGAACTAATCGGGTGTACACGAGCTTCGATAAAAATAGATAGGGACGAGCGAATGACACAATTTGTAAGTACATAGCCATGGAGGTCGATATTTTATAAAGGTTATAAGAAATATAGATATTTTGGAATGGAAAATATGTAAATTATGTATTTTCTTTTTATTTATATAAGTATAACTTTGAGTTTGATATTCATAGATTCGATGGTATTGATTTGTCACACCATAATATATCACCGTTTCCTTTCTCTTAGAGGATTCATTTTCATTAAATCCAATATTAGCACTCGCAAACTTTATAACAAATTTCATAGTTCCAGTTCCAATAGTTTCGACTATATGCTTTTCACCTTTTCAGAGTTTAAATTTTCAATGATAAAAAAAAAACATCTTCCTTTACTTTTGTAAAATATTTTGGTACGAGTAGTTTTAGATGTGCAAATTAGATAATTTAAAAAAAATATAGATTAACGATATAAGAGGGCTTTTAAATTGCAATTCATCAAGTAATTATTAGAAACTATCACTTTGCTTTGGTTAGTATAAATATGTATGTGTATGTATATGTGTATATGTATGTGTGTGCATATGTGTATGTGTGCATACGCATACGCCTACGCATACGCAAACGCATACCCATAAGCATACGCATACGCATACCAAAACTGCACAAAGTTATTCAGGAAGTTTTCACTTCAAAAAGTCACCAATCCAATCCCAAAATTATTATAATAAGAGTAAATAATGCGACAGTATAAAACATATTTTACCCAGTGGAAGGCGTCAAAGGCAGACCTTCATGATTTATGACTATATTAGTCACTTTTAAAAACAAAAATCCGGTAAGGAAACTGCTGTGGACATATGTATACATAAATTTATAACCCAAGGCGTTAAATAACGTGCGGTTAATTATGCGTTTTGTGTTCGGATGTCTATTTTTCTTATCACCTTTGGTGACACACGAGTAAGTACACCATGTGATCTTAAATATTAAATGACGTTTATGGACTATGAAAAAAGTATGCGAATCTGAATGAACGAATCACTTTCTCACCTGGATAAGAACGTCATTCATTGGGAAAGTGGTAATAATAGTTGGATCTAATAATAAGATATATATAGGCTTAATTACGTTTCTTTTTTTATTGCTGATGAAGGCAAACGAGCAAGCAGCACACCTAATGGTAAGTGTCACTGCTGCCCCTGGACCTTTGTTATACCAAGGGCCTAGCTAGGCTGCTGCCAACCATTACAATCCCCAAACCCACCCCAGTTGGGCTGCCGGCTCTCTTGCTCACTAGCAAAAGCGCAATAGCATATTGCCATTACTCAGATGTCGATCTTCCGTGAGAGTGTGGAACTACCCCGGATGGACCGGCCCGTAGCTGTAGACAGAGAACTGTCAACAGCATAGACCTACCACTATTGATAAGAAGAATTAAAAATTGTGTAATTATAATAGATTCAACTAAAAGAGTGAAAGTCAATAACTATATTAAACCTTGTCCATCGCTCAATTAATCAGAATCTATTGTAACTGAAGATAAGCATTTGCAAGATAGGATATTATATCGTAATCAAATAATTAGTCCAGTTTATCCGTGTGATGATAAGATAGCAAAACCACTCATTACACACTTTCATTATCCATGGTTGATTATAAAAGACGACTAAGGGAGTAGACAAGTAAAATCAATGCAAGAGAAGGATAACTCGAAATAAAAGCTTTTACCAGCAACATGTCTGATAAGATTTGTATAGTAGATCAATTTTCCTCCCACTGTACAGGCTCAAGCCCAGCGGTGGGACATATATGAGTTGAGATGATGAATTTACCTAGAATAATGTTTCTGCTTTTTCTATTTATCTCTCAGGCAAAATTTACGTCTTTCACAGGGTAGTAAGTATGGCAACACAATAAATTGTCACTCTATCATCACAAATAAAAAAAAAATAAGACATAACACCATAATTTGAGCGTGTAAGAGAAAGTTTAAAAGTGACGCCAGAGACGGATAAGTTAAGGAGTGAACGCTTGACCTAGTATAGACATATGATGAAACGGGATGAAAGTAATGTTGCGACGAAAGTTTTAAGTATGAATGTTGGAGACATTGGGGCTAAGGTAAGAAAGAAAAAATGAATGGACTGCGTGAAGTATGACATGGATAAACAGAGCGTGACTACAGAGATGACATCTGATAGGGCTGTATGGAAAAAGAGTATATATTGCATCAAACCCTAGTAATTGAGATAAAAGCAACATGATGATCACCATAAAGTATTAAAAAATCCGAAAACTTTTATTCTTTTAACAAAAATTCAGAACACTAATCTTGTTAAAAAATAATTTATTTTTACAATTTAAAGTCTCATAATGTAGAAAGTTTAATTCAAAGCTCAGACAGTGAATAAGGCGTCTAACTAACAACTAATATAATACTAGAGGTCATAAGACCTCGCTAAATCACGTAAACTCTTCTAATTTTACACTTCTTAAATAAATCTTCAGTAACAAAAGTTTCTTTGGAAGTCATTTAGTTCGAGATAAATTTTCCAGTTATATTGCATTTTGGTTGAATATCTACTTTGCGTCAGTATAAAATTTTACTAGTTTGCGTGTTTGGTTTTATACGGATAATAACTTCAGAAACTATAGCCGACTAAAAAGTCATTATGCTTCAAAAAGTATGATAAAGTATTCAACGTAGCGATTTTCACAGCATAGTCGAGGTCGTACTTCATATTGCATTAAGGATAATTTCATAATTGATTTCAGCTCATAAAATTCTCATTGATGAACTCGAGCCTCCTCCACTATAGGAGAGCAATTAACCTGCTATAACTATCAGATGAATTAGTATAAGTTTTGTTTTGAGTTTTCCTTCTCTTGCATAGATGTTATATGCATCCATCCCTGCGTATGCGTAAGAAATACTCGTTTCGTAAATGATGACTCAGAAATATTATATGCACCCTAACTGAAGGATCAGGTGATTGGGATTAGCCCGGTCGCCCGAAGTGAGGCCACAGAAGCATCTTCCGCCGTCGGGGGTCTCGAGAGGAACCCGTGAGGATAAACCGCCGGGCGGGCCACCGAAGACAAAGATCGGGTGGCCCGTACACGGTGAAGAGAGACTTCTTTGGGTCCGTACAAAACTAGGTGTCATCAAGGTATTCATGGTTGTAGCATATGCTCTCGTAGGATCCTCGGTGGCATCAGAGCTAGAGAAGTTTTGGGATAATGTTAGGGAAGTTCTGGATATGGCAGAAACCAGTGAACGCGTGATTGTATGCGGAGATTTGATCGGATGGGTGGGGACCAAGCATCCCGACTATGAGGACATACTTGGTCCATTTGGTGATAAGAGAGGGAACGACGCAGATAGGCTCATAGCGGATGTATGCATTGAGAGATACCTTATTGTGTCAAACACATTTTTCCATCATAAGGACATCCATATGTATATATGGAGAAGGAATGAACAGAAAAGTATAATAGATTTAATTTTGGTAGACAGTCGCCTCCGAAGCAAAATATTGAACGCAAGAGCCTACAGGGGCCCCACAGTCGATACGGACCACTATCTCGTTATTGCGAGATTTAGTGGTCTGTTCAGAAAGTGGAGGCTCTGGCGAGAGCGTGTCCACTTCGGAGAGCTTGAAAGAATAAAGGTTGCAAGAAGAGTGTGTAAGAGAAAAGTATGCAGAGGGTGTCTGAGAACGGCTGACAATGGCAAGCCAGCCGCAATCGGACATTGAAGAATGCTGGAGAATATTGAAAAAGAGTATGGATACTGACTGACTGAACAGAAGAAAGAAATATATCGGCAATGTAAGAATGACACCAAGGCCTTAGTGAAAGAGAAACGTGATAGAGCAAGTATGAGTGCAGAAGATAGGCTGACTAAAAACTTCGAGGGTAACACCAAACTCTTTTGGAGGGAGGTGAAGAAGTCTCGGGATGATTGGTCAGCCTTCAGAATGAATAAAATAAGGTCTAAAGGTGGAGACATTCTTACACAAACACAAGACGTATTAAGCCGATGGAGTGAATATTTTGGCGATATGTATGCGGATGCTACGGTTGGCGCCGGTGTCGCATGTGGTTTAATAGATCAACATTCGATAACGGCATCCTCCGATGGCATCAGTATGGATGAAGTTGAATGGGCGATAAGAAGTTTGAAAAACCGCCGTTAAGACACTCGCGTTCAAGAGAAGGGTAGTGAATTATATTCCTTTTGCAATATGTACTCGTACATATTGCAAAAGTTAATACCAATAGTTTTATGACCGCATGCCTGATGTCAACCCTACTTGGGAATGTAATTTTTGACCAAACGGCATCAGGTGGAGTTGGTCCAGGCCAATATAAAACTCTTAGTTGTCTTTTACGACATCCACGAGCAAAGTAAGAGTTGGTAGTATTCGTAGCTACCACACAGCAAATTCTTTTTATAAATTTATATAAATAATATAACTTAATAATAATAATCTATTTTCTCACCACAACACATACATAAAAAATAGAACCAATGATCTGCATAATTAGGAAACCTACTTAAACATACACACTGTGCAACTCTGATGCCTACACTAGTCTTAGAGTCTGTACTTCAGGTCACCGAATCTCCACCCGCAAGCTTATCTTATTTATCTTATAAACAGGTATATACTTAAAGTGAAAGGATAAGGAAAAGAGTAAAATATTAAGGATTCTCAACAACAATCCCATTTTTTGGGTCCACCATTCAACAAAAAGTACTTCTATATCTTACACGGGTTAGATACCTTCATCGTACACCATAATTTAATGCAATCATGCCACAGAGGATAATACAGACCGTTATCCTATTTGGCAAACAAATTTTGGTACAACCATTTGTTATTTCACAACGCATGTATAAAAAGCAAAAGGATGCAATGATAGATAGGTCTGCAAATATCGTCGACCTACTTCTAAATAATTGGGTCAATCAACAGATAAATATACAAACTGTTTAGTGCCAACGAATAGTATTTAGACCGGTTACGTATTAGTATCTCAGAAACGGATTTATGTATATTGCACGCCTCATAAGCGAATCGTTGAGGCTCTACTCTCGATATATGAAAATCAAGGACTTTTCAAAACTAAAAATGACTGTATTTTTCTCACAGCAGACTTATAGGATAATATTATCATACATATGTCAAATAATATTAATGTATCGAAGTTTTTCTTTTATTAAAAGCTTCATAATCGCAACGCGCTATTTCGTTTCGAAAATGGCTTGGTAATTCTTTGTCGTTTAATTGCAATTAATAAAAAAACTAATTTGCTTATAGTCTTTAGTGTATGTATACCTTATGAAAATCGGGTTCGTTTACTTTTTCGTCCATTCGGACAGGCAAAGAAAACAAATCCCATAGAGTCTACACAGCTATGTTTAGTACTACGTCGAGAATAGCACGAAATTGCAAAGGTATTTTTTTTTCACAGCCCATGAATTTCCCACTGTTGGGCTCGGGCCTACTCTGTGATAGGGGGGAAATTAACCTACTATACCATGCTAGTCAGACGTGTTGGTATAGGGTTTTGTTCCGCGTTTTCCTTCTCTCGCATAGATGTTATATGCGTTTTAGTCGTCTCGTACGATCACCCACGGGTAAGATATGGGGTGGTGAATAGTATTCTTACTCCGTCACCACACGGATAATCTTCTTCATTCTTTTTGTAAGATCTTTTTTTTCTTTTCATTTATTTTGTTTTTATTTTTATTAGAATAATTAGTTATAAATTTTATTTTTCTGAAAAGAGGCATTAAACGATTTTTGTGGTCGAGCCCTTCTGATAATACATTTCTGTCTGCAGGCATAAGGACAATCGCATCGGTTGTACTAAAATTTCACAGAAAATAGAGGTTTAATTAGTAGAACTTTTCTATTCCGCCTTTTCTTATGAGCGAGAGAGACATAGGAAGCTGGCCTATACCTTTACTTTAAACAATGATCTGGCCATGGCCAATGTTAAGGCCATAGATTACCATTAGATAGCTTGCCTGTCCAGCTGAATAATAAAAAATATATTCTGTTTTATTTAAAAAAACAGTAAATAAATATAAAAAGAGCAGCATAAAATACGTTAGTGGCAGGCGTGAGATTGCAAAGAAAGTAAAGTTGAACGTTTATTGGGTTTTAGGGAATTAGCAATATAGCTCGAAGCACTGCAGTACTGTATATGTTATAAGAACTGGCGTTTTATTAAAATATTCAATAAAAAGTTCTCTAAAAATGTACTAACACCTACCCGTGCATAAATTTCATAATTATTGCTAAAATTATATTAATTTTAGATAACCCCATATTGCCTTACAATATTTGTAATCCGTGTGGTGACGGAGTAAGAATACTATTCACCACCCCATATCTTACCCGTGGATGATCGTACGAGACGACTAAGGGATATAAAACGCATATAACATCTATGCGGGATAAGGAAACTCAAAACAAAACCCTATACCAACACGTCTGACCAGCACGTATAGTAGGTTAATTTAAAAAAAAAAATAGTTCCCATTACGGAGGAGGTCCGAGCCTAACAGTAGGACATTATGGGCTGTGATGATGATGATGATGATTAATAATAATAATAATAATTTTAATAATAATTTTTATTTAATTCCACAGTAAGTGCATACAATAATTCCGTCTTAGTTTAATATAACACAATAATTTAGGTACATAATTAAGATGGAGTAAACGACGGTGTCTGAACTAGTATAAACTGTGCGACAGACACCAACGCCTTCCTCCGTACAAATTGAACAACAACAAACAAATTGTATCATCCGTGATAGTGTGCTATTGTATTTATGTATGTATGCAAATATGGGTGTGTGTGTGTGAGAGTGTGTGTGTATGTGTGTGTGTATGTGTATGTATGTGTGTGTGCGTGCGTGTGTGTGTGTGCGTGTGTGTGTGTGTGCGTGTGTGTGTGTATGCAAGTGGGTGTGCATGCTTTAATGAGCGGGGTCTATTCGTGTGTGTGTGTGTGTGTGTGTGTGTGTGTGTGCGCGCGTGTGTGTGTGACTGTATTTGTGTTATGTGAATAGGTACATATTGCGTTAATGTAATAAAAGATTGTATTATTTGAAATAAAACTACTTTTAGGGATTCTATCGCGTTTGTATTTGATTTATAATTTCCCGACGTTTCGAACACTTTACAGTGATCATGGTCACGGGAGGACTGAGGTGTCTTACGTCCAATATGTCATTGTTATTACAGAAATTTATTTATATCTACCCTATAAGATATTAAATTTTGACCCACATTTTTATACAAAATTAATACAATTCATTGCCAGTACAAAAAGAGAATGATTCTATATATATATATCTTTTTGTACTGGCAATGAATTGTATTAATTTTGTATAAAAATGTGGGTCAAAATTTATAGAATCCGTAAAAGTAGTTTTATTTCAAAAGATTGTATTATTATTTATCAATCACAAACATGCTCTCAATCTCCTCGTATGATTTGGTTCGGAGATAATCTCTAAGAATATATTTACACCTTAAAGTTGGTAGGGGGTATAAATTACATGCTCTATTAACAGTATTATAAAGATGACTACTGAGGCAACGGTAGTGGCGACCAGCAAGAGCAGTTCTCACTCGTACGATTGGACATATTCGATCTTTTCGACGTTTTCCTATTAATAACCCGGGTTCATAAGGCACTGATGTATGTCTACGCAAAACTATGTGAAACACACAAAGTTGCCTCACCGTAAGAACTTTCAGTTCTCTATATAGCACTGTACTGGGGTACCGATAAGGTTTGCGAAGCATCGCTTTTAGGACAGCTCTCTGTGCTCTCTCCAAGCGTAACAGTGAAATCTTAAAGGTACCCCCCCACACTACGATACAATACGTAAGTATTGGTTGCACCAGTGCTAAATATATTGTTCTTAGCAGCGGTATACCTGCAACACATCTTAGCTTCTTCATGGGGAAAATTAACTTACGAACACGAGACACCAGTATATCAATATGTTTCCGCCAACTCAGTGTACAATCAATGTGCACACCCAGGTATCTGACGCATGACACTCTTTCGATAGATGGACAAGTACATTCACGTCGATCGGGAGAGGGACAAGTGTGGACTTTAATATCACTTTCTATGGGTTGAGAATTATGGTTTGCAGAAAAAGTGACATAGTGAGTTTTTTTAATATTAAGACTTAACAATTTGGCACTTAACCATTCCTCAACCATAGCAATAGCAGTTTCAGCAGAACGATGTGCCGAGTCCCAAGTATCACCGCTTATTACAAGCGCTGTATCATCTGCGTATAGAAGAATCTTGCAGTCAGGTATTGAAAGCTGGCACAATCCATTCACATATATAAGAAAAAGCGTAGGACCGAGTACACTGCCCTGAGGGACACCGAAATGAAGAGTTTCATCATCGCTAATGAAAGAACCTATTTTGACTCTTTGGGTTCGATTTGTGAGATAGTCCTGGAATAATTTTAAAGCAATACCTCTGACACCAAGCTCTTCCATAATTTTTAGTAAAATGGGCACTGAGACGGTGTCAAAGGCCTTGGTGAGGTCTAAGAAAATAGTTATAATTTTCTTCTTACTGTCAATTTTTTGAACAATGTGATTTGTCAGCTCAACAACAGCATCTTCGGTGGACTTACCCTTCCTAAAACCATACTGATTGGATGAAAACACATTATTATGTTCTAAGAAGGTAATGAGTCTTTTATTGAGGACTTTTCTAATATTTTGGACAGTACCGTTAATACCGATATTGGCCTATAGTCTGTCATATTGCTTTTATCCCCAGCCTTAAAAACTGGAGTGATCAGAGCCTTCTTAAAAGAGTCCGGAAAAGAACCGCTAGTGAGACAGAGGTTACATATATGTACGATAGGTGGAACTAAGATATGTCTAGCCAACTTGAGAATAGATACAGGTATGCCGTTAAAACCTACCGCACAGTTGTTTTTTAGTCCATTTATAATAGCATTTATTTCCGAACTGTCTGCATTTAACATGGCCAAAGAATTACCTTGAGGATTAATGAGACTAGTATTTCGAAAATTTGATGCTCTATTTGTATGTTCAACAGCCCTTAAGTTAGCCAAATTCAGACCAACATTCGCAAAATAATTATTTATGAGATTTACAGAGTCATGTGGATCGTCAGAAATATTCAAAAGGCACGAGGGTTCGGATTTTCTTTCATCATTGCTATAACTTATTGATTTAATAACTTCCCATGTAGCTTTGGGGTTGCCGCTGGCCTTTTCGAGCTCATTTTTATCATGTTGTCGTTTTATACTTTTTAAAAGGTTATTACAAAAATTACGATACCTGTTATAAGTAATTTTATAGGATATATTGTCGGGAGCACATTTTAATTTTATGTGCAATTTATCTCTATTACGGATGCATCTCAAAAGCCCCGGAGTGATCCAGGGTTTGATAATTCTTTTACGATGTGGATGCTTTTTTACAGTAGAATTATTAATAATAATGGTTGATATAGCGGCAATAAAGAGATTAGTGCATTCATTGGGTTCGTTGCAACTGAGTATTGGCGTAAAATCATATGACTCTAAACAACTAATAACATTAGGTAAATTGATATGTCTGTATGTATTTGTACGCTTCTCACACAAAGTCAACATATCAATACAAAGTAGTGTTGGGGCATGATCGGTAAAGTAAGAATCAAAAACAAAAGTTGTGGATTGTTTCGTCGTTCGTAGCAACACGTGATCCAGACAACTATCATTTCGTGTAGCAAAATTATGCGCTGGAAGTAAACCATGAAACGATGTGATTGCTAAATAATCTTCAGAATTAATATCCCTGTTATCGGGCACGATGTTTATATTTATGTCACCAATAAGGGCAACAGTATTTGTAGCTGAGAGAGAGGATAAAATATAATTTAGTGAACTTAGAAATTTTTCAACGGTTCTACATGAGGGCGATCGATAAATTGCTACTATCACAATATCTGGCATAATGTTCAAGATTAAACAGTTAGCGTCATGAAATATTGGCTCGGTAATAGTGTATTTTAATTCGGATCGGATATATATTATAATACCATCATTTTGATTCGTATATACAGACTTTTCTGGAGTGTAGCCACTTAAAACAGGCACACGTTGTACTTTGCTTAACCAACATTCCGAAAGAATAATTATGTCACATATAACATCCAGAGAACCCATAAATACAGTAAGGGCATCAAAGTTACAATTGATACTCCGTATATTAACGTGAAGTATATTCAATGTTCCCTTCGTCACGTGCAAATGATGAAAGCATTGACTTGGTGAACATACAAATGATTTAGATATATTTAACGATTCGATGGAATCCATATATCTTCGAAATTCAGCCATGGTCACCAAAAGAAGCCTTCAAGGGAACACAAGAAATATTTAGCTGGTCTCCAAAAGCATTATAACGACAACGTATTACTAAGCAGATGTATTTCGAACTATGTATGTAATAAAATAAATCCTCGTATAAGATAAACTGTAGTCGCGGTTTGTGACTGAATATGTGTTTATGTATATATATATATGAATGATAATGATACTGAAGAGTAGATTTGTGTAAAGTGTCTGTACGTGTAAAATAACATATAAATTTTGTGAAGAGTATATGTATAATTTCATTGCAAACCAGATTATAATAATAGACATGCATAATAGAATACAATTAACAAATTTAGAGAATAAACGTTTTTTTATTATAAACTTATTTAAAAAAATATGTATAAAATTAACAGACTGAATAGCAGAATATAGTCATTCTTCAGTTGGCAATTTTTTTATGTCAGCCTCGCTATTAATACGGTAGGCCGTTGTACCTTCCTTTTTACGTATGTAAATTTTGCCGTGCGATGTCCAGCAGAAATGATAGTTATTCGATTTGCAAAAGTCACGAGCCAGGTAATATAAACGCTTTGTTTTGTAAGTTAAGCTTTCAGATATATAGATTATTTGGTTTGGACCTTCGAGGTTCAGTTTTGAAGAAGACAATTTTTCACCCTTATTGATTCTATTATAAGTTTTTACAGATTCCAGTAATTTTTCTTTCATAATAATTGTGCAGAAATTTACAACAATGGGCGTACTTGTCACTGACTTCGATTTTAAGCGATACACATCTCGTATATCTGATGATTGTATTGACAGTCCTACAGTTTTACCAGTGTTTATGATAATACTTGATAATTGCTCTTTTGTTTCGTGGGATTTATATGGTAAGTTTCTCAGTTCTACACAGGAAGCCCTTTGAAGGTTTTCTAAGTTTTCTACCTTGTCCTCCAGCACCTGTATGTAAGCTTGGGTTTCTTTACGTTCAGTAGAAAATTTCTGAAATTCTTTCATAAGGTCGTCATATTTACCAGAAACATAATCGATTGTACTTTTCATAGAGGAATGCAAGTCTTTTATTTCATTAACCACTGTTTGTAAATTGGTGTATTTAAGATTCAATTTTTTTTCAAGGTTTAAGAATAAATCTTTAATTTCAGTTGTAAACATATTAAAATCATCTACCTGGTCGTGTTTGCGTTTGCGGTAGGTAAGGAAAACTTCTTTCTCCATTGGCTGACTCGACAATTCAGGCTCCGATTCATATTGCGATAACGACTTTGGTGGAGTGCGTTTCAGAGGCATTGTATCAAAATCCTCAATATAGCAATTAAATCGCAAATTTGTGTAAAAAAAAAATCGGTAAAAAACCACAAAATCTTTAAAAATCACGAAGATGAATAAAATCGCCAAAACATGTGTGTACAGGATTTGAACCCACGAACAGGTGTAACTTTTTTTTTTTTTTTTTTTTTTTTTTTTTTTGGTGGACTATGGATTAGTCTCGCCCCGCCAAATCGGTCCGGGGTGACGGAAAAGGCGGCGCGTGACCCCATAGACCCACCGTAAAACTCCTCTCTCTTCGCCGTGCGAGCGGGTCACCGGGACCCGATTTTTAACTTCGGTGGCCCGCCCGGCGGTTCACCCTCGCGGGTTCCTCTCGTCGACGCCCCAACAGATTTCGCCGTCGGGGCGTCGCCCTCACGCGGTGGCCTCACGTCGGGTGACCGGACAATTCCCCGGTCCGATCACCCGAAGCCTCGGTTAGGGCGGCATCAGGCGCAGGTATTCGCGCCTGCGCCGCCCCGGCCGCTGGCGGCGGCCCGGGGCGCGGGAATCCTCCCTTGCCCGTTCCGCCGCTTCCTTCTGCGAGATGACAGCCTCGCAGAAGGCGGCGACCGCGTCCCAGTTCCTGATGCTGTCGACCATCGCTCTCGCGACGGCCGGCAGCGTCAGGTCGGCACCGATGACAGCGACGAGGTCACGGCGCTGCCGCTCCCATCCCGGACACACCTCCAGCGTGTGTTGCGCCGTGTCCTCGTCACTCCTGCAGTGGTGGCAGGCCGGAGTCCACTCCCTATACACGACCCTGTGCAGGTACAACCCGAAACACCCGTGCCCCGTCAATACCTGCACCAGCCGAAAGGTGAGGACTCCGTGCCGCCGCTCCATCCACTCTATCAATACGGGCCGGAGGGCCTCAACGGTCTCCACACCGTGCCTAGGCCTCTCCAGCCGCGTAGCCCAACGGGCGATGACGTCTCGGCGGGCATCCACGCGCCAGGTGGCTATCTCGCTCAACGATGGGGAGCCACCTTCCTCGCGCGCTGTGATAACCCGCCGGTAGAGGTCGGAGAGCATCTCCGCCTCTAGGTCCCACGGGGGTGTCCCGGCCAACAGGCACGCCGCCTCTGTCGACACCGTGCGGTACCCGCGAATGGCTCTGACCGCCATGGCTCTCTGTGGCCTCCACAGAACCGCCCTGAGCTGGGCGTTCAGAGCCCTCGCCCACACGGGTGCGCCGTACATGGCCATCGAGCGGATGACCCCCGCATACAGCCGTCGGGCCTCAAAACTGGGTCCGCCCACATTCGGCATGAGTCGAGAAAGGGCGGACGCCGCGCCGACAAGCCGGGGAGCAATCTGTCGGAAATGCTCCCGGAACCACCATCGCCCGTCGAGCACCAGACCCAAGTACCTCATATGGGCCTGGATGCTGATGTGGATGGAGTTTACCACTATCGAGGCGCCGATGGGCAGCCTCACACGGGGCCCATGGAAAAGTAGGGCCTCCGTCTTGTTTAGGGCCACCCTGAGCCCCAGCGCCTCGATCCGCCTGACCATCTCCTCGGTGCCGAGAGTGGCCAGGCTCGCCGCCTCTTCGAGTGTCCTGCCCCGGGCTGTGACGAGCGTGTCGTCAGCATAGCACACCAAGCTCAGCCCGGGGGGGAGACTCCCTCTCAACGCCCAGTCGTACCCGATGTCCCCCAGAGTCGGCCCCAGAACCGACCCCTGTGGAACGCCGCACGACATGGGCGTCCGCACAATGTCCCCTGCGGGACCCGCGCAGAGGATACTGCGGCCCTCCAAATAGTCTGCCACCAGCCGCCTGAGGTACAGGGGCACTCCATGGAACCGGAGCGCCTCCCTGATGCAGCCGAATGGCAGACTATTGAATGCGTTGGCGATGTCCAACGACACCGCCAACAGCACTCCCTTCCCGGCGACGGCCTCCGCGGCCGCCTGCCTCAGGCGTAATAGGGCCCCGATGGTCGAACGCCCCCTCCGAAACCCATACTGAGCGTCCGACAGATCGGGCCCCACCTCCTCCAGGTGTCGGACGATGCGGGCAGCGAGCACACGCTCCAGCAGCTTACCCACATCGTCGAGGAGCACGATGGGCCTGTAGGCCGACGGCAAATCCGGGGACCGTCCCGGCTTTGGCAGGAGAACCAACCTCCCTTCATTCCAGCACTCAGGGAACCGTCCAGACGTCAGACAGGCGTTGAACAGCTGCCTGAGGCGAGGCTCGAAGTGCTCGAGGAGCGACGTCAGCACCCGGACTGGAATTCCGTCCGGGCCGGGGGCCGTGGTGGCGGAACGAATCTTCGCCACGGCCGCCCCCACTTCCGACTCCGTCACGGGCGGAACACTCTCGTCGTCGTCGTCCTCCCGGTCCTGATCTGGCGGAGCCATGACCGGGGGCGTGTGTTCCGACTGCCGTGGAAACAGCTCCTCGACCACCCTACGAAGGAAGTCGGGCTGGAGGGTCTCGGTGAGGGGGGGGGCCCGCGCGCGAAGCTTGTTCAGCGCCGCGCGATATGGGCGACCCCAGGGGTCACGGTCGAGACCGTCCAGCATCTCCTGCCAACTCGCGCCCTTGGCGGCACGGATGGCCAGCCGAAAGGCAGTCCGCGCACTGCGGTACGCCTCGTACAGCTGGCCCTCCCGCTCGACGTCGCGGTGACGCCGCCGGCTGCGGGTGTAGGACCTTCGGGCACTGATACACGCCGCACGAAGGTCCGCCAGTCTTGGGGACCACCAGTAGACCCCCTGCCTCGGAGGTGGACGCCGCCGCACTCTGGGCATGGCCGCATCGCAGATCTGCGTTAACGCACTGCGAATGCGGGCAGCCTCAGCGTCCACTCCGTCCGCTGGGGGTGGTGAGGACAGCCACGTGCTGACAATGGCCGCCTCCGCCAGTAGATCCCTGTCAAGACGACCCACAGCCCACCGCGGAAACGCGGGAGCTCCGTCCGCCCTGTGACCCCTACCGGGTTCCCGGGGGGAGACCTCCATCCGGATGTACCGGTGGTCCGACAGGGTCTCCGCCTCCTCCAGGACACTCCAGTTCCTCACCCGTGGCGCGACAGCGGGGCTAGCGAACGACAAGTCCACTATCGACCCGCCCTGCCGCCGCACACACGTGTTCACCGAGCCTCTGTTCAGAACACAGAGGCCCAGTGAAGCCGCCCACTCGTTGACCGCCCGCCCGCGGTCGTCCGTCGTAGGGGACCCCCACGCCGTGGATTTGGCGTTAAAGTCCCCCAGAACCAGGACGAGGCCCGGTGCCAGTCGCCGTATCGAGGCCTCCAAGGTGGTGAGTGAGGCCCCGAAATCGTCCATCCTCCTAGTGGGGGAGAGGTATACGCTGTAGAGCGTGACCCCTCCCCACTCCGCCGCGACAAATTCCTCGCCCCTATCCAAAAGGGACAAGGACGGGAAGTGCCGCTGCGTTGAGACGACGATTGCCGCGGTACCGTTTCGACTGACCACCCAATTGGGGCGATCAGGCACGGCGTACGGTTCCGCGACTACGGCTGCACCAATCGACCACTCCGCCATGGATTGCAGGAGGAGATCCTGCGCTCCAGCGGAGTGGTTGGTGTTGGCCTGCAGGAGGAGGTGCATGGCTGGTGTACCCATTATCGGGTTATGTCCATGACCTCCTCGCCAGCGGGCGATCGGACCGCGCTAGGAGCGGGAGCGGCCGTGGTCGTAGGGCCGCCCCGCGCCTTTGGGGCCGAAGCTGGAGGTTTGCACGCCCCAGAGCCCATGCGGTGCTTGGCGGGCTTATTGCCCGCCGCACACGCGGGGCAGTGGGGCGGGGCGGCGCAAGATGCCGCCACGTGCCCGGTCTGACCGCAGCGGAAACACAATCCGCCGCAGTCGAAGCAATTAGTGCACGTCGGTCGAGTGTGTCCGACCGCCATGCACTTGTAGCACCTCGCGGGCCGGTGCTCAAGCACGGTTACCCGCGCCGAGCTCCAGCCCACGAGGAGCCTGCCTGAGCCGGCCAGTTGCCTGACCGACTCCACCGGGCACTGCGCCCAGGCAGCACCTACGCCACCCGGACCGGGACGAATGGCACCGACCCGGACGGTGTCTATGGGACACCCGGTTTTCGAGGCAATAGCCTCCCGGATGTCTTCCACCGTCACCGAATCGTCCAAACCCGAAATGCGCATTTCGGCGCACTTGACGGGCCTGGCGATCTTGATGCCACCCTCCACGGCGAATAAACCTCGCAGCTTCTCGGCCACGCTGTCGGCCGTCTTGGCGCCCTCGGCCCCTGGGAACTCGAGAATTCGAGCCCCCGTCCGGGCCTTGCGGGTCCTGGCTTCGACGCCTCCAATATCGGAGACGTCTAGCTCCCGCCGGGCCTTCCTCAAGACGGCCTCGTAGCTGAGGCCCTTCTCGGCCGCCTCGGGCAGCACAGTGATCACCACTGCGGCCGTCTTCGGCGACTTGAGCCCCTTGCGCGGTCTCTTCTTCCGTCCGGCTCCTGCCTGTGGAGCGGGGACCTCAGCGGCGCGCTTGGCCTCCGCTCTCCTTCTTTGGCCGCGACTCCTTCTGTCGCGCTCGGCCACCTGCCAACCCTGTTCGGGTACGGCAGTCGTGCCAGACGCGGAAGGTCTCGTCGCAGCCTCGCTGGTCGTCGCCGGCGGTGTTATTGCGGGCGACTTCAGCGGTCCGGCAGGAGCCGGAGCCGTCTTCCTCCTCAGGGCGGGTCCCTTCGGAGCTGGGCCGGGGCCTTTGGGCTTAGGCCCGGCCGCGGCCGCGGCGTAGCTCCCCACGCGGCCACCCTGACAAGGCAGCGGGGCGGGGGCTGGTGCCACATGCGGCCGCTTGTCCGCGGCGAGAGGTGGTCGGACACGTGGTTCTGGAGGCAACCTCGCCTCCAGAACGGCGAAGCGCGCATCGACGAGCTTGCCCACTGCGCCGATGATTTTGGCGAGGGCCTCGTCCGATATGCCTCCCACCTCAAACGGGGTCGGCTGAGCCTCCTCAGGGGCCCGTTCTACGGCGCCTGGCGGCTTTGGCGCCGCAGGGGCGCTAGCCGGCGGCAAGCGGTCCGCGGGGAGAGGCGTCAACCTCACCACCGGGACAGGGAGTCTCGCCGCGGCGACTGCGCCAGCGTCAGCCGGCGGCGCGCGCCTCGCGGCGGCAGGCGTCTTCCTCGCCGCGGGGATGGGTGTGACGGTGACGCCATCACCCAACGTCGTCGGCGCCGCAGCGCGAGGCGGCTTTGGCGCCGCAGCGGCCGCTGAGTAGCCGGTCTTGGCTGGTGGCGCGGCTGGCGCAGGCGACACGAACAGCGCCACCTGCGCCTTGAGGTCGGCCACGTCGATCAGCAACTGGCGGTTTGCCCGACGCATCTCCGCCAGCATGTCGCCCAGGTTCCTGTTTCGGGTCCGCAGGCCTGACATCTCGCCTCTAAGGCGGACATTTTCGGCCTGCAGATCCGTGGCGTCACCGGCGCGGACAGCGACCGCCGCCGCCCTTTCTACAGCCGAGGTCCCTCGCCCTCTTCGGGAGGCCATGATCTTAGGTGGAGGCATGTTGGCCACGCTCCCCTCGGTTTCGGCGCTCGAGCTGCCTCCCTTACTCAGGGGGCGCTTTCGCACCTGCGAGGGGAGGGCCTCCTCCTTCTTAGTCGCGGTCGCCGGCGGCGTCTTTGCTGCTAGACGCGCCGACGACCTAGTGGGGCCTTCACCAGCCGACCCGCTGCCCTCTTTGGACGGCCCTGCGGGAATATCACCGCCCTCGTCCATTCTGACGGTAGATCCGCCGCCCTCGTCTTCGGACGGCTCTGCGACATCGCTGTCGCCCTCGTCCGTCGACGGCTCTGCTGCGAGTCTACCGTCTTTCTTCTCTTCAGCGGCGGCAGCCTCCCTGCGCGCTCGCCGCTCCTCCAGCCGCCTTTTGTGGCTCAGGCCGTTGCCCCGGGTCTTTCTGGGCGACCTCCTCTTCTTTTTCTGGGCCTCCACGGTTTGTGCCGGGCCCTCGGCGGACGCCTCAAGTCCTGAGGACGAGGCGTCGTTGTCAGTTTTTCTTTGGCTTGACAAGGCCGTGGTGTGAGAATCACAGGGATTCCCGTCGGTAAATGTATTTAATTTTAAGGTATCCATATGATTCCCACGAGTAGGGGAGATACACAACGTCGACCCGGGCAGAGATCCCTTTACCCGGGCAAGCCTACATTTACCAACCAGGGGGTCAGCCGGTACCCTGGCTGGAGCGTGCTAACGACAGAACAACCCATCTGCCATGCATCTTCTCGCCGCACGCCAGAACTTAAGATTCTGGGTGATTTCCGAGTCCGAATGTTACTTCGAACTCTTTATAGAGGTTGTCTTCCTCGCGGTCCGGGCGGTTAAGCCAAGACCCTCGCTCCTGAAACTAAGACAAGCAAAGAATCAGGTTTACGATGTGTGGGCGGTGGCATGTGCCTGCCCAGCCCTCAAATAAATGAGTGACTGAGCCCGTCCCAATATTTCGCGTCCTATACCCTCTACTACGACTGTAGTAGAGTAAGGAGCGAAATCGCGCAGATATTCGCTACGGACGACAGTACAACAGAAGAACTGGGGACCGCCGCCCGCACCCAGGGTACACCGCGTGGAGGTTTCTGGGATAGTACCCCACGAACAGGTGTAACGCGGATCGATTGCTTCACCAATACGCCACGAGAACTTGACGTAGTGAAGTAAATCTTAACTTCCGTACTTAAATAAGTTGCTCCTTTGGATCTGGGCGCCTAGTACATTTTATTAAACGGTGGGCACTGCGAATACAGTAATAATTTATTTTTTTATCTTGGGTACTTACACAGATCCACTCACTGTATTTGTTCGTGCCACTTATGCTATCCTAGTAGTTGTTGGTGTTAAATGTTTACTCCTGTTTCTTCCTGACAGACGTCCCGTATTCCAGGATATGTAGAATATTCAATAGATTTATTTAAATATATTTATTAGTTAAATATATTTATTTTATAATTTAATAAATATTTAAAACGAAGGTATTATAATTAAATTGAATTAAATCCAAATGCACGTCTGCACCCAAGCAATGATCGGAGGGAAGGATTTGTAATTATAGCATGTTTAATAATCGAAAATAGAATTATATTTTTTTTTTGTTGTCATCACAGTTGCAATAACAGCGGCGATTGCACAAAACGGTTATTGTTGATAGTTATTGGTACTACATTTTTGTTCGACTTAGTAATATTCATAGATGCTACAACCACTCCTATTTGTTGTAGCGGTCGCCCTATTGTAGTCTATTCACTTTAGCGATAAAAAGCCTTTTTTTTTCCCGCAGGGTGGACCATGGATGTGGTCGCGCTCCGACAAATCGATCCGGGGCGACAAAAGAGGCGGCGCGCAACCCCATGGACCCACCCTGTAAACACCTCTCGTCGCCGTGCGAGCGGACCACCGGTACCCGATCTTTGTCTTCGGTGGCCAGCGATAAAAAAAAAAAAAAAAGCCTAGCTCTAATTGATCAAGACTTCTTTGTATCTATTTGATATTGCCTAATATACGTTTATTCAAACAAACTCTTCAGCTTTATCATATTAGTAAATAATGTATTTGACAATATAATACCTAATGCGTTATCACCATTTATAGTAGTCTTATTTCAATCTTACAATGCAATTTTGATCCATAACATAGTTAAAATAAGCTTCATTTATTATCGTCGCGACTAAATACCTAATTAGTTTAATGTTATTTGAAATCTCAGTTTTAGAAAACGGGCAAAATATTTTAACAAGTTGATAATAGAGCTAAATAGATAAAAATAATAGTATAAACTAGATATTTATAGAACTTAAAAATAAATAACAAAAGAGTTTTTGGGTTTGCCAATTGAATTTTTTTTTGGCAGGTTATGATCTGGATACACGCTGTCCGTTACGTCCGGGGCGACGAAATGGTAGCATGTGGCCCCATAACCCACCATACTCCCTCCCCATCATCATTGAGATCTTTGACGTCCTATTTGGTTGCTATATTGATTTTTTACCTTTACGTCTTTATTGTGGTAGGACCACGCTGTGGACAGTTCTCTGTCTACAGCCGCGGGCCGGTCCGTCCGGGGTAGTACCACACTCTCGCAGAAGATCGACGTCTGAGTAATAGCAATGTGCTATTGCGCTTCGTTCGGCGAGCGAGAGAGCCGGAAGCCTAACTGGGGTGGATTCAGGGTTGTATTGGTAGGCAGCGGCCTAGCTATACCATTGGCAAAGGTCCATGGGCGGCAGTGACACTTACCATCAGGTGTGCTGTCTGCTCGTTTGCCGCCATAAGCAATAAAAAAAAAAAAAAAAAAAACGTGACACTATTATGAATTTGAAATATCACTATTTTAGGATTTTATCGAGATTTATTTTGATTTCTATTTTGGCAATTTTACCACTTTTCAAAATTCATGGGATACTAACAATATTAATATTTCAAACAGTTTCAATATCTACAAAGAGCTGTCTGCGCCATTAAAATAGCGATTATGTTATAACTTGTACCACATTACAACCAAGTAACACGTTCACCGAAGCGGAAAGGTGCTCGGCGCGGTTTCAATTAGTTGCCCAGCCATCTCTTACAGTCAGCCAATAAAGATGCCACTTTAAACCATATCCCCGTCTAAGTTGTTGACGGTACTTAATGCTGAGATCAAAGATTCACAGAAATTTTTGTCACTTAATCTTAAAAGGAGGTCTAGTTGAACTCAATGAATCGTGAATGAGCAGCAAAGGTGTTATTGATTTTTGGGTAATTGCTCAGTCATTAAAAGTAAGCCAAGTCTTTAGAAAATATTTAATGCCAAATTTTGTATATTTTAAAATCATTATTTTTAACATTGTCACTACTAAGCTCCAAGTGCCTCCAAAGTGGGACAAAGAAAGATTTATTAATTATATATACGAAATTATATATGGTCCTGGGCCAATTCCACTTGAAGCCGTTTGGTCAACATGTACATTCCTAAGCCTAATAGTAAGACCAATTGTACCCATCATCACACTAATAAAAATTCTAATTCTAAGGAGGGTTAAACGTCAGGCAGATCATAAAAATCTAAAAAGCAGTTTTGAGGACTGCTGACAAAAGTGAAAACTTAAAACTATGGAAAAAAATGTTTTATATAGCGTTTAATGTTTTTTCATTATATGTTATTAGTACGATAAACCGTTAACTACATACACTAACCTCACAATGTAAACCAAAATATGATTCTTAAAATAATAATTATTACATATCAATAATAACTATTAAAAACTATTGGAAAACGATAATATTAATGATAAAAATTATTACATATAAATTGAATATAGTAAATACAGCGACACAGCAGTGAAGAGCAGCTGACTGTATCTTTCTCGTTCGGGTACATTCAGCGGTCCCGAGTTCCCCCCGAAAGCGTGACGGATCAGCCTCACTTACAGTCTATGAAAAAATCTGTGTGTGGTGCGCCAAAAAAAGTTTTCACTTCAAAAATATTGCCAACATCTTTTGCAATATGTACGAATACAGCCTAATTGGTGATGTAAATGTAATATAAAAAAAAATCACTTTTACTTTCATCTGATTTTTACGCCTTCCACAAAAAAAGTGTGTGTGTCAGCTCCAACGCACGACTGGAGTTTACTCCTTAAGTACGATTATCAAAACAGACGCAAATAAAGCTCATTTGACTAAAAATAATATATATCGGCGCAAATACAACATTACACCTACTATAAATAGTTAGACTAATTAATTGAATAGTTTAATTACTTCATAAATCATCAATTGATTACTTAAAGATTATTTTGATGTTAAATTAACATTAACAAACATGTGATTAGTTCTCTCATTGAAATTTCTATACTTAAATTGTAAACACGTGTGCGTGCACGTGCGCCGAGCCCTATAAATACGGACACACTGTCTTAATACATTCATTCGTGTTCGACTCTTTGTACCGTGCGGAGCTCTCTGGGGCGACGTTACGCTACTCGTTGAGAATACAACATTTAAACAGTTACTTGTGGAGTTTTATTTCGAAGATCAAAACCGTACCATGAGTAATCCACGTAACTAACTACACTGACGTCAGCAATGGTGACGTCACACCTTCTAAAAATACAATGGTTTCTCCTGCGTCATGATTGGTTCCTCCTTCGTCATATATATACACATATATATATATATATATATATATATATATATATATATATATATATATATTTATATATATATTTATATATATATTTATATATATATTTATATATTTATATATTTATATTTATATTATATATATATATATATACATATGTATATATATATATATATACACCGTGGAATCTAATTGGCTGTTTTTCCGAAACGTATATACTCAGTTAATGATATAGAACCATAATATAGCATTTATTCAATAAAATAAAAACATAAATTCTAGTCATTGCAATCCCGGACGTTTCCTTAAAATATCATTTTTGCATAACTGTAACATGTTTTGTCTAATAATTTTGTTATACCTACGGTCGTTTGAGAGCATCGACCGTAGATATCAATCTACGGTCAATGCTCTTACCTTGGTTACCTACTTTCCTTAATTACTTTAAAACGATGACTCCATTTTCTCAAGAATTTCTTCTTCTAATCGAGCAGAATGTCGGCGACACCTACCTCACCGACTATACCTCTAGCCTGAGCATGTGTAAGCACTCAAAACTGCCTGTGGGTTAGTAGGTGTTGTGTGGCTGATAAAATTATCGCTGTTGTAGGCACAGGCGGATTTATAATGCCACATCTTCGTAACAAATCCAGGTGTTCTGGCTGAGCGTACAGGCATCTAGCCTTCGCCAAGTTGCCTCTCGCAATCGCATAAAAACGAACCATGTCTAACCACTCTACGTCAGAATACTGGTAATGACTTGTCATTTTCTCTCACTTACTAGCACTCGCGTTCGGGATTTGTCATAAACATATGATATACGTCTAAGCCGTTTGGCAAAAAATTGCAAACTGACCCATAAAAACATAGACCAAGGTCGCGTGGCTCGGGCACATCAAAAGCAAGGGGTGCGTGCGGGACGCGAGCGGGCTACGAGCTACAATGTCTAAATACATTTTTTACTTATTATTGCGATTTAATTCGAATGCTATGTGGTAGGCATGTTGGGAACAATACCGTTGCATATCAGACAAACTTAAGAACGTCTATTTATCAGACTTTTTTTTCAATGTATTATGTTTTTAGTTATGTGGGGATATTACGAATGATTAACTGAGTACATAAGTTTCAGGAAAACAGCCAATTACATTCCACGGTATATATATATATATATATATATATATATATAATATATATATATATATATATATATATATATATGTACATTTATTAAAACTGTTCAGTGAAGTATTATCTCACGTCATAAAGTGAAAGGTGCACAGAATAGGTTGCGCACGAAAAACGTAACGAGGTCATTCGATCACTAGATTTTACTCCTCAATTTTTTCTCATACCGGGCGCCTTATATGAAAATCGATTCTTAAGGAGTAAACTCCAAAAAGTAAAGCTTGATTAATTATATAACTCTAAGTGTATAAGTTAATATTATTAAATACAATTATCCAATTTCTTCTATGTGAAATCTTACAAAACATCCAAGTAAAATTCTTTTATATTTAAAATTGTAAAAAGAAATTAGGACCGTATATACACCAAAAAACCTACCTTATAATAGAAAGGTATCGCCAACACAAACAGGGTGTCTCTAAGAAATTCAATCAGTCGATACGAAAGGCCTATCTCTAAAAGGGTTGAGCGATGTTACTGCCTAATGGGTCGGAGTTGTTGCCGATCCGATACCGTCTCAGATTCCTATCCAACCCTCAGTATTTACAAACGTACGGTTTCTTTTGTGATATCAATTTATAACGAAGATGTGAGTGATATCAATTTATACAACGATGTATGAGGTATACAAAAAGATCGCCAGCTGATCGAACATGACGAAAAGGCCTCGCAATAGGGGCACACTGCTACGGAACAAGCAATGATCAGATGACCCAAGAGGGGCTTCAACCAATACCTGTTATCCGTGCTGGTGTGTAGTCAGCAGAAAATATGACATCTGTTATGGTTAAAGACAAAGGAATTAACTAAATTACTTATTCATATATTTTTAACTTTTTTTTTTTTTAAGCTTATTATGTTTTTACATTTGTAATATAATTTGTAATGTATTATTTATTGAACTCTACGTTTTAATATTCTGTCAAATTTAAATCGCTTTACGTGTAATATATTTTATCTTAACCCAAATAAGCAATTTTTTTAGTTTACACCTATTCTAAGATATTAGTTTCATGGAATAACTACGTTTACAACATACAGTTGGGCAGCCTTAGTTCAAATAATGTTGCTTACGACGTTTTCGTTTTCCTTAAAAAAAATCATTTGACCTCGCTCCATACAACTCAATAATAATAATAATAATAATAATATATTTATTTGCTTTGACATGGTACATTACAGTTGATAGAGTATACAAATTATTTACACAACATGTTCAGCCATTTTTACGGCATGCAAATTAAAAAAATTAAATAAATACATTTCGATTTAAATTGAATATTAAATTCATGAAAGTACATTATACAATATTATCTATATGAGTAATTAACTACATGTCAAAAAGGTCCTCTCATACTCCATAACTATTATGCAAGAATATAATTTTGAATATTTAATTGAATGTTGTTATTATTTATCATTTAAGAATTCACCAACCGAATAGAAGCATTTGTCTAGTAACCATTTTTTAAATTTAAATATAGTGCAATTTGCACTCAATAGTGCAATTACAGCGTTTTAACATTCTGTAAAAATAGTTCAAAATGTGGTAGTCAACAAAATTTTGATAAATAATTGTTAGAATGACATTTAAGAGAAATAATTATATTTAGAAAAAAATAATAAATCTAATATCCAAAAATCGTGGCTCTACGTTAAAAAAAACGCGAGTTATGATTTTTTGAAAAAAAAAGTAAAACAGTTTTAAGCTCTGGTGAACATTTTCATTTTTGTGGACTACTACGTTTTCGCTTGCCGTCGTATATATATATATATATATATATATATATATATATAGCAAGAAGAGTGTGTACGAGAAAAGTATGCAGAGGGTGTCCGAGAACGGCTGACGATGGCAATGGTGATGCATGGTGGGATGCGGAAGTGGCAGCTTCCGTAGAGCAAAAGAAGAAAGCGTGGCTGGACTATGTCTCTTCGTTGAATCTGAATGACAGTATGACTGAACAGAAGAAAGAAATATATCGGCAATGTAAGAATGACACCAAAGCCTTAGTGAAAGAGAAACGTGATAGAGCAAGTATGAGTGCAGAAGATAGGCTGACTAAAAACTTCGAGGGTAACACCAAACTCTTTTGGAGGGAGGTGAAGAAGTCTCGGGGTGGTTGGTCAGCCTTCAGAATGAATAAAATAAGGTCTAAAGGTGGAGACATTCTTACACAAACACAAGGCGTGTTAAGCTGATGGAGTGAATATATTGGCGAAATGTATGCGGATGCTACGGTTGGCGCCCGTGTCGCATGTGGTTTAGTAGATCAACATTCGACAACAGCGTCCTCCGATGGTATCAGTATGGATGAAGTTGAATGGGCGATAAGAAGGTTGAAAAATGGTAAGGTAGCGGGCATTGATATGGTGTCTGCCGAGATGATCAAGCTTGGTGGCACCTGTGTCTGGGAGGCGTTCCTGTTGCTCCTCAATTTATGTTGGAGCTTGGGAATGGTTCTTTGGGACTGGCATAGCGCAGTCATCGTGCCTTTGTTTAAAAACAAGGGTTCACGTTATGACTGCGCAAATTACAGAGACATAAGCTTGACCAGTTTGGCAGCAAAAGTGTATGGTAAAATTATTGAAAGGAGAATGAGGATGGTATCCAATGGTTTAGTGGAGTTCAGTAGTTTACAAGGAGGTTTGAGGAGTGGAAGGGGATGCATGGATCAAGTGATCTCTCTGCGCAACATTGTGGAGAAGCATCTGACTCTAGGTCAGAGGGTTTTCTGCAGTTTTGTGGATCTGGAGAGAGCATTTGACACAGTTGTACGAAAGGAACTTTGGGACATTTTACCGGAGTATGGTATTAACGGTAAACTGCTGCAGGCTGTGCAGTCCAGTTACATGGGCTGCAGAGCCTGTGTGCGGCTGGATGATGGAATGTCGCCTTGGTTTGACGTCAATATCGGCGTTAAGCAGGGGTGCGTTCTGTCAGACAGGCTGTTTATCATATATCTGGATAAATGTCTCCAAAGGTTGAACGATATGAATGTGGGAGTCCAGATGGACGACCCAGTGGTCACTGCTCTGCTATATGCAGATGATGCAGTCCTGCTGGCACAGTCAGCGACTGACCTGCAAACCCTAGGCGACACAATGACAGACGATTGTAAGAAAAGGGGTCTACGCGTGAATGTGAGCAAAACCAAAATAATGGTCTTTGAAAGAGACGAAGCCAGAACAGATGTAAGAGTAACAATAGGTAATGATATACTAGAGCGTGCGTTCTGTCAGACAGGCTGTTTATCATATATCTGGATAAATGTCTCCAAAGGTTGAACGATATGAATGTGGGAGTCCAGATGGACGACCCAGTGGTCACTGCTCTGCTATATGCAGATGATGCAGTCCTGCTGGCACAGTCAGCGACTGACCTGCAAACCCTAGTCGACACAATGACAGACGATTGTAAGAAAAGGGGTCTACGCGTGAATGTGAGCAAAACCAAAATAATGGTCTTTGAAAGAGACGAAGCCAGAACAGATGTAAGAGTAACAATAGGTAATGATATACTAGAGCAAGTGGATGAATTTGTATATCTTGGATGTGGATTTAGCCGAGATGGAAGGTACACCACTGATATAGAGCGAAGAGTGAATGCGGGAAGCCATCACCTCAGCCAAAAGGCACGTGTAGCAATACATAACGCAGTGCTTGTCCCAACATTACTGTATGGAAGCGAGAGTTGGGTATGCAGAAAAGAGTATGCAAGTAAAATTAATGCGGTCAAAATGCGATCTCTGCCGAAAATCTGTGGAGTTAGGCTGACCGACCGCATTCGTAACGATGACGTAAGAGAGCGAGTAGGTATGAAAGAGAGTATTGGTGTAAAGATGCGAAAGGGAATGCTCCGATGGTTCGGACATGTGGAAAGAATGCCGAACGAACGTCTGGTTAAGAAGATATTCAATGCGAAAGTGGAAGGATGTAGGTACCAAGGGAGACCGAGACTAACCTACCTAGACCAGATCGGTCATGTACTGAAGGAAGGTGGAGTCAAGAGTCTCCGAAACTGGCGAGCGTGTATGAAGAGAATTATGAATGTTGAGGAAGCGAGTGAAGTATGCAGAGATAGAGTTCTCTGGCACTCTGTTCCCTCTGCCTACCCTGCAAGGGATATGGCGTGATGATATATATATATATATATATATATATATATATATATATATATATATATATATATATATATATAACCAAAAACAGTATTATAGTAGATTAAAGTATTTTTTTCTAGACTACGTTTATAATATTTCTTTATCATTCATCATAATTATCCCCCATAGAACGTCAGCAGGTCAACCCTGATTTGTTAATTATAAAGACTCGTAATATCTGTAGTCTCTTTATAATTGAATATAATGAAATGAAAGTTACAACCTTGCAAAATAATTAATTCCTAAATATTGATAAACTCAATAAGGTATATTAGAAATAGTGTAACTGCCAAACTTTTATCAACTATGAGTTCTTAGAATACTCGAACTTAAACATAAAAGGTCTAAAAAAATATTATTAGGATTTTTTGCAAGTTTTCTTTATAAATTCTCAGTAGCAAGTAACATCAGTAGTAGGTCCACTCTGTAGGTGATATTTTGTCGACAGCCGTGGGCCGTTCCGTCCGTGATAATACCACATTCGCAGAAAATCGACAACTGAATAGTGGTAATGCTATTATGCTTCGTTCGGTGAGTGAGTGAACCGACAGCCTAACTTTCCAGGTAGGTTAGGGGGATTTATATTGGTAGGCAGCGCCCTTGCTACACCTCTAGTAGTGCAAAGTTCTATAGCTGGCAGTTACACTTACCATCAGGGGTGCTGATTGCTTGTTTGCCACCAAGAACAATAAAAAAAAATATTTTATAACATTGCTATGAGATTAAAATTTCATAGCACAAAAATATTTACAAAGATTATTTTCTTAAAAATTTATTTATCGTCATTGTTGAAAATATACATTGCAAAATTATACCTTTATTGCCCACAATACAAAAATTAAGTATCAAAAGTTGGCACATTATTTAATTCAGTTTCCAACCAACATTTTGCAGCAGAAATAAAAACACAGCGCTTCCTGCGCAATCGCGTCCGAACTCCCATCGCAAAAGAAACAGGAAATGCCTCTGACAATATTCTACTTAATTTGGTTACAAAAGGAAAGTTATAATGTTATACAATTTTTTTTTTGTTGCCAACATCAAGAACTTTTCGACCAATTAGACTTGGTATTCAAATACCCAAAAGTTTGTCATTAAGAAAGGACTTCGAGGGGCTTCCGTTTTCTTTTGTGAGAATTCGAAAAATACTTTTATTTTTGGAGCGAGTCTTAAAGTCTACATACTTGTATTTGCTTAACCATTAAAAGGGTGAATTGGAAAGCTTTTCGCTTAGAATATTTGCATGTTTTCCACAGATACGTTGTGCTGACAAAGAAACATCTCCAACGAGGGTGTTAGGTGTGAATAAATGATACCTACATAGCCCTACTGATGGCTTCCATTGTTTTCAAACGAAAGGTTCTGAATGTTTGCTTGAAGGTGAAGGATTTTGTGGATCTTTATTGTTTTCTCACTCGTATTGTAAAAACGAGACAAGGATGGATGACTTGTGTGGATATGGGATGATCCCTTCGAAGTTTGACAGCGCTATGAGATAACGAGTGATAAAGACGTGAGAAGGGTTTCGACGATGACAATGCAAATTCCTTGGTTTGTTGTAGAGTTAAGTTTTCAGAGCTTATACAAATATGTTATTTGATTTAATTCTATTTGTATTTTTTATTTAATTCAGACAATATTTTGTTGAAATATTATTACTATAGACTTGTTTAATGAAGAAGAAAATTGTATGTTTTTTCTATATATCGAAATGCATTGGAAAGAAATTAATTTAAATACTAGAAATAATCTGATGAATAAATGAATATTTATATGGATTTAACTAAATAAGATATTAGAATATAAGTTCTTGATTTTAGTGATTTTGCTATACGTAATTGAATTAATAATGCCAAGAGTCTTAGGTTCAAGCTCCACACAGGATATTTCTTTGTGTGATGAAAAATTATTGTTTTGACTCACGGTGTATTTTATCTCATTTATTTTATTTTTTAATTATCTCTTCACGACATTAAGACTTATTTTTTGGTGCAAGGTGTTATCTTTTAAAAGAAAGAACAGAAAAAAATGTAATACATTGCCTATGCAAAGGCATGTCACTAGGTTACAATTATATTCTTAACTAGCTTTCGCCCGCGACTTCGTCCACGCAGAAGTCATCTCTGGCAGAGGTAAATAGAAAAAGCAATGCAAGGTCTTGAGGGTTTGTCGCTAGGACGATAATCAACAGCGTCAGAAACTGGGATGCGGTCGCCGCCTTCTGCGAGTTAGTTGTCTAACGGAATTAGGCAATAGGGTGGGTCCAAGAGAAAATACTTTACGTTGACGCGCTCTACCGTCGGTGCTTTGGGCGGCGCAAGCGTGAGTACCTGTATTGAGGTTCACTGCATGAGGGCTTCGACTCGAGATGATACCCGGTTGCGGTGGCCCGCCCGCACAGCGTAGATGTACGTGTACGGCGCGCGTGTATCTATATACCATAGCCGGTCACTAAAGAAAAAGGTGGTTCAAAGTTCTATTCATTCTACAAATTATATTGCCATTAATATACTATTTACGGTATGACCATGGGATAAAAATATAATTATTTCCACCCTTTATTTGACTGTTTTGTTTCACCAGCAGAGTTGCGACCTCGTTAAATATGATTTATTATTTGAGTTATAGAGTGAACATTTTTGAAGCTAAACTTAACCTGTATCTTAAACCATTAGGCAAGAACCTATTGCCGTCTACTATGTGTATCGTGTGAGCTCTCACGCCGGCACTGGTCGCCTCGTCGGCATTGGTGCGGGGTTGATGGAGAGGGAGAGAGAAACACGTGTTTATTTATTTTTACCGAAGAATATTTGTACGTAATTTGAAAAGAATCGATAAAGAAATTTTCTTCCCATACACACTTTGCCACTTTGTTACACCCCCTTAGGGGCGGAATTCATAAAATCCTTTAATATTGAATCTCTATGTTATAAATAGAAACGTACCCCAAAATTTAATGTTTCTAGCTTTAATAGTTTCGGCTTGGCGGTAATGAGTCGTTCCACCCGCTTCACAGGCCTAATTTACACAACCAGAGGGTGAAAATTGACAAATGCCGGATATTACCTTAGAATATTTGATTCGACTCGTAATTTGAACAGAATCATTAAAGATTTTTTTTCTCCCCATACAAACTTTGCCACTCTGTTCCATCCCGTTAAGGGTATAATTTTGTAAAATCCTTTCTTAGTAAATATCTACTTCATAGAAAGAAACCACTGTCAACATTTCAAGTTGCCAGCTTCAATAATATCGGCTTGGCGCTAATGACTTAATGAGTCGTCCAACCCGATTCGCAGGCCCAATTTACACCCCCAGAGGGTGAAAATCAATAAATGCTGAAACACGTGTTTATTTATTTTTACTGAAGATAATTTGTACGTAATTTGAAAAGAATCGATAAAGATTTTTTTCTCCGAATTTATTTTTAATTGACATATTTTTTTTATTTATAAAACAATGGACAAGAAATAAAGCTTAAATGTTAAGTGAAGCTTACCACAATATATTGGTGAAAACCGCGTCTAAATCGGATAAGCCGTTTTTGAGATTAGCGTGCACAACCGCACAGACAAACAGATGAACAGACAAAAATTTTAACAAACATTGTTTTGGGTTCTATTTGTGTTGATAAAGGTCCCAGTAATATTTTTTCTCATACATCTTCCATGTACAGACAGCGATCCGTTACATTTTTATTATATGTATAGATAAGATTTTTGCTTTTTTTTTGTAATGGCAATTAGCTATTAATACGATTGTTGCCAGTATCGAGTTACAATTTTCTTCAAGAATTATCAAATCCTTTACATCTTTAGTTTTTTTTTAATGATTCATTATCCAACAGTAAGTCAAATCATCGCTTTCAACCGCACTATGGCAACATTGTTAACTGTGTCTTGTGGGGATTTAGGTGAAAAAAAAAAATTTAAAGCACTTTCATATCATGTCCACTACATCCAAGCTGTTCCTTCACATCATATTAAATATAATACAAAATCACTGCAAGACACTTTCACGTTCCCGCCATAAGACCCATAAGTTCTCTATTAAAGGTACATAAGCACGATTCTATTTGATTTATATTACCTTATCGATTTCTGTGATCACCCAAACCAGTAGCTACCTCTGATAACTGTATCGAACTGTGACATTTTACGCAAGTAGTATAGGGAAATTAAATTTTTTTCCCCTCCTGTGCCAAATCCGGTCGAGCGAACTTAATATCCGGGAGGACACGGCACAATTTAGCTTTGAACTGGTGTATGCGCTAAATTGCTGTTTTACATATAAATATTACGGATAAAATGCGTACTAGTATTATTATATTTTTCTGCTTATTTTGAGAAATACTTTTGTGGTGACAATATATATCTAGATACATAATAATAATAATTTATTGCCTTTTCAGAACTTAAACTAAAAACTAACAATTATAATAAACAAAATTAAATCTAGCAGGCAAAAGGAATTGGCTCAGCTTCTGCTGTTACAAGAACAGCGCTGATTTTCAGCCATCCCCGTGAATCTATTGTATTGTGTATGTTTATGTGTGTGTGTGTGTCTGCGTGTGCGTGTGTCTGCGTGTGTGTATGTGTTTAGGTGTGTGTGTGTCTGTTTTTTTTTTTTTAATCTCATTTATTTGGGGACTTTTATTAAAAAAATATGTCAGTCCCATTGTATATACAAAGGTAACACAAAAATACAATAATTACAAGTCGAAGCTACTATAAAAGAGAGAATTGGGTCTGTTATCTAAGTTGGCTCATATACTTAAAAAGTTGTTTTGCAGCGTCAGAGCTGGGCTTAGCCAGTATATCACTATGCCAACCGACATCCAGCCGATTAAAATTATACCTCAGTTCGAGTGCTTTCCTCTCGCGCTGAAAGCGGACACACTCCACAAGTAAATGATACACATCCTCAACAATCCCACACGTGTCACAATTGGGTGTCAGCTTTCCGCATGAGAAAGGCAAATTTTTTTAGTGGCATGTAACCTGTGCTTAATCTATGCGCTGTTACAACCAGTTTTCGTGTCAAACTCATATCACTAAACCACGGTATGTGAGGAGGCTCAGATACTATAGTTTTATAGTGTGTGTATGTGTGTGTGTACATTTTATATATTAAATTCCTTTCCATGTGGTGATGGAATAAGAATATAATTTATCACTCTCACCTAGCCTTTGGTATTTTAAAAGACGTCTAAGAGATGTGGTATGCGGATAACATTTATGTAAAAGCAATGAGAACTCGACATAAAACTTTATGCGTCTGGTTAGTGTGGTATGTGGTATTGTAGGTCAATTTCCCTCCTACAATGAGTGAAGCCCCAGCCCAGCATTGGGATATGTATGGGCTTAATGATGATGATGATATAAATCTCTGGTATACATCTATTAAAAACTTTGAACAGTGTCAGGGTTTGTATATTGCTAGCGATTATCTGGGATCACTTTATCTATTGATGAAAATCTCATTAAAACCATCCCGTTGTTTAAAAGATCGAAGCATACAGTCAAAGGAAGCGACTTTGTTTCATACTGTGAGATAAGATGTGGTTGCGATTTTATCAGTTTTCCTCGATTTCCGAGGATTTTCTTGGGCAAGTCTCAGTAGAATGCTCGAAAAGTTCTATGTGATTTTCGGTAATAAATTCGTTCTCTTTTAATTATGTCTAAGAATTTTGTGACGAAACATGGGCGTTATTTATACTCCTTTATCCCATTTGGAAGAAAACACGTGAGATTAAACATGTATGTATACCTGTGAAACGTATTTGAGCTTATGAGAAGAAGAGAAAATAAAAATATTTTGCGATAGATCTTTTTTAGCTTCACGTCATCCTCATTTTATCTCAACTCATATACAGATGTATATGCACTACCTTCATAAAAAAGGGAAATTGGTCTACCACACTGATCAGACGTGTTTATATACGGTTTTATTTCGAGATTTCCTTCTCTTTATTCACTTTCACTACTGGTAGTGTGACACATATTTTAATAATAATGATAAATTTATTTTTAAGTACCAAAAAAACTCATAATAAAGACAATTATTAAAATTTAAAATCATAATAATCTATTTATCACAATAATTTAAATAAAACATTCACAATTATCATTACATGTCAAAATACATGTCAAACAATTAATAAATGAAACAAAATATGTAGATAAAAACATTATATTCTCAATATATTTTTCTACGTGGCACTGCGATATATGATGTTGATGTAGGTTATGAAAACCTTCAAATGGAAAATATGAATTTCAAACCCTAGATACTATGGTCCAGTCATTATTTCTACGCCTTCTAAATAAATCATTTTATTTAACGCTTTACAAAAATGAGTCTGAAATTATAAAAGTCTCGTTACGTGACCAAGAAATATAAGCTGGACGTTGACACAACCAAATTGAAGTGGGGAGGTAAATCCCCCATAATATTTTAAATGGCATTTACAGGCCTATTAGTGGAAATCCTCTCGGCTTATAGAAAATATTTCACTGAAAGGGGGAATGACACAATTATTCAACTAAGATAAAGTAAATGAAAGGGGTTTAATTAAACAATGCTTGAATTAAAACTTTTTAAGTATTTGAAGAAAATGTTGAAGGTTAAATAAAAAAACGTTATAGACTCAAATTACTGAAATTTTTAGCATTTAATATGCTTAATTATTTATAAATACACGATTACGAAACGAAAAATCTATTCAATGTGTAAACATTGTCCGATAGATGGCATACGTCACCTTGAAGACGTAAAATATAATATGAAGCGAAATTTGCATGTCCTAAAATAGTTCACGATGGTGTAAGTGGCAGCACGGTTGGGCCGGATTCCCAATAGGTGCGGGTTCAAACCCCGCTTGTGACATCATTTTTCGTTTCGTAATCGGGTATTTATAAACGTTATAGACTTTTTTATTTGCTTATGGTGGCAAATGAGTAAGTAGCACAGCTGATGGTAAGTGTTACTGCCGCTCATGGACCTTTGTAATACCAAAGGCATGGCTAGGCCGCTGTCTACTACCTAATACTCACCCACAAAGTTAGGCTTCCGCCTCTCTCGTTCATTGAACGAAGTACATTGTGGTACTACCCTGGACGGGTAGGTAAGCTGCTGCAGATAGAAAACTATCAACAATATGGCTCTACTACAACTAAATGACGGAATGATTAGCTGACTGCAATGACCTTGAATAAATTATGTTACATATGAAAAGATCTGCTGTGTAATTTGGTGAGTAAGAATGAAATGGTTACCAACTATTTCTTTTCCGTGAGTTTCCTAGAAAAAATATTATATTATAAAAGCACATAAGTAGCGTATAAAAGTAACACGCTTTTTTTTAAAGAAAACATTCTTATATTATGAGCGTGTTTTTAAAAATTTAATTAACGGACACAACGGCAACTCAAATTCAGATCAACAATTTCTGGATTACGAGTGGTCGGTCCAACGGCGATAGGGAAGGAACACGGTGGGTTATGAGACCGCACGCCGCCATGCCGTCGCCCTAGTTGGCATGGGCATGGTATATCTAAACCACAGCCTGTCAAAAAAAAACTGGATAGCAAAAAGTATTAACCTGCTTGGAAATCGAACCCATGACACTGACATGATAGATTGCTGTCTTAACTACTACGCTATCTATGCAGTTAAATTGAAATTAAAATTTTATGCCCAGATCTGGACTTAGTATCACTATCTTAGTCTTTATAAATTCTATAGTAGGGCTCGAGCCTTCTGCACAATGAGAGGAAAATTGACGTGTTGCTATAAGGTCCACGGCCGTGGACCCATCTGTCCAGAGTAATACCACACAAAGGAAATCAACGTCCGAGTAGTGAGAACATACTGTTGCGTTTTATTTGGTAAATGAGAGAGCCGGCAGTTTAACTTTATTGATAAGTTTGGAGTTTTTAGTGGTACTGCTGGTAATGCAAAGCTCTATTGGTGGCAGTAACATCTTCAGGTATGCTGTTTGCTCGTTTACCACCATAAGCAATAAAAAAACTTCGTTTCTAAATTAAACCGTCTATTATATTTTGTAGCGGTTATTATTGCGAAAATCAACTCCTATATTAATCGCGTTTAACTAAACCTCACCTTAATTCCCGTAAACGAACTTTCTACGGCCAAAGTAAAATTAACGTGAAGCCTCTGATCCCAGCTACGGTCAGCTCGAGTAACTAAAGTATAATGGGAACGAGTCAAGTATTAAATTATTTATTCATTCCGCTTATAAACTACCAACATTAATTATTAATTAATTAGTTTTGGCCTTTACTTGGAAGTCGATCTAGAACACAAAGTTAATCGACCTATATTTAAATAGAATTATTAAATTGCCTTTAGAACTTAATTCCATTGGATTACATTTTTATTTATTATATTTACAACTTTTTTTATATTTTCAAGCAATAAGGAAATATAATAATTATATATTTTCTCGATATTTGTGCTGTGTGATAGCGGCTACGAATACTACCAACCTTTACTTTGCTCGCGGATATCGTAAAAGACGACTAAAAGCCTTATCCTTAGCCTGGGTCAACTCCATTTGATGCCGTTTGGTCAACAATTACATTCCCAAGGAGGGTTGACGTCTGGCAGTCGGCCGGTCATAAAACTATTGCCAATAACTTTTACAATATGTACTATGAAAGAAGAGTACATATTGTATCGATCCCAAGTAATTGGGATAAGAGTAGGAGAATAATGATGATATTTTCTTGATATTTGATTTCACAGATGGCTTTGTGGTAATGACACCTATGTACCTACCGTCCTAGCGCCTGGGACTCGATTTCAATAAAAAAGTGCAATCTACAAATTGTTGTTTTAAATTTGTATGTAATTTGTGTTCGTGAATTGTATATTTGTGGAATCCCGCGATCATCCCAAAATACAAGGATTATTTCCTTATACCGGATGTTGTATTTATTAAAAAAAAGGCAAAGAGTTTGCGTTTCTATTGTCGAAATGTATTAAAATTACTTTCAGCTAGTCTTTCAGTTAGCCTGCATTTTAATGGCAGATGACCAAGCAACACGACTAAGGGTAAGTAGTAACTACCGCTAATAGACCAGGGATAGCAACCAAGTCACTGCCTAGCAAGTTTCCAATTGACAGGAAGTAGATTAAGGCTAGAAAAGTAGGGAAAAGATTTTGAGTCTCTCGCTCTTTCACTTACCAAACGGCGAATACCGACGTATAGCAATTTACTGATTATTGACATCGACATGACGACGACTGATTATAGACGAATATTAATGATACCAACCCTTAACTTACTCGTGGGTGTTGTAAAAGACGAATACGAGTTTTATATCATCCTGAACCAATTCCATGGTGGCATCTAGTCAACAATTACATACCCACAGAGGATTGACATCAGGCAAGTCGTCGGTCTAAAACTTTTACCAGTAACCGTTGCCATATGTACTATAGAAGACAAGGAGATACTTAGTCGACCCGATGCAATTCAAATAAGAGGAGGATGATGATGATGGCCAATAGATATTTGGCGCTAATTAAAAAAATATTTTTCAGTCATTAAATTATTGTTATCATTTGCTGTAGAACGCAACGATTCATTATAATTTCGCTGGTTATAGTTAGGTTATCTGATCCAAACCATCAGCGAACAGATAATGGAAAGCCGGCGCATAGCTCATTACTTGGCGTGCTAATCGTCTCCATCAATAGAGGTGCACCTTCACAACCTATTCCTTGCAATCGTTTTTTTTTATTGCTTATGGTGGCAAACGAGCAAGGAGTACACCTGATAGTAAGTGTTACTGCCCATAGACCTTTGCAATACCAAGGGTATAGACTAGACCTCTATCTACCAATACAAACCCCAATCCCACCACCCAGTTCGGCTTCCGGCTTCGTTGTTTACGTTCGTTAAGGTTCCTTTAAATCATGCAGGTGAAATAGGTAAACCAACGAAGGTTTAGTTCAACTGTCCAATATAAGACACATATTTCCTCTTTGACTAAAATGGGCTGGCAGATCTAAGGTTTATCTATTTTTTTTTGGGCGAGTTACGGTCGGCGCACTCCTCGCACCACTCCGTCCGGGGCGACAGAGGGCCGTAAGCACGAGTGAACCTCGCCTTCGTCGTTGGACCAGCCACCTGAGCAGCGTGAACTTGTCGTCAGTGGCTGGCCCGACGGAATACCCTTTCCTTGAGCGACGTCGGGGGGAGAACGTCGGTCCTTCCTCGCACGGTCAGCCTCTCGGCGGGGACGGACTAATTCCTCGGTCCAATCACCCGCTCTAAGGTTTATCTAGTCAAGCCTAAGAGGGGCTGAAGCTTCTATATATTGCAATTTAAAAAGGTTTCTGCCAACTTCTGTTGGACAAAGGCGTGAATATATATAATTTACTGGACGTTTAATTTGCTTTTGCTTAGCATAAAGCTCAGTTTTAAACATCTTCCGTTATAAAAAAGAGCTTTGTAATAAAGAGGATTCTGTGAAAAGCATTTTCAAGTGTCGGAAATCGTGCTCTTAAGATAAAATATAAAAAAAAATGGAAGGTACGTTTTTCAAAGTTATCCTACTTCTTGTTTTAATATTACGCTGTAGTTGAAATGAATGTTCGGGATAAAATGAGTACTTAGTTTTATATTTTAAGATTAATAATTAGATTAAGGATTTTTAAGATATCGCTCAGTGTCCAAAAATACAACCGTCTTTCATTAAATCTTTAAGTTTCGAGGCGAAACTAGTAGCCAGCTAATAATAGCTTTTATTGCTCCATTTTTGCTATAACTTAACGTAAACGAAGAGTGAAAAAATAATTGTTTTGGCTTATTACTTTTTTCTGTTTAAAAAAAAAATACCTGCAATAAGGAAATAATCCTTGTATTAGATCCATACTCATAACAATATTTTGCGGATCGCACAAAGAATTTATTTCTTATGGTGGCATACGAGCAAGCAGCACACCTGATGGTAAGTGTCACTGCCGCCCATGGATCTTTGTAACACCAAGAGTATAGCTTAGGCCACTGCCTACCAATAAAATCCCCAAACTCACCCACTTGGGCTTCCGGCTCTCTCGCTCACCGAACGAAGCGCAATAGCACATTGCCATTACTCAGACGTCGAGACGTCGGGGTAGTACCACACTCTTGCTTCTGCACTACTACGCCGGACGGACCAGCCCGTGGCTGTAGACAGAAAACTTTTAACAGCGTGGTCCTACCACTATTAACTTTATTAGTACACATTAGATGCATCTCATAAGAATACCTAAACGAACCTATAAAGTTCAAGTGAATTAGAATAAATTTGTTTTGGGATTCAAGATCCACCAGTCTCTGAAAACTGTTCACTACTATAGCCAGCATTCCTTAGGATCTAGTATTTATTTAGTCGAGATGGAAGGTACACCACTGATATAGAATGAAGAGTGAATGCAGGAAATAGAGTGAACGGAGCGTTAGGGCAATTTTCCGGTAGCCACCACCTCAGCCAGAAAGGAACGTGTAGCAATACATAACGCAGTGCTTGTCCCAACATTAATATATGAAAACCAGAGTTGGGTATGCAGAAACGAGCATGAAAGTAAAATTATTGCGGTCGAAATGCGATCTCTACGGAAAATCTGTGGAGTTAGGCTGACCGATCGCATTCGTAACGACGACGTAAGAGAGCGAGTAGGTATGAAAGCGAGTATTGGTGTAAAGATGCGAAAGGGAATGCTCCGATGGTTCGGACATGTGGAAAGAATGCCGAACGAACAAAGGTTAAGAAGATCTGGTTCTGGTTAAGAAGATATACAATGCAAAAGTGGAATGATGTTGGTACCGGGGGAGAGCAAGACTAAGATAAGATAAGATAACTTTATTTGTCTCAACATGTGTACAAAATGGTGTTACAGCACTTTATGGAGCCACATGTTCTGTCTCTCATAAGACATACAAATTTATTATATACAATATCTACCTAATACAACAAATACTATCAATATACATATTCATACATAGCAAGAATTAAATAAAATATTAAAATGAGTCAAGATCTATTAAATAATTATTATTAGTAAATGTCAATATTTGAATACATTGATGTTGAATTTGAACCCAACAATTAATATAATTACATTATAATTATAATAAACGACTAACCTACCAGATTGGTCAAGTATTGAAGGAAGGTGGAGTCAAGAGTCTCCGAAACCGGCGAGCATGTATGAAGAGAATTATGAATCTTGAGGAAGCGAGTGAAGTATGCAAGGATAGAGTTCTCTGGCACTCTGTTCTCTCTGCCTACCCTGCAGGGGATATGGCGTGATGATATGTATGTATGTAAATTAAAAACCATCACGAGTAGCAGGTGCAATCTCTAAGGTTAAGTGAGACACCCCGATCGGCTCCCATGAGCCGCCCATTACAATTTCCCCTCGTACAGCATAATGCACTGTTCGATTTATCTATATTAAAATCATTACCGGGCGGCAGTTTTGCTTGTGACAGGATTTTTCTTGGAAATTTAGCAGACCAATTGTGATTGTCAATCCGCCTGTGAACCATCGCAATTACGAAATTATCCTCAATTGGGATTAAATTCCACAAGTTGATAAGCAGATGGATAGAAGTAAAAAAAAACATTCTGCATATCTCGATAGATTGACGTAGAAAGTAAGTAGATAACATAACACTAAAAAATATAATAAGAATTATTTTTCCATTCCAACCTGTATAATTGATGTATAATAATTTAATATTTCACTCATTATAGAAACTGTCCTTTGTTTGATAGAGAGACGAATTTTAATAGTTTATTTTCTGTCATATTGAGTATATATACAGGATCATTTGGTCAATTGACTTTGAAATGAAAATTTCTCACAATTATGTTATGTTATTACGTCAATTGTTAGTTTCATACGATATTCTTATTTTTAATTATTATTTATCTATATAATCTATATATATATTTTTTTTGATAATTATCTATATAGGTAACATATTTGAATTTTAATCTCGAAGTATAGAGTATACTTTAACTTATAAATAAATCAGAATATTTTTTGATTTTAAGGTTGAAGTAATAAAATGTGGAGTAAAAGGATCAAAAAAGCATATTTCTTTTGTAATTATTGTGTCCACCCAATTCTTTACGGGATCCCCTTTAGTGGTATACTCAGTCATATTCCCTATTGTAATTTTATTGCATCTTAGTTTCAATAGCCTTAGCAGACCTAAAATAACAAGGTATTGTGATAATATATCCAATAATATAAAAAAAACTTATCAATCCAACCATTTTTTTTTAAAGGACCCCACCCTACTCTAAGGAAATAATCCTTGTATTGCAGGGGACTTCACAAACATGCAATTAACTCAGAACAACCCTTTATGAATCACACAAAATATTGTCCTGCGTAGGAATCGAACCCACGGCACTGACATGAAAGGTCAGTATCTTAACCACTACGTCATCTGTGCAGTCAAACCCATTAGAGTATCATCGTCATCTTCGTTCTACCCTACGCCATCTAATACGAGGTCGCCACTTGAGGACATTTCTTTCCCCGCCATAATTCATTCATCGCACGATGAGACCTGCCCATTGTCATTTTACCGTATTATTCCTTGGTGTTATATGGATCATAAGCGTTTTTCTACGAATTTCCATATTTAGTTCCTATCTCATCAAAAATCTCGGGCATAGTCTGCTCCACTATTTTGAGCTTTGTTATGAGGTCGAAATTTAGAAACCACCGACGTATGCTACTTTATATGCTTTATCGTTTGAAATAAAACTCTTTTTACGAATTTTATCACGTTTCATGGTCACGGGAGAACTCGGGAGAACACTGGAGTACATTCCTCCCGTGACCATGTACGCTGTGAAGTATTCGAAACGTCGGGAAAGTAAAAATCAAATACAAACGCGTTAGAATCCGTACAAATAGTTTTATTTCAAATGTGTAATACTCGAAATCATGAGAAATCATTACTTTAAAACATCAGAAATCATTACTTTTCCGATATTTGGATTAATATCTTTGTTCGCTAAAGAGAACAGAGAAGACATTTAATCCTAAAGAAACAGCCAAATAAAATGTATTAAGTTTCTCAATAAAACAAAGTAATACTTTTCCGACTTTATTTTATTAAAATTTTTAGTCTGTATTTCAGTGATTATTTATATAATGAAGTCTTTTTACAGACTTTTTTTGATATCTATAAATACACTTACGTTTTAACAAAAGTTGTGCTTATGGATAATTAGAATATTAATTATGCAATTAAAATAAAAATTAATTGAACAAACGCATCAATTATATTTTTTTTCTATCAACTTATTGAAGATTCCGACAATATTTATTATTTAAACTTATAACTTTTAGCTACACATATCATAATAATTTCCCATTTTGCACATGAGTTTCTTTAATGATTCAAATCAAGAATTAAACTTTCTAGTTTTAGTATTTGCATAAATATACCTTTATCAAAATCAGTTCATTTAAATTTTTACTATAAATTATGTAGTTATAATCGTAACTCAAAGCAGTATAATCCCCATATAATTGAAAATATAGCAATCCTTGAACAAGTTTTTCTTATTAAAAAGAATTTGCATTTATTATCAGCAATTTAAAACTAGATTATATAAAAGCGCAAATAATTTTGATTTATATTAAACAATTAATCAATTCAATTATAATATTTTTAGATATAAATCGTTTATTCATATTTTTTGCTTATATATGATAATAATATGAAACAGATTTTATCAGAAATATGGTTAATTATATCATGAAAGCTATAAAGTTAAGAGTAAAAATAATTAGAATTAGATTTTTTGTCGGAATCTTTTATATATTTTACAATTGAGCTAATATAAAATATTATAATAATACATTTACTATTTAAAATTAACGGGCTCAGTCGTGGTTCTTAATAGAAATAAAATAGGATGTTTTACAACCTGTTATACCGTTTACTAATTTTATTTACATATTTACAAACACTATTGGTCCATCTATGTTAAAAAAAAATCTCGCTGTATCTCAGATCTTAATTCACATAAATACAACTAGGTATGTTCAAGAAACTATTTTTTTTTTTATAAAATAAAGATTGATTATTATAAGTTTAAAGTTAATGTTCAAATATTTTTTTTAGGTGTTTTACATGTCACTAGTGGTTATTAAAGTCATAAGTGGCTTTCGATCCAATCAATTACATAATTAATTATTTGCATTGAAACAATAAATAAAATATTCACCAAAGTAGCGGAATTTAAAAATATATGTTTGTGCATAGCAGATCATCATATTTAAGAAATAAGGCCACGTTTCATATTAAAAATCGAAAACTTTCTCGTGCAAACAATACTAGTGAAAAAATTGAAACGAATTTGAAATATTGTCAATTTTCTTTTAAGCTTTTATACGTGAGAAAGACCACCTGCTCCTTTAGAATTTCATTTTTCATAAAAATAACCTCAGAGAAAACCAAAGTTCCATTATTGCTTTTAAGTTAGATATTTTACGATGATTACATTGGTGTCTCGTTAGTTATCTAGTCTTTAAATTCAATATTAAACTTCAAGTTCTGACACTTGTTAAAATTTTATGTAAATGTCACGAGCGAATTCTGAATTCATTACTTAAAAAATATAGTCTTAAATAAAAATGATGAATATAAATTGTGTAATATTCAAATTGATTAAATTTTCTTCAATATTATTAAAATTGCGATTTAAAAAATCACTTTTATTTCAACATCACATAAAATTTTAACAGTTGACTTACAACGAGGTATAACGACGATTAATCATTATTAGTTTAATTCACTATTGAATTATATTATCATAATGTAATTAGGATGGATATGCGGCTGAGCTGCTGAACTATATACAACACTTATCACAAGATTATTTACAATCATATACAGAAATTGTCTAATACCGTACGACACTCTTCAAAGTCACAGATATGCTATTCACAAACGTCATTTATCGTTTCATTAGTTTCATATTCTTATATTTCACTATCATTTGTCACTATAGTTTTTACACTTATAATATAAACCTTCAAATTCAAGTGGTACAGTCATTGTCTATATATAGTCTGTAACACACTTGAGAAGGTCCGGCTCAAGTCACACGATCTCGTCGTGGTGGACAACGTCGCTGCAACTGCCGGCTCGTTGCAGTCATGCCCGCTGACGTCACACACGCAATTCCTCCATTGTCACATTAGATTTCGCGTTCAATTGCGTATTCTTCTTTGTTAGAGTACTCGTATTGATCATTTGCATTTGATGAGCTGATAGCAAAGGCTGATTTTCTTGTAGTTGGCTGCTCGCTAAAGTGTTTATATTGCTTTTACCTAATTTTGGCGGTGGAGGTGCTCGAGGTAAAGTCGCCATACCGGCAACATTATTACTTGGTAAATCAGCAAACTCTGGTGGTGGTAACTGATGATGAGAATGATGATGATGACTTAAAATTGTAGCAGGATCATTTTTCAAACTAGTTTGGTACGTTAACGCTCCTTCCAAGTCACCACAAATGTTATTTGGCATCTGGCCATTTTCGACTCGTTTTTTCAAATGAGCACCATTTGTATGGCCGTCTTGTCCATTCATTCGTGTTTTGTCTCTTTGATAGTAGACTCCAGCAAATATGAGAACATTTAATATAAGTAAAGAGCATCCTATCGCTATAGTTACACTAAGGGCAGTGGAATACGCTGCAAATCCATCTTCAGGAGCACCAGCATTAGTAGCGTCAGATTTATGTATTTCAGTACCTGCAGTACTTTGTGTTGGAGGGTTTATACCAATAATATTAAAATTTAAAGGTGATGTTATATTTAAAACACTTAATACTGGTATTTTTGTTGCTAGTCCAGTATCACTGATAATTAAATCTGTAGTCTTCTTGAAAGTAGGACTGAATGTTTTGAGAGTGGGCTGCAGAGCCGTATCTTCATGTTCAAGTTGGTGGTGAGATGAAGGTACATCATCACCACCTGGACGATGAAGATCTGGTACGAGGTTTAACCAGAAAGATAATCTGTGGACAATGTAAGTGGTTTGTGAACGAGTAAGCTAAAGTTGATATTATAATAGATAGCCATGGCTTTTGCAATAAGTTCCATAGACTGCAAGGTCAGCGATGATAAAATAATTATTTTATTGTAAAATTTATAGTCATTTACGATTGTGTATTTATTTCGGAACTATCTATCACTAACAGAGAATTAAATATACTCAAAATTGAAACCATAAATCGTATACCAGATGATCCAACAGATGCTCTTCCTTACAAATAAAAAAAAATCAATTGCAGCGCTACTGGTTTTAGTGGTTAATTACTAATAAACATTTTTGAACCCAACAAACTGAACTTAAACAAACAAAAATTTATTGATTTTTTACTGTGGTAGGACCACGCTGTTGACAGTTCTCTGCCTGCAGCCGCGGGCCAGTCCGTTCTGGGTAGTACCACATTCCCGCAGAAAATCGACGTTTGAGCAGTGGCAATGTGCTGTTAAGCTTCGTTTGGTGAGCGGGGGAGCCGGAAGCCCAACTTTCTGGGTGTGTTGACGTGTGGTGGGTTCAGGTGGTGCCTGAAACTTATGGTGGTGAAGTCTTGGTTGGAGTATTGAGCGTGAGAGGGTGACATGGGATACAGGGAGACCCGGAGGAAATGGTCACCGACGGCCACCTGCCGGTCAGCAGGAGACCCGAACCCAGGATTATCCTCCCTTTTTTTTTTTTTTTTTTTTTTTTTTTTTTTTTTTTTATTGGTAGGCTATGGGTGCGTCTCGCCCCGCCGAATCGGTCCGGGGTGACGGAGAAGGCGGCGCGTGACCCCATAGACCCACCGTAAAATCCTCTCTCTTCGCCGTGCGAGCGGACCACCGGAGGATTATCCTCCCTGGGAGGCTGTCTCGCCAACCGGCGAAAATCCCGTCGTGTAGTCGTTGTGCCGGGGGCAGGAAACCGGAATGGATTACAGCGGCTGCGCACGGGGGGGCACCGGGGGCCCTTCCGTGTTTCGTGTCACCTTCTCACAAAACTCTCCCTCCCAACCATGCACTGTACCCTGCACCTTTTTTTTGGTACTACCGAATCTCATTGCACCCATCCACACTCCCTTCCTCCTCTTCTTAAAAGACCCTAATGAAAAGAGACAGAAAAAAGAGAAAGTTTTTTACGGCGGTCCCCTTATCCACATTTGATGTGGATTTTTGCAATATCAGGGGTTTACATAGCAATCTCGCCGCTGTTCACCACCATCTCGAGACGGCGCGGCCTGCCTTGCTCTTTTTAACGGAGACACAGATAGGCGCTCCGGATGATATTTCGTACCTTAAATACCCCGGCTATGCGTTGAAGCACTCCTTCCGTCGTAAGGCCGGGGTGTGCGTGTTCATTCGGGGTGATATCTGTTGTCACCGGGTTCGGGCCTTCGAACATGATGACCAGACGCTGTTGTGTTGACTGTTGCGAGGCCTAATCACTCTACAGCGACTGGGACCCGCAGAGTCTGGCAATATAAGTCAGCAGATTGGGATGGACTTCGTGAATTTTACGCATCCTAGCCATGGAAGCGGCTTTGCTTCGCCTCTGAGAACCCTGGCGTTTGTGCGGACTGCGTTACCAAAACGGTTATTACGGGGATGGATTTATTCATCCCGAATACCAAAATACCCGTCAGCGGCCGCAGCCGCCCTTGGTTTAACAAAACCTGCAGGACGGTTGCACGGCAGAAGCAGTCCACATATCGGGCCTGGAATAGGGCTAAAAATTGGCAAGACACAAACATCGGAGAGGTGAAGCGAAAATTTAACGCCGCTTCTAGATCTAGTAAGAAGGCTATTGCCAGTGCCAAGGCAGAACATGTTGCCAGAATTGGCGAGCGATTAGAGAGTTATCCTGCTGGGAGTCGTGCATTCTGGTCGCTCGCCAAGGCTGCCCAAGGCAACTTCTGCCGGTCCAATCTCCCACCACTACAGAAAAGCGATGGAAGCCTAGCCCACAGCAAATTCAAATTCAAAACATTTATTATGCATAAACCCTGCGAGGGCACTTACATATTGTCATTTTTTTTTACATTTAAAGTTAATCTAATAAACTACCACCGGATCGGAATGAGACCGCTACTGAGAAGATCCGGCAAGAAACTCAGTGGGTTTGTCTATTTATATTTTGTCTATGTTATTATAATTTTTTTTCATTTTTTATATATAAAAACAAAAAAATAGTACATGTTTATTATTTAATTAGCTTCAGTGCGATGCCCTTCGAACGCAATAGTTAAAATACAATAAAGAAAAACCATGGCTGGACCGGATCCCACAAGCGGCACCCGATCACGAGTTAACTACTAGAGCAGCCATCACTCCCCTCAACCACCTTGGAGGGAAGGGAGAGACCCGCTCCACGCAGCTACCGCAAGCGGACCTTTCAGTGAGCATGACCAATACCATGACGTACTATAAATGCAAAAAAGTCAAAATTCGTCAGGCAACACACGCTACGCTTTACAAGTATGTATAATTATTAAAATGAAATAGTAACTAAACAGTTTAAAAAAAAAAAATAATGTACCTAATTGCTGAAAGAGGAGCTGCTCATAGCCAATCTGAACTATCACTTAGATAATCTGAGATTTTATAATAACCTTTTTTACAGAGTCTGTTCTTGACAGCCCTTTTAAACTTGTTCACAGTCATATCTCGGATATCTTTTGGTATTTTATTATAGAAGCGTATACATTGCCCCATGAATGACCTATTAATTCTTTCAAGACGCGTACTGTGTGCAACTAATTTGTCCTTATTCCGAGTATTCACACAATGAATGTCACAATATCTTTCAAAGTTACTGAAATTTCTTTTTACATACAAAACATTTTCGTATATATATTGTGATACAACAGTCAGAATATTCACCTCTTTGAATTTCTCTCGAAGTGAAACTCTTGGACCTAGATTATAAATTGCGCGGATAGCCCTTTTTTGCAGAACAAAGATACTACTCAAATCCGCGGAGCATCCCTACAGCAATATGGTGTAAGACATAAGACTATGAAAATAAGAGAAGTAAACTATTCTAGCTGTTTCAATATCGGTCAATACTCGAATTTTTTTGACCGCATAAGCCGCTGAACTAAGCCTGCTTGACAATTTTTCAATATGAGGGCCCCATTGGAGTCTAGCATCTATAGTGATGCCTAGAAAAACGGTTGATTCCACAAGGTCTAGAGCCACACCATTCATTTGAACATTGGTTCCCACTTGTCTTACATTAGGTGTGGTAAAGTTAATACATTTTGTTTTGTTTTCATTAAGAACTAGATTATTTGTGTTGAACCAATGAACAACGTTAGACAGTGCGTTGTTCACATCGTCAAAATTAAGCATTTGTCTTTTAAGTTTAAATAACAAAGATGTGTCATCTGCGAACAACACAATGTTTTGATTGTCTCCTATATAGTAGGGTAAGTCATTAATATATATATACAAGGAACAGAAATGGCCCCAGAATTGACCCTTGCGGAACGCCCATTTCAATAACAGAACCAGATGATCGTGCACCATTAATATCGACCCTCTGAATTCTGTTGCTTAGGTAAGAAATTAAAAGCTCAAGAGCGTTATTCCTGACCCCATAGTGATATAATTTCCTGATAAGGGTTTCGTGGTGCACACAATCAAATGCCTTAGATAAATCGCAAAATATACCCAAGGCATCATGCGATTCCTCCCAGGCTGCAAAGATATTCTTTAACAATTCGACACCCGCATCAGTAAAGGAGAAGGCCGATCTTTTAGGTCAATTCTTTGCCTGTATCTCGACTTTGGACGCGGGAGCTGCCACACCACCTACCATCCCGCGGTGTGACAGCTCTCTACATGAAATCCGTATCTCGAAGCGAGCGGTCAGGCGGGAACTACGGCTTTTAGACGTCCATAAGTCGAGTGGACCGGATGACATCCCTGCAGTGGTTTTAAAGACGTGCGCCCCTGAGTTAACCCCCGTCCTCACGCGCCTATACCGACTTGCCTACGATATTATTAGGGTTCCATCTTCGTGGAAGGTCGCTCAAGTCTACCCGATCCCTAAAAAGGGAGACCGGGCGGACCCATCGAATTACAGGCCGATTGCGATAACATCTTTGCTCTCCAAAGTAATGGAGAAAATTATAAACCGCCAGCTTCTGCAGTATCTTGAGGATTTCCAGTTGATCAGTGATTGCTAATACGGCTTCCGACATGGTCGATCGGCTGGTGATCTTCTTGTGTACCTTACACACCTTTGGGCAGAGGCTTTGGAGGGCAAGGGTGAGGCGCTAGCATTCAGCCTAGATATCGCAAAGGCGTTCGATAGGATCTGGTACGGGGCCCTTCTATCGAAGCTACCTTCTTATGGAATCCCCGAGGGATTCTGTAAATGGATCGCCAGCTTCCTGGATGGTCGGAGTATAAAAGTCATCGTCGATGGCTCTTGCTCCGATACAATGACCATTAACGCTGGTGTATCACAGGGTTCGGTGCTCTCCCCGACGCTGTTTATCCTGCATATCAATGACATGCTCTCTATAGAAAATATGCATTGCTATGCGGATGACGGCACGGGTGATGAGCGGTATACCGAGCATCAGAATATCCCTCGGAGTATATTACAGGAAAGAAGGACTCAACTTGTGTCTGAAGTCGAGCGCTCTCTAGGGCGAGCCTCAAAATGGGGTGAACGGAACTTATTCCAGTTCAATCCCACTAAGACACAAGTTTGCGCGTTCACTGCAAAGGACTCGTTTATCATGGCGCCTCAGTTCCAAGGAGTAACTCTCCAAATTACCGAGAGTATTAGGATCCTCGGCGTAGAACTATCAAGCAAAGTCCAGTTTGGGAGTCATTTGGAGGACAAAGCCAAATTGGCAAGTAGAAAGCTGGGCGTCCTGAACAGAGCCAGGCGGTACTTCACACCGAGACAACGTCTTATGCTATATAAAGCAAAAGTCCGCCCTCATGTGAAGTACTGCTCACATCTTTGGGCAGGCGCGCCCAAATATCAGCTAGATCCGCTTTATCCCAATCTCACGGAAAGACTGGAGTCATTGGGGAGCCGGAGAGACTTTGGGTCTCTCTGTGTACTCTACAGGCTCTTTCACGGGGAGTGCTCTGAGGAAATATTTGACTTGGTACCACCGTCACCATTTTATCACCGTACCACTCGACAACACAGCAGGGTTCATCCATTTCCCCTGGAAACGATACGGACATCTACTGTACGTTTTCAGCGAGCATTTCTACCACTTACGTGCAAGATCTGGAATGAACTACCTGCTGCCGTGTTTACCGAGCGCCATAGCGCTCGGTAAGGCGCTCGGTAAACACGGCAGCAGGTAGTTGATTGATGACATGTCCTTTTTTAAACGAGGTTTAAGAAGAGCTCTTTCTTCTCGGTTGGCAACGGCTTAGCTGTGCCCTAGTATTGCAAAGGTCCATGAGCGGTAAGTGACACTTACTATCAGGTGTGTAGCTTGCTCGTTTGCCACCAACGGCAATAAAATAATAATAATAATAAGTTTAATAACTCCAGGTCGGGCTGGACCTCTAGGAGAAATTCAGTCACATTCGTATATAGATACAGAAAAATTATATACATAAAAATAAAATACGTAACATAAATAGCATAATTCTATATTCAATAAAAAACCACATGTTCAATAAGAACATATTTAAAACAAACAATAAAAAAAAGTTTTGAGATTTATAATAGTGATAGAGGTGTGATAGAGGAGGATATATATACCTGTGAGCTCTGTAGTGATTTTTGAGTTTCGGTTTCGTGTCTATATTTAAATATTTTTTATGAACAGCTTCGTATGCTGTCCATTCGATGTTCTTCATTCTTACTCTCTCTTGTCTTCCAGCCCGTATTGGATCGCTCTCTTGTGCTTCATTAGGATTCCTGTGGGCAATATATTACTTTAGAAACAGTACGCAATTAACTTTACTGCTGTCTATTATGGGCAAATTAAAGGTAGCTTTTTGACTAACTAAGACTTTTAAGTCAAGTGTATAAATTATTAATGTATGACTTCTTTGAGGAAATATAGTTATAACGTTAACTATTAGTCGTTGTGAAAACATTTTTTTTAAAATAAGATATCAGTTAATGAAGGCTTAAACATAACAACTTTTTACTTTTTAAATTAATTTAATTTAAGTTAATTTTCATTTTAATTTATTGATAATAAAATTTTAAAAGGAAATTTGTAACTAATTTTATAGTTTATTTACCCAGTTTTGGCGAAATTGCCCCAGTACAGCATAACGGACTCGGAAAGTGAAACTTCGGCTTTGGTATAATTTCTTGAAAAATGCGATAGTCCTCCGACGAGTGGGGCGCCGAATACATACGGTAGTTCTTCTCCATGAATGCATCCTTGCCGCTAAATCAAAATTATAGAATTTATTCTTGGAAATAAATATTTCTTACAACTATCCATAATAACCCTATCGAAATTAAATCTTCGATATAGAGCATGTAGTACCACCAAACGAGAGAGGTGCTAATGCATTTTATTCTTATTCTGTCACAATATGGGTTGTAGATAATCTATTACAGCATCCATATGTCTTTAAATAGATATTTCTTTAATATTTTTAATATTTGTATATATATTTTTATATTTCTATATTTTCAGAATCGCAGTACAAGCGATTACTATGAAATTTAATATGCAGGTTTCTATGGTGATAAATAGGTTTTATTTATAGAAAATATCGTTGTGCTAGTGTTTTCAGGTAATGAAAACATATATTTCTTTATTGGCTGAAAACTATTAGAATATGAAAGCAAAATTTGATGCTGTTATTGAGAATAAGCATAGCTCGGTTCGGAAATAATCACAGATCCAGTTTAATCTTGGGTTCCCCTTTTTCATTATTTTTTTTTCTCAATTTTCATTTTTTTGCACTGTTTAATATGTATATATATATAGGTATTTATCATATAAATATATATGACGAAAAACACTAAAAAGGGAGTAATGAAGCTCATTCAATTTTTACATTCAAAATACAAATAATGTTTCATTAAGTGTGTTATAGTCCTACTAATATTAAAAACGCTAAAGTTTGTAATAATGTATGGATGTGAACATCTTTGTTGCTCTTTCACGCAAAAACTAGCGAATAGATTTTGATGAAACTTTATAGTAATATATCTTACACATTAGAATAACACATAGGCTATCATTTATAGAGATATTTTGTAAATAGGCTAAAATATAACGATAAAAATTGCTTAAGTCAGAAAAAAACGCTCATCTGCGAGCTATTTTTGCATACGCTGCAAAAATCTTGAAACTCAGACGAATGTTATGTATTGTGGAAATGTACCTCTTAAATAATTCTACAAAAAAGTCCGCGACAGCATATATCTATTTTTAATATGTAAGCATTTATCGTTAAAATAGTAAATTAAAAATTCAAAATAATTTGGTATTTATTGCCGATGCACATTTTATAGTAACGAATTGATTCTAATGCAAACAAATGCTTTTATTGCTTTCGATATTTAAAGTACATAATTTTTGACTTTTACCGTGTGTCGTTTGGTACAGTATTTCAAAAGTTAGGACAATAAGAGTGCGCCGTGCTGTGGTCAGGCAGCAACCGGGCGCACGACAGAAATATGGCAAGAAAGAAGATCGCCGATTGTGCGACGCGAACACAAGTAAAGGCGTGAGGGCAGTCATCGTTGATAATTGTTGTATTTTTGACAGCACTATCGATTTGTAAATAACATACTATACCTGTATATAATAGATAGGTATTGAAAGTTTATGATGTGAAACATCTTTTTGCGCGCCTTGGCAGTAAAATTGTGTCGACTACTGGAAATGATAGATTGGGTAGGTACTAAGGCAAATGTGGTCATGCCGTGATACTACCCCGCTATTCTCTATTCATTTGTGTGTGCGCGCGTATGACAGGGGTAGCTGTCTAACATAAATGTGACATTAAATAATTAAATATTACCTAATCCTTACTAATATTATAAATGCGTAAGTAACTCTGTCTGTCTGTCACTTTTTCACGCCAAAACTACTGAACCGATCTAAATGAAATATGGTACAAAAATAGTCTAGAGCCTGATAAAGGACATAAGCTACACTTTAATAAAAAAAAAGGGTTGTAAAGGGGGATGAAAAGTTGTAAGGAATTATCGTAATTTTTAAAGCCAGAAGCTTGAAACTTATTTTTAGGCTATTGATCCCTACTAATATATAAATATGAATGTAAGTTTGTTTGTTACGCTTTCACGCTAAAACTACTCAACCTATCATCATGAAACATTGTACACATATTCTTGGAGGTATTAAAAGTAATATAGGATACTTTTTATTAAAAAAAAAAATATTTGAAAAATAAAAAGATCGTTTGTTGTGATCAAAATCTAGCTTCTTCTACGCCATCTAGCAGTCCAATAATGAAGTTCCAACCCTGAGTATTTTAATACCGTTGCACTGTATTACCGTCGGTCAAAAATAAAAATAGGGGATCAAAAACTTTAGGAAAGTAACCTTTTACGCGGGGGAAGCCGCGGGCAGAAGCTAGTTAGATATAAATAAATATGACATTAACATGTAAAAATTTACCCTTAAGGAGAAAAATAAAAATAGGGGATGAAAATCTTTAGGAAAGTAACCTTTTACGCGAGCGAAGACGCGGGCAGAAGCTAGTATATTATATATAAGTTATTTCTGTGCTTGTTAGGTATTAATATAGAGTTACGCTCCTCTAGTAATTACCGCAGCATAGGATGTCGTAATTAAATGGTCGTTCAATAATTACTTCAGAAATTATGGTTGGTTACTAGTTTAATATAATTTATATGCAATTTGTGTTAATCAATAGATTAATGTTAATATTAAATAAATCAGTGGGTATAATTTGACACAGTCGAGAAATTTGCATGTGTAACCAACAATTGTTGACTATTTAGTTTTTGATAGATACTGTATATTCAAATTCATAATAATTTATTTAATTTTTGACACCTATATCTCATTTAAATTACCAAGATTTAACATGTTAGGTTACCTAATAATTATAAAAGCCTTTTATACATACATACATACATACATATCATCACGCTATATCCCTTGCAGGGTAGGCAGAGAGAACAGAGTGCCAGAGAACTCTATCTCTGCATACTTCACTCGCTTCCTCAACATTCATAATTCTCTTCATACACGCTCGCCGGTTTCGGAGACTCTTGACTCCACCTTCCTTCAGTACATGACCGATCTGGTCTAGGTAGGTTAGTCTCGGTCTCCCTCGGTACCTACATCCTTCCACTTTCGCATTGTATATCTTCTAAACCAGGCGTTCGTTCGGCATTCTTTCCACATGTCCGAACCATCGGAGCATTCCCTTTCGCATCTTTACACCAATACTCTCTTTCATAGCTACTCGCTCTCTTACGTCGTCGTTACGAATGCGGTCGGTCAGCCTAACTCCACAGATTTTCCGCAGAGATCGCATTTCGACCGCATTAATTTTACTATCATACTCTTTTCTGCATACCCAACTCTCGCTTCCATACAGTAATGTTGGGACAAGCACTGCGTTATGTATTGCTACACGTGCCTTCTGGCTGAGGTGGTGGCTGCCGAGAAGTTGCCCCAACGCTCCGTTCACTCTATTTCCCGCATTCACTCTTCGCTCTATATCAGTGGTGTACCTTCCATCTCGGCTAAATCCACATCCAAGATATACAAATTCATCCACTTGCTCTAGTACATCATTACCTATTGTTACTCTTACATCTGTTCTGGTTTTATCTCTTTCAAAGACCATTATTTTGGTTTTGCTCACATTCACGCGTAGACCCCTTTTCTTACAATCTTCTGTCATTGTGTCGACTAGGGTCTGCAGGTCAGTCGCTGACTGTGCCAGCAGGATTGCATCATCTGCATAAAGCAGAGCAGTGACCACTGAGTCGCCCATCTGGACTCCCACATTCATATCGTTCAACCTTTGGAGACATTTATCCAGATATATGATAAACAGCCTGGCTGACAGAACGCACACCTGCTTAACGCCGATATTGACGTCAGACCAAGGCGACATTCCATCATCCAGCCGCACACAAGCTCTACAGCCCATGTAACTGGACTGCACAGCTTGCAGCAGTTTACCGTTAATACCATACTCCGGTAAAATGTCCCAAAGTTCCATTCGTACAACCGTGTCAAATGCTCTCTCCAGATCCACAAAACTGCAGAAAACCCTCTGACCTAGAGCCAGATGCTTCTCCACAATGTTGCGCAGAGAGAACACTTGATCCATGCATCCCCTTCCACTCCTGAAACCTCCTTGTGTCTCACACAGTAAACCATCGGACACCATCCTCATTCTCCTTTCAATAATTTTACCATACACTTTTGCTGCCAAACTGGTCAAGTTTATGGCTCTGTAATTTGCGCAGTCATAACGTGAACCCTTGCTTTTAAACAAAGGCACGATGACTGCGCTATTCCAGTCCCTGGGAACCATTCCCGAGCTCCAACATAAATTGAGGAGCAACAGGAACGCCTCCCAGACACAAGAGCCACCAAGCTTGATCATCTCGGCAGACACCATATCAATGCCCGCTGCCTTACCATTTTTCAAACTTCTTATCGCCCATTCAACTTCATCCATACTGATGCCATCGGAGGACGCCGTTGTCGAATGTTGATCTACTAAACCACATCCAACACCGGCGCCAACCGTAGCATCCGCATACATATCGCCAAAATATTCACTCCATCGGCTTAACACGTCTTGTGTTTGTGTAAGAATGTCTCCACCTTTAGACCTTATTTTATTCATTCTGAAGGCTGACCAACCACCCCGAGACTTCTTCACCTCCCTCCAAAAGAGTTTGGTGTTACCCTCGAAGTTTTTAGTCAGCCTATCTTCTGCATTCATACTTGCTCTATCACGTTTCTCTTTCAGTAAGGCCTTGGTGTCATTCTTACATTGCCGATATATTTCTTTCTTCTGTTCAGTCATACTGTCATTCAGATTCAAAGAAGAGACATAGTCCAGCCACGCTTTCTTCTTTTGCTCTACGGAAGCTGCCACTTCCGCATCTTACCATGCATCACCATTTGTTTTTCTATGCTTCTTTGAACTTCCACATACTTCTTTCGCTGTATCTACCATACTCTCTTTCAATACTCTCCAGCATTCTTCAATGTCCGATTGCGGCTGGCTTGCCATCGTCAGCCGTTCTCGGACACCCTCTGCATACTTTTCTCTTACACACTCTTCTTGCAACCTTTCAACCTTGCAAGCCTTTTAATTATAAGCCTTTTAATTATAAAAAAAAATAACGAGTGAAAAATGTTTGTCATATTGATTCAAAGGAACACCTATTAGAAACCCGAAATAGAAATTTTCGCTCGCAGACAAGTTTTTATCTGTATATGGTGTCTCTAAAAATAAAAAGTCATTTATAGAGGTGCACAAACGGAGTATTTTTTTTTTACTTTTCAACTTATTAATATAACTAGTCATTCATTTATTAATCTGTTTTACCTGAAAAATACTCAACATATCATAAATAATCAATATTTTCCACATTCCACACATATATTCCGCGTATATTTTTAGTTGTACATAACCGAATACCCTAAGTTATATAAAATAAATATTTTAGTCTAGAAAAATAAAGACTTCACCAAACAATTTCAATATCAATTGTAAACTGTCGAACTGTTTCTAGCAGATGGTAATAAGCTGATGTGGAGATGGAGTATTCTCAAGAATAGAGAATTCTATTTTTGTCAATATTTAGATTGTAAAATATATTAGGTAAAAAAATATCATCATTCTCCTACTCTTATCCCAATTACTTGGGGTCGATACAATATATACTCTTCTTTCATAGTACATATTGTAAAATTTATTGGCAATAGTTTTATGACCGGCCGCCTGCCAGACGTCAACCCTCCTTGGGAATGTAATTGTTGACTAAACGGCATCAGATGGAGTTCACCCAGGTCGTTATAAGGCTCTTAGTTGTCTTTTACGACACCCACGAGCAAAATAAGGGTTGGTAGTATTCGTAGCCGCTACCACACAGCTAAAAAAATATATAATAAAAAATATGTAATAACAATATTCACGATAAAAATTAAATAGAGTTATACAAATTAATTTCTTGCTTAATCGAATTCGCTATTTGTAAACTCGTTTCGTAGCGTTAGCATACAACCACCTTGGCCTTGAAGTGCCCACATTTTCCGTTAACGAGCTCAAACTTCTAACAAATTAGTTATCAAATTATAATCATTGCTAAAACTTTTACATTACTCAGGTTTTGACGTTGAAAATTCCATTTCTGAATTAATACTGATAAGGTTCTGATAAATATTTTGATTAATTTTCGCGGTTATTTCCATCAGATTGGATTTATTATGCTACGTTCAAACTTATTTAAAGCAGATGGTTTATCTGTATAGAGATGTGATAAGAATACAATTGTTGCCAACCCTTACTTGCGCGTGGGAATTGTAACATTCAGCTAAGGATTTCGTTAGGAGACTGGACCGGACCTCATTCTTGAGAAAGGTATAACACATTGAGATTGCATTACCCCTTCATTTATGTAGAAGGCCTATGTTCTTAGTGCACAGTGAACAGTAAACAGTAAAGTGCTGAATTATGATTTCAAAAAGATATAATTAAAATTATTATTATTAAAAAAACATCCGGTTAATATAAATTATTACATAGAATTATTTACGGTTAATTATATTGAAATTCTTACTTTATTTTTTTAAGGCTTCACTGTGCGCTAAAATTCTTGTCTATCGGGGGACTTTATAACGCTGACAAATTACAGCCACAATCAGAACAACAGTTTGGTGATCGCACAAAATATAATAGAATTAGCTGGCGATAATGAGTAATTATTCAGAACTCATTTGATGATTTAAATACATATGTACTTGAAGGTCGGTATTTTAACCACTGCACCATCTGTGTAGTCTTATTTTCTTCTTTTTAATTGCGTATTATGTAATAAAATTAATTCGATTATTTGGGCGTATATGTGACGTCATTTCGCATATTTTAGTTTTTTTGTCATCGTCATTCCAGCTCATATACAGCCGGAGCTCTCCTCCATCGTAGAAGGAAATATCACGCTGATCAGACGGGTTGATTTTGGGTTTTACTTTAAGTTTGCCTTCTCTTGCATATACATATGTTATCTGCATATCAAATCTCTAAGAAATGGGATGGTGACTTATATTCTTACTCCTACTATAATACTATCTATATAATACTATCTGTACTACTATGATATACACGATTTTTTTTCATATTTCTTAATTTTTCCATAAAAATTAAATAAAAATATTCTGACTCAAGAAATGTAGATAAAATGTAATTTTATTAAATGCATGTCAATTCTATGTGTGACCACAAACAGATATTTTGAGTCTGGATGTAATTTGTCTCCATTATTGATAGGTCTGTAAAGTCCTCAGACACAACGATATATTCCTTAATACTGCTGTAATTAAAAAAAAATAGAATAAAGCTAGACAGGGTGTTATCGTAATGTCACCAATGATATAATACCGGGTTCAAAAGGCCCGCCCAAATGGCACTAAGGTACGTACGTGTACAGGGTAGGTTATAGGGCCGCTCCGGAAAAGAGTGTGTCGAATTTTGTATAGCAGAAAGATTGTTTATCATTTATTTATTTACGTACAATTACGAAAGCCAGAAGTAATATGTCTCATTCTTATCAGATACCTAAAGGCATGCGACCTAGTTCCACTCTCATCATCATCACTCTTCTACTTTTATCCCAATTACTTGGGGTCGATAAAATATGTAATCTTCTTTCATAGTACATATTGTAAAAGTTATTGGCAATAGTTTTATGACCGGCCGCCTGCCAGACGTCAACTCTCCTTGGGAATGTAATTATTGACCAAACGACATCAGATGCAGTTGGGCCAGGTCGTTATAAGGCTCTTAGTCGTCTTTTACGACATCCAAGAGCAAAGTAAGGGTTAGTAGCCGCTACCACACAGCATACCTAGTTCCATTCTATCCCACCATATTTACCGCTACCACTTTTCGTCATAAAAAATATTGTAAATCAGAATTTCATTAAAAGTTTCAATTCAATTTTTTTTTAGTTATGTATCTAATCTTACCTGTGGATAGTCTCCATATTTAGTCTGATAGTCGAACACGTATAAATACGAGTTCCTTCTGAGCGCTGAGTGTGTGTCAGCCGTCAATACCATGGGAGCTACCACTTGTGCATCGCTGAGTGCTTCTAACGTCTCGTCCCTAATGACAGCAAGAATTTAATTAAATGCTAAATTCCATTATTGCGTTATTGTGTTAGCATACCCATTCTATAGTACTATTATAACTATGAACCAATGACAGAGTACATAGTACTTATATGCCAAGCGTCCTGGCTTCGATTCCCACGCAGATAAATTCTTTCTGCTTTTTACAAGAGAATGCATTTCCAGTTGTAACTGCTGAAACTAGAAAAATGAAAGTTTGACACTATTTTCTATTTCTAATATAGAGACTCACTAAGAATGGGTTTTATAAATTTTCCAAAGGAGAACCACAAAATGAAAACATAGGAAAAAAATATGCGAAAAAGAAAAATATCCATTTTCCTCATATTAAGTACAGATACTATTTAGTAAAAACTTAAAAAAAAGCAGCAATTTTCATTCTTTAAATGGATTCAATTTTGCGTTGTTACTTTAAATTGATTTCTTATTGAATTACAAAGCATTAGATGAAGTCTTAATTTTGTAATGTAGAGAATAACTAGAAAGGAATATTAAGAAAATCAGACCAGAGTTTAAAAGAGCAAATTGAAATGAGACTATTCCCAAAGAAGATTATACTGAAGACCTATCCTTAAGAGTGTAATATCATAGCCTGCCACCAAAAACAAGGGTATAAATTAAACGACAATTAACAGATAAAGTCACCAAAAAGAATAGTACAATATCCAACATTATCCTTATATTTGCTCTCAATTAAACAATAATGGAAGCGGAAAAATGATACTCTATTACGTAATGCCGCCTCATTATTATTTCAATTAGTTAATTCAAACGAGAATCCTATTGGGGGTACAGACGAGACACTAAGCTGTAATGTGAATGAATTGTTAATAGCTAAATGCTAGGTGGTATTGTAATATTAACATACAAATAATACTGTATACGTGAAAATAACACGTGTCATTTGGAATTAAACTATTTCCAGTTACAAGTTAATTTAATCAATTCGACTTGTCATTTGAACTGTATTGCTTGCTTAGTTCGAGTTTACTTCAAAGTGGAAGGGTATTTGACTTACTGTACTACGCTGATCTAACGACTTGTTCATCATTCTCCTACTCTTATCCCAATTACTTGGGGTCGATACAATATGTACTCTTCTTTTTAGTACATATTGTAAAAGTTATTGGCAATAGTTTTATGACCGGCCGCCTCCCAGACGTCTACCCTCCTTGTGAATGTAATTATTGACCAATCGGCATCAGATAGAGTAGGCCCAGGTCATTATAAGGCTCTTAATCATCTTTTACTACATCCACGAGCAAAGTAAGTATTTGCTTTTTTTTATTTTTTTTTTTATTGCTAATGGTGGCAAACGAGCAAGCAGCACACTTGATAGTAAGTGTCACTGCCACCCATGCACCTTTGTAATACCAAGGGTATAACAAGGCCGAGGTCTACCAATATACCCCGCACTCAGCCAGTTGGGCTTCCGGCTCTCTCGCTCACCGAACGAAGTGCAATAGCACATTGCTATTACTCATACGTCGATCTTCTGCGAGAGTGTGGTACTACCCCGGACGGACCGGCCCGCGGCTGCAGACAGAGAACTGTCAACAGCGTGGTCCTACTACTATTAAATTTGCGTCCTCTAGTAGCCTTTTATGGTCACCTACGGGTAACGCAGGGACGACGGTAGCTAGTAGTTATCTTCTCCTTCTTTTTTATATTGGCATCTGCTAATACGATTCGATAATTGCCAGTATTCGGTTAAAATTGTCTTCATATCTTTTTTCAGTTATTTTTAGTTTTAGTTATTGTTCGACAGTAAATCAAATCAGCGCCTTCAACAATGCCAACAATTATGACCACCCTGTTAATAGTTTCTCTTGAGAATTTTAGTGGAAAACGAAAACATTCGTAAAGTACTTTCGTGTATCCATCCATCCATCCATCAGCCCATAAATGTCCACTGTTGGACATAGGCCCCCCACGAGAATGCCATTCGCAACGGTCCTGTGCCACCTGCATCCAACGGTTTCCTGCGACCTTGACAATGTCATCAGTCTACCGAGTGGGGGGTTGGTCCTACGTCCCAACGGTTGTCGGTTCGTCGAGCGATATAAGATTATAATTATATATATATATATATATATATATATATATATATATATATATATATATATATATATATCTTTCGTATTTAAGATTCGTGAATATGATATTCACACCTCGGCAGTTTATTTCATCAAAATTATTTAACATAACACTGAAATATTAAATATAATAAAAACAATACCACTATATGACGCTTTCACGTTCCCGACAAAATTCCTAACTCTATTTTCTTCAGTCAACATGGGAATTGCTCCCATAAATTGTAATCAGAAATCACTTACCTTATATTAATTGGATGCTGTACAGGTCTCTCCCAATCTGTATACTCGTTGATAATTGTAGCTAAAATCTCTGATAGATGGTAACTGTAGGTATTTCTTACGAAGGACTTGAGAATCTTCGATCTTCTATCTGCTTCTATGCCGTATTGTACATCATCACCGCTGAACGCGAAGTACGCTTCAGCTTTCGTTACGCCTAGCATTAGATCGTATCTGTACAGGAAAATTTTATATAGCTACACACTGTCTGGTTGAGAAATAGTTTTAATCTTATAGTTCGGGTTTAGTTACCTTTCGGGGATAAAGACTTTAAAGAATTGTAAATAAATAAAAGAGTGAGAAAGAGTGAAGTAGAAAATATTAATAAACAAGTACTTACTTCGTAAGCTGCGCCACAGCGCTTTTTCTCATAAGAACAGCGTTGATTATGTTGATCGCGTTATGAGCACCTTTGCCGACAGTCACATGTGCCATCTGACCGCCCCAATCGTATCCGTTCTCAGCGTTTATAAGGTCACCAGTGTCTACGAGACCAAACAATAACTATAACTTAAAAATACATCAGTACTATTATACACATTATTATCTTTATCATCTCAGCTCATATATGTCCCACTGAGCATTGCACTGAGCATGAGCCACCTCGAGTGGGACGGTAATCAACCTATTATACTATATTGATCAGGCAGGTTGGTATAGAGTTGGTATTCTGAGTTCTCCTTCTTTATACATAATTCATAATTATAACTTATTTTATCATCATCATCATTATCTCAGCTTACATAAGTCCTTGGGAAAGAAATTGACGTGTTGGTATAGGTTTTTGCTTCAAGTTGTCCTTCTCTTGCGTAGATATGCATTTTATATCCCTTAATCGTCTCTTACGATCACCCGCGGGCAAGATAAGGGTGGTCTCTATTCTCTTGCTCTTATCCCAAGTACTTGGGGTCGACGCAATATGTCTTCTTTATCCGTACTGCCCTATCAGACGTCATTTCTGTACTCACTCCCTGTCTATCTATATGCTTGCATGCATTGCATGCTTTACGTATAGGGCGTGTTGAGTTGTATTATTATTCTGCGACAACAAAAAATTATTAATATTTTCATATAAATAATAATTATAACTTACTAGCTTCGCGTGGAATAGTCGTGAGTTAGCGTTAATCTAAAGTAACTATTCCTCCCGCAAAATTTCATCCCCGTTTTCAACCCTTTACAATGCCTTTTCCAATTAAAAATTATACCTATTTCCTTTCTCAGGCTTTAGGCTATCTGTGTACCAAATTTTATTTAAATTGGTTTAGTAGTTTTACCGTGAAAGCGAGACAGACAGACAGAGTTACTTTCGGATTCATAATATTAGTAAGGATTTACAAAGTTTTAAGTTTAAAAATTCAAAGATAATACCAAATTCTTATTTACATTTCATCTAATCATCGGCTTATTACTAAGATTTTAATCTGATTTTATCATCGACTTTAAGCAATTTTTTATAGGTGACATTTACTTGTACTTTGCACAATCCAATGTCCCTTGCAATATATGAGATTTAAATAATTCAAAAGACTTTTTTATTATAATTGAAAATTAATTTATGGTGACCGATCGCATTTGTAACGACGACGTAAGAGAGCGAGTAGGTATGAAAGAGAGTATTGGTGTAAAGATGCGAAAGGGAATGCTCCGATGGTTCGGACATGTGGGAAGAATGCCGAACGAACGTCTGGTTAAGAAGATATACAATGCGAAAGTGAAAGGATGTAGGTACCGGGGGAGACCGAGACTAACCTACCTAGACCAGATCGGTCATGTACTGAAGGAAGGTGGAGTCAAGAATCTTCGAAACCGGCGAGCGTGTATGAAGAGAATTATGAGTGTTGAGGAAGCGAGTGAAGTATGCAAGAATAGAGTTCTCTGGTACTCTGTTCCCTCTGCCTACCCTGCAAGGGACATGGCGTGATGGTATGTATATATACATACATACTCGCTACATACATATTAATTTTTAAAATTAAGCCATTTCTGTAACACTAATTTTTATAAGCAATTAACTTAATATTTTTATCTAGATTATATAACGAGAGATAATTGCTTCTGTAGTTTAATAAACCAAAATAGTTGAGACTTAGATATTTGATATTGATGATTAAGATACTGACTTGCTCTGCCGTCACGGGTTTGATTCTAATATCGGACAATATTTTTAAACGATTGCAAAATTCTACTCTTGCGTCATTTGTGTCTATTGTCAATATATATTTAGATAGTGGTAGGACCACGCTGTTGACAGTTTTCTGTCTACAGCCGCGGGCCGGTCCATCCGGGGTAGTACCACACTCTCGCAGAAGATCGACGTCTGAATAATGGCAATGTGCTATTGCACTTCGTTCGGTGAGCGAGAGAGCCAAAAGCCCAACTGGGTGGGGATTTTATTGGTAGGCAGCAGCATATAGCAGCAAGCTATACCCTTGGTAAGTGTTGCATAAGTCCATGGGCGGCAGTGACACTTACTATCAGGTGTGCTGCTTACTCGTTTGCCACCATAAACCATAAAAAAAAATCTTGTGGAGTTCTCCACAATTATTTCCTTAGTGTCACATTTTTATTCTTTGAAAATATTAGTAAAATTCACAAAAGACATCAAAATATTTATTAAATGGTGATTTTTCTAGAAGGTAAGGTTATACTGACATTGAGTATAAAAACACGTCGTCCTTATCCAAGGTAATACAATAATAACTATTTACTGAACTAATACGTTCCCTATTACAACGGAGTCTAGTATTTTTAGAAAGGATTCGATCGATGATCGAATATGCGAGAATATAATGCTTACAAGGAATTATTGTATCTGATGAAATTTAAAATATAATAATGTTCAATTTAATTCTTCTTCTCAGACATGGGTCTTCTCGAAATAAGAGACAAATGCTGAGGACAACCTCAGCCCTTTTTTTTTCTTTTTCCTTGTGGTAGGCTATGGATGTGGTCGTGCTGCGCCAAATCGGCCCGGAGCGACGGAAGAAACGGTACGCAATCCCACAGATCCATCATGCAAGGACTCGGCTCTTCGCCGTGCGAGCGGGCCACCGGCACCCGATCTTTGTCTTCGATGGCCCGCTCGACGGTTTACCCTCCCGGGTTCCTCTGGAGTCGACGCCCCGACAGTGAATCAGCCTAGATATAATTTATGTCCGTATATATTTGTAAAGTCCTTTCCAATACAAGTGTACAGTTTTAGGTCTCTTGTAAAAAAAATAACCTAAAGAAATTATTTCTTATGTTTACGCGAATATTACACATTTAAAATAAAACTATTTTTACGGATTCTATCACGTTTGAATTTGATTTTTTAATTTCCAACGTTTCGAATACTTTACAGCGTTCATATTCACGGGAGGACCGAGATGTCTCAAGTCCAAAGTTAGTAGAGAGATTTATATCAACTCGCAACAATATAATGTAGGTCAAAATTAAATAACTAATACTGTATCATCATCATCAACATTTCAGCTGATATATGTCCCACTGCTGGCCTCGAGCCGCCTTCATAATAAAAGGGAAATTGACTTAATAAACCACGCTGTTGAGACGTGTGGGTATAAGGTTTTGTTTCGAGTTTTCCTTTACTTGCATAGATGTTATATGCGTTTCATATCCTTTAGTCGACACTTACTATCACCCACGGGTAAGATAGGGAGTGATGAATTGTATTTTTACTTCGTCACCACAAGAAAATAACTATAGCGGGTAGATATAAATTTCTGTAATAACGATGAACATGAGATTCCTTAGTCCTGCTATGACCGACTTTAAAGTGTTCGAAACGTCGGTAATTTAAAAATCAAATATAAACGCGATAGAATCTGTATAAATAATATTAATTCAAAAGCCCTAAGAAATTTTGCACAAATGTTCGCACAATTATTCTAATTACGTGATTGATCTAGATTTATTAGTAGGAAGCTGATTGACGATTTATACTCGCTAATTGAATACCCACTGAAAGTTTCTATCTCACGCTCCAAATGGATATTAATTACTGTTTCCTAGTACTTGAATAAGAAATACTCGAGTTAGTAGTCATCTACAATTTGTAAGATTTATTATTTTGACTAAAACAATGACGTTAAGCAATAATCATCATCATCATCTCAGCTCATATATGTCCCACTGTTGGGCTCGAGCCTCCTCCATAATGAATACTGGAAACTGACCTATTATACCATGTTGGTCAGGCGTGTTGGTATAGGGTTTCGTTTCGAGTTTCCGTTCTCTTGCATAGATGTTATATGCTATTTATATCCTTTAGTCATCTCGTACAATCACCCGCGAGTAAGATAAGGGAATAAGAAATAATAGGTATAAGAAAACTACCACATAGGTCGTTTAATTACCAGATATCGAAATATGGTAAGATTTTGAACCATACATACATACATACATATCATCACGCCATATCCCTTGCAGGGTAGGCAGAGTGAACAGAGTGCCAGAGAACTCTATCTCTGCATACTTCACTCGCTTCCTCAACATTCATAATTCTCTTCATACACGCTCGCCGGTTTCGGAGACTCTTGACTCCACCTTCCTTCAGTACCTGACCGATCTGGTCTAGGTAGGTTAGTCTCGGTCTCCCTCGGTACCTACATCCTTCCACTTTCGCATTGTATATCTTCTTAACCAGACGTTCGTTCGGCATTCTTTCCACATGTCCGAACCATCGGAGCATGCCCTTTCGCATCTTTACACCAATACTCTCTTTCATACCTACTCGCTCTCTTACGTCGTCGTTACGAATGCGGTCGGTCAGCCTAACTCCACTTTGAACCATAAATGGGAATAAAATTTAAAGAGATGAAAAAAAAATAGGAAAATATAGTGGCAGCGTCACACTCTTGACAGTTTTTATGTCTACAGCTGCGAACGGTCCGTTGGCGGTAGGACCACACTCTCGCAGAACTACAATGTCTGAGCAGTGGCGATGTACTGATGCGCTTCGTTTAGTGAGCGAGAGAGCTGGTGGCACAACTTTCTGTTTAGGTTTTGGGGTTTTCAGTTAGCAGCAGTATTGCAAAAGGGTTTGGAGGGCAGTACCACTTACCATCAGGTATGCTACTTACTCATTTGCCATCATAAGCCATAAAATATGAATGAATGAAATAAATTAGAATATAAAAGAAACATAGCTTTTCTTCTACGACGAAATACCTTCGTAGAAAATCTATCTTTCGTATTCTTCATGTACACTTATTGATAAGGGTATTCTTAATTGGGCTTAGGAAATACATAGGATTAATGTACTAAACTTTCATTCCAACTTGTAGAGTGTACGTGTAAATTATGGAAAATACATATTTTTTTTATTGTTTATGGTGGCAAACGAGCAAGCACACCCGATGGTAAGTGATATTGCCGTCCATGGACGTTTGCTATGCCAAGGGTATAGCTAGGCTGCTGCTTACTAATAAATACTACAAACCCACCCAGTTCGGCTTCCCGCTCACTCGTTTACCAAATGAAGCGCAATAGCAAATTGCCATTACTTAGACGTCGATTTTCTATGTATGAGTGTGGTACTATCCAGGACGGACCAGCCCGCGAGAGTAGACAGAAACTGTCAACAACGTGGTCCTACCACAAACATTTAAATTATCTAAGCATAAACAATAAGGAAAGTAATACCATTATTGTGTCTTTCGCAAAAGCATTAATACATTATTGAAACCTTATTTCTTTTATATCAATAACATTAATACGTATGTTTTTTCCTTAAAGAAAGAATGATTTTTTTTGTATACAAAATAAATAAAAGGCAAAGGAAGTTTTACACGATGACCTGTTGTATCGATTTATACGTTTGCCTGCAACGAACCATCTGTGATGCATTTGTAAAGAGTGATTTTGCTTAATACGGTTAGAAGGGAATGTTAAGAACTTTGTTGATTTACACATTTCTCTTCACTGTTTTTTTTTTTAAATCTATTCAGTCCAAAAGAAGATAGACAGATAAAAAAAATGGCACTCGGGGACTGACGCGATAAAGCTATTACATAGCATTTTCTATCGACTTATGTAATTATAATTATTTATTTATTTTTTATTTATGCAGTATTTTTTTTATATTAATTCAAGTTTTTTTTCTTTGATATTAATATATATATATATATATATATATATATATATATATATATATATATATATATATATATATATATATATATATATATTAATATCAAAGAAATATAGATAAAAAAATATAGATAGAATATATATATATATATATAAATAGGTGTACTATTTATTAATACTACTAATTTATTAAAACATTTAAAGTACACGTTTTTAAACTGTTTTATTTATAATATTATTTAATTATTATAAATAAATTTTGCAAAAATAAATTGCAAAAAGAGTTTGACAGCGGTGAGATTCGAACTCACGCCTACGGCGTCTAAAACCAGCGCCTCAGACCAATCGGTCACGCTGTCTGCGTATAGTCAGTGCAAAATTAACTGCTACTTTTTAACCATACAATCTTAGGTTTTATTTTCGTTACGGAATTTCTTGAATCGGTCGCCGCGCTCAAAACCCGCGATAAAAGTTATGCAATAGCTTAAAAAATTAAAGTTGTTTAGAAAAACCCCCGTTTAAAACGATTAATTGAGAAATGGTTAACGCCATATTCAAGGTAGTTCTTCTATTCAACATGCTCATAGAATTTTCAAAATATCATAAACTCGTAAGTATTAAAATATATTATTGACTGCAAAAATGGCGTAGTCGCTGAGTTATCGAACTACGTGTTAGCTTTATGGTATCGATTCTCACACAGGCTAATACTTTACGCGATCCAAAAATTGCTATTCTGAGTCTGACTGTAATGTGTATTTATTAATTTTATGTTTAAAAAATCCACCGCAAATATTATTTCTTTAACCCAGGGTATTGCTTAAAACAAAGTAACCATGATGACTGGCGACAGAAGTGAAAACAAAAATACAAAAAAAAAAATTCTTTTTAACAAAAAAAAGGGAAACACCACATTGTTGATAGTTTATTATAGTCAGCCGCGGGTCGGTTTGATCGGGTTAGTACCATACTCTCCCAGAAAATGACGTCTGAGCCGTCGCAGTGTGCTGCTATGCTTCGTTAGGTGAGCGAGAGAGCCAGAATCCCAACTTTCTGGGTGGGATTGAGATTTTTATTGATAGGCAGCGGCCTAGCTATGCCCCTGGTATTGCAAAGGTCCATGGGCGGTAATAACACTTACCATAAGTTGTGCTGCTTGCTCCTTTGTCACCAAGAACAATAAAAAAAGAATAAGTAGTTTTCACTTCAAAAGGAAAAAAAAGAAACATGTATAAGTCCTGTTAGCCATAAAAAAACATCTTTTAACTTTTTAGATCAATGGCAATAAAATATTACAAATATCAGTATTATATATATTTTTTTTTGTTTTTTTTTTATTGAATGTGGTGGCAAACGAGCAAACAGCACACCTGATGGTAAAAATTACTGATGCCCATGGAGCTTTGCAATACTAAGGGTATATAAAGCTAGGCCGCTGCCTACCAATACAAACCCCAAACGCACCCAGTTGGGCTCCCGGCTCTCTCACTCACCGAATAAAGCGCAATAGCACGTTGCCATTATTCAGACGTCGATCTTCTGCGAGAGTGTGGTACTATCCCGGACGGATCAGCTCGCGGCTGTAGACAGAGAACTGTTAACAGCGTGGTCCTACCATTACGGATTTATGCCTATACTTATTGGATATACTATAAGTAACTAGTTTATTCTAGCTTCCATTAGCGTAATAAAAAAATATGTACCGATCCTTTCTTATATTCAAGTAATGTATTTACAAATAAAAGATATTTTGTTTGTAAATCAAATTCAATTTGCAAAGATTGTAGTTAGTGATAGGCACGTAAATAGTTATTGATTTTCCTTTTACAGTACCTCGAGGCCATACAAAAAGGCACGACTGAACATTTGACCTTTATACATTATGCGCATATTACAATAATTATTATTTGCTTTAAATTTTCAAGGAAAATATACCTATATGCTTAAAAAACTGCGTAAGATTGAATTAATCTAACCCAATTGATTTATTAGTCAGAAAAAAAAGATTTTTTTAATCTGATTATGGGCCAGTCTCATTCCGCCCAGTCAACCCTAGCGGTGTGATCCCTGTACGCCTACTGAATATAGACCATATTCGAACTGAATCCACATTTTCGGTAGCCTGTTCGGGAGATTAGCTTCTTTATTTTATTTATTTTATTTTATTTTTTTAAAAGACACCACCCTGCACTAAGGAAATAAACCTTGTATTGCGGGGGACTTTACAAACATGCAATTAACGCAGACAAATTACACCCAGACTCAGAACAACACTTTGTGGATCACACAAAGTATTGTGCTGCGTGGGAATCGAACCCACGGCACTGGCACGGAAGGTCGATATCTTAACCACTACGCCATCTGTGCAGCCGCAGCAGCTTCTTTAGAGCATTTCAATATCGACAGCCATAACAAAATACTGGAACATCGCCTGCCCGCTTTTTTATCGTCTTGTGATAAAATAAGAACCCAATATACCATATTTTTTTGTTGGTTTCTTTGGTGGCAGAATATAGTTCTAGGAAGTATCTTTAATCTTTATATTCTGGGAAGAAAATTGTGCATATTAATTAATAATAATTTAATTATAGCAACCTTACCTATAACAACTCCGTCGACACTAGGACCGAAGGCATAAGCAAAATCTGGCGCCTGAACTGGTGCTGACAGCAACGCCTCTAGCGGCCGTTCTCGTAAACACCTCAGTAGCGCTGGTGGTGTTAGTTCTAAATATTAAGATAAAAATATTTCTTTTTTTATTAAATTATAATAATGCATTTACAATAAAATAAAAGCAATTTGATAAAAAAAACTAAAGAATACCCTCCCTTGAAGCATGGAATTAAATAAAAATAGAATTAAGAAATATAAATTAATGTATTCAGGATTAAAACAAATATTTTCTTTGTATTTATTTACTAACTCAAACTAGTTAAGTAAACGATCTAAAAATAGAAATAAAAAATGTCTAGAATTTAATCGCAGTTTCGGTTATTGAGTCCAATTAATCTAAACAATTCAGGGAACCATTCAAACAAAAGAGAGACAGACGGCAACCCAACTTTTTAGGTGATTTTCGTTAGGTAGGCAGTGACCTAGCTATAACCCTAGCATTGCAAAGATCCATCATGAGTTGTACTCCACTTACCATCACCTGATGTGACATGCCTGACTTGAACGACATGCTGGTTTGCCACCACAAGCAACAACAAAAAATAGGGTAGGAGTTCAATTACACATTAACTTATATAAATTATTACATAAAAATTAATCCCGTAATACCTTCAACTATCTGGCTCAAGCATTCTATATAAAATGAGGAATATTGCTTAGATAAGACAAATTATCACAAGCGTAAAATAGCATATTTCTGTCACCTTTTCCTTCTGATCATCACAGCATATTAACACAATTTGTCTCTTATAGAAAACTATCATCATTGTCTTGCCCTTATTCCAATTACTTAGAGCCGAGTCTTCTATCAGCCGCAGGTGAATCCTCCTCGAGAATGTAATTGTTGACCAGACGGTATCAAGTGGAGTTGCCCCAGGTCAAAGTAAAGTTTTTAGTCATCTTTTACAACATCCACGAGCAATTTAAAGGTTTTTATTATTCATAGCCACAAGAGTCATGGAGAACACATGTTTAATAGTCGAATTTGTAAAGGTAGAGAAGTTATTAAATTTACCTGGGGAACAGTTGGCATGTGTAGCAACAATCGCTGCATATTTACTTGGATCTGCGACCAATGACCATGGACTTAATCCAGAACCCGACATTAATATGGCTCTGTGAAAAAGTAGACCTGCAACAAAATTAAAAAAAAAGTGATGTCTACATTTTAAAAGTTTAATTACTTAAACATCTGTTTATACGGGTTTTATCGTGATAAATTAAACGCGTTTTATTTTTGTTTTTATTGTCCGAACGTTGCGAATGTATTTCAACCTTCACGCTCATTTAATGACAAAGGTTTTTGACACCCCAGCAGACAGCCGACGTTTATTGCTTCATTTTTATATATTTTTTTTTATTGGAGTTTACTCCTTAAGAATCGATTTTCATATAAGGCGCCCGGTATGAGAAAAATTTGAGGAGTAAAATCTAGTAATCGAATGACCTCATTACGTTTTTGGTGCGCAACCTATTCTGCGCACCTTTCACTTTCTGACGTGAGATAATAATCCACTGAAGAGTTTTAATAAATGTAAATAAACATATATATATTATTTTTAGTCAAATGAGCTTTTTTTGCGTCTGTTTTGATAATTGTACTTAAGGAGTATACTTCTGTCGTGCGTCGGAGCTAACAAACATACTTTTATTTTTTTTAATTTATATATTTATTTCATATGCTTATTACATCAATACGATATAAATATATTCAAATATCGTCAGTAATGTCATGTATATCCAAAATTCTCTAAAACACTATACCTATAATCCTTAAAATATAGCTTGATCTCTGTGACAGATAGCGACAAAACCGATGAAGTAACTATGAATACGCGTCATTATTACAATTTTAATTTGTATTTTTTTTTATTGCTTATGGTGGCAAACGAGCAAGCAGCACACCTGATGGTAAGTGTCACTGCCGCCCATGAACCTTTGCAATACCAAGGGTATAGCTTGGGCCGCTGCCTACCAATAAAATCCCCAAGCCCACCCAGTTGGGCTTCCGGCTCTCTCGCTCACCGAACGAAGCGTAATAGCACATTGCCACTACTCAGACTTCGATCTTCTGCGAGAGTGTGGTACTACCCCGGATGGACCGGCCCGCGGCTATAGACAGAAAACTCTCAACAGCATGGTCCTACCACAGTTGATTATATCACCTATATTTTCATTCTTTAGGTGCCGGTTATATCTCAACTGAATATAAAAATATGAATATTTACACCAAAACTAGTACCTCATATGTTTTAAATTACTTAGTAACCATTTTATAAAAGTATGGTGCTTACGCAAGTACAAGATCATACTGAACTGAGAATAAGATAGAGATGGGGCAATCGATAAACGTAAATCGACAACATTCTTATTAATTATTTATAAAACAAGTAAAACCAATACATTACCTATATAAACCACATGGTTACTCTATAAAATAAGTAAATTGTGTTAATTTAGTATTCAGACATCAGTTATAATATTAATAAGACTATTTCTATTATATTAAAAATATAAATTCTTTTATAAAATAAACATGATTATTTATGAAATAATCTGTGACCAAGAACTCATCATCAACCTACAGGAATGCTCCAGCAATGATGATAATAGTGACGATGAACTTGATGTATTCCTGTCGAATATTAAAAAGAATTAATTAACAACTTTAGTTTAAATTAAATAAAATCCATTAATTTAAATTCAATAAGATTTTCATAAATTGTTAATCGATTCATCCATTCATTTGATTGAAGTTCAATAAGATTTGCATGTATTGTTTTTCAATTGCAGTAGCAAATAGCTTTAAAAAATAAGGAATTATATCGACAAAAATACGGACTGCATCGTAAGCGTGCGGGACTAGTGAGAACTGTCACAGAGATCAAGCTATATTTTATAGACTATAACAACCATTTAGTACAGATACTAAAGGGTTGTTAGGTTAATATATTTTTCCAAAAAAAATTACAAATTATAAAAAAAAATATTCCGAGTTAAGCTCGATCATCCAGATATTCTTAATTCCTCATTCATTCTCCTACTCTTATCCCAATTAAATGGGGTCGATACAATATGTACTCCTCTTTCATAGTACATATTGTAAAAGTTATTGGCAATAGTTTTATGACCGGCCACTTGCCAGACGTCAACCCTCCTTTGTAATGTAATTGTTGACCAAACGGCATCAGATGGAGTAGGCCTAGATCGTTATAAGGCTCTTAGTCGTCTTTTACGACATCCATGAGCAAAGTAAGGGTTGGTAGTATTCGTAGCCGCTACCAAACCGCAAATATCCAGATATTCTTAATTAATGAACTATTAATTATGTATTCGCCGAAAGTCATAATAGTTTTAACAGTTCTTAATAGATACCAGATTGCCAGTGCTTTGTAAGACACCACATAAGTAATGTGCGACAGGGACAATGCTTTATAAAGTTGAAATTAGTCGATTGTCTCTTTCTAATAGTCTATGAGCAATATTTAATGCATGCTAACGTAAATTTACTGATGATAAGCGCAGAGGGCGCTCAACCTAAAATGTTTATCTTCCTTAGCTTAGCTATCTGCTTAGCTATCTGCTTTAGCTATCTGTTTTTCGACTGATTCTTTTACCAGAGTTTTGTGTACTGATTTTTTTTAACCGACTTCAAAAAAGGTGGAGGCTCTCTATTCGTCGGAATATTTTTAGTATTACATCTGTGTAATTATTTTGGGTTAAATTATGTATATCTGTGTAGTGAGAGGTTTAGAATATAATGTCATACTAGGTAGTGGTAGGACGACGCCGTTGACAGTTCTCGGTCTCTAACCGCGGGCTGGTCCGGCCGAGGTAGTACCACACTCTCGCAAAAGATCGACGTCTGAGTAACGGCAATGTGCTATTGCATTTTGTTCGGTGAGCGAGAGAGCTGAAAGCCCAACTGGGTGGGTTTGGGGATTGTAATGGTAGGCAGCGGCATAGCTATACCCTTAGTATTGCAAAGCTCCATGGGTGGCGGTGACACTTAACATCAGGTCTGCTGCTTGCTTGGTGCTGGGAGTCGATGGCCTCCTTCTGTGAGGCCGTCATGGAGAGAAAGGAGGCTGCGGAGCGGGAACGCGAGAGGCTTGCGCCCGCTGAATCGCTCCGCCGCCGGCTGGGTAGGGGGAGGCGCCGTTAAGCGCATCTCCTCTCACCGCCTTGAGGACCGACTGGGCGCGGCCAGAAGGCCAAACGTTGGGGCGTCGGGGATCGAATGTCAATAGACGATCTCTCCGGCGTCCCGTAAAAGCGCGGAAGGGGGCCGCTGTGGCTTTAGTGGGTATTCCAGTTGGACTAGCCGGCCGGCGAGTCCCACACTCCCTCCCGTCACGACATCGGCGGGAAGGGGTTAGCGCGTAAATGCGTTTCCACAGCGTAATAAAAAAAAAAAAAAGGTCTGCTGCTTGCTTGTTTGCCACCATAACCAAAAAAAAAATATTCATAATACATCAACATCTTAACAATTGTCATGACAACGGTGATTGCGTAGAACAATTAACGTTCCTAATTGCTAAATGTTAACTAATTGGGCAAACCAATTAGCTAATATTTGAATACAGTGCTTTGCTCCTATATGTCGTAACGTTATGTAAAACTTATATATAACCTAAATATGTATACACATGTAACTTTTTTTGATAAACAAACTATCTGATACATTAACTGTTTTTGGACATGACTTATAGTTCTTGAGATTGGTTAATTCAAATAAACAAAAAATTCTTTAGCTTTGTTAAATGTAAATTATGCTGAACTTTAGCCTTTTAACCACACATTTATATAGCCAAAAGGCAAGTAAAATACAATGCATTTACCTCAGCGAGCGTGTCAAAAATTATTTTATCTGCATTAATTTATGCACGTATTTAGATTTTGTTTTCTTATTTTGACACATGGTCTTGTTTTCTGTACTATGATTGCTAATAAATGTGTTTTCTTTCTTTCTTTCTATTAATTCTTCAGACGATTTAACATTTTTTAGTCGTCATTATTACGAAAATTTAACAACTAAGTGTCAATGTTTTCAGCTGTAGCACCCGCTAGGGAAATCTTGTTCAACGTAGCTTGATACTTCTATTGTCCACACTTGAAATATCGTTTGTTTCATATTTTATTACGAGTATAATACAAATAAGTATCAATAGATTTTGTTCTAAAAATATGACTTTGCACCAGACTGCAATGAAGTTAAAAAGGAGCATCATATGGGACTTATGGCTCAATCAATTTTAATAAATGATACGTCATTAGATTAATTTTTATAAAGTAATTATCATGGGATACATGAAATTTCAGGATACGTGAAAACCAATATAGCGGAATTTGTGCGTCTTAATATAGAGGACATCATTTTTGTTTTTTCAAGACCCTCTCGGATAGGATTTGAAAATAAAAAGCTTTAAAAGACGAGTACGAAGAGTTGTTTGACCTGCTTTTAGTTTTTTTTTTGATCACCTGGTGGTGGTCATTGTCATCAAGCATTCTGTGCAGACGCTGTTATCATGGTAACTGTTGAGATAACTAAAATGATGCTTGCTGTTTTATTAATTAACGTACCAGTATTAAGCATTAAAATCCCACGTGGGACATTAATTTATGGACATAATATTATTGTTCTGAGTGTGGGTGTAATTTATATCTATTAATTATACGTTTGTGAAGTCCCCCGCAATATAAGGATTGTTTTCTTAGTGTTGCAGGGTGGTTTTTAACGCCGATGATAAAAACCGGCTTCCGGTGGTCTGCCCATATACTATGAGGTTGCTCGCTGTGCCTTCAGTCTCCCTATAGCCTGTCCCAAGAAGGTGTTGTACGACGCTCACACCGTCTAATTCGCTGCATAGCAAAAATACCACGCGCGTGTGCTTGAGATCTACCGACTCACTCTTTTTCTCTTAGAAAGTAGGAGACTTTCTACCTCTGTGTATCTTTCTTTCTCTCTCCCTCTTGCGTTGGATATTGGGCGCTACTCGTTTCTAACGCTCGCGCTGTCCTGTAACAGGTATACTACGGGCATGCATTCGAGTGCCATTGCGTTAAACGTTTAACGCAATCTTGTTGGAAGTCACATTAGAAGTTTCATTTCAAATATTAAATATAAATAATCTACTTGTTGGCGCAGATAGTAATGAATAAAGTCTAAAAACTATCAAGTCTCGAAGCGTCTCGTTTAAATCACCGTGACGACAAGATATTTTAGATAGTAATCTTGTTAATTTAATAAAATGCTTTTCGTGTAGCTTAGACAATTTTACGGTGAATTGAGTGAAGGTTCTTTCTAAAACATTTTTAATCTCAAATACAGACGAATTGTTATAAAATTAACGAAGTATATCTTAAAATCTAAATTGTATTTTCATTATAAAGTATATTTCGTAAAATGAGTGTACAATTTCAATTTAACATTTAGACGTCACGGTTCTTTAACAGAACTTATTATAGTAGTAGTTTACTTTTACTTAAATAGAAAATTGTTTGAGATTTAAATTTTATTTAAAGGTATTTTTAAATCGTAGATATTTTACATCAAATTTCACCAATTTTAATATTTAATGAAAATAAATGATGAAACGAAAATAATCTTATAAATGGCTGTCATTTAGAAGATTATTTTCGTTTCAAATGACGAACAATTGATAAATATTTTTAAATTTCTTAATATAGATTAAGATTAGCTCTCCACTAGGCCTTGACATTTAAACTTTAAATGTCATTGAAATCAGAAAAAAAAACAGTGAATAAAAAAATCGTCATTTAAAGATACTCATAGAATCCAGTGATATAATGGTGCTGTATGGTAGCGGCTACGAATACTACCAGCTCTTATTTTTCTCGTGGTAGTCATAAAGGCCGACTAAGAACTAAAGCTCAGGCTCAGGCCGATATAAATATCGACCTGGGCCAACCCCACCTGATGCCGTTTGATTAGCAATTACATTCCCAAAGAGCACTGACGTCAGGGAGGCGCCTGGTCATAAAATTATTGCCAATAACGTTTGCAATATGTACGAATACACATTGTGTACACAAGTAATTATGATACAAGCAGAAAAATATGGGACTCTAGTGATATAGTACTAATTAAAAAAAAAACATACATAGAAATTTCTTCTTCATATTTAAGCCAAGAACAGAAAACCAAGAGGCAAATTTTGGGTCCTCATTACATTAAATGTAAAATTTTTAAAAGTACATAATTAGGAAAACCAGACTATATTCAAAGCCTTACACGCATTAAATACAAAGAAAACTTCAGCTTCGTAACTGGCTTCAGAAATAAAAGAACACTACCGACATGGATACACGGCAACGAGACGAGATAAAAAGGGTGTATAAAGTCTCGGGGATGACTAGAAAAGTTTTGCGATATAATTCCTGAGGGATATTAAAATTTCACGATAGTGGCGTTTTAGTTATAAAGTGTTCAGATCGCAAATTTATTACAAGTTCTATAGATAAAATGACAAGAATTCTGAAGGGATAACTACATCGCTTGTATAGTCTTAATCAGTCTTACGATAAAATTTCTTAACAAGAACTAACTAAAAGTTATCGCTATTATAGAGGTTTTATCTATCCACTAAAGGATTAGTTATTAAATCTCGACCCAAAATTTTGTTAAAAATTAATTGTCTGTACTAAACCTAAAAGAAAGCTGTGTGGTAGTGGCTAAGAATACTATCAACCCTTACTTTGCTCGTGGATGTCGTAAAAGGCGACTAAGAGCCTTATAACGACCTGGGCCAACTCCATCTGATGTCGTTTGGTCGGCAATTGCGTATCCAAGAAGGCTTGACGTCTGGTAGGTGGCTATTGCAACAATAACTTCTACAATATTTTGTACTATGAAAGAAGAGTACATATTGTATCGACTCCAAGTAATTGGGATAAGAGTAGGAGAATGATGATGATGATTAAAACTAATAAAATCTCTTTGATTTTGATTGAGATTTGAATGTCCTACAGTAGTTCACGGTGGTGTAAGTGGCAGCACGATTGGGCCGGACTCCCAATAGGTGCGGGTTCGAATCCTGCTTGTGACATCATTTCTCGCTTCGTAATCGGGTTTTATAAAGAAAGATTCTATATAAAAAAGGAACATTGTTTGTTTCATTATCATCATAATCTCAGCTCACATATGTCCCACTGTTGGGCTCGACCCTCCTCCATAATAGGAGATAAATTGATCTACTATATCACGCTGATGAGGCGTGCTGGTATAATTTTGTTACTAGTTTACCTTCTCTTGCATAGAAAATATATGTATTTTATATCCCTTACTCGTCGCTCACGATCACCTACGGGTAAGATGTGAAGAAGGGGGTATTGAATTGTATTCTTACTCCACCACCTCACCACACGAATATTGTTTGTTTATTGTATGGCAAATACGTGTCTATGTCCTTCTATATCACCATTACCCTGCTCTTATCCCAATTACTTTGGGTCGACGCAATATGTTCTTTTCTTCCACATAATCCTATTTGAAGTCATATCTGCGATCACGCCCTTCCTATCCATATCATGCTTCACGCAATCCATCCATCTTTTCTTCGGTCTTCCCTTACCCTTAAAGCCTTCAATATTCATACTTAAAACTTTTCTCACAACATTACTGTCGTCCCGTCTCATCACATGTCCATACCAGCTCAGACGTTCACTTTTCAACTTTTCCGTCACTGGTGTCACTTTCATTCAAGCTTTCTCTTATACACTCATTTATATACAGTAGTAAAAATTAATGATATGATTAATTGAGTACTACGCCATTTATATAGTTATTAAAAATAGATAAAACTAGATATGGGTGGACCTCACAAATTTAACAAAATATCGTATTCTTATGTACCACAAATATTATCATTCAAACAAAAATGATAGTCATCGTTCGGCTACCGAATTGGATTCAAAGGATAAAAGCAATAGCCATTCGAGAATAGCCACATTTCTCAGACGCCCGTATGTGGGTCGCTATCCGTAAAATAAGATGAATTGTAACCTTATTCATGGTAAATTGCATGAACATGGACGTTGCATATGCTGAATTTGAAACGCTTACTTATTTTTGTAATCTGTTATACGAACAAAATGTGAGTTCATGTTTTGCTGACTCAGTTTTTTTTTATTATTGCTTATGGTGGCACGACAACGAGCAAGCAGCACACCTGATGGTAAGTGTCACTGCCGCCCATGGACCTTAGCAACACTAAGGGTATAGCTAGGCCTACCATTACTAACCCCATAACCACCCAGTTGGGCTTCCGGCTCTCTCGCTAACCGAATGAAGTGCAATAGCATATTGCCATTACTCAGACTTCGATCTTCTGTGAGAGTGTGGTACTACCCCGGACGGACCGGCTCGAGGCTGTAGACAGAGAACTGTCAATAGCGTGGTCCTACCACTACTAAAGTTTTTTTAAAGATGTTTGTGAAGACTAATAGAATACACATACATACATATCATCACGTCATATCCCTTGCTGGGTAGGCAGAGAGAACAGAGTGCCAGAGAACTCTATCTTTGCATACTTCACTCGCTTCCTCAACACTCATAATTCTCTTCATACACGCTCGCCGGTTTCGGAGACTCTTGACTCCACCTTCCTTCACCTATCTATCTACCTATCCACTACTAGAAAATTTTCAAAAATACATAACTGTCTTCAAAATAACGAAGCTAAAGTTAACTAAATAAATATTTTGAATATAACTCAAAAACTTATGGTCAGAAATTGATTAAAATTCAAATGGAACTTAAACTTTCGTCTTTTTTATTCTATCGGCTTTAAATAAGAATAAACCACGTATTTTGATCTCGTGAAAAAATAAAACAAATTTATTACAAAATAGTTCATAGAAATAAAAGTACAACTTGGAATTACTATTAATATAATTTAGCTGTTTTGGCTATATTGTCGCGGTTACGAGTACTACCAACGCTTAAACTGATCGTGAGTGACAACTAAGAGATTTATGTCAACTTGAACCAAATCTATTTAATGCCATCTGATCCACAATTACGAGTACATACCCAGGTTTTCAAATCAGGCGGTTTGATGTTAGGCAGGGTTAACGGGGTCGTGCGCCGCTTCTCTGTCGTCCCGGACGGATTAACGGGGCGTGACGTACCGTATCACGCTGCCAAAAAAAGGCAGGTGGCCGGATATAAAACTATTTCTCAAACCTTTGGAATATGTACTATCGGAGAAGAGTAGATATTGCGTTTATCCTAAGTAATTAGGATAAAAGCAATATAATCAAAAATTGCTGTGTAGTAGCGGCGATCAATACTACCAACTCGCTTGTGGATGTCCTAAAAGACGACTAAGAGGTTATTATCGACATGGGCTAACTCCACCTGATGCCCTCAGGTCGACAATTACATTCCCAAGAAGGTTTGATGACAGGCAGGCGGCCGGTCATAAAACTATTGCCAGTAACTTTTGCAATATGTACGATGTCAGAAGAGTACATATTGCGTCGACCCCATGGAATTGAGATTAGAGCAGGATCATGATGATGAAGGGATGATAATTATGCTTTTAAATAAAAAAAACAGGCAGTCATGGGGACTGCCGATAGAAGTGAAAACTATTAACTATAAAACCACTTAAATAAAAACGCTGAACTTTCCACGTTGCCAATTTAACCTTACTTGTACTACACGGTCCACTTACGAATATAAATGTACTGCTATTATAGCATGTTGGTGACGTGAACTCATGAAATTATACCCATCCAAACGTCCAACGCGCACATGATACAGTCAGAGATATTTAACGTATAAGTGTATACGTATACATAGGCCACTGCGCGTGCGCCAGTCTGACTACTCATAGCTATAGATATACTATTAGCATTAGCATGTCGGTGACGCGAACCTATAAGTTTTTTCCCTCCAAAAACGCTCAACGCGCCTAAAGAAGTTTTCACTTGAAAAAAGATAAGGGCTACCTTCATTACTGTTGCTCTCTTACTTGAATTTTAGGAATCCCATGAAAAATAAAAGAATAGCTATTTAAAGTATTCGTGAAATATGTAGTAAAATCTTCGGCTAATAAACCAAAAGATTAAAATATTTCATGTTTCAAACGTTCAAGGTGTCATTGAATATGGCTTGGACTATCGAAAGTATTTTCTATATATAATAAAATGAAGCGTGTCTCTATACAATCTCTGTGAATGAATGTATTGTATATATAAGTTTATAGCTTTCAACTAGGTCAGTTGAAAGTTATTTCGATTGGATCGGGTATGAGTGTCTTTTTTTGTTCTTTTATATAAATCGGTGTGAAACTTAATATTTTATGTTACATATTTTGCATTTTATCAGAGAAATACACTGGAATTTATCAGAATAATCTCTGATAAAGTTTTTGTTTGTTTATATAAAGTCATAGGATGGATTTTTAAAATTTCATTTATATATTTCTTTTATATAAGATAAAAAATATTTACGTTATTTACAAAACTTATTATATAATTCAAATTCATTTATCATGCATAAACCCTGCGAGGGCACTTACATATTAACAGTATTAACATTTTAATTTAATCTAATAAACTACCACCGGATTGGTACTAGACCACTACTGAGAAGATCCGGCAAGAAACTCAGCGGGTTTGTCTATTATTGTTATTTCTTTTAATTTTTTTTTATATAAAAAAATAATGATACATTTTATGTTAGAAATAGCTCCAGTGTGATGCCCTTCGAATCCAATATTTCGAATACAATGTAAAATAACCAATGGCTGGGGCACATCCCACAATATAATATAAGACTAATTTAGGGTAGCAAAATGAACCAAGCAGGGCACATGATTTTTTTATATACTTTATAATAAAACGTGTAAAGAATATGATGGAGGTCAAACTTCTAAAGACGAATAAAACTTAAATAATAATTAATTAAATAATAATTTATTCATAAAGCTTATAGTACGCAGTCAAAATGTATATAAATATCTATAATGAAAACATTTATAAGTCAGGTATGTGAGTCCCATGGTTTTAGCCAGGTTGCAAGCAATCTGTCTTAAAGAGAAACAGTGGCAACTCTCTGTTTGGGTATACATATATGAATAGCTATTTATTATTATTTATCAATAAGTATGCGTGTGTGCCTGTACGCGTGCATTCGTACGTGCATGCGTGCGTGTACATGTGTATGCATGCGTGTACATGTCTGTGCATGCGTGTCCGTGTGTGTGTCTTTCAGTGGATCTGTGCGTGGATGCATTCATGTATGCGTGCATGCGTATTCACAATCAATAACTGCCACTTAAGTTAAACTTAAAATAAATTTTATACTATTAACTAGCTTTTACCCATGGCTTTGTTCGCGTTGAAGCCCTTAAATAAATATCAAAGAACATACATTCTAATGGAACTGAAACAATGTGATTCAGTATTTAAAAAATACTATATGCAATGAATGTGAGTCTGATGGTATAATGAATGATTGTTTGTCAAAAAAAATAAAGCAGTCATGAGGAATGCCGACAGAAGTAAAAACTTAAAACTATGAAAAGAATAATTATGATTTTTATAATGTTATTTCACTATATAATATAAACACTATGGACCACTAACTACATACATAAACCTCACAATGTAAACCAAAAATATATCAATAATAACTATTAAAAAATATTGAATAATTGAAAATAATTAATAATAACATATTTATTATTTTCAAAATTTATTATATTCAAATTGAATATAATAAACACAGTGGCACAGCAGTGAAGGACAGCTGATTGTATCTTTCTCGCTCGGGTACACTCGGCGGTCTCGAGTTCACCCGATCGAGCCTTTCACCTCAGAGCGTGACGAATCAGCCTCACTTACAGCCTACGAAAAAATTAGTGTGCGCCGCACCAAAAGAAGTTTTCACTTCAAAAAATTAAAAATTAGTAAGTTCAACGCCAATAAAGTGCAAACCCTTGCTGCTGTATTATGGACAGTCAAATTAATAGATAACTTATTAACTACAGCATCAGCTATCATGCCTGCCAAAATATATTTTTTAACCCTCCATAAAAAAAATAAGTATCCTATGTTCTTTCTAATACTTCGAAGGCTATGTGTACAAAGTTTCACTATAATCGGTTAAATAGTTTTGGCGTGAAAGCATGACAAACAAATTTACATTCATATTTATAATATTAAGTAGGGATACTAATCTACTGATCCGTTAACCATTTATTGTCAGTTACAACTGAAAAAAAGCGTCAGACAACTTTTATAAATAAGCCAAATTACCTGCCTATTAGCATATATTATATATATATATATATATATATATATATATATATATATATATACGTTATAGCTTAACTTTCTTTTAAATAATTACTTTCTTAAAAATGTATATAGGCAGTTCTAGAAAAATATTGACAATTATATTCTTTCTAATCGACTTCTTTCTTCCTTAGCTGTTCTTAGTTTATTGCCAACGGAAACTACTAACTCATCTCAGCATTTTTTAATATTATAAAGTTATTATACAAGATGCGTGAAATTTGTTCTAGTTTTGAAAGTTTCGGGAGGCAAATTGTTTTGTTCCCTTCATCAAGTATGCGGCGCAGCGCTTAAGCACGCGCTCAACTTAAAATTACTTCCTCATATTGTGGCTTTGTGAGCGGTTTCGACTACCAGTATATTGAGGTTTTAAAAGGTTTTATGAAAATTTTTGGGGCCATGTTAAAATTCTTGAAAATAATAAAGCAAACCCGTATAGAGACGAGTTAAGCATATATAATACCACCCCAGCTATATTACTTACCTGTGGGGGTCATAAAAAGCAGCATTCCTGGGGAACATTTATCAGTTCCCAAGAACTACCATCATCAAGAATCTTGTCAAGCGTGGTGTATCAGGTATTAGATAGTCCATCAACCCGTCTGATCAGCGTAGTATAATAGATCCATTTTTATTCTAATTTTGGAGTTGCTCAAGCCAGCAGTGGGACTTAAATAAGATGAGATGATGATGAATTACACGTTTCTAAATTAAGGAATAATTTCCTTAGTGAAAGGTCTTTTCTTTTAATAAAAAAATAATAATAAAAGCTGAGCAAACAGATACGAATCAAGAAAAAAAGGACTAATTTTATAACATTTTGAAGTATTTTCATGTTTTCCAATAAAATATACCCATAAAAATATACCGTTGATTACCTATGAAATTCTCACCACAAATATACATGTCTAGTCTCACTTCTGGTTCCCAGAGGGGTAGGGTAAGGTAGATACCAGGGATTGCCACAAACCACGATCTTGAGATACCTCCATAGGTTCGTTTACACTCAATACAATCTTCAGGCATGCTCTACAATTACGCATACTCTTAAAATGACTTAATTCTCATCATATACACGGGTAATTTCGTGCGCATTCATATACTTATGAAGGGAATTTAAACTTGCAACTTTACGCGACGCTTAACCGGCTAAGTTTCCAATGATGCCGTTAAGTTAGTACTCGTCGATAGCTTAATTATAACTTGTTCAAAACTTCTGCTCCCATGTCGATTAACTTATCTTGTAACTTATCTATGGCATGATATGGTAAAATTGCTATGCCTCTCTAACTAGATAAGAAGGCAGAAGAACAAAGGGTGAGTGAGCAGTAATCTTTTGGGAAAGTCACACACCAAGTGTGACGATTATGACGGTGTTTCCGCTACGGGAAGACCTACATCCATTAATGAATGTAATAATAGTTTGAGGGATGAATATTTAGACTGTAAAAGAGTGTAAGAAACGATAAGCAATATTATTAGTCTCACTATAAAATTACTATGGAATCATTTGAAAGCCCTGTAGGATTAATCCATATACATGGAAATGATATTGTCAACGGCTGTACGTTTGTAGCATTCTTTTATAATGCACACGTGTAGGTTTTGCAATCATTTATCTATGGGGTTAGTAAGTATGATGATGAGTAGAAACAAAATTCAACAAATTTCTTTTTACCCGACTGCAAAGGAGTGGTATTGTGTTTAACAGTCTATGTATGTATGTATGTTCCTTTGAAGCACTATATATACCAAACGCCTGGGCCGATTTTTATGATTCGCACGTCAATCGATTCCTCTTAATCCGGCGAGTGTCACTATAGATCACCTTTATTCGACAGCAAATCTAATTTTTCAATGGATCCCGACTGTTCAGTTGTCATGTTCTATTATTAAAATATATTTCATTTTCTGCAATAGTATTTATTCAATAATATATTATGGAATTCTAGACCACCGGACATCTAAGTGCTTGTTTTTTTCTTTTCAGTTTTTTTATTATGTACGTAGTTTTGGTGACTTTTTACGCAGTCGGGTTTTTTTATTTTTTTAATCAAATAGGTTTTAGTAAAAGCTGACTAACTATTTTTTTTTATTTGGACTAATCCCACCACACATCCCCACTACTGTAACTCATGTAAGCCAAGATCCATAATGGTTTCGATAAAAAGTTTGAGGACAAGACACTGAGGTTTGTCCCTCAGGAAGTTCCGGGAAACGCTTTTAATTATCTTGGGACCCCCAACAAATTTAATTAGAAAATAAAAACAGGAGGAGTTGAAAAATTTCCACTTCCTTCCTCCTGACTAAGTAATTACCATAAGCAGATAGAAGATAACGAATACTCGATTTGAAAATCTATGGTAACTCATCATACTATCGTGATACAATTTTTTTCGTTCTGTCTATAACGAGGTTAAGGTCCAAAGCAAAATTATCACTATATGCATACACTTGACTACATTTTTCATAATTGTTTTAGAATTGCTTTTAGAGTTATGTACGTCAAAATGGAAAGGAAGTTTTCATAGAACTTTGTTATCCGTCTGTCTATCTATCTATCATGACCCTTTCCTTCAAGAACGCATAGAGGTATCAAATTGAAATTAACATCAAAGGTTTACAAATCTCTTTGAGTTATCAGAAAATCAAATTTCTTAGTCAACGTAATTATAATACAGCGATTTATACTGAATATTTTGACAGTATTAAATAAATTAGGATATTTCCTGTTGACATAGAATCATGATATTTGGCAAAACAACGTTTTGTAGGGCAATATCTTTAGATCAATATTGAAAAGTTAAAAATACAATATGTCACCCATTGATTTCTCTGTAGAAGTTTGATTAGTGATCAACGTGTATTCCCAAGCTATCACCATACAGGAAACTGTTCAGTATCATCATCATCCTGCTCTTATCTCAATTGCCAGGAATCAGCACAATATGTACTTTTCTTCCATCGTACATATTCATCATCACCATCATCACAGCTCATATATAGCTCATAGATGTCCCACTGTTGGGCTCGGGCCTCCTCTTTAATGGGAGGGAAATTAACCTACTATACTATGCTGGTCAGACGTGTTAGTATAGGGTTTTGGGTAGTAAAGACCGGGTAAGATCGGGTGTGGTGAATTGTATTCTTACTCTGTCACCACACGAACACCACATATTGTCCTACATATTGCAAACAGTTATTAGCAGTAGTTTTACGAGTGACTGCCTACCTGACGTCAAGACTTGACGTCAGGTAGGCAGTCAGCCTTGGCAACAAAATTGTTGATCAAACGGCGTCAGATGAAGTAGGCCTAGATTGATTGTCTTAGTCGTATTTTACGACAAATAAGAGCTGTATATTAATCTAGGCATTCTAGATCAGTCATAAAATTACTGCCAATAACTTTTGCAATATGTACGATGGAAGAGGAGTATGTATTGCATCAACCCCAAGTAATTGGGATAAGGGCAGGAGAACCTAAATAATAATCACAAATAAGCCAATTAGTTTTGAAAAGATGATATAAATACTTACCAACTTATCTAATAATCTGTTTTAATTGTCTTTTACCACATATAATATGGGAGGAAACATTAACATTTTTTTTAAATAGTAGAATATAAATAGACAAAATATTAAAGAGCAATATAATAAATCTTTTCATCATCTCAGCACACTTCTGGGCTCACGTGTCCTCCATAATGGGAGGGAAATGACCTCCATAATGGGAGGAAAATGACCTTTTCATAGTGGTAGGACCACGCTGTTGACAGTTCTCTGTCTGCAGCCGCGGACCGGTCAGTCCGAGGTAGTACCACACTCTCGCAGAAGATCGACGTCTGAGTAATGGCAATGTGCTATTGCGTGTCATTTGGTGAGCGAGAGAGCCGGAAGCTCAACTGGGTTGGGTTTGGGGTTTGTATTGGTAGGCAACGGCCTAGCTATAGTCTTGATATGGCAAAGGTCCATGGGCGGCAGTGACACTTACCATCAGGTGTGCTGCCTGCTCGTTTGCCACCATAAGCAATAAAAAAAGGACCTACTATATTAGTACAGCTGGCCAGACGTGTTGTTATAGGATTTTATTTCACGTGTTCCTTCTCTTATACCCGACTAGAAAAAAAGTATGGTTCAACCAGATCATGTATCTGGACCCGATCAGGATAGAATGAGGCATGCCGGATCCGACAAACCCTATCAGGACCAGGTCTGGTCCTGATCAGGATAGCCTGATGTGAAATATCATTAAGTATGGTAAGGCATACCGGATCAGGACCAGATCAGGACCAAATAAGAATAGCCTGATGTGAAATATCATCAAGTATGGTAAGGCATACCGGATCAGGACCAAATAAGGATAGCCTGATGTGAAATATCATCAAGTATGGCAAGGAATACCGGATCAGGACCAGGTCAGGACCAAATAAGGATAGCCTGATGTGTAATATCATCAAGTATGGTAAGGCATACCGGATCAGGACCCGATCAGGATAGAATGAGGCATGCTGGATCCGGCAAATCCTATCAGGACCAGGTCTGGTCCTGATCAGGATAGCCTGATGTGAAATATCATCAAGTATGGTAAGGCATTCCGGATCAGGATCAGGTCTATACCAAATAAGGACAGTCTGATGTAAAATATAATCAAGTATATGGTAAGGCATGTAGTATATCAGGACCAGAAACAGTTTTCGTAACACAAAAAAAATATCAATCAAAATTCAAAAAAATATCATATCATGATTGTCACATTTGTGCCACGGTGTAAATTGTATTTGCATCAGAGGAGATTAATCTGAAATCTTTAATTTATCATATGTATTTAATAATAATAATGTTTAATTAATAATATAAAAATAATTTATATTTAAAGTAAAAACAAAAATAAATAATAGGTACATTTGGAAACATAGATAGAAATAAATATAATAATATTGTAACAAACATTCTAACATTTAATGTTTTGGGTATTAAATTGTTGATGGCGTTAGTAAAATGACGTCATTATCTGAATCGCGGTGTTAAGATTTTCCGAAGCGTAATGACATTGCCTAATATTAAATTAGTTAATATCTTCTGCGTTACATATCTTATCTGGTCCAGATCGGGCATGCCTGGTCCGGTCCTGCTAAGGAAGACGAAAAAATTTATAGTCGGGTATAGATGTTATATGCATTTTATAATCCCTTAGTCATCTCTTACGATTATCCATGGACAAGATAGGAGGTGGTAAATTGTATCATTACTCTGTCACCACACGACAAATAAATATTTTAAATCTTACTAAAATGATTCATCATTTTAAGTTAAATATTTCTTTCATAAAAACATCTTTTAATCTTTAATATAAAGCAAATCCATTAAGATATAATGTAAACAAAATAGCACAATACATTAGGTATTGTAAGCAAACACTGCTCAAACAGCTAAGTTTACATAGGATAGGCTATAAAAGTAGAAATTATAGGGCTTTGTGGACAGCTTAGAATAACAGAATAGTTGCTTAGGTTGTTAAACAAAGAAGTATATTTTAAGTATAATTCAGACTGGCTGTGCTTCGTTTTTAATCATACCTATTATATGAAAACCGTCTAATTGTTCGAAATAAAAATATTCTATATCATCATCATTATTATTATCATCTTGCCGTGTGGTGACGGAGTAACAATACTATTGACCATCCCTTAAGTTACCCGTGGGTGATCGTAAGAGACGATTAAGGGATATAAAATGCATATAACATCTATGCAAGAGACGGAAAACTCGTAACAAAATCCCATATTAACACGTCTGATAATCGTGGTATGGTAGGTTAATTTTCCTCCGATTACGGAAAAGGTCAGAGCCTAACAGTGGGACATATATGGGTTGTGATGATGATGATATCATCATCATTAGTATTTGTATCTTTCCGTGTGGTGACGGAGTGAAAATACTATTCACCACCCACTAAGTTACCAATGGGTGACCGTAAATGACGACTTAGGGATATGAGACGTATATAACATATATGTTAGAAAAGGAAAACTCGTAACAAAAACTTATACCAGGAGTCGGCAACCTTTTGAGTCGGAAGAGCCAAAAATTAGAATTTATAAAGCTTTAAAGTTTTTAAAGAACCTATTGTTGAGCTTGAGTTTTCTTCACAATAGGAGGGCGCCTAGCTTATATGAGGCGCACCACGGTAATTAAATGGGTTATTGAAGGGTTTCATTTTGAATTTTTCTTCTTTTTCCCAAATGTTATACGCATTTTATATTCCTTAGTCGTCTTGTATATTACCCGCGGATAAGTGAATACCTACATTTAATTCGTCGGCAAAATACTATTCCGAACAAATAATGAGAAGATATATTTAACACGTTTAATGCTGACCACTCGAATCTGAATGGGGTGGGGCTATAGTAGCGGCGCCTTGCACTCGGATCCGAGCGAGCATCCCGTTCATTTTGTACTAGGATCCGAGCGTTTGGCACCCAGCGTGCTGTGTGCTGAATTTTGTCGGCACTGAATGTAAAGATGTAGACTAAACTGCAGACGCCAAGCTGTGAATAGAGAGAGCTGGAGAAAGTTGGGGAATTTATGCCAGAGAGCCAATTTCCACATATTAAAGTTTCTATACGTATATGCATACGCAAGGTATAACATATTTTCCATATAATTAAAGCTATGTTATGATATTTTTATCATCAATGAGTGAGCCGGTCACCGTTTACTACTGGATTCAGAGCTTCTTCAGAAATTAGAGACTAATGTCGTAACTGCCACATTTGGCAAGCGAGCTCGCGATCGCAGTAAAGTGTCAATACATTTCCAATGAGAGAGCTGCCCACTTTCCTGGTGAGATCCTGACAGATCCTGAGAAATATCTGCATATTTACGACTGACCATGAGCAAGTATTAGTTATATTATTATCCTAGCATCATACGGCAAATATAACTATTTTCTTCCATTTATAGGCTATTTCAAACTATAAAATGCCTCTATATCAAATTCCATGCAGATCTGTTTAGATTTTTGACGTGATTGGAATAAAACATCTATGCAAGAGAATAAAAACTTGATATAGAAATTTTAATGGCAAACTAAAATATTTGTAAAGCACTTTTACATCATATTCACTATACCACAACATATATTCTGCATCACATTGCGTAAAATTCTATTGTAAATATTGATCAAAACACAATAAATATAATACAAGATATGACACTATCATATTTCCACCAAAAATTCCGACCTAATATTGGAATATATTTAGGCTTTAAGAATTTCTATAATACAACTGCCATCTCTAATTTTCAATGTATCATCAATTAAATTAGATTAGCCGTTAACTGTTTAACTGACCAAATACGTAGCTAATTCACAAAGCATAAGCTTGACGATAATATGATCGCATGATTGGTATTAAATGAGAAATTACTACCACTTGAGTAGGACTACTTGAGTAGTAGCAATATGCTACCGCATTTTATTCAATGAGCGGGTGAATTGAATGCGTAAATTCTATCATGCAGTAGGCAGTGACCTCATATTACAAAGTTCCATTAGCAGTAATTATCAATTACCTTGAGATAGGCTGATTTTTCGTCAATATTGTTTTTTTTTTGCACATGTAAGAGTCAGACGACGTCACATTCATAACTTGTATTAGATCACTATTAAATTAAAAATAAGCCCGATCAGAATTTGAATATATGTACATGTCAGTGTAGTGCTCGAGCCTCCCCCATAACAAGACGAAACTTGACCTACTAGGTCACTCTGGACTATTTCAGTTTTAGTTTCTCTTCTCTTGCATAGATGTTATATGCATATTCCTTAGTCGTGTTTTACGACACGGACAGATATGTAAGAGAACTAGAAGGTTTCATAAAGGGAAGGGGTTGTGAATTTAGTTATGGTAGGTTCACAAGGTCCGGGGTAGTACCCCACTCTCGAAGAGAATCAACGCCTAAGCAGTGGCAATGCTCTATTTTGCTTCGTTCTATGAGCGAAAAAATTGGAAGCCAATATTGGTGGATTTTGGTTGATAGGCAGTGGACTAGCTGTGCTCCTGGTATTACCAAGATCTAAGGATGGCAATAGCACTTACCATCAAGTGTGCTGCTTACTAGCATAATAAAATAAAAATGTATTATTACTCTGTATATATATACATTGCTAGTGGTGGCAAACGAGCAAGTAATACACATGATGATAAGTGTCTCTGCCACCCATGAACCTGTGAAATCCCAGAGGTACAGCTAAGCCGCTGCCTACCAATATAAACCCCAAACCCACCCAATTGGGCTTCCGGCTCTCTCGCTAACCGAACGAAGCGCAATAGCACATTGCCATTACTCAGACGTCGATCTTCTGCGAGAGTGTGGTACTACCCTGGACGGATCGACCCGCGGCTGCAGACAGAGAACTGTCCACCATCATCATCATCACAGCCCATAAATGTCCCACTGTTGGGCTCGGGCCTCCTCCGTAAAGAGAGGGAAATTAACCTACTATGCCGCGCTGGTCAGACGTGTTGGTATAGGGTTTTGTTTCGAGTTTTTCTTCTCTCGCATAGATGTTATATGAACTGTCCAACCACTGTTGTAATACTTTTTGAAATTTTTAGCACATCACCTTTTTTGAAATTTTATTTAAAAGAAATTCCAAACTTTCTATTGAAAACTACTATCATAGAGAGATATACTCTATTGACTATAAAATTTAAAATATGACAGACGAAAGTGTCAACAGAGTGAACCGCTTATAACGTTTAGTTGGATGCCAAACACCTTACAAAGCGTTTATGTATGAGTATATGTAGTTAATGGGAATCCAATGCGCTGTACCTTATAAAGGCTAGTGCCAACATTTTGCTAGCGTCGTTACCCGTTGATGGTTATGTAAATATTTAAGACAGCGTTTGTTTAACACATCAGGGTAAAAGGTATTTTAGATATTATACATGTTAGTTTAAATAGACTTTAGTAAAATAATTTTACCAAGTCAGTAACTTATATAAACTATCAGTCACTTAATTTAATTAACTTAAAGAGGTAAATAAGAATAGAATTCACATATCTTGGTGTCATAAAAGACTAGTAATCACTATAATATGCATATTTAAGAAAGAAGAAAAAAAGAAGAACATTTCTCTAACACTTTCGTTAAAAATTAATGAAAATAAACAGAACTAAAGAAAATAACTTCTGGTATAAAATGACATTAACGAGAAACAAAAAAGGCTATTAGCTCAGCTTTGGCTATTTTATTTTATAAAATAGCGCTGATGTTCTGCCAATACCTAGATTTCATCAGTACAAGAGAAGGAAAACCCGAAATGAAAACATGTACCGAACCATCTGACAAGCGTGGTATGGTGTGTCAATTTCCATCCTATTATGAAGGAATTTTAGTGGTAGCACCACGCTGTTGAGAGTTTTCTCTCTACAGCCGCGGGTCAGTCCATCCGGGGTAGTACCACCATCTCGCAGACGTCTGAGTAATGCCTATATGCTATTGCGCTTCTTTAGGTGAGCGAGCTGGCAGCCCAACTGAGTGGGTTTGGGATTTGTATTTGTAGACAGTGGCTTAGCTATACACTTGGTATTGCAAAGGTCCATGGGCTGCAGTAACACTTATCATCAGGTATGCTGTTGCTCTTTTGCCACCATAAGCAATAAAAAATAAATCTCGAGCCCAGTAGGTTTTTGTAAAAGAATCTGTAAATAATACTGTCGGTAATAACTATCTAGAACGGAGACTATCCGAAAAATTAATCCGTCGTGCTAATCATTAAAGACAAAGACTTGGTACCAACTCAGGCCTCTAATTTACTTACTATGCTCCGGCATGTAGATTGTTAAACACCTAATTTCTAAAAGACAACAGACTGTTTTATCCATTTAAAGTAGTTATTATTATATTTATTTTTAAATTAGAAGTTAAATCCTGTGTCATTTTAAGTACTAATTACACTTCAATGGTGGGCCATCGAAGTGATAACTGAGAAACACAAGTCTCTATAATACATCGAGGAACTTTTCTACGTTTTTCTAGCAGACCACCCGCGTTAAAGATATTTGCTCATTTATTAACATTAATGATATTAGTTTTTATTACGTTTTAAATAAATTTAGCATTTTGACATCGCTGTCAAAATAGATACCTGTCTCATAAAAAAAAAATTAATTAAGTTTTTTTATTAAACGAAATTCTTTTTTTTTAATATATGTTTTTGTCATTAGTCACAATAGTTAAGACCTTCATCGAGGGCTTATATTTTTTAACTTTAATTATGGTACAGTTCAACTTTTAATTAACTATATGTTTAGTGCCTTTAAGGCATTGGCTATGAGGAATTTGAGGCAATTTGAAACTTAAAAAATCTCTAGAATAACATAGTAGATATACCTTTTTTTTTTTTTTTTTTTTTTGTGGTGGGCCATGGACGTCGCACCCCTCCAAATCGGTCCGGGGTGACGGAAGAGGCGGCGCGCAACCCCATTGACCCACCCTGCAAGCACCTCTTCTTCGCCATGCGAGCGGGCCACCGGTACCCGATCTTTGTCTTCGGTGGCCCGCTCGGCGGTATGCCCTCTCGGGCTCCTCTCCTGTTGACGCCCCGACAGATTTCGCCGTCGAGGCGTCGTCCTCACGCGGTGGCCTCGCGTCGGGTGACCGGACAATTCCCCGGTCCGATCACCCGAAGCCTCGGTTAGGGCGGCATCAGGCGCAGGTATTCGCGCCTGCGCCGCCCCGGCCGCGTGTCCTCGTCACTACTGCAATGATGGCAGCCCGGAGTCCATTCCCTGTGCACGACCGTGTGCAGGTATTTCCCGAAACACCCGTGCCCCGTTAACACCTGCACCAGTCGGAAGGTGAGGACCCCGTGCCGCCGCTCCATCCATTCCATCAGTACGGGCCGGAGGGCCTCAACGGTAATGACACCGTGTCTAGGCCTCTCCAGCCGCGTAGCCCAACGGGCGATGACTTCTCGGCGGGCGTCCTCGCGCCAGGTGGCTATCTCGTTAAACGATGGGGAGCCACCCTCTTCGCGCATTGAGGTAACCCGCCGGATAGTAGATATACCTAGGGGAGCTATTCGAGAAATTTTTTCTGTGTTCCTTTTTAGTTGTTTCTTTTGAAATATTTGCCACTGAAAACGATCGTAACATTTACTTATTATTCATATTAAGTTGTCTCGTATTATAGATACTGTAATCTTACTTTTAATAGAGTTATAGGTTACTACGCATTTTATTAATTGATATCATCATCACAGCCCATATATGTCCCACTGTTGGGCTCGGGCCTCCTCCATAATGGGAGGGAAGTTAACCTCCTATACCGCGCTGGTCAGACGTGTTGGTATAGGATTTTGTTTCGAGTTTTCCTTCTCTTGCATAGATGTTATATGCGTTTTATATCCCTTAGTTGTCTCTTACAATCACCCACGGGTAAGATAGGGGGTGGTGAATTGTATTCTTACTCCGTCACCACACGGATAATTGATAAGTTAATTATATTTTTTGTTACCCGAATTAAATAAAAGAAATGCAAAGCTTCTGAGACGCTTCTTATTTTTATCCTTTTATTAAATTAGTTGCGGATTCTAGAACAATTAGAAGTATTTCCCGAGAGTTTCTGATGATAAAAATATCGTATCATCTATGGAATCCATTGTAAAATTAAGTTTCTTATAAGTAATGAGGGAGGAAATTTATAATATGACTAGTCTTATTTCGTGGTGAGTTTAGTCTAATGCTTACCTTCGGGCACAGCCAAAGAAGTCAATAAAAAGTGTACGCAAGCTGCTCCAGTACCGTGACCCATCAAGGTCACATTAGTAGGGTCACCTCCAAAGACTGCTACATTTTCTTTAATCCAATGCATAGCAGCTATCTGATCCATGAGACCATAGTTTGCGGGAGAGCGTGGAAAGTCGTCTGATCGTGGATTCAGGAAACCTGTGAAAAATCGTCACTATATATTTTTATCTCATAATTTTCCTACTCTTATCTTAATTACTTAGGGTCAATATAATATGTGCTTTTCTTTCATAGTGCACATTGCAAAAGTTTTTGGCAATAGTTTTATGACCGGTCGCCTGCCAGACGTCAAATCTCTTTGGAAATGTAATTGTTGACCAAACGCCATTACACAGAGTTGGTCCAGGTTCTTATAAGACTCTCAGTTTTCTTTTACGACATCCACGAACAAAGTAAGGGTTGGTAGTATTCGTAGCCCACACAGCTCATATATTTTTATCTATTAGTATATAGCCTGGTAGACTAATAAAGACTTAAGAAGATATTTAAGCCACATCTCTCATTCTTACGTAAGCATCAATCATTCAATAGCTTCTGAATGTCTGCTATTTAATATGCAATACCCAAAGCAGTAAAATATGTCTCTTTGCTCTTAATGCAATGCCTTATTCTCCTAACAATTCCTAACGAGCATTCATATGAAATCCAGAGAAAAAGTGAGGATTTTTTTTATTGCTTATGGTGGCAAACGAGCAAGCAGCACACCTAATGGTAAGTGTTATTGCCGCCCATTGACCTTTGCAATACCAAGGATATATAGCAATAGCTTAGGCCGCTGCCTACCAATAAAATCTCCAAACCCACCCAGTTGGGCTTCCGGCTCTCTCGCTCACCAAACGAAGCGCAATAGCAGATTGCCATTACTCAGACGTCGATCTTCTGCGAGAGTATGGTACTACGCCGGATGGACCGGCCCATGGCTGTAGACAGAAAACTGTCAATAGCGTGGTCTTACCACTATTAAAATGATATCATTTCATATCCTTACTCTTTTACATCATTTTGGTGCCATTATTTATGTTCAAATTAAATGTAAGATACTTTATTCTTCTTAAAAGAACTTCCTCATAAATTATAACAATTCAAAAATAATTTCCTTGAAAAAGATACTGCTTTGATAGGTAATTATCTTAACAAAAACATTTTTCGCGAACGACTCATATTTAAAGTATTATCTTTGAAGAAATATTATTTAAATACAGGCTCTTTTAATATTATTGTATTACATTTTCGGATTTCTGTAACAAAAGACAATTTTATATTACAAAAAATAAAATGACTTGCTTATAATATTTAAGAGATTTAGGGATTTCGATATAATATTTTAAATTAATTGATCTAGTATTTGTTTAGGATAAGAAAATTATTAAACATTTTATTATACATTATTCCCAAATTAATATATTTAAAGATATTTGTTCTTTAAAAGAGCAACACTTGTATATTATCCTCCTTTTTGAAGTCGGTTAAAAAACATAAAAACTTGTACATTCAAAATCTCGACAACGGCTGCAACGATTTCTATGAAATTTTGTATGCAGCAGTTTTCAGGGGCGATAAATCGATCTAACTAGATAAGTAAATATTATAAATAAAATATAATAAAACCTCATTTTATCACTGTTTTCAGTTAATGAAAAAATATAATTAAAATATGAAGATAAATTTAACTTTTTCTATCACGAATAAATATATTCTAAATATATTCTGAAACTAGAACAACCTTTTATTATCTAGATATGTATTTTAATAAGACCATACCAACAAAAAGCCTATGCCCGTTATAGACTTTGAAGTAATCCAGCCGATGTGCCCAAAGCCGATTTCATTAGAAAGGTAATATAGCGAAGATGGTTTTAAGCAGGCGTTGGATGTGGGCGGCACAGGACCGCACATAGCAAAGTATGAAAGAGGCCTACATCCAATAGTGAACGGCGAAGGTCTGAATGACGATGATGATTGATTTAGATGAATGTTTTATTCTACTAACACAATGCATTAGGACGCAGTATGTGCGACGCTTCTTCTGTCGCGCCGGACGGATATAGCGGAGTTTGACCACTCCATAGCCCGCCGCAAAAAAAGGACGTAGTAGGTGGTGCTGCGGTAGATTTGAAAAAATCTTTCTTTTTTAAATTTCTTTTTTTAGTTTTTTTTTTAATTTACGTATAAAAGGTCATATAAGCCTTGTAATAAAATACTAGAAGCAAAACAATTATGTTATTAGTTATCTTAATGTATTCACGACTTAAAATTCAAACGGCTTGGAGCTTTCAAACCACAGAGAAGGGGTAAAGGAACGTGTAGATAATACTAAGTAATTATTGACGGACCGACGACCGTGGTAGAATTAAGAGCCTTATTCGTTATTTAGAATTAACACGAGGGTCCGCCTCGTAACTGGAATTCTAATACCTACATAAATTAAAAACTGAACTAAACAGTTTAGTTTTTAATTAGTGACTAATTAAAGGGAAAATTTGATTAATTTTAAATAGGTTTTCGGCTTATTGACTTAACTTGACTATATAAGATGGCTTATTGGTTAAGATGCACGCTAAGAAGCGTGCCAGTATCATGAGCTTGATTCCCAGGCAGGATAATGCTTTGTGCAATCCAGAAAATTTTGTTCTCAGTCTTAGTGTAAATTTTTTTCGTTAATTCTATGTATATACTTTTTTCCCGCAATACAAGTTTTATTTACCTAGTGCCGCATTTTGACTATTTAAAAAGCAGCTTGTAGATTGAAAAAACCCCAACTATCCATACTAATAATAATCTATTGAGTTTATCCACGTCGTTTGCTGTGCGTAATTCCCTCTACGTAAGAGGATAACACTATAATTGCCATGCTTAACAATCATCGTTGGTGATAGAATTTGCCCAGAATAACGTCGTCTCTCTTTCTCATAGTGATCGATTAGTTAATATTTACGTTTTGAATCAGAAAGAATGGTGATAGCGATGATACGAGTCATATATTCTATTGCTATTAACCTGTTATCATACGGATTAAACGCAAATATTGACTTTTGATCAAATAATGATGAAATAAGAATTTGACTAGCCCGCGGTTGTTAGAAGCATTATTTAACTTTTTTTCTTTTACTTATAGCTATTTGGTTATGTTAAAATTACTACCTATTTCATTGTGAGAATAATAATGTTTATTACTAATTTGCATGCATTTAAGAAAAAACTTAGAAACTTTATCTATGCACATCAGAGAAATGAGGAACTACTTGCTTTAGACACCAATGCTTTTTAGAAATGATTTGTATAAACATCATTCCTAATATTGTTAGGAATTTATATTGTATCACTTTGAACCAAGATAATGCTATAATTGGTTTTCAATATTTGGCTTGTAATATGTACCTCTGTTATTTATGTTTCTTTTTTTGCTATTTTCGCTGTTAAGTTAAACGAAACTGTATTCTCTTTGTTGTATAATATTAGCATATCATATTATATAAAGTTTAGACTTAAGCTGGATTGTGTTACTACATTGTGGATGCTACATTATATTAAGTCATATTGAGGGCATGTGCGTGACATCTCCTCCCGGTAACAACGGAAGACCAGCGCTGGTCGTCTGCGGCCAGCATTATGCTGAGTTGAGACCGGATTATAGCAAACACTAACCGTTTTGTTATTATTATTATCTATTTATTTTGCTTGTGCTTGTGTCTGTCATAAATAAATCATTTCATTTCATGTCATATTAGGGTTTGCCAACAGAGGGCGGTATTTACTTTTCGTCATGTTATTTTAAATTTAATATTACTTACAGTAGTCAAGACAAATAAATTGAAAAAGCGTATTGAAATATAAGGTCCAAACTTTATTTTTTTTTTATGCAAAATATTCCTTTTTATATAAATATATTATTCTACTCTTTTTTTACAGATAATTGACAGATACGTAGACAGAGATAAGTGGAAAATAAGTTAAGAGTAGAATAAAATAAGTTTATTAAGGTAAAAGACAAAAACAAAACATTTTAGAAACAATTATTAAAATTAGAGGCCACAATAATCTTAAAATTGCTCCGATGGTTCGGACATGTGGAATGAATGCCGAACGAACGTCTGGTTAAGAAGATATACAATGCGAAAGTGGAAGGATGTAGATACCGGGGGAAACCGAGACTAACCTACCTACACCAGATCGGTCATGCACTGAAGGAAGGTGGAGTCAAGAGTCTCCAAAACCGGCGAGCGTGTATGAAAAGAATTATGAATGTTGAGGAAGCGAGTGAAGTATGCAAGGATAGAGTTCTCTGGCACTCTGTTCTCTCTGCCTACCCTGCAAGGGATATGGCGTGATGATATGTATGTGTATGTACAATAATCTTTAAATTATGATATCAAACATTATCACAGATTCAGTATTATAGGAGAAATTCCATTAATTTAAATAAAAATCGCATATAACATTTATGTAAGAGATGGAAAACTCGAAATAAAACCCTATACCAACACGTCTGACCAGCATAGTAGGTTAATTTCCCTCCCATTATAGAGGAGGCTTGAGCCCAATAGTGATGAAGATGCTGAAATGTAATAGTGCTGTACTACCTCGTACGGACCGTCCCGCGACTGTAGACAGAAAACTATCAACAATATGACACTATTATTCTCAAAATAAACTTATTATTCTTTTCCCCCCCGTCTATTCTGTATAGTATATACGTAAGGTAGACACAGATTTCCAGGAGAACTAATTCACCTACACAATGCTTGCTGGACGGATTGGCATATCTATCCCGATATTTCATTCTCTAGCCGTTATAGTCATCTGCTTACATCCCTAAATTATTTTTAAGATATCAACAAGAGAGTTATGGTCGCCGTTGTATTATTACACCATGTACATGATACAAAATTCCCCTTTTTATCTATATTGGTAATATATAAAGAAGCTAGTTGTTATCTGATCAACGCTGAGCCGAAATTACTGAAAATAGAAATATGTAATATTGTTATTTTTTTTTTGTGACGCAGATATAATGGGAAAGGGAATAAAATGAAAAATATATGAGAAGAAAAATTTTTACCTGTGATCTTCAATTTAAACATAAATACTCTGCAATAAAGATAAATAAATACGTGTTACTTTCCATCCTCTAAGGGTGTAAAATAGTATAAAAAATGCTGCAGTGCAGTCAAAATTAGCCGGAATAAGTACTAAACTGCGTCTACATTTTGTGATGTAGTGACTCAATAAAAGGAATATTCAAAAAACAGGTTGTCAGAGGATATATTCTTTATTTAGGGTATAAAATAGGCGGCAAACTTTACTTTGTTATTTTCACCGTACAGCATAAATAAAAATCGTATTTAATGGGGACGTCACAAATAATTTATACGCCGGCAGAATAGTGGACTATTTTATATATAAGTATAGTTTAAATTTTGGTTATCATAATGGAAACAAAATAGCCGTGTGGTAGTGGCTACAAATACTACCAACCCTTACTTTGCTTGTGGATGTTGTAAAAGATAACCAAGAGCCTTATAACGACCTAGGCCAACTCCATCTGATGCCGTTTGGTCAGCGATTACATTCCCAAAGAGGGTTGACGTCTGGCAGGCGTCCGGTTATAAAACTAATGGCAATAACTTTTAAAGTATGTACTATCAAAGAAGAGTACATATTGTATCGACCACAAGTAATTGGGATGAGAGTAGGAGGATAATGATAATAATGGAAACAAAACTAAAATATTAAGACAATAGAAATAAAGACTTTATTCCTTAATTAGCAAATTCTATATAAACCCCAAATCCACCCAGTTGGGCTTTCGGATCTCTCACTCACGGAACGAAATGCAATAGCACATGATTGCTGATGATGCCGTTACTCAGACGTCGATCTTTTGCGAGAGTGTGATACCCCGGACGGATCGGCCCGCGGCTGTAGACAGCAAACTATCAACAGCGTGGTCCTACTACTAAAAATTCTCGCGTTTTCCCCTGCGTAGATCACGTTCTGGTGAGAATACAGGGTTAAAATATAGCTTATGTTATTCGCTAATAATGTAGCTTGCTATTAGTGAAAGTATTTTTAAAATTAATTTAATAGTTTAGGCGTGAAGACGTAACAAACTGTCATTGAGATTTGTATATATTAATAATGCATAAAAATCACTTCGCTCATTTCAATTTATATTTTGAGTAATCAGTCACCACATAGTCACAGTCGTTCATATATTAGAAACCTAACAAAGGAAAGCAATTATTCGATGTTAAAATTAGTCTTAGTTCAAACAAAGGAGCCTTAAACTCACTTTGAAGACGTTAGAATAGTTATTGAAACAAATGAGTTCATTTTAAGTACACTGTACTGTCTAAATATTGTTTTTAACTACAACGATCTTGAAAGTAATTATCTCATATAAAATTATCAGATTGTATTTACATTCATTCTTTGCTTAGAAATTATATTAAAATTTATAGATTGTTTCTGAAAAGTTTCTTTATTTTTGTATTTATGATTTTTTTTCCATAATGCCAAAATAAATATTTAATATAGAATTTTGAAGTCTATTTTCTCCTCTAATGAGAGATAAGAAGAGATAATAGAGATAATGAGAGATAAGAAAGGGAGTGTTAATAGTAACACTCCCTTTCTTACATGTGGATTTCGTAAAGGACGACTGCACAGATGGCGTAGTGCTTAAGACCTTCCATGCCAGTGGCATGGGTTCGATTCCCAAGCAGGACAATACTTTGTGCAATCCATAAAGTGTTGTTCTGAGTCTGGGTGTAATTTGTCTGCGTAATTGCATGTCTAATCTAAGTTTAACTTTTTTATTTTGAAATTGTTTAACTGCAGAAAAGCTTATGTTATAAGAAGAAGGTTAAAGAAGGAAAACACGAAACTAAACCCTATACCAACACGTCTGACCAGCGTGGTATAGTAAGTCTATTTTCCCTCCTATTGTGGAGGAGGCTCGAGCTCAACAGTGGGACATATATGAGCTGGGATGATGATGACGATGAATTGCATGTTTATAAAGTTCCCCGTAAGTATTGTATTACAAGGATTATTTCCTAAGTGCAGGGCCCTCCCCTGCTATCTTTAAAAAAAACGCAACCTACGCAAGAGAAAAACTCGAAATAAAACTCTTTATCAACCAGTCTGTCCAGCGTGGTATATAGATCTCAACCATTGAGGAGGAGGCTCGAGCCCAATAGGGGGACGTTTATGAGCTGAAATGTAGTATAGTGAGCTAATTTCTCCCATCTAAACTGCAGACATTTTCTAAGATAAAACCCATTTATCCGAGTTGAGAAGAAGTTTCATGGCCACAGATTAAGAACACACTTGAATTCACAGATGGCGTAAAGATTAAGATGCAGACCGATCGAACCAGTGTCACGAGTTCGATGCCCACTTAGAACAATACCTTGTACGATACGCAAATTGTTGTTTCGAGTCTGGGTGTAATTTGTGTCTATTACTTATACATTTGTGAAGTCCCCACAATACAAGTATTATTTCCTTAGAGTCATGTGTTATATTAAAAAAAAAAATTGCTTCTATAGTAAAAATGTATTAAGATTACTTTCAACTAGTCTTAGTTAGTCTGTTGTCTTTGATGGAAGACGGGTAAGCAACCCGACTAAAGTTAAGTTATCTTTAGTTAGTCTTTTAGTTAGTCTATTGGCTTAGACAGCAAACGGCAAGCAACCCGACTAAAGATAAGTAGTGACTATCTATCGTTCATGGACTTTAGCAGTATTAGGGATACCAACTAAATCACTGCCTACCTTAGTGAAGGGTGATGTTTAATATGGGTGGTCTGATAAAAAAAAAAAACAAAACGTGTGCGTTTCAGGACGTCCGACAGCAGTGATAACTTAAGCTAATCTAAGTTAAACTATTTAATATTGAAATTATTTAACTTGAGATAAGCTTAGGTAATAACTTAAATTTTATGTATATTAATATGATAATTTAAAGAAAAGTTATTTATTAATAAAATCTTATAACATCACATCTTAATATGGCTAGCGCTGTGGGTTAGAGTGAGAAAGGGAGACCCTGATTATCGCTGCATGTGCGTGAGAGAAAGGGAAGCCAGAGAGACTGGCGCCGTTACGTGTTACGTAACGAATTGGTTTATCTTTCCACAAGAAATTATCACGTCAATAAACAATTCAAAAAATCAGCTATCAATATTGAATTTAATTTATTATAAACTAAGTTAAGTGGCGTTAACAAACGACTCTCTTACAAATAACTTTGAGAATTTAGTTTACCAAACCGTTATCTTATATCACACAACCAAGATATATTACATAGTAAACGTTAACCAAAACTTTCGACTCTGTTACACAAAAGCTAAAACTTACTTGTGGTTTACAACGTTTGCACCATAAAATCTACGTAATAGCAATAATCGTTACGTTTGAGTGAAACGCAAACAATTATGTTCGCGTTTATTGAGGCCAAAATGGATTCCCGTCGACAGGGAATAGAGTTTAGTACTATTTACGTACAAAATTAGCTTGGATAGTATTGGATCATAAGAAATGAAATGTTGTATATCTACAGTACAATTTAAAAGTAATGGAGGCGTTGGTATATGGATGGATAATTTCATCACAATATTTCATAGCTGTTTGGTCTACGAATACTATTAACCCTTACTTTTCTTGTGGATGTCGTAAGAGACGACTAAGAGCATTATAACGACCTGGGCCAACTCCATCTGATGCCGTTTGGTCAACAATTACATTTCCAAGGAGGGTTGACGTCTGGCAGGCGGCCGGTCATAAAACTATTGCCAATAACTTTTACAATATGTACTATGAAAGAAGAGTACATATTACATCGATCCCAAGTATAATTATTTGTTCTCATCATCATACTCTTACTCTTATCCTAATGGACAAGAGCAGGAGAATGATGATGATTTTATAGGATAAAGAAATCTTCTAAGATATTAAATCAAGTATTTAAAGAATAAATGCGTGGATATATTTAAATATAGACATATCATCGTCATCTCAGTTCATATATGTCCCACTGTTGGGCTCGAGCTACCTCCATAATAGGAGGGAAATCAACCTATTACACCACGCTGTTGGTATAGCGTTTTGTTTCGAGTTTTCCATCTCTTGCATAGATTTTATATGCATTTTATATCCCTTAGTCGTCTCTTGCGAACACATATGGGGTGCTTAATTGAATTCTTACTCAGTCACTACACGGAAAGGTGTATAGACAAGGTAAGTATGTAGATATATGATAACAGAGAATTGAAGACAAGCATATATTGATCTTTAAGCTGGATTATAGTGGTACAACCACACCGTTTATGGTTTTATGTCTACAGCTGTGGGCCGGTTCGTCTGTAGTAGTACACACTCTCGCAGAAAATTAACGTCTGAGCAGTGGCAAATTGCTACAGTGCTTCGTTCGGTGAGTCAGAGAGCCGACAGCCCAATTTTCTGGGTGGGTTTGGGATTTTTATTAGTAGGCAGTGGCGTAGCTGTACCCATGGTATTGCAAAGATACATGGGCGGCAGTAAGACTTACCATCAGGTGTGCTGTTTGATACTTTGCCACCAAGACCAATAAAAAAAACTGAAATAAATGAAAAATCAGTTACATACATATATACATACATAGCCTCACGCCTGTTTCCCAGAGGGGTAGGCAGAGACTACGGATTGCCACAAACCACGATCCTGGCATACTTCCATCGCTTCATTCACACTCATAATAGTCTTCATGCATGCTCTACGATTACGCATACTCTTAATAAGGCCTCTCGTCAACACATCTCCAACTTGGTGCAGAAAAGTATGACGTGGTCTTCCCCTTGTATTCGTCCCATTCACGCTTGCTTTATATATTTGCTTCGTCAACCTCTCGTCACTCATTCTTTCTAAATGTCCAAACCACCTCAGCATACTCTTTTTGATCTTTGTCACTACTTCTTCATTCACACCACAGCGCTCTCTTATGACATAACTAATTTTATCTTTCATACTTACATCACACATACTACGAAGAGCTCTCATCTCTACAGCATTTATTCTACTTTCATGTTTTCCCTGCCAAATCCAACTTTCACTACCATACATGAGAGTAGGTACTAATACTCCCTTATGTACAGCTAAACGTGCCTTTTTGGACACGTTTCTGCTTTTCATAAAGGTGTATAGTGCCCTATTCACTCTATTACCAGCATTTACTCTTCTTTCAACATTATCATCATTTTTACCATTTCTAGTAAACAAAACACCCAAATACAAAAATTCTTTCACCTGTTCCAGTTCCTCACCATTTATAAAAATGTTACATTCCGTCATACATGTATCCTTTTCAAAAACTATAATTTTCGTCTTACTTACATTTACTTTCATACCTTTTCTTTCAAAAGCTTCATGCCATTATTACCACCGCCTGCAAATCTTCTGCCCATGATGCAAGTAATACCTGATCATCGGCATAAAGAAGACATTTGAGAAGTAACCCATTCATTCGTAAACCACAATCATTATTTTTCAGATCTTTCAAACAGCTATCCATGAATAGGTTAAACAACCACGGGGACGCTACATATCCCTGTCTAACACCTTTATCGATATTAAACCACTCCGTGTAGGCTCCGTTTATTCTTACGCATGCCCTGGAATCCTTATAAATGGATTTCAGCGCGTGAATAAGATGGCTGTCCACCCCATACATAGAGTACCGACCACAGTTCATTCCTCCTCACTTTGTCATAAGCTTTCTCCAAATCAATGAATGCACAAAAGATTTTCTGACCTTTAGCCAAAAATTTCTGCGCCTTGCATTGTAAGGAGAAGACTTGATCCGTACAACCCATACCTTTTCGAAAACCTGCTTGTGCATCCCATATTTTCTTATTGGTTACTTTCACTACTCTTTCAATCAATACTTTCGCATACAGTTTGCCGACTATGCTAAGGAGGCTTATTTATTTTTTTTATTTTTATTTTAAAACTTTTGCACAAATTAACAGTACAAGGCGGACTTAATGCCATAGGCATTATCTACCAGTCGACCTAGGGTGGAGCAGAAATAATGTAAGGTAGGTGCAATGTAAACAGAAAAAAATTTAAAAACAATGGAAAAAAAAAAAACGAGGGTGATTAAATGTATTTTTACCGTATGTTCGAATACCTAATAAATATATTCATACCTATATATAAATAAATAAGTATAAAACTATAAACATACATACATATACAAATAAAGAGATATAAAACTAAATACACATACTACATAAACATATATACACACATATACATATACATACATACACATACACACACATATACATATATATATATATATATATATATATATATATATACATATACATATATATATATATATATATATATATATATATATATATATATATATATATATATATATATATACATATATATATATATATATGCAAATAAAATATATAAACCAAAGATGAGATAATCACAGGTGAGTTGACTCCGCTAAAAGGTCTGAATATAAACGTTTGACCTTAGCTTTGAAAATGTCACGATTAACGGCCATTTTGATGTCTAGAGGTAGCGTATTCCAGAGAAGTACAGCCTGGACAACAAAGGAGGAATGCACCAGACTGGAGGAATGAGAAGGACAGTGAAGAAGAAGATTATTGGAAGAGCGAAGATTACGATCATGAGTGGAGCTAAGAAATTCAAAGTGAAGTTTTAAGTAGGAGGGAGCATTAGGAGAGTTTAAAATAGAGTACAGAAAAGTAACAGTTCGCAAGCTTCGTCTTTGCCTAATCGGCAACCAATTAAGTCGAGAGCGAAATATGGATACGTGGTCGAATTTGCGAAGGTTAAAGACGAATCGAATGCAATTGTTGAGAAGTCGGTCCAGTTTGTTGAGCAGATCTGCATTCAGGTCGAGGTAGCACACATCAGCATAATCGATGATAGGGAGAACTAAGGTTTGAACCAGCGCTGTCTTGGTCTTGACTGGAAGAAAGTTCTTTAAGCGGTATAGTGCGCGAAGTGACCCTGTAACTTTCTTTGAGATGTGAGAGATCTGTGTTTGCCATTCCATCGTCGAGTCTAGAAAAAGGCCGAGATTTTTTATATGATTACTATAAGGTATAATAGTACCGTTATATGTAATGGATGGCAAATTGTGAGTATCTACTCTGCTGATAATGCGAGGACTACCGATTAAAATACATTGGCACTTATCTGCGTTCACTGCCAGGCCAAACCTAGCAGACCAGGCGTTTATAGCTGCTAAGTTACGATTTATGCTATCTATTGCTGACTGCAGATCGTCAAACTTAGCGTGGGAGTACAACTGTAAGTCGTCGGCATACAAATGATACGCACACTGAAGTTCAGATGTCAAGAGATTTATAAAGAGAGAGAAAAGGAGAGGAGAAAGTATACCGCCTTGAGGGAGGCTGGCTGGCTGGCTGGCTGGCTTGGAGGAGGCTTATGCCCCTGTAGTTCCTACAATCTTGCTGCAAACCTTTCCCTTTGTACAAAGGTACAATTATAGCCTTACACTAGTCGTCAGGTACTTGGCCATTAGTCCAGCAGAGATTGAAGAGCTGGTATAGCATGTTAGCTATGATATCCTGTCCAGCTGTCAGCATCTCAACTGTAATCCTGTCGTATCCTGCAGATTTACCCGCTTTCATACCTTTCAGTGCGTTCATAATTTCCACCATAGTAACACATTCTCCATCCTCAAGATCTCTTTCACTCTCAAATGATAGATCTTGTGGCTCTTCTCTTTCAAATAAGCTTTCAAAATACTCCTTCCATTTCTCTAGTACACATTCTTCTCTATTCACTATCCTTCCATACTTATCTCTGATCGAGGCAAGCTCTGTACTTTACCTTCTTAAACTTACCTAACTTTACTAACTTTACCTCGAGCTGATCTTATGGATTACCAGAAAATCTTTAAATTAGATTGGTAATCCTGCGATAATCTTCTATCGTACTCGTCTTTCTGATCCTCTTTCTTTTTTCTGACAATTTCTTTCACTTCTCTTTTTCTTCTCTTGTACTCTTCTTTGGCTATGTCTATATCATGAATCGTTGCTTTCTCTATTCTCTCAGTGGCTCTGATAGCAAGCCAATCTATCCAGGCTTTCTTCTTCTCACAAACTGCACTCTGCACATCTTTATCCCACCATATATTCTTCATCTTATTTACTTTCCTTCTTCTGGTCACGCCACATGTTTCTGTAGCAACATTTACCACATTTGCTTTAAAAGTCTTCCATAATTCTTCCATATCACTAATATCAGCCGAATCATACAATTTTTCTGTCAGTTTACTTTTATACTTCTCTCTAACAATCTCATCTTGCAAATTCTCTACTTTTATCCTTTCTAGTACACTTGTCGGGTTATGTATCCGGTTTCGCCACGTTTTTATGAGACCACTTATTCTAGTCATTACTAGAAAGTGGTCTGTATGGATACCAAAACCACGATACACCCTGGTGTCTAGAACTTTGTTTCTGAGTCTTTTGTCTACTATTATAAAATCAATCATACTCTTTCTTACATTCTTTGCTTCGCGTGTATACATATGGATCTTTTTGTGTTCAAACATAGTGTTTGTAACACAAAGGTTCCATTCCAAGCAGACCTCTAGCAGACTCTGACCATTTTCATTCACACTTTCATCACCAAACCCTCCTAAAACGTTTTCGAATCCTTTTCGGCCTACTCCCACCCATCCATTAAAATCACCTAGCAAAATCAGTTACCAATCTAAATTACTATCATAAGACTGATGACTATGTCAATTCAAGTGGACTCTCGGATCTCTGAAATTACTATTTGAATTCCAAAAATTTTGATATTTATCGGTTGTGTAGGCTATACAATGTACATCGCTATTAATAGAATTGGAGCAGTGTCTATTAATGTTAGCTAATCGGGTAAAATTTATTAACAATCGAATCGCGCATCAAGGATTCTGTTATATATATATATATATAACAAAAATGGTATTTGATGTACTACAGATGTAATGTTGTAATATTATTAATGTCATTGGCTTACGTAGGTAAATACCCAAAGCAAAATGATTAAATAGATATGTAACCCGAAGCGAAGCTGATGGCAAAGCTAATAAATAAATTATTGTAAGATATTTTAAGAAAGATAAAAGAATACTCTATTTACTTTTTTATGTTTTTTTTAATGTCCATTTAATATTTAACATTTATTTACTGAAAATTATATACAAAACAGTGGAATAGAAATCTCACGGACACATACCCGACTAGAAATTTTTTCGTGTTCCTTAGAAGGATCGGGCTGGGCATGCCCAATCTGGACCAGATAAGGTATGTAACGCAGAAGATTTATCTGGACCCGTTCAGGAAAACCTTATCATTCCTGATCGGGTCCAGATTAGGCATTCCTGATCGGGTCGGGATGAATTTTTCATGATCGGATCCAAATCAATCATCTGCGTTACATATCCTGCCTGATCCAATTCGAGTATGCCCAGTCCAGTCCTTTTAAAAAACATAAATATCTTAAAAAAATGTTTAATAAATAAAAATATAAATAAAAATATAAATTAATATATGACGTAGGCAGCGAATGCAGTGCTATATTCATAGAGAGTAAAAAGTCCCAGTGAGCTGTTCCAATTAGGGCGCAACGACCAGATGCTAACTACTTCTACTGTCACCTGAATTTCTCATTCATGACCTGATCGATCTGTTTTGATCCGATTCGATAACAACTAATTTAATATATAGGCGATGTGATTACACTTCAGAGAATCTGAACACCGCGATTCAGATAATGACATCATTTTACTAACGCCATCAACAATTTATTATGACCCAAAACATTAAATGTTAGAATAGTTGTTACAATATTACATATATACATACATATCATCACGCCATATCCCTTGCAGGGTAGGCAGAGAGAACAGAGTGCCAGAGAACTCTATCTCTGCATACTTCACTCGCTGCCTCAACATTCATAATTCTCTTCATACACGCTCGCCGGTTTCGGAGACTCTTGACTCCACCTTCCTTCAGTACATGACCGATCTGGTCTAGGTAGGTTAGTCTCGGTCTCCCTCGGTACCTACATCCTTCCACTTTCGCATTGTATATCTTTTTAACCAGACGTTCGTTCGGCATTCTTTCCACATGTCCGAACCATCGGAGCATTCCCTTTCGCATCTTTACACCAATACTCTCTTTCATACCTACTCGCTCTCTTACGTCGTCGTTACGAATGCGGTCGGTCAGCCTAACTCCACAGATTTTCCGCAGAGATCGCATTTCGACCGCATTAATTTTACTTTCATACTCTTTCCTGCATACCCAACTCTCGCTTCCATACAGTAATGTTGGGACAAGCACTGCGTTATGTATTGCTACACGTGCCTTCTGGCTGAGGTGGTGGCTGCCGAGAAGTTGCCCCAACGCTCCGTTTACTCTATTTCCCGCATTCACTCTTCGCTCTATATCAGTGGTGTACCTTCCATCTCGGCTAAATCCACATCCAAGATATACAAATTCATCCATTGTTACAATATTATTATATTTATTTTTAATTTTTTTTTAAATGTATTATTTATTTTTACTTGAAATATAAATTATTTTTATATTATTAATTAAACATTATTATTATTATTAAATAAATATGATTAGTTAAAGATTTCAGATTAATCTCATCTGATGCAAATACAACTTACACCATGACATAAATATGACAATCATGATATGATACATGTCATACTTGATATGTGTTTGTGTTAGGAAAACTGTTTCTGGTCGTGATATACTACATGCCTTATTATATACTTGATTATATTTTACATCAGGCTGTCTTTAATTAGTCCAGACCTGGTCCTGATCCGGTATGCCTTACCATACTTAACTATATTTTACATCAGGCTGTCCTTATTTGGTCCAGACCTGGTCCTGATCCGGTATGCCTTACCATACTTGATTATATTTTACATCAGGCTGTCCTTATTTGGTCCAGACCTGGTCCTTATCCGGTATGTCTTACCATACTTGAGTATATTTTACATCAGGCTGTCCTTATTTGGTCCAAACCTGGTCCTGATTCGGTATGCCTTACCATACTTGATTATATTTTACATCAGGCTTTCCTTATTTGGACCAGACCTGGTCCTGATAGGGCTTGCCGGATCTGGCATGCCTCATTCCGTCCTGATCCAGTCCAGATACCAGATCTGGTTGAACCATACTTTTTTTTTTCTAGTCGGGTACACAAAACACCTGTATTTTCGTTTGTAGTCTACTCGATCAAATGCACGCACGCAATTTTTTATTTCATTCAATTAAGTTGATATAACCAAAAGACGCGTTCAGGAACTTTATTCCAATATGCACACAAAAATTATTGATAAAAGATATTTCATTTACAAAGTTTTTTTTTTTATCTAGCAATACATCTGTCTAAAGGCTGTGGATCCTTGTATTGCGGGGGACTTGACAAACATTCAATTTAATGGATACAAATTACACCCAGACATAGAATAACAATTCGTGGATTGAACAAAGTATTAACCTACGTACGAATCGAACCTATTACACTGGCACAGTAGGTTGGTATCTGAACTGGGATGCGACGTCAGTAACCTCCCCGTGGTGCACCCTGGGCCCAGCGATCGCCCCCAGCACATTAATTGTTTCGGGAGCATTCGCTGGTGGCAGATAACTGACATGGTGGGGTAGGCTTTCTTTTCTTCGCTTGTGGATAGGATGCCTGACCTGGATGTGTAGCCTAAAACAGGCTGGAAGGCTTGGTCGGCATCTCAGATATATTCTGAGTAGTGGTGATCAAGTTCAGGCGACGGGTATGACTGGTTGTGCAAACACTACTAGACGTACAGGCTTCGGCCACTGTCGGCGAACTCGTCGGAAGGCGAGGGGCTTGCCTTAATTGGCCAGCCCGCGTGGAGTAAACCACAATAAAAAAATCCTCAAAGTCTCTAGGTGTCGACCGTTCCGCCTAGGGGCGCCCCTTGTGGGTGGTTGGTGGAGAGCATCAGCCCGCTAGAGGTCAACCACGGATACCTCCCGACCTCCGTGAGTATTAAATCGGGTTGCCTGGGCATCGGGGTCCCTGCTCAGGTTGAGTGTTATTTACCCTGCACTCGTGGGATCAGTTATGGATTCATTAAAACACAAAAACAAAAACCAAACAAACGACGAAGAGAAGGAGGCGCATAGCGCAGTAGAAGATAAGAAAGGAGAAGGCAGTAGTAGAAAGAAAGGCAAGACAGAAATGACTTCGCCCGTAATACCTACAGCTAAACCTAGCGGTAGCGGTACTAAGAAAGGGAAGCGACTTGCTGGTAAGTCGTTTCTCTCTAAGGGCAGTTCTGTGTCGGAAATCGATTCATATGATTACCTGGATAAGCAGACTCCGCCCAAAATAAGCACAGCGGGCCGAGGCAAAGTGCAGTCTAAAGGACATTCTTGGGGATGGGACCGAGCTAGAGTGCGCCTGGAATGATTGGATCAGGCCTACTTGGATGGTGACGAAACCGAGACGTCGAATGGGTCTATTGCATCTGCCGTGAGTGACGTAAAGTTTGGCCCCATGGACTTGATTAAGCTGTCGACCCTCAAGCCTCGTGCACGAGATGTACAGGGACTGAGGAGCTTCGTCGCAAGTACGAGATGGAGATTGCATCCCTAAAGGAGCAATTGAAGCAGGCCGATGCCCCGGTGGCTGGTGTTTCTGCCCAGTCCGCACCTGCGGAGATCTGGGTAAAAGTAGTTCGGAAGAACAACAAGAAGAAGAAGACTAGTCCTGGTGCTGATGTTCTATCTGTGAGCACACCTGTTGCCGGGGCTTCGGAAGCTGATATGCCTGCGGCTATCAAGTCCGTGAAGCCATCATCGAAACGAAGGCGAAAAACGGCGCTCACTAGCCCCCACTCTCTGGCAGTAATTATCATATTGCTGCCCGAGGCTGAATCGAAGGTGTTGACGTACGCCGACGCACTCATGCGTGCTGAGCGTGAAGTAAACCTTCCCAATTTGGGGATAATAGAGATATCCTCAAGATACGGCGTGCGGCGACTGGTTCTAGGGTGTTGCAACTGCCCAAGATCCAGACGCCTGAGGTGGCCGATTCACTAGTGGTGTCTCTGCGCAGTGTGCTCGACGGAGTGGCGGAAATCGTCCGTCCAATGAAACGTGCAGATATGCGGCTCACTGGGCTGGACGACTCTCTTACGGCAGACAAAATTATAGCTGCTATGGGCCGTGCTTGCGGCTGCAGTTCTACGGAGGTGCATGTTGGCGAAATCCAGCGTGGGCCCCGTGGTATAGGCATGGCGAAGGTGCGGTGCCCCCGCCCCGGTCTCCACCGCAAAGACACTGGCCGATGCGGGAAAACTCTTGGTCGGCTGAAGCTCGGCAGGTGTACAGGTGCTGGAGGCCCTTCCTTTGAGGTGCTTCCGGTGCCTAGAGTTAGGGCATATCGCAGCGTTGTGCTCATCCCCGGCAAACCGCTCGGAACTTTGTTTCCGATGTGATGGCTGGTGACATAAGGCGGCTGCATGCACGGCTGTATCGCATTGTGCGGTCTGCGCAGATTTAGGCTGTCCAGCAGGGCACACGATGGGGGAGCGTTTGTGCAAGCCCCCTCCACGGAAGGCCAAGAGGACCAAAAGACCCGAGGCCATGTCCTGTAATTTAGAAGGCGTCGAGCTAGGAGGGCGCTTGCGCCCCAGCGCCGCTGGCGGAAACGCTGGAACGGATTACAGGACGTGGCTTACGAGCTCCAGACGCGGGGTTCCTGGGGATAGCACGTCGAAAAACGATCTCTCCGGTCCCCCATTTTGCATCGGAAGCGGGTCCGCTGTGGTTTTAGTGGGTATTCCGGCCGCCACTAGGCAAACTCTTAGAACGGCTAATTGTTCCTCGTTTATTGCCGGGTGGACCAACATTCAACCATAAACAATTCGGTTTCACTCGCGGTAAATCAACTATCGACGCAGCCATTGCGGTGAGAAAAGTTATTAATACATCCGCTTTTAAATACGTGCTAGGCGTTTTCCTGGATATCTCAGGCGCCTTCGACAACGCCTGGTGGCCAATGCTACTTCTTAAATTAAAGACTCGTGGGTGCTATAGGAACATCTACCTAATTATACAGTCATACTTTTCACAAAGCTCGACTAAACTGAAACTTGGTCACCATGCTGTGTCGAAGCCACTGACGATGGGCTGCCCCCAAGGTTCGGTGCTAAGTCCATATCTATGGAATTTAGGTTTTGACGATTTCCTCGAATTACCTCTGCCGAAACACTGTCAATTGATCGGCTATGCCGACGACGGTCTTCTACTCGTAGAATCCAACACTAGAGACGGTTTAGAGAAATTAGCAGAAATTTGTCTCAATAATATACTCGAATGGGGCACACGAAATCGGCTTACATTTGCCCCACAAAAAAACGTATCACCTTTTATTAAAAGGAAATTTACAATCGTTGCCGCGTATAAAATTCAATAATATGACAGTCAAAAAGAAAGATTCAGTTTGCTATCTTGGTCTACTCTTAGAAAAAAATTTTTCATTTGTCGAGCATATTAAAACTGTAGGTGAAAAAGCGAAACGAAATTTCTATGCGCTTACTAGAATATCAACGTCTACCTGGGGCCTTCGTTTTAATACACTGAAAACTATATATATGGCCACATATTTGGGGTGTATTTGTTACGCTGCACCCGTTTGGGCTGATAGGGCTACCATAGGGGCAGCTCGCCTTAAATTATTACAAAGCCAACGATTGGCCTTAATATTCTTGTGTAAAGCCTACAGGACGGTCAGTACCGAGGCTTTGCCGGTACTCGCGGGTGTACTTCCGGTTGATTTGGAGATTCAGAGACGGGCATCAATGTATTACACGACAAGGGAAAATATGAACACAGATTTCCTTCTACCGCGCGACCGTAATAAAATCGCTCGATTGTTTGCACCGCAGTCCGTTGTCTATGAAAAACTTTTAATTGAATGGCAAGAAAGATGGGATTCATCATCGAAGGGCCGTCACCTCTATCTATTTTTCCCATGCGTCCGCGAGCGCCTAGAGAGAGTGTGGCTGGAGGTTGACCATTTTGTAGCTCAATTTCTAACTGGACATGGCAACTTTAAAAGTAAATTATTTTCTTTTAAACTCGTACCTTCACCACTATGTCAATGTTCTACAAATAACCGCGAGTATGAACAATCAGCACATCACATTCTCTGGGAGTGCGATCTCTGGCGTAACGAGCGCGACCTTATGTTAGACAGTTTGCAAGTAACATCTGGAGTAGTATACTACACGGATCTTGTAGCAACTCGAGAAAATTTCCGTGCGTTTAGGCGTTTCTGCCATACCTACTACTGCAACCAATCTTAAGGCTCACATATAGGCCCCGTTAAGTTATCCCATATCCGTGGTGCCGTACTGCTGCGCTTATCGTAGCTGTACAACCCTTTACTTATTGGCTGACTAGTCAATATTGCTTTCTGTCTCCCGCTTTGCCTGGGAGGGAAGTGGAATCACTCTTTTCCAACTCCTCCTCTTTAACTTTTCTAATTAAATTTGTTGCGGGTTCCAAGACAATTAAAATCATTTCCCGGGACTGCCTGAGGGTCAAACCTCGGTGTCATTTATAGTGACCATTGTGGATCCTGGCTTACAGGAGTTACAATGGTGGGAATGTGCGGTGGGATTAGTACCATAAAAAAAAAAAAAAAATTTCGGCCGCCAACATCTCATGGCCGGCGAGTCCCACACACCCCCGTCTTTCACTGGCGGGGGATGTGCGTAAAAGTATTTCCTCAGCGATAACAAAATAAAAAGGTTGGTATCTTAACTAGTACGCCATCTGTGCAGTCATTAATTCTAACCACACTAACCTAACCTAACCTAACCATATTAACTACATTATTATAATTAGGAGAGGGCGCTTCTGTTGTCACGTGCACATATTGTCTGTATAAATTGAAGAAACAAAATACTATCACACATTATTTTTAATAGTAGAAGTGTTCAAATAGTGCGGCGAGTTATTAAGTAGTTAAACAGTTGTAGGCAAGTTGATAACTACAAGATAAAAACTGCAATTTTCAAAAAACACTCAAAAACGGATCGGATCAAAAACCTCAAACTGTGCAGGCAACTCATAAGCGAAACTGCCATAAACCTTATTTGCAGGTTAGTTGAGGTTATAATTATCAGTATATGTGTTGGATAAGCGATCTGAGAAGATTTTTATAAATTATAACCTAAAAACAAAACATTTTGAAAATCATTATACAAGAAAAGGCATTAGACAGCGCCATCTATTGGTGAGTGGAAGATTGCAATTGTATTTAACTACTTATTGCTAGAGGGCATAAATTACTATAAATTATGGAGGATATAATGAAAGCTTTGCAGGCAATACAAAATGATTTCTTACAACATAAAAAAGATATGAAAAACATGGAGGAGAATATTAAAGTATCTATAAATGAAAATGTTAACAAAAAATTTGGTCTCATGGAAATTAAAACAAAACAGTTGGAAGAAAAAATTCAAAATCAACAAAAAATAATAGAATCAATGGACAAACAGCTTAGAAAGAAAAATCTAGTGTTCTTTGGAATAGAAGAAAAAGAAAGAAGTTATGAAGGACTGCTTGATTTAATCATAAATATTATAAATAATACCATGCACGTGGCATGTCAGAAATGGGAGATCGAAACTGTCTACAGATTAGGAAAAAAGTGTGAAAAGGTCAGACCTATAGTGGTAACAATAAGTACAATGGGTAAAAAGATTGAGATACTAAAAAAAAAGAAATTACTAAATAATATAAATATTTACATCAAAGAGGATTATTCTAAAGAGACGCTTAGAAAAAGAAAAGAACTACAAGAAGAGTTAAAAAGAGAACGTGAATCTGGGAAGAGAGTTATTTTACGATATGACAGAATAATTACATTGAAAACACAAGTTTCATCAGAACGAACAACTAAGGAAAGTAATTTAAACAAAAGGGTTCTATCTTCATCACCTGAAATAGTAGATAACTTAAACAGCGGCGAGGAAATACTGAAACAAGCACCTAAAAAGAATAAATCATCAAAAGGAATACAAAGTTATTTACGCCCGTCTCGGTCTAATCGCAAATACTTGGCCACAATAGACCATGACCATGAAGACATAAAAAAAAACTAAAAGGAGCCTCTCTGGCCTCTTCACCTTCTCCAAGCCGGCTGGTCACCGTGGGGAAGTCGGACCAAATCCCCCTACATCCTCAAGAAAATAAATTAAACCAAGATATAGATATAATTAAACAAGAAAAAATAAATTTTTATGTTTCAAGCATTAATGTAAGAACTCTGTTATCGGAGAGTAAACTGGAAGAGTTATATTTTGCTATAAACTCAATAAAATGGGACATTATAGGTTTATGTGAAACTAGAAGAGAAAATGAATTATTAAGCGAATATGCGGATTATATACTCTATCATACTCATGCAACAAATGGAAGAAATGGAGTTGGTTTTTTGATAAAAAAATACCTAAAGAAATACATAGTAAGTTTGAGAACATATTCGGATAGAGTTGCAAGTCTGGAAATTCAATTTTCTGAAAAAATGAAATGGTCGTTTGTTCAAGTATATGCTCCTACTGAAATGTATTCAAATGAGTATGTAGAAAACTTTTATCAAATAGTTCAGTCTGCTTTAGAATCCATTTATTCTAAAAATATTTTATTACTAGGCGATTTTAATGCAAAAGTAGGAAAAATGCAACTAGGCGAGGAAAGAATTTTCGGAAAATTTTCTCATGGACAAAGAAGCCCACATGGTCAGATGTTGGTAGAGTTTGCTCTTGAACATAATTATAAGATAGTAAACAGTATGTTTAAACGTAAAACGCACAATAAATGGACTTGGCGATCACCAAATAGACGACAATTAAATGAAATTGATTATATACTCACTAATAAGTCATCTTGTATTCATAGTTTTGATATTATAAATCACTTAAATTTTGATACTGACCATAGAATGATAAGGTGCAAAATGTCAATACCAAAAAAGTTTCACAGGAGATATATTAGACCTACCAATTATATTAGACAGTTACCGATTGTTACAGGTGAAACTGCAACATATTGGGAAAACAAGTTTATGGAAGTTTTTGATAATACAATTGGAGTGCAAAATCAATATAATAAATTAGAGGATGCAATAAAAACTTTTTTAAAACAAGTACCTAATAATAAGAAAGGAAAAAAGAGATATATAAACCAAGAAACGGAACTATTACTTGCAGAGAGGAAACAGCTTTATAAAGAGAAAAAAACACGAGAGATATCTTCAAAAATAACTGAAATAAGTAAACAAATAAATAGAAATATAACACGTTACAGAAAAAAATCTCGGCAAACCACTTTTGAACAGTTTATAAGTAATACTGGAGGTTTAAGGCAAGCATACAAAGAGTTACGAACGAGAACAGAATGGGCTCCTAATTTAAAAAACAGAACAGGACTTATCTTACACAAGCGACCAGATATAATCAAGATAGCATCTGACTTTTATAAAGAACTTTATGATTATTGTAATTTATCACCTCAGAGTGAATTAGAGATGGATAGTATCGCTCTTAGTGTGGATACAGAATCACAAAAAATATTATTAAGTGAAATTGATTTTGCCATACGGTCGCAGAAAAATGAAAAAACGCCGGGCAGTGATAATATAACGAATGAAGTGCTGAAATGCTTGAATATTCCATTGAGCAAGCCTCTGCAAATTATATTTAATAATATATTGGATGTAGAGACAACGCCAGAACAGTGGTCACAATCTACGATTATACTGTTACATAAGAAAGGTGATTTAAGTGACCTGGCAAACTACAGACCTATTAGTCTTATAACTAATTTATATAAAATTTTCTCAAAAATAATATTAAATAGATTGACAAAATTTCTCGATGAAAATCAGCCACGTGAGCAAGCAGGATTTCGCAAGAGGTACTCTACTATCGATCAGATACAAGTTGTTACTCAAATGATTGAAAAAGCTAACGAGTATAGGATAAAGCTCTATATGTGCTTTATCGATTACAAAAAAGCGTTCGACTCTATATATCATGACGCTATTTGGAATACACTTACGCAACAAAATATAGAAGTGAAATATATAAATTTGATCCGTAGTGTCTACAAAAAATGTCGAAGTAAAGTACGCCTTGAAAGAGACGGTTTGGATTTTCCTGTACGAAGGGGAGTAAGACAGGGTGATCCGATCTCTCCAAAAATCTTTTCTGCAGTACTTGAGACAATTTTTAGAAGCTTAGAGTGGAATAATAAAGGGGTGAAAATTGATGGAGAGTATTTGAGTCACCTTCGTTTTGCAGACGACATTGTAGTATTCGCAGAAAATGCAAAAAATTTAGAAAAAATGATCAATGAGTTATTAATGGCGAGTAGAGGAGTAGGATTATCAATAAATCCATCCAAAACAAAAATATTGACAAATGGAGAAATTGTTGATATTATAGTAGAGGGAAGCACGATAGAGTACGTAAAAGACTATATTTACCTGGGGCAGCTTATTTCTTTTGATTACTGTACAGAGAAAGACACGCAGAGGAGAATAGCGATAGCTTGGAAAAAGTATTGGGCATTAAAGGAAATTATGAAAAATAAAGACATAGAAATGAAAATCAAAAGAAAGGTCTTTGAAATGGCAATATTACCATGTTTAACATACGGGTGTCAAACATGGTCACTAAGGAAAGATGACGAAGAAAATCTTGCTATTTGTCAACGAAAAATGGAGAGGAGTATGCTGGGAATAAGAGCCATTGATAGAATAAGTAATAAGCACATAAGAAACATAACCCAAATTCAGGATGTAAAAGAAAGAATAAGATTACTTAAATGGAAATGGGCTGGACATATATGCAGACTAGATGACAATAGATGGACGAAAAAAGTTACAGAATGGGTACCAAGGGAAGGCAAAAGAAGTCGAGGAAGACCTAGAAGAAGATGGCGAGATATATTTACAGATATGTGTGGATCAGACTGGATGAGGAAAGCACGACAGAGAGATGAGTGGAGGGCTTTAGGGGAGGCCTACGCCGTAGAGGCGACCGCTGCAACTAGTTAGTAGAATAACATTATATAAGATTATTTTATATTAGTATGTAAGTGTTAGAATATTGTAGTGGAAATAAAGGCTATTTTATTTTATTTTTATTTTTATTATTATAATTTCAGTCTTTCGCTGTCTATTACTAGATCTACTAGCCCTTTTCTTTTGCGGTGGGCTATGGAGGTAGTCACGCCCGCCCAAATCAGTTCGGGGCGACAGAAGAGGCCGCGCGCGCCCCCATACACCCACTTTGCAGAGTGCCTCTCTTTGCCGTGCGAGCGGACCATCGGTACCCGATCTTTGTCTTCGGTGGCCCGGATCTAGTAGCACTAGCCGCGTAGCATCCTTCAGATATTAAAGTGCTTAGTACCCTAATTGTTATGCTAGGCAGGTGGGTTGGCGATTGCATTGAAAAAAAATATATGTACTTTTTCTAGGATAGTCCTACTGCCTACTTTTCTGGATCCTTAGGCAAATCTTATGACTTTCACAGACATTGCATTTCTATGTCAGTTTTTGCAATTTAAACCTTAAGTATTTTAAAATTCCATCTTAATGGTGAAGCCGAGATTGAAACTAATATACATATATTATATTATAGTAGGCATACATTACCCAGGCGTAAAAAGACAATGGAAAATACCAACGCTGCTTCATCTGATCTCATTTAAAATCACAAAAGCGTTTATTAAAATCTTTTGAAGTGACGTACTTGATACAATATAAATTCAACCCTCTTTAAGACACGCTTAAGGGACTAAAGAAATACTTGAAATTACAATCTCAAGGCGCGCTTATCTATACATACTTTGAGATTATACGTTTAAAGATATAACCACGACTTGGATAGCGGGTTACACTGAATTTCTCAGCAACACTATATTTTTTCTAGATGTCAAAGAAGTTTTAATGAATAAGAGATGAATTTTTGCTCCAAAGATGATTTAGCTAGTTAAATAGAAGAAACGCTGTCAATACAATGAAGAAGAGATGGGGTACAATGTTTTTAGAAGAAAAAAAATAACCACGATGATTATACATCCTGTTTTGAAGCGATATCTTTATAAAAGCAATATATTTAGGTACACATTAGCGTTCGTAACGTATACATTCCGTATGGTGACGGACTAAGAATACAATTCATCTCTCTCTATACTACCCGTGGGTATCGTAAGAGACCCGGGCGGGCCACCGAAGTCAAAAATCGGGTACCGGTGGCCCGCTCGCACGGCGAAGAGAGAGGAATTTACGGTGGGTCTATGGGGTCACGCGCCGCCTTTCCGTCACCCCGGACCGATTCGGCGAGGCGGCATAGCCTACCAATAAAAAAAAAAAAAAAGGGTATCGTAAGAGACGACTAAAGGATATAAAACGCATATAACATCTATGCAAGAGAAGAAAAACTCGAAACAAAACTCTATACCAACACGTCTGACCAGCGTGGTAGAGCACATTAATTTCCCTCCCATTACAGAGGAGGCCCGAGCCCAATAGTGGGACATATATAAGCTGTGATGATGATGATGATGATTCTACACTTTATATCGTAAAATTTCGTTTCTTTCGGGTGACCCTTGCGTTGTTTTTCAAAGTACTGATGTCAATTAACTACCTAGGTTATTCCCGAGCTCATACCTATTGGATATTCTTTCCAATCTTAAGACAATCAATTTGTGTCTCGTATTGTTCTATCGTCTTTATTGTATACGTGTGCCATCTACCGGGCAATGATAATGGTAAAATATGTAATTTTACCAATTTAATACTCTAACTTTGCTGTTAGAATTGCTTATGTTAAACGCTGACACAGCCCTATTATTCAAATTACTGACATTTGGTATTAATCATGCAGGGTTATTTACAAAACAAACAGTTTTTTTTTTAATTTTATTTAAAGGCCTGCACTAAGCAAACAATTTTTGTATAGTGGGGGACTTAACAAACATAATTTTACATACACAAATTACAATTAAACTCAGAACAACAATTGGAAATCAAACCCACGGCACTCAATACAGTTCGCTAAATAATGTATATTATATGTTTCTATATGATCTTGAACTGAATTCTAAATACACGTACGACTCATGTTGGGTAAAGCCTCACAATATCCCATTGCATAATTTATATAGCTTGCAGGATTGGGTCATCTTCACATATTCCTTTGTGATATTTAGGTGAAACTCCAAATTTATAAGTTACGTGGTTTATGTGAACCTGTTAAAACCAAATTGTCATTACGATTAAGTAAATTACGAACTTACGAACAGTTGGAGGAGACCTACACCCGAGAGGAGACTGACTTAATATTTATTTCTTGATAATCTTTTTACATACCTTTAAATTTTATTGTATTTTATTTTGTAAGAATTAAGTCAAGGAACAAATAAAACCTTATTATTAAACTACGAACTGAGCATTTAATCTGAGAAATATTTTAATTAACTCTCGTATGCTTAGTTGAGTGGATTTTTTTTATGATTTTTTATAGTATCTAAGGCTTTGAAACTTTAATCTGCAACTTTTTTATGCGATGAAAGTTTGCGAGCAAATGAGATTAAAGGAATGCTATATAACCTTATGCGTATTCGTTATAAATGTTCATAAATAATCATAGGTACGATACAGACTAGGTCTATAGTGGTAGAATCATCCTGTTGACAGTTTTCTATTTAAACTCGCAGAAAATCGACGCCGTAATAATGTGCTATTGCACTTCGTTCGGTGAGCAGGAAAGATGGAAGCCCAAATTTCTGGGTGAATTTTGGTTCATAGGCAGCGGCCTAGCTGTATCCCTGCCCACCGCGGGCCGGTCCGTCCGGGATAGTACCACACTCTCTCAGAAGATCGACGTCTGAGTAATGGCAGTCTGCTATTTCGCTTCGTTGGGTGAGCTAGAGAGCCGGTAGCCCAACTGGGCGGGTTTGGGGATTATAATAGCAGGCAGTGGCCTAGCTATACCCTTGGTATAGCAAAGATCCATGGACAGCAGTGACACTTACCATCAGGTGTGCTGCTTGCTCGTTTGCCACCATAAGCAATAAAAAAAACCCACGTTTTCAGAGCCAACAGTAATCGTTACAACGCTACCCGATATACTACCATTTTTAATGGTTCAACAAATTTCTTATTATATTTCTCCATCTCTGTCAGTTACCCTTCTCCATTTTTGAATCCCATTGTACTAAGCTATTTCCGTATATAACGGAAAATTAGATCAACAATGACAAGTTGCCTTTTTTTTTGGTATGTTCTCTATTGCAAGGGAATGTCGAGCAAAAGTATGTTCGCTTTGTTTTTATTAGCCCTGTCGTTACAATTGTATGGGAAATATTAAATGTGAAATTGTGGTCTCGTAATAAAAATAACAAAAAATAGATAAAATAAATGTCTTTTCTTTTTATGTGATTTGTTAAGATTAACTGATGGTGATAAAAAATCTAAGTAATTGAGAATCACCTATTAATATAAATGGCCGATGAAAATAGATTAAGAAAAACCTGCGTATGATTTTTAGAAATTCTATTTTTATTTTAATACTAGAATCTATAAATTTTGATTGTACAAATGGCGTAGTGGTTAAGATACCGACCTTCCGTGCCAGTGCCGTAGGTTCGATTTCTACGCAGGATAATACTTTGTGTGATCCATAAAGAGTTTTGTTCTGAGTCGGAGTGTAATTTGTCTGAGGCTTTATTTACAGAAATAGTACATTACTGCAGCGGACAGCAAAAGAGGAATTAACGGATGAACGTGTGAATGTGGGCCGAGGCGTAGCATACGTAAGTCCATTAATTATTAGTTGTGCCCAAGGCTTATAGTGCTTTTCTCAAATAATGCGCGGAAATTAAAACTAAGTAGTACTAATTTGAACTGTATATATGACGAACAACGGACAACATTCTTCACGTGCTAAAGGGTTCATTTTTTTTTTTTTCATTTTCAAACAGGATTCTTTTTCAAGCCAGTTCGAAATTTAAATAAAACTCTGATAAGCTGCCTATATGGTTACCATATTTTGAAGTAACAAATCGTTCCATTTTTAAAATACACGACAGATATGAATTTACATATATATATTTATTTGGCCGCTAAAACACGACAGATAAGGATTTTCATACATTTTTTGCCGGCCGCTGCTCGCTCAGTACAGCGATTTCGATTTATCTCGAAGAAGGTTGTCGAAATAATACTCAAATTTTCAATCATGTTTGAGAAAATATTATTTTCAGTATTTTTAACCAAACTAGCTTTTGCCCGCGACTTCGTCCACGCAGAAGTCATCTCTGACAGAGTTAAATAGAAAAAGCAATGCAAGGTGTTGAAGGCTGGAGAGGCCTAGACACGGTGTTGTTACCGTCGAGGCCCTCCGGCCCGTACTGATGGAATGGATGGAGCGGCGGCACGGAGTCCTCACCTTCCGACTGGTGCAGGTGTTGACGGGGCACGGGTGCTTCGGGAAATACCTGCACACGGTCGTGTACAGGGAATAGACTCCGGGCTGCCATCATTGCAGTAGTGACGAGGACACGGCGCAACATACGCTCGAGGAATGTTCGGACTGGGACGGGCAGCGCCGCGACCTCGTCGCTATTATTGGTACCGACCTGACGCTGCCGGCTGTCGCGAGGGCGATGGTCGACAGCGTCAGGAATTGGGACGCGGTCGCCACCTTCTGCGAGGTTGTCATCTCGCAGAAGGAGGCGGTGGAACGGGCCCGGGAGGATTCCCGTGACCCGGGCCGCCACCTGCGGCCGGGGTGGCGCAGGCGTGAATACCTGCGCCTGATGCCGCCCTAACCGAGGCTTCGGGTGATCGGACCGGGGAATTGTCCGGTCACCCGACGTGAGGCCACCGCGTGAGGACGACACCTCGACGGCAAAAGCTGTCGGGGCGTCGACAGGAGAGGAGCCCGAGAAGGCATACCGCCGAGCGGGCCACCGAAGACAAAGATCGGGTACCGGTGGCCCGCTCGCACGGCGAAGAAGAGGTGCTTGCAGGGTGGGTCAATGGGGTTGCGCGCCGCCTCTTCCGTCACCCCGGACCGATTTGGCGGGGTGCGACTTCCATAGCCCACCGCAAAAAAAAAAATGGGCGGAATTCATAAAATCCTTTCATATTGAATCTGTATGTCATAAATAAAAACGTGCTTCAAAATTTTATGTTTCTAGCTTTAATAGTTTCGGCTTAGCGGTAATGAGTCGATCAACCCGTTTCACAGGCCTAATTTACACAACACACACAACACAACCAGAGGGTGAAAATTGACAAATGCCGGATATTACCCTAGAATATTTGATTCGACTCGTAATTTGAAAAGAATCAATAAAGATTTTTTTCTCCCCATACAAACTTTGCCACTCTGCTCCACCCCCTTAGGGGTATAATTTCGTAAAATCCTTTCTTAGTAAATCTCTACATCATATAAAGAAACCACTGTCAATATTTCAAGTTGCCAGCTCCAATAATAATATCGGCTTGGTGCTAATGATTTAATGAGTCGTCCAACCCGCTTTGCAGGCCTAATTTACACCCCCAGAGGGTGAAAATCAACAAATGCTGAAAAACGTGTTTATTTATTTTGACTGAAGAATATTTGTACGTAATTTGAAAAAAATCGATAAAGATTTTTTTCTCCGATCATTTTTTAAATTGCCATAACTTTTTTATTTATAAACTAATTGACATGAAATAAAGCCTAAATGTTAAGTGAAGCTTACCACAATATATTAGCGCCGCTGATATATTGTGGTAAGCATATATAAAAACCGCGTCTAAATCGGATAAGCCGTTTCTGAGATTAGCGAGCACAAACACACATACAAACAGATAAACAGACAAAAATTTTAAAAATCATTGTTTTGGGTTCTGTTAGTGTTGATAAAGGTCCCAGTAATATTTTTTCTCATATATCTTCCAAGTACAGACAGCGATCCGTTACATTTTTATTATATGTATAGATGAATGTAAAAATCGCCACTGTTATCAATAATAGACATAACTCATTTGGGAATTCGAGTATTCTAAATTAGATAGCTTAGATCTTTAGTTTTTTTTTATATATTAGTTTCATCACTTCATCAATTATTTTATTAAACTCCAATATTTTTCCATAAATCGTAATTTACTAAAAATAATATAGATATAAATTAATCAAAAGAAATAATTAACAAAAAGAAACATAAAACCATTATATTAAAAGTTAATAGTGGTAGAACCACGCTGTTGACAGTTTTCTGTCTACAGCCGCGGGCCGGTCCGCCGAGGTAGTACCACACTCTCGTAGAAGATCGATGTCTGAGTAATGCCAATGTGCTATTGCACTTCGTTCGGTGAGCGGGAGCGCCGGAAGCCCAACTGGGTGGGTTTGGGGATTTTATTGGCAGGCAGCAGCCTAAGCTATATCCTTGGTATTGCAAAGGTCCATGGGTGGCAGTGACACTTACCGTCAGGTGTGCTCGCTCGTTTGCCACCATAAGCAATGAAAAAAAGTTATTATTTTCCATTTAATTAATAAAATGTTAATTTATTATGGACGCTTAAAATGTATATTTAATTAAGAGAGTTTTAGCAATATATTTTGGAAAGTTCGTTAATTATTTATGAAATAAATGTACTTAAGATTTATTTAAGTTTGTAGTTGTTGCTTTGAAGGTTAATGCCTCTACCATGTCTCAGTTTATTTTGTCTTCATTTTTAGGTACTAGAGTAAAAAGAAATAGAACTTTCTAGTCTGCTTAGACAAGCTTATTCCTGAAGTACTAAGCATATGTGTATTCTATTTCTTCTTCTGGATATTTTACATCCAACTGTTAAGCACAGGTCTTCTCTAATTTAAGAAAATCAGTCAATTTCTTTTTTTTTACTCATATGACGCCCAACTAATGAGAAATTAGGATAGAGACTATATGGCACCCTATTCAAAAAAGAGCTTCCCTATAAGTATACTCAAGAAGAAGATTCAGACTGATATCTCAATAAATTTTACAACGCTACTTGTAAACCATCCCCAATAAAACATCGTGTGATATTAACACTAAATGTAATAAAACAATCAACTTGACATTTTGATAATAAAAATCCAATTTCACTTTCGAACTTTTAATTAGTTAAATTTGTTTACACATTGCATGTTATGCAGCAGTTGAATAAATGGTTAACTAATATTTTTACACGCAATTCTTCTTTCATTGTTCGAATGAGGCTTTTTTTTATTCATCGTACCACAGTTTTTTTTTTCATAATGTTATCATTTTTCAAATTAACTCGGTATTTTATAATGAAATTCGATTTTCACTTTTGAATTTTTATTTAATTAAATTTGTTTACAGATTATACATTATACAGCAGTGGTCATATACACCGTGATGCTTATATCGTCTTACAAAAGAAGTGCTATAAAAGTATCCGACCAAAGAAACATATCTAACATATTTAATTGTGCAATAGTGGCAGCGATAAAAAAATAACAAAATAAAATAAATTAATATTAATATTTCGTAACAACCTGGTTATAATGTTTACATTTTAAACAAAACAAATCATACGGCATTCCGCATGATAATTATTGGCTAACGTGATTACGTTTTAATTAGTAATTTTTTATAATAATTTTTAGTAAAAAACATTTCCGTAAATATTTATTTAACCTTTTAATTGTACGAATGAATAATAGATACTGAATAGGTTAACTGAACTGCTTTTGTAAGACGACATAAATGTCACCGTGTATATACAGGGTGTCCCAAAATTCAACGATAAGCTGGCACCAGCAGGTGGACCTACATATGACTACTCGAGAACAGAAAAGAAAAAAATTCTACCTTGATTTTTTTTTTCATTACGACAAAAAAACCAAAATCTTTAAAAATGGACATCCTTTATTATATTATTAAGTGCTATTGCTACAGTTTTACAAGTAATTCTGTGATTTTTTTTGTATTGGCAAGGTAAGTAGCACTACTATCGATCACAACCATTAAAAATTCCAGAATATCTATAGTTTTTACACAAAAATCAATCAAAACTATGTTTTTTTCATAAATTATGTAAGATTTTGACTTTCAGCTCACTTTCACTCATCATAGTGAAAAAAAAAAGTATGGACACTACTGTGGCAAATAGTATTAAAAATTGGCGCAACTAACTACAATTCTAAAATGGTATAACATTCAAGGCAAACTAGCCACAAAAATATACTTAGGTGTACTATTTCAAAATAACAACCATATTTCGAAAATTGTTAGTGTTGATAGTAATCACTTTTACTAAGTAGCCAAAATGTTTTTGTAGCAAGTTCCCAGAATTTGAATGAGACATGTGCGTAGTCCGTAGATCCACAGTCTGAATTATTTTATGGCGAAGCTCGTCCAAGGTTGCAATCGGTTTTGTGCAGACTCTGTCCTTTAGACAACCCCAATAGAAAAAGTCCAGGGGATTTAGATCGGGTGAACGGGGTGGCCACAAGATAGGACCAAGTCGCCCGATCCAACGCCCTGGGTACTCTTGGTCTAAGTACTCTCGCACAGGACGGGCATAGTGAGCTGGGCAACCATCGTTTTGAAACCACATGGTTTGCAAATCACTTAAGGGCACATCTTCTAATAATCCTGGCAACTCATTTTGTAAGAAGTTTAAATAACTATTGCCATCTATGTTTCCTTGTAACTCAAAGGGCCCTATCACTTTGCCATTTATTATGCCAGTCCATAGGTTAACCTTAAATTGGTATTGAGATTGTCTTCTCTCACCAGGTGCAGATTTTCATTGTTCCAGCTATGAAGATTGTGAAGATTTAAATATCCATCTTTCTTGCAGGTTGTTTCATCACGACGACGTGACGTTTTAAAATTCTATGTGCAGTACTTTTTGGGATTCCCGTTGCTGCTTGTACTGCACGTACAGAGGTAGTTGAATCGTTTTCTATTTCATTGAGAACTTCTTCATCGTGTTCCGATCTAGGTTTTCCAGCGTTTCGCCTGTCAGATGGTATACAACCCTCCGAAAAAGCTTGATACACGTTAATAAATACGCGATAATCCGGATACCTTTGAAGATTAGGGTACCTTGCTCGATATAATCTGCTAGCAGCGTTGGCATTGCATCGGCATTCTCCATAAATTAGGTGCATATTAGCGTATTCTAACGCTGTGTATGGTAGCGGCATGATGAATGCTAAACACTTGAAAATAAGGCAAAACTTCTTAAAAAAAAACACAAAATCACAGTCTAAAATAATGCCAAGTCAGGTCAATTTCCAGGTCACTTAATTTAATCCAAAAGTCGTCAGTACCAGAGCCACTTTAATTAAAACAGAACGGTGTGCAGTAAACAAAGAAGTAGAGCATACTGACTTGCTGTGCTGCTGAGGACATTAATTACTTCTCCACCTGCATTAATGTTACTAAACAATTAGCATCTATCTATCTCCCTCTAACGTATAATCTCTCTATCTCTGTCCAACTTATTTTATGGACTTATGGACTACGCACATGTCTCATTAAAATTCTGAGAACTTGCTACAAAAACATTTTGGCTACATAGTAAAAGTGATTACTATCAACACTAACAATTTTCGAAATATGGTTGTTATTTTGAAATAGTACACCTAAGTATATTTTTGTGGCTAATTTGTCTAGAATGTTATACCATTTTAGAATTGTAGTTAGATGCGCCAATTTTTAATACTATTTGCCACAGTAGCGTCCATACTTTTTTTTTTCACTATGATGAGTGAAAGTGAGCTGAAAGTCAAAATCTTACATAATTTATGAAAAAAACATAGTTTTGATTGATTTTTGTGTAAAAACTATAGATATTCTGGAATTTTTAATGGTTGTGATCGATAGTAGTGCTACTTACCTTGCCAATACAAAAAAAATCACAGAATTACTTGTAAAACTGTAGCAATAGCACTTAATAATATAATAAAGGATGTCCATTTTTAAAGATTTTGGTTTTTTTGTCGTAATGAAAAAAAAAATCAAGGTAGAATTTTTTTCTTTTCTGTTCTCGAGTAGTCATATGTAGGTCCACCTGCTGGTGCCAGCTTATCGTTGAATTTTGGGACACCCTGTATATACTAATGATTTTATACGTGATTTTCTTTCATTATTCGACTGAGTTATTTTTTATTGCCTTTGATGATAGCAAGCTAAGAGAGCAACCCCTTTGATAATGGTAAGTGTTAAAACAAATAATTCAATATTTGATAATAAAAATCTAAATTCACTTTTGAACTTTTAATTTAAATTTGTTTACATATTATGTGTTATATGGTACTTAAGGAAAAAAGATACTAAAGTTTTATACGCAATTTTCGCTAATTATTTACCTGAGAATTTTGTTATTGCCTTTGGTGGTAGCAAGATAAGCAAGCAGTTGAACTGATAATGATAAGTGAAACCAAATTTCACTTTCGAATTTTTATTTAGTTAACTTTGCTTACAGATTACATATTAGGTAGTTGAATAAAAGAATACCAATATTTTACATGCGATTATGACTTCTTTCCTTTGAGGAGGTTTATGTTTAAAATTAGACTAATAGACTAACGATCATTAAACAGAGAAAGTACCCAATAACAAGTTTTGTTCGTAGTAGGATTCGAATCGAATTCAAAATATCTCGAGCGGCTGTTGTATCAAAACAAGACACGCCAATCCATTACGAAAATTAATCCCAATCAAAATTCTTCAATCTCATATTTATCTCATCATTTAATATGAACAAAGTCGTATAAATAACGTCCTCCTAGCTTACACAAAGAATAACCCAATTGGAATAATGTTCGAATAAAATGGGATTGTCTTGCTAAGTGGAATATTATCCATTTGAGACAATGATTCTCGAGAATATAATGCTAGAATGGTCGTAGAAATGTCTTTGTATTGTTAAGTGCGCAGTAAGTTGTGTTGTGGTTTTACTCGTATATATTTGACTTAAATAAACCATGGCTCTCGTTCAATGATTGAATGGTTTGTTTAATGTTAGAGAGATAAAAAGCATTTTTATCAACTTGAAAAAGGTTTCCAGTTGTTTTTTCTTTGCTAAAGATATTTTATCTTTATATGTTGTGGGGTTTTATAAACGTTATAATAAACAGTCAAGAATTACATCTAGACTTTGGAATAACAATCTATGGATCGCATGAAGTATTGTCATGCCTGTCAAGGGAACCCGCGAATCTCGGTAGATTGGATCCGTATTTTAATTACTACACTCTATGTGAAATTGTGGTATAACTCAAGTTACTGAGCAGTTGGGCTCCTACATAATGGTCAGAAGAACGAATAATACAATACAGTTCCCTAATACCTTTCCAATGAGTGATTACAAAAAAAATAAATAAGGGAAGAAGGCAGATAATATTAATATGAGAAGTAAAATTCGAAATAAAATCCTATACCAAGCTATTTGTCCAGCATAATTTATTTTATTCCGTGTGGTGACGTAGTAAGAATACAATTCACCATCTCCTACCTTACCCGTGGTTGATCGTAAGAGACGACTAAGGGAAATAAAATGCATATAACATCTATAAAAGAGAAGGACAACTTGAAATAAAACCCTATATCAACACGTCTGACCAGCGTGGTATAGTAGGTCAATTTTCCCTCCCACTATGGAGGAAACTCAAGCTCAACAGTGTGGGCTGAGATGTGTGAGTTGAGATGACGATGATTAATTTAACTGCCATTACAGAGACAGCTTAGAAGTGGGTAGTATATGAACTGAAATAATAATCATATTATTTCTTTTTTTGTGAAAAACTTTAATAACTATTTAGACATCTCCAAAAACTTTCTCATTTACAATTTAATAAATACATTTCTTCTACAATTAAGAAATTTCGATTTATTTTGAAGGAGTAGTTGTTAGAAGTAAGTCGAGAATGTTGAAATCTAAAACTACGCAAATAAATCTAGATTAAAATTCTTATAAATACAAATGGTTTCAAGGATTGTTTTTAACTACCAGCTTTTAAAGATTTCTTCTTCATTTTTATCTGATGGAAATCTTGAAATTAGGTTTTAATATAATTGACATTTATAAAAAAGAATAAGATATTTTTAAATGTTTACAGTATTATATAAATTAGAGTTAGATAATATTTACTTAAGAATTATAATTTCAATCGATTTTTATTTTTGATTGCTTTCTAGAGCAAATCAGTAGCGAAAATACTGTCCATATCGATTGGCCCGTTGGATATAAAATATTGTAGTATATTTTTATAACACGCATAATTATCTGCAAAAAATTCTGAAACTGACACTTGTGATAAAGAAGATTAGGAGCGTGAGATTGTCTTGGTATGGCCATGTGATGAGGAGGTCTGTAAGGCATGGGTTATCAATATATGTGTAGATGGACGAAAGAATCGTGGGAGACCCAAAAAGAGATGGATGGATTGTGTGAAAGAAGATACGTGTATGAAAGTTGTAAGTGAAGATATGACGGCTGATAGAAGCTTGTGGAAGGCTATAACATGTTGTGCCGAACCCACTTAGCATAGGAAAAGGGCAAGCAAATGATGATCTACAAAAAAATCTTCCACTCTGTATATCTAAGTTTTTAATAAATAAGTTAGTAGTTATAGATTCATCGTCATCATCATCACAGCCCATTTATATATATCCCACTGCTGGGCTCGGGCCTCCTCCGTAATGGGAGGGAAATTAACCTACTATACCGCGCTAGTCAGACGTGTTGGTATAGGGTTTTGTTTCAAGTTTTCCTTCTCTAGCATTGATGTTATATGCGTTTTATATCCCTTAGTCGTCTTTTACGATCACCCACGGTTAAGAAAGGGGTGGTGAATTGTGTTCTTACTCCATCACCACACGGATAAGTTATAGATTATATTTGTTGAAATTAATCCGGAAAAATACTAGTAAGATGAAACATTATCGACATAAGGATTAGGAGGGGAGAGTGTTTACAGAACTATTTTGAATTTGAATATTTTATAGATGTTGCATTTGTTATTGAATCTTTTTTATATGAAACACCCTGCACTAAGGAAATAATCCTTGTATTGCGGGGGCTTTACAAACACATAATTAACGCAGACAAATTACACCCAGACTCAAAAAAACGCTTTGTGGATCACCCAAATTACTGTCCCGGATCGTAGGAATCGAACCCACGGCTCTGGTACAGAAGATCGATATCTTAACTATTACGCCATTGGAGACGACGAAACAAGTCCCTGAGGATATCCTCTAAGGCGAAACGGTCCTTCACTGGCGCGCTGGGCGGTGCAGGCGCGAGTACTTGTGCCTGATGACGCTCTAGCTAAAGGAGTGAGTGACCAGACCGGAGATTAACCGGTCGGCAAGAGTGAGGCCACTGCGTGAAGACGACGCTCTACCCGCGAGACTTGAGTAGAGCTGTCGAGGCGTCGACTCGAGAGGACCTGCAGGGGTAACCCGCCTGATGGACCACCGAACATAAGGACCGGGTACCAGTAGTTCATTCTCACGGCGTTGATAGGTACTTATAGAGCGGGCCTATGACATCACGCTTCGTTTTTTCTGTTGCCCCGGACGGATTTAATAGGGTGTAATCACAGCATAGCTCGCCGGCAAAAAGAAGACGTTAAAAGCATATATCGTGTTTAAATTTTATTGAGGTTATTTAATTCAAGACTATATCTATCTATATATATAAGGAAAGTTGTGTTAATTACAACACTTATAACTCAAGAACGGCTGAACCAATTTTTATGATTTTTATGTTTTTGAGTTTGTTGTTATCGGGAATAGGATATAGGATATTAAAATATGATATTAATAAACAAAAAAAAACATTAAAAAAATAACATCAGTTCTAAACGTTTAATTTGTTGATGATGTAACCAATGGCAACTGACAGCTCACGTCATTACGTGGTCTAATGGTTTGTTTGGAAAATACCGCGAATAGTCAAAATTATTGTTTTCCTGCCAATATTCGTTTTGTGCGAGTGTTACGAATTTTTACGAATGTTTTTATAATAAATCATATTGCCTAAATCAACGTCTAGCAGTGGATAATTAGGAAGACGGTATTAGAATTGCCGAAAATTACCAAAAGTTAATTAGCATTTAAGATCCTATATCTATATATATATATAAAAAACGTTGTGTTAGTGCTATTGTGTTAGTTACAACACTTAGGTATAACTCAAGAACGGCTGAACCAATTTTTGTGATTTTTATCTATTTAAACGGTTTTATTTAGCTTACTCCGTTTGTTTTTTTCTTGGGTCAAATTTAGTGATTAAAATTTCACCCCCTTCCTGACAACCGATTGATCTGAAATTTGGTATACAACTTTGGTTCTGGTGACAAAACAATTATGTATACTAAAATTGATTGTAAATTCAAGTTGGCCGCCGTAACAAAATGGCAGATAATCTATTTTTTTTAATCCCATCAATATGGGTATCAAATGAAAGGGCTTGACAAGTAGAAGACAGTGCACTATACAAAATCAAAATCTAAGATGGTGGATAATCTATTTTTTTTTCAATCCAATCAATATGGGTAACAAATAAAAGAGCATAATAAGTAAAATACAGTGCACTATACAAAATCAAAATCTAAGATGGCTGCCGCTAGAAAATGACGGATAATTCAATATCTGAAACCCTCACCCAAGTCAAGATTTCGTATCGTGTCAAGAACTACGTGGTGTTAGGGTGGCTAAAAATGATATGTCGTTATCGTTACACCACCCAAGTTAAGGTAAAAGGTTAAAGCGCGCCAAGAACTGTATGGTATTAGGATGGCGCTGTAGGCTACATGAACGAAATCATTTGGCCCCAATTTCGTCGAACCCAGATGTATGCAACAGATGTACCTTCGCTTCGAATTAACTTTGCAAGAGACGTCGTACATCTTATACACCCGAAAGACATACAGTTTCCAGCCAAGTTTAATTACGGGACGGCTGAAAGACGAGTGTTGCCCTTAATATTGTCATAGGCATCCATGGTGCATAAAATGCAGGGCAGCACTGTGGATCACGCAGTCGTATACTTAGGCGCGAAACTATTTGAGGAGAACCAAGCCTACGTGTTTCTTAGTAGAGTGAGATCTTTGGAAGGACTACGCATCGAGGAGTTAGAATATAATAAATTAACGGCCAAGAAACCTTGCAATAATGATGTCCGAAATGAATTAAATAGAATGAGAAACAAAAACTAAAAACTTGAAAATAACTACAAAACGAACATTTTAATCGACGATTGTAGATATTTGACGTGCCCCATGATTTTATTTTAGTCTAATATCACATATGTTTAAAATTTGTATATTTTAAAAGTATCATCTTTTGATATACTTACATTAATCTTAATACAGCGCATTTTTAGGAATTTATATGAACATAGTTATTTCCACAAATTGAGTTAGTTGTGAGTTATTTTATTTAAAAAATGTAACAATGTATACATATTGGTACCCATGACTGTATCTATTTAATTATGTTTTAGCTTTTATTACATTTATCTCCAAAATTACCATGACTGTTTACAATGAAACCGTTTAACTTAAAAATGTTTACCTTTTTTTCTTTGAGTTTGCTGTTGTCGGGAATAGGATATTAAAATATGATATTAATAAACAAAAAAAATCGTTAAAAAATCATCAGTTCTAAACGTTTATTTGTTGATGATGTAACAAAACGCAACTGACAGCCCACGTCATTACGTGGTATAATGGTTTGTTTGGGCAATACCGCGAAAAGTTGAAATTAAATTTGACCGGCCAGTGTTCGTTTTGTGCGAGTGTTACGAATATTGTTATAACAAATCATTTTGTGTCTATATTGTCACCCACAATAATGCGACCAATGAAATGAAATCTTTCACGACAAAGCCGTAACGCAATTAGAATTCGAAACATCAAGAATGTAACCACGGTGGATAAACAAGATATTGCACCGGAAGACCGCCGCGTTAATATGGTCCAACTTCGTGCTTCTTAATTATAAGAGCAAAGCGAGGCAGCCCGTGAAACAGCTCGGTTGACAATGCGAAATCGTTGAGCAAATCTCAGAGATCAACAATTAGATAATTTTCTATGTGCATGAAGAAAAATCTCGTATTCTTCGTTTTGCTAGCATGTTATTAAAATACTTGATTTTGTAGATTTATATAACATTTATATTTATTATCATAATAAAAAAATAACTTAATAATTTTGAATTAATCGAAATCTGCTCATTCATTAACTGTTAGGCGGAACGAAGTGTGCCGGGTCCGCTAGTTAATTTATAAAATTGTTCATAATTTTATTTCATATTTTTGCTTGAAACCCTAATATTTTGCAAAATAAAAATAATCCAAGTTACTTCTTATAATATAAGTTATCTTGCATTGAAAATCGCGTAAAAATATTACAGTCATCACATAGATCAGCCGAAATAAACGGAGTATTTTTTTATAGTATCCATGTACCTACCTATGATATTTAGACATTCAAAGAGAACGAATATTTTGATATTATAATCAGACCCTTCAATATTATATGTACATCTGAATATATGTCGTCTTATAAATTAGGTAATAAGTGTTAGCGTAATGTTCTTTAAGCTTATCTTGAATCCCCAAAAGTTTTCGCAAACTGAAATGTATAGCATACCCTCACTTTAACTGTGATGGTTAACACAAGAGGGTAAGAGTACCCTACTTGGGACCCAAACATCTTGATAGACCATACAAGGGTACTTGACCCTACTTATTATTCAAATACATATAAAAGCAATCTATTGAATAGTGGCAACCCTAAGTTCTATTTATCATTAAGAAGTTATTTATAACTATATACATTCAAATAATTTTCATCATCATCATCATTATCTTCATCTTTAATCATCCCACTATTGGTCTATGTCCTCCTCTAATGTGGGAAGGGAAAATGATCCAATATACCCGGTTACCGGTTGGCATGGCGTTTTATGTCGAGTTGTAATTAGCCTGAATCAACGTTATCTCCATATATCCCTTAGTCGTGTTTTCGACTCGCATGCAAAAGCGAAAATGATGGATTGTATTTTTACTCGATCACCACAGGGAAATTTAGTGATTTGACTTTAGCAATACAATAGTGGTAGGACCATGCTGTTGATAGTTCTGTGTCTGCAACCGCGGGTCGGTCCGTCCGGGGTTGTACCACACTCTCGCAGAAGATCAACGTATGAGTAATAGCAATGTGCTATTGCGCTTCGTTCGGTAGGCGAGAGAGACGGAAGCCCAATTGGGTGGGTTTGGCGTTTATATTGGTAGGCAGCGGCCTAGTTATGCCCTTGGTAATTGCAAAAGTCTATGGATGGCAGTGACACTTACCATCAGGTGTGCTGCTTGCTCGTTTGCCACCATTAGCAATAAAAAAAACAGCTCATTTTAGCGATATTAGAGGAAATAAAATGTTTTAAATTAATAAAAATCTTTAAAAAAGATGGATTATTAATATTAAAATCACCGAACTTATAGATTGAAGAATATTTTTTTTCATTTTTATAAATTGTATTTTTTTCGTAAATCGCTCTTTTCATATGGTGATGGAGTAATAATACAGTTCACTACCCCTACCTCATCCGTGGGTGATTGTAAAATACGGTTAAGGGATAAAATATGCATATAATATCTATTCAAGAGAAGGCAAACTAAAAACCCTACACCAACACGTCTAACCAGCATGGTGTAGTAGGTCAATTTCCCTTCTAGTGTGGAGAAGGCGCGAAGCCCAGCAGTGGAACAAATATGTGCTGAGATGATGATGATAAAATAGTATTTTTTTGTACAATATATTTAGATATTAATAAGTGATGAATGTAAGATGATGATGGTGTTTGCCTAGAGAGGGCTGTTGTTTATTTTCCTAGTTATACTTAGTTAGTTTTTAATAATTCTACGAGAATGGTGATAACCTATTTAGTTCCATTAAGGAAAAGATCTTTGTATTGCGGGTCTTTATAACCCCAGACTCGGAACAACAATATTATAAATTATTGTCTTGCATGGGATTCCAATCCATAACACTGTTACTGTAGGTCGGTGTGATAATCACTACAATATCTGTACATTCGAATTACCTGTGAAGTTATATTTGTATCAAAGAAGTGAAAAAAAAAAACTGCTTACCCAAAATTCCAAGTCTGTAGTTGATAGTCACAACTACGAGACCTGCATGTGAAGACAAGACGGTGCCATCGTATGGGTTCCCGGAACTCCATTCATAGCTCTCCCCGTGGACAAAAACCAGAACTGGATAACGCGCTACAGCATCTCTTACTCCTGCTGAAAAAGAGTTTCAGATTAGATCAGTTGGTTAAGAAGTTAAAAATATGTTCTTTAACTTATGTTATCACGCTTTTATGAGAAAAATAAAGTTCGTAGTACTCATCATATCTACTGCCTCACTACCATGAATTTTCCATTCAGGGACGTAATCCTAATCAACAATTTTTCATCAAATTCTCTCTAACCGTTTAGAATTGCAATCAAAAACTGCAGCAGTAACATATCTATTAAAAATCGAGGAAATAGATCGTTTATTTACTTGAATGCACTAATCCTGTCAACTATAAGTATATTACAATTGTATAAGCTGTTTATTGAGAATGTCCCTCTCTTATGTTAACCTTGGGTAACCGTGAAAAACTACTAAGCGACAAAATACGCATTATACTTGTAGCAACAGCAACACGACTAACCAGCGTGGTATAGTAGGTTAATTTCTTTTCTAGTGTGGAAGAGGCTCGAGCCCAACAGTTATATCAAATCAAATCATTTATTATGCATAAGCCCCATAGGGTCACTTACATATTGGAAATTTTACATTATCTTTTCAAAATTAAAAAGAAAAAATATGAGTTGAAATGATGATAACATGATGATGTAATATTCACTTAGAATTTATTTTTTTCTACTGCTATAACTTCACGTGGTGATGTAATATGAATGCGATTCACCTCAACCCATCTAAAAGACATCTGAGGAATATACGAACGCATAGATCTGTTCTCGTGTTCACTGAACGTATTCACCAAGGCTGCTTACTTCCTCTGCAGTTTAGAGTAAGTTGTTTTATTTCTTTTCTTTATTTTTTTTTTGTTTTTATTTTTTAGATAGTAGGAACATAACGCTAGGTATAATATAGATTTAAGACATTTCACTAATCTATTGTATTAGGCTTGTTGCCTGTAATGATAGATGTAAGTTTTTTTTATTGTTAATAAATAAATAAATTAAAAATAATAGGCGTACAACATCTATAGAAAAGAAGAAAAACTTCCAATAAAACCAACGAACTCGCCTGACCAGCGTGATTGCAGACAAAACCCGAGCCTAATAACTTTTCCATGCAAAACTATGAATCAAAATTTAATAGCACTCGCTTAACAAACTTTTTAATTCTATTCAAGGAAAAAAATCATATAAAACTATTACAAATAGCTATACATATTTTGTATTGTAACCTTAATACATAATAGATATTCGGTCTATGTTACAGCTATATATCAAAACTAAACAAAAACCTCCAATATCGCCAAACAAAAGCACCACAAAACACTTTGTTACATACAATACATATTAATATATTTATCAGTTATAACAAGGTCCGATATATAGCACTTAATCAACAATAGTGGAAGAAATATAGAAGATAATCACCAAAAGTTTACCAAAAGAACAATATATACGAGGTTATAACTGAACTAATAAGTTATATTATAGCATAAGGTCTGACAAAAAATGGCTATAATTTATTTTTATGACCATATTGAAACTGATAATTGTAGTGATGATAACGAGAAATAGACGGTTAGATTGTTGAGAGATACCTATCTATTAAGTAATTTTTGTATAGGAATTAAATACTTTAATATTTCTGTTTTTGTAAAATAATTTCTTATTTGTCGATTACGCTAAGTCATGAAATTATAAATATTTTTAGTAAACTGTTTTTTAGTAACTTTTCCGTGTGGTGATGGAGTAAGAATACAATTCACTACTATCCTATCCGTGTGTGATCGTACGAGACGACTAAAAGATATAAAACGCATATAACATCTATGCGAGAGAAGGAAAACTCGAAACCAAACTCTATACCAACACGTCTGACCAGCGTGGTATAGTAGGTTATTTACCCTTCCATTATAGAGGAGGCCCGAACCCAACAGTGGGACATATATAGACTGAGATGATGATGATGAAAAAGGCTTTTGTATGTATTTAGATATTACAAAATAATTGAAGGAATAATGATAAGAACTCCTTTTTCTTCTTCTTCTTCTTCTCCTGCTCTTATCTTAATGATTTAGGGACGACGCAATATGGTCCTCTGGCCGCGGACAAGCGCCCATATGCGGCACTAGTCCCCGCCCCGCTGCCTTGTCAGGGTGGCCGCGTGGGGGGACCCGCTCCCGCGACGAAGAAGAAGAAGGTGGCACCGGCTCCTGTCGGAATACAGTCGTCGCCAGCACCAACACCGCCAGCGACGACCAGCGCGTCCGCGACTGGGCCTTCCGCGCCTGGCACGCCCGCTGCGCCCGAACAGGGTTGGCAGGTGACCGAGCGCGGAAGGAAAAGTCGCGGTCAGAGGAGGAGAGCGGTGGCCAAGCGCGCCGCTGAGGTCACCGCTCCCCAGGCAGGAGCCGGAGGAGGCAGCAGCTAGAAGAGGAAGAGGCCGCGCAAGGGGCTCCGGCCGCCGAAGTCAGCCGCAGTGTTGATCACTGTGCTGACTGAGGCGGCAGAAAGGGGCCTCAGCTATGAGGCCGTTCTGAGGAAAGCCCGGCAGGAGCTCGACGTCTCCGACATAGGAGGCGTCGAAGCCCGGACCCGCAAGGCCCGGACAGGGGCTCAGATTTTGGAGTTCCCTGGGGCCGAGGGCACCAGAACGGCCAATAGCGTGGCGTCGAAGCTGCGAGGTCTATCCGCCGAGGAGGTTGGAGTCAAAATCGCCAGACCCGTAAAGTGCGCCGAAATGCGCATCGCGGGTCTGGCCGACTCCGTGACGGTGGAAGACATCCGGGAGGTCATTGCCTCGAAAACCGGATGTCCCCTGGACACCATCCGGGTTGGTGCCATCCGGCCCGGTCCGGGCGGTGTAGGTGCCGCCTGGGTGCAGTGCCCAGTGGAGTCGGTCAAGCAACTGGTCGGCTCAGGCAGTGGTAGGCTCCTCGTGGGCTGGAGCTCAGCGCAACTAACCGTGCTGGAGCACCGGCCTGCGAGGTGTTTCAATTGCGTGGCGGTCGGGCATACCCGGCCGACATGCACTAATTGCTTTGACTGCGGCGGTCTCTGTTTCCGCTGCGGTCAGACTGGGCACATGGCGGCATCCTGCGCCGCCTCGCCCCACTGCCCCGCGTGTGCGGTGGGCAATAAGCCTGCCAAGCACCGCATGGGCTCTGGGGCGTGTAGATCTCCGGCTTCGACTCCAAAGGGGCGGAGCAGCCCTTCGATCCCGGCCACTCCCACTCCTAGCGCGGCCCGATCCCCGCCGCAAGCCAGGAGGTGATAATGGATACGGCCCATTAATGGCTGCCCAGTCCACTCACCTCCTGCAGGCCAACACCAACCACTCCGCCGGTGCGCAGGATCTCCTCCTGCAATCCATGGCGGAGTGGTCGATTGGTGCAGCCGTAGTCGCCGAACCGTACGTCGTGCCTGATCGCCCGAATTGGGTGGTCAGCCGGAACGGAACCGCGGCAATCGTCGCCTCCACGCAGCGGCACTTCCCGTCTTTATCACTCTTGGATAGGGGCGAGGAATTTTTCGCGGTGGATTGGGGAGGGGTTACGCTCTACAGTGTATACCTCTCCCCTACTAAGAGGATGGACGATTTCGGGGCCTCCCTCCACCACCTTGGAGGCTTCGATACGGCGACTAGCACCGGGCCTCGTCCTGTTCCTGGGGGACTTCAACGCCAAATCCACGGCGTGGGGGTCCCCGATGACGGACGATCGCGGGCGGGCGATCGTGGAGTGGGCGGCGTCACTGGGCCTCTGTGTCCTAAACAGAGGCTCAGTGAACACGTGTGTGCGACAGCAGGGTGGGTCGATAGTGGACTTGTCGTTTGCTAGCCCCGCTATTGCACCACGAGTGAGGAACTGGCGTGTCCTGGAGGAGGCGGAGACCCTGTCGGATAACCGTTACATCTGGATGGAGGTCTCCCCTCTCCGGGACCCCAGCAGAAGTCACAGGGCGGACCGAGCTCCCGCATTGCCGCGGTGGGCAGTGGGGCATCTGGATAGGGACCTACTGGCGAAGGCGACCATCGTGAACACGTGGCTGTTCTCACCACCCCCAGCGGGCTATGCTGACGACACGCTCGTCACAGCCACAGCCCGGGGCAGGACACTCGAAGAGGTGGCGAGCCTGGCCACTCTCGGCACCGAGGAGATGGTCAGGCGAATTGAGACACTGGGGCTCAGGGTGGCTCGAAACAAGACGAAGGCCCTACTATTCCATGAGCCCCGTGTGAGGCTGCCCATCGGCGCCTCGTTAGTCGTCAACTCAATCCACATCAGTATGCAGGCCCATATGAGGTATTTGGGTCTGGTGCTCGACGGGCGATGGTGGTTCCGGGAGCATTTTCGTCAAATTGCTCCCCGGTTGGTCGGCACGGCGTCCGCCCTTTCTCGGCTCATGCTGAACGTGGGCGGACCCAGTTTCGAGGGCCGACGGCTGTATGTGGGGTGATTCGCTCAATGGCCATGTACGGCGCACCCGTGTGAGCGAGGGCTCTGAACGCCCAGCTCAGGGCGGTGCTGTGGAGGCCACAGCGGGCCATGGCGGTCAGAGCCATTCGCGGGTACCGCACGGTGTCTACCGAGGCGGCATGCCTATTGGCCGGGACACCCCCGTGGGAGCTAGAGGCGGAGATGCTCTCCGACCTCTACCGGTGGGTTACCTCAATGCGCGAAGAGGGTGGCTCCCCATCGTTCAACGAGATAGCCACCTGGCGCGAGGACGCCCGCCGAGAGGTCATCGCCCGTTGGGCTACGCGGCTGGAGAGGCCTAGACCCAGTGTTGTTACCGTTGCGGCCCTCCGGCCCGTACTGATGGAGTGGATGGAGCGGCGGCACGGAGTCCTCTCTTTCCGGTTGGTGCAGGTCTTGTCGGGGCATGGTTGCTTCGGCAAGTACCTGCACACGGTCGTGTGGAGGGAGTGGACTCCGTCCTGCCACCATTGCAGTAGTGACGAGGACACGGCGAAACATACGCTCGAGGTGTGTCTGAGCTGGGACGGGCAGCGCCGTGACCTCATTGCTATCATCGGTGCCGACCTGACGCTGCCGGCTGTTGCGCGAGCGATGGTCGACAGCGTCAGGAAGTGGGACGCGGTCGCCGCCTTCTGCGAGGCTTTCATCTCACAGACGGAGGTGGCGGAACGGGCCCGGGAGGATTCCCGTGACCCGGGCTGCCGCCCGCGGCCGGGGCGACGCAGGCGCGAGTACCTGCGCCTGATGCCGCCCTAACCGAGGCTTCGGGTGATCGGACCGGGGAATAGTCCGGTCACCCGACGTGAGGCCACCGCGTGAGGATGATGCCTCGACGGCGAAAGCTGTCGGGGCATCGACAGGAGAGGAGCCCGAGAGGGCATACCGCCGAGCGGGCCACCGAAGACAAAGATCGGGTACCGGTGGCCCGCTCGCACGGCAAAGAAGAGGTGCTTGCAAGGTGGGTCAATGGTACTTACCGGACACGGGGTCTTCGGTAAGTACCTGCACAGAATCGGACGGGAAGAGGCCCCTGGATGCCATGAGTGTGGCGCGCTAACTGATGATGCGCGTCACACCTTAGAGGTATGTCCCGCCTGGGGGCCTCAGCGCCACGACCTGTAGGCGGTGATAGGAATAGACCTGTCGTTGTTGACCATCATATCTAAGATGCTTGACAGCGACAGGTGCTGGTCGACGATGGCCTCCTTCTGTGAGGAGGTCATCTCTTCGAAGGAGGCCGCGGAGCGGATACGTGAGGCATTTGCTTCTGCAGACTCACTCCGTAGGTGGCGGCCAGGAAGGCGGAGGCGCCGTTTCGCGCATCTCCTCCCGCCGCCTTGACTGTCGACTGGACGTGGCCAGATGGCCTAGCGTTGGGGTGTCGGGGATAGAATGTCAATAGACGATCTCTCCGGCATCCCGTAAAAGCGCGGAAGGGACCGCTGTGGTTTTAGTGGGTATTTCGGTCGAACCAACTGACCGGCGAGTCCCACACACCCCCTCGTCTGTCACCGGCGAGGGCTAGTGCGCAAATGCATTTCCACAGCGTGAACAAAAAAAAAAAAAAAAAAAAAAAAAGGGTGGGTCAATGGGGTTTCGCGCCGCCTCTTCCGTCACCCCGGACCGATTTGGCGGGGTGCGATGTCCATGGCCCACCGCAAAAGTATCTTATCTACGTTGCCAAACAATTCAGGGTGAACACTGGAATAAAATGGACGTAAGGCTCTAGACACTTCAGCTGAGCTTAAAAACCTGCATATTTAACCGGTGGCACAACCACACCTTAGTTTTGTTCTACAATACATCATGAAATCATTTGTTGTTCACTCGCATTTAAAGCATAGGTGTGATATTTGTGTTCTAATAATTTAATTCGGTCAGTAAATTAATTTCTCTTTGTTAACATGCGGATACTTCTACATTTTTCGTTTACTACATTTAGACTTCTATTAATAAATTATTATACAATAATATTAACCAGTTTTGTATAATGACAGACTAAGAACATAATTCACCATTTGCTATCTAACCATTGCGTGATCGTAAAAGATATAAAACGCATATAACATCTATGCAAGAGAAGTATAACTTAAATTAAAACCCTATACTGACACGTCTTATCAGCGTTGCTGTGGCTACGAATAATACCAACCCTTTTTTTGCTCGTGGATGTCGTAAAAGACGACTAAGAGCACTAAAATGACCTACTCCACCTGGGCCAACTCCATCTGATGCCGTTTGGTCAACAATTACATTCTCAAGGAGGCTTGACGTCTGGCTGGCGACCGGTCATAAAACTATTGCCAATAACTTTTATAATATGTACTATGAAAGAGGAGTACATATTGTATCGACCCCAAGTAATTGAAATAAGAGTAGGAGAATGATGACTAATACGTCTTACCAGCGTGGTGTAATAGGTCAATCGACCTCTGATTATGTAGGAAGCCCAACAGTGGGACATATATGAGCTAAGATGGTGATGTAATACTTAAAGCGTTTGTTATTTATATTGCCTTAGGTATTACCTAAACTTTAAACATCACCTAATTGTAACCGTTAGCATATTTAATATTAAGGATTACTTTAGTTTGAGAATAGATGACATATTTATTCGTAGACGACAAATGTAGGACATGTCTAGAATACTTGCAAATGAGTTATGCTTTTGAGCCAAATTTCAATGTAGACGTTTTAGCGAGCTAAATACTTTAGTGTAAACAAAACAGTGCTATCATAGAGAGAATAATGGTTTTATGTCGTTCTTGGTATGTTGAATTACATTATTATTACATTGCGATTTGGCTAGATTAGCTAAACAATTATATATATTGCTATGGTTAGTTCTCGGGTTCGAAGTTAAATAAACATTTAATATGATGTTTTAGTTATTTGGAGTTTACTCCTTAAGAATCGATTTTCATATAAGGCGACCGGTATGAGAAAAATTTGAGGAGTAAAATCTAGTGATCGAATGACCTAGTTACGTTTTTGGTGCGCAACCTATTCTGCGCACCTTTCACTTTCTGACGTGAGATAATACTTCACTGAACAGTTTTAATAAATGTAAATAAAAATATAGATATATATATTATTTTTAGTCAAATGAGATTTTTTTGCGCCTGTTTTGATAATCGTACATAAGGAGTAAACTCCAGTCGTGCGTCGGAGCTGACACACACACTTTTTTTTTTATTGCTCATGGTGGCAAACAAGCAGACAGCACACCTGATGGTAAGTGTCACTGCCGCCCATTGACCTTTGCAATACTAAGGGTATAGTTAGGCCGTTGCCTACCAATACAAATCCCAAACCCACCCAGTTGGGCTTTCAGCTCTCTCGCTCACCGAACGAAGCGCAATAGCACATTGCCATTACTCATACGTCGATCTTCTGCGAGAGTGTGGTGCTATCCCGGACGGACCGGCGTGCGGCTGTAAACTGAGAACTGTCCACAGAGTGGTCCTACCGCTATTAAATGTTTCTTTGATTGAACGATTCTGGAAGACATTGAAATTTTACGATAGTTTGAAAATATCATAGGTTCAAAATTATGTATTTAGAGGAATAGGTAAACTAGTAAACGATATTAATTCATAATTTGAGTGATAGAATAAGAATATAACTTAACACATTATACTTTTAAGTATTTGCCGTAAATAAGCGATCATTTCTCTCAAATACGCTGGATTTGGAATGAACTAGCTGCTATGGTAAATGACTCATTTTTTTGCGGCGAGCAATGGGGTGGTCATACCCCGCTAAATCTGTCCAGGACGACAGAAGAAGCGGCGCGCGACCCCATAGACCCACCCTATATGTACCTCTCTACGCCCAGCGAGCGGGCCACCGGAACCCGGTCCTTGTCTTCGGTGGCCCGCCCGGTGGTTTACCCTCGCGGGTATCCTCTCGAGTCAGATTGACGTGCGCTATGGATGACATGAACTTCTTTAAAAAAGGTTTAAGAAGAGTAACCTGGGTGTGCTCTTTTTCTTTTTAAGGTCTTTTACTGATAGAACTTGTTCATTAGCCACTAAAGGCAATAGTAAAAAAAAAGTGTGTGTGTCAGCTCCGACGCATGACTGGAGTTTACTCCTAAAGTACGATTATCAAAACAGGCGCAAAAAAGCTCATATGACTAAAAATAATATATATATATATATATATATATATATATATATATATATATATATATATATATATTTATTTACATTTATTAAAAATGTTCAGTGAAGTATTATTTCACGTCAGAAAGTGAAAGGTGCGCAGCATAGGTTGCGCACCAAAAACGTAACGAGGTCATTCGATAACTAGATTTTACTCCTCAATTTTTTCTCATACCGGGCGCCTTATATGAAAATCGATTCTTAAGGAGTAAACTCCAAAAATGTAAGCTGTTAATATCTGAGAAGGAAAACAATGGGAAGTAAATTGATCTACTATACCGCGCTAGTCAATCAGGTTAGTATAGGGCGTTATTTTACGCAATTCCGGTCCATGATAGCAAAATGCAGTACAATAGTAAGTAATACTTCAAAGCTTAACTTAGTTGAAAGGCATTAATCTTCAATGTAGCCACTCACCTATGCTTCTTCTAATAAAAAAAGTATGCAGTAACATAAAAAGATTCTAATTCATCAAAAAAAAATAAATCGAATGCTTCTAATTTAAAATCGACTATTTTAAATTAGAAGCATTAGAATTTTAACAATACGGAGATTGTACCTCGAATCTTTCATTCCATTCAAATTATCGGGCGGAAACAAAAAAGGAAAAGAAAAGCTATCAGAATCGACGTGAATTTCCAACGAAGATTCAAGATATCTGTTTCCGCATCCCCTTTCCACCCTCCTTCGTCTTATCTATGCTCTGATGAATCGCGAAAGAAAAGGATAAATCAAGTTTTTATCTCGACTAAGATGTGTATTACCAGTAAATGATGGTTTTGTATACTTTTGAGAGATTTTCAAATCATAAATTGTTAGACGTTAATTAATAGAATTATAATTTTTTTATTTTTTTATTTATTGACAGGTACAAATTTAATTTCAATGTATAATATTTTAATTAATATGTACAATTAAAGCTAAGTTTTAAATTAAAATATTTACAGAAAAATAGAAGAAAATAGAATAAGGAATAAAAAATAAATAAATAAAAGGAGAAACAAAAGGCGCAATCAGGCATCGAAAAATTCCTCCGCATCACTGTCCACTGGTAATGTGCCCAGAAGGCTAGCAGCATTGCCACGTTGAATGGCAATGCTAACCTTTTGTGCAAAATATAGGCCAGCCCTCTGAATAATTGAATTGTAAATTGACTTGTTAGTCCAGAGGAAAAGTTATGTACTGCAATAGTAAAGACCTGGATTCAAAACTTATCGAGAATCATATTGTGCAACTCAGTAGCGTGCTTTGAATTTACCTAAATAGAAAAGCTTTTATGAAATACTTTTCATACTATTTATTATTATTCTCTTTATTAAAACTTATAACTACTTAAAACATTTCTAAACATATAATATAAAAAAATATTATTATTATCCTTTTTTTTTCTCCCTAAAGGGGTTAATATCACACTTTCATGCGGACCGTAATCAAGCACGAGAGCGGTAGTTCTAGGTGACTACAGATAGGAATTTTCTCACAATTCTGCAAGTATTTAGAATGACTGCTTTTTGTAATGTGATGTAAATGAGTGGATGAATGTGTAAGAGTTTTAGGCTTGTATGTAAAGTGTGTGGTATGACTCCCGTAGATGACAAAACAATAGGTATGATTTTAACTGTTTTAACTTGCCATTGTGATTTTATTTCAATAACTAGATCAGTATATTTGGTTAGTTTCTCAGTGTGGGTGGATCAAAGGTTATGTGTATTAGGTATTGCTATATCAATCAATTATACTATTTCACTCTTTTTATCATGTAGTGTTATATCTAGGCGGTTGAAATGTACTGTTTTATCTGTTAATATAGTTCTGTCCCAGTATAATTTGTAATCAGTTGTGTCTAATATAGTTCGTGGGGTATATTTATAGTAAACTGTTTTTTCTGTTATGAGTTTATATTTCAGTGCCAGTGATTGATGGATGATTGCTGCTACTTGATCATGACGGTGTTTATAATCAGTTTGGGCTATTTTATTATTATTATTGCAACATTAAGTAAATAACCCTTATATTGCGGGAAGTTTACAAACATAAATAACGCATACAAATTACATCTAGACTCAGGACAACAATTTGTGGATCGCCCAAAGTCCAATACTTTCCTGCACCGAAATCAAAACCACGATACTTGGCATGGTAGGCCGGTATTTTAACCGCTACGCTATTTGTGCAGTCACGCTTGGTAAAAGGGATTAGCGGTCGTAGTTGATATTATAAATTACCGTTACTCATTTATTTGATGAAAGCTCAGCCAATTTTCAACTCCCTGGGGAAAATAAGACATAATGATCTAAATTGACATGCTTGCCTATTTATAATAAATTATTGGTTAGCGAAAAATTATTACTACACGTGGAATTGAAATCCGCATCTATTGGAAAGCTATTTTAACTGTCTTATCAGTAAAGCATTACATATTTTTGGTGGGTAAATCAGAAAATGTTTGTGCCCATTTAAGTCGACAACACGGCGTCCTTTCCTTCCGACTAATGCAGGTCTTGACGAGGCATAGTTACTGCAGTAAGTACCTGCACACGGCCGCGAGAAGGAAGATGACATCGTACTGCCACCACTGCAATTGCGACCAGAACACGGCATAAACTAGTTGCAATCATCCGTGCCGACCTGATGCAGCCGATCATCGCCGAGAGGATGTTCGACAGCGTCAGGAACTAGAACGTGGTCACCACCTTCTGCGAGACAGTCTTCTCGCGGAAGGAGGCGGCGGGGCGAGTCCGAGAGGGATTCCTCCTCGATGACACGCTCCGCTGCTGGTGTCTGGAGCGGCGCAGGCCTGAGTTCCTGTTCCTGATGCCGCCCTAGCTGGGACTACTGGTATCTGGATCGGCGAATAGTCCGTCATCCGCAAAGAGGCTGACTGCATGAGTACGACGCTCCGACCTGCTGCTAGGGCGTCGACGGAGATTGATGCCCGAAAGGGTAAACCGCCCGGCTTTCCACGGATTTCAGGAAGCTGTACCAGTGGTCGTCCCAATGGTGATAGGAGATATGGGGGCCAACTTGCCGTCACCCCAGACGGAATGGGCGGTGTGTCTCCAGATCATAGCCTGCCAAGAAAAAGCATTTACATGCTAGACTATATATAAAAAAATATTTCTGAGCGAGAAGTCTGTTAATGGTAAGGCCACACTGTCGAGTGTTTTCGGTTTACAGCCACGGTCGGTCCGGAATAGTGCCATAATCTCAAAGAAAATGGACGTCGGAGTAGTTATAATGTGCTGTAGCCCTTTGTTCGGTGAATAAGAGAGCCAAAAGCGCACCTTTATCCTACTAAGTTTTTCGAACGCTACCCAGCCGAGTTGGTTTCATTGACTGATCTCTTTCTCGAAATTGCCTACCAATTTACAGTGTAATTTTCTAATTGGATCGTGTATTCTAGGTAAACATTGTGATCGACAACCACGAGAATCGCATTCCCAACCAAGACCGGTACAGAAACGACAAGGGCATTAAATAAGTAGATATGTCTAATAATTTATATTAAAATTACGCTTTCGAAGAAAATCGATAAACATTATATTTACAATCTTAATATATATATAAATTACGCGTCACGTTGTTTGTCCGCGATGGACTCCTAAAGTACTTAAACGATTTTAATCAAATTTGCACAGCTTGTGCAGTTTGATCCAACTTAAAAGATAGGATAGCTTCCATCTCAATTTATAGTAATATTATTTTATTGCAAATTATTTGTCTATTATTTGACAGTCACAATTATCTGTTATCTCCAAACGATTCTAACAGATGGCGGATTCTAACAGTTGATTGGATTGAGTAATTATTTAATAGATGACGACGTTAATCGTAAAAACGTTTCATGTAAGCTACAATTTATTAGCAAAACCACCACGTGTTACTGAGGCTACCTTAGCTACAGCAACGCGTGGCCGAGTCTGCTAGTTATATACTAAAAACTACTTCATAAAAATATACAGCATATAGCTCATATAACGGGAGCAAAGCCACGGCCAAAACGTTATTTTAAAAATAAAATTCATACTATCCGCAAAAGACTTTAGCATCAAATGTCTTTAATCTTAAACAAGACAAGAAAATAAAAACACAATAAATAAAAAAAAACAGACAGCAAAAGAACTCGGCAAGTCACTCGACCAGTTTTTTTTTATTAGAAACATTTTTTATAACATCAACAGTATAAAACACGATGGGTACAAGTAAATTGTGACCCAAATACGGATTTATTGCTACGACATTCCAGCTTTGATTTATATCCCCTATCAAAGCCCGGACTGGATTGACTTACAATTCACTGATTCCGCGAATCGCATCACAATTGACGAGGATAATATGACGAATGAAGAAAAAAAAATGAGCTCTTCACGTCTTTGAAGTTTGTCTCAAATTAAGAAAAACCACAATTATCTAACAGCTAAAATCCTCGTTAGATGACTACTTTCTTTATCTCTATTACTCGAATATTTAAAATAAAAAAATAAAAAATATTTAATTTACTTTATTTTCTTTTTCCGTGTGTTGATAGAGTAAGAAAACAATTCAACACTCCTTATTTTGCCTACGGGTGTCGTACGACTATGGGATATAATACGCATATGACATCTACATAAGAGAAGAAAATTCAAAATAAAACCCCGTACTGTAAATTCCTTCTGACCAGCGTGGTACAGTCGATTTCTTTTCAACATTTAAAGCATATTAACCTTTTCTTTTCTATCGAAACAAAACTGTTTTAAGAAAACAAACGATGTGAAGGAAAAATATTTACCATGCCATCACGCGTATTAACCATTTGTAGTTCGCAAATGAGTTTTTATCATCAAAAACTATCAAGAAACTAAAAAGCAAAAAATAATACGATTTCCTACCGAAATCTATAAATCAAATTCATTTTACTATTTCTTTCTTATTTCTAATCAGCTCTGCTCATATATCTCCCATTGTTGGACTCGAGCCTCCTCCATAATTCGAGTGAAATTGACCTACTATATCACACTGGTTAGATGTGTTGGTATCCCTATACCAACACGTCTGTTGTGTTGGCCCAGGTCGATATAAAGCTGGCCACCGAAGACAAAGATCGGGTACCGGTGGCCCGCTCGCACGGCGAAGAGAGGTGTTTGCATGGACCCACCATGGGGTTGCGCATCGTCTCTTCTTGTCGTCCCGGACCGATTTGTCAGGGCGCGTCCACATCCATAGACCACGTTGCGAAAAAAAAAAACAAAAAATGGTCGATATAAGTACTTAGTCGTCTTTACGACTTCCACAAGCAAATTAAGAGTTGATAATATTAATAACCCTTACCATACAACTCGCTTGTTTGTTGCACTATTAATATTAATTGACTAGAATAAAAAATAAATATACATATAGTTTTTTGAATAAAATTAATATTAGGTATTCCTTTGAACTAACTTTGGATTGGGTCCAATCTTATTAGTGATGCAAATTAAATTTGACCGTGCTTGGTTTTAGTGAATAAATTACAAGCTTTGCGAGTGATGATGGTTTAAAAATTCCCTTGACTGATTAGTCGGCAGGAGGAGGGATTGGCAGGAGCCAATGGGAGTAAAAAACTATTAAGGTAGGTATATAATATATAGATAATTTCAATACAAGAGGAGGAAATCTCGACACAAAACCCTTTGCTGAAACGTCTTTACCGGTGTGGTATAAGTTAATTACCCTTCCACTGTAGAGGAGCCACAAAGAGAGAGGATCCTAAGAGTGGAATGTGTACGGACTGAGAAGAAGTAAACATTTTAGCATTTTACATAAATCACAAACTAATATTTATAATAGCTAGCTTTATAATAGCTATAATATAATAGAAGGCACTGATCAAACTAAACAAAAGCTAATGTTTAGCACAAAGATAAATATATACATATTTTATTTTAATTACATGACTAGCTAATTCCATTCCATTTCTTAAGTTATCATCATCGTCGTCCTGCTCTTATACCAATCACTTGTGGTGCACGCAATATGTACTTCTTTCCACTGTTACATAGAACAAAAGTTATTGCCAATAGTTTTATAACCTACCTGATGCCAACCCTCATTAGGAATGTAATTCTTGACAAGACAGCATCAGGTATCAGGTTTTTTAATACCCTGCACTATGCAAATAATCCTTGTATTGTGGAGGACTTTAAAAAATTATAAGTAACGCGAATAGATTACAGCCAGAATTGGCACAATAGTTTGTGGATCGCACAAAGTGTTGTCCTACGTAGAAAACGAACCCATGGTACTGACGCGGAACGTCGGTATCTTAACCACTACACAATCTGTGCAATCAAAATATACATTATTTACACAATGGTATTATATCCATACTATAATGGTTAATATGGATAAATCCATTATTTTTAACCACTCGTACAAAAAAACTCAACCATATCTACATACATTCGCCATTTGTTGTTGTACTGTGTAAATCCATTGGTTAGTTTGGCGATCACGTAATGAAATCCCGGGTATTGCTTTTTTATTTGTATTAATCCTTAGTTTCTGTGCCAATTCATGAGCGTTGCGGTATTGGGCTCTTTGTAAGTGAAATATAGCAGGACATATTCGTTCAAAAACTCTTTGTTGCTTTGGTTGGTACGTATCCCGTGCAATGATGGGTACAAATGTCCTCTATAAAAGCAATTACTTGACCAGGATAGACAAATAGTTGCTTTGTTTTTTTTTTTTTCATTTTTATTTACATTTCTTTATTTTCGCAAACCGGAATACCTAAATGTTTCTTGAATGGTTAAAATTGACTCGACGTTCTTCTTTTTTGCTCTAGTTTTCTTTCTTTTCTATTTTCTAATCTTACCTGTGGGTGATCGTACAAGGCGAATAAGGAACACAAGTGGATAATGTTAATGCAAGAGAAGGAGAACTCGAAGTCTGACCAGCGTGGCAAAGAGACTCAAGCCCATTAGCAAATTTTCTTATTCACAATAATAGAGTAGTACCATAAAATAATAAAATGTGAAATTATAACTTAATTTTTTTCTTTTTTGCGGCGGGATATGGACTGAGCACACCCTTCCAAATCCATCCGAGGCAGTGGAGGAAGCAGTGCGCGACCCCATTTTGTTTAGCCGGTGGGCTAAAGTACGATACACGCCTCTAATCCGTCCGGGGCAACAGAGAAGCGGTGCACGACCTCGTAGAACCGCCCTACATATACGTCTCGACGTCGTGCGGGTGGGTCACTGAAACGTGGTCTTTTTCTTTAGTGGCCCACCCGGCGGTCTACCCTCACGGGTATCCTCTCATGTCGACGTTCCGTCATCTCGACCCATAAAATGGATCTCGATGTCAGGGCGTCGTCCTCACGCAGTTGCCTCGCTCCAAGGGCGACCAGAATATTCCGCGGTCCAGTTACCCGCTGCCGGGGCTGGGACCCCATAGATCCATCCTGCAATGTATCTCTCGACGCTGTTTGAGTGGGCCACCGGAAAATTTGTGTCTTAATAGTTATTCAGCCTTTTGATATTTCACACGGGGCTAGCTATGGATCTCAAGAATTCAGTATCAATGGCCGAATGGCGATGGGGAATACGGTGAGCTAAAGGGGCGTGGGCCGCCCTTTCGTCACTCCGGACGAGGCGAACGACGTATATATATAGACCATAGCCAAACAAAAAAAACCCTTAATATTTAAAATATTTATAGCTTTTGTGTAAACTATTTATTTTAAAATCATAGTTTATTTCTATTTGAAATAATTGCAGCACTATGCTATATAGTAAAAACAAATAAACCCGAAGAGTATAGTAACGAAGCTCATCTCTGGGATTTTGGTTGTTTTAATTCCAGCAAAAGCAATTTCTTTAAGCAAATTCAAAGCACGTTACTAAATTGCTACAGAGTAAATTAGAGTATATTTCTGAGAATGCTATCTTAAGAGTATTTTTGTTTCCAACTAGTTCAGTTAATACGGCAAAAGTAATCCGCCATTCATAAGTAACTACGAATATCCAGAATCTACTCTGGCGAAAAAATAAAGTTTCTTCTATAGAATAGACCAAATTAAATGTGAAGATTTTAACTGATATTATCTTAAAATAAAGATTGATAAACGGACTCATCATCATCATCATTCTCCTACTCTTATCCCAATTACTTGAGGTCGATACAATATGTACTCTTGTTTCATGGTACATATTTAAAAAGTTATTGACAATAGTTTTATGACCGGCCGCCTACCAGACGTCAACCCTCTTTGGGAATGTAATTGTCGACCAAACGGCATCAGATGGAGTTGACTCAAGTCATTATAAGGCTCTTAGTAGTCTTTTACGACATCCACGAGCAAAGTAAGGGTTGATAGTATTCGTAACCGCTACCACACAGCTATCTTATATCTATATCGTATGTCGTGATTATTAATTATATAAACTTTTACCATTTATAGTGGCAGGACCACCCTATTGACAGTTCTCTGTCTACAGCCACGGGCTGGTCCATCCAGGGTAGTACCACACTCTCGCAGAAGATCGACGTCTGAGTAATGGCTATATGCTATTGCGCTGCATTAGGTGAGCGAGGGAGCCGGTAGCTCAAGGGGGTGGGTTTGGTGTTTGTACTAGTAGGCAGTGGCCTGGCTGTACCCTTGGTATTGCAAAGGTTCATGGGAGGCAGTCACACTTACCATCAGGTGTGCTGCTTGCCCGTTTGCCACCAAAATAAATAAAAAAAAAAAAATTTGTCTCCTTTACGGAGAAGGCTAGAACACAACGGTGGGGGGCATATATGAGGTGAGATGACATACACTTGTTTACACACACACACAATTTTAGTGGATAAAATATTTTTCCATTTGCTTATGTTGTGGTAAATACTAAATAAAAAAATTGGATTATAGTAATTAATAACTAAAGGTACAGGTCGTAATAGAACATTTTTTTTTGGCAAGCTAAAAGTATATGTAGAATAAAAAAAAATATATTTTCATTTTGGCGGTTCTCGTATATAGATAAAAACTTTTATCATAAGAATATTCGTCACTGCTATAAAATATAAAACTACTAAAATAAAAATGACACAAAATGTATACATATTTACAATAACCGCAGACTAGAATTCCATAATATTATATTCCATATTTTCCCCCAGCTGGAACAAACCCAGATCCCTCGATCCGGAGCGAAGACATAGCGTTGGAACTTATAAAGTTTTGCGTTTCTCCTCTTCACCTTTTGAGTAGACCACTAGAACTAAATTATTCACTTGGACGGTAAATAAAAATTAACCTATAGGATATAGGTCTACATCCCGGCAGAAAAGTACCGGAACGTTGTCTTTATACGGTCGGTCTCACTTAACCTGATGAACTAAATACCTGTCTGACAAGTCGCGTACTCGGCTTTACCGTATTCCCCTAGCAGTTTTACGAAAATCATTTACATAACGACCCGAGAAATAAACTTTGTATTTTGAATATTAATTGTCGAAGCTCGGGTTGTTTAATTAAAAGTACACAATTTCGTATTTTGTATTTGCTTACGTAAGAGTTCTAACAATGTTGTATTTGTATCGAGGTAGGATTCCTAAACAAGTACAATGTATTATTTATGGAGAGGATTCGTCTGGTGCCATTAAATGGAATAGAACAAATATTTGTAACTTTTTCTGCGGAAAAAACAAATTTTGCGGGATAGATATTTTGGATGAATTAGAAAGAGAGTGTTTTTGTTATTGCTCTTGGTGGCAAACGAGCGAATTTTGCAATACCAGGGGTTCCGCTAGGCCGCTGGCAACCAATAATCCCAAACCTACCCAGAGAGATGAGCTTCCGGCTCTCTCGCTTACCGAACGAAGCATATTGCCACCACTCAGGCGTTGATTTTCTGCGAGAGTGCGGTACTCTACCCCGGATAGATCAACCCGCGGCATAGATAGATAACTGTCAACAGTGTGATCCTTCCACTACATAAGTATGGCTGGAGATCGTTTCGTGGTCCAATTTCTAACTGGCCATGGCAACTTTAAAAGTAAATTATTTGCTTTTAAACTCGTACCTTCACCATTATGTCAATGTTCCAGCGATCTATGGCGTAACGAAGGTGACCTTATGTTAGACAGTTTGCAAGTCACACCTACTTATCGTAGCTGTACACCCTTTTACTTGTTGATTGATTAGTTAATTTGGTCTCCTGCATTTCCTAGAAAGTGCCTAGGGACTAGGTAGTGGAATCACTCTTTTCCAACTCCTCCTCTTTAACTTTTCTAAGTAAATTTGTTGTGGGTTCCAAGGCTATTAAAATCATTTACTTTGGTGTCATTTATGGACACCCTTGTGGATTCTGGTTTACAGGAGTTGCAATGATAGGAATGTGTGGTGGGATTAGTCCCAATTTAAAAAAAAAATTAGGTAATTCTATTTCACTCTTAGTTTATAAACCTCAAAGTAGAAAGACAATTGGCTTACTATACCACAGGGATAGTAGACCAATTATCTTTAGCAATTGTTATAGCTTGCAGATATAGTTTTTTTTTTAATTTTTTACTTCTCTCATAATCATGTTGTCTGCTTTAATTTGAATCAAGAACGTTTATAACGCTATCCACTAAGTAATAGATAATTATACTCTAGTAAGAAAGAGAAACGAGAATCAATACATATTTCCAATTGACTAAAACGTGGGTAACGAACATTTCTTACGAGACTCTTACTTAGTATCGATATTTATTTTAACTATACATTAACTGCTTTTATAGACTTGGCTGACTGAATTCAATAAGTGATATCTAATTCAAATAGCTTATAATATCTCTCTGGCCACTTCTCCGTGATGGAACTTTACATAAGTTTAGCCTTCTAATCCTAGAGTAGGATTTAACAGAGATTAGACCGATAACCTTTCAAATCTCGAGGCACCAGCAGTATTCCTCACTCTTCTCACGCCAACGATAAAGTGATGCGAGAGTTCTGGCTTTCAGATACCACGACGATTATTCCGGTGAGAAAACTCGCTGCTTCACCCATGCTGCTGTTTAGATCATGAGATCATAATTTTGGATAATCTTGATTGACAAAACTTGCTAAGGTCACCTTAAGATAGTGGCATTATGAGCCGTAAGAGACTGCTTAAACTGTAGCTCTGTATAAAGCTGCGGACTGCACGATCCCAATGTAGTCACCTGCAGGAGGTATCGAGTCTCCGCATATTAGGCAGTAGCCTTGAAAGTGCGCCTACTGCACGCACCAATTTGGGTACCAATCTTCGAAGATGACGTTCAAAGACCCATCACCTATCAAGAACTAGGCCTAAGTATTTCATCGTCATTTCAACGCCGAGCGATGTGACCTGTCCATTAGTACTTCAACGCGCTAATTCTTCGGGCTATATCGGTCACATCCATTTTCCTACGGATTTCTATACTCCAAATTTTATCGCGTAGAGAAATACCGAACATAGCCCTCTCCGCAGTATTTTGACCCTTTCTCTAAGACCGACATTTAGGAATTTAAACCTTACATCAGCGATAATACACACATTTTATTGAAAAGGCTACGGTTCGGCTACAACCGTTCCAAAGCATTCGGGATGACGGAGGGGCCATCTATGTTCATAAACTGCTATATTAACTTTTACCATCAATCGAGTGGATCACCGGAACAATTAATAAAAGTATACAACTAACAATTTTCATTATTAATATTAGCTGTGCAGTAGCGGCTACGAATACTACCAACTCTTACTTTTCTCGTGGATGTAGTAAAAGACGATTAAGAGCCTTATAACAACCTGTGTCAACTCTATCTGATGCCGTTTGGTCAACAATTACATTCCCAAAGAGGGTTGACGTCTGGCAGGCAGGCGGTCATGAAACTATTGTCAATAACTTTTACAATATGAACTATGAAAGAAGAGTACATATTGTATCGACTCCAAGTAATTGGGATAAGAGTAGGAGAATGATGAATTGTTATTATTAATAAATGTTCCCCATTATATATTTTAGTACCTAATTTCAATATGTTTACGATAATTAAGTAAATAAAAAAGTAAAACCGGCCGTATTATCATGTCTGACATATTAATAAGAATAAACTTGGTTATTTAAAGCAAATCCTTAAAAAATAATTTTGTCTTGTATTTTATAAAACTTAGGTATATTTTTAGTCACGGTCGGTAACATCTCCAGAGGATTTGATCTATTTTTGTGAATTTTCTTTACATGAATAAACTAAAGTCCCTTAGAGTACTTTAGCAGAATTTTTGATTCAAACAGCCGATTCTATACCTAAACATTGCTAATATTAATTTACTCCAATTTTACTCTTAAAAGTTTTTTTTTTTCATTTCAAAAAGGTAATATTTCAAAAAATAATAATCTATATCTATAAAAGAGGTTGTTTGTATACATATATGATATCGCTAAACTCAGAAACTATTTGACCGATCATTATGAAAATTCGTATGTATATGTATTTTTTCACGTTGAAGTTTTATATGCCCGCACATGTAACTCGCTAACAGGCGACGCTACGATATATCGACTTCTACAAACAAACTGACTGGCTGAGTTTGCTAGTAATACATAAAAAGATCTACAAATTAGTTAATATTGTAAGCTTGTCAATCCTTATTTTTTTAAACGACACGGTGCACTAAGTAAATATGCAAAGAATCCTTGTAATGCCGGGGACTTTACAAACATATAATTAAACTCCCACAAATTACAATTTCCGTGTGGTGACGGAGTAAGAATACAATTCACCACCCCCTATCTTACCCGTGAGTGATCGTAAGAGACGACTAAGGGATATAAAACGCATATAACATCTATGCAAGAGAAGGAAAGCTCGAAAAAAAACCCTATACCAACACGTCCAACCAGCTGGGTATAATAAGTTAATTTTTCTCCCATTACGGAGGAGGCCCGAGCCCAATAGTGGGACATATATGGGGTGTGATGATGATGATGACACAAATTACACCCACTCAAGACAAGAATTTGTGGATCACGCAAAGTATAAGCCTGCGTGACAATCGAACCCTTGACACTTGGCATGGTAGGTCTGTATCTCAACTGTTACGTTGTCTGTACAGTCATATTTAGATCACAAACATACATTTCATCATCACTATCAATATCCTGCTCTTAACCCAATTACTTGCTATCGACAAATTATCTTCCATCGTACAAATTGCAATATTTTGAAAATAATTTTATAAATCGCCAACTACCTGACATCAACCCTTATTGGGAATATAATTATTAAACAATCATCAAATGCAGTTACCTGTGACTTGAGCTCAGGTCGATATAAAGCTCTTAGTCGTCTTTTAAAACACCTAAGAACATTATAAGTATAGACTGTAAAGATAGCGTACCAGTACCTTGGGTTCGATTCCTACACAGGATAATACTTTGTGCAATTCACAAACTGTTGTTCTAAATCTGGGAGTATTCTATCTGCATTAATTATAATATGTTGCTAAAGGCTCACGCAATACAAAGATCATTATTTCCATAGTGCAGAGTTATTGCTTTAAAAATAAAATCTACGCTAAACAAGGATTAGTAGTTCCTCAGCTCAGGGTGGAGGGCCTTTAAAAAAAAAACTTACTTTAAATCTATCTTACATATAGCAAGCGCTTATCGTATTCCAAACATCTTTCTCTATCGTTTATTCGTTGATGGATTACTTTTAGGGCATAAATCAATCTCTTTTATATAAATCTCCAGCCTTAGATGGATGTCAGCTCAGTTTTTGTTATATACTCTTGGTTAGATTAAATTGTTATTTTATTTTTTTGTCTGAAAGACAATATTAGATGGCATCGTTTGTTATTTTAGATAATCTATATATACTTTTTCATTTATTTTTGGCGCGTGGTGATTCAGTAAGACTACAATTAAAGGGTAGTTGCATCTTACATTATTATCTTTTCATCTCAATAGAGTTGACCACCCCTACCGTTTACTTCATATCAATTGCTCACCTATAGTTAATGGTCGGTGGAACTTAGCCAGTTTTTACGACTCTTAAAAGAAAAAGAGGGATGGTAATGAGTTTTTCCTATAATATAAGACACGTATTATGATTTGTCCCAGTATTCAAATAGCCTGACTAGAAATTTGCGAAGCACATTGGTACACGAATTTCTAAATCCAAATTACAAATGTATAAATACAGCTCATTGCGAATACCGTTTAGATTTAGATAACGGAATCCTACGAACATATTACGGAAGTTTCAGTAACTGAGGTACTGACGGAAATACATAAATATTTGGATCAATGGTTACCTTTCCCCATAACAATATTTCATTACTAATAATAATGTGTTAAGTTTTCATGACTGGTAAAAGTATAAAGAATATTTATAACTTTGACTTACGCACGCCATTTGAAAAATGCTGTAGTATAAATATAACAATCGGTAATTATATTTAGATTTTTACGCGAGCATTAGATATGAAATTCTGTGTGGTGACGGAGTAAGAATATAATTCAACATCTTACCCGTGGGTGATCGTAAGAGACTAAGGGATATTAAAACGCATGTAACATTTATGCAAGAATAGGCAAATTCGAAACAAAACCCTATATCAATATGTCTGACCGTGTTATAGTAGGTCAATTTTCCTCCCATTATGGAAGAGGCTCGAGTCCAACGATGGGACATATATGAGGTAAAATGATGATGATAATTAGATATGAAGTAATTTTTAAGAATTTTCTTATATTTTAGTTCATATATATCTATCTATATTCGCTTGAATCGCTTGCATAGATGTCATATGCGTTTTATATCCCTTAATCGTCTATTATGATAACTCACGGATAAGATAGATTTATGAATTGTATTATTACTCCATCACGAAATGATTTCCTTACGTTTTACTACAATTTTCTTATTTATTTTTTGTTAATTCGATTCGTTTTTGCGATACTACACTCGACGGAAATGTTAGTATAAGATTTGATTTTACCTCTTAAGGTGATATTATATTTTTAGATCAACAAACTATCTGCTACAATTAAGATTTTTCTTGCAATTCAATTAATAATACTTGCTACTAATATTATATATGTGTACGTCTATTAAGATTTTTGGATAGTTGAATATTTTGATATATGTCACTTTATCACACGTAAATTGTTGAATGGATTTAGATGAAAATTGGCAATTAGATAAACCATTTCTTGAATTAACACAAATGATACTTTTTATCTTCGTAATATGCTTCCTTGGAATAATTTAGTTATGAAATTTTAAATCGTTAAGCTGGAGATAGAAGCTTAGTATTAGTTATTAGTTCATAAGATAATCCTGCTCAAACTAACAACCAAAATCTCAAGTTCATAATAAATATAGTTACATATAAAATAACAATAAGTCCATTCAATTTATTTTGGATAATTGAATGAAACATCTAAACTAATTATAATTATATTAGGGGAAATTTGAATATGATAGCAATTATAGACAATATTAGGAGTGCGAGATTGTCTTGGTATGAACATCTGATAAGCGGGTATGAAGGCATGTAACAAGGAGGATAAACAATATGAAAGTAGATGGCTGTAAGAGTAAGCACGTGGATGACTTTAAGATGGATGGATTGCATGAATAAGGATATCTGTATGAAAGATATTAGTGACTGATAGCAGTCTATAAAGGGCGTTGTGCCTAGCCCGCTTAGGGCAAGGCAAGCTTAAAATAATTATAATATTATTAAGGGTTTTCTTGATAATTTAATAGTAAAAAACAGTTTCATTTTAGCTGTTCTTTTTAAATATAACTTACTTATTCATACTTCAAGAATCATGAAATGTTAATTACTACTTAAATAATCCTTTTCTTCATTAGAATTTCAATCTACATCGGCCTTAAAATTGGAATCCCGTGACAGTGAATTTAATGTAGAATGAGAATTATTAATTTACAATTCGGAGACATACGTTTCGACGAAATTTTCATCTGAATAAAGTTATAACCACATATGTGATATATGTATATATATATATATATATATATATATATATATATATATATATAATAATAAATAAATAATAAAATAAAATAAAAAGCCTTTTATTTCTTGCATTTGAAGATAAACTTATTTTTACAAACTTAGTCCTAATTATTATAACACATTTTTTTTTTTTTTTTTACATGTTTAACTGTAAAAGTTTCTTAACCTAACAACTAGTTTTTCTTAACATCATTTATTATTCTTTCTTATATACACACATTTTTCTTACACTCATATATATACCATATATGCATACACATAGACACACACACCCATCCATATACATACGCACATACATACGCAAAGACACACATTCACATACATATACACATACACCCACAAATACACGTACACGTGCCCATAGACCCACATACGCATATATGCACACTTACGTATACATATATATATAACCATACATACCACATATATACCAAGTATATGTACATAATTTCTTCTTTCTATATTTATATCTTTAATATCTATATTTATATATCTCTATTCTGCAAGAACCCCAGATTGGGTGAAGGCCTCCTCCAAAGATGCCCATTTTTCTCGATTCAAGGCTATTTGAGTCCAGTTTGGGCCAGCGATTTTTTTAATTTCATCTTCCCATCGTGTCGGTGGTCTGCCTCTGCTTCTATAGCCCCTGGGGCCTCTCCACAGGGTAGTTTTGACGGTCCATCTCTGGTCTGTTAGCCTCGCTACATGACCTGCCCATTTCCACTTCAGTTTTAATGCATAACTCAATGCGTTCGTCGCTTTTGTTTTTGATCTTATTATTGAATGTCGTATCTTATCTAACTTCTTCACATTGAGCATGCTTCGCTCGATTCCTCGTTGACAAGTGGTAATTTTGTGTTTAGCATTGGCTGTAAATTTCCAAGTCTGACATCCATATACCAAGCACGGTAAAAGGCTGGAATTCATGATTTTGGTTTTCAAACTAATCGGCATGTTGCTTTTGAAGATTTCTTTTAAACTCCAGTATTTGTTCCATGTTTTTTGTATTCTTCTTTCTATTTCTACGTCATTATTTTTATTATCAGAGCTGATTGTTTTTCCTAAGTATATATATTTGTCTACATATTCTAAAGGATTTCCATTTACTGTTATTGGTGTTTTATAACTATTTGTCATGGTCATTGTTTTATTGAGATTGATTTCTAATCCTACTTTTGAGCTAGTTGCTTGTAAAGACTCTACCATTCCCTGCAGCTGTGAGCTTGTCTCCGATAGTACTACTATGTCCTCTGCGAACCTTAGATGACTTAAAAAGGCTCCTTGTATATAGATTCCTTGTTTGCTCCAGTTTAGCTTTTTGATGATAGTTTCTAGTATGGACATAAATATTTTTGGGGAAAGCGGATCACCCTGTCTTACGCCCCTTTTTATGGGGAAGCTTGCACCGAGTGTTTCTAACTTTATTCTACCCATGTTGTTGTTGTAAATATATATTGTAAATATATATATATATATATATATATGTATATATATATATATATATATATATATATATATATATATATATATATATATATATATATATATATATATATATATATATATATATATATGGTGGATGTATGGTGTGACAAGAGTGGATAACATAAGAAATGAACATATAATGATGTACTAGAGCAAGTGGATGAATTTGTATATCTTCGATGTGGATTTAGCCGAGATGGAAGGTACACCACTGATATAGAGCGAAGAGTGAATGCGGGAAATAGAGTGAACGGAGCGTTGGGGCAACTTCTTGGTAGCCACTACTTCAGCCAGAAGGCACATGTAGCAATACATAACGCAGTGCTTGTACCAACATTACTGTATGGAAGCGAGAGTTGGGTATGCAGAAAAGAGTATGAAAGTAAAATTAATGCAGTCGAAATGCGATCTCTGCGGCAAATCTGTGGAGTTAGGCTGACCGACTGCATTCGCAACGACGACGTAAGAGAGCAAGTAGGTATGAAAGAGAGTATTGGTGTAAAGATGCGAAAGGGAATGCTCCGATGGTTCGGACATGTGGAAAGAATGCCGAACGAACGTCTGGTTAAGAAGATATACAATGCGAAAGTTGTAGGTACCGGGGGAGACCGAGACTAACCTACCTAGACCAGATCGGTCATGTACTGAAGGAAGGTGAAGTCAAGAGTCTCCGAAACCGGCAAGCGTGTATGAAGAGAATTATGAATATTGAGGCGGCGAGTGAAGTATGCAAAGATAGAGTTCTCTGGCACTCTGTTCTCTCTGCCTGCCTGCAAGGGATTTGGCGTGATGATATGTATGTATGAACATATAAGAGGAACTTTGAAAGTTGCGCTAATGACGGAAAAGTTAAGGATTGAAAGATTGACATGGTATGGACATGTGATAAGACGGGATGAAAGTAATGTTGTGAGGAAAGTTTTAATTATGAATGTTGAAGGCTTAAGGGGTAAGGGAAGACCGAAGAAAAGATGGATGGATTGACAAAGAGTGACCACAGAGACGTCGGATAGAATTGTATGGAAGGAGAAGACATATTGCGTCAACCCCTCATAAATTGGGATAAGAGCATATTTTGCGTATCAAGAACTCCAAAACAAAAACATTTATACATTCAGAAATGCTCGTAATTTTACACACAAATCCTTTCCAAAAAAACGTAGATGGAAATATCAAAAATATCTACATTTTGTACGTCAGTGGAATAACTACTGTGTTTTGACAAAAGATTTCAGACGAAGGGTGTACATAAGGCTAGACGTAGTGTAAGCATCGCTTTTCGTAATACGCCCAAATAAGACTCTTAGGTTTTATGGAGACAGACATGTCTTCGAGTTCGTTTGCAGCTCTCTAAGACTGATACGCTTTTGGCATAACGTTTCTATTTTTTTAATGCTTTTATCTATAGCTTCTTGCCCATCCATTGGTGAATGTAAACGACGCCTATAAAACACCACGTAGTACATTCATGCAATTTTGTATACGCTAATGCAAATATTATAATATTGATTATTTTAATTTAAAATTACTATTAATAAATTTCTTTCCGTATGGTGACTGAGTCATCTCATCATCTCAGCTCATACTCGTCTCACCGTTGGGCTCGAGCCTCCTCCATAATAAGAGGGCAATTGACTATACTAAACCGCACCTGTCAGACGTGTTGGCAGCTCAAAACAAAACCCTATAGGTTTTGTTTTGAGCTTTCCTTCTCTCGCATAGATGTTATATGCGTTTTATATCCCTTAGTCATCTCGTACGATCGCCCACGGGTGATATAAAGGGTGGTGAATTGTATTCTTACTCCGTCACCACACGGACTGGTTACTGAGTAAGAATACAATTTTCAACCCCTACCTTGCCCGTAGTCATTGTTAATGCCTACTAAAGTATTTGATATGTAACTAATATCTATGATATAAGAAAAATAAAAAAAATATGAAATCTGATATAAGAGAAGGAAAACTCGAAACAAAACCCTATACCAAACCCGTTTGACCAGCGTGGTATAGTAGGTTAATTTCCCTCCTATTATAGAGGAGGCCCAAGCTTAACAGTGGCACATATATGGGCTGTGATGATGATGTGATGAAGAAAAATTGAAATGAAATCCTACACCCGTCTGAATAATGTGTTATAGTAGATTAATGTCTCTCCAATCATGAAGAAGGTCAAGTCCAGCAGTGGGACTCGTCATCATCACCATTATCCTGCTCTTATCCCTTTTATTTAGGGTCGAAGTAATATTTAATGATCTTCCATCATACATATTGCAAAAGTTTTTGGCAGTAGTTTTATAACCGCCCGCTTTTTTTTTTTTTTTTTGTTTTTTTTTTGTTTCTTTTTTTTTTTTTGCGGTGGGCCATGGACGTCGCACCCCGCCAAATCGGTCCGGGGTGATGGAAGAGGCGGCGCGCAACCCCATTAAACCACCCTGCAAGCACCTCTTCTTCGCAGTGCGAGCGGGCCACCGGTACCCGATTTTTGTCTTCGGTGTCATAACCGGCCCCCTGCCTGATGTCAATTCTCCTTGGGAATGTAATTATTTACCAGACGGTATTAAGTTGATCAGGTCGTTATAAAACTTTTAGTCGTTTCATATAACACTTACAAATAATATAAGGGTTGGTGTAGTATTCGTAGCAAATCAAGTGAGACGTGTATCAGTTGAAATTAGGAACTAAATTTTATATCAGATGAACCGCTAAACATGAATTAAGCAACAACGGTAATGTAACCTATCTATGACTAATATATTTCAATGTGAGATTGATCCTTAAGTAGGTACACGTAAATAGTTTTCGTCCACGTGGAAAAAAATATGTTCAAAGGCAAGGTATTTCATTAATACTAATAAATAACTAAATATATATACTTTTGAAGTGATAACTTCTTATGGGAGGGTAAACCGCTTCGTTACGTAACGCGTAACGGTGCCAGTCTGTTTGGCTACTCTTTATCTTACATATACGGCAGCGGTAGACAGGCTCCACCTCTCTCACTGTAACCCACAGCGCTAGCCGTATTAAGATATGTTGTTATTTTTTTTTATTAATAAGTAACCTTTCCTTACATTATCATAATTATTAATATACATAAAATTTAAGTAATAACCTAAGCTTTTCTCAAGTTAAACAATTTCAATATTAAATAGTTCAACTTAGATTTGTTTTTTCTAATTATTGTATTTAAGCTTTTAAGTTTCAAAAAAATATTTTCTTAGTGTTGATACGTAATAAAAATCATGTACAAAATTTATACACCTAGACTCAGTACATTTGGTGATACGTTTTTATCTTAAGGATTGACATTCTAAGATTCTTTCTTAGTACTCGCCCTCTTAAAAGAAAGCCATGCAATATTTATTGTTTCTGGTACTAATAGCTTCGGCGGCGTAGTATATGTTAATAGATTAATTTGATTCTTATAAAACTACTATAAATAAACGGGTTAATTTTTATTATTTGTGATAATCTTCGTATCATGCTTCATGAAGAGCTTACTAGATCGGTACAATTCGTATCCATTTCAAATATCAATCATATACCAATTAAATTCATCAAATACCAATAATATTTATCTATCATCTTATTGATATCAGCTGTTGGGTATAAACCTTCCAACAAGGGGGTTATAATGCCATAATGGCGGGATATATATGAAGCAAGAACAGATGTAAGAGTAAAAATAGGTAATGATATACTAGAAGAAGTGGATGAATTTGTATATATTGGATGTGGATTTAGCAGAGATGGAAGGTAAAACACTGATATAGAGCGAAGAGTGAATGCGAGAATTAGAGTGAACGGAGCGTTGGGATAACTTCTCGGTAGACACCATCTCAGCCAGAAGGCACGTGTAGCAATACATAACGCTGTGCTTGTCCCAACATTACTGTATGGAAGCGAGAGTTGTTTATGCAGAAAAGAGCATGAAAGCAAAATTAATGCGGTCGAAATGCGATCTCTACGAAAAATCTGTGGAGTTAGGCTGACCGACCGCATTCGCAACGACGACGTAAAAGAGAGCGAGTAGGTATGAAAGAGAGTATTGGTGTAAAGATGCGAAAGGGTATGCTCCGATGGTTCGGACATGTGGAAAGAATGCCGAACGAACGTCTGGTTAAGAAGATATACAATGCGAAAGTGGAAAGATGTAGGTACCGGGGGAGACCGAGACTCACCCACCTAGACCAGATTGGTCACGTGCTGAAAGAAAGTGGAGTCAAGAGTCTTCGAAACCGGCGAGCGTGTATGAAGAGAATTATGAATGTTGAAGAAGCGAGTGAAGTATGCAAGGATAGAGTTCTCTGGCACTCTGTTTTCTCTGCCTACCCTGCAAGGGATATGGCGTGATGATATGTGTGTATGTATGTATGTATGGCGGGATAGCGACTGCAGCTGGTGGTGTGATTTGCCGCTGAGAGCGTAATTTATAAACTTATGTCTTTATTCCCAAACCTTATATTGAAATAATATATTGAAGAAAGTTAAGCTAAAAATAAACTATCGGTATTCCAAGATATTTTATTCCAAATTAAAGACTTCATAAAGAACATCATTACCTACATTCACATCCAATTAGTCACATCCGTGGATTTCGTTATAAAAGACTTTTCATTTATTTCTAATGTCACCCGTAGCCATTCAAAAAAAAAAAAGAATCTCCAACTAAATGATAAAATGAATGTGGTCCTCACTTTGAAAGGACAAAAGTCTTTTTGAAAATTAGCTCACTGGTGCGTGGGGAGGTTTTAACTGAAATTGTAAATCAAGTTTTTGTCCCCACCCTTAATTTATGAGCGTAATGGCTGACGAAATTTGGAATAAAATTGCTTGTTTATGTTCCCTGTTGCCACTTTGCTTTAACTAAGTAAGCGAATAAAATTGTCAGCGTTGAGGAAATTGATATAGAAAACACTGTTTAAGTAGAACATTTTCATAAACATCTCGTTTGTATTTTGTAATTATTATTTATTAATTTTTAAAACGATTATTTTGATAATTTCATTTAATTATTTTGGGCTACATGAAGAATACTTTAGTATAATTCTATTATTATTATTATTTTCTGTCAAAGATACTTTGCCGGATCTTTGCTGACATGACTGACTGACGGCATTTTGACGGTATTATTAACAACCGTATATTATATACTATACTAGCATCCGCCCGCGACTTCGTCCGCGTAAACGACGAAATTTATTCTAATAGAAACTTTCTGTGTCGATTTTTGCAAACATGTTGATTAAAATGTTGGCTAAACAGCGAACGAAAATATATCAGATGATCTTCTACTCCTTTCCTAATCATTATAGGGTAAAATAAAAAGTTGCAGTTGATATAATTTTATGAAGCGGTGTTTGTGGTTTTAGTATCGCAATGGCTATATCCTAGCACAATTCAAAAACCAAACAATTGCTGAAATAGAGTATCGACCGTCGCTGTAGCATGACACAAACGGATATTGTCACACAAACTGTAATGCATCGTGTAAGCGATGAATTTCAGTTATTCGATGCAAGGTGTTACCATGGCTTTGAATTACAATATTCTCCTTAGAAAATTACCGTCCAATTATTTCAAATTTCAAAGTCTACGTTCATAGGCTATGACCTAAAAGTACATGACCTCTCTAAAGCATAGAAACCTATAAATACCGTACTAATATAGTGCGGTGACATTCGAGACATTTCAATTTTAAAAAGTATTTGCATTGTACCAAACGTTTATGTGACATCAACCTTTTTAGAGTTCCATACCCAAAAGATAAAACAGGACCCTATTACTAAGACTCCGCTGTCCGTCCATTGTTTTGCCTGTCTGTCACCAGGTTGCTCTCATGAACCGTGATAGTTGGACAGTTGACAGTTGCTTATTTTTGGATTTCAAAATATCCATATTCAACATAATCGAGCTTATGTCTTAAATGATAATGTTTGAAGAATATAATATACCCTTTGTTTTTTTTTTTTTTTTTGTCGCAGCGTAGCCTACACGGCCACCCTGACAGGGTAGCGGGGCTAGGGCTGGTGCCGCATATGGCCACTTGTCCGCGGCGAGAGGCGGCCGAAAATATAATATACCCTAGGAAATTGTAAAATTGATCAAGTGCGAGTATGACTTGCACAGTTTCACACATAATTAATTCTCAATTAATAGTTCTAAAATTATTTAAGAAAATAAATTTATTATTTTCTTTAATAACTTTAGAACTTAACTTTACTTACTTTTAAAATTATAAAATATATAATTGGAACACATAAAACAAGCTCTTCCATTTAATATATCACTCGGTAATTGCAAACTTTATATTTTTTTTTATTTTCGCCAAATGTCTAAGCTACATTTATTTAAGTTATGCCTCCATATTTAGGTTATAGAAATACCAATATGTATTACGAAATTTGAAGTTATTCAATGTAGAATATTTGGTGCTTGTTAAGACTACACTTTAACCACCAGTGCTGCCATCAATGTCCAATGAAAATGGGCGTGAAATTTGAATTGAAGTAAACAAAACGTATTCTTATTCTCTATTTCAACTGCGACCACACACTATTCATATTAAGCATTGTATATTATTGTAATTATACTTTAGTAATAATAAGAAATACGACCAGTCTCGACCATTATTTCACAAGAAAAATAAAAGAGTTAATTGGCTGGATCAGATGATCTATTGACACAAAATTAACCATATAAAGAATTAATTTTTTATTCAAATGGAAAGTACTTATAAACAGCTGAGTAGTCACTAGAATTCTTGAGAAACTTATAACACCAAATATAGTCGCTATTTCACTTGTAAGCGTGATAATAATACCTCTTTTAGATAAGCCTACGTACAGCAGTAGACGTTGATAACTAGAAAGGGAAGGGACTTAGGGAAGAGGCTTAGGAACTAGATAGACGTTGTATGGATGGATAACTTAAAATAGGGATTTTTATTTGTCATGTTTAGTTATATTGATTTAAATCTATTAAAAAAAATATACATTTATTGTACTACTACATACATACATATTATCACGCTATATCCCTTACAGGGTAGGCCGAGAGAAGAGAGTGGCAAAGAACTCTATCCTTGCATACTTCACTTGCTTCCTCAACATTCATAATTCTCTTCATACACGGTCACCGGTTTCGGAGACTCTTAACTCCACTTCCCTTCATTACTTGATCAATCTGGTCTAGGTAGGTTAGTCTCGGTCTCACCCGGTACCTACATCCTTCCACTTTCGCATTGCATATCTTCTTAACCAGACGTTCGTTTGGCATTCTTTCCACATGTCCGAACCATCGGAGTATTCCCTTTCGCATCTTACACCAATACTCTCTTTCATACCTACTCGCTCTTGTACTACTATTTACTACAAACCTGAAATTTTCAATGGTTTGAACAGACTAGTCTCAAGTTTATTTTTTACTGCTTATGGTGGCAAAGAAATTGTGTCTATAAATATGTTAGCAAACTGGATGAAATTTACTAACAATATCTATTAAGCGTTCTGTGCAATCGCTGTTTTTATGATAACTGTTGCGATAACAAAACATATGATTGTGTAAATATGATTAATGCAGATATTATTAAAGCCACCATGTAATCGGTCTAATAACATAATAGATAAAAGTAAACAATCCGCTGAAGTTGATGATTTTTTAGTCGTAGGACTACGTTGTTGGCAGTTTTCAGTCTACAGCCAGTCTACCAGTCTACACGACTGGTTCGCCCGGGGTAGTACCACACTCTCGCAGAAGATCGACGTCTGAGTAATGACCATGTGCTATTGCACTTCGTGCTGCATGCTCGTTTGCCACCATAAGCAATAAATAAAAATATACCTAATATTTCATATTTAGGTAAAACATAACGTTGCTAATTTTTTTTCTGTAAAAAATGGTAACTCTTACCTTGAGCTGGTGCATAAATATTCAAATACAGGCAATCTTCTGATTGATTAGTTAAGAATGGCAGTATCCTCTTTAAATATTCCAATCTTCCTTTCGATATTCTCTTTAGCACTGCAGTCTCGTTTCTTATATCAGGCAGGACTTGTGGACATACTGGACTAAATTCTTCTGCAATTTTCACACCAGACCATTGTGCACCGGAAACAGGTGGCATGAACCTCAAGGACCCTACAGGAGGTGATGCATAGGGGACTCCTCGAAATACTTCAACAGGTTCAAGAAATCTAGATTCAGGTGTGACAATGAATCCTCTGAGATCTCCATATTTTGTTCTGACTACTCTGGAGCTGATTAATGGTTGTGGTGGCTTTTCTTCCATCGTTGTTTCGCCCCTGACGAGCCTAGATGTTAGTGCTGGTAGCGTAATGAAGTGGATGATCATCAGAATTATCATTTTTTCGCTTCCACCGCCACCGTTCCAATAACTGTCCACGGTCGCTGACTGCTATAAGTCGACCATTTTGTTTTTTCGTTGGAATCTTGTACAGCATTTACTGGGTTTTCTGTAACAAAACAGAATTTCATGTTAAAATATATATTTTGCTAACCATCTCACATTTTTTTTAATGTTAAGAGAATGTTTGAAAGTAGCGCCAGTGACGGATAAGTTAAGGAGTGAACGTTTGAGCTGGTATGGACATGTGATGAGACGGGATGAAAGTAATGTTGCGAGGAAGGTTTTGAGTATGAATGTTGAAGGCTTTAGGGGTAAAGGGAGACCAAAGAAAAGATGGATGGACTGCGTGAAGCATGATATGTATAAACAGGGAGTGACTACAGAGATGACGTCTGATAGGGATGTATGGAAAAAGAGGACATATTGCGTCGACCCCAAGTAGTTGGGATAAGAGCAAGAGAATGATGATCTCACATTTTTTTTAATAGTCCTTCCAATAATACTGCTTTTCCCACAGTTTAGTTCATATAATTTTGGACATATATGTACCACAATAATCATTTTTTGATTTTAGATAGTTTAACAGATTGTATTGAAATAAATGTATTAGGATGGATTTTTTTTTAAGAAAACACCCAGCACCTTGGGAAATAATCCCTGTATTGCGGAGGAATTTACAATTAATTTATTTGCTAACAACGCATACCAATACTGTAATCATCGTCATTTTCATTCAGCATTTCAGCGTCCACTGCTGAACGCAGACCTCTTACATTGAATGCCACAACGTCCAGTCCTATGTCACCCGGCGATATCATGAAATAGTCCTTATTTTATACTCTAGCCTATTTATTGTCTATTATTATTATAATATTAGTCTTTGGCTAAAATATATCAAAATTCCATCTATTTTTTTACACTTTAAAGTATTGAATTAAAATTACTATAAAACACGTATTTTGTAATTTTAATTCTGAATTGCTAAATATAACAATTTTTTTCAATGATTTTTCATACAAAATCTTTTTTGGTTATTCACAAAAGCAGCCCGCATGTACTCGTAAATGTTCACGGTCACAGACCTAGTAGTTTTAGCTGTACTTTGATATGTCACTCAGTCAAATTATCTTTATATCTCTACATATTTTTTTGTACATGTGTTTTTTTGTACATGTGTTTTTACAGATGGATCTACTTCTAAATATCCAGAGAAATTTCCATAAAAAAAATATGTATTTATGAAAAAGTCCCTTGATTATTTAGATTTAATGTTGAAATCACCAGTGGAAGACGGAAATCATGATGATGATGATGATGAAGGAAATTATGATCACTGTATTGGTCGAGATATTTTTAGCTTAGGTCAGAGCTAGGCTAAAGTGTTCCACATCTGACAAGTCATCGTTATAATAGAGTTTCTATTTACCGTTATTAAGTTTGGGCCTACATTTTTTGGAACAAATGCATTACCAGTAGAAAACTCAAAAGTTTCTGTATAAAATGACATTACTTTTTGATTAGTTAAACATTACATTCACGGACATTATTATATTATGAAAAGTTATTAATTTAAACTTGATAAGTCTAAGCCACACCTGGGTCAGAACTCAGTCACACTGAGAACGATGCGGTTTATTTACAGAGTACATAATATTAATTATTAAATTTTAAAAAGCCACTTACTTTACCTGACCCAATATTAAATGAAATAATCTTTAACTATTTGGTATTATCTCTGTTCATATATATCCCATGGTTAAGCTCGAGCCTCTTCCACAATGAGAGGAAAATTTACCTACCATACCACGCTGGACAGATGTGTTGATATAGTGCTTTATTTTGAGTTTACCCTCTCTTGCAAAGATGTTATCTGCATTTTATATCTTTTAGTATTCTTTTACGGCACTCAAAGGCCAAGGTAAAGGGTGAGGCCTTCGCTATTATTCTGGTTCAAATCTATATTATCATTCTCGTACTCTTATCTTACTCGGGGTCGATACAATATGTACTTTTCTTTCATAGTAGGTACATATTGTAAAAGTTATTGGCAATAGTTTTATGCCCGGCCACCTGCCAGTCGTCAACCGTCTTTGGAAATGTAATTGTTGACCAAAAGGCATCAGATGGATTTGGCTTAGATCATTATAAGGCTCTTAGTCATCTTTTACGACATCCATGAGCAAAGTAAGAGTTGGTAGTATTCGTAGCCGCTACCACACAGCTAGTGGTCTGGTTCAAATATATATATTGCCTAGAATTTATACGTTATAAAACACTTTAATGCAACGCTGACTTTGAAGGATGAAAAGTGTTCCTAACATCAAGTAAGTAAAATTTTAATAGAAATTCAGTGGAATCCCTAAAAATAGTGTTATTTTATATGTATAATATCCGCGTAATTATCAGATATAATTGTGATGCTATTATTACTAATGTTACAGAACGATATGGTCATTAAAATAAAATAATAATCATTACTATCATCCTGCTATTATCCTAATTATTTTGGGTTGATGCAATATGTACTCTTCTTTTAATGTAGATATTACAACATATATCGCCATAGTGTTATGATACGCCTTCTTTTTTTTTTTGGGGGGTGGGCTACGTTCCGCGCTCTCCTCGCACCACTCCATCCAGGGTCCAGGGTGACAGAGGGGCGTAAGCACGCACACCCGTAACCCACCGATGACGTCGCCTTCGTCGTTGGGCCGACCACCGGAGCAGAGTGACTTGACGTCAGTGGTAGGCCCGACGGAATACCCCTGAGGAGTACCCTCTCCTCGACCGACGTCCCCCCCTCGGGTAGCATGTCGGTCTTTTCTCACGCAGTCGGCCTCTCGGCGGGTGACGGACTAATTCCCCGATCCAGTCACCCGCGTCCTCGGCTAGGGCAGCATCAGGCGCAAGTAATCGCGCCTGCACCACCCCAGTCGCCGGCGCCGGCTCGCGTCGTCGAGGAGACGCTCCTCGCGCACGCGCTCCGCCGCCGCGGAAGACCGTGAGACTACTGCCTCGCAGAAGGTTGCGACCGCGTCCCAGTTCCTGACGCTGTCGAGGATCGCCCTGGCGCCCTGGGAGAGAGGAGGAGAGGGGTACCCCTCAGGGGGTATTCCGTCGGGTCGGCCACTGCCGACAAGTTCACGCTGCTCCGGTGGCCGGTCCAACGACGAAGGCCAGGTTCACGGGTGGGTTACGGGTGTGCGTGCTTACACCCCTCTGTCGCCCCGGACGGAGTGGTGCGAGGAGCGCGCCCACCGTAGCCCAACTCCAAAAAAAAAAACAAAAAAGGTCGATTTAAAATATTTGTATAAGAGTATATTAAGAATTAGAATAAATATTTTCTTAATCTGATGGCTATTAAAAAGTTTATCGTTATTTAAATATAGACAGAGGAGCGTAATAGAACTAAATTTTGCGCAAACAATGTCTAGAGCAACAAGTAGTAATAAATAAATAAGTTAATCATTAATTTATTTATTTACTACCTTGTTCATACTTATAGAAGTTTAAGCGAGGGATAGTAGGTCAATTTCCCTTCTATTGTAAAAAAGATTCAAGTCCAGCAGTGGGATCAATATGATCCGAGATAAAAAATATTTTCCTTTTACACACATTCTTGTACTATTTTTTCTTGTACTATTTTCTACATATACTTGTATATTTACTACTACATAGTACATTCTTGAATATTTCTATACTACAGGTGTAGACGAAAGTAGTGTGGTGTAGATGGAATTAAAGTATCGACGGAAATATTACTTGAATTATAACTATTTTTATTTTTTATTTGATTTGTAATTGCCCAACGTTCCTATTTCATTTTCCCTTTTTTTCCGATTTCAGCCAGTGAGAAAAAACGCAGTAAAGTGTTCGATCGTAAAAATAGTTTTATTTAAAATATATTATACTCGCGTTTCGCGTAAACATCAGAAATCTTTACACCTGTTTATCTTGCACACAATCCATTTATCTTTTCTTTAGGCTTACTTTACGACTATAAGCATCCACAATTCCATATTCATGTTAACTGTGAAATGGAATGGCTAAATTATTTACTACTCCATCATGCAAATCACAGTGACACAAACAAATTGTACTCTCTTGAAATGACGTACGTATCCTCTAAAGCTATCCAATATCTAAGATTGACAATGCGAATATACATTTGGATATAAAACAAAAATATAAAGCTATTACTTTTTATCCATATCGTAAATTGTGACACAAAGAAAGGATCTGGATTCTGGTTCTACTCAGACATATTAGATAAATTGCGATTTTTTTGGGAAACATAAGCGTATATAAAAGTGCGTGTGTCAGCTCCGACGCACGACTGGAGTTTACTCCTTAAGTACGATTATCAAAACAGGTGCAAAAAAAAGCTCATTTGACTAAATATTAAAACTGTTCAGTGAAGTATTATCTCACGTCAGAAAATGAAAGGTGCGCAGAATAGTTTGCGCACCAAAAACGTAACGAGGTCATTTGATCACTAGATTTTACTCCTCAATTTTTCTCATACCGGGCGCTTATATGAAAATCGATTCTTAAGGAGTCCAAAAATAGTAAATAAATTTATTTTAGTATTATAAGTATATTTATTTTAGTTAATATATCTATAGATGATGGTTTAAGTAAATAAAAATAGCCAATCGCACTGCGGTGGCAGTTGTGTGGTAATTATGGCATGGCTCTTCAAAGGTAGACCTACGCCCAAATATAGACGTCGATAGGATAATGTATGTAGATGTAAACAAATTACTGAAATTATTTAATATTCTAGGTTATTTTTATAAAAACTTATTTAGGAGCGTAAAATGATTGTCGCAGTGGGTCTCGAACTCACATCTACTGGAAATCAGTTTCAGTCGTCCTACCACTTGTGTGAGCATGGTGTTGACAAGTGTGAGCGGTATGACATTCAATTTACGGCTCGTGTTATTTTGTTGTCTTTATGGGAAACGTGTGCCATCTACCCGACAATGTTTACACATTGTACAGATTTTAATACTCGAACTTTGCAGTTAGAATTGTATTAAACGATGACACGACCCTGTCATCCAAATTACTAATATTTATCATTTAACATGGTTTTAACTTTTACAAATGAAAAAATACTTACAAGTAAGATAATTAAACAAATTTTATAACGGTGCGAAGTACCTAATCTTCTACTCTTCTAGCACAATTTGACAAAAATATAATGCGATGCGTGTTGGCGCCGAGCAGGCGCCGTCTGGGCGGTGCGGAGCTGCGCGGGGGCCGGTGGCGGCGAGCTACAGCCGACGGCGGTTCGGGCATACTCGCTTTCTGAGCGCACAGCACGCATGTGTATTTAATATTATATTCTATAATTTTCTGTTTATTTTACGTAATATACCAGCATTATATTAGTCTACAGTTTTATTTACATACTCCTCATTAGAGTATTCAACATAATGGTCCTTCGCCGTCTATAAAATCAAGATTACGTGTAGAAACATCAAAATAAACGGCACGCCAAGCAGCCTTGTTGCGTCAATCGGAAAGTGAAACATCCATTAAGAAAGAGAATTCAAACTTACGACGTATCATCGAGTCTGCAACATATTGCCCAAGGACTAACAGCGTTTATTTGGGCTAGGACATGATAGTTTTGTGAGTCGTTCCAATTAATTACCCATCTATAATCCCTTCCAACAAATACAAAGCCGGCATTTTGTTATTAATAAAATATAAAATTTTGCTTAGATCCTTTCCATCTGAGTCTTGCAATCGGTATCGCTAACTAGTAGTTATCTGTACATATAAAATCTAATACAAAATCTGATACATTTTCCTATTGGTGTCGATGCATCTATATACAGGTGCTACAATTTAATCGCTAAATCTTTTGCCTGTAGCATTACATGACACGTACCCACAGCTCATATCTACATCTTTAGCTGCCGATAACACTAAAAAAAAAAAAAAAAAAAATCACCTGACGCGGCGCTCGATTAACCTACCTTTCAAAATTAATTGCCTTGTATTCTTTGGATAAGGTGCATAACATCATTGTATTCTTACTAACATACCTTCTTAAATATAACTTCTTAGTCTATTGCAATTGCTATTCTTCATATAAAATAAAACTATATAATAGCTTCCCGCTTACGCATTGTTACTTAAGAATATTTCAAACATGGCAAATCTCGAAATTCTTATTAAAAAACGCAGTGCATTTAAAGCTAAATTAACTAATTTCAGTAACTATCTCAGTGTAATTCTCACTTGCAAATCTTTGTCTGCCTTGCAACGCAGTGAACTAGATGGTCGCTTTTCAAAATTTGAAGCTATATGTGATATATTTGACCAGTTACAGCTGGAGATTGAGGTGTTATCAGAGCAACCGGGTGAGGCATATGCTGAACGAGCAAAGTTCGAGGAACGGTTTCACTCACTAGCCGCACAAGCTCGCACCTTGCTGACCCCAATCACTGACATTCGCGAGGAAGGATCTGTAACGGGTTCGACAAGCCAAACAGGTAGTTCAAAGAATTTTGTACGCTTACCCAAAATAGATCTACCCACCTTTTTCGGCGGTCTAGAGTCCGGGCTAGAGTATAAAGACACATTCTTATCGTTGATTCATAACAGTTCAAACATCGATGACATAAGCAAGTTCCATTACCTTCGTGCTTCTTTAAAAGGCACTGCACATCAAGTTATTGCCAACATAGATTTTAAAGCTAATAATTATGAAACTGCATGGAGCTTGCTTTGTGAACGATATGACAACAGTAGACTTTTAATAAATAATCATTTACAAGCATTATTTAACGTACAAGTAATTGTAAAAGAATCTAGTGCTACATTACGCCTTCTAGTTGGTGTTATAAATAAAAATATTCGAGCATTAAAATCTCTAAATGAACCAGTAGAACATTGGGACACAATAATTATATACATGATGTCAAATAAATTAGATTCCGTCACCAATAGAGACTGGGAAGAATACCGAAGCTCTATAGATAATTCACCTACTCTTTTACAATTTTGTACCTACCTAAATAATAAAGCCGATTTAAGAGAAACCATAGAAGAAAAATTAAATAAACCTTTAAAAAATAACCAAAAGAGTTATGTAACTATTAAAGAGAATAATGACAAAATTACGCAACAGTTTAATGAATCAACTAAGATATTGCACTGCCCAATGTGTTCTAAGCCGCATCTTTTATATTCCTGTGACGTTTTCCGTAGTCTTCCTGTTACATCACGTATTACCAAGGCCAAAGAACTCAATGTCTGTTTGAATTGCTTACGTACTGCTAACCATAGCGCTAATCGTTGCAAGTTATCTCACTGTAAGTACTGCAAAACGAAACACAATACTCTCTTACACGTTGATTCGCCAAATAACACAGTCGATCCAATGCCAAATATTGTCCTATCTGTCGATACTTCTGACAGTACTTGTCATAATGTCACATCAGACAACGTCGCTCTCACTAGTAATATTTACCAACAGAATACTACTTCTGCGCACCTTTTACTGTCCACAGCTTTAGTGACGGCAATAAACGACAAGGGTGAGAAGTTCGATGCTCGACTTTTGCTGGACAACTGCAGTGCCTTCAATTACACTTCGAATGCATATTGCACCAAATTGGGTTTGCCTAGATCACATACTAATTCTACTGTAACTGGTATTAATAATCAAACGTCTTCTTGCACGCAGACCTGCAACCTCATTATTCAATCGAAAACCAGTTCCTTTAAAGCAAATATAACCTGTTATATTCTACCAGAACGTACAAAAAAACAACCTCCTTCATTAGTTGATGTTGATAAAATACCATTTCCATCAGACTTGCAGTATGCAGATCCATATTTTTATGTGCCATCAGATATCGATATTTTAGTGGGTTCTGAAATATTCTGGTCTGTCTTAGGAAACGCGACAATCAATTCGGGCAAAATTTATCCACAATTTCGTGACACTAAACTGGGATGGTTGGTTACACGCCCGATTTTACAATCGCCAATGTCACGTACACTCGTTCAATCACACAATTGTTATCTAACGTTGAATCAATTGGATGCGACATTAAGTAGGTTTTGGAAACTAGATTCTATTCCATCAAAATACGCATTATCTCAAGAAGAACGTATTTGCGAGGCAATTTTTTCTCAAAACACCTTCCGTGACGAGGATGGTCGCTTCGTTGTCACGATGCCTCTCAAGCACAATCCCGATGTTCTAGGCAATTCTTTCGATATAGCAAAGATTCGTTTCCTGTCACTTGAAAGGCGATTTCAACGCGATCCACAATACAAGAAAAGTTACGTCGAGTTTATGCAAGAATACGAAAAACTAAACCATATGTCTGAAAATACAATCGCGTGCAAACTTCATGCAAGTGACGTACCTGAATATTTTCTACCACATCATGGTGTCATAAAAGAAACACGAACCACGACCAAATTTCGAACAGTAATGGTGGAAACAGAAATGGTGGGTCCAACAGTTCAAAATGATTTGCTATCTATTCTTCTTCGATTTCGATAGAATAAATATATAATTTCGGCAGATATAGAAAAGATGTATAGAGCAATTTCACTTAACCCTTCACAGCGTAGGTTACAGCAAATTGTTTTTAGGGATCACCCCAGCCTACCTCTAAAAATATACAATTTAAATACTGTCACATATGGTACTGCATCTGCTCCTTACCTTGCTACAAAATATTTGGTTACTCTTGCTGATACCACTCCCGATGACCAAGTAAAGGCTTCGATACAAAACGACTTCTTCGTTAACGATTATTTGAATGGTTGCGATATCCTATCCGATACAATAAAAATGGCGAATCAAGTTAACGCTATTTTATCATCTGCTAAATTCTTTCTCCGTAAATGGAAATCGAACAGTAATCAGATTCTAGCTCAGATTCCAGGAGCGTCACAACAGTTTGACATGTTAAATATTTCAGAACGAACCAATGTTTCTACCAAAATGTTAGGGTTGCAATGGTTATGCGAATCAGATGTTTTAGGGTTCCTTATTGACATAAAATATAAAGAAAGGATCACTAAAAGACACATATTATCCGTTATTAGTCAAATATTTGATCCGCTAGGTTTGGTTGGACCTTGCATAGTAGAAGCCAAAGCCGTTTTGACTTACCCCTTCTAAACATTATTGACTTAGATTTCTGATGTGAGATGTTAAGTCCTAGCTCACTCACTAAAGTATTAAAGGTATTAAAGCGTTTTGAACGTGCAAGGTTGTTTCTAAAATATCATTTCCGGTGTGATAAATGACAAAATCATCTGCATATGGCGATATAAATACCTGATTGATGGTGTGACATTTCCTGATTGTGCCGACGTTAAATAAGGATCTCCTTGAGCTATACCAGCACCTGTTGTCCTAATTAATATTTCTTTATCACTTAATCATATTGTTAAGGTTCTTTTGTGTAAATATTGCCATAGATAATTGCACAAGGCCGAACCCACCCCAAGCTCGTCAAGTATTTTAATGAGAACTGTGGGATTGACATTATTATAAGCACTCTCGATGTCTACAAAGCAAGCTATGGTTGGCAATCCTTTAGTAAGACCTGTCTGGATACGAGAAACTAATCTAGTCAGGTTGTCCATACATGAGCGTGATCGTCTGAATCCAACCATTTCATTAGAAAAACAGTAATTTTTTCTAGAAACCAATCTAGTCTACGGTTGAGAATCGTATGGAAGACTTTACAAGGACAGGGCAGTAAAGCAACAGGCCTTATACCAGATGACGTATTACCACCACTATTTGGTTTCGGTATAGGAACTATATTAACTTTCGTATTAAAATTATCGTGAGTTTGACACATATTAAACAGTTGTATTTCCGGCAATACTCACGCGTTAGAGTCGATTATGTCGACCCGGGTTTCGAGCATGTCCGATGCTTATCATCAGGGTGAGTGCTCAGCTGCGTCTGCGAGCCCCCGACGCACACTGCGGCTAGCGTAACGTGCAGCACGCCGCGACACAGCTTCGGGCGGCGAAGGGGTACTGTTTGCTTCTTGAGTGTCTTCAGCGGAATCGTCCGATGAGTCCCGATCGTTACCGAGGGCATTTGATGGTCTCACAGCAAACTCACTTCGCGTGCCATCACCCTGACATACCACGCTGACCACGTCGCTCTCCATCCCAGACAAAACCTTGTGTGTCGAGGTAGTATTGAGTACCGGTATCTATGCTGAAGGGAGCGTCCACCCACAGTCTCTATTAAACATACGATGTCGGTTGATTTCTATAGCTTCACGTATTTTGCGAGGTATAAAATACTTTTCTGTGGCTAATATGGAAGCTTTGTCGAACCGAATGTAGTGGGTTGTGTTCGAGAGACTGGCGTGCTTTGCTATGGCTGATTTAGTGGTGTCCATGTTCTTAATACTCCTGACGAGTTCGATTAGTCTGGTGGCGATGCTGCGGCGAGTTTCTCCCACGTAGCTCTTGCCACAGTCACAAGGTACTCCATAGACTCCTGGTACGCTCAGGTAGACCTTGTCTTTGTACTTTGAACGTAGCATTTGCCGTACTTGACCAGGTGGGCGGAAGAACGTTCGTATATCATACTTGCGTCGCAATAGGTACCCGATTTTGTCCGTTGTTCCCTTTACGAATGGTAGGTAAGTTGGAGAACGTTCCACTCTTGTTGGCCGCTTACGTTCACTAGACTTGGCACAGCGACGACATTGTTGCCAATTATACCCGATGGCCTCTAGTACCTTTCTTACGTGCTCGAGTTCTGTCTTCACATATTGTGGGTCACATATTCGAAGAGCTCGGTTAATAAGTGATCTTGGTACTGAGGACAAGTATGCAGGGTGATGGTGTGAACTGGCATGAAGATACCGGTCTGTGTGCGTAGATTTACGGTGGATAGTGTGGTTAAGACTACCATCTGCTTCACGGATGACGCGTACATCCAAGAATGGTAGTATTCTTTCATTCTCTTCTTCTACAGTAATACTGATCCTGTGATGTAAATTGTTTAGATGATCCGTGAATTCAGCTAGGTTAGTCCTCTCCACCACAGCGAAAATGTCATCGACATAACGCCACCAGTACCGTGGACTAATTCTTGCAGTACTTAAGGCCAGGGATTCGTACCATTCCATAAAAATGTTGGCCACCACTGGGGCTATAGGTGATCCTATCGCCACGCCGTCCAATTAGAGATAGTATGCTCCTTTCCAAATGAAGTAGCCGTTCTTGAGACACAGTTCAATCCCCTCCATGCACTCAGTTGGTAAAGCAGAGTCATGTATCAAAGTGCCTATTAATTACATAGTTTTATCAACTGGAACATTAGTGAACAGAGAACTCACGTCGAAGCTTACCATCACCTCCGTGGGTTTGATTTGTACGTCTCTTATTTACTGGACGAAGTGTGTCGAATCCTTTACAAAACTATTATGTTTACCTGTGAAAGGTGCCAGGACTGAGGCCAAGTACTTAGATAGCTTGTAAGTGGGGGAGTCTATTTTAATTCAAAACAGTCTTTGGCCTTAAGCTATTCGCGTTCCACTGCATTATATTCACTGTATTGGAATTTGTTATGTAGTTATCTTGCTGTCGGTGTGTGTTATCCATACTTATTTAAGAAATCTAAGGAAGACCATTCACTAATGTGCTGCATTACCATTCTAAAAATCTCTTTAAATATAATATGTATGCTGCCTGTAATCTTTTTTTCCCATAACATATTTTTCTCAAGTATATTATTCTTCAGCTTTTTTAATAAAATTTGCCACCATGTTTTATTTTCGTTCTGTTTTCCTTCCTGATTCTCATTTTCTGTTTCTCTCAATTCACTAATTTCTTCATCCATTCGTTTTGGATGTTTTTCCGCATCCTCATATGTTCTACTGGCTGCTACTGCTTTATATCTTTTCTTTGCTAACAACTTTTGCATAGGTATCTGCAGCAGTATTCGATGTGCGTATATTTCCAGAAGATATGGTATTCGTCAAATCTAAGTTATTGGTTTCGGTGGAACTTACAGCTGCCGTGGTGAATAACTGCTCAGGTGTAGGAGGCTGAGACGGTTGTGGTGAAACAATCAAAGGGTTTGTCATGTACATCATAAGAGCTCGTTTATATGAGTAGTTATGATCAGCCATCAGTTCTCGAATCTTTTTCTGTTTTTTAAATATAGGGCAATTTTCGCCAAGGCCATGTGATGACCTCCACAATTATTACATGTAAAATATGCAGTTTCACAATTAGGATGGTCATTACCACATTTTGGACATACAGTTTTAACAGAGGAACACATTCTGTTTGTGTGGCCATAACGCCAGCATCAAGAACACTGTGTTATGGATGCATGTATGGGCTAACTTCAGTTTTTACGTCGAATATGTGCAGATGTTTGGGTAGTACTGACCCTTTAAAGCAGACACGAACTGATTCACTTTGCTCCCATCGACCGTCTAAGCTATTTCTGCGTTTTCATCGTTTTACTCCCATAATCATAACCTTACACCCCAGTCCTTCCAATATTTTTTCTTCACCTAACTCTAAATCAATCCCCTTGATCACACCATAAGATTGACTGATATCAAAAGACCTTTGGCACTTAAATCCGTTCTCATTAAATATTTTACAATTCAAAAAACTTTCCGCACTCTCATCCTTGCTAAATTGAATTATTATTCTAAATTAATTAAAGTATTTCACGCGAGTAACATCACGAATGCCTGCCTCTTTAAGACTGTTGGCGAGCATAAATTGTTTCGGTATTTTTTCTGAGCATGTTAGACACATTTCAACCTGTTCTTCTGATATTCTCGTTGACTCGTCAATATCTACCGAAAGAGCAAACTTCTTTCCTTTTCTTCCAACGATGGTCCATATCTCTTCTTTATCTAAATGCCGATTTCTTTTTGACGGCTTTCCTTGTTTATCCACAACATTTTCGCAGTCCATATTTTTATACGTCTCCATCTTAATATTTTCTTCATCTGCCTCTTCCAATTCAAATGAACTTTCACTGCTCCCTAACATCTCACTTTCTTGGTGAATCAAATCGCAATTATTCATAATTTCAGCGATAATATAATAAGCGCATTATAACAATACGCTTCAACGTACGTGGAATGTGATCAAACCGGATATATGCAGTAGCGATCGACTCGCTGCATAATTACTTGCAAAGTCAGGCGATTTAGCGCGCGTCCGCTCAGTGCGTGCGCCTACACGGGACTAGTTCGAACCCCGCTTGTGACATCATTTTTCGTTTCGTAATCAGGGTATTTATAAATAATTAAGCATATTAAATGCTAAAAATTTCCGTAATTTGATTTATTAAGATATTATAAACTTGTCTGATAAAAATGATTATACTTGTAGTGTAAGTATTGTGGCTATTAGCTTAAATCTTAGCACTGTTTATTAAGAAAATTTCATGTCATCTCATCATCATCATCATCATCTCAGCCTATATATGCCCCACTGATGGGCTCGGGCCTCCTCCATAATGGAAGGGTATTTGACCTACTATACCGCGCTGGTCAGACGTGTTGGTATAGGGTTTTGTTTCGAGTTTTCCTTCTCTTGCATAGATGTAATATGCATTTTATATCCCTTAGTCGTCTTTTACGATCACCCACGGGTAAGATAGGGGGTGGTGAATTGTATTCTTACTCCGTCACCACACGGATAATTGTACACCGGTTTATTGTACAGGAGTAAAAAGGCATCTTTATCATCAAGATGGATCACAATCACGGAGGTCCGCACCTATTGGGAATCCGGCCCAATCGTGCTGCCACTTACACCATCGTGAACTATTTTAGGACATGCAAATGTCGTTTCATATATCTTACGTCTTCAAGGTGATGTATGCCATCTACCGGATAATGTTTACACATTGTATAGGCTTAATACTTCAAACTTTACAGTTAGAATTGTTTTAAACGATGACACAACCTTGTTATTCAAATTATTGATTTTTTTTGCATTTAATATGCTGGAGGAGACCCGAGCCCAATAGTGGGACATTTATGGGCTGTGATGATGATGATGATGACACAAAACTTCTCTATTTTCCTCTATTTTAAAATAATCTATATCTATAGCTTTTATCAAATGGAAGATTGGTATGAAATTGTTTACAAGAGCTGTGTACAGCACCACAAAACATTACGATCTAAATGAAGCATTTGTCAATAAACAAAAGTATTATAGTCTCGTTTCAATGAATAGACACGTCTAGGAAATAGCGATGTCATGGTTCGCATTGGCAAACAATACTGTGTACAATGTCACATTCATAGCATCGGGTAATGTGCACACAATGGCTTTGCTGTTTTTGATGTCTATATTTGAAACGCTTATAATTCCTAAATAGAAACTATATGTAGTTAAGTCTAGTAAGTAAGCTAGTCTGGTCTGTCTCTGAAAACAATAAATCACCATTATTCTTATATAAATTTCCCTAGCTTACCTCTTTTAATTTTTTTTTCTTAAAGGACTTCATCCTTTCTTTTTTTTTTTCTTTTTTTTTTAAAGGACTCCACCCTGCACTAAAGATATAATCCTTGTATTGCGGGGGACTTTACAACCAAGCAATTAAAGGAATCTGAATACCCCAAAACTCTCTAAGATTCAAAACAATACTTTGTGAATCGCACAAACTATTGTCCTGCATGGGAATTGTGCCTACGCCACTGGCACGGAAGGCCGGTATCTTAAATACTACGTCATCTGTGCAGTCATTAAATATACAAAATTAGTAAAAAGTTTCGTTTCATTGAAATATATTACAGTACTCTAGATTATAAAGTTACACCTTCTACCGCACCGGGCGAATTAGAATTAGTCCGACCGGACCACAAACTTTCCAAAAAAAAAATTGCTCAAGAAATGTATACTCACATTGTATGGAGTAGTTGGTTAATGATACACGAGCAATTTAATGCTTAAATGGCCGAAGGAATATTTAATTAACAGAATTTCATTTTAACAACTACCTACAAAAAGTTTTCCACACAACAAAATTAATTTCTAAAATTACCCTCTTAACTCGAAACACGAAGTACATTTACAGCCGTCGCAACTACTTTTGGGTCACCCAAAGTTTAGATCTGCGGTACACGTGTCGTATTGTTTCGAACAGATTATTGGATCCCCGATATAGGTTTAACTTCAGAACACTTGAATGGAATAACTTTATTCTCGCGATATATTTTCTTCCTGGAAATACAATATTAGAGGAAAATTTTCATTTATTGCTAGAACTGACATCAAAGATATTTTAAAAGTATTCCAATAAAGAGTTACTGAATACGTTTTGTATGTTATATCCTAAGCAATTTCTTCTTTGAATGTGGACTGATTTTCTAATATTTACTTATTGATAATTATACTCTTGAATTGGTCCCGCTACCACCAAAGGAACTGATAAGTTGATCCCAGAACGTTGTTCTAGAACAAATCTCGAATATTGTAGGCAGCTACAGCTTTTTGGTTTTTCCTAAAGTTAATAAGCTGTTTGCGTCTTGATAGTCATCAATCATATCTTCATATCTACTGTAAAACTGAAAAAAAAAGAGCTTTTGAATGGTTTGACCATATCCCTTGCAGGGTAGGCAGAGAGTACAGAGTGCCAGAGAACTCTATCTTTGCATACTTCACTTTCACCTTCCTTCAGTACATGACCGATCTGGTCTAGGTAGGTTAGTCTCGGTCTCTTCCGGTACCTACATCCTTCCACTTTCGCATTGTATATCTTCTTAACTAGACGTTCGTTTGGCATTCTTTCCACATGTCCGAACCATCGGAGCATTCCCTTTCGCATCTTTACACCAATACTCTCTTTCATACCTACTCGCTCTCTTACGTCGTCGTTACGAATGCGGTCGGTCAGCCTAACTCCACAGATTTTCCGCAGAGATCGCATTTCGACCGCATTAATTTTACTTTCATACTCTTTTCTGCATACTCAACTCTCACTTCCATACAGTAATGTAGTGTGGGACAAGCACTGCGTTATGTGTTGCTACACGTGCCTTCTGGCTGAGGTGGTGGCTGCCGAGAGGTTGCCCCAACGCTCCGTTCACTCTATTTCCCGCATTCACTCTTCGTTCTATATCAGTGGTGTACCTTCCATCTCTGCTAAATCCACATCCAAGATACACAAATTCATCCACTTGCTCTAGTACATCATTACCTATTGTTACTCTTACATCTGTTCTGGCTTCATCTTTTTCAAAGACAATTATTTTGGTTTTGCTCACATTCACGCGTAGACCCCTTTTCTTACAATCTTCTGTTATTGTGTCGGCTAGGGTCTGCAGGTCAGTCGCTGACTGTGCCAGCAGGACTGCATCATCTGCATAAAGCAGAGCAGTGACCACTGAGTCACCCATCTGGACTCCCACATTCATATCGTTCAACCTTTGGAGACATTTATCCAGATATATGATAAACAGTCTGACTGACAGAATGCACCCCTGCTTAACGCCGATATTGGCGTCAAACCAAGGCGACATTCCATCATCCAGCCGCACACAGGCTCTACAGCCCATGTAACTGGACTGCACAGCCTGTAGCAGTTTACCGTTAATACCATACTCCGGTAAAATGTCCCAAAGTTCCATTTGTACAACCGTGTCAAATGCTCTCTCCAGATCCACAAAACTGCAGAAAACCCTCTGACCTAGAGCCAAATGCTTCTCCACAATGTTGCGCAGAAAGAACACTTGATCCATGCATCCTCTTCCACTCCTGAAACCTCCTTGTGTCTCACACAGTAAACCATCGGACACCATCCTCATTCTCCTTTCAATAATTTTACCATACACTTTTGCTGCCAAACTGGTCAAGCTTATGGCTCTGTAATTTGCGCAGTCATAACGTGAACCCTTGTTTTTAAATAAAGGCACGATGACTGCGCTATTCCTGTCCCCGGGAACCATTCCCAAGCTCCAACATAAATTGAGGAGCAAATCAAGCAATCCAATTTATATTGTGGTAGGACCACGCTGTCGACAGTTCTCTGTCTACAGCAGCGGGCCGGTCCGTCCGGGGTAGTACCACACTCTCGCAGAAGATCGACGTCTGAGTAATAGCAATGTGCTATTGCGCTTCGTTCGGTGAGCGAGAGAGCCGGAAGCCTAACTGGGGTGGGTTCAGGGTTATATTGGTAGGCAGCGGCCTAGCTATACCATTGGCAAAGGTCCATGGGCGGCAGTGACACTTACCATCAGGTGTGCTGTCTGCTCGTTTGCCGCCATAAGCAATAAAAAAAAAAAAAAAAAAAAAAAAAAAAAAAAGCAACAGGAACGCCTCCCGGACACAGGAGCCACCAAGCTTGATCATCTCGGCTGACACCATATCACTGCCCGCTGCCTTACCATTTTTCAAACTTCTTATCGCCCATTCAACTTCATCCATACTGATGCCATCGGAGGACGCCGTCGTCGAATGTTGATCTACTAAAACACATGCGACACCGGCGCCAACCGTAGCATCCGCATACATATCGCCAAAATATTCACTCCATCGGCTTAACACGTCTTGTGTTTGTGTGAGAATGTCTCCACCTTTAGGCCTTATTTTATTCATTCTGAAGGCTGACCAACCACCCCGAGACTTCTTCACCTCCTTCCAAAAGAGTTTGGTGTTACCCTCGAAGTTTTTAGTCAGCCTATCTTCTGCACTCATACTTGCTCTATCACGTTTCTCTTTCACTAAGGCTATATTACTCTTCTCTTTCACTATATATATATATAGTATGACTGGTAAAAGAATGTACATATTTTGGGAAACGATAGATAATGGTCACATGTAACCAATAAAAATGTAATAACAAGGACATATTAATTAACTACATAGTAATCCTCAATAATATTAGTGTTGCAAGATTCTCAAAAAGATGGTCACAGCGCGAACGATAGGTATCGACGCGCTATCGAGTTACAGTCATTGATAAAGGTATCAGCCACTTTTCCTTCATGCTTTGATCCTAGCTTAGGACAAGCTTAATACCTGTGTAGAAGGTAATAATAAACGTTCATAACTAAATTTAAAAAATAAATTAATAATTTTTGATGTAGGTACTTAAATTGTATTAGGGGCATTTGAAATAAATAAGGAGGCATCTTGGTATTTCTGATGTATTTAAAAAGTGGAATCATACCTACGTACAGTGATTAAATAATAAAACTATTTACAATTACGCTAATCCCGGCAAACAAAAGTTAATAAAATAAATGCTTACCTTTTCGGGTACGTAAATGGTCAACTTTAGTTACTAACATTATTAATTTACAAAGATTCAGTGAATATGCACTCAAAAATTAAACTAATCGTAATAATTGTTCAAAATGTTCACCGCCTCGTACAATGCACAGTTCGGCACGTTTACACATATTGTTTTTCACATGGTTTAATACAAATTGATCACTCCGAACTTTATCAAAAGCAGTTATTATCCTCGCCTTTAATTCTATCCTGTTGGAGTACTCTGTAGCGTTCATAAGGCGTTTGACCTCACCCCACAAATAAAAGTCTTACGGAATAAGGTCGGGAGAGCACGCTGGCCATGGCACAGGCCCTCCGCGACCTATCCAATTACTGCCAAAGTGATTGTGTTAAAACTCGCGCACTTGCACCTGATAATGAGCGGGCGCTTCGTCATGCTGGTAGTATAAGTTTTGTAAATAAATGACAGGTACATTTTCCAGCATGTCATTTACTACACTACCTAAAAGTTTAGGTATGATTGACTGTCTAGTCTGCCTTCAATAAAATATGGGCCCAGCAAACAGTTATTTAGAACGCCTGCCCACACATTATCACTAAACCTATGTTGGTAAGCGTTTTGTCGCGTAAACGTGTGGATTAGAATGACTCCACCAGTGTTCATTATGCACATTAAATATGCCTAGTTTTGTAAACGTGGCCTCGTCAGTAAACAAAATATTCCTGTCTGTATTTTCTAAAAACCATCGACAAAAATTCACACGTGGCTCATGGTCGTTCAATCCAAGTTCTTGAACGGGCCGAAAATGGTAAGCATGTAGACCTTCTCGGTGCAGAACATTCCACACAGTCCATTGCGATACATCAAAGCGCCTGGCAGCATTTCGAGTGCTCGCTTGGGGGTTCTCTTCGAAATACTCTAGAATTTGCAACCAGGAGAGAACCATACCCTGTCCATCTACAAGAGTAGATGGACAGGGTATGGTTCTCTCCCTCGGGCTTGGGCATGCGCTGGAACCGTGAATTGTCCAAACGCTGATTTACGCTCAGCATTGTGTAATAAGTAGATACTCGGCGGTTCGGAAACATCTCGAGATACAAATCAATGGAACCTCGTACACTATCATTTGTTCGAGCATAAGCACGAACTATTTCCCAATACTCTTCGTGCGAATAAGACATTTTATCACACTTTACACACAAATAGTCACGGTCAAAATGAAAGCGCAGGTGATCGAAAGACTCTTAAGTTATCAAACAACCGAAGCGGCGCGTGCGCTTTGACTGAGCGTGAATCACGCCGAGGTAATCCCCGAGATAACCCCATCGGGGGTGAGGGCAGTTCGGGCGGAGAGCTACTAGATATGTTAGCACTGTTGTCATAGTCATGTGCTCGGCAAATTTTTGTTTTTAATGCAATTTGGATATTTATGCGGAGGTGTTTGTAAATAAATATTTTTAAAGGATAATTAGTTCAAAATTTAAGTACCATTTTTTTTTACATATTCGGTATCAGAATCGACTACTGAATACCCTCATTTAATATGTACAGTCTTTTACCAGTCATACTAGTATATATAAGAAAAATACTGATATTTGTTTAAATATGACTATTCTTACAGAAAATATGTTTCACTTCACTGGACTTTTATAATAAACTGAATGATTTATTTCTTATTCGTCTTTTAGGTTGTCGTAGAACTGTCTTATATTGTCCTTTTACAACGCGACACGAGACAAGGACAATGAAAATTGCAAATATAAATAGAAAAGTAATAATTTGTCTTTATTTTTCCTAAGATTTGGAACGTAAATAGCTACAAAATACCAACAGACTATGAATTAAATAAGTATTAGTAATAGTTTCACAATAATAGCTATAAACGAAATATATATTTATATTGTGACGTAATAAGCTATGATGAAGGCCCCTTTGCCAGAACTTTAAAATCTTTATATGGATCTATATTTTGTGACATATTGTATTTTTAAACCATAATGTGTACTATAAAATAAGAATAAAAAGAAAAAAAATGTCATAAAAGGGGCCTTTCATAAATTATGTAAGACCCTTTTTGTGTTAATTGAATTATAACTTTTTACTATAGGCAGAGGGTAGTGAACCTGACATTACGTAAGATATATAGATATTGAAAATTACTAATTTTAGTCAAAACTGTGATAGATTAATAAGATTAATGCTATTGTAGTGAGTTAATGATACTTGTAGTAAGAAGATTGTAATAAAATATATTTTCAGAATTAACGGAGTTATATTTGATCAATAAGGCTTTTTCTTACATAAATTCTTATTAAGGGACAGGGGGAATAGTTGCAATCTCATGATGTTTTACGGTAAAGGGGGAGGGGGCCGAATCATTCTTCAAAAGTCCTTAAGTATAATAATTTATGAACGGCCCCTAAGAGCTGATGATTGATTGATTTTTTTGATTTTAAAATGATCTTTATTAAAATAAATAAAAGTGACACGCTATACATAAAATAATAAAAAAAGATTATGTTAACAACCATAACTTATAAGCTATTCTTTACAGGCGAAGTACATACGCCTTTATAGAATTTTAAAATAACAATGAATGTATTATAATTTTTATACATGAATAAATATTATGAAGAAAATAAAATAAGCCGGACTAAGTGGCAAGTTAGATACTTACACATTTTTAGTTACATAACAAAATATAAAATAAAAGTTATTTGAAATAAAAGTTATTACCTGATTATGTGCGTACCCACGATACGAAAGGTAAATTGGTAGCAACGAGTAACAACAACTTTAACACAATACACATCAATAAACACTTATCACATGCGACTGTAATATTTTATCAAAATGAGTAACAATATTCTGTATAAATTCGGCAATTTGTTTGATAAAATTGCAGTAATGAAGGTAGATACCATAATATTTAAAATAATACATAGGTAGTAAGAGTCTAATCGTACGGCGAGTTAAACAGCCGATCATGCGTTGGTATGCCGACGTCACGCGCTGCCGAGAAAATAGTGATGGGGCAGACGATATCGACAATAAGATGTCATATATGTCGTATTTTGAAGTTTTGTTGATGCTATGCCAGCAATTAAATGGTTTTCGTGATGACGATTTTTAAATAGATAGAACTTACGTGATATTTTTAAGATATAGTCCTTAAGTAGAGGGAAGTTAATACGTTCATGAAGTTTATATAAATTTGTGCGAAATGGTGTATTATAAGATATTTTTATAGCCTTGTTTTGGATTATTTGTAGTTTGGCGTAATTACTATTACAAGTACTGCACCAAACTGGTGCTGCATAGCTTATACAAGGACGAACTAGGGTCTGATAAATGTAAAATTTTGTTTTTGAGCTAAGATTTGTACGACGGTTCAAAATCGGAGTGAGCGCGTTCAAAGCTTTGATTCCTTTAGATTGAAAGGCTAAAGTGTTGCTTGTCCAGTTAATTTTACTATCTAAACTCAGACCAAGATATTTGACAGTAGAGCTCCAAGGAATAACACAATCAACTACCTTCAAACATCTAGTCGGGAGAGTTCGTTTACGACTAAACATAATTGCTTCCGTTTTGGAGGCATTTAATTTGAGTTTCCATTGTGTGAAATACTCGATAAGGAGTTCAAGAGCCCATTGTAAACGGGTAATGATAATATCCAAGTCGTTGGATGATGTGAAACATGCAGTGTCATCCGCAAAAACAGCAAGTTGGGTATGAGGTTGTTTAGGGATATCATTAAGATACACGAGGAATAAATAAGGACCCAAGATAGACCCTTGGGGTACACCAGCTGGGATGGCTCGTGTTCTAGAATACATATTACCAATGTGAACAGCAAATTTTCGATCCTTGAGGTAAGATTGTATAAGTTTAGTGAGACTCAAGGGGACATTGTTTAATAATAATTTGTGTAGTAAACCATTATGCCATACGGTATCGAATGCTTTTTCAACATCTAACAAAATCATACCTGTAGAATGGCGAAGATTTAAATGGTGAGCAATATGCTCAACAAGCCTAGCCATTTGCTGAGTCGTGGAATGATGCTGCCTGAAGCCAAACTGTTCAGGGATTAGTTTATGGTTCGTTATTTTTGACAATCGGGAGGTTATTAATTGTTCGAAAATCTTGGCCAAGGAGGGTAAAAGGCTTATCGGACGATAATTAGATGGGATAGTAACATCTTTGCCAGGTTTTTTAATTGTAATAATTTTAGCAGTTTTCCAGACCTTAGGAAAATATGTAAGTCTAAAGCAATCATTAAATATCCTCGTAAGATAGACGATACATTTTACTGATAAATTTTTAATTAGTAAATTACCTATATTATCAACACCGGGAGCCTTGTGATTTTTTAGTCTGGAAATAATTTTTTTAACTTGAAATGGGGTGACCGAAATAGAACGATCGGTATTGGTAAATCCCTCCAATTTACCCATTGAAACCATTACAGCATCTTCGGTTATCGAATTACTAATCCAGTGGTCAGTGAGAGTCATATTCTTGAAGAACGCGTCAGCTAGAGCTTCGCACTGCTCCTGACGTGAGGTAGCAGATAGACCATCCTTGCCTTTAAGAGGTGGAATAAGTACTGGCTTTTTACTAAGAGATTTCACTACGCGCCATAAATCAGAGCTAGGATTGTCAATTTTTTTAAGCTTGTGATTCCAAAATTGATCGTTATATACTTTAATTTTATTCTTAATAGTAGATTTGTAGGAATTTATTTGATAAAATAAATACTTTCTATTTAATGTATTAGTTTCTTTACAAGCAAGTCTCCTTAAGCGGTTTTTAACTTTAATTAATTTAGTAATAGCCCTTGGTAATTTAGCTTTTCCAGACAAAATAATACGGTTGGGAATGTTAATGTCACGTGCTTCAATAATAATTTTATTAAGATAGTCAACAGAACAATCTATATCATAACAACTACTATTAGTTTTTGCAGTCAAAGTAATATTATCGTCAAGAAATTTGCGATAGTTGAGCCAGTTAGCTCTGGAAAAATCGAAAGTAGTATAAGGTATACGAGAATAAGTACCACCAATCTTAAATAATACAGGGAAATGATTAGATGATAACTTGGTTAGCGTTATAAGGTCATCAAGAGGAAAAACGTTTTTGCATAATAAAATATCAGGTGTAGAAGGCAAGTACATATCAGTGTAGTGTACCAGAGTGTGGGTGGTAGGGCCTAAAATAGCGTAATCGTTATTAAGCATATGATCATAGAGAGTTTTACCCCGAAAATTCACTGTACTACAATTCCATAAGGTATGTTTAGCGTTTAAGTCTCCCATGACAAGAATACTAGAACAGCTATTTAAAATAATATCCAGGTCACTAGGAAGAAGATTGGAGTTAGGAGATTGGTAGGCAGATACAATACCTATTTTCCTGTCTGAAAGATTAATAATAATACCAACACATTCCAGGCTAATAGTATCCGGTAAATAAAGAGCAGAATGAAGGATATCAGACTTGATAAATAAGGCAACACCTTGACCTTTACCATCTGTTCTTTTATCGCGACGATAGCAGTCATAGCCAGGCAGACTTAAAGTGTAGTTAGGACTAAGACGAGTTTCACATACGGCAATTATATCGATAGACATATTAGTTACTAAACTCAAGAGCTCACTTATCTTGGTGCGGATGCCGTCGGCATTCCAGTATATAATACGAATTTCATGACTATCAAACATATTGCCCCAAGTGGGCTAAAATTAAAAACACTTTATCAATCATGGAGTCACATTCTTTGAATTTACACTTAAGAGACTTGATAATTGTAAGAATCTTGAGAATTTCAGCTGTAGTTTCATCATGTAAGTTTTCCGGCATTGAAGTAATTGATGACTTGTCGTTGAGTAAGTCATTGACAGTTGAAGTGATGTTAGTTCGTTTATCTAATTCAGTGGCTTGGGGATTAACTGAGGCAATCTCAGCCCAGCTTTGGCCATTAGTTGTGGCTGGTCTAACAGGTATACGTGTAGTAGAGCGTATAGATTTCATTTCGTTATTTTTCTTCTCTATGAACTTTAAATACTTTTGACGCTCACAACAGCTGATGATTTTTAATCTGCCGCCATACTGCACGAGTTTTAATTAAGTAACTATAATGATCAGTCAACTATAATTTATAAACCACCAACTTATGAATGAGATAATTCATAAAGTAGTGGTTACTATTACTAGATTATACTGTCGGTAGTTTTTCGAACATAGTTATATATGTCAGTCCAAAGGACTAAATTTTCACTACTATGAAAAGATTTAACGTTTGATTAGTAGTTTGATACTACGATTCGTTCTGTGAGGATAAATTTCAAAGGCCCAAATACCACAGGCAATAATCTGTCTGTGTCCCAATATTGGATCAGTTGATAAGTAGAAGCTATCATTTAAAATAAGGAAGAGTTATTTGCTCGTTTGACATGAAAGTCAATAAAAAAGGAGACGATTTTATTTTAATAAGAGTTTATGAATCATTTATATTTAACCTTGATTTTTAGTACAATGCCACAATATATTCAGTGCGTAAATATTTTTCCAATACGTAATACAAAAGTTTTTTTTATTGAGTGGGTGTGGTATTGCTTAGTGTATCGAATAAAAATGTAAAATCTTCTCATATCGAGTTTTATTGAGATAGGCATTGCTTCGAATAAACGATTTTCCATAAAAGGTTTACGTTCGCTGGGGGTTTTGTTTTTTTTTTCTTTTTGTGATAAGTAAAAAGTATTGTTGGATTTTTCTACAAAATTCGTCGATGTTAGAAGATTTTCGGACTAAATTCTCATGCATTGTTGAAAAACATTTCGAGACGTGCCTAGTGAATGGCATTAAGATTTGATTGCCTTCTATTATTTGGAACTAATGTGGTTTAATTATGACCTTTTTAGACCTCTTTGAAGCGTGCGATTATATAAAAGCTTTTTTAAGACAACACTCGCTCTAAAGTCACTCTTCCTTGTATTGTGAGGGACCTATACATATATATAATTCACGGACTCAAATAACACGTTGACTAAGAACTACAATTTGTGGATTGTATTGAGTATTTTGTTCTAAGCAGGCACACTTAATGGTAATACTATGCCATAGATACTAAATAAGACTAGTAAATCTTAAGTACAGCATTTATAAAGCCAAATAAAGACTTCTGTTAATTCTACTGGTTCTTCAGATAACTTTTAGACTGCGGGAAGGCAAGGATTAGTGATAAGATAGATTAATATTAATTCATCGGCGAAATTAATCATCATCATCTCAGCCCACTGTTGGGCTCAGGCCTCCTCCATAATGGGAAGGTAATTGACCTATGGACGTAATAAGAACACAATTCACCACCACTTATCTTACCCGTGGGTTATTGTGACCATAACATCTATGCGAGAGAAGGAAAAATCGTAACAAAACTTTATACCAACACGTCTGACTAGCGTGGTAAAGTAAGTCAATTCCCCTCCCGTTGCAGAGGAGCCTCAACTCCAATAGTGGGACACATATGAGCTGGAATGATGACGATAATGAATATGACCGAACTCATTTAAACAAAATATGTATTTTTTTTATTTCTGATTCCGTTATGATATTTTCGTATCTGCTTCCGTTATTTCACTTCCGTTGCATCATTTAATATTTACTCATAACAAGAAACTATTTTGTTTCCTTTTTATAAATATAAAACTAACTTGTACATATACATATCATCATCATCATCATCATCACAGCCCATAAATGTTGATTACCCTTTCGTGTACAATCCCGTCAATGTCGACCTCTCTACGGGTGACGAACTATTCCCCGATCCAGTGACCCGATATTATATATCTCATCATCTCTGCTCATATATATATATGTCCCACTGTTGGGCTCGGGCCTCCTTCGTAATGGGAGGGTAAATAACCTACTATACCACGCTGGTCAGACGTGTTGGTGTAGGGTTTTGTTTCGAGTTTCCTTCTCTCGCACAGATGTTATATGCGTCTTATATCCCTTAGTCGTCTCGTACGATCACCCACGGGTAATATATGGGTTAGTGAAATTCTTACTCCGTCACCACACGGAAGATATAATCTACGTTAACTCTATTCGAAGATGGGAACGGAATATTACATATAATTCGGTTGGTTAGCGCTCAATGAAAACGTATTTCCAATTGCTAAACACTATCTTGACTGCGAATAGTACTGCTGAGCTTTGTTTAGACATAAGCTTTTAAAGCAGAGTTTACATGGATACAAAAATATTTATTAAATTTAAAATATCTATTAGGCTATATATCATCCGTGTGGTGACGGAGTAAGAATACAATTCACTCATCACTCATCTTACCTGTAGGTGATCGTAAGAGGTCGTCTTTAAGGGATATAAAATGCATATAATATATATGCAAGAGAAGGAAAACTCGAAACAAAACTCTATACCAACACGTCTGATCAGCGTGGTATAGTAAGTTGTTTTCCCTCCCATAATGGAGGAGGCTCGAGCCCAACAGTGTGACATATATGAGCAGAGATGATGAGATATATAATATCGGGTCTATGGACCGGGGTTGGGGTTATTTTCTTTTATAAAAATACAATTTAATTTTACAATTATGAAATTAAAGAATACAAATAACACTCAGATTCAGAAAAATAATTTGTGTCATCATTCTCCTACTCATATGAGTAGACCCAATTACTTGGGTTCGATACAATATGTATCTACTTTTCTTTCATAGTACATATTGTAGAAGTTATTGGCAACTACAGCAAGTGGATGAATTTGTATATCTTGGATGTGGATTTAGCCGAGATGGAAGGTACACCACTGAGAGCGAAGAGTGAATGCGGGAAATAGAGTGAACGGAGCGTTGGGGCAACTTCTCGGCAGCCACCACCTCAGCCAGAAGGCACGTGTAGCAATACATAACGCAGTGCTTGTCCCAACATTACTGTATGGAAGCGAGAGTTGGGTATGCAGAAAAGAGTATGAAAGTAAAATTAATGCGGTCGAAATGCGATCTCTTTGGAAAATCTGTGGAGTTAAGCTGACCGACCACATTCGTAACGACGACGTAAGAGAGCGAGTAGGTATGGAAGTAAGTATTGGTGTAAAGATGCAAAAGGGAATGCTCCGATGGTTCGGACATGTGGAAAGAATGCCGAACGAACGCCTGGTTAAGAAGATATACAATGCGAAAGTGGAAGGATGTAGGTACCGAGGGAGACCGAGACTAACCTACCTAGACCAGATCGGTCAAGTACTGAAGGAAGGTGGAGTCAAGAGTCTCCGAAACCAGCGAGCGTGTATGAAGAGAATTATGAATGTTGAGGAAGCGAGTGAAGTATGCAGAGATAGAGTTCTCTGGCACTCTGTTCTCTCTGCCTACCTTGCAAGGGATATGACGTGATGATATGTATGTGTGTATGTATGTATGTTATTCGCAATAGTTTTATGACCGGCCGCCTACCTGACGTAAACTCTCCTTGGGAATGTAATTGTTGACCAAACGGCATCAGATGGAATTCCAGGTGGCCCAGGTCGGTATAAGATTCTTAGTCGTCTTTTACGACATCCACGAGAAAAGTAAGGGTTGGTAGTATTTGAAGCCACTACCACACAGCTTTAGAAAAATAATTTGTGTATACTCTATTTTACCATTGTGTATACTATACTGATCGCAGGAAGACGGTCCACCCGTGACCATGGACGCTGTAAAGTGTTCAAAACGTCGGGAATCCGGTGAGAATCCGTAAAAATTGTTTTATTTCAAATGTATAATACTCGTGTAAACATCATATGCCAATATTATAAGATTTATTAACATCTTAATTTATTTAATACCTAAATTTATTATTATTAACATCTTATTAAGCTGTTTTGAACCTAACTTAATTAATATATCGCACATGTTTCTAATTAAAATTAAATTACGTCTGTAGGTAAGGCATTAGTAAATTACTGAGTACATTTTACGATACTGCTTAATTAAATGTATTAAGTTTACATAATATACGAATATGTACACTAAATCCTTACTAATATTATAAATGCGAAAGTAACTCTGTCTGTCGCTCATTCACGCCAAAAGTATTGAATCGATCTAAATGAATTTTGGTACACAGATAGTCTAGAGCTTGATAAAGGATATAGGCTACTTTATAATGCAAAAAAAGGGTTGTAAAGGGAGATGAAAAATTGTAAGGAATTATCGTCATTTTTAAATCCAGAACCTTGACACTTATTTTTAGGCTATTGATTAGATATAAATTAATATAACATTAAAATTTTGTAAAATAATCACCCTTAAGGGGTAAAAAAAAATAGGGGATAAAAAACTTTAGAAAAGTAACCTTTTATGCGGGCGAAGCCGCAGGCAGAAGCTAGGTATTTATAAATTTAAATATAATTTACTTTTTGATTTACAAACATTTTCTTAAAACTTCACTCTGTAGTAAGGAAATAATTCTTGAATTGCGAAGAACTTTACAAACTTGTAATTAACGCAGCGTATTACAACAATTTTAAAACAATTTTATTTTTTTATTTTACTGCTTATGGTGACAAACGAGCAAGCAGCACATCTGATGGTGTCACTGCCGCCCATGAACCTTTGCGATACCAAGGGTAAAGCTTAGGCCGCTGCCTACCAATAAAATCCCCAAACCCACCCAGTTGAGCTTCCGGCTCTTTCGCTCACCGAACGAAACGCAATAGCACCAATGTGCTATTGCGTTTCGTTCTCAGTAATGGCAATGCCATATGTCAATAAAGAATTCATTTTAGTCTGATTAATAAAATTTGGGTTCAATGTTTCACTACTCAAATAACAGGTTCCATGTAAACCAATTCTAAACATATACATATGTTATGTAGAGATTGTACGACTTATCTCGGTTCTAACCAGTGGCATTGTCCAAATGTAACAATAGCGGTACAATAGCCTGATATGTTTCAAAACTGGAAAGCTCGTATTAACCATACATTGCGGGTAGCTCTGAATTACTCCGAATGTCCTTTAATCATGCTTCAATTGTAAAATCTTAGAGGAATTCTTTTATATAGAAATATTTATATAAAAGAAATTTGATTGTGATTTCGCGACACGAAATATATTTTCGTTACTTTTGATCTGAGTAGTTATTTTCACTTTTTTTTTTTAGTAGATTATTGAATTATTCAACGTTGTAATATTAATTTAGTTTACACAAAGGTAAATATTTGAACTATATTTTCTTTTGAGTGATTATTTGATAATGTTCTATTAAATATTTTAATAATTAATTCTAGTGAACTCGGCTTTCATCTATATTATAATAAGTAATTGTTTTTAAGTAATGAGGGGAATCTTTATTCAGTCATATAGTAATTTTGCATATACATTCCCCTATTCTATTTGGTGACTGAGTAAGAATACAAACCACCACCTATCTTACCCGTGGGTGATCATAAGAGACGACTAAAGGATATAAAATGCATATGACATCTATGTAAGAGAAGGAAAACTGGAAATAAAACCCTATATCAATACGTCTGATCAGCATAGTGTAGTAGGTTAATATCCCTCCCGTTTAGAGGATGCTCGAACCCAATATGGACATGTAAGAGCTGAAATGAATGATGATCTCCTGGAAAATTTATAACACTAGCCACGATCATCAAATCACCAAGCATGATTCTTATCTTCATGGATATCTATGTACGAATCCACGTCATCATCATCACAGCCCACATATATCCCACTGTTGGGCTCGGGCCTCCGCCGTAATGAAAGGGAAATTACCCTAATATACCGCGCTGGTCAGAAGTGTTGGTATAGGGTTTTGTTTCGATTTTTTCTTCATCATCACCCTTAGTCGTCTCTTACGATGACCCACGGGTAAGATAGGAGATGGTAAATTGTATTCTTTGGGACATCACACGGATAGAAATGGAATCCACACACTAAGTACTATTATCCAGTAGTATGCAGATATTAAAAGATTGATGGATATTTTTGCCTGTAATTATTTAACATCTTTTCTCATTTTTGTATATAAAAACGGGAGATATATGATGACACTACAAGATCTTAATCTATATGCTATCCTTTGTATGAGTCAGTATCAGAGCAAGCGAACTTTATTGCGCAACCCTAGCTGTTTGTCCACAATGAATAAATATTCAAAGAATACAAATCACGCGTTTTATCTGAAGAATGTAGGGTCACCATAATTGATGTTGTGTGTGATAAGATCTTTTTGTTGGATTTCACGAGTAGATTTACGTAAGAATATTTTTTTTTGAGTCAAAGTGCCTTAGACGCGATATGATGAGCAAATTCTGTAATCTTTTAACGAACTAAAATTACACTACGCTTGCACTCCATTCTCGTAAACAAAATTACATACAAAAAGTTAACATCTTACACTTGCTGTCTAATTATATTCGTGTCGTTCAAATCAATGTATTATGAAATACGTAATCTTAGTGCAGGTTTTGTACTTACAGTGGTATGTTTAAAGTTGTTAGTGATCATCATCACAGCTCATAAATGTCCCACTGTTGGACTCGGGCCTCCTCCTTAATGGAAGGGAAATTAACCTACTATGTATACCGCGCTGGTCAGACGTGTTGGTATAGGGTTTTGTTTCGAGTTTTTTTTCTCTCGCGTCGATGTTATATACGTTTTATATCCTTTAGTCGTCACGTACGATCACCCACGGGCAAGATATGGGGTGATGAATAGTATTCTTACTCCGTCACCACACGGAAATACGTGTTAGTGATATCTGCCATAATAATCAAAGCAGTTTTTGAAATAAAACTACTCTTACGGATTTTATCGCATTTGTATTCGATTTTTAATTTCCCGATGTTTCGAACACTTTACAGAGATTATGGTCACGGGAGGACTGAGGTGTCTTACGTCCAATATGTCATTGTTATTACAGAAGTTTATATCTATCTATCCCTATAAGATATAAAATTTTGACCCACATTTTTAATACAAATTAATACAATTTCATTGCTAGTACAAAAAGAAAATGATTCTATATATAACATTTTATATTGCAATCACGACTTTTACGACACTCATTGGCTGATGAAACGATATCTTCTCCGTCACCACGTAGAAAGTGATTTACATAAAGCCTTGAAAATATCCTTATAAATTAGTACATTTGGTATCTCTAGTCAGGAAACTATTTCTTAGCCAGAGGACATTTTACGAGAAACGTTTGCATGTTTAGCCATATGTCTATTTATCTGTTACGTATTTATTGTGCCAATAACTCAAGGAACGGCTATCTGAAAGGGTAAACACATAAGTTTGGTTAGATGTGTAAGTAAAATAGAAATGGTCAAAGAATTGTGGGTTCCGGACGTGAGTGTTTTTGGTGAATAAATGCTTGAGGTTTCACCCTTGAGTGTTGTAGAAAGGTATAAAAGATTGCTTTCCGGAATATTTTATAAGATTTGAATAGATGTTATTATATAAATTCGTATAATTATACCTGATACAATAATAATGTTTTTTAATAATAGGGGTTTAAATATAAAATTGCCGTTTTAATGTAATAGCAAATTTGAATTAAAATTAAACCTGCATGGTGTCAGATAAAGTGAAACTATTTTCAAACGAAAACTATAACATTCTAAATTTAAAAAATGTATGACATTTGATTGTTCGACGTTCAATTGTTTTTACATTCAGAATTGTGACGTGTGATGAAAAGTGGATTATTTATTATAATCGCAAGCGAACAATGCAATGCCTAACACCAGGTCAAACGCCACATCAATCCCCTAAAGCGAAGCTTACTCATAGAAAAGTGATGGTAACTGTCTGGTGGTCACTTCATGGTGTAATTCACAACAGCTTCCTCAGATCTGGTCAAACAAAAAACGCAGATGTCTACTGTGTAGAACTCCGAACAATGATGGCGAAACTCGTTGTAAAACATCCCCGACTTGTCGATAGATCTTCACCATTATTGCTCCATGATAACGCAACACCTCATACTGCTCGAGAAACTGTTTTAACACTACAAGACTTGCAGTTAGAAACCATACGTCATCCTCCGTACTCATCATACATCGCCCCAACCGAATACCATTTTACCGCGATTTGGACATTTTTTTTTCAAACCCCTAATATTAAACTATACTATTCAAGACTTCAAATGTCTGATCGTATATTTTAAATGTTATTTAGTGTTTTGATATGTTGTCAAATGTATGCAATCCCTAAGTTATGCTGTCAAGAGCCACGAGCCCGCAATTTCCTGTAACAGAACCTCCTCAACGCGACCGCTTCCTGTTGAAAGGAACAATATGGTTGCGGGTTTTAATTTAAAAGCAGTTTTAGTGACGTAACTTAGGCAGCGTTGGATATCACAATTGTAATATTCTCGACTTTTATTCAGGCAGTAGAGGGATTATTATGGTAATGCTTGCTCGTTTTCTACCTTAATGAGAACTAAGATTTATTCGGTTGAAATTCACAATGTAATATGAAGTTTTTTTTTTATATTCTTTGTATTCGGTTTTATGTACGTAATTTTTTAGATTTATTTCGATTGTATCTAAATAAATTATGTTGTAGACATAAATATATTTTGGTTGGATAAAATTTGATTATAAAAAATTAGTTGATAAATGGTCACTTGAATGCTGGAAGAAGTTATTAACGAGCATTATTATTATTAGGTGTTACTAATACTTATAAAAATATTATTAGTTAGATTTATAGATTAGTTATGTGATTAGTTTACGTGTGGTGACGGAGTAAGAATACTATTCACCACCCCATATCTTAACCGTGGGTGATCGTACGAGACGACTAAGGGATATAAAACGCATATAACATCTATGCGAGAGAAGGAAAACTCGAAACAAAACCCTATACCATTACGTTTGACCAGCGCGGTATAGTAGGTTAATTTCCCTCCCATTAAGGAGGAGGCCCGAGCCCAACAGTGGGACATTTATGGGCTGTGATGATGATGATATGATAGATTAGTTATCATTTTATATTGTTTATGTTGGCAAACGAGCAAGCAGTACATTTGATGGTAGTGGTAGGACCACGCTGTTAACAGTTTTCTGGTAGTGGTAGGACCACGCTGTTGACAGTTTTCTGGTAGTGGTAGGACCACGCTGTTGATAGTTTTAACAATTTTTAACAGATTTAGATATTTTTAAAAGTGTTGTTAAAAGAAATACTCTTTAAAACTTATTAACTCACATTTAACATTGATTTCATCTATCCGAATTACCTTCGTATTCGATGATCATCGACAATACAAGTACCCAGTACTATCTATAAACTCTTACATGTAATCTGTGAAGAAAAAGGGATAGTGACCGCATATAAAAACTGTTTTCAATCATAACACTTAAAATAATATATTACAGACTAACGACTGCACATATAGTGGAGTAGTTAAGATATCTACCGACCACCCATGTGTTGTCGGTTCGATTCCTACGAAAGACAATATTTTGTGAGATGCACAAACTGTTGTTTCGGGTCTGGGTGTAACTTGTCTGTATTAACCAAATGTTTGTAAAGCCCCTCGTAATGTAAGGGTCATCTTAGTGCAGCAGTGAGGTTGTATTTTATTACTCTTTATTATATTTCTGCTCGCGGCTTCGTCTACGTAAAAATAATTATTCCAATGTTTAACTATTATCTCAAGGCAATATATTATCGGAATAAAAAGTATCTCAAGTGTTAATCCAAGAAATGAACTAAAAATGTGCCAAGTTTCATTCAAATCGGCTTAACGATTACGCGTGATGGAGCTAGTAAACATTCAAAAATTTTCAAAAACTTTAACATTAGTAGGACTACAAATGTATCAGTTGCCTAGGCATTTTTTTATTGCTTATGGTGGCAAACGAGCAAGTTGCACACTTGATGGTAAGGATCACTGTTCCTCGTAGACCTTATATACTATACCAAGGGTAGAGCAAGGCCGCTGCCTGCCATTACAATTACCAAACCCACCCAGTTAGGCTGCAGGCTCTCTCACTCACTGAACGAAGCGCAATAGCACATTGCCATTACTTAGCCGTCGATCTACTGCTAGAGTGTGGTACTATCCCGGACGGGCCGGCCCGCGTCTGTAGATAGAGTATTGTCAACAGCGTGGTCCTACCACGGAAAACGGTATTGAACAAAATGAAATGTTATCGTATTTACGTATACTAGTAAACCCAGCCCGTTGGTTTGTTTGTAGAAATCGATATATTGCAGCGCCACCTGGTGGCCAGTTACAGTAATGGGAATAGCATATCAACCTTCTCCGTGAAAAAAAAATACAGACACATTTTCATAATGCTCGGTCAAACAGTTTTTGAGTTTAACGATGTCATATATATTAACATCCTCTTTTATAGATATAGATACAACCCGATTACGAAACGAAAAATAATGTCACAAGCGGAATGCCAGACGTCAACCCTCCTTGTGAATGTAATTGTTGACCAAACGGCATCAGATGAATTTGGCTCTGGTCTTTATAAGGCCATACATAAGATTTATTAAGTCTTAATAAGCTATTAGGGTAATTGTTTACACTGCCCATGGTGCAGACCTAGCCAAATCATACTAATTAAAAACCACAAAAAATTTAATAAGATTCTATATCCCGCATGTAATAACTAAGTACATATTGAGTGGGTTACTGATGCAGTTATCGTGGCCAACGGGTTAACCTTTTGAGTACTCATCTCTTCGTCAACCTATCACAAAAATGCTGAAATGATGCCTCATGTAGTCCGCCTCTCTTTGTGTCTTTCATCTTCAGTCTAAATACCTGAAACTCTGACTAGAATGCCGTGTATGTGTACGTGATACACATACTTTTCTCTATGCACCAAAGACAGCCCAAGTCAGCATACAACATGATCCTTAACTTGTTTAGCTGGTTTCTTTTCTAATTTTATATTGCTTCTATTTAGTTCTGAGATAAAAAAAAGGGATAAAAAGATTGCCAAGTACAAAATGGAATGTTGTTTAAGACCGATTTATCTTAAGGAAAAAGTGTATCTTATTATTTATCAGCCTAAAGGGACCAGGAATTTTAATTTATACTGCTTAGTAAGCAAAGTGGCGCCAAGAAATCTAAATTAGCAAAGTTTCACGAAGATCATGAGGAAAAGACAACGGAAATATGATTATCCGAAGCGTTAATTATAGTCAGTTTTGTTGTGCATTTGAAATGATGAGTTTTGTAAATATACGTGCATAATACAATGATTATTTCCTTAGCGCAGGGTGTTGTGATAAAAATAAATTAGAGAAATATTTGCACTTATCATAGCATATGCTATGCTAATGGGTATCAGCTGTTCGTACATGTATTTAAAAGTAGAAAAAGTCACAGACATAAAACTTAAATATTCGCAAAACATCGGGATAAAAAAAAACTAAATTAAAAGCAATAAAACCGTTAAAGTTTATTCCATTCTAAATTAGTTTTTTTTATTACGAATGATGACCAGTTTCTGATTAAAAACTCACGGAGGGTTCACCAGAAGAATCGTAAGTACCTACTACTCTCTTGGGTAACTTACAATAACACTGACCTCGATGGTCTTATAGGAGGTATATGTCCAACAGCGTATATCAAAGGGGCTAATTGATGGATGAATAAATGTATAATACATTTTATCCAGGAATTAATTTTTTGGTGTAGCTTGCGCGCGACTCGGTTCGTAATGACTCTTGAAAACAATTTGTACACTTGGCTCTGGAGTGAGATGGGTCTGCAATTCTTTAAGAGAGTTTTATCGCCTTTCTTGAAAAACAGCACCACCACATTCCTGCAGCGTCCAATCGGTGGACTGATGACCTCATCAAGATAGCAAGAAACCGTTGGACGCAGGTGGCACAGGACCGTTGCAAATGGCATTCTCGTGGGGAGGCCTATATCCAACAGTGGACGTTTACGGGCTGATGGATGGACATTTAATCCACTTGAGCCTAAGTAGTAGCTACAAGCTATATGTATACTTTTACGAAGGATATAGCCGAGTCAGTACCCTGAACAAGGAATCACTTTCACAATTGGTGTAGGTAGAAGATTGGCCATATTTATATCTACCCTATAAGATATTAAATTTTGACCCACATTTTAATACAAAATGTATTAAAATGTGGGTCAAAATTTAATATCTTATAGGGTAGATATAAATAATTTCTGTAATAACAATGACATATTGGACGTGAGAAACCTCAGTCCTCCCGTGACCATGATCACTGTAAAGTGTTCGAAACGTCGGGAAATTAAAAATCAAATACAAACGCGATAGAATCCGTAAAAGTAGTTTTATTTCAAACTAGCTTTTGCCCGCGTAAAAGGTTACTTTCCTAAAGTTTTTGATCCCCTATTTTTATTTTTGACCGTCGGTAATACAGTGCAACGGTATTACAATACTCAGGGTTGGAACTTCATTACTGGACTGCTAGATGGCGTTGAAGAAGCTAGATTTTGAGATTTTTCGACAAACAATTTTTTTATTTTTCATATAAAAATTTTGATTTTTTTTAATAAAAAGTATCCTATGTTACTTTTAATACCTCCAAAAATATGTGTACAATGTTTCATGATGATCGGTTGAGTAGTTTTAGCGTGAAAGCGTAACAAACAAACTTACATTCACATTTATATATTAGTAGGGATGTGTAATACTCGCGTAAACATTAGAAGTAATTAGATTGGCCATAGACAAAAAACTAGAAAATATTGTACAGAGCGAAAGACTTACATACACCTCATCACTTGATTTTTTGAAAAAAAAAAAAGAGTTCCTAATAACGCTGTTCAGAGAGATTGGTGCAGAGTTTTATGCCAAGTTTTCCTTCTGTAGTATAAATGTAATATGTATATTATATCCCTTAGTCACCTTTTCTAATATCCATGGATAAAATAGGATATGATGAATTATATTCTTACTCTAGCATTGCACAGAAAATACTCATAAATCACGGCTGGTGAAAGGGGAAAAGAAGGAAAACTCGAAATAAAACCCTATATCAGCACGTTTGACCAGTGTGGTATAGTAGATTAACTTCTCTCACATTATGGAGGAGGCTCGAGCCCAAAAATTTGATATTTATGAGCTGTGATGATGATGATGATGACAGGGTACTAGTCCCCCGCAATAAAAAGGGGGGAGTTTAAAAAAAACTTACTATTTCTTCTCTTCTTCAGTGCATATAAGCATCTTCTTTTTTTCTACAATAGAAGGAAAATTTTCTCACAATACCACTTGGTACAGATATAGATATAGGATTATATAAATAATGTCACCCATCAATTTCTCAATGAAGAAAGAAACACCTTCGACTCATAAATTCGTATGTAACCAGGCAGATAATGAATGATGAGTCTTATTGAAAAGCTTAATGAAAGTAATGAATCTTGTATTACCTGTAACAAAAAAAGTTTTCTATTAGTTTTATACTTGCCCACGTAAAAAAAAATATTATAAAATATCCATCTATTCACATATATAAATGCTTTTTATTACGTACGAGTTTTTTTTTTAATTGTATTCTTTATTTAAACGTCACACAAGAAAGAAAATAATTAGTAAAATATATAATCAAAGCTTTTTTTATATTCATCTTTTACTTTGCTATTAAAAAACTTAATTAAATCTTTCAATTTTATTTCTTTTAATTTCCCATAAGTAAAGTAGTTTACTTTTTTACATGCTGTATGGCGGCTAAAATAACTACCAAAAGGTTTAATTATTTATGGGTGTCGTAATAGTACAGCAATAGCTGTGTGGTAGCGGCTAAGAATACTACCAACCCTTACTTTGCTCGTGTATGTCACAAAAGACAACTAAGAGCCTTATAACGACCTGCGCTAACTCCATCTGATGCCGTTTGGTCAAAAATTACATTCCCAAGGAGGGTTGACGTCTGGCAGGCGATCCGTCATAAAACTATTGCCAATAACTTTTACAATATGTACTATTAAAGAAGAGTACATATATTATAAGTAATTAGGATAAGAGTAGGAGAATGATGATGTAATAGTACAGCAATAGCTTTACGTAGTCCTAGATCGACTGCAACTGATGCCGCGAGGCAATCACATATTTAAGGAAGTTTGACGTCATGCCGGTGGAAGGTTATGAAACGAATCCTATTTTTTTATTGTAATTTGTACAATGAAAAAAGACTGCATATCGCGTGGGCCTCAAATAATTGGGATATGAGCAAAATGATGACTTTTTAACGAATAAGACTACGCATATTCATATTGATTTCACTAAATACTTTATTAAATTCTTGTGGTAGAATAATGAGCGATAAATTTCTTCTTTGAGTCTTTCAACATACGAACAAAAAAGTAATAAATAAAACATTTTAAGTCTCGTCTATCAGCCGCACTAAGCGGATATCCAAGGAAAGCGAATGTTTTATACCTACTGTGTCAGTTCCTCTGTGACAGTTTCAGGCCACATCATGATAAGGGTCAACAAAAATAGCACGTAAGAGATGCTATGGCTGGATTTTATACTGAATTCAGTGACCTTTAGTAAATTTATTACTTGTTAGTTCCGCTGATATATTATTTCCATTTTCTTTATTTAATTTCTTTTATTTCAGTTATTTTCTTTGTCATTGAGTTACAATATTCACTAAAGTTTTAGCTGTTTTATTTATTTTCAGTTTATTTTGGTTTCGGGATCGAGGTATTCTTTTACGAGTATTTATAGTAATATTTATTTATTTATTTTTGTATTTTAGATGTAAGTATATAAAGACAGATATAATATAGTATTTTCTTTTTAATATTAATACTAAAGAAATTTCTCTTGGTTAAAAATAATGTACGTATATTTTTACGAGATTTGTAATTAAAAAAAAAACAACAGGCAGTCATGGGGACTGCCGATAGAAGTGAAAACTATTAACTTAAGACTAATTGAAATAATAATAATTTTCTAATTTTTATATAAAAATAAAAAATATTATCGAACATCTAGGAATCGGTTTTACCACGCTAGTAAGATAACCTTTAAACCACAATGATACTCATTTCATGACATAAAGGTTAAACTATTAGCATTAGCATGTCGGTGACGCGAACCTATAAGTTTTTCCCCTCCAAAAACGCTCAACGCGCCTAAAGAAGTTTTCACATAGCTATAGATATACTATTAGCATTAGCATGTCGGTGACGCGAACCTATAAGTTTTCCCCCTCCAAAAACGCTCAACGCGCCTAAAGAAGTTTTCACTTCAATAAATAGTGGATTAGTATTAATTAAAGTTATAATTAATCGTTACTATTATAGATTAAATATGCAATATTAATCTGTGAAGATTATCAGGAAAAATACGGTCATCCTTTGAATTTAGTAGTAGTAGAGCCACACCGTAAATAGTAATCTATCTAAAGCCGCGGGCCGGTCCGTTTGGAGTAGTACAACACTCTCGCGGCAAATCGACATTTGAGCAGTAGCTGTGCGCTTCGTTCGGTGAGTGAGAGAGCCAGTAACCCACCTTAGTGGGGCATTGGTTGACAATTAGCAGCCTTGGTATTGCAATAGTCCATCAGCGACCAACACTGCGACATCCAATACGTGGTCGCCATTCGAGAACCTTTTGTCCCCAGCGATTATGAGTTCGTCGAGCGATATGGCCTGCCCATTGCCACTTCAGCGTGCTAATTCTTCGTGCTATGTCGATGTCTGTTACTAACTTAATCGTTATAAGAAAAACACTATTATCCTTAATCCCTATCTATTTTTTTTCTTGCTTATAAACAAATCTTATATATAGCAGTAAATAATTATACACAGTATTTAAAATAAAGTGGTTATTCAAGAGTACTCATTATTTACAAGAATATTATGAAATTCAAAAGAAAATAATCTGTCATTATTGATAAGGACGTTTAATGGAATATTCATTTTGATTGAAAATAATAACAGGTTACTATAATAGCTTAAATTGTCAATTTAGGAGTATTTATTCCTTCCCTTAATATAAAATAAGCTAATTGATATGCTAATAGCAAACCTTTTTATTCACGGGATCTCAAAGGATCGGGCATCTTCCCTATGGAAGACCATAGGGAAGATCCCCGGTCCTTTGGGAGGCTTACATGGGGATATGGATCCAACAGGTCTTTGGATAAATTTAATCTAAATATTGAGATGGGACATCTACCGATTACATTCCACGTCTGCATATAACATTCGTGGAATGCCAGCTGTAAGTGTAAAACTATTGTGTTATGATGGTATCTAATATCTGAATATGGGAGTGGGTGCTCAGTGGACTGATAATAGCAATTATTATTATTTTATGAGATATAGAATATAAACAATGGGTGGTAGCGACTACGAATGCTATCAACCCTTCCCTTGCCTGTAGATGTTGACTAAGAGTTGGGCTAATTCCATGTGATGCCGTTTGGTCAACGGTTACATTCCCAAGAAGGGTTGACGTCAAAGCAGGTGACCGGTCATAAAACCAATGCCAATGACGTTTGCAATATTATATATTAAATTGATCATATTGCGTCGACCCCAAGTAATTGTGATCAGAGCAGGAGAATGATGAGGAAAATGTGCTGTTGGTCTTCGTTCGGTGAGGGAGAAAGTCGACAGCCCAACTTTCTAGATTTGGAATATTCACGAGTAAGCAGCAGCCTATCTGTGCTCCTGGTATTGCAAAGTTACATGGGTGGCAGTAAGACTTACTATAAGGTGTGTTGCTTACTCGTTTACCACCATAAGCAATAAAAATACCCTCCATAAGTACTATTTAGAAAAAAAAATTACACGAAATAAGAATTATAGATATATAATATTTTTATAGATATTACAGTATTCATATCGTGAGTGTGTTATTTCAGAATAATGATTACTAATGTTTACGCGAACGTGTAATACACACCTTATATAAAACTTGTTTTGCGAATCTTATCACGTTTGTATTTGATTTCTTTTTGTGAATGTCGGCCTCAGAAAATTGCTCAAAATTACTCAGCGTGCTATGGAGAGGTTGGTAGAATCTAGAAGAAGAACAGGTGTAACTGACGCAACTCGAAGAATTAACACGTTCAAATGACAATAAGCTGGTCAGATTGCTCGTCGGACTGATAACCATTGGAAAGGAAATGTTCTCGAATGGCGACCATGAATCAGACGACGTAGGTTAGAACGACCCCAACTAGGTGGACTAACGACATTTTATAAGTCGCAGTAAACTTTTACGGGTTGATGGAGAGATGTATTTAATTGTTACTTGCCCGACGTTTTGAATACTTTTCAGTATTGTATGTCACGACAGCAATCCCCTCGTTAATATGAAAAATACAAACGCGTTTAAATCCATAAAAACAGCTTTAATTTTAGATTCTTATAATGAAACACAAATTAAAACTAAAACATATTTAGGTTATAATAGAACTACCAGATTTAAAGAAATACTATTTCTATATGGTGATGAAGTTTGAATAGAATCAATCATCTTTTTAGGGACATAAAATGTAGACATAATATAGGTGTCGTAAGAAACGTCTAAGGCAAGCAGATAACATCACCGCAAGTGAAAGGAAAACTCAAAAGTCAAAACACCAATCTCTTTATTAATTTGCACAATTTTGGAAGAAGACCCTTAAATTTGGACTGAGTCAAATGAAGCCATTTAATATTAATCAAATCTAAAAGCCATTGTATTTAAAAATGAAATTCATTCCATTATCATTTTGAAATGGTAAAATTCTAAAAGATTAGGATCATAGCCGCATGATATTATTATGAAGGATATGTGTTACGATAGAGAAAGATTTTCAGCGTCGTCATCGCTTTTTATTCTAATAGGGTTATACATAAGTATGATAAACGTGTTTTTAATATGTTTGGGATTCCTCCAGGCAACAATAAACTGATCGTATTATGCATTGTAATGTAGAAAGGTTTGCATAAAAAATGCTTCCTAAATATAAATAATAAAAATATATTATGTATAACTATCATAGAGAGCAGTTCAGTTTTTAGAGTTAATGACAGATGACAATTAAGTTAAAAATAAATAAGTCATATTATAATTCTTCCTATTAGGAAAATGCGTATTGTCGTGAGATGCTTGTTTGGATTTATCTAAGTACATATTGTTTTATCACTAAATGTTTAAAAGTTTCCAGTCCTTGTCTGTCAGTATATAAGTATTTAAGGTCACTAGATAACGTTTTTATATTCTGAATATCATGCAAAAATAATTATAATTTTAATACAAAACAAGAAAAACAAAAAGAAAAAGTGAATGAAAAGAAAACATCCTTCCAGTGATTCATCAATCCATTCGTCCAAAGTTATAAAATCAAACATATTTTAGTTAATGAAATTGAACTCTCGACAGTATGCTCTTAGCTGCTAATATTTTTCTGCCTTAACGTCACTTCTGCTGTAAGCAGCGCAAGACGTTCAGTTACTTCAGTCTCGCCTAGTTTTATTTAAAAAAATATCGATAGTGATGAATTATATTCTTTCTCCATTATCACCCAAAAAAACTAATTACCACACGGATAATGTAATTCGGACATCTTTGATTGCTATAATTTATTTCGATTTCACTAGATGGCGTTGTTTAAAAGTTGTAATATATTTCATTGTAATAAAATATTCTCCAGCAAAATAGTCTTATTTTCTTTCACAAAGTCTCACAACCCGTACCAAAATCAATACATCCAAAAATCCTTTCACAAAAACTTCTCTTGAAATGTATGTATTGCGTGATTACTACTAATAAATTCACCCCTCGTTAATACGGAAATGTTTCCGGTATCGTTGGGTCAGTAGGGACAGAGGTACCGACACGTCCGATGCTATTCCGTTATGTATATACTTGAGGTTGAAATGTTAACATAGATAAGGAATTCTGTTTCAACACTGTTTAACTATTACATTTTGCTAGTGATTTCCATATACTTACCTAAATGTAGGTATTTATAGTGAAATTAGATGATGCGTAAAATAAAGCATAAGTTCATAGGTTCTACTCTAAGATTTGATCCTTCACAATATAAAACAAATTTGCGTAATATATCACGCTGATCGACGGGTTGATATAAAATTCCATTGCTAGTTTTTCTTCTCTTAATTGTTTTTTACTACAGCCTTTTTTTTGCAGTTCGCTATGGACGTTGTCGTGCCCCGCCAAATCGGTCCGGGGCGAGGGAAGAGGCGGCGCGCAACCACATAGACCTACCCTGCAAACACCTCTCTTCGCCGTGCGAGCGGGCCACCAGTACCCGACCTTCGGTGGCCCGCCCGGCGGTTTACCCTCGCGGGTTTTTCTCGTGTCGACGCCCTGACAGCTTTCGCCGTCGGTGCGTCGCCCTCACGCGGTGGCCTCACATCGGGCTACTGGACTATTCCCCGGTCCGATCACCCGAAGCCTCAGTTAGGGCGGCATCAGGCGCAGATTTTTACTACACCCAAGGGTAAAAAAGAGGGTTATTAATTGTATTCTTATACTGTCACCATACAAAGGGTTAGCGTGGTACTATTTAGGAATTAATATTAACCTGTCTGAAAAATATACATGTACGCGTTTATTTCTATATGTACATGTCAATTATCATATTGATTGAATTAATTGAAAATCCTATTGAACTTTTAATGGATGTAAATTTATACAGTTGTAATTGGTGGGAACTCGCTTAATGCATTATGAGATTGGACCGTATGAATTTATGTAAAATCTCTCCTGATATAATAAAGGATAATCGTTAATATTAATGTAATGTCTTTAAATGAGAGATTTTTGTATGTTTTTATATTTCATTATCATAAACATCAACTCAGCTCAAATATGGCCCACTGTTGGGCTCCAGCCTCCTCCATAACGGGAGGGAAATTGACCTACTATACTACGCTGGTAAGACTTGTTGGTATAGGGTTTTGTTTCGCGTTTGCCTTCTCTTGCATAGATGTTATATTATTATGCATTTTATATACCTTAGTCGTCTCTTATGATGTCCCATAGGTAAGATAGAGAGTGGTGAATTATATATTAATTCCGTCATCACACGGTATTTTTTTTTAATATACGTATGTATGCATTTCTAATTTGTATATTTCTCTATTTTCGGTATCTCAGCAAGGGCACCAGCGATTTGCCTGAAATGTAGTATGCAGCAGGTTTTCTTGGGTATAATTCAATCGGTGTTTCATTTATAAAATAGCGTTTAGTCAGTGTTGTCGGTTTTTGAAAAATATTTTCTTTTTTCGCTGGCCAAGATAGCCAAGTTGGGAAATTGAGCAGTCTTATCTAGACAGCAGCAGTTTGATCCTTGGTTTTCCATTTTAATTATTTGTCCTTTTTTCAGGTTATAAAAAAATATTTCGATATTTTATCACGTTCTTTCTAATATATTTTCCAGAAAATACTAAGAGGAAAATGCCAAGCTAGGCACGGACACGGTCATCCAGATATTTTTAATAATACATATAACTATTTATAGGTGCAATTTTCCCAGTTCGGTGTGCCTTCAAATACAATTTTGGTGCTTTCAATAGGAAGGGTTTTAATAATCTTATATTATTTAGAATCCCGACGCAATGACAAGGTGTTATAAGTTTGACGTGTTTCTATTTTTATGTAACTAGGCCTTACATATGTACATATATCTGTGTCAACGTAGCTCCTAAACAAATGCACTAATTGTGATGCGATGTGAGATTGATAATTTTTATGACCTATTTGTTTAAGGTTTTCAAGGTCATCAGCTTTGTGTTAGCTGCCGTAGAAATTTTAGATGTATTAGAGGTATTTAGTTCCCAACGCCCATCAATGATGGTACCACTCTGAGCTGCTCTGATGGTCGAGCCATATACAGAAAACTACCAATAGTGTGGCCCTACCATTATTATGTTAACTATAAATGCAAAACTATCTACATATGATATTCAAGCCGAATCATTAACATGGCTTTCGAGATAACTTTACATGTAGATACAAGAATTGATAAGTTTAATCTATATCTTATATATAAGATCATTTCAGCCTCCTACGGGCGAAATTTGGAATTAACTATCTGCTGCTGTGTTACTCGAGCGTTATGAGATGTTCTTCTTCAAACGAGGTTTAAGAAGAGCACTTTCTTCAAATTAGGCAACGTCTTAGCTATGCCACTGGTGTTGCTAACGTCCATATGCAGCAGTATCATATACCATACGATTTGCTGCTTGCTTGTTTACCACCATACGCAATAGAAAAAAAAATGATGTTTAACCTCGTTGAAAGGTACTTGATAGTCGGTTTTGAGATCGCGCGCCATTTTTTCTGTCGCCCGGATGAATTGAGCGGGGTGTGATTATACCATACTCTGTCGTCAAATACGATATCCACAGTAGAAATAAGGTGATAAATTGCAGTCCTAGTCCACGTCCCCGTGAGACCTGGAGGCGGAGATACTCTCCAATCTTTGCCAGCGTGTGTCTTTTGTACGCGAAGAGGATGGCTTTCTATCGCGCAACGAGCTAGCCACCTGGCGCGAGGACGCTCGCCGGGACGTCATTGCCCGTTGGATTACGCAGCTGGAGAGGCTTCGATACGGTGTCGTACCGTTGAGGCTCGCCGGCCCGTACTGATAGAGAGAATGGAGCGGCAGCACGCAGTCCTCTCTTTCCGGCTGGTGCATGTCTTTTCGGGGCATGGTTGCTTCGGCAAGTACCTGTACACGGTTGCAAGGAGGGAGTTGTCTCCATCCTGCCAACAGTGCAGCAGTGACGAGGACTCGGCGCAGCATACGGTCGAGGTCTGTACGACTAGGGCTCGGCAGCACCGTGACCTCTTCACTATCATCGGTGCCGACCTAACGCTGCCAGCCATTGTGAAAGCGATGATCCACAGCGTCAGCTCCCCTACGGAGATTCGGGCCAACGCTGGCGCCTTGGGCGGTCGATTCGATGCCCCGACGGTGAAAGCTGCCGGGGCATCGACTCAAAAGGAACCCGCGAGGGTAAACCATCGGGCGGGCCGCTGAAGACAAAGACCGAATTCCGGTGGCCCACTCACTCGGCGAAGAGAGGTGCATTGCGGAGCGGGTCCATGGGGTCGCGCACCACCTCTGCAGTCGCCCCGGACGGATTTGATGGGGTGAGAAAAAAAAGAAAAAATAGTCATCGTCATGTGGACATCATAAAAAAAATCGCACTTACGAAATAAAAGTACACTGGATTAAATTTCTTTTCTACTTAAATAGAACACTCAACAAATAACTATAGTTGAAAAATTAAGAATCTTTTTTTTTAACCGACGAAGAAAATATATTTTTTCATCTTAAACCACGCATAACCTTTTACAGAGTTGACCAATTTTGATAATTCTTTTTTTTTATGGATTCGAAGTTGATCCCATAAATATTTTTAACAAAAATTTGAACTCTTAGGGTAGAAAAATAGGGGATGATTGCGTATTTACTTAATGATTTTACTGAGTTATTCGTCGGATGAATTGTGATGTTAAAAAGTTATGTATTTTATAGGCTTCTTTAACTCAAGACGAGGTAATATTAAATAGTTTTCATATATTGGCTACAATGAATTATAATAAAAGATGTCCGCTCGAAAACTGTATTAAAATGGTGTCTGGCTTACACTTCTGTATATAAATTAATTCTATTATTTCTTATACGTAAACGGTAAACGAGCAAGCAGCAAACCTGATGGTAAGTGTTACTTTTGTTCATGGTCCTATACAGGGGATACAACTAGACCATTGCCTAGCAACCAACGCCCTCTTTTATTTTTAGCACGACATGTGAAATTACATGATTAATTTATGATAAAAAAGGGCCATCACGAATGTGTATAAAAGAAAACTTTTTAAATGTATCTTTACTTCAATTTAGCCTTATATGACCACTAATAAATGTTCTATCTCTCGGTTCTAGTCTAGTCTAGTCTTCTCAGTTGAATGACCATTATTCAGTATCGAGTAATATCGAGTCATTAATCCAGTTGAATAGGATTAACGATAGATTCGTTAATCAAATGTGTTACATCGATTGATATAGCTTTGGTATTCGATAGATTTTAATATAATAGATAATATTTGGGATATCGAACTATGAACCGGCGGAAATCGTGTTACAAATCATACATAGATGACGTAATGGTTAAGATACCGGACCTATCATACCAAGTGTCGTGGGTTCGAATCCTACGCAGAACAAAACTTTGTGCGAACTACAAATTGCTGTTCTGAGTCTGGGTGTAATTTATATTAGTATGTCTGTAAAGTGGGGGATTCTATCATGACGAGTAAGACGAGCCCTAACACTATTCCACAATTTGAGCATTTTTGTGGTACACTTTACTAAAAAACTATCACGCCTATAGATTTGTGCTTTAAGATAGTAATTTAACTCTATATCTAGATATGTTATCTGTACAAAAAAAATATAAAACCATTAAAAATACGAACATTAATAAGTTCAGCAATGACAGCCAATTATTATACTATTAGGTTAGTTTTTGCTTTGTATCTGTAATTTGAATATGACAACACAGGCCCACTTTACTGTAAGATCACAATACTCTGCCATAGATGTTCTCACCACGTGAGGGCGACATACTTCTCGGAGGATGGTGCTAGTTTTCTGCTTGCTTACTGTTTTTTTTTAATAAACGCCGAATACTCTTGAAGGAAATCGATATTTGAACAATTGGTTACTGTCCTCTGTTCAGTGAGAGAGAATGCAGTTGGCCTAAACTCCCTCTCTCTTCTTATCCGCATCCAATTCCCTCCTTCACCGTAAGCTGTGATTTAACTAAACCTCCGGCATTATTGAAGTCCATAAGTGTCAATTACCACTTTACCGTTAGATGGACTGATTATTCTTTTATGAATAAAATAGTTTTAGAAAAAAATAAGATAAAAGAATAAGAAGAATAAGATTTAGAAAAGAATAGAAAAGAATAATTAGAAAAGAATAAAAAAAAAGATGGATTCATCAGATGCATCCATCTTTTTTTTTATTCTACCTTTCGGTAACCATTTCTAAGTATTTCACTAAAAAATCTGACTTGTATGTGCCTACGATTGTGACTTTTTTTAAGTGATATGGCTCAAAATGATTTTATATCTTATGTAACTAATAAAATATAAGTAATAATTATTTATTTTCCCGTGTGGCGACGGGATAGAATACATGTGTCGCCACCCCTTGCTTGCCCGTGGGAGTCGTAAAAATCGACTAAGGGTTCACCAGGAGAGTGGGCAGCAGCTCTCTCCTGGGAAACGTATTACACCACACTGCGATCGCCAACCCGCCTGCCAAGCGTGGCGATTACGGCTTTAACCCCTTATGAGCAACACAAATAGAGAAACGGCCCCCAGTCACGGCAGCTCCGCTATCCTACAGGCTCATCGTGGTAGCGGGCCTGGTAGCGATGGAGTAGGGGGTGCGAAGAATCTCCGGCAGCGATCCGGCTACCAATCAAAACGACCTTTGGCCCTGGTAACACACAACATTCGGACACTCAGGACCGATGAGAAGGTCATCGAGCTGGAAGAGGAATTGAGCAAAATCCGCTGGGACATTGTAGGATTATCAGAAGTGCGAAGAGAGGGCGAGGGCACGATAATCCTACGTTCTGGAAACTTGCTCTTCTACCGGGAGGGAGATCACCCGTCCCAAGGCGGTATAGGGTTTATCGTTCGGAGGTCTCTCGTAGGCAACGTGGAGAGGATCGAGAGTGTGTCGGCAAGGGTAGCATACCTTATACTCAGAATTACCAAACGGTATTCGTTGAAGGTCATACAGGTATACGCACCGACCTCGGCATACTCCGACGACGAGGTGGAGGTCTTTTACGAGGATATCTCGAAAGCCATACACGCGTCCAAAACCCACTTCACGGTGGTTATGGGAGACTTTAACGCGAAACTAGGCAAAGGGAGTGATGATGAGCTGAGAGTGGGGAAACATGGATATGGACAGAGAAACCAGAGGGGCCAGAAACTGGCTGAATTTCTGGAGAAGGAAAGCCTCTTTATGATGAATTCCTTCTTCAGAAAGCAGCCACAAAGGAAATGGACCTGGATTAGCCCCGATGGTTCAACAAAAAACGAGATAGACTTCATCTTGTCGGACAAACGACATATATTTAATGATGTCTCAGTGATCAGCCGGATTAAAACTGGGAGCGATCACCGAATAGTACGAGGCACATTAAATATCCACACAAAAGTCGAACGGTCACGCTTGATGAAGTCTACCCTCCGACCTACACCTGTCCAATACCAGAACCTCGAAAACTTTCAACTCGAACTACACAATCGCTTCGAATGTCTAGACGAGTGCGAATCTCCGAACGATATAAACAACAGGTTCGTGGAAACTGTCCACGCGGTTGGGTCGAAATTTTTCAAGGCTCACCGCGCTAATAGACCTAAAAAACTTTCTGACCAGACTCTCAAGCTCATGGAGCGGAGAAAAGAAATGACAGTACAGTCTTCAGCCGATTGGTCCGAACACAGGCAGCTAAATAGGCAGATCTCCAGGTCTGTGCGTCGCGATATTCGCCAATTTAATACGCTCCGTATTAAAGAAGCGATAGAGCGGAATCGTGGCTCAAAAGTGTTCGCACAAGATCTGTCTATCGGGCAAAGCCAAATGACTAAGCTGAAGACCGATGACGGCACTGTCATTTCATCCCAAAGTGAGATCTTGGGAGAGGTCGAAAGGTTCTATGGACAGTTATATAAAACATCCCGAAATCCTGTTGTCGGCTTGGTCCAAGATCCCAGATCCAAGCTAACTCGGCACTATACCGAAGAAATCCCGGACATTAGCTTGTGCGAGATCAGAATGGCTCTCGAACAACTAAGAAACGGTAAGGCACCGGGAGATGACGGAATTACGGCAGAGCTCCTGAAGGCAGGCGGCAAGCCGGTCTTAAAAGCCCTTCAGAAGCTATTTAATTCCGTTATCCTCGGGGGCGACGTTCCAGAGTCGTGGACCAGGAGTGTGGTGGTGCTGTTCTTCAAGAAGGGCGACAAAGCTCTTCTAAAGAACTACAGACCCATCTCACTCTTGAGCCACGTCTACAAGTTGTTTTCGAGAGTCATTACCAATCGACTCACGTGCAAGCTTGATGACTTCCAGCCGCCCGAACAAGCTGGCTTCCGAAAAGGCTATAGCACCATAGACCATATCCTCACGCTTCGGCAGATTATCCAGAAGACCGAGGAGTACAATCGGCCTCTGTGTATAGCGTTTGTGGACTATGAGAAAGCCTTTGATTCAGTCGAAACTTGGGCGGTGCTGCGGTCCCTTCAGCGGTGCCAAATCGACCATCGTTACATCGAAGTGCTGAAGTGTTTGTATAGGAACGCTACAATGTCAGTCCGTATTCGGGATAAGAGTACGAAACCGATCCAGTTGCAGAAAGGCGTGAGACAGGGAGACGTCATCTCTCCGAAACTGTTCACCACTGCACTGGAAGATGTCTTCAAGCTTTTAGACTGGACCGGACTCGGCATCAACATCAATGGCGAATACATCACTCACCTTCGATTCGCAGACGATATTGTCGTCATGGCAGAATCCATGGAGGACCTGGGCACCATGCTCAACGATCTCAGCAGGGTATCCCAACTAGTGGGTTTACGAATGAACATGGACAAGACGAAAGTCATGTCAAATGCCCATGTCATTCCTGTACCGGTCCTAGTTGGCAATGCGATTCTCGAAATCGTCGATCATTATGTTTACCTTGGACAAACAGTCCAGTTAGGTAGATCCAATTTCGAGAAAGAGGTCAGCCGACGAATCCAACTCGGTTGGGTAGCGTTCGGGAAACTTAAGAAGATCTTCTCATCCAACATACCTCAGTGTTTGAAAACACAGGTCTATAACCAGTGTGTGTTACCAGTGATGACTTACAGCACGGAAACGTGGTCCCTAAATGTAGGCCTCATAACCAGGCTCAAAGTCGCTCAGCGTGCTATGGAGCGGGCTATGCTCGGGATTTCTCTGCGAGATAGAATCCGAAATACGGAAATCCGCAGACGAACGGGTGTAACCGACATAGCACGAAGAATTAGCATGCTGAAGTGGCAATGGGCAGGCCACATCGCTCGAAGAACCGACAACCGCTGGGGAAGAAAGGTTCTAGAGTGGCGACCACGTACCGGACGACGCAGTGTGGGACGCCCCCCCACTAGGTGGACAGACGACCTAGTGAAGGTTGCTGGGCGTCGTTGGATACAGGCGGCACAGGACCGCACTCTGTGGCGTAAAATGAGGGAGGCCTACGTTCAGCAGTGGACGGCAATAGGCTGAAATGATGATGATGAATAATTATTTATAAAAAATGTACATAGAAAAAAGAGTTTTATTTGAGCTTATCTGCCTAGCTATATATTTTGAACTTTTCTCTTTTTGTTTTTTCATCTGCTTTATGTAACCTTAGTAGTCTCTATATATTATCCGTAAGAAAGAAAACATTAAAACAAACTACAAAAACAGTAGAGATTCTTCTAGATAGTTTAACTATCAGTGAGATTCTTATAAACAGCATAAGCTATAAATCTATTAAATTATTCTCCATCAAATTTCGGCACTCAAGCTCCGCGTTCAACCCTAATACTCTCATCAAAATCGTTTGATGACGATATACTAACAAGATTATGGCTCCTTAAATAATTTGATCATCTTACTTTGAAGGGGAAACTTAATATATTTTAATTATTATAATACTCCTACCAATTATATACATAAATTTTATAAGAGGTGAAATTTTGCGTGAAAAATGAGGATAAAATTACGAGAATTTTCAATAATAATTATAATTTTGCTATTAAAATTTTACGGAGATAATTTTGTTGGATATTATTAACTCAATATTTATGCGCTTTTTAATAATTTAAATTTAATGACTACGATATTAAATATTGCTTGGATTATAGGTAATTGAAAAGTAATTATTTCACTTTGGTTATAAAATTGATTATAAATTGTGCTTTTAAAGCGCTTGTATTTCAAAAATGCTTCAGACTTTTCATTATTATCTAGTTTTGGACATGGTATTCTCTTGGGTAGACCCCAAGAGAAATACCACTCAAAACAATTTCCTGCGACTTTTATGCTGCTATCTAGTCAATAATTATATTCTTAAATAAGATTGATGTCATGCAGGCCACCAGTCATATCACTTTTGCTAAACTACAAAATGTATGGAAGAAAATAAAATATTGCGTCGACCCTAATTAATTGTGATAAGATTCAAATTATGATGATGAAAGTGAATAAGCTGACTTTCACGTGTCAAATTAAATATTTAACATCAAACGGCTTATTGAACAAATAAACGAGCAAAAAGTTTATTAAAATAATAACGAGCGTTTCCAATAAATTCGGGCACGTTGGATAACAAAAAAAGAAGACTTGCGCTGTATTAAAATTTCAATACGGAAACTCCCAAAATGTCCGTTCTTATATTATTTATGTGTTACAGTAAGTTGAAATATCAAGAGGATAGATTGTTATTGTAGATATTATAAATTTGCAGGCACATCTTCGGCTTTGGCACCCAAGTTTTTCTTATAAATATTTCAAGATTGTTTCATAATAGATATCTAGAGTACATTTTCCGTTCATAGAATTCAACGGAAAGGGAGAGCATATTTTTTAATCTCAGTTTTTTTTTGTAATGAAGCTAGATGAAAGAAGGTTCTTTTGAACAAACATTTTAATTACTCATCAAATACTTTTGGATAGCATAGAGTAGGTTTAACATTCGTTTATTTATGTAAAACTAGCAAATCCAGCCCGTTGGTTTGTTTGTTGAAATTGATATATCGCATCGTCGCCTTGAGGCGAGTTATATCAATGGCATATAAACCTTCTCCGTGGAAATATATATATGCATACCAATTTTCATAATGATCGATCAAATAGTTTCTGAGTTTAGCGATGTCATATATACAAACACCCACTTTAATATAGATAGTTGTTATAATATAGATATTAAAGTGGGTAGTTGGGTAGGTAGTTGATAATAGATTATGAAAGCGAGAAGTGCGTATATCTCAAGTTTTTCATGTTTGCAGGTATTAATTTGCATTTATCATAAATTGCTAAATACGCACGATAATGAGATGTAGCAGTCGCTTAAGCTTCTCTTCTTACAAAGGAACGTGGAACGTGGCAGGAAAATGCACCTAACCGCATACTCCACTGTACGAGGTAACAAAGAAATATGTAAAATGTGGGGCCTTTAGCCAGTAAACAATCCGCAGTATACCCTCGTCGTACCACCAGTAGCATGATCTTACTATCTTCTATGGTCCGTATCAATGTAACCAAACCTACCACATTTTTACTCGACAGCGCGACGCAAAGGAGTGGTATAATGTTTAACAGTCCATGTATGTATGTTTGTATGTTCCTTTGAAGCACTATATAGACCAAACGCCTAGACCAATTTTTATGATTCATACGTCAATCGATTCCTCTTAGTTCGGCGAGTGTCACTAAAGATATGACGTTAGTGAAAATTCAATATGGCGACTACTGGACGCCATATTGTGAAAATGAAAAAAATTAAAGTCAACAAACTACGTCAAGTGGGGTATCGTTGAATAGTTTTTTAAAAATAATTTTTAATTTTTCCTCAACATTTTTCGATTCGACTGACCATTTAGGATCTATATCGATTTAAAGTTTCGTAACAACCTTTCTCACATATAGGTTTTTAGACAGTAGAAATTTACGATGAAAAGACGAAAAATTCGTATGACTGTGCGTGTGAATGTGAATGGACATATACTAAAGTATCTAGTAGATATATTGTACAATATACCATAGGTAGTGCTACCTAAACTATCTGATGTCTGACGCGGTCGCCCACTTCCAACTTCTAACGATTTAGTAGGTGCTCAATTTCAGTTGAAAAACTTATATAGTTAGGTACCTACTTATAAATAAATAAAATAACTATAGCCACCTAGTTATTCATAACTAAAAAGTAAAAAGTCAAAAAACCCGACTGCGTAAAAAGCGAACTAACCAACATACATGATAAAAAACTGAAAAGAAAAAAACAAGCACTTAGATGTCCGGTGGTCTAGAATTCTATAATATATTATTGAATGAATACTATTACAAAATATATTTTAATAATGGACCATAACAACTGAATAGTCAGGATCCATTGAAAATTAGATTTTAGTTCGCATTTTACGCAGTCGGGTTTATTTTTTTTTAAATGACTTTTTTTTTGTTTTTTTATTATTATTATAAGTTTTCCGTAAAAGTGTTTCTATCAATTCTCCTGGTATCATTTTCAGCCAATTTTCTACGATTATCACGGTATAATATTTATTGTGTTCCACGCATTGTATTTTTTAACCTCTCGTCACATCGAGGAAATAGTGATTGTAGAACTAGCTTTTTACTACCGTAAATTGCCAGATTTAGAAAGTTCCCGATAGGTTTATTAGACTCATAGCAATTATTATCAATGCTATAAAATTGTGTTATTTCTTAACGCACATATAACAAACAATACTTTGTTAATATGTTAACAATAAAAAGTACTATATATAACTATTTGATCTATATCGACAATTGGGCCGAAGGATTGCTCTCAATATCTCTTATATGTCTTTTGGAAAACGCATAAGATCTTAAAAAGACCACCAACCCGCTTCCTAATCGTGGCGATTAATGTAATTACTCCATCGAAGAATAAACGCTTTATATGGCTGGCTATAGAGCGGGCTTACTCTTAGCAGCCGAGGCAGGTGACCGGACCGGGGATTAGTCTAGTCGCCCTGGGAGCGAGGCCACCGCGTGAGGACGACGCCCCGACGGTGCAAACTGTCCGGGCGTCGACATTAGAGAGGATACCCGTGAGGGTAGACCGCCGGGTGGGCTACTGCGTACCAGTGACCCACCCGCACGGCGTCGAGAGGTATATTGTAGGGCGGGTCTACGGAGTCTTGCGCCGCTTTTCCTGTCGCCCCGGACGGATTAGTGGGGTTTGACGTATCGTAGCCCGCCGCCAAAAAAAAAGCAGTAGACGGCGAAAGTCTATATGATAAATTAGTCTTCCGAAATATACCTAAAACTTATGAGTGTTTTTATGTAAACGACCAAAATACACCTAAAACTCATATAAATGGTATTTTTGCTTCAAAATTTTATAAGTACTTTTCGTTATATGCCTTTCATGTTTACGCATTATATGTCTATAACACGAGAGGCAATTTCCTCTTATGTTTTCTATTACAGTGTACTATGAAATTTCCTTATAAAATTTTCTGTGATTGTTTTTTGTTTGTCCCAAATAGATTTCCGTACAATTTTGAAGAAACTTTTTCTGACGTAAAAACATTGCAAAATATCTTTCGTTAGAGTCATTTGTATACAAATTTAATTTATTTATTTAAATTTGATCATATCATCATCATTCTCCTACTCTTATCCCAATTACTTGGGGTCGATACAATATGTAATTTTGTTTCGTAGTGCATATTGTAAAAGTTATTGGCAATAATCCGCCCGGCAGTCTACCTTCGCGGGTTCCTCTCGAGTCGACGCCCAGATAGCTTTCGCCATCGAAGCGTCGTACTCACGCGGTGGCCTCACCTCGGGTGACCGGACTATTCCCCGGTCTGATCACACGATGCCTCGGCTAGGACGACATCAGGCACAGATATTCGCGGCCTGCGCCTGCGCGAATCCTCCCGGACTCGTTCCACAGCCTCCTTCTGCGAGATGACAGCCTAGCAGAAAGTGGCAACCGCGTCCCGGTTCCTGACGCTATCGACCATCATTTTCACGACAGCCGGCAGCGTTAGGTCGGCGCCGATGACAGCGACGAGGTTACGGCGCTGCCCGTCCCAGTTCGTACAGACCTCGAGCGAATGTTACGCCGTGACCTCGTCACTACCGCACTGGCAGCAGGACGGAGTCAACTCCCTCCTCGCGACTACGTGCAGGTACATGCAGAAGCTACCGTGCCCCAACAAGACCTGCACCAGATGGAAGGAGAGGACTCTGTGCCACCACTCCATCCATTTCATCAGTACGGGCCGAAGGGCCTAAACGGTAACAATACCGTGTCTAGACCTCTCCAGCCGCGTAACCCAATGGGCGATATCGTCCCGGCAGGCGTCCTCACGCCAGGTGGCTATCTCGCTAAGCGATAGGGAGCCACCCTCGTCGCGTACTAAAGTTACCCGCCGATAGAGCTCGCTAAGCATTTCCGCCTCCGGGTTCCATGGGGGTGTTCCGGCCAATGCATATGCCACCTCGGCCGACACCGTGCGATACACGCGGATGGCTCTGACCGCCATGGCTCTCTATGGATGCCACAGAAAAGCCCTGAGTTGGACGGTCCTCACCCACACGGTTGCGCCGTACATGGCCATAGAGCGAATCACCCCCGCATGCAGCCGTCAGCCTTCAAAGCTGGGTCTGCCCATATATGGCGTAAACCGTGATAGGGCGGACGCCGCGCCGACCAGCCGGGGAGCACTTCTGCGGAAATGCTCCCGGAACCACCAACACCCGTTGAGCACCAGGCCCAAATACTTCATATGGGCCTGGATACTGATGTGGATGGAGTTGACGACTATTGAGGCCACCCTGAGCCCCAGCGCCTCGATTCACCTGACCATCTCCTCAGTACCGAGAGTTACCAGGCTCCTCGCCTTTCACGTGCTCTGGGAGGGGGGCAACGGGCGCATTCATCGTCATCGGGTGGAGTGCGGCGTTCCACAGGGATCGGTCCTTGGCCCGATCCAGTTGTATAAGCTTTAGGGTGCTTTTAGTGAAGCTTTACTTGAGGATGATTGAATAAAACGGCTAAATTTATGATTTTCTTATAATGAATAAATGAGTACATGATACAGCGGAGGAGCGAATGGTAATGAGTCTATATAAAATTAAAATTAACGGCTGATTTGGGTTTGACAGAAACGTTGATGTATGGAGTATGAGCTTCGTTCGTAAACATGCCCCCGGGCGTTGGAAGCTTGTCTTTCAACCAAACAGTGGTTACGATGAACATTCAGGAAGTGGGCATATTTTGCTGAACGCTCTTCTCACAACTCCAGTGCTCGTTTTGACATCAGCAACTCGGCTTATCCCGTCATCACCAGGATGAACAGCAACAACCCGACCCAAACGCCATTTCAGTGGTGGCAAGCTATCTTCCTTCAAGATAACTAGGGAATTTAACTTCAAGGGTTCATTTGTTGTCCGCCATTTTGTCCTTTGCTGTAACTCAGCAACGTATTCTTTACTCCAACGTCTCCAAAAATGCTCGCGGAGTTGTTGTATACGTTGAAATCGCTTTAAATGAGTGTAAGCCTGGTCCTCAAAGCTTCTCTCTGGTATTGCCGTCAATGGTCGCCCAATTAGAAAGTGGCCGGGAGTAAGATGGGTCAAATCTTCAGGGTCCGACGAAATAGGAGTGAGTGGTCGAGAATTCAGTATAGCCTCAATCTGAACAAGTGCTGTGTTGAGTTCCTCATAAGTAAGATGACAATTACCTAATACTCGTACTAAATGATATTTCGTTGACTTAACACCTGCCTCCCAGAGTCCGCCAAAATGCGGTGCATATGCAGGAATGAAGTGGAATTGAATTCCCTCATTAGCCAAACTTTCGCCTAACGAATTGCAATTATTTTTGAGAAAATTTGATAGTTCATGATAGGCACCCACAAACGAAGAACCATTGTCAGAGTAAATATTCTGTGGTTTTCCTCGTCGTGATATAAAGCGACGTAATGCAGAAATATAACTATGACTCGTTAAATCGCCCACTAATTCTAGATGAATTGCCTTAGTAGTGAAGCATACAAAAACAGCAATGTATACTTTGACGACGCGAGAACCTCGCCCTTGTCTACTAACAGCAGCTAATGGTCCAGCATAATCTACACCCACACTATCGAAGGGATAACCCCCCGGCGTGAGGCGGTTTTGGGGTAAATTGCCCATCAAAGGTGCTATTACCTGAGCCTTGAAACGGCTACATCGGACACATTGGCGACAACAAGTCTTTGCCAGATTACGCCCACCTATGGGCCAATAATTTTCCTTAATGGAAGCTAAGAGTAACTGAGGACCAGCATGCATTAAATGTAAATGTTCATAATTAAATAATAGCTTCGTAAAACGATGTGTGGACTGTATAATAATTGGATATTTTTTATCATAATTAAAGTTTGAATTTCCTAATCTACCTCCAACACGCATAATATTATTTTCATCTAAAAATACACTAAACTTGAGCAACGGGCTCTTTTTAGACAAATTCTGTTTATTGATTAGCAAATTATATTCAGGAAAGGAATCATTTTGTGAAATTTTAATTATTATATTTAATGCGTGCTGTAATTCATTCTGTGTCAAATAGGTTTCAGATATAGGTAACCTCTTGCATTTATTTATAAAACGAACTACATAGGCTACAGTGCGTTTTAAACGTAAAAAATTAGAGAAGCGATCGAAATCAATAAATGAATTTACTTTGTTATTACATTTTTCTTTAATATTTAAATGTAAACAAACAGGTTTTATTTCAGGCAATGTCTCCTTGACGCTTAAGTCAACAGGCCAATGCGATATGTCTCCTTTTAAAAATGAAGGCCCTGACCACCAGATATCAAGAGCTTGAATTGATTTAAAATCTACACCGCGTGTTATGTAATCAGCGGGGTTAAGATTGGTAGGGACATGCCGCCAAGTATAATTATTGGATTTTTCTAATATATCCGCCACCCGATTACGCACAAATGGTTATAATTTATTTGGTAACATCTTAAGCCAACCTAACACGATAGTTGAATCGGTCCAGAAAACAACATTGTTAACTTTAAGTCTTAAAGAATTAATTGCCTTTTCAAATAGACGTACCCCGACTAGTGCTCCACACAATTCTAGTCTTGGGATTGTTGTGGGCTTTATAGGAGCCACGCGACTCTTTGCCAGTAATAATCTTACTAAATAATGGCCAGTATGACTGATGCTGCGAATATAAAGACAAGCACCATAAGCTTGCTCTGAAGCATCAGTGAAAATATGCATTTCAATAAAGCGATAATTTTCGCAAATAACATTACGTGGTATTCTAATATTATTTAATATTGGTAAATTAGCAATAATATCACTCCAAATTGAAATTACTGCCTGTGGTAGTTTATCATCCCATGAGATCTTCTCTAACCATAATTTTTGTAAAATTAATTTCATGCGTATAACGCAAGGCGATACTAGACCTAGTGGATCAAATATCTGAGCGATGGCTGATAGGATGCTACGTTTGGAATAACAACTCGAATCTAACTTACCTATTGGAAAATATAATTGATCACAATCTGTTAACCACCCGAGACCTAAGGTCTTGCTTGGCTCAGTAGTCCCAATATTAAGATCTACTGATGATTGTATAAGCGGACTTTCGAGCTGAGTGTAGTTTGATTTCCACTTTCTTAATGGCATACCAGCAGCTGCAAGTGCACTGGTGACCTTATTACGTATTTCTAACAAATTATGCCATTCATCCGCTCCCGTCAACAAATCGTCAACAAAAAAATCGTGTTTAATGATGTCAGCGAATTTGGGATCCTTACATTCCAGACCTATTTGTCTTAGACATCTAGTTGCAAGAAAAGGAGCGCTTGCGGTTCCATATGTAACGGTATTTAATTGAAACGCCTTTAATGGTTCGTTTGAATTAAAGCGCCATAATATCTGTTGTAGATAACGATCATCAGGATGTACTAACACCTGTCTATACATTTTTTCCACATCTGCAGCTAACACATATCTATGTTGCCGAAAACGAATAAGAATGGATAAAAGATCATCCTGAACTTGAGGTCCCACCATCTGGATATCATTTAAAGAAACTCCAGTTGAAGTGTGACTACTGGCATTAAAGACCACTCTAAGCTTAGTGGTTGTGCTGCATTGGCGTAGAACGCCATGATGTGGGATAAAATGAGAATTAATTATATCTAATCTACTACATTCTGTCATATGACCAAGTGAATAATATTCTAACATAAAGTCTTTGTACATTTTATCCAATACTTGTTGAGCCTTATTTCTTCGCTCCAATGAAAAAAAACAATGCTTAGCGCGTTGGTAGGAATTACCCAACAGCGCAGGACTTTTTTTGATTGGTATTCTTACACAAAATCGACCGTCGGTTAAACGAATAGTGTTTTTTACAAAATGATCTTCACACAACCTTTCTTCTTGAGAATAATGAGATAATGACTTAGGGCTAACTTCCTCAAGTTGCCAGAACCGCGTGAGTTGGGTTTGAATGTCATCACTCTGGTACGAGGGATCACTTTTCAAAAAATTACATTTATGACGATTCGATAAACTTGAATAATAAATATTGTTTATTGGTCCGGCAACTAACCAACCAAGTTTTGATTCAAATAACGTTGGTTTGCCTTCTCCTAATTTAATTTTTTGCGAACCTAAAATGTCCCAAAACATGTCTGCACCAATAATTAAATCGACATCAGCAGGCGAGTAAAATTTAGGGTCAGCTAATATAATGTCTGATGGAATATTAATATTCGTTAAATCTACGCATCCACTAGGAACACAATCCGTAATGGATGGCAAAATAAAACATCGAATGTTACTCGAGAATTGCTTATTCAATGATGCGATGCGCACAGAACACATTTTCTTTATTTGTGTTGAAATATTATTAATACCTAAAATTGTATTATTTATGCGATTAGCAGGTAAATTCAACTTATTAAACATACATTGCGTGATTAAACTCGAAGTACTGCCGCTGTCTAGAACAGCGCGAGCAATATATGCGCGATTATCTACACTATACAACTTAATCAGAGCCGTAGATAGTAGGACCTCCTGCATAGATCCGTGATCACGCTGCATGCGAGTGACACTTGCAGATAACGTTAGGTTGGTCTCAGGCACGGACGGCGAAATAGTGCAACTATTCCCTGACATGTTAACAACTTCACTATTTACTACGGGTTTCTGCATAGATGACATGTTGTTTAGGTGTATAATTGTATTGTGTTTACGCTTGCAAATCTTACACCCTTGCCGTTTGCAACGATTAGCAAAGTGACCACTACTAAAACAGTTAAAACATACCTTTAGTGAAGGAATTAATTTCAAACGTGCTTCGTTATTTAATGCTAAGAATTTGCAACAAGTGTTAAGGTTATGTTCAGTACTTTTGCACATCGGACAGGGATGTTTAGTAACTTGAGTTGAACATGACATATTGTCAGTGGTGTTATCATTTACGGCAACCATAGTTTTATGTTTTAATGATTGTCGTGAACTCGAACTATTTTGTACTTGATGGGAATTACGTGATAATTCTATTGTTACAATTAGATCAGCACGATTACGTAAAAAAGTGATAAAACATTCTAATGTGATAGTTTCATTCTTATTTAATCTATCTTTATGCTCCTCCCAGTTTCTAAAGGTTCTTGAGTCTAGCTTATTTGTTACAATATAAATAATAAGTGTATCCCAGTGCTTAACAGGTTCCCCAAGGGATTCTAACGCAAGTAAATTTTTATTTAAATTATCAAGAAGGCGCTTTAAATTAGTGGAAGATTCCTTCGTGACTGGTTCCATATTAAATAAAGATGAGACATGATTATGAATTAGCAAACGTTTGCTGTCAAACCTGTCACAGAGGAGCTTCCAGGCAGCCTGGTAGTTATTAGCACAGAATTGGATTGATTGTATAACCATTGCAGCTGTTCCCTCCAATGACGTCCTTAAATAATGGAACTTATTTATATCGTCAATCTCATCATTTGAATGTATAAGACTAGAAAAAGTATCATGAAACTCCAACCAATTTTCGTATGCACCACTAAATTTAGGCAACTGAATTGTGGGTAGCTTAACGAGCTTATGCTTACTTTGCGAACTTTTTAAACTGAAATTGTCTTTATCATTAGAATAATGATTTATTATATCTTGAGCTTTAGCAATCAACCTATAATAGCTAGATTCGAATTCATTTCGCTCAATAGTATGCATATTTAGATTATCACTAATACATTCAATTTTTAATTGCACTTCGTCATATTGTTCGTATACTAAATTAATCTTACCTATTCGTAATTGCAATTCGGTGACTTCAGTGGCACTTAATGAGGAAATATTCAAACTATTTAAAAATGTAGAAAAAGCCGTTAGACGTCCTTTGTAACTGCCTCGTTTTTTAATTAAATCTTTTTCTTCAGTCATTCTGGGAAACAAGTATTTTACCAACCTGAAATTATATTAGGTATATATAAATGCACTTTTTAAATTAGGCTTCGTACACGTACGTAATCCAAATTGATCGATCTTCAGGACCCATATATTTTCTTTCTTCTGTTATTTAAATCCGGCTATGAAGGCCATGTATAAGCTTTAGGGTGCTTTTAGTGAAGCTTTACTTGAGGATGATTGAATAAAACGGCTAAATTTATGATTTTCTTATAATGAATAAATGAGTACATGATACAGCGGAGGAGCGAATGGTAATGAGTCTATATAAAATTAAAATTAACGGCTGATTTGGGTTTGACAGAAACGTTGATGTATGGAGTATGAGCTTCGTTCGTAAACACCAGTGGAACGTCGGATTCGACTGGCTCCTACGGGGTCGGCTTCTCTCCGGGATGGGGGTCATCTGCTATGCTGTTGATATCCTCGTCACGGGGTCTTTGGTAAGTACCTGCGCAGAATTGGAAGAGAAGTGGCCCCAGGATGTCACGAGTGTGGTGCGCTAGTCGATGATGCGCGTCACACTCTGAAGGTATGCCCTGCCTGGGGGCCCCAGCGCCACGACCTATCGGCGGTCGTTGGGAGAGACCTGCCGTTGTCAACCATCATCTCGAAGATGCTTGACAGCGACAGGTGCTGGTCGTCGATGGCCTCCTTTTGCGAGGCCATCATGATAAGGAAGGAGGCCGCGGAGCGGGAACGAGAGGCGCTTGCGTCAGCTGACTCGCTTCGTCGCCGGCGACCGGGGAGGAAGAGGCGCCGTTATGCGCACCTCCTCCTACCGCCTTGAGGGACGATAGGACGTGGCCAGAATGCCAAGCGTGAGAGTGCCGGGAATCGAATGTCAGTAGACGATCTCTCCGGCTCCCCGTAAAAGCGCGGAAGGGGCCGCTGTGGTTTTAGTGGCTATTCCGGTCGCGTTCTAGCTGGCCGGTGCGTCCCACACTACCCCTCGTCTGTCACCGGCGGGGACAGCGCGCAAATGCGTTTCCACAGCGAAAAAAAATAAAAAGGCTCCTCCCCTCTTCGAGTGTCCTGCCTTGCTGTGACGAGCATATCGTCAGCATAGCACATCAAGCTCAGCCCGGGGGGAAACTTCCTCTCAACGCCCGGTCGTAACCGATGTCCCATAGAGTCAGCTCTAGGACCGACCCCTGCGAAACACTGCACGTCATGGGCGTGGGCCCGAGCCTCCTCCAGAATGAGAGAAGGAAAACTCGAAAAAAAACACTATACCAACACGTTTGACTAGCGTTGTATAGTAGGTCAATTTCCCTTCCATTATGAAGGAGGCTCGAGCCCAACAGTGGGACATATATTAGCTGTAATGATGAATACGCCGGTTAGAGTATCTTTATACTACGGGCACAAGAGTCCCTTATTTCAAATTATCTCCACTTGTTGCGAGTATTTTGTCTCTTGCATTTATGTTGTCTACATATTTTACCCTTAGTCGGTTTTGACAACACCCTTAGACAAGAAGAGTGGTACATTGTGAATACAGAATTTACTACAATACCGGAAGACTAATATACTAAGTACTTACCTCAAGAGTTCGTTCAAAGCCATGCCCGCCCACTAGTATTAATTAAAAAAATAAAAACTATTAGCGTGCATACCGACTCCATTGTTAGTAAAAGACAGATTGAGGTCAGCCATGTCATATCTGTAGTCCGCTAAACGTAGAGTACCAACACTGTAGTTTTAAACTAAAATGTACCTTATAGTTTAAAAATATGGTTGATTTTAAAACGAAACGCTTAAAATATATGTAAGGTATTAAATATTTGGTCGTTTGGTGACGGGCGAGAAATATATGTCATCACCCCTTATTTTTCTATGGAAGTCGTAAGAACTAACTGAAAAATGTTAGGAAAATTTATACCAACGGCGATTGCTGATCCGTCTACCAAGAATGGGGATTACTTTAACTCTTTTGGTGAGAATTATTCAATAGTCATCATCATCTCAGCTCATACGCGTACCACTGTTGGGCTCGAGCCTTCTCCATAATGGGAGGGCAATTGACCTACTAATACCACGCTTGTCCGATGCGTTGGTATAGCTATAGGGTTTTGATTCGAGTTTTCTTTCTCTCGCATAGATGTTATACATACATACCATCACGCCATGTCCCTTGCAGAGTAGGCAGAGAGTACAGAGTGCCAGTGAACTCTATCCTTGCATACTTCACTCGCTTCCTCAACATTCATAATTCTCTTCATACACGCTCGCCGATTTCGGCGACTCTTGACTCCACCTTCCTTCAGTACATGACGATGTTATATGCGTTTTATATCCCTTAGTCGTCTCGTTCGATCACCCACGGGTAGGGTAGAGGGTGGTGAATTGTATTCTTACTCCGTAACCACACGGAAAATTATTTTCAATAGGAAATTTTAATAGTTTTTTATAAACAGAACACTTTGCACTAAGGATCCCTGTATTACGGAGGACTTCACAAACATATAATTTGACAGACACAACACCCAGGTTCAGTATAATATTTGCGAATCACACAAAATATTATTCTACATGGGAATCGAATCCACTGTATATACCACTAGGCCATATGTGCAGTCAAAACAGCAGTTTATGGTTGAGGATAAATAAATATTAAAAAAAAGCATTTTATTTAAGAGTGATATTCTGTATACAGTTTTCAACGCATCGCAAACATTGACCGATTAAAATCTGTGAAAGCTTCACATATCACTATCGACACGCAAATATTTTACGTTCTGCTTTTGACAGATAGGCAAATAAAATACTTGGTAGAACCATTTAAAATATTTAGCACTGAGGGTCTGTGATAAAAGTTGATTGTATAATGATCTCTGATGTTTACGCGAGTATAGCACACATTTCAAAGTATTTCACATTTTAAATAAAACTATTTATACGGATTCTATCCTCGAATCCGTAAAAATAATTTTAGTTAAAACATTTGAAATAAAATAAAATAAATGAATGATGATGATTGATAAAATAATGAATGAATGAAATAAATGAAATAAAAAAGTTGCGCCAGTGACGGAAAAGTTAAGGAGTGAAAAATTGACATGATATGGACATGTGATGAGACGGGATGAAAGTAATGTTGTGAGGAAAGTTTTAAGTATGAATGTTGAAGGCTTAAGGGTAAGGGGAGACTGAATAAAAGATGGATGGACTGCGTAAAACATGACATGGATAGACAAGGAGTGACCACACAGATGACGTCTGATAGAGTTGTATGGAAGAAGAAGACATATTGCGTCGACCCCAAATAAATTGGGATAAGAGCAAGTTGAGGATGATGATTTGAAATAAAATAATTATAACGGATTTTCTCGCGTTTTATTTGATTTTTATTTTTCTAATATTATTACAGGGTAATAACGATGACTTGTTAGAGTAATAACCCGAAGTTATGACAGGATCTCGCGATTAAAATCTGTAAAAATAGTTTTATTTCCAAAGTTCATTCATTCATTTCAGCCTATCGCCGTTCACTGCTGGACGTAGGCCTCCCTCATGTTACGCCACAGAGTGTCTGTGCTGCCTGCATCCAACGGCGTCCAGCAACTTTCACCAGGTCATCTGCCCACCTAGTCGCCTACGCTGCTTGCGCCGATACATAGTCGCCACTCGACAACCTTTCTTTCCCAGCGGTTGTCGGTTCGCCGGGCGATGTGGCCTGCCCATTGTAAATTTAACGTGCTAATTCTTCGTGCTATGTCGGTTACACCCGTTCTTCTGCGGATTTCGGCTTCTATCTCGCAGAGAAATCCCGAGCATAGCTCGCTCCATAGCACGCTGAGCGAGTTTGAACTTGGTTATGAGGTCTACATTTTGGGATCACGTTAAAATTCATTGTAATTAATAACATATATGATTTTAATACCACTGAAGATAGGATTTTTTTACTAATACTCAGTACAGGTAGGACAGTATTTGAACCATTTGGGCATTCATTGAAAAAAAAGCGATAACCATTTTATTCTTATACCGTCAATACAATACAAAAAAAAATATGCGTGCGTACAAAGTACACATATCAGAAGTGAAACTGTGGCAAACTATTTTTTAAATCTATTTTACATAATCAACCAATAGCGTGTAACCTCTGTCTCTCCCTCTCTCTCTCTCTTTCTATCTCTCTCTCTCTTTCTATCTCTCTCTCTCTCTTTCTATCTCTCTCCCTCCCCCTCCCCCTCTCTCTCTCTGTGTCTCTCTCTCTCTATCTCTCTAGTGGGGGGTCAGATAGTGAGGATGCTACGAAGAGTCGCACAAAGAGGAGACTGAGAACGTCTACTGTGTTCAGCCGGCGAGAGAATGAGATAGTCATTCTCTCGTCGGCTGAATCCTATACATTTATGTGCTTGTGTCTCTATGGACTTATTTTTTCGTTTCATCGAGTCTGAAATCACAACGATTCTAAAGAAGTTTCACTTCAAAAATATAATTTGGATGAGGGAAGAAAAAAAATCTAATCGCTCAACAAATTCGATTTGCAAGAAAGTTTAAACTCCAATACAAAACATAGCGATTGCGTCGTTATTGTATCGATATAACTTTACCTAAATATATATTACCGCGGCAAATCGATTTAGCCCCGATTTCGTTTCGTTTATAATTCGGTAGACGTTTTTTATTAGAAGCGGAACAGTATGTCAAGGGACGTGGATTTGTATTACATATTTGAACGATTTGTTTTTTGAATAAAGCGGGTGAGCTTTGTGCATTATAATGGCTTTATTTAGCCAGTGTATTTTATATAAAGGAAGGGAATATTTAATCGAGGGTTAATATAATAAAATAGAAAAAAAAACGTAAAGGAATTTGCTGTGGTAAGTACGGGTTGCGTTCAATACATAGTTACGTACGCTTGAGAACTACCATCTCAGCACAATATGCTATTTTTATTTTAGGGTGATTTTTACCTGAATGCTGAAGAAGGGTTAAGTTTTTGAAAGTATTATATGTATAGTGAAGGGTTAAGAAAAAAAAAAACAATATGTGGTCAACCTTTATTTTCGTTGGTATCATAAAATCGACTATGGAAACATCGGACAAGTAGTAGCAGTGTTCTTCTACAACAGTCCAGTTATAAAATCGGACAGTTTAAAACTCCACCACCACTCCACTGCTCACACGACAATTTTCTGTACAGTGTGATACCCCTTTTCTCCAGAAACCTTCCTTTTAACTTCCATAAGTATACATTTCTGTAGTGTAGAGCCACTTGTCAATGCGCGGCAGTAACACAATAAGCAATAAAAAAAAAGAAAAGAAAGTTATGTTAAGCCGCACTTAGGCGAGCCCACACTTGCTAGCAACTCACGTTCCATACGATACGCCATTTTTATCGCATGTAAAGTAGTTCGCAATAAATATAATTCAATCAAATCAAGACATCAATTTTATTTACATATGTTCCTGCATGAACATTGAGTTTGTTGTCGTCGGGTATGGGACATTAAAATATGATATTAATTAACAAAAAAAAACATTAAAAAAACATCAGTTCTAAACATTCATTTGTTGATGGTATAACAAAACGCAACTGACATCCTACGTATTATATACGTCTATGGTTTGAAAATAACGCAAAACGTTGAAATTTAAGTTGACCAGTCGATGTGTTTGTGAGTACAAGTTGTGAAAATGTCGTATATCACAAGGTGCTTCTTCATCTTGCTGGCACGATATTAAGATACTTTTTTTTTTAATTTAAATATTTATTTATTATCATAATAAAAAACTAATAATTTTGAATTAATCGAAATCTGCTCATTTATTGACTGTTGCGCGAAACAAAGTGTGCCGGGTCGGCTTGTATATAATATATACTATAAAGACTGTCTATCAAAAAACTGATAAAGAAAATTTATGCGAATGACAGAAATTGGCGAGTGAACGACTATTTAATTAAATAGTTTCAATTATCAGCAATATCTACCAAATATCGGTTGAATATTTTATTCAGCAATTATAAGTGCTCCAATTCTTACTAATGTTATAAATCTGAAAGTTTGTGAAGATATTTGCATGTTTGTTAATAAATCATGCGTAAATTTTTGAACTGATTTGGAAGAAAATTAACACATAGATAGATCATATCCTGGATTAACACATTAGGTACTATTTAATCTAATAAAAGTTATACTTTTTAATCTGGTTTTATTATTAGTGGTCGTGGTAGTAGTTTTCAATTTGGAACTATAAAGACTTGAGTTCTGACTTACTCACTAGATGGCGATAGTCGATTTAGATAGCGATAGCGCTATAACTATAGAGTTTTACTATGATTTAGTGATAAAATTTCACCTTCACAACTTTTATGTAAAATCGCAAAATTTATCTGGTATAGCTTAGTGGCAATTAAGCTATACCAGATAAGTTAAATCGAAATAATACCCAATTATACAAAATAATATATTTTTATTGCAAAATCAGTTATCGCTTGGTTTCCCATAATAATTTCTTTTTCCTCAAAATTGCATGAAATTCGTCAAACATATTACCAGCTTTATTCTATGTTACTATTAGATATAATATTGAAAAATTTTATTTATTTGAACGCAATAATCTCGGGCGCCATTGATTCCAAGCCTTATCACGACCTGGGTCAACTCCATCTGATGCAGTTTAGTCAACAATTTCATATTCCCAAGGGGGGTTGACGTCTGGCAGGCAGCCGGTCCTATTGCCAATAACTTTTACAATATGTACTATGAAAGAAGAGTACATATTATATCGACCCCAAGCAATTGGGATAAGAGTAGGAGAATGATGATAATGTAATATAAGATATTTAATATGTTTATTTATTTATTGGTGACATTCATACTACGCCCTGGGCAAGCTTTTTATTTTTTTTGTATTTGCTTTTTTTTCATAGGCTTTTTCATAGATTTAATTTTTCACTTCTGTCGGTAGTCCTCATGATTGCTTCGTGTTTTTTTATTGATATAATGGAATGACGTGAGTTTTCAAACATAATAAATAAATAATAAACGAATTAAATATTTAGAGCAATCCATAGAAGTGAAGCTGCGTTCACAATTAGTCTATCTTTTCAATTTTGAGACTATATCCAAGTAGTAAATTATTCAGTACCTAAGTCAGTAACATTTTATTGTTAAATAAGCCGGGTCTTGTCCGATACTAAATCTATTTTAGTGGCTAAGTAATTGTTCTAGTTACTTAATCTGCAATTAACTTAACGCTTGATTACGGAACCTTTTTAATGGAGGGCCGGAGTATGCCCTCAAAAACTCTATTGTACTTTCCCCCGCATTATGGGACGGTTCTAGATTAAAGTGGAACTTTGTATATGAGTACATATATATACATACTACCTTTTGCCTGTGGCTTCGTCTTTATGAAAATCATGTATGATAACCCTAAAACCCATTTAATTTTTTTTTATTATTTGTGTTCAAATTACTGAAATTTAGCATTTAACATGCTTGATTATTTATAAAAACTTAATTACGAGCGAAAAATGAATGTCACGCGTGGGTCATTCATTTTTCGCTCGTAATCAAGTTTTTATAAATAATCAATTGTCGATCAACTATTTATAAATAATCAATCATGGTCCCATGTGTGACATTAATTTTTCGTTCGTAATCAAGTTATCATTTGTATTCATCACCTCAGCTCATATACGTTCCATTGTTGGGTTCGAGCTTTATCTAGAATGGTAAGGAATTTAATCTACAATAGTACGTTGGTTAAATGTGTTAGTATAGGGTTTTATTCTGAATTTTCCTTCTTGCATAGCTGTCATAGACACTGTATGTGACTTAATCGTCTTCTGCAATACCCACGGAAAGAATAGGTAGTGAATTGTATTGAAAAATATATCCTATTAGGGGCTGAGGGATGGAATTTGATGAACGCAAATACATGTTTATTTATTTTTTAAGAAGTTTTGTGATTAATTTGAAGATCTGTAAAATTATCTTTTTCCCCATACACAAGTTCTCACTGCGTTTTATGACCATTGGAGTTGAATTTCGGGCAATTATTTTTTTAATAAGTGTCTCCATCACAAAAAGAAACTATTGAAGAATATTATTTTTCCAGATTCAACATATGAATTATTTGAGTATATATTGTTTTTGTATAAAAAAAAACTAATTCACTGTATCTTGACCCTTTTAATTTTTAATGCTATAATAAAATGAACGTAGGCAGATAACGGCAAAAGGGTATATAGGACTCGTTGACGCAGTATGGGCTTACTACGTCAGAATACCTATTAAAAACCACAGCGGCCCCGCATCCCCGTCGGTTAAAGGACGCCAAACATTCGGCTTTTGGGCATACAAAAATAGATAAGGTTACTATAAAAAAAGAAAAGCCATCATTTACCCCTCAACATATGAAGTATGTGATATATATATATATTATTATTTTTAATAGTGGTAGGACCACGCTGTCAACAGTTTTCTGTCTACAGTCGCGGGCCGGTCCGTTCGGGGTAGTACCACACTCTCGCAGAAGATCGACGTCTGAGCAATGGCAATGTGCTATTGCGCTTCGTTTGGTGAGCGAGAGAGCCGGAAGCCCAACTAGGTGGGTTTGGGGATTTTATTGGTAAGCAGCGGCTTAGCTATACCCTTGGTATTGCAAAGGTCCATGGGCGGCAGTGACACTTACCATCAGGTGTGCTGCTTGCTCGTTTGCCACCATAAGCAATAAAAAAAAGATATTGTGAACGCGAATTCAAACTAATCAAACTTAAAAATTATCTTCATTTATGGTGAGTAACGAATCATTTTGCTTGCGCGTAGGTGGGACTACAGCTCTTAAATCTATTATTTATACATCTCTTGGTTCATATCTTAGTCTCATATCAGCTCATAATATGTTCAACTATTGAGCTCGAGCCTCCTTCGTAATGGGAGGGAAATTGACCTACTATACTACGCTGTTCAGACGTGTTGGTATAGGGTTTTGTTTCGGGTTTTCCTTCTCTTACATAGGATGTTATATCCCTATTGTATCCCTCAGTCGAATCTTACGATCACCCACGGGTAAGATAGGGGGTGTTGATTTGTATTCTTACTACGTCACCACACGGATATCATATTTTAGTAATTTACATTGACTATATGGTAAAGGTATATGTTCCCTTGCGAGGGAGAAATTAATTAATTACTTTTCAAATGGTCGTAAATAAAATTGAATAAATACCAGGTAGCAGATTTTTTTTATAAAATTAATAATACTAAGTCCCCTATACCAAATTATCTAACCAGCGTGGTATAATAAGTCAATATCCTTCCCACTGTGTGAGATTTGAGCCCAGTAGTAGGATGTATCTGAACCTAAATTACGAAAAGTTAATTACTAACTTTGATCGCCAAATAGGCTATCATTGGCCCACTTTGGGAAAACATATATCCTAAAAAATAATACCTATTTTTATTTAAAATAATTATAAATTGTCGTCTAGAATATGTTTGAAATGAATGACCCATATATTGGGACTTGATGTAAAGATGGCCGAATATGCGACCTTCTACAGTGAGGGGGCTAAATGCGTTTTCGATAAGGTAAGTACCTGCTTCTCCTTCTAAAAGCCACTTTTAGATGTATGGGCATTTCGTATCGGGATTAATGCTGTATTAAATATTAAATTTGAGGTTACACATTGCTTTTAGGATAACAAGGGTTCTGTGTATTATTTGGTTGTTTGCAGTTGTTTAATATATGGTAACTTAGAATATATAGCACGGTATATTTGTTTTTCTCGCTTCGATCGTATAATTTATCTGTCCATCCATTATCCTATATACATTTAGTAGCAGGCTTATATCTGATGTCATCTTGAATATTTCCACTGCTTTTAAAATGTTGAAATTGTATAGCTCAGACCTCACAAGGCTTAAATCTATCACTGTCACTGGCAGACTTGTATTTGATATATCCCCTCATCATTCTCCTACTCTTATCCCAATTACTTTGGGTCGATACAATATGTATACTCTTCTTTCATAGTACTGAAAGCCAGACGTCAATTCTCCTTGGGAATGTAATTGTTGACCAAACGGCATCAGTTGGAGTTGGCCCAGGTAATTATAAGGGTCTTAGTCGTCTATCGACATCCACGAGTAAAGTAAGGGTTGGTAGTATTCGTAGCCGCTACTATATAGCCAGTTGATATATCCCCTGTCATGACGAAATGTACCCTGTATGTACCACCCTTTTTAATATTTCTTTTGCACTTTTTTTTTTGATTCTGTACAATGAGCTGACATCAAAACGTTGCTGCCCTGGGCTCAAACTTGAAACACCTAGGGATAAATTCCCTACTGTGAATTTCCATTGTTGTATATAAGCCTGCCTAAGGGGATAATAATGTAATGACCGTGTAAATGTTGGTTTTATAAATTTCTGAATATAATGCTCATCTTAATTTAACTCAATATGTCGCGGTCGCCAGAAGTATGGCGCGCGGCCCCGTAACTGTATTCTGTCTAGAATTTGGTACCAGTAAGTCATTACTGGTACCAATTTTTGACCTCGATGGTCAGCCCAGTGTTACCCTTTGGGATACCGTACCCGCTGGCGTCCTGGTAATCAACAGTATTGCCAGGCGTCGTCCTCACACGACAGTCCTCCCTGCGAGCCGCCTATCACCGCTTTATTTACCCTAAATACCATCTTTTCCCTTTTAGCCATTATATGTTGCACTGCTAGGCATGAAAACTACGATATAAAGAAAATTAATACTGCACATAATTAAATGATGTATATCCATATACAGACAAACACATACACGAAAATTTTTAATCTTTAATTTTTGTGCTATAATTTTCTTCAATAAACGTTCACGTGTATATTTTATATATAGGTATACTTTAGTACAGAGATCGCTGTGTTAAATTTTATAATATGTATAGATAATATCAAAAATATGATTAACAATACAATAACTATACATTAATAGCCTATGTACCAAATATACTTCTACTATAACTTAAATTAAAATATATATATATATATATATAATATCTGGATGACCGAGCCTTGCTCGGTATTTTCTTGTTAGTGTGTATTGTAAGATATATTTAAATATAATAAAAATAATGACAAACATAAATGAAAAAGTCAAAAGTAAAAATAGAAACTAAAAGATATATCGAGCAAAAAGGAACCAGAGTCGCGATTGTTGAATAAGAGCACCCCTTAAATATTTATTTTATATTGTTTAGTATTTGTCGGTTTAGCGGCAACAGAAATACATCATCTGTGAAAATTTCTGTCTGACTGTTTAACTATTATGGTTCATGAGATACATCCTGGTGATAGACAGATGGACGGACGGATGAACAGCGAAGTCTTAGTTATAACGTCCCGTTTTACGCTTTGGGTACGGAACCCTGAAAAGGTTGAACTCACATAAAACTTGGTACAATAGAAATACTCTTTAAAATTAGAGTGTTTCTCAATACAATACAACAATACTGTATTAATGCGGCATTTGAAAGTTTCTAAGTTATAAAGAGATCACTTTTAGGACACGGCGTCATAGGAACGTTGAGTTTGGAATTTTAAATTCTTGGACAGCAATTTTCTAAGCCGAATAATGTAATTGAGAGCCATGATAACACATTGCACCTAATAACTGAAATCCATCGCTCATTAGATGTATTACCTGTTTTTATTATACTCTGGAGAGGGTATTTTTACCGCATAATGATTAGGAAAGAGAGATAGTCATTTGCTATGTTTTGGTTCGTTGTTTGGCCAGCGTTCAATCAACATATTTGTAAAAATTGAGATGGAAAAGCCGAGTTATATTAGGAACAATCAGTAAGATACAATAGGGAAACAGGATGTTAATGCTGATCAGATTGGTCCCAAGACGCCATGACCTACTATGTGCGCTACTACGGTCGTTTCGATTTCTTTATACCAATTACTTGCAAATACTTTAAATCATTCGAAGGGGTCGAATATCAAAATAAAAATTCTTCCTTCGAATAAGTGATAAACTCCGAGTCCAACAACCGGTTGAGTTCCTGAATACTCTGCAGGCTCCCGGTCTCCCAACTCACATCTTAAAATAAAAGAGCTGGTGCGCCACCAGTTTGCAAAAATAAACATTACATTGCAATGTAATCGGGTCAACTATACTGACCGGTGGTTCTCGAGCAGTCTGTATTTATTCCTAGGATTCTTCAAATACCATCAAATTACTACTTCGAATTTCAGAGAGTGCAGTTTGCCTCAAAGTCTGCTTCGCAATGACCATAAACAAAGCTCGTGGTCATATTCTCAAGGTAGCGGGAGTAGACTTGAGAGAAAGCTGTTTCTCCTATAGGCAGTTGTATTTGACATGCTTCAGAGTAAGCTCACAGAGTAGCCTGGTAATTCTAGCATCCGAAAGAAAAACAAAAGATATCGTTTACAAAGAAATACTGTAATAGGTGTAGTATCGCAGGTGGATGTCAAAGAAGTGGTACCAGTGGTCGGCCTAATTTCGATAGAAAAGACGGTGGGTTATGCGGCTGCATACTACACTTCCGTCGCTTCGGTCGTAATGGGCGCGATGTGTTCAAAACATAGCCTGCTAAGAAAAAAGCCACCCATCCATAATATATAACAAAATTTCATGTTATTTTCATGTTTATTAAACCTTCCATACACTATAACAAAGATTGTTAGCATCATCATCATCACAGCCCATATACGTCTCACTGTTGGGCTCGGGTCTCCTCCATAATAGGAGGGAAGTTAACCTACTATACCGTGCTGGTTAGACGTGTTGATATAGGGTTTTGTTTCGAGTTTTCCTTCTCTTGCATAGATATTATATGCATATAAAACCTCTTAGTCATCTCTTACGATCACGGATAAGATAGGGGGTGGTGAATTGTATTTTTACTCCGTCACCACATGGATAAGATTATTGTGCTATATACTTATATAGGTACTTACCTATACAAACATTTATACATAATAATTTATAAATTATAATAAAATTAATAACATAAAAAACAAACAAAAATCCTATTAGAACCATTTTCGACTTCTACGCAGACAAAGAAGGGTGCAAATGATAATTTAATAATTAATAAAATAATAAAAAATGGCCAAAAAGTAAATAAGAGAAGGTAAGGATCGGAACCGAGCTCAATTTTCCAACTGAGCTAAATGTCAATTCTTAATGACAGCGTCAAAATTTGAAAACCTTCATATTCTAATAGTTTTAATACAACGAAAAATTATATTTTTGTTGCCGAAAAAACTGACAAAACAATATTTTCTATAAATGAAACCTAGCTAGATCGATTAATGGCTCCCGGAACCACTTGTATGCTAAATTTGAAGAAAATCGTTGGAGCCGTTTCCGAGATTCAGATTACATATATATATATATATATATATATATATATATATATATATATATATATAATATATATAACGAGCACTTCTTGTATATATATATATATATATATATATATATATATATATATATATATATATATATATATATATATATATATATATATATATATATATATATATATATATATATATATATATATATATATAAAATAAAATAGAAGATACGAAATAATACTGATTTTATTGGATTCTTTAAGTAGTTTTTTACCGTCTCAACGACTGTTATAATTCTTTTCTATAAGTTGTTTTGCTATAAAAGTAACATAAATATTTCGAACATAAAATTTTCCATCTGATTTCAAGAACAAATCAAATTTATAGCACTCATAAAATTTCTGTAGTACGTGCTACGTTCGAATTTTGTATCTACTAGGAATACTACTACGCCATAGACGTCCTACGATAGCTACGAGATGAAACTAAAACAATTTTCTAAATCGACTTTAACCAAAATATTATAAATATTATTTAAATTTTAAATTAAATTTGTACCAAACACCTGCTCGCAATTCTTTACTGCCATCATCATTAATTAATGCACCCGGCTATGTACGGCTTATTCTTTGTCTGTGGGATTAATATATAACCTACATACATATCATCACGCCATATCCCTTGCAGGGTAGGCGGAGAGAACAGAGTGCCAGAGAACTTTATCTCTGCATACTTCACTCGCTTCCTCAACATTCATAATTCTCTTCATACACGCTCGCCGGTTTCGGAGACTCTTGACTCCACCTTCCTTCAGTACCTGACCGATCTGGTCTAGGTAGGTTAGTCTCGGTCTCCCTCGGTACCTACATCCTTCCACTTTCGCATTGTATATCTTCTTAACCAGACGTTCGTTCGGCATTCTTTCCACATGTCCGAACCATCGGAGCATTCCCTTTCGCATCTTTACACCAATACTCTCTTTCATACCTACTCGCTCTCTTACGTCGTCGTTACGAATGCGGTCGGTCAGCCTAACTCCACAGATTTGCCGAAGAGATCGCATTTCGACCGCATTAATTTTACTTTCATACTCTTTTCTGCATACCTAACTCTCGCTTCCATACAGTAATGTTGGGACAAGCACTGCGTTATGTATTGCTACACGTGCCTTCTGGCTGAGGTGGTGGCTGCCGAGAAGTTGCCCCAACGCTCCGTTCACTCTATTTCCCGCATTCACTCTTCGCTCTATATCAGTGGTGTACCGTCCATCTCGGCTAAATCCACATCCAAGATATACAAATTCATCCACTTGCTCTAGTACATCATTACCTATTGTTACTCTTACATCTGTTCTGGCTTCATCTCTTTCAAAGACCATTATTTTGGTTTTGAAATATATGACCTCATATATTTTAATTTGATACTATAACAATATAATTTGCATATCCAAGCAAATTTAAGATTTCGTGGCCAGTACCGTAGGCTCGATTCCTACACAGGACAATACTTTGTACAATGTACAAAGTGTTATTCTGAGTGTGGATGTAATTTGTCTGTGTTAACAACATGTTTGTACAATATAAGTAATAAGTAATCCGGGTATCGACTTCGCGCTTCTGTCGCGCGTGCCATGAATGACCGCGCCGAGAGTGCGTTCCACGGTATGCGTTCCAAATATATGAACTATACAAACTAAGCGCACCTGGCGCGCGAGGCAACTGTTCCAGTGTTTGATCGTTCATCATGCAGGCATCGTATGTGAGCAGCCGCAGCGTTTAGAACGCCACAAACACACAAAATGCTTTCGTGGCCGTCTCAACTGGCGCGCGCGCCACGTTTGATATGCGGCAAAAAACCGACAACAGATGGAACGACCCGCTCCACGTTCGAGCGTTCCAACGAACACATTGGCGCGCGTTCCAAAGTGGTATCCATTTTGCGCGGCCGTAATGCGCGCCATGTTCGTCCTTTTGGAGCGCGAAGTCGATACGCGGCTGTACCTTACAATAAAAATATCATGTCCTTACTGGGGGCGGTAACTTTAAAAAATAAAGATTTTGAGCTTTTCAATCATAAATAATGTTGTAAATTGAGATTTCTTACATTTTAACCGCTTAATAGATTTTATTTTTGAATACACATTATTAAGAGGGCTATAGAAATAGATACGGTATTTATTCTACCAAAAATCGCTCAATCAATCACTTAGCATAAGTGGTCAGTATATAGGTATTTTTTTTTAAAACAACCAGTACATATATAGATGGCTCATGGATAAATTCATCATCTCACTATTAATTTTAAGTTTTCTCCACAGTAGGAATGATATTGACGTACTATATCATGTTGGTCAGACAGTATAGGTATTACATCAAATTTCCTTCTCTTACAATAATTTTATCTCCGTATTGTAGTCATATTTTACAACGTTCATTGTTAGGACAAGGGGTAGCGTTGTCCAAATGCAAGACTAAGACTCGCTGGAAGAGTCTCGCAGTGCTCCCTTAGACAGCATTTTACGATTCTTTCGGCAAAGAAAGGATTGTCAACATTTTGTATTCTTAATACCAATGCACGGGGAAATAATTTGATGTTATTTTAAACAGTCTCATGATAGATAGGTGTGGTTATCGCCCCACTCCTGTTAAGTGCTAAGTGCCTAATTATTTATAGTTGTACAGTTAGTGCCACTAGATGAATGGAATTTAATTAATTTAGTTGGATTTTTCATTTCTATACTTCGATAAAATCGACGTCTGAGTAGCAAGGTGTTGTTCCAATTGGTTTAGAGAGTGAGAGAGCGGGCACCCAACTTGGATGGATTTTGGTTGGTAAGCAGTGGTCTAGAGAATACTCCTGGTATTGTCAAATCTATAGGTGGTAGTAACACTTACCACCAGGTGTGCTGCTGCTACGTTGCATATAAAAGCAAATATAAGATAAGATAGATTAGAGATAATTGATAATTTACTTATTCTTTTAGATAATACCCTTGTTGCTATAAATATATCATAATTAAAGTAATCAAAAATTATTCTACTCTCAAAATTTTCATAATCCATCGATTTAATTTAAACAATGTCGAAACAAAATTTAACAACAATTAAAAGGAAATTCAAATTTCAAATAGCTTTATAATTGTGAAACTTGACTTTCAATTTATTTAACGTTTTAAATATCTAGCAGATTTTATCGTTATATTTGGTTCGATACGCTCATAAAGCCACCGGTCTATCCATCAGTATTTCGATGCTTATTAGAAGTATATATTATTATGATGATGTTAATACAAAGATAGATTACCAGTTGGATTAGTAAAAGCAGTCGTTATTTGTCATTTGAGCTCATATACTTCTGGCTAAACTTCTGGTTGATTGTGCTGTGTGGTAGCGGCTACGAATACTACCAACTCTTACTTTGCTCGTGGATGTTGTAAAAGATGACTAAAAGCTTTATATCGGCTTGTGACTCATACTCCATCTGATGCCGTCTAGTCAACAATTACATTCTCAAGACCTTTAACGTTAGGCAGGTGGTCATAAAACTATAACCATGGTTTTTTGCAATATGTGCAATGGAAGAGTATATACTATGTCAATCTCATGTAATTGGGATAAAAGCAGGATAACGATGAATGACGATACATCTGACTAGAGTCTTCTGCACAGCTGAAAAAACATTGACCATAGTTGGACAATTATAATCGCAACCAAACTGGTTGGCTTATGATTCCGTTTCGAGTTTTATTTCTCTAGCATAGATGTATTTTGCATGAATATAATACCTTAAACGTCTATTTGACACCCACGGGCAAGAATGGGGGGATGAATTGTATTCTTATTTCCTCAATACACAGCACTTATGAGTTTACCAAGGCAGTAATGCTACATACTCTTCTGATACTCTCTTAGTTGGAATTCATATCTTATTGAAAATAGGAACAGCAGAGCATTCTATTTTCCGTATGGTGATGGAATAAGAATACATTTCACCATATTTATTTTACACGCAAGTATCATTAAAGATGTTTAAGAATTAAAATACGCAGAAAACATTTATGCAAATGAAGAAAACTCTACATAAAATCTTATATCAACCCGTCTGATCAGCGTATTATAGGAGGTCAATTTTCCTTCTACTGTGGAGGAGATTTGAGCTCAATAATGACGTAAATAAGCAGAGAGATTTTTTTTTAAATTCTATATATCCAAGTTTTGGGCACAAGTTTTCCAAAACTGTAGAGAAATAGCACGTTATATGTTATTTTATCATCGCTATTACTTCTATAACGACCTAGGCTAACTCCATCTAATGCCCTTCAATCAACAATTACTTTCCCAAGGAGGGTTGACGTCTGGCAGGCGGCCAGTCACAAAACTATTGCTACTAACTTTTACAATATGTACTTTCATAGTATATAGAAGAGTGTATATATATTGTATCGACTCCAAGTAATTGGTATAAGAGTAGGAGAATGATGATATTCCTTTTGATACTTCTTGATACTGAAGAAGTAGTCAATGATAGTCTTAATTCGTCGTTAAACAATAATATTTTTATTTACAAGAAAATAACAATGGATTTCAAATAATCGTTATTTCAAGAGCCCGTTTTTGTTGGACATTAATAGGCGATCGCCTTACGAAGATTTGAAAGCCCCCTAAAATAACAATGGGAAATTTGAGCGATCTTAGATTAACAAATAAACCTTATCAAGTGTTCACAGAAGATTAAGCAATGCTTGGACTGTTTGTTTATAAAGAAAATGCCCTTTCTCTGTTTTTGCCATTATTTAAGGGTATTAAAATTAATTATACTTAAATGTTTTTTTAATACAGAGGGTATACGGGTGTAATAGAGGATGGAGCAGCTGGTCAGAAGGGTGGTTGGTAATGATGGTAGGAACCCATAACAAAAATTTTAAGGGAAAATGTCGATTAGTTAATGAATTAGAAGCATTCTTGTTATCTAGTTAACAATTACATTCTAAAGAAAGTTTGAAATTGGGCAGGTGGCCGGTCATAAAATCATTGTCAAAACTTGTATGATAGAAAATGAGTACATTTTGCGTCGAGCCCAAGTAATTGAGATAATGGCAGAAGAACGATAATATTTAATAAATTAATTCATATTTTCTTTTTTTTTTTATTGCTTATGGTGACAAACGAGCAAGCAGTACACCTGATGGTAAGTGTTACTGCCACCCATGGACCTTTACTATAACCAAGGCTATAGATAGGCCACTGCCTACCATAACAATCCCCAAACCCACCCAGCTGGGCTTCTGGCTCTCTCGCTCATTGAAAGAAGCGCAATAGCACATTGCTATTACTCACACGTCTATCTTCTGCGAGTATGGTACTACCCCGGACGGACCGGCCCGCCGCTGGCTAGACAAAGAACTGTCTACAGCATAGTCCTACCACAATATTTAATAATGTAATAAAAATGAAATTTCTTAATGCTATAATTGACGGTGAATTTTATCATTCTGCTCGCCACTGCTAGACGTAATCCTTCTTCATATAACATACACGTAGGATGGCTCTAGGTTGGATGTAGAGTATTACTTTCTAGGTTTTTGACCACGCTATTAGTCTATCTGGTGGGATTCCATCAAATACTATGTCCCTTGTAATATAGAGGATACTTATGAAATTTTCTTGCTGACCCGAAAGAGCCGATCTATTTAAGGCCACAGAGAGAAAATTATGAGCAGTGCAACCTTTGGCTATGATCTGAACATACAAAATCTATTTCATCCGAGGCGAAGGAAGGGTTTCATGCGGCCCAATAATTCCACCCATATTCCCTTCCCAACGCCATTAGACCAATCATTAGTACAGATTCCTTGATACCCGTGACCAGCCCGGCGGGTTACTCGAAAAGCCATCATCTCCATTGACGTCTCGGCAATAAACATATGTGTTATATTGCCGGTGCGCTAACCTCACGTGGTTACGTGGTCTTTGCGGGTGGCAGATTAAATTCTATCCACCCGCACAGCAACATTAACATGACCCTACCATCATCATTCTCCTACTCTAATCCCAATTACTTGAAGTCGATACAATATGTACTCTTCTTTCGTATTACATATTGTAAAAGTTATAGGCAACGTGACCCTACTTGAATAAATAAATAAATTTCATGAAACAAACACTTTCCGTGTGGTGACGGAGTAAGAATACAATAACCACCCCCTGTCTTACCCGTAGGTGATCGTACGAGACGACTAAGGGATATAAAACGAGAGAGAAAGAAAATTCGAAACAAAACCCTATACCAACGTTTGAATAGCGTGGTGCAGTAGATCAATTTCCCTCCCATTATGGATGATGCTCGAGCCTAACAGTGGCACATATATGAGCTGAGATGATGATGAAGAAAACCAATAATTAAGATTTTTAAAGCCTACATAACGTTTTTAACATTAGTAAATCGCTCCAGCATATAGCTGTGGGGGATTATTATAATATATTTGAAGTATTAAGGTACAAATAAGCACTTACTCCAAATATTACAGCGATAACGCTAAGTAGCGTTACTTTGCACGAGTTTTTGAAGTATGCACACTCAACTTCTCTAATGGATAAATATTACCTAATCCATAAACATACTAAATACTAAGAAAGTGTAGTAAGAAACTTTCAAATCAAACAAAAAGCATTTATTTGACAACTTATTAAATCTTGGGAAGTAATAATTTGTTTCCATAGAATTACTAAAATGTTTTTGTTCGAATATTAAAATTGACGTCTCAATAATAAAGAATGTAATAAAACAATATTAGGATTAATGTAACCCTATAATTTTAAAATGACGTGAAAAACAAGCAATAAAATGAATGTGATCGCTCCATCAATGCCAACACAGAAATTAAATAAACCTTTATAATGACTGGCCATTCACGTAGCGAATTAAAATATCAAAAAAAAAATAGAACCTTTCTGAGTTTAATCAAATATACCGGCGTAGGATATAATTGGAAGATATTGTGTAGCAAATTTAACGAAGCGGCCTTATAATACTGACCAATGTAATGAGGATATACCAAAATGTTTAACAATTCTATTAATTTTGCTTCGAGTAATGTTGATTTTGAATCTATTCTTAAATTAGCAGTATTATAATTGATAATTCTTTATTTGAAGATTACGTTGGAATCGATTTAACGATTCTCGTCATGGAACGTACTCGTATACTTACATTATTAAGTCATCTGTGTAGCCCATAATGGTACAATACATTGGAGTAATAAAAATACACTTTATATTTACAACATAAAAGCAAAGTATTGAACTCAATAAAACCTACTCGGTTATTCGAAAAATGTCGCCGCAGTTATTTTATTGTTGACCTGAGCAAAAATTATTGGATATTCCTTGAGATTGGTAAGTAGAAGTTTAATAATAAATTCCAGCATAGAATATAATAGTAATATCTTTTTTAAAGCATAAGCATAGACTGGATTCACAAAGGGAGGGAATTATCATCTATAGATACTAAATTAGGCACTATTATACTAAGCTCTATTTTGTCTATGATTTGGTCTCACTCTTCCCAAACTGCCCGGGGTGGTAACAATGATGTGCAACCCCATAACCGAGTAGGTGCTATACCATGCAATACAGACGAATCGGTGTAGGGCTTATTTCCAGTGCTTTTTTTTTGCAAATTGAAGGTAAAAGAAACTTGTTAATACCTTCCAGAATACTTTTCTTGTTTACGCAGGTATTACACATATGAAATATATATATATATATATATATATATATATATATATATATATATATATAGGATAGAGTTTGGCGTGATGATATGTATGTATGTAAATAAAAACATTTTTACAGATTTAATGGCTTTTGTACTTGAATTTTATTTGCTTGACATTTTGAATACTTTTAAGCGTTTATGATCAGAGGAAAATTAAGATGTTTCACATCCCATAAGTGATCATTATTAGAGACACTTTTAAGTATCTGCTTCAGTTTTTATCATCCTACTATTATCATAATTACTTGGGTTCGACGCTTTTTTTTTTTTTTGGCGGCGGGCTACGGTTTGTCAAACCCCGCTATTCCGTCCGGGGCGACAGACCCGCCCTACAATATACCTCTCGACGCCGTGCAGGTGGGTCACTGGTACGCGGTCTTTTTCTTCAGTGGCCCACCCGGCTGTGTTCGACGCTATATGTACTTTGCTTCCTTCGTACATTCTTCTTATTGCTCTTGGTGAAAAACGAGCAAGCAGCACACCTGGTGGTAAGTGTTACTGCCTCCCATGGACTTTTAAAACACCAGGTATAGTTAGGCGATTGCATACCAATGAAAATCTAAAACCTATTCAGAAACTTGGGTTTCTGGCTGTCTCACTCACCGAACGAAGCAAAACAGCACATTGTCATTGATTAGGCGTCAATTTCTGAGAGAGTGTGATACTCCCCGGACGGACCGGCTGGTGGCTGCAGACAGAAAATTGTTAATAGTGTACGACTATTCACAATATTTTAATGGCTGACCTCTTGCCTGACCTCAAATAACCTTAGCACTGTAATTGTTGACCAGACGGCATCAGATGATATTGGCCAGGTCCCTGTAAAGCTTTAAGTTATATTTTACGACACCCACGAGCAATATGAGCGTTAATAGTATTCGTAGCAGCCATCATATACATTTTTATCTATTGCTACAGTCATCATTCTCCTACTCTTATCCCAATTACTTGGGGTCGATACAATATGTATTCTTCTTTCATAGTACATATTGTAAAAGTGATTGATTATTGATAGTTTTATGACTGGCCGCGTGCCAGACGTCAACCCTCCTTGGGAATGTAATTGTTGACCAAACAGCATCAGATGAAATTGGCCCAGATCGTTATACGGCTTGTTGTTGGTTCCTACAGTATTAATTATTAATGAGGATAAAAAATAAGTTACTAATACTCCAGCAGGTAGATAAAAGTCCAATAAAAACTTGATGAAATCCGTCAAAATAGTTTTATCTCATATCTTTCTGAAGATATACAAACTCAATACGTTTCAAACACTTTAAGGATGTTTAAGCACTATAAAAGTTTCTCGTAGCATTCTATATTTGATCGAATTATTGAACGAAACAGCTTTTAATATTAAATTCAATCTATAAAGTCAGAGCTTTCAAGAAGAAAATTTACCAATAAAATATGAAATACTTGAGTTCTTGTTCGAAGGAGTATTATAGAGTATATAATATTGAGATATTATTGCATTGTTTACAATTATTCTTATTTTATATTTGATATTTGTAGAGCACATATTTCTGTGTTTACTCAGCCAGCCAAATGGTGTATCTGATTTGGAAGATCAAAAATGATAATTGTTCAATAGGGTAAAGTTGTCTAACATATTTTAATCGTTTATTATTTTATTCGCTGTGCCAAGGTTGTCGTGTGGTGACGAAGTAAAAATATAATTCACCACCTCTTATCTTGCCACTGGCTATATACATATAACATCTATGTAGAAGAAGGAAAACTCGAAATATAACCTTATTTCAATATCTGATCACCATGATTATAGTATTCTTTCTTATTGTGATGTGAAGGAAGTTTGAGTCCAGCAATGGGACATTATATAGGTAGAGATGATGATGATGATGATGAACGTAGTATAAAACGTTCTTCATAAAAATATTACAATATTTTCTCTCAAGATTGGAAACCAAAAACGTGGGACGCATAGTCCGTTATAAAAACACGATACATAATATGTACATATTTTTTAATTTATTATTATATTCTGCTTTTTAGAATTATGTAAATCATTATGATCATCATCATCCCAGCTCATATATGCCCCCCACTGTTAGGCCTGAGCCTCCTCCACAATGGGAGGGAAGTTGACCTACTATACTTATCTTACGATCACGCATGGGTAAAATAGGTGGTAGTAAATTCTATTCTATTATCCGTGTGGTTACGGAATAAGAATACAATTCACCACCCCCCATCTTACCCATGGGTGACCGTAAGAGACGACTTAGGGATATGAAACGCATATAACATCTATGCAAAAGAAGGAAAACTCGAAACAAAACCCTATACCAACACGTTTGACCAGCGTGGTATAGTAGGTCGATTTCTCTCCGGCCACCGAAGACAAAGATCGGGTACCGGTGGCCCGCTCGCATGGCGAAGAGAGGTGTTTGCAGGGTGGGTCCATGGAGTTGCGTGCCGCCTCTTTTGTCGCCCCGGACGATTTGTCGTGGCGCGACCACATCCATGGTCCACCTTGCGGGGAAAAATAAAAAAACGGTCGATTTCTCTCCCTTTATGGACTAGGTTTGAGCCCAACAGTGGGATATATATGAGCTGAGATGATGATGATGAATTCTATTCTTACTTCGTCACTACACAGAATATGTAAATGATTATTTTTGAAGTGAAAACTTCTTTAGGCGCGTTGAGCGTTTTTGGAGGGGAAAAACTTATAGGTTCGCGTCACCGACATGCTAATGCTAATAGTATATCTATAGCTATATGAAAAATTCTTTAAGCGTGTTGAGCGTTTTTGGAGGGGAAAAACTTATAGGTTTTTATTTTTATATAAAAATTAGAAAATTATTATTATTTCAATTAGTCTTAAGTTAATAGTTTTCACTTCTATCGGCAGTCCCCATGACTGCCTGTTTTTTAAAATGAAATATGGATATAAAATCTTGTACCAGCTCAACTGACCATCGTGACATAGTAGTTCTACACCAATTTCCCTCCCACTATGAAGGAGGCTTGAAACAGCAAAGAATGTATATAAGCTGGCATAATGGTGATGAAATTAATAACTAAAACCAACCATTTTCTTAACCATTAATTACACTAGTAATGACTGGTTAAGAATACTAACAATTACTTCTTACTTTTTCATAGGAATCACGACAACAAGCTAACAGAACACCAACTTCTAACCCAAACGATCCTATCGTTAAGATTACCCCTGGTGAAGACTACATCCAACAATGAAGCCTATATGCTAATGAATGAATAAATTATTGAATTCCATACATCATCATTCTCCTACTTTTATCCCAATCACTTGGAGTCGATACGATATGTACTCTTATTTCATAGTACATATTGTAAAAGTTATTGGCAATAGTTTTATGACCGGCCGCCAGACAGGCCGGCTGCCAGACGTCAACCCTCCTTGGGAATGTAATTATTGACCAAACGGCATCAGATGGAATTGGCCCAGATCGTTATAAGGCTCTTAGTCGTCTTTTACGACATCCATGAGCAAAGTAAGGGTTGGTAGTATTCTTAGCCGCTACTACACAGCTAAATGAATGGATTCCATACATGGCCACGTAAATATATTGCTTCAAAACATTCCTATCTCACATGCTTTAAGATAATCTAAACCAAATAGCAGCTTTAATAATTTCTCATTCAAAATCCTTTTACCTCAATAACATTCGGAACTTGACATGAATACGTAACAGAATAATAAACTATTCCAGGATAACTGTGGGCTCGTAAATATCGATTGGTAGGAAATGCGAGAGTAACGAGGCGTGGCGGCCTACCATGATTTATTGTAGTTCGTTATAGCTAACTGAATGTGAGCATGTGAACTCATTACCTGAGTCTAACGTGAACGAATATTTAGTGTTTGAATATACTCTTATATATTTTTGAAGTGAAAACTTCTTTTGGCGTACTGCACACAGATTTTTTCGTAGGCTGCAATTGAGGCTGATCCGTCACGCTCTGAGATGAAAGACTCGATCGGGTGAACTCGGTACTGTCGAGTGTACACGAGTGGGAAAGATACAATCAGCTGCTCTTCACCGCTGTGTCGCTGTATTTACTATATTTTTTATGTAATAATTGTTATTATTAATTATTATCAATTATTCAATAGTTTTTATTCAATAGCTTTTATTAGTTATATTTTGACGGCTGGCTATGTTATGGTCATAATCATACATACTCTCTGGGGCACGTTTTTAATTTTTTGTATTTGTTTTTTTTTTCATAGGTTTAGGTTTTCACTTCCGTCAGCAGTCCTCATGACTGCTTTGTGTTTTTTTTAACTTCGACTGCGCAAAAGAGTCATAAGAAGGATAGCATCATAATTATCGGGCTTAGGAGCGCGCTGCTGTCCGTTCTTCTGGCGATCTCTCAGCTGGTTTTTTGACTACAACGGTTGATGACACCGGGATGCGCGCTTGCGTACGTGTGTGCTTGTATGTGGATGGGTGAGTGTGTGCCTCCTAGCGTGCATGTGTGCGTGCAAGCATGCGTACATACATCCACCCGTATTTATGTGTGCGTGCGTGTATGCGTAGGAGCGTTCAATGTTTTTGTATGAAAATTAAGTAAGTTTGGAGGGCTTGAAGCGGTACTAAGGGCAACTAACAAATGCCCCTGGTATTAAAGTGATCTACTTGCTCTTCTAGCGGTGGCGGCGGAGCTTTGGCCAGAAACTCCTCGTATCGCTATTACAGTGGTCTATAAAATTAATATATTATTAATTAGGTTTTATTTGATTGCCATCTATGGCCTAATTATTCAAACAGCTGTAACCGTTGCCTAAGCAGAAGCGGCGCTTCAATGCGAGTGTCACGGTTTTGAGCCCCACGCAGGGTAGTTCTTTGTGCGTAAATTATTAAATCTGGGTATTCGTTGCGTCTATATGTTTGTAATATATGCAGCGACACAAGAATATCATTATACGTACCACTGCTGAGCTGAAGCTCCTTCCAGAATGAAAGGGAAATCGACTTACTATATCACACTGGTCAATCGGTGTGATGGAGGATTTTATTTCGAGTTTTCCTACTCTTATAGAAATGGAATCTATTATCGTCCATAGGAGACTTTTGCGATCATCCGCGAAAAAAAAGACAGTTTGGTGAATAGTATTCTTACTCTGTCACCACATGGGAAGAATGTAGGAGCGTACTTACTTACGTACTTACGCTTATAAAACAATTTCCGTATATAAATAGCACAAAATATAGTCGTTGAAACAATAAACAAAAACTTTGGAAGAGCAAACAATTTGAGATCATAAATCCAAAAGGAAGTAATTTCATGGCTCCGCGTACCCCCGTCATGTGAAACTATCTCGTTAGTTGATATATATTGAAGAAATGAAAACCTTATTGCCCGTACCCTAAAGGGTTAGGAGATATAACGTAATTTGTATATGTGACATGCTTAGCTAATTAATTATAGATGTCTTTTTTATTATTAACTTTTATATAATTTAATTATTTTCCGTGTGGTGACGAAGTAAGAATACAATTCACCACCCCCTATCTTATCCGTGGGTGATCGTAAGAGACAACTAAGAAAGAAAGAAAAGAAAGAAAAATGAAAGAAAGATAGAAAAGAAAGAAAGAAAAATTAAAGAAAGATAGAAAAGAAAGAAAGAAATGTTTTATTGTACCGAACTATTTGACAAAAGTAGATGTCTATAACAATTATGATCTATAACTAAGGGATATAAAACGCATATAACATCTATGCGAGAGAAGGAAAACTCGAAACAAAACACTATACCAACATGTCTGACAAGCGTGGTATAGTAGGTCAATTTACTTTCCATTATGATGTAGGCTCGAGCCCAACAGTGGGACATATATGAGCTGAGATGTTGATGATGAATTTATTTATTTGTTAATGATAAATTGGACTCGAGCCTCCCCCAAATCAGGATGGGGGTTTTATTGAAAGAATTATTATATCACGCTAAACGGGTTAGAATAAAGATTTATTTTCAGTCCATTTTTTTATTATTTGTAACTATATATAGAATTAGATATTCCGTGTGGGGGCGAAGTAAGTATACAATTTAATAATATTATAAATAAAACAGTTTAAAAACGTGTACTTTAAATGTTTTAATAAATTAGTAGTTTTAATAAATAGGTGTAACTTGAATTAATATCAAAGAAAAAAAAACTTTAATTAATATCAAAAAAAAATATTGCATAAATAAAAAATAAATAAATAATTATAATTGCATAAGTTGATAAAAAATGCTATGCAATAGCTTTACCGCGGCAGTCCTCGAGTGCCACACGTATTTTTTATTATTTTAAACACTTTATTGAATTGGGTTGTCCGTGTAGTGACTTACCTGTGGGTGATCATAAAAGAGAACATATGCATATAACATCTATACAAGAGAGGGAAAACTCGAAATAATATCCTATAGCATCTGAACCGCATGTACATAGTAGTTTAATTTCTCTCTTAGTGTGGAGAAGGCTCCAACCTAACAATGGGACATATATGAGCTGGAATGATAATTCAATTAAATTAATATCATCATCATCTCAGCCCACTTACGTCCCACTGTTGGGCTCGGGCCTCCTTCACAATGAGAGGGAAATTGACCTACTATACCACGCTGGTCAGACGTGTTGGTATAGGGTTTTATTTAGAATTTCCCTTCTCTTGCACAGATTCCATATCCTTTAATTTTCTTTTACGATATCCACGTGTAAAATAGGGGGTGGTGAATTGTATTCATATCTTACCCGTGGGTACGAGATGACTAAGTGATATAAAACGCATATAACATCTAAGCGAGAGAAGGAAAACTCGAAACAAAACCCTATACCAACACATCTGACCAGCGCGGTATAGTAGGTTAATTTCCCTCCCATTACGGAGAAGGCCCGAGCCCAACAGTGGGACATTTATAGGTTGTGATGATGTGATGATGATGAATTGTATTCTTACTCCGTCACCACACGGAAATTAGTATATATTTATAAAATAATACCAATAAATCTCAAAGTAATAATTATCTACGCAATCAAAGTAGGCAAAGCATTATAAGTTCGTAAAGTAATAGAAATTAACATCATTCTCTTACTCTTACCTCAATTACTTGTAGTCGATGCAATATGTACTCTACTCCTCCTCTTCCATCGTACATATTACAAGAAATATTGGCAATAGTTTTATGGCCGGCTGCCTGTCTGACATCAACCCTCCTTGGGAATGTAATTGTTGATCAAAAGACATTAAGAAAATTTGACCCTGAAACCCCCCTGAAAGCTTGTAGTCGTCTATTATGACATTCACAAGCAAAATAAGGGTTGGTAGTATTCATATCCGCTATCACACAGCAATTGTAATAGTGAACATAGTAAATAATTCATGAGCATATTACTGGGCTCAAGCTCCTGCATCATCATTCATCATCATCATTTCAGCTCATATATGTCCCACTGCTGAGCTCCTGCCTCCTTCATAATGGAAGGGAAACTGACCTACTATGCCACGCTAGTCGGACGTGTTGGTATAGAGTTTTGTTTTGAGTTTACCTTCTCTTGCATAGATGTTATATGCGTTTCATATCCCTTAGTCGTCTCTTATAATCACCCACGGGCAAGATGGTGGTGAATTTTATTCTTACTCCATCACCACACGGATTACACAAGTCCTGCATAGTGGAAGGTAAAGTGATCCACTATACCATCTATGAATGGTCTGTTACAATCACTCACAAAAGGAAGAATTTCAACAATTCTATTCGTACCATATCATCACACATATACCCATCACTTACGAACTAATAAATAATTTATGTAACAAAAGAAAAACAATGAATATAATAACACTAAAAGCTTTCTGTTCTATTATTTTATCTCCATTAGAACACATCTTTATATTCAACCATATTTTCCTCACACCAAAAAAATAATAATAATTTTTCGTCTTCATCGAAACTGTTTCTGTAACGGTTTCCCGTTGGTTCGCGAAACCTAATATATATTACCTACGATAAATTCTGAAAAGTACCCATTCTGGTTCCTTCATAATAATACGTTATGTTTCTACAGTTTCGTTATTATATTATTTTATTTCCATCTCGGTCGTATTAATGGCCATATTTATATGTTTAAATTAAAACGAATATTCGTAATCTATCATTTTATTAGAGTTCCGTATGCGATAATAAATAAGGGTCTCGTACCCGATGGGGAAAACAGGTTTACTAAGACTCCGCTGACCCGTCTGTCTGTCACTAGATTATATCTCAGGAACCATGATAGACAGTTGAAATTTTCAAAGATGATGATTTGACTGTACAGATTGCGTAGTGGTTAAAACCGACCTCCCGTGCCAGTACCGTGGATTCAATTCCTACGCAGGACAATACTTTGTGCGATACATAAAGTGTTGTTTTGAGTCTGGGTGTAATTTGTCTGCGTTAATTACATGTTTGTAAAGTGCCCCGTAATACCAGGATTATTTCCTTAGCACATACATACATACATACCATCATGCTATGTCCTTTGCAGGGTAGGCAGAGAGAATAGAGTGCCAAAGAACTCTATCCTTGCATACTTCACTCGCTTCCTCAACATTCATAATTCTCTTCATATACGCTCGACGGTTTCGGAGACTCTTGACTCCACCTTCCTTCAGTACATGACCGATCTGGTTTAGGTAGGTTAGTCCCGGTCTCTTTAATGCAGGGTTTTAAAAAAAAATATGTCGCCATAACTACAAATAATTCAAAAACAAACAACACGAAGATGAACAAACGACGAGTTTTTGTTCATTCTCAATCCATGTTGATAATAAAGTTCAAAATCTCGGCATTTTTATAGATATTAGTACGGAACTCTTCGTGCACGAGTCCGACTCGCACTTGGCCGGTTCATATGTATAATTTCATTCAGCTAGATTTTCTTTCTAATTTTTTCCTTGTATTAATAATGTGATGATATAATTTATTACTTCTTTATTTCGAATGTATTATTAAAGGCCATTAAATAAAGTATAAGCAGATAATTTGGAAGTGTCAAGGCCACGCTGTTGACGGTTTTCTGTCTACAGCTGGGCTGGCGGTGCTGTCCTGCCCAGGCCACATGGTCTATTGTTACTATTCGGGGCAATTGACCAACTAGTATAGTTGCTTAATTGTTTCGAATTGTCGAACGCCGATCAGACAAGGAGTTTTATTTTCAGTTTTCCATCTATTGCCACTTCAAGAGAGAGCAGTAAGAGTTTACTGCTCGCATCCCTGTTGCATTACTGTACTGATCTTGAGATCATCCTTGGGAAAGAAGTAATTTTATCTTCACTTTGTCATTATATATGAATAATACATAGACAATCCGTGTGGTGACGCAGTAAGAATACGATTCACCATCCCTTATCTTACCCGTGGGTGATCGTAAGAGACGACTAAGGGATATAAAAACGCATATAACATCTATGCAAGTGATGGAAGATTTCAAACAACATCCTATACAAACACGTCTAATCAGCGTGGTATAATAGGTCATTTTCCCTCCCATAATGAAAGAGGTTCAAGACCAGCAATGGGATATATATGAGCTGAGATGATGAGGAGATTAGATGACATGGACAATAAAATTAAGAAAAATAAAGCTAAAAAATTCCGTAATACATTGGATTGGGTTTTATATACTGGACCTGAAAGATGTATTCTTTGTTCGGGTTGAGTGCCCTCAGCGCTCACCCACAGTCCAGGTAAAGTTGTTATTTCGCGGGTACCGCACGGTGTCGACAGAGGCGGCGTGCCTATTGGCCGGGACACCCCCGTGGGATCTAGAGGCGGAGATGCTCTCAGACCTCTACCGGCGGGTTACCTCAGTGCGCGAGGAGGGTGGCTCCGCATCGTTGAGCGAGATAGCCACCTGGCGCGAGGACGCCCGCCGAGACGTCATCGCCCGTTGGGTTACGCGGCTGGAGAGGCCTAGACACGGTATCGTGACCGTCGAAGCCTTCCGGCCCGTATTGATGAAATGGATGGAGCGGCGGCACGGGGTCCTCACCTTCCGACTGGTGCAGGTGTTGACGGGGCACGGGTGCTTCGGGAAATACCTGCACACGGTCGTGTACAGGGAGTGGGCTCCAGGCTGCCATCATTGCAGTAGTGACGAGGACACGGCGCAAAATACGCTCGAGGAATGCTCGGGCTGGGATGGGCAGCGCCGCGACCTCGTCGCTATTATCGGTGCCGACCTGGCACTGCCGGCTGTCGCGAGGGCGATGGTCGACAGCGTCAGGAATTGGGACCCGGTCGCCGCCTTCTGCGAGGCTGTCATCTCGCGGAAGGAGGCGGCGGAACGAGCCAGGGAGGACTCCCGCGACCCGGGCCGCCGCCAGCGGCCGGGGCGGCGCAGGCGCGAATACCTGCGCCTGATGCCGCCCTAACCCAGGCCTCGGGTGATCGGACCGGGGAATTGTCCGGTCACCCGACGCGAGGCCACCGCGTGAGGGCGACGCCCCGACGGCGAAATCTGTCGGGGCGTCGATGAGAGGAACCCGCGAGGGTAAACCGCCGAGCGGACCACCGAAGACAAAGATCGGGTACCGGTGGTCCGCTCGCACGGCGAAGAGAGAGGATTTTACGGTGGGTCTATGGGATCACGCGCCGCCTTCTCCGTCACCCCGGACCGATTTGGTGGGGCGAGACGCACCAATGGCCCACCAATAAAAAAAAAGAAAAAAAAAAAGGTAAAGTTGTTATAGCCATCTGAGGCTAACAACCAAGTCACAAACAAAAAATAATGTACTCTTTGAGGTCCAATTTATAACCCTAATAAATTAAAATAGGATTACCCTTTAAATATATGAAATAAATTGTTTAATAAATAAAGAGAACATGCCTTGAACAATATAAAAGAGACATTAATAATTAAATTCAGAAAATCCTTCTATTTTGAAGTCAATGAAAAGAAAATTTAATTATGTTGAAAAAAAAAAACAAAACATATTTTAACCGTTTAAGTATAGGTACCAGTGGCTGGCCGATGGGGAGGGAATACATTGGGTTATAGGGACCACGCGCCGCCTTTTCGTCACCCCGGATGAAACGACTGGTGTATGTTCAGAAAAAAACCATCTAAGTATAATGCTTTCTTTTAAATTAAAGGAAATAATTTATAAAATCTTAATAATGCCTGTTATACGGTATGGATAAGCATATTGGACGATAAAAGAGAACTGAATATAGAGGAGATGCGAATGTTAAGATAGATGTGTCTCGTGACGAGAATGGATAAAATAAAGAATGAATGTATAAGAGAAAGTTTAAAATTGCGCCAGTGTTGAATAAGTTAATGAGTGAACGCTTGACAAATTATATATATGTGATAGACGAGATGAAAGTATTGTTCTGAGGAAAGTTTTAAATATTAAAGTGGAAGGCTTTAGGGGTAAGGGAAGAAGAAGAAAACATGGATGGACTTCGTGAAGTACGACTTGGATAGAAGATGTGATAGGGTTGTATGGAAGGAGAGAAAATATTACGTCGACTCCAAATAATTAGGATAACACCAGGTTGAAAGCCGAATTCCAAAGTCAGCTCTTCAAGAATGTACTTGGTGACCAGCCGGCTGGTCAACAATTACATTCTTGAAGAGCGTTATCGTCAGACAGGCAGCCGATCATGAAACTATTGTAATATGTATAATGAAAGAAGAGTACATAGTGCGTCGACCTTAAGCAATAAGGATAAAAGCAGGATAATGATGGTGTGATAATTTAGATATTAAGCAGATACGAAGCAATTTTGGTCTGTTTCAAAGCTTTTCTATGGGTTCGATGAGAATCAATAAAGGAGTCCTGATGGTAAGTGTTAATTGTTCATCTTTATTGTAATACCAGGAGTCCAAAAAGGTACCTTATTGTGGGGCTTAGCATTAACTTACTTAAGACATTAAATACCAGACTGATCCACTTACCGACCAACCAAGTCCACGATTTAATAGCAAAGTTAGTTAGTGTTGGAAGTACCAATATTTGATTTCGTAATAAGCTTCAGCTGTATGAGAGATATTTCTGGTAAGTACTTATTCAATACCCTTGGGCATTTAACAATAGATAGGGGTAATTCCCCTAACCCCGGATCTAAATGTGCTAACCATGCGAACTCATGAATAATTCATTAGTTTGCAGAAATTTGCGCTTGAATGAAACTGAAAGCATTGTGGCTATAACTTTTCGTGTGTTGTTAAGAAGTTTATTAGAAATTGTATATTATATATTCCTATAATATTTTATAAAATATATGTGGTGAAGGATAAGTCCTTAACAAAAGAAAAGAAAGAATATGGCATAACCCTATTTGCTCCTATTTTTTATAGACTAGGGAAAAGATCCGTTTGGGAAAATATCATCTCGGGTTATTTACGTCCCACTACTGGGCTCTAGGCTCCTCCCTAATAGGAAGAATCTTGATCAGCCTTACTAAGCAGGTCAAACAGGTTGGTATTAGGTTTTATTACGAGTTTTCTTTCTCTTGCATATATGTTATATGCGTATATTATATTCTAGTTAGTCGTAAGACATGACAGCCTTCGTACATGAAAGATAAAATGGTTGATGATTACCAATCTTACTCTGTCACAATGCGGGAAATCAATATACAGCGCCAGAATTATACAAACTCAAAAATTATCGGATAGAAATAACAAGCAAACTTGGAACAATTATTTTTGGATCGCAAAAAAAAAAATTCACGACACTTGGCACTATAAGTTGTTTTTTTAACTACTATATATGTGCTTTTTTAGAAGCCAACACGCTGTACTAAGGAAGAAATCCTTTCGTCACAAATAATTAAAAAAAAAAGTATAAGAGTATCTGTTATCCTTCAGTGTCTCTTGTCCGTTTCCGTACAATCGAGTGACGACGTCTATAAAAGTACGTCTTCTGTATTGTTTTGTGTTGTTACCTTAAATTTGAGAGTCATTATAATCTACTGTAATCTTACTTGTATTTTGTTCACTCTAGCAAGAAGTAAACGTAGTCAAAAGTCAACGAGTATTTTAATTTTCAACATAATATATACATACGAATAACCTAAGAGCCTAAGTTTAGGGCAATCATTTGTAAATCGCATTAAGGGGTTTCGCAAAATGTCGATCACAACTACGCCATCTATGCAGACAATCAAAGCTATTCTTCCCATTTAGATATAGTTTTCTATTTAGCTATATATAAAAAGAGTGTAACATCGTAATAGAATAAGGTGAACTTAATTCAAAGTAATGAAAGCTTTAAATACCTGTTCCGCTTGGCATAGTAAACTAATTTTATTTCCATTGTGAGACAACTTAACAATAGAACATAATTCTAAACAATTATTTATATCAATTGCAATGTCGAATAAATACATTAGTACTTAGCTGTGTGGTAGCAGCTACGAATACTACCAATCCTTACTTTGCTCGTAGATGTCGTAAATGACGACTCATAACGACCTGGGCCAACTCTATCTGATGCCATTTGGTCAACAGTTACATTCCCAAGGTGGGTTGTCGTCTATCAGGCGGCTGGTCCTAAAACTATTGGCAATAACTTTTACAATATGTACTATTAAATAAGAGCACATATTGTATCGACCCCAAGTAATTGGGATAAGAGTAGGAGAATGATGAGTACTTAACTAGATATCTAGGTTTTAATTTCATTTTTTAAACAATATTATATCTATAAATTCTAGATAGACTAGGAATCAATAAAATATTGTCCTTATTTTTTTACTGGTTATGCGAGCGTGAAGTAAATTTTGCAATTTTATCTGGATACGGAGTACATGGCTTCACAAGTAACTTACTCATGGTCTGATGCTTGCGGAATCTGGTTTAGGCATAATCTATTTTGTATTATATTTCGATAAACTATATCTTGATTCAAAGGGTATCAACACTGCAGTTAATACTTAGAAACATATTGCATACAATTTTATTTAAAAGAATTAACATAAAAATAACGAGGCCGCTGAGATTCTTGCCGGATCTTCTCAGATTGCTCGTTCCGGTCCGGTGGTAGATTATTTGATTAATTATAAATAAAATATAAAATTGCGAATATAACCCTTATAAAGATTTTTTTATTGCTTTTGGTGGCAAACGAGCAAGCAGTACACTTGATAGTGAGTGTTACTGCCGGCCATGGACTTTGCAATACCAATGAACCCCAAACCCACCCGGAAAGTTGGGCTGCCGGCTCTCTCACTCACCGAACGAAGCACAGCAGCATATTGCTACTGCTCAGACGACGATTTTGTGCGAGAATGTAATACTACTCCGGACGCACTGGCCCGTGACTATAGACACAAAACTGTCAACAATATAATTCAACCACTAAAAAAATATTCAAAATAAATGTTTATTCAAAATAAATTATTTGATCTTAAGATGTTGCAACAAAAAGCATAGATAAAATCGCAACTATGTGTCATATAAATGTTCACTGCATTTTCGTTTATATTTATCTCATTGAATTTTCAGCTTCAGTGAGTCGCAAAATAACTCTATAACGTAGGTTTCAAGCGTGATCTCACTCTGACTTGGGTCAAACGTATTTTGAAAGGTCACCTACAAACAAATGAGTTGGGCTAATTAATATAAAGTTTCGTGAAAATTATTTGAATATTTCTATGTTATAAAAATCTGCTAATGTTATTTTTGAAGTGAAAACTTCTATTGGCGCACCGCACACAGATTTTTTCGTAGGCTGTAAGTGAGGCTGATCCGTCACGCTCTGAAAGTGAAATGTTCGATCGGGTGAACTCGGGACCGCCGAGCGTACCCGAGCGATAAAGTTACTGACTACATCTTTGCTGCTCTTCACTGGTGTGTCGCTGTAGTTACTATATTCAATTTATATTTAATAATTATTATTATTAATTATTATCAATTATTCAATAGTTTTTAATAGTTATTTTTGATGGCTGATTATGGTATGGTCACACTCATACATACTCTTCGGGGCATGTTCTTTTTTGGAGTTTACTTCTTAAGAATCGATTTTCATATAAGGCGCCCGGTATGAGAAAAATTTGAGGAGTAAAATCTAGTTATCGAATGACCTCGTTACGTTTTTGGTGCGCAACCTATTCTGCGCACCTTTCACTTTCTGACGTGAGATAATATGAAGTATTTACTGAACAGTTTTAATAAATGTAAATAAATAAATATATATATATAAATATATATATATATTATAGCGCCTAACACGGTTACCCCTCCTACCCCGCGCCCTCGGCGAACGCGCAGGGCTCCGGAGCGTTTCGGGGCCTCGCCGGAACGACCCGAGCGCGCGGCTGCGCCCTGCGCCCCGCGTACCTCTCGCCCGCGGTCGCCTGCGTGCGACCAGCGGCGGTGTGTGTCCACGCGTGGGCACTGTGAACAGTCTGAACTATGACCTTGCTCAGGGACCACGCGCGCGGTACACGCGCCGGCGCACCGACGCGAGTTTCGTAGTGTTCATACTTTGTAATATTCCATATTGTTGATTATTTTATGTGACTATATTGGACTATGTAAACATTTACTGTGAAATAAACGATTTAATACGAACTATAATATATATATATAATTATTTTTAGTCAAATGAGCTTTTTTTGCTCCTGTTTTACTTAAGGAGACTGACAGACTACGTACTTAAGGAGAAACTCCAGTCGTGCGTCGGAGCTGACACACACACATATTTTTTTTTGATAGTTGATTATAGTATGGTCACACTCCTATATTATACTCTTCGGGGCCCCTTTTTTATTTTTTGTATTTGTCTTTTTTTCATAGGATTAAGTTTTCACTTCTGTCGGTAGTTCTCATGACTGCTTTGTGTTTTTCTACGCTCATATACGTCTGTATTATTTGGGTTTCCTTCACAATGAGGAGGCAATTATCATTAATCTGCCATACCATGCTGATCAAATGGTTTGCTATGGAGTTTTATATCGAATATTTCTTTTCTTTCTGCGATGCTTTTTGCATATAATATATTTTATGACACCCGTTGGTAAGCTGTGAAGTAGCGGCTACGAATACTACCAACCCTTATTTTACTCGTGGATGTCGTAAAAAACGCCTTTTCTTTTTGTTTACGCTGTGAAAATGCTTTTACGCACTATCCCCCGCCAGTGACAGAGGGCAGGGTGTGTGGGACTCGCCGGCCATAGATGCTGGCGGCCGGAATACCCACTAAAACCAGCAACGTTACCTTCCGCGCTTTTACGGTATGCCGGAGAGATCGTCTAATGACATTCTATCCCCGACACCCTAAGCTTGGCCATCTGGCCACGATCAGTCAGCCGTCAAGGCGGTGGGAGGAGGTGCGCGTAGCGGCGCCTCCCTCTCCCTGGTCGCCGCCGCCGGAGCGAGTTCGCAGACGCGAGTGCTTCACGTTCCCGCTCCGCGGCCTCCTTTGCAGAGATGACTTCCTCGCAAAAGGAGGCCATCGACGTCCAGTGCCTGTCGCTGTCAAGCATCTTGTTGATGACGGTCGACAACAACAGGTCCGCTCCAATGACCGCCGACAGGTCGTGGCGCTGAGGCCCCTAGGCAGGACATACCTCCAGTTTGTGAAGCGCGTCATCGATTTGCGCGCCACACTCATGGCATCCAGGGGCCTCTTCACGCCCAATTCGGTGCAGGTATATACTGAAGACCCCGTGTGCGGTAAGTACCTGCGTCAGCCTGAAGGACAGGTTGCCGTGCCTTCATGTCGTCCAGTGGTGAAGGTGGGGCGCTACCGCCTCAACGGTCCTCCGTCCTGCTACGGGGGACTGTGGTTCCTCCCTCCACCGCCGGACTACCGCCCTTCGAGCCGCTTCTTTCGCCCTGCTCAGTCCCCTCGTGGTGACGCGTTCACTATTTACCCGCGCCGCAGCGCAGAACTGGTAGGCTTCCGCCTGAGCCCTAGCCTGAAGTGACCAGGATGGATCGCCCGCCAACAATGTAGCTGCAGTCCAGGACACCGTACGGTACCCCCGTATTGTCCTCACCACCATGGACCTCTGCGCCTTGCGTAGTAAGGCTTTATTGGAGGCGGTGAGTGACTGCGACCAGATCGGGGCACCATACAGTGCCATAGACCGCAAGATACTGGCATAAAGCCACCGGTAGGACGATCCGGGACGGGGTACGATGCCAGAAACCTCCGCGTGGTGTACCCTGGGTGCGGGCGACAGTCCCCCAGATCCTTCTGTCGAATTGTCGCCCGTAGCGAATCTCTGGCGCGAGGGGGGGTTCCCCAGCGATGGGTTGAGCCCCAATTCGCTCCTGACCCTCTAGTTGTAGAGGGTTCAGGAGGCGAAATTTCGGACGGGCCCGGTCACTCATTCATTTGAGGGCTGGGCAGGCTTATGCCACCGCCGACATATCGTAAACCTGATATCTTGCTTCAAGACAAGTTGTCGTGAGGCGTAGTATCAGGAACGAGGGTCTTGGCTTAACCGCCCGGATCGCGAGGAAGAAAACCTCTATAAAGAGTTCGAATCAACATTCGAATTCGGAAATCACCCAGAATCTTAAGTTCTGGCGTGCGGCGAGAAGATGCATGGCAGATGGGTTGTTCTGTCGTTAGCACGCTCCAGCCAGGGTACCGGCCGACCCCCTGGTTGGTAAATGTAGGCTTGCCCGGGTACAGGGATCTCTGCCCGGGTCGACCGTTAGTTCTCCCATACTCGTGGGAATCAAATGGATTTGCCGAATAATATTTTACCAGACGGGAATCCAGCGGATTCCCACATCACGGCCTCGTCAAGCCAATGCAAAACTGACCAAAACGACGCCTCGTCCTTAGGACTAGAGGCGTCTGCCGAGGGCCCGGCACCGACCAAGGAGGCCCCCCCCCCTCTTGAAGACGAAGAAGCGTCGACAGGCGCGGTTCACATGGGGGAAAGCCGCGAAAGCGAACGCTCGCGAGAAGAAGCGGAATGCTGAAAACCGCGAGCGTTATGCGCGCGAGCGGGATAAGGACGGCGGCAGATCCACTGCAGAGCCGTCAACGGACGAGGGCGACAATTCTGTCGCAGAGCCGTCCAGAGACGAGGGCAGTGGATCTGCCGATGTGATGGACGAGGGCGGTAGTTCCGCAGAGCCGTCCAAGGAGTTCAGCGGATCGGCTGAGGAAGCCGCCGCCGCCAGGTCGTCACCGCGCCCTGCGGCGGCGGCCTTGACCGCGGCCCTGACGGTAAGGGAGGAGGCCCTCCCCTCGAAGGTGCGGAAGCGCCCCCTAAATAAGGAGGGCAGCTCAGGCGCAGATTCAGAGGGGAGCGTGGTCATCATGCCTCCTCCCAAAGTTCCGGCCTCTCGCAGAGGGCGAGGGGCCGCGGCGTCGGGAAGGACGACCCACTCCCCGGCCGGCGGAGTGCGTGGAGGGGTGGAGGCTGGCAGGCGGGCCGATAATGAGGCGGCCGCCGCGAGGGTGCTTGGGGTGTTGTCCGGCATCCCTCCCACCGAAGTGGCGGCCGCTGGTGCCCGCGCGAGCTCCCCAGCCACGAATATGGAGGCCCTGCAGGCCGAAAACGCCCGCCTTGGTGGCGAGGTGTCAGGCCTGCGGTCCCAGAACCGCCGGCTGGAGTCGGAGCTGGCCGCGGTACGGAGGGCCAACCGCCTCCTAAGCAAGGACGTGACTGACCTGAAGGCCCAAATGGCGCGGCTCATGCAGCCTGCGCCAACCGCGCCACCGACCAGCGCTAGCCGCGATGGAGTCGAGGTCGCCGCGCTCAAGAAGAAGACGCCACCGACTGCAGGGCGTGCGCCGCCAGCCACCGATAGCCGGGCCGCCGCGGCAAGGAAGCCGTCAAACGTCGCGGAGCGGGCCCTGGTAGAGGTCCAGCCGGCGACACCAACCCCGCTGCCCGCGGTGGAGGGCGTGCCGGACGAGGCCTTGCGCGCCATTATTGACACCATCGGCAATCTGGTCGATGCGCGCTTGGCCATTCTGGAGGCAAGGCTGCCTCCAGAACCACGTGTTCGGCCGCCTCTTGCCGCGGACAAGCGGCCATATGTGGCACCAGCCCCCGCCCCGCTACCCTGTCAGGGTGGCCGCGTGGGGGGGAGCTACGCCGCAGCCGCGGCAGGGCCCAAGCCCAAGGGGCCCGCTCCGAAGAAGAAGACGGCACCGGCTTCTGCCGGACCGCAGTTATCGCCCGCACCGACACCGCCGGCGACGACTAGCGCACCCGCGACTGCGCCTGCCGCGCCTGGCACGCCCGCTGCGCGCGAACAGGGTTGGCAGGTGGCCGAGCGCGGCAGGAAGAGTCGTGGCCAGAGAAGGAGAGCGGCGGCGAAGCGCGCCGCTGAGGTCGCCGCTCCCCAGGCAGGAGCCGGAGGCGAGAAGAAAAGGAAGAGGCCGCGCAAGGGGCTCCGGCCGCCGAAGACAGCTGCAGTGGTGATCACTGTGCTGCCTGAGGCGGCAGAAAGGGGCCTCAGCTATGAGGCCGTTCTGAGGAAAGCCCGGCGGGAGCTCGACGTCTCCGACATAGGAGGCGTCGAAGCCAGGACCCGCAAGGCCCGGACAGGGGCTCGGATCTTAGAGTTCCCTGGGGCCGAGGGCACCAGGACGGCCGATAGCGTGGCGTCGAAGCTGCGAGGTCTGTTCGCCGAGGAGGGTGGCGTCAAAATCGCCAGACCCGTAAAGTGCGCCGAAATGCGCATCGCGGGTTTGGACGACTCTGTGACGGTGGAAGACATCCGGGAGGCCATTGCCTCGAAAACCGGGTGTCCCATAGTCACCGTCCGGGTTGGCGCCATCCGGCCCGGTCCGGGCGGCGTAGGTGCCGCCTGGGTGCAGTGCCCAGTGGAGTCAGTCAGGCAACTGGCCGGCTCAGGCAGGCTCCTCGTGGGCTGGAGCTCAGCGCGAGTCACCGTGCTGGAGCACCGGCCTGCGAGGTGTTTCAAGTGCATGGCGGTCGGGCACACCCGGCCAACATGCACTAATTGCTTTGACTGCGGCGGACTCTGTTTCCGCTGCGGTCAGACTGGGCATATGGCGGCATCTTGCGCCGCCCCGCCCCACTGCCCCGCGTGTGCGGCGGGCAATAAGCCTGCCAAGCACCGCATGGGCTCTGGGGCGTGCAGACCTCCGGCTTCGGCTCCAAAGGGGCGGGGCGGCCCTTCGACCCCGGCCGCTCCCGCTCCTAGTGCGGCCCGATCGCTTGCCGCAAGCCAGGAGGTGATGATGGACACAGCCCATTAATGGCTGCCCAGTCCACTCACCTCCTGCAGGCCAACACCAACCACTCCGCCGGTGCGCAGGACCTCCTCCTGCAATCCATGGCAATCGTCACCTCCACGCAGCGGCACTGCCCGTCCTTATCCCTCTTGGATAGGGGCGAGGAATTTGTCGCGGCGGACTGGGGAGGGGTCACGCTCTACAGTGTATACCTCTCCCCTAATAGGAGGATGGACGATTTCGGGGCCTCCCTCACCACCTTGGAGGCGTCGATACGGCGACTGGCACCGGGCCTCGTTCTGGTCCTGGGGGACTTCAACGCCAAATCCACGGCGTGGGGGTCCCCGATGACGGACGATCGCGGGCGGGCGATCGTGGAGTGGGCGGCGTCACTGGGCCTCTGTGTCCTAAACAGAGGCTCAGTGAACACGTGTGTGCAACAGCAGGGTGGGTCGATAGTGGACTTGTCATTCGCTAGTCCCGCTGTCGCACCACGAGTGAGGAACTGGCGTGTCCTGGAGGAGGCGGAGACCCTGTCGGATCACCGTTACATCCGGATGGAGGTCTCCCCTCTCCGGGACCCCAGCAGGGGTCACAGGGCGGACCGAGCTCCTGCATTGCCGCGGTGGGCTGTGGGGCGGCTGGATAGGGACCTACTGGCGGAGGCGGCCATCGTGAACACGTGGCTGTCCTCACCACCCCCAGCGGACGGAGTGGACGTTGAGGCTGTCCGCATCCGCAGTGCGTTAACGCAGGTCTGCGATGCGGCCATGCCCAGGGTGCGGCGTCTACCTCCGAGGCAGGCGATCTACTGGTGGTCCCCAAGACTGGCGGACCTTCGTGCGGCGTGCATTAGTGCCCGAAGGTCCTACACCCGCAGTCGGCGGCGTCGCCGCGATGTTGAGCGGGAGGGCCAGCTGTACGAGGGGTACCGCAGTGCGCGTACCGCCTTTCGGCTGGCCATCCGGTCCGCCAAGGACGCGAGTTGGCAGGAGATGCTGGACGGTCTTGACCGTGACCCCTGGGGTCGCCCGTATCGCGCGTCGCTGAATAAGCTTCGCGCGCAGGGCCCCCCCCTCACCGAGACCCTCCAGCCCGACCTCCTTCGTAGAGTGGTCGAGGAGCTGTTCCCGCGGCAGTCGGAGCACACGCCCCCGGTCATGGCTTCGCCAGATCACGACCGGGAGGCCGTCGAGAGTGTTCCGCCCGTGACGGAGTCGGAAGTGGGGGCAGCCGTGGCGAAGATTCGTTCCGCCACCACGGCCCCCGGCCCGGACGGAATCCCAGTCCGGGTGCTGACGTTGCTCCTCGAGCATCTCGAACCTCGCCTCAGGCGACTGTTCAACGCCTGTCTGACGTCTGGACAGTTCCCTGAGTGCTGGAAGGAAGGGAGGTTGGTTCTCCTGCCAAAGCCGGGACGGCCCCCGGATTCGCCGTCGGCCTACAGGCCCATTGTGCTTCTGGACGATGTGGGTAAGCTGCTGGAGCGTGTCCTCGCTGCCCGCATCGTCCAACACCTGGAAGAGGTGGGGCCCGATCTGTCGGACGCTCAATTTGGGTTTCGAAGGGGGCGTTCGACCATCGGGGCCCTGCTACGCCTGAGGCAGACGGCCGCGGAGGCTGTCGCCGGCAAAGGAGTGCTGTTGGCGGTGTCGTTGGACATCGCCAACGCCTTCAATAGTCTGCCATTCAGCTGCATCAGGGAGGCGCTCCGGTTCCACGGAGTGCCCCTGTACCTCAGGCGGCTGGTGGCAGACTATTTGGAGGGGCGCAGTGTTCTCTACGCGAGCCCCGCAGGGGACATTGTGCGGACGCCCATGTCGTGCGGTGTTCCGCAGGGGTCGGTTCTGGGGCCGACTCTGTGGGACATCGGTTACGACTGGGCGTTGAGAGGGAGTCTCCCCCCCGGGCTGAGCGTTATTTGCTATGCTGACGACACGCTCGTCACAGCCCGGGGCAGGACATTCGAAGAGGCGGCGAGCCTGGCCACTCTCGGCACCGAGGAGATGGTCAGGCGGATCGAGGCGCTGGGGCTCAGGGTGGCCCTAAACAAGACGGAGGCTCTACTATTCCATGGGCCCCGTGTGAGGCTGCCCATCGGCGCCTCGTTAGTCGTCAACTCCATCCACATCAGTATCCAGGCCCATATGAGGTACTTGGGTCTGGTGCTCGACGGGCGATGGTGGTTCCGGGAGCATTTTCGTCAAATTGCTCCCCGGCTGGTCGGCGCGGCGTCCGCCCTTTCTCGGCTCATGCCGAACGTGGGCGGACCCAGTTTTCAGGGCCGACGGCTGTATGCGGGGCTGATCCGCTCAATGGCCATGTACGGCGCACCCGTGTGGGCGAGGGCTCTGAACGCCCAACTCAGGGCGGTTCTGTGGAGGCCACAGAGAGTCATGGCGGTCAGAGCCATTCGCGGGTACCGCACGGTGTCGACAGAGGCGGCGTGCCTATTGGCCGGGACACCCCCTTGGGACCTAGAGGCGGAGATGCTCTCCGACCTCTACCGGCAGGTTACCTCAATGCGCGAAGAGGGTGGCTCCCCATCGTTCAACGAGATAGCCACCTGGCGCGAGGACGCCCTCCGAGAAGTCATCGCCCGTTGGGCTACGCGGCTGGAGAGGCCTAGATACGGTGTTATTACCGTTGAGGCCCTCCGGCCCGTACTGATGGAGTGGATGGAGCGGCGGCACGGAGTTCTCTCTTTCCGGTTGGTGCAGGTCTTGTCGGGGCATGGTTGCTTCGGCAAGTACCTGCACACGGTCGTGCGGAGGGAGTGGACTCCGTCCTGCCACCATTGCAGTAGCGACGAGGACACGGCGCAACATACGCTCGAGGTATGTTCGGGCTGGGACGGGCAGCGCCGTGACCTCGTCGCTGTCATCGGTGCCGACCTGACGCTGCCGGCTGTTGCGCGAGCGATGGTCGACAGCGTCAGGAATTGGGACGCGGTCGCCGCCTTCTGCGAGGCTGTCATCTCGCAGAAGGAGGCGGCGGAACGGGCCCGGGAGGATTCCCGTGACCCGGGCCGCCGCCCGCGGCCGGGGCGGCGCAGGCGCGAGTACCTGCGCCTGATGCCGCCCTGACAGGGGCTTCGGGTGATCGGACCGGGGAATTGTCCGGTCACCCGACGTGAGGCCACCGCGTGAGGACGACGCCTCGACGGCGAAAGCTGTCGGGGCATCGGCAGGAGAGGAGCCCAAGAGGGCATACCGCCGAGCGGGCCACCGAAGACAAAGATCGGGTACCGGTGGCCCGCTCGTACGGCGAAGAAGAGGTGCTTGCAGGGTGGGTCAATGGGGTTGCGCGCCGCCTCTTCCGTCACCCCGGACCGATTTGGCGGGGTGCGACGTCCATAGCCCACCGCAAAAAAAAAAAAAAAAAAAAAAAAAAAAAAAAAAAAAAAAAAAAAAAAAAAAAGGACGATCCGGGACCTCCAGTATTGGGCAGAAGCCTACCCAGCGCCGCGGCCGACTTTGAAAGCATAGGGACGAGCTGAGCAAAATGCTGCCCAAAATTCCACTTACTGTCCAGGTGCAGACCCAGGTACTTCATCCGGGACGCAAAAAACGCCTTGGTTTGACTTGAGCCAATACCACCTGATGCCATGTGGTCTACAATTACATTCCCAAGGAGGGTTAACATTAGGCAGGCGGCAATAACTTTTAAAATATGTAGGAAGTGGAGTACATATTGCATTAACCCCAAGAAAATGGGATAAGAGTAGGACACCTATTGGTAAGAAAGGGGGTAATTAATTACATCCTTATTTTATTGCTCTCCTTTCTTTCCTGGGGGAAATAATCAAAAAAAAGGAAAACTCGAAATAAAACTAACTCTACGCTAAGCCGCCTAACCAGTATAGAATAGTAAGTCATTATTCCTCCTATTGAGATGGAAGTTTAATCCCAGTATGAGGACGATGCCTTTTTTTTTTTTTTTTTGCGGTGGGCTATGGACGTCGCTCCCCGCCAAATCAGTCCGGGGTGACGGAAGAGGCGGCGCGCAACACCATTGACCCACCCTGCAAGCACCTCTTCTTCGCCGTGCGAGCGGGCCACCGGTACCCGATCTTTGTCTTCGGTGGCCCGCTCGGCGGTATGCCCTCTTGGGCTCCTCTCCTGTCGACGCCCCGACAGCTTTCGCCGTCGAGGCTTCGTCCTCACGCGGTGGCCTCACATCGGGTGACCGGACAATTCCCCGGTCCGATCACTCGAAGCCTCGGTTAGGGCGGCATCAGGCGCAGGTACTCGCGCCTGCGCCGCCCCGGCCGCGGGCGGCGGCATGATGACGATGCCTACGATAAAAGAATTTACTTCTTTTACTTTTTTTTTATTGTTGGATGGAGTTTAATAAATACTATATTTGGTACATTTTCTACCTCATTCTAGATATATTGTTATTTTTGTTACGTGGTCAAAGTCCCCTAAAACCTTAGTATACTATTCTGTAATAAAACCTACATATAATATATAAAATTAACAATATTAACAGATTTTCGTTCCTTCATAAATAAATCACGAATACTACCAATAAAGTACCAAAATCGTAAAGTTAAAACAATTTAATAGGGTAAATAAATTCATTAAAACGCTACAAAAATAAACTATCAAATATCATAATTAAATGTGCTTAAAATTATATGAAATGTTACTATCATATGAAGGCAGGACAGGTAAATATTTACTTGCCCCATGCCGAGCCTTTCTAATATACTGTACCGCATACCTATATCTATAAAGAAGCTTGTTGACTGACTCATCAACGCGACGCAAACTGAAACTAGAAATATACAATTTTGACCATAGTTTTTGTGACTTAGAGACTTAGGTACTTGGAAAGTATTTTAAAAATTCAAACCTAAAGGGTAAAATGTCATGGAAAATATTGTACGGGAAGAAGAGGATGAAAGGCGAAAAAGACTTCAAATGAAGGAGAATAATACAAATTAAGCTTTCCTTCCTTAAAAATAGACTTAAGTTTTAACTTGTGGCAATTTTCAACCTCATTTTAAAATACAGTATTTATAGTTTTATGACGATAGTTCGCTTGATTATATATTGAACTAGCAAACCCAGTCCGTTGGTTTGTTTGTAGAAGTCGATACATCACAGCGCAGCGTAATGACGAATCATATCAACAGGAATAGCATATAAACCTTCTCCGTTAAAAAATACATATACATACCAAATTTTTATAGTGATCGGTCTAATAGTTTCTGAATTTAGCGAGGTCATATATACGAACATCCTCATTTATTAAGATTTAGATTAAAAATTAGAAGAAATAATTACTAGAGAGCGTAATAACAATCAGCCCCTCAGAGAACGTATTCCTAAATGTATAAAATAAAGGCTGATTTTTTAAAGACTTCACTAAGGAAATAATCTTTGTTTTACGAGGAACTTTACAAACATATAATTAACAGACACAAATTACACCCAAACTTAGAACTACAATTTGTGCATCGCACAATGTATTATCCTGCGTAAGAATGTAATCTAAGACACTCGTATGGTAGATCGGTATCTTAACTACTATAACATTACTGCAATTTTGCTTTGATATTTTCTCCCTGAAATAAAAGTAATGAAAACTATATTTAACGGTACGTTACATATGATTTCTCTGCGGCCAAAGTCATGGGTAAAATTTATACATAGAAGAAGCTGGTTGACTGACTCATTAACATCGAGCCAAAAATACTGAAACTATAAACCAAAAAATGGATAGCAGTTTCTTAATGTAACGTAACTCGCTAAGAATGGATTTTATGAAATTCCTCGATGAGCTCCAAAGGTGGTGAATCGCATTGGTAAAGTTAATATTGCACGTCACATCGACACAGAACTTTCTCAGTAGAATAGTGCCCTAACCGCCACGCTTAACGAACAATTTGATATTCATAGTTAATGTCATAATGTTTCCAGAAAAATGAAGCGATTTTAAGTATTCCTACACTATATTAAGTGGTGATAAGTGTTGACATATCAACCTTATAATTCTTCGCCAAAGAAGACGATGAAGATTTTAAAAATACTGGTACATAAATCGCTCCACTACACGCTCATCGCTTCAGCTGCCGCTCCGCTCATCGTTGTATAATATAACGTATCTATTTACTACGATCGCCCACATTTCAATTACGAATAAGTAATCCTATTACATGTGTAATAGTTGAAATGGACGGAACATTAAGCAGATTATGTTAGTCTTAATATTATTATAACCGGGAAATATTTGATACATTCGGTAATTGAATGTGATTTCTTTTGATGTAAGACAGATTAATATATATTATGGAGAGGTGTTTTATTTATATGAATGTAACATTTATGTGGTTATTATAAAGCTAAAGAATTAATTCTCACGGAGTAAAGGGAAAGGAATATAATTGTAGTCATTTTTTATCTGCTGAGTATCATAAAAATCGCCTAAGGCAATAAATAATTGTCATTGAATAGACCGAACTTGTTCTTTGGGAAATATGTAATACTATACTGTGACTGCCAAGCCGTTTGTCGTGGCGACAACAGTTCACGTTGGTGTAAGTGGTAGCACAATTAGAACGAATTTCTAATAGATGTGGGTTCGAATCCCATGTGTGACAATATTTTTTCGCTTGTAATCAAGTTTTTATAAATAATCAAGCATGTTGAATGCTAGATTTCAGTAGTTTGAATAACCGGGTCGTGTCATCGTTTAATACAATTCTAACTGCAAAGTTGGCACAGGATCGTTATAGATGGCATTCTCGTGGGGAGGCCTATGTCCAACAGTGGACGTTTACGGGCTGATGGATGGATGGAACTGCAAAGTTAGAGTATTAAATCTGTACAATATGTACACAATGTTGGGTTGATGGCACACGTCTCCTTTAAAGACGAAAATATAATACGAGGCGACGATTTTAATCGTCGCCTCGTATTATACTTTCGTTGTATGATTGTATGACATTTACGACGTTGTATGATTATATGACGTTTTGAACTGTTGTATGCCATTTATGTCATACAACAGTTCAAGTTGGTGTAACTGATAGCACGATTGGAACGAGTTTCCGATTGGAGATGATTATGTAATAATCATTTTTCACTCGTAATCACGTTTTTATAAATAACTAGCTTTTGCCCGCGACTTCATCCACGCAGAAGTCATCTCTGATGGAGTTAAATAGAAAAAGCAGTGCAAGGTGTTGAAGGTTTGTCGCTAGGACGATAATCAACAGCGTCTGAAACTGTGATACGGTCGGCGCCTTCTGCGAGTTAGTTGTCTAACGGAATTAGGCAATAGGGTGGGTCCGAGAGAAAATACTCTAGGTTGACACGCTCTACCGTCGGTGCTTTGGGCGGTGCAAGCGTAAGTACCTGTATTGAGGTTCACTGCATGAGGGTTTTGACTCGAGATGATACCCGGTTGCGGTGGCCCGCTCGCACAACGTAGATGTACGTGTACGGCGCGCGTGTGTCTATATACCATAGCCGGTCACTAAAGAAAAAGGTGGTTCAAAGTTCTATTCATTCTACAAATTATATTGCCAATAATATATTATTTACGGTATGACCATGGGATAAAAATATAATTATCGCCACCCTTTATTTGACTGTTTTGTTTCACCAGCAGAGTTGCGACCTCGTTAGATATGATTTATTATTTGAGTTGTAAAGTGAACATTTTTGAAGCTAAACTTAACCTGTATCTTAAACCATTAGGCAAGAACCTATTGCCGTCTACTATGTGTATTGTGTGAGCTCTCACGCCGGCACTGGTGCGGGGTTGATGGAGAGGAAGAGAGAAACACGTGTTTATTTATTTTTACCGAAGAATATTTGTACGTAATTTGAAAAGAATCGATAAAGGAATTTTCACCCCATACATACTTTGCCGCTTTGTTACATCCCCTTAAGGCTGGAATTCATAAAATCCTTTCATATTGAATCTGTATGTCATAAATAAAAACGTGCTTCAAAATTTTATGTTTCTAGCTTTAATAGTTTCGGCTTGGCGGTAATGAGTCAACCCATTTCACAGGCCTAATTTACACAACCAGAGGGTGAAAATTAACAAATTCCGGATATTACCCTTTTTTTTTTTTTTTTTTTTTATTGGTAGGCTATGGGTGCGTCTCGCCCCGCCGAATCGGTCCGGGGCGACGGAGAAGGCGGCGCGTGACCCCATAGACCCACCGTAAAATCCTCTATCTTCGCCGTGCGAGCGGACCACCGGTACCCGATCTTTGTCTTCGGTGGTCCGCTCGGCGGTTTACCCTCGCGGGTTCCTCTCGTCGGCGCCCCGACAGATTTCGCCGTCGGGGCGTCGCCCTCACGCGGTGGCCTCGCGTCGGGTGACCGGACAATTCCCCGGTCCGATCACCCGAGGCCTGGGTTAGGGCGGCATCAGGCGCAGGTATTCGCGCCTGCGCCGCCCCGGCCGCTGGCGGCGGCCCGGGTCGCGGGAGTCCTCCCTGACTCGTTCCGCCGCCTCCTTCCGCGAGATGACAGCCTCGCAGAAGGCGGCGACCGCGTCCCAATTCCTGACGCTGTCGACCATCGCCCTCGCGACAGCCGGCAGCGCCAGGTCGGCACCGATAATAGCGACGAGGTCACGGCGCTGCCCGTCCCAGCCCGAGCATTCCTCGAGCGTATGTTGCGCCGTGTCCTCGCCACTATTGCAATGATGGCAGCCTGGAGTCCACTCCCTGTACACGACCGTGTGCAGGTATTTCCCGAAGCACCCGTGCCCCGTCAACACCTGCACCAGTCGGAAGGTGAGGACCCCGTGCCGCCGCTCCATCCATTTCATCAATACGGGCCGAAAGGCCTCGACGGTCACGATACCGTGTCTAGGCCTCTCCAGCCGCGTAACCCAACGGGCGATGACGTCTCGGCGGGCGTCCTCGCGCCAGGTGGCTATCTCGCTCAACGATGGGGAGCCACCCTCCTCGCGCACTGAGGTAACCCGCCGGTAGAGGTCGGAGAGCATCTCCGCCTCTAGGTCCCAAGGGGGTGTCCCGGCCAATAGGCACGCCGCCTCTGTCGACACCGTGCGATACCCCCGAATGGCTCTGACCGCCATGGCTCTCTGTGGCCTCCACAGAACCGCCCTGAGCTGGGCGTTCAGAGCCCTCGCCCACACGGGTGCGCCGTACATGGCCATCGAGCGGATGACCCCCGCATACAGCCGTCGGCCCTCGAAACTGGGTCCGCCCACATTCGGCATGAGCCGAGAAAGGGCGGACGCCGCGCCGACCAGCCGGGGAGCAATCTGTCGGAAATGCTCCCGGAACCACCATCGCCCGTCGAGCACCAGACCCAAGTACTTCATATGGGCCTGGATGTTGATCTGGATGGAGTTGACGACTAACGAGGCGCCGGTTGGCAGCCTTACGCGTGGCCCATGGAATAATAGGGCCTCCGTCTTATTTAAGGCCACCCTGAGCCCCAGCGCCTCGATTCGCCTGACCATCTCCTCGGTGCCGAGAGTGGCCAGGCTCGCCGCCTCTTCGAGTGTCCTGCCCCGGGCTGTGACGAGCGTGTCGTCAGCATAGCACACCAAGCTCAGCCCGGGGGGGAGACTCCCTCTCAACGCCCAGTCGTACCCGATGTCCCACAGAGTCGGCCCCAGAACCGACCCCTGTGGAACACCGCACGACATGGGCGTCCGCACAATGTCCCCTGCGGGACCCGCGCAAAGGATACTGCGCCCCTCCAAATAGTCTGCCACCAGCCGCCTGAGGTACAGGGGCACTCCATGAAACCGGAGCGCCTCCCTGATGCAGCTGAATGGCAGACTATTGAATGCGTTGGCGATGTCCAACGACACCGCCAACAGCACTCCCTTGCCGGCGACAGCCTCCGCGGCCGTTTGCCTCAGGCGTAGCAGGGCCCCGATGGTCGAACGCCCCCTCCTAAACCCATATTGAGCGTCCGACAGATCGGGCCCCACCTCCTCCAAGTGTCGGACGATGCGGGCAGCGAGGACACGCTCCAGCAGCTTACCCACATCGTCGAGAAGCACGATGGGCCTGTAGGCCGACGGCAAATCCGGGGGCCGTCCCGGCTTTGGCAGGAGAACCAACCTCCCCTCCTTCCAGCACTCAGGGAACCGTCCAGACGTCAGACAGGCGTTGAACAGTTGCCTGAGGCGAGGCTCGAAGTGCTCGAGGAGTGACGTCAAGACCCGGACTGGTATTCCGTCCGGGCCGGGGGCCGTGGTGGCGGAGCGAATCCGCGCTACTGCCGCCCCCACTTCCGACTCCGTCACGGGTGGAACACTCTCGTCGTCGGCCTCCCGGTCTTGATCTGGCGAAGCCATGACCGGGGGCGTGTGTCCCGACTGCCGTGGAAATAGCTCCTCGATCACCCTACAGAGGAAGTCAGGCTGGAGGGTCTCGGTGAGGGGGGGGCCCTGCGCACGAAGCTTGTTCAGCGACGCGCGATACGGGCGACCCCAGGGGTCACGGTCGAGACCGTCCAACATCTCCTGCCAACTCGCATCCTTGGCGGCTCGGATGGCCAGCCGAAAGGCAGTCCGCGCACTGCGGTACGCCTCGTACAGCTGGCCCTCCCGCTCAGCGTCGCGGTGACGCCGCCGGCTGCGGGTGTAGGACCTTCGGGCACTGATACACGCCGCACGAAGGTCCGCCAGTCTTGGGGACCACCAATAGACCCCCTGCCTCGGAGGTAGACGCCGCACCCTGGGCATGGCCGCATCGCAGATCTGCGTTAACGCACTGCGGATGCGGACAGCCTCAGCGTCCACTCCGTCCGCTGGGGGCGGTGAGGACAGCCACGTGTGAACGATGGCCGCCTCCGCCAGTAGGTCCCTATCAAGACGACCCACAGCCCACCGCGGAAACGCGGGAGCTCCGTCCGCCCTGTGACCCCTACCGGGTTCCCGGGGGGAGACCTCCATCCGGATGTACCGGTGGTCCGACAGGGTCTCCGCCTCCTCCAGGACACTCCAGTTCCTCACCCGTGGCGCGACAGCGGGGCTAGCGAACGACAAGTCCACTATCGACCCGCCCTGCTGCCGCACACACGTGTTCACTGAGCCCCTGTTAACAACACAGAGGCCCAGTGAAGCCGCCCACTCAACGACCGCCCGCCCGCGGTCTTCCGTCATAGGGGACCCCCACGCCGTGGATTTGGCGTTGAAGTCCCCCAGGACCAGGACGAGGCCCGGTGCCAGTCGCCGTATCGAAGCCTCCAAGGTGGTGAGGGAGGCCCTGAAATCGTCCATTCTCCTGTTAGGGGAGAGGTAAACACTGTAGAGTGTGACCCCTCCCCATTCCGCAGCGACAAATTCCTCGCCCCTATCCAAAAGGGATAAGGACGGGAAGTGCCGCTGCGTTGAGACGACGATTGCCGCAGTTCCGTTTCGGCTGACCACCCAATTGGGGCGATCAGGCACGACGTACGGTTCCGCGACTACGGCTGCACCAATCGACCACTCCGCCATGGATTGCAGGAGGAGATCCTGCGCTCCGGCGGAGTGGTTGGTGTTGGCCTGCAGGAGGTGAATGGATTCTGCAGCCATTAGTGGGCCGTATCCATCACCTCCGCCTCGCCAGTGGGCGATCGGGCCGCGCTAGGAGCGGGAGCGGCCGTGGTCGAAAGGCCGCCCCGCCCCTTTGGGGCCGAAGCAGGAGGTCTGCATGCCCCAGAACCCATGCGGTGCTTGGCGGGCTTATTGCCCGCCGCACACGCGGGGCAGTGGGGCGGGGCGGCGCAAGATGCCGCCACGTGCCCGGTCTGACCGCAGCGGAAACACAATCCGCCGCAGTCGAAGCAATTGGTGCACGTCGGTCGAGTGTGTCCGACCGCCATGCACTTATAGCACCTCGCAGGCCGGTGCTCAAGCACGGTTACCCGCGCCGAGCTCCAGCCCACGAGGAGCCTGCCTGAGCCGGCCAGTTGCCTGACCGACTCCACCGGGCACTGCGCCCAGGCAGCACCTACGCCACCCGGACCGGGACGAATGGCACCGACCCGGACGGTGTCTATGGGACACCCGGTTTTCGAGGCAATAGCCTCCCGGATGTCTTCCACCGTCACGGAGTCGTCCAGACCCGAAATGCGCATTTCGGCGCACTTGACGGGCCTGGCGATCCTGATGCCACCCTCCTCGGCGAACAGACCTCGCAGCTTCTCAGCTACGCTGTCAGCCGTCTTGGCGCCCTCGGCCCCTGGGAACTCGAGGATTCGAGCCCCCGTCCGGGCCTTGCGGGTCCTGGCTTCAACGCCTCCAATATCGGAGACGTCTAGCTCCCGCCGGGCCTTCCTCAAGACGGCCTCGTAGTTGAGGCCCTTCTCGGCCGCCTCAGGCAGCACAGTGATCACCACTGCGGCTGTCTTTGGCGGCTTGAGCCCCTTGCGCGACCTCTTCTTCTTGTCGCCAGCTCCTGCCTTGGGAGCGGAGACCTCAGCGGCGCGCTTGGCCTCCGCTCTCCTTCTTTGGCCACGACTCCTTCTATCGCGCTCGGCCACCTGCCAACCCTCTTCGGGTACGGCAGTCGTGCCAGACGCGGAAGGCCTCGTCGTAGCCTCGCTGGTCGTCGCCGGCGGTTTCGTTGCGGGCGGCTTCAGCGGTCCGGCAGCAGCCGGCGCCGTCTTCCTCCTCAGGGCAGGTCCCTTCGGAGCGGGGCCGGGGCCTTTGGGCTTAGGCCCGGCCGCGGCTGCGGCGTAGCTCCCCACGCGGCCACCCTGACAAGGCAGCGGGGCGGGGGCTGGTGCCGTATGTGGCCGCTTATCTGCGGCAAGCGGCGGCCGGACACGTGGTTCTGGAGGCAGCCTTGCCTCCAGAATCCGGATATTACCCTAGAATATTTGATTCGACTCGTAATTTGAAAAGAATCAATAAAGATTTTTTTCTCCCCATACAAACTTTGCCACTCTGCTCCACCCCCTTAGGGGTATAATTTCGTAAAATCCTTTCTTAGTAAATCTCTACGTCATATAAAGAAACCACTGTCAACATTTAAAGTTGCCAGCTTCAATAATATCGGCTTGGTGCTAATGATTTAATGAGTCATCCAACCCACTTTGCAGACCTAATTTTCACTCCCAGAGGGTGAAAATCAACAAATGCTGAAACACGTGTTTATTTATTTTTACTGAAGATAATTTGTACGTAATTTGAAAAGAATCGATAACGATTTTTTCTCCGAACATTTTTAAGATGCCATAACTTTTTTATTTATAAACTAATTGACATGAAATAAAGCTTAAATGTTAAGTGAAGCTTACCACAATATATTAGCGAGAACCGCGTCTAAATCGAATAAGCCGTTTCTGAGATTAGCGTGCACAAACACGCAGACAAACAGATAAACAGACAAATATTTTAAAAATCATTGTTTTTAGAACCCAAAGTTCTATTAGTGTTGATAAAGGTCCCAGTAAGATTTTTTCTCATATATCTTCCATGTACAGACAGCGATCCGTTACATTTTTATTATATGTATAGATCAAACATGTTGAATGCTAAATTTCAACAATTTGACTAGACAACTTTATGGCTATTAAATTATTTGTAAGAATGGAACCAAAAAAAAAAATGGGTTGGGCATGCAGCAGATAATTAATAATGGGAACGCATTTTATTTTTCTTCCTTTTGTTCAATTTTCATTCATTATCATTCACTTCTGATATATGGTCCAAATTTTAAAATTTCTAGCCCGCTGAGAAGTTAGTTTAAAATAAACACAAAATTTCTTCCGGATATACAAAAAAAAAACGAGTTAATAAATAAAAAATATAAAAAGAAACAAAAAGAAAACCCAGAAAAACATGGTACTATAGTAATAACATAGTAAAAAACCTTTAACTAATGGAACACTTTTGTGTTATTCACCAAATGACGTAAGTCGTGTTGCGTTATCATATAGCTTTACTCACTATAGTGACACCTAAAACTCAAAGTAATTTATCATCTAGGATTAAAGCATGAGCACATTATCTTATGCGTTTTGAATGTAGTTTATATCTATAATACTCATCTTAACTCAATCTATAAATGCCTCACTATTAGATTCGACTGTAAGATTAGAAACGAGCCGCTACCACAGAGTTCTGCTCTGAACTAGGCTACGAATACTACCAATCCCACCAAAGTAGAAGCACTGCTCTTTTATTTCCATTTTGGGACCTAGTTCAGAATAGAATGTGCCACCGTTCCTTTCTCTCCCATAAAAATCGTAAAAATCAGGGATATAGAATCTAAGGGATCATTGCAGTAATGTACAGAGAAAGTAAAACATACTTCGAATGTCAATTACCTGCTAAGGATGGCGGTTATGGCATTACCACCGTTGAAATCTGTTAGAATGTTGATGATGATGAAAATAATGTTTGTTTTTACCAGACTGCTTTTCATATAAAATCATACGAAAGCTTTGTAGGTAAGAGTTTAATTAAAAAATAGAAAAAAAAATGATATCTATGTAATTCAAATTATAACAGTTAGTATGGAATAAATTAACATACATACATACCATCACGCCATGTCCTTTGCAGGGTAGGCAGAGACAATAGAGTGCCAGAGAACTCTATCCTTGCATACTTCACTCGCTTCCTCAACATTCATAATTGTCTTCATACACGCTCGCCGGTTTCGGAGACTCTTGACTCCACCTTCCTTCAGTACATGACCGATCTGGTCTAGGTAGGTTAGTCTTGGTCTTCCCCGGTACCTACATCCTTTCACTTTCATTTGGAATAAATTAAAATCTACAAATATACATGGATGGGTGGAAATAATTATAAATAATCAAAAATTTTGACTAAAATAGAAGCAATACTAAAAGCATTCTTGCACTTGTTGTTTTTTAAGTAGTGCGACGAAGTAAATTCGCAACGTTATTGAGTTTGCCATTGCCTTTAACTGTATCAATTTGTTTATTGTCATCTCAAATTTCTCAATTACTTCATAAGTTTTGTGAAAACCACAACGTTTATTAGGATTTGCCAATAGATGGCGACATTTATTTTATCTGAATATTGTTTGTCTAAATATTACTGATGACTGTTAAAAAGTATAAATTATCATCGAATATTATTGTATTTTAATTTAAACATTTTAGGCTATTTTAATGAAAACGTTACTTTTGTTATATTCGCGTTAATTGCGTCACTAGAGGGCAGCATAATATACAAATTTGCTTACTAAATATTAATTTTAATGCAAATTATAAAGAATATATTTAAAAATACAATAATAACATCTTTCAAATGCAAAACATTGAAAGATATTAAAAAAAATCTAAGGTCTACAAATCCTTCACATTTTTTTTTCAACTTATACTCGTATCGCTCGTGTGTATCTTAACACATGACAAAGAGCTTGATATCATCCTGGAGCAACTCCATCTGATGCCGTCTGTAGAAGAATTATATTCACACTTGGAATAATACAGATGGTCGGTCATAAAACTATTATTAAAATATCAATTTATATGTTGAAGACAAGTACGTATTACTTTGAAAGCAATTAGAAAAAGCAGATTCATGAGGCAGATAAAAAAAATCGTTTTACATCTATTAATAATATAATGATACGATAATACAATGCATATAATATAACAACAATACGATCAGCATTATATTAATAATGTCGAGAGTTATGCGAGGTACTGATAGCAAACAGATTAATCCCGCATCGTACGAATGTACCGCATTATATAGTGATATATTACAATCGAACCTGATTCCAACCATTATAAAGAGCGAGAGAATATTTTTAATTGTATTTTGAGCTGCCTGTTTATTGTGGATTAACATTTCAAAGGGCACATATTGGTTTTGATTGGTAACGTTTACCACACAGCTTTTGGGGTTACATTCAATTGGATTTTTATTAAGTACTAGCTTTTAACTGTGCTTTTATCCGCATAGGAATTATATGTGATATCCTCGTTAAATATCATTATTAATTATTCATTTTTTGTGGGTGAAAATATCAATGCAATATTCCTCCCCAGTTTTATGCCCTTAGGAATGAATATATTCCTTAAAGAGAAGATATTCTGAATATTTTGTGAAATACTTTTTCCTGCTGCATTTATTATATATCTATAGATATTTTTTAACTTTGGGCTCTTGATTTTTGCATGCTCAATAAGTAGAATGTATCTGGACCAATTTTTTTTGGTAAAACTATATAATTATAAAATGGAGGAGAGGAAGGAAAACCCACCACTTTCCCACGGTTAATCAATATACCGTACACCTCAAGAAAGGAAGGAATACGGGATGGGATCAAGGTGGAATAGGATATAAGGAAATCTTACTCCTGTGATGAGCACCGTCTCCAGAACTTCTACTTGCAATTTTCCGCAGAACTTCGAATAAAGATTCGACACGTGTTTCGCCTCTAAACGAGGCATCCTCAGGACGGTTCGGCTTCAAATGCGCATTTGAAGCCGAACCGTCCTGAGGATGCCTCGTTTAGAGGCGAAACACGTGTCGAATCTTTATTCGAAGTTCTGCGGAAAATTGCAAGTAGAAGTTCTGGAGACGGTGCTCATCACAGGAGTAAGATTTCCTTATATCCTATTCCACCTTGATCCCATCCCGTATTCCTTCCTTTCTTGAGGTGTACGGTATATTGATTAACCGTGGGAAAGTGGTGGGTTTTCCTTCCTCTCCTCCATTTTATAATAATAATGGATTTCCGCCATGTATCGCCTAATTCAATCAATTAAAACTATATAAATTTAAATACAAGGAACGCAAATGATTGATTGAATTAAGGTAGATCATAGTATCGTAGTGGTTAAGATAATGACACAATTGAAAATTTAGATCTCCAAATTTTCTATTTGAATCCCAAGCACTACAATACTTCGTGCTATCCACAAAATTTTGTTCTATATCTGGATGAAAATTGTGTCTATTAATTTTAAGTTTTCTCATCCAATTTACCTCAGTTTCTGAAAATATAGGTCTATGATCAGTGTGTGTTACCAGTGATGATTTATGGTACGGAAACGTGGTCCCTAATGTAGGCATCATAACCAAGCTCAAAGTCGCTCAGCGTGCTATGGAGCGGGCTGTGCTTGCGATTTCTCTGCGAGATAGAATCCGTAATACGGAAATCCGCAGTAGAACGGTTGTTACCGACATAGCACGAATAATCATCACGCTGAAATGGGCCGGCCACGTCACTCAACGAATCGTTAAGTTGAGGAAGAAAGATTCTCGAGTGGCGACCACGTATCAAATGTCGCAGTGTTGGGTGCAAATGTTGTCCTTAGTGCAAGATATTGTTCTATAAAAAAAGTCGTATACTAATTTCAGTATTCAAGGCAGATACAGTAACAAAATTTTCTGTAATTATAGAGAAAGGTCACATTCAATTGTCAAGGTATGTGGGTTCTATAAAGAGAAATAGAAAGAAACTATATATTGTAGGTATATAGTATTACTTTTTAGGATTCCGAAAAACGGGAGCCTATTACTGAGATTTCGCTGTCCGTCCATCTGTCACCAGGCTGTATCTCAAGAACGGTGATAGCTAGACAGTTGAATTTTTCACAGATGATGTATTTCTATTGCCGCTATAACGATTAATACTAAAAACAAAATAAATTAAATATTTAAGGGGGGCTCCCATACAACAAACTTGATTTTTTTTTAGTTTTACGGAACCCTTCGTGCACGAGTACAACTCTCACTTGGCCGATTTTGAGTAATTGCTATGTTAAACTTTATATTAGCTACATAATTACTTGGTTTATATTGGCTTAATAATTCATATTAGCGTAAATGTTGAAACAGTAAAAGGATTTACAATAGGTCGGAGACTTATGAGTACAATTAAACTAATTTAGAATATTGGGTCAAGTCAACGGTCGCCATTATTTCTAGTTTTAAAGCTAGATATACTAGCAGTTATAACATGTACAAACATTTGATAAATGTTCTGATAAAACTTTGTTTTTTTTTTCAATGTTTTATAATATAGTCCTTTTAGTAAGCAGTCATATGATTAGAGGTTTACTCCTTCACTATGATTTATATGAATATTAAACTTTATTACTTTTATATTTATAAGTTCGGAAGATAAAAAATATTTCTTTTCATTTTTAAAAACCCGATTACGAAGCGAAAAATGAGGTCACAAGCGGGATTGCAAAGTTGGAAGTATTAAGCCTACAATGTGTAAACATTGTCGGGTAGATGGCGCACGTCACCTTAAAGACGTAAATATGATACGAAGCGGGATTTGAATGTCCTAAAATAGTTAACGGTGGTAAGTGGCAGCACGATTGGGTCGGACTCCCAATAGGTGCCGGTTCGTATCCCGCTTGTGACATCATTTTTCGCATCGTAATCGGATTTTTATAAATAATTAAGCATATTAAGTGCTAAATTTCAGTAATTTGTATTTCTTTTTAATATAGATACTATATAAAATTAGTTTTATTTTATTGTATTTAAATAATAATTTTTACAATTAAATTTTATTTTCTTAATTTTAGGTCTAAAACCATCATCACCATTCGTCTGCTTTTATCTCAATTACTTAGCATCGACGTAATTTACTCTTCTTCTATCGTACATATTGAAAGAGTTTTATGACTGCCGCCTGCCTGAGGTTAACCCTCCTTAGAAAAGTAATTGTTGACCAAACGAAATCAGGCAGATTTGGCATAGGTCAATATAATGCTCTTAATCATCTTTTACGACATCCACGAGCACAATAAGGCCTGTTAGTGTTCGTAGCCGCTACCACACAGAAAATATATTTTCAATCTTTTTATTCAAAGTAATCCCAATCATTCTCGTCTACTGTCAGCAATACTACTCATTTACTTGAGATATAAGATAAGGTCTCTAATCCAGCCTTAGCCATGCCTCCCAAAGGTTGCAATAATGCCACAAATACTTGCTTGCTTGGCAGACGAGTTAGCAATCGCAGTTAATTAGTTAGTAGAAAATTCAGTACTCTTATCCCGTTACAATATGAAGAATATACTTATAATAAAACACAAATATTCATACCTTATTTCATCCCCTTAAGAACTCACCGTATTCCTTAATAACAGTATTACAACGTGTATCACTAGTTAACACAAAGAAATCGCAAATTAAAAATAATACAGCCTATTTACATTAACATTTTTACACAATTTTCTTCTCAAAGGACTATTTTGAATGAAAAACATCTTATATTTGGGCAATTTTTTGGATGTTTATAATCTTATAAGATATCTTTCGTGAATATATTTTTAGAAAAATAATTAACACTCACGAGTCATTTATTCTACTTATTATCATCTAAGTTCGTTCAAATGCCAGATTTGAGAATCTTTCGTAAATATTTTTTGCATATCTTACCATACCAGGGTCCTTACTATAACTAGTAAGACAAATTGGCATAGAATTTTATTTCAAGGTTTCCTTCTCTTAGATAAATTTTATCTGCATATGAACCCTTAGTCGTTTTTTGCCACATACCAGCAAGAACAAGAGTCATCATCATCTCAGCTCAAATATGTCCCGCTGTTGGGCTCGAGCCTCTTCCATAAAGGGAGGGAAATCGACCTGCTGTGCCATGCTGGTGAGGCGTGTTGGTATTGTGTTTTGTTTCAAGTTTTCCTTCTATTGCATAGATGTTACATGCATTTTATATCCCTTAGTCGTCTCTTACGTTCACCTACGGGCTCTTGCCCATGGGGGTGGTAAATTGTATTGTTACTCCGTCACCACACGGAAAGCAAGAGTAGTACAAGAGTACGACATTATATCCTTATGTTACCAATACACAGAAATCTATTTATTATTTAATTTATTATGTACTTCATGATCACCTCATATACGTCCCACTGCTGGGCTCGTGCCTCCTCCAATATAGATGGGAAATTGTCCTATTATACCAAGTTGGTTAGATGGATTAGCATAGAGTTTTATTTCGAGGTTGCCTTCTTTTGTATAGAGATTAATAGGCATATCATCATTCATCATTCTCTTGCTTTTATCCGAATTACTTGAGGTCGACGCAATATGCACTTATCTTCCTACATATTGCAACAGCAATTGGCGATAATTTTATGACCAGCCGCCTGCCAGACGTCAAACCTCCTTGGGAATGTAATTGTTGAGCAAACGGCATCAGATGGTGTTGGCCCAGGTCGAAATAAGGCTCATAGTCATCTTTTACGACATCCACGAGAAAAATAAGGGTTGGTAGTATTCGTAGCCATTACCACACAGCATATAATAGGCATATCATATATCTTATAATAAAGTTTAACAAAATCCAACATTCCGAAATACAATATCATAAAACTAAATTCAATATAACAACAATTAAAAGAAAGACAAACCCAACTGACTAAAATGGTGATAAAATATATTCTTGTTGTGTCAATTTATGGGAATAACAATTTAAGATTTAATCGAAACATAACTCTGTAAACTTTTGCTGTGTAATGGCAGCTACGAATATTACGCCGGGCGGGCCACCGAAGACAAAGATCGGATACCAGTGGCCCGCTCGCATGGCGAAGAGAGGAGTTTTGCATGATGGGTCTATGGGGTCACGCGCCGTATCTTCCGTCACCCCGGACTGATTTGGCGGGGCGAGATCACATCCATAGTCCAGCGCAAAAAAAAACCCTACGAATATTACCAACCATTGAATATCTCGAGGACGGTATATAAGAAACTAAGAGCTTTACATCGGTCTGAATCAACTTTTTCTGATGTAATTTGGTTGAGAATTGTATTCTCGAGGATTGTTGACAATTGTCAGGGATTCGCAAAACTTTCATGAAAACTATTTGTAATAGGTGCGATAGGAAAAGTAAAAATCCCTACAACTCGATTACAGCGCTACCTACCGGGTCCAATTATAAATCTAAACCATTCTCGAATCCACTTGAACACAAAAAAAAATTCAACAAAATCCATCCAGCCGTTTAGGAGGAGTTCAGTGACATACACACGTACCTAAGAATTGAAAAGTATACATAATATTTTTAACCCATCGGACCGTATACTAGCGAAGTACTGAGAAATTAGCCCAGATAAAGTGGTATGGGTCTTGGTCAAGTTTTACCTTGTAGTAAGGATATTTATTAAAAAAATGTGTTAAATAATTATTCGTTTACCTATTTTCATAATATCGCATGCTCCTACGGTCAAATGGTACAAACACGCGCTTAACGAAGGTTAATAACTGAGGGCGATAACCGAATGGACGTTATTAGGTTTTTCCATTAAGAAACTTTTAGAAACAGTATGGAGTCTAAAAATTACCACAATGGATGACCATAGGATTGCTCTCTACAATGTGGATCTTAAAAGGCTATAATAATCCTTGGAATATTTTTTATCCCCAACTGTAGTGAGCTCAGCTTTCTAGTTTTAGGAGTTTTGGTAGAATATCTGAAACTAAAACGTGTTCTCTAAATATAGGCCTTATATCAAGGCTCTAAGTCTCTCAGCGTGCTATGGACAGTATTTTTCTACGTGTTAAAAGCCGTATTATGGCTATTCATAGAAGAATGGATGTAACCGACTTAGCTCTAAAAACTAGTACGTTGAAGTGACAATAGATAAGATTGCTCGAATGTAGAATCGTTGAGGAAAACAGAGGCGACCAGGAATCGAAGAATTGTACACTAAAATAATTTCCCTCCTTTTATGGAGAAGGCTTGACTCCAGCAGTAGAATCTATATTAACTAAGATGATGATTATGAAATGAAAAAAAGGTGATAGCTATAGAAATAGAATATTAACCTAAGTAACCCAGCTTTCCAAGGAATGAAATAGATACAATTCTAATGCACAATAATGATAATGCATCTTTTAATAGGACCACGCTGCTGACAGTTCTCTGTCTACAGCTGCGGGCCGGTTCGTCCGGGGTAGCACCATACTCTTGCAGAAGATCGACGTCTGAGTAATGGCTATGTGCTATTGCACTTTGTTCGGTGTGCGAGAGAGCCGGAAGCTCAACTGGGTGGGTTTTGGGATTGTAATAGTAGGCAGCGGCCAGGCTGTGTCCTAGGTGTAGCAAAGGTCCATGGGCTGCAGTGACAATTACCATCAGGCTGCTGCTTGCTCGTTTGCCCTATAAGCAATAAAAAAAAATAATTACCACTTCATTAATATCTCAACTTATATATTTTCTACTGCTGGGTACAAGCCTACTCTGCAATATTAAGGACCTACTATACCACCCTGGTCAGACATGCTGGGGTACGATGCCAGAAACCTCCGCGTGGTGTACCCTGGGTGCGGGCGACAGTCCCCCAGATCCCTCTGTTGAATTGTCGCCCGTAGCGAATTTCTGGCGCGAGGGGGGGTTCCCCAGCAATGGGTAGAGCCCCAATTCGCTCCTGACCCTCTAGTTGTAGACGGTACAGGACGCGAAATTTCGGACGGGCCCGGTCACTCATTAACTTGAGGGCTGGGCAGGCTTATGCCACCGCCGACATATCGTAAACCTGATATCTTGCTTCAAGACAAATTGTCGTGAGGCGTAGTTTCAGGAACGAGGGTCTTGGCTTAACCGCCCGGACCGCGAGGAAGACAACCTCTATAAAGAATTCGACCTTCGAATTCGGAAATTACCCAGAATCCTAAGTTCTGGCGTGCGGCGAGAGGATGCATGGCAGATGGGCTGTTCTGTTCCTAGCACGCTCCAGCCAGGGTACCGGCTGACCCCCTGGTTGGTAAATGTAGGCTTGCCCGGGTACAGGGATCTCTGCCCGGGTCGACGGTTTTTCTCCCATACTCGTGGGAATCAACATGGATTTTCTTTTACCTACATCAACACAAGACGGGAATCCAGAGGATTCCCACATCACGGCCTTGTCAAGCCAACGTAAAACTGACAACGACGCCTCGTCCTCAGGACTTGAGGCGTCCGCCGAGGGCCCGGCACAGACGAAAGAGGCCCACAAAAAGAAGACGAAGAAGCGGCGGAAGGCGCATAACTGGTCAGGCAAGGGTGCCTCACGGGACCGGCAGCGTTTGGCGGAGCGGAAGGCGAAGGAGGAGGCCGCTACCGCAAAACTGGAGGAAGACGGCGGCAGATCCACTGCAGAGCCGTCAATGGACGAGGGCGCCAGTAGTGTCGCAGAGCCGTCCAGAGACGAGGGCAATGGATCTGCCGATATAATGGACGAGGGCGGTAGTTCCGCAGAGCCGTCCAAGGAGGCTAGCGGGTCGGCGGAGAAAACCGCCGCCGCCAGGTCGTCGCCGCGTCTTGCGGCTGCGGCCCCGACGACAAGGGAGGAGGCCCTCCCCTCGGAGGTGCGGAAGCGCCCCCTGAACAGGGATGGCAGCTCGGGCGCTGACTCCGAGGGGAGTGCTATCATCATGCCTCCTCCCAAAGTTCCGGCCTCTCGCAGAGGGCGAGGGGCCGCGGCGTCAGGTCGGACGACCCATTCCCCAGCCGGCGGAGTACGCAGAGGGGCGGAGGCTCGCAAGCGGACCGACGACGAGGCGGCCGCCGCGAGGGTGCTGGAGGTGTTGTCCGGCATCCCTCCCACCGAAGTGGCGGCCGCTGGTGCCCGCGCGAGCGGTAGCGCCCCGGACGCGAAGGCCCTGCAGGCCGAAAACGCCCGCCTTGGTGGCGAGGTGTCAGGCCTGCGGGCCCAGAACCGCCGCCTAGAGTCGGAGCTGGCCGAGGTGAGGAGGGAAAACCGCCTCCTCGCCAAGGACGTGGCCGAGTTAAAGGCGCAGATGGCGCGACTTATGCCGACTGCGCCACCCGCGTCACCGGCCAGCGCTGGCCGCCGAGGAGCTGGCCGCCCAACGGTTGCCGCTGCGCCGAAGACGGCTCCGACTGCGGAGCGCGCGCCGCCGACAGTCGCCAGCCCACCAAACGTCGTGGAGCAGGCACCGATAGCGGCCCAGCCGTTAACACCGACCCCGCTGCCCGCGGTGGGAGGCGTGCCGGACGAGGCCTTGCGCGCCATCATCGACTCGGTAGTCAAACTGGTCGATGCGCGCTTGGTCGTTCTGGAGGCAAGGCTGCCTCCGGAACCACGTGTCCGGCCGCCTCTGGCCGCGGACAAACGGCCATATGCGGCACCAGCCCCCGCCCCGCTGCCCTGACAGGGTGGCCGCGTGGGGGGTAGCTACGCCGCGGCCGCGGCTGGGCCCAAGTCCAAGGGGCCCGCTCCCGCGACGAAGAAGAAGAAGGTGGCACCGGCTCCTGCCGGACTGCAGTCGTCGTCAGCATCAACACCGCCAGCGACGACCAGCGCGCCCGCGACTGCGCCTTCCGCGCCTGGCACGCCCGCTGCGCCCGAACAGGGTTGGCAGGTGGCTGAGCGCGGCAGGAAAAGTCGCGGTCAGAGGAGGAGAGCGGCAACCAAGCGCGCCGCTGAGGTCGCCGCTCCCCAGGCAGGAGCCGGAGGAGGCGAGAAGAAGAGGAAAAGGCCGCGCAAGGGGCTCCGGCCGCCGAAGACAGCCGCAGTGGTGATCACTGTGCTGCCTGAGGCGGCAGAAAGGGGCCTCAGCTATGAGGCCGTTCTGCGGAAAGCCCGGCGGGAGCTCGACGTCTCCACTGCCCCGCGTGTGCGGCGGGCAATAAGCCTGCCAAGCACCGCATGGGCTCTGGGGCGTGCAGACCTCCGGCTTCGGCTCCAAAGGGGCGGAGCGGCCCTTCGACTCCGGCCGCCCCAGCTCCTAGCGCGGCCCGATCGCCCGCCGCAAGTCAGGAGGTGATGATGGACACGGCCCATTAATGGCTGCCCAGTCCACTCACCTCCTGCAGGCCAACACCAACCACTCCGTCGGTGCGCAGGATCTCCTCCTGCAATCCATGGCGGAGTGGTCGATCGGTGCAGCCGTAGTCGCGGAACCGTACGTCGTGCCTGATCGCCCCAATTGGGTGGTCAGCCGGAACGGAACCGCGGCAATCGTCACCTCCACGCAGCGGCACTTCCCGTCCTTATCCCTCTTGGATAGGGGCGAGGAATTTGTCGCGGCGGATTGGGGAGGTCACGCTCTACAGTGTATACCTCTCCCCTAACAGGAGAATGGACGATTTCGGGGCCTCCCTCACCACCTTGGAGGCTTCGATACGGCGACTGGCACCGGGCCTCGTCCTGGTCCTGGGGGACTTCAACGCCAAATCCACGGCGTGGGGGTCCCCGATGACGGACGATCGCGGGCGGGCGATCGTGGAGTGGGCGGCGTCACTGGGCCTCTGTGTCCTAAACAGAAGCTCAGTGAACACGTGTGTGCGACAGCAGGGTGGGTCGATAGTGGACTTGTCGTTCGCTAGCCCCGCTGTTGCACCACGAGTGAGGAACTGGCGTGTCCTGGAGGAGGCGGAGACCCTGTCGGATCACCGATACATCCGGATGGAGGTCTCCCCTCTCCGGGACCCCAGCAGGGGTCAGAGGGCGGACCGGGCTCCCGCATTTCCGCGGTGGGCTGTGGGGCGGCTGGATAGGGACCTACTGGCGGAGGCGGCCATCGTGAACACGTGGCTGTCCTCACCACTCCCAGCGGACGGAGTGGACGTTGAGGCTGTCCGCATCAGCAGTGCGCTAACGCAGGTCTGCGATGCGGCCATGCCCAGGGTGCGGCGTCTACCTCCGAGGCAGGGGGTCTACTGGTGGTCCCCAAGACTGGCGGACCTTCGTGCGGCGTGCATTAGTGCCCGAAGGTCCTACACCCGCAGTCGGCGGCGTCGCCGCGATGTTGAGCGGGAGGGCCAGCTTTACGAGGCGTACCGCAGTGCGCGTACCGCCTTTCGGCTGGCCATCCGGTCCGCTAAGGACGCAAGTTGGCAGGAGATGCTGGACGGTCTCGACCGTGACCCCTGGGGTCGCCCGTATCGCGCGTCGCTGAATAAGCTTCGCGCGCAGGGCCCCCCCCTCACCGAGACCCTCCAGCCCGACCTCCTTCGTAGAGTGGTCGAGGAGCTGTTCCCGCGGCAGTCGGAGCACACGCCCCCGGTCATGGCTTCGCCAGATCACGACCGGGAGGCCGTCGAGAGTGTTCCGCCCGTGACGGAGTCGGAAGTGGGGGCAGCCGTGGCGAAGATTCGTTCCGCCACCACGGCCCCCGGCCCGGACGGAGTCCCAGTCCGGGTGTTGACGTTGCTCCTCGAGCATCTCGAACCTCGCCTCGGGCGACTGTTCAACGCTTGTCTGATGTCTGGACAGTTCCCTGAGTGCTGGAAGGAAGGGAGGTTGGTTCTCCTGCCAAAGCCGGGACGGCCCCCGGATTCGCCGTCGGCCTACAGGCCCATTGTGCTTCTGGACGATGTGGGTAAGCTGCTGGAGCGTGTCCTCGCTGCCCGCATCGTCCGGCACCTGGAGGAGGTGGGGCCCGATCTGTCGGACGCTCAATTTGGGTTTCGGAGGGGGCGTTCGACCATCGGGGCCCTGCTACGCCTGAGGCAGACGGCCGCGGAGGTTGTCGCCGGCAAAGGAGTGCTGTTGGCGGTGTCGTTGGGCATCGCCAATGCCTTCAATAGTCTGCCATTCAGCTGCATTAGGGAGGCGCTCCGGTTCCATGGAGTGCCCCTGTACCTCAGGCGGCTGGTGGCAGACTATTTGGAGGGGCGCAGTGTTCTCTACGCGAGCCGCGCAGGGGACATTGTGCGGACGCCCATGTCGTGCGGTGTTCCGCAGGGGTCGGTTCTGGGGCCGACTCTGTGGGACATCGGGTACGACTGGGCGTTGAGAGGGAGTCTCCCCCCCGGGCTGAGGGTTATTTGCTATGCTGACGACACGAAGAGGCGGTGAGCCTGGCCACTCTCGGCACCGAGGAGTTGGTCAGGCGAATCGAGGCGCTGGGGCTCAGGGTGGCCCTAAACAAGACGGAGGCCCTGCTATTCCATGGGCCCCGTGTGAGGCTGCCCATCAGCGCCTCGTTAGTCGTCAACTCCATCCACATCAGTATCCAGGCCCATATGAGGTACTTGGGTCTGGTGCTCGACGGGCGATGGTGGTTCCGGGAGCATTTTCGCCAAATTGCTCCCCGGCTGGTCGGCGCGGCGTCCGCCCTTTCTCGGCTCATGCCGAATGTGGGCGGACCCAGTTTCGAGGGCCGACGGCTGTATGCGGGGGTGATCCGCTCAATGGCCATGTACGGCGCACCCGTGTGGGCGAGGGCTCTGAACGCCCAGCTCAGGGCGGTGCTGTGGAGGCCACAGCGAGCCATGGCGGTCAGAGCCATTCGCGGGTACCGCACGGTGTCGACAGAGGCGGCGTGCCTATTGGCTGGGACACCCCCGTGGGACCTAGAGGCGGAGATGCTCTCCGACCTCTACCGGCGGGTTGCCTCAATGCGCGAAGAGGGTGGCTCCCCATCGTTTAACGAGATAGCCACCTGGCGCGAGGACGCCCGCCGAGAAGTTATCGCCCGTTGGGCTACGCGGCTAGAGAGGCCTAGACACGGTGTCACTACCGTCGAGGCCCTCCGGCCCGTACTGATGGAATGGATGGAGCGGCGGCACGGGGTCCTCACCTTCCGACTGGTGCAGGTGTTAACGGGGCATGGGTGTTTCGGGAAATACCTGCACACGGTCGTGTACAGGGAATGGACTCCGGGCTGCCATCATTGCAGTAGTGACGAGGACACGGCGCAACATACGCTCGAGGAATGCTCGGGCTGGGACGGGCAGCGCCGCGACCTCGTCGCTATTATCGGTGCCGACCTGACGCTGCCGGCTGTCGCGAGGGCGATGGTTGACAGCGTCAGGAATTGGGACGCGATCGCCGCCTTCTGCGAGGCTGTCATCTCGCAGAAGGAGGCGGCGGAACGGGCCCGGGAGGATTCCCGTGACCCGGGCCGCCGCCCGCGGCCGGGGCGGCGCAGGCGCGAATACCTGCGCCTGATGCCGCCCTAACCGAGGCTTCGGGTGATCGGACCGGGGAATTATCCGGTCACCCGACGCGAGGCCACCGCGTGAGGACGACGCCTCGACGGCGAAATCTGTCGGGGCGTCGATAGGAGAGGAGCCCGAGAGGGCATACCGCCGAGCGGGCCACCGAAGACAAAGATCGGGTACCGGTGGCCCGCTCGCACGGCGAAGTAGAGGTGCTTGTAGGGTGGGTCAATGGGGATGCGCGCCGCCTCGTCCGTCACCCCGGACCGATTTGGCGGGGTGCGACGTCCATGGCCCACCACAAAAAAAAAAAAAAAAAAAAATGGTCAGACATGCTGATAAAAGATTTTTCGAATTAACTTCTTTTAATTATGTATTTACCATTTATAAACTATTCATTACTGAATTTTACCATTATAAAATACATGATTGAGAAACCAGACTGAAATTGAAATAAAAATATCAGGTTTTCTACGTCCGCTATTGGATGTAAGACTCCATCGTAATCGTCACGCTTGGCAAGCAGGTTGGCGATCATAGTGAAGTGTAATTGTTTCTCAGGAGAGCTGCTACTCACTCTCCTGGTTAGATCCTTAGCTGATTTTTACAACTTCCATAAGTCAGTGTGGAGTGACGATAGATATCCTGTTGCTACACAGGAAAAGACTTGAAGTTAAATATCTCTACATATGTAACGTTAAATCAAAAAAAGAATAACAAAATATTTCAGTCAAAATCAAAATATGTCAGATCAAATAAAGATAAATAAAATAATGTCAAAAGAAACACATTAAAATCTGCACTCGACGACTTTTATTCGCAAGAGAAGGCTCCTGTCAAGGAGTGGAGGATCATTAATTCAACGTTCACGTCACGACCCTCCCAAGGCGGTCTTAGGTACTCAAGTACTTCTAAGCCGAGATGCTGATGAATCAATTACAATAGGTTAAGATTTCTGATAAAGTCCCTTAAAGTTTTAAGTTATTTCATACGAAATAACTTTAAATCATAAACATTATTTTTCTGTCTTTCTTTTTTGTCTTTTTTTTCTGTGTTTCCGCCTGGTGACGGAGTAAGAATACAATTCACCACCCCCTATCTTACTCGTGGGTGATCGTATGAAATTACTAAGGGATGTAAAACGCATATAACATCTATGCTAAAGAAGGCAAACTTTAAACCAAACCCTATACCGTCTGACCAGCGTGATATAGTAGGTCAATTGCTCTCCCAATATGGAGGAGGCTCGAGCCCAACAGTGGGACGTGTATGTACTGAGATTAAAGATGCAGATGACTTTTCTGTGTGGTAACAGAGTAAGAATACTATTCGCCGATACATTTCTGGCTAATGGATGATCGTAAAAGATGACTAAAGTATTTAATATAAGGAAAACTCGCAATAAAATTCCATACCAAACCATCTGACAAGCCCACGCTTGTCAGATGGTTTGGTATGGAACTATATCACTATAGTAGGCCAATTTTCCACCTATCGTAGAGAAAGCTCGTACACAGGTATAATGAAATAATAATATCGATTACTTTTACGGATGGAGAAGAATATTTGTCATGTAATCAAACTAGGGGTCTTAATATTTTAACAAGTTGTGATGCAGTATTCGCAACGCGTGCGGGCGCAGTGTCAGTGCAGCGACGACTCACACTCGCACCAAACAAAAATAATATTTTGTCATTTTTTTTATTTCCGAAATTATTGTAATTTATAAGCGAGAATAAACCAGGCACTTTGAATATATAGTTCGTCTTATTTCAACGTCGACCCTAACAAACATTATCATTTTTGTCTTCAATAGTAAACATTATAATATTCTTGTATTATTTTAGTCCTATTATCTATCTATATATAGTATAAAATAAAGTCATCGATATTTTCTAAACGTTTAGATCTTTTAAACTACGCAACGAATTTTATTGAGGTTTTTATCAACAGAATCATTTAAGAGACAGATACATTATATATAAAAAATGTGGCCCATTTTCAAGAATATAATATTACATTATTAGGTACGTGTTGCATTTAATGTAAATTAAAATTACCCTTTGTAGCACATAATTAAAATGAATATTCTAGAAGTTATGAGAGATTTAACTTATTGGACGTGCGACATTATGAACGTCGCAGGAGACCGTTGGATGCAGGTGGCACAGGATTGTACTAAGTGGCATTTTCGTGAGCTTATCTTCAACAATGGACATCTACGGGCTGATGAATGAAAATAAATTACAATAGTAATGGTAATATGATAAGTGGCTTTCGACTGCACATTTTCCGTGTTCCCCGATACCTACAACATATCCCTCTTTAAAGGAAGCTTGAGAAGAGCACTTTTTTGACAGTAGGCAGCGGCGTAGCTGTGCCCTTGTTATCGCAAAGGTGTATTTTATGTATATAGGCGAGTTAGTGCAATAGGAGAATAAATCCACTTTTTTATGGCTAATGGTGGCAAATGAGCAAGCAGCTCGCCTAATTATAATTGTTAATGAAGCTCATGGCCTTTTGCAATACCAAAGGTATAACTAGGCTTTTAACTACCAATGTAAACCCAACCAAAAATTAGGCTGCTGGCTCTCTCGCTCACCAAAAGATGCGCAATAGCACATTGCCGCTGCTAAAACGCCAATTTTCTGCGAGAGTATGCTACTACCCCGGACGAGTCGCCTCATGGCTGTAGACAGAAAACTATCAACAATATGGCCCTCTTAATAGCATAACATAAGGCTTCGAGAAACAATAGAAGAGTAGTGTTTATAAATATTAGCAAGTCGATCGAAAATTTTGTAACTATGTGTCATTGCACATCGACAGTTTTGCGCAATCGCCGCTATTATAACAACTACTGACAAAACAAGTGTTGATTGTATTGTGGATGTTAATAATGTTGATATTATTATTAACGCCATTGAATAAGATTAGTATTAAAAAAAGTTTTAAATTAATAAAATAGATGTAAACTATAATAATAATAAAAAAGTTAAATAATAAACAAGAACGCAATTAACGGTAATAAATACGTACAATTTAATTTCCATTTAAAAACTTTCGCTTTGAACTAGCTGAAGTATCTTGAAACTTTGAAACCTGCTCCTAGAAGCGAATTGAAGTAAATCAAAGACCTATATCGTTTCATTGAAAGTTGTTAATTGAATTGGTCTAGGTCTTCTTCTCGGTATTTCTATATATACTATAACTACAAAGATGAAGATATGATGAGTAATAAGAGAATTGGATATATCAATAAAATAAAAAATGTAACGTATATTAACAATAATAAAATCTGACTGTGTAATAAATACACATTCATTCATTCTATATTTATTCCCATCAAGACGTACGCAAGCGTAGTGCTCACACAAGCGAAACCCTTCAGGGTACACCGTTTTCAAACATTACAGAATAGGTTCATGCGCCGTGCGACGGGAGCATCATGGTACATGCGCAATGTGGATCTTCACTGTGGATCACATAGATCTAGGCCTGCCGACCATTAGGCATTACATGAAGCAGTGCTCCCGCCACTACTTCGACTCTGCTGTCACTCACCCTAATCCCATAGTGGTTCGGGCGTCTAGCTATACCCCTTCAAAAATGTCCGCGACCCAACAACCGCGACTAATACTCGAGGAACCCGACGACATTATCACGCTCGTGCTGACGGTGGCGTACACAGGGCGGGGACGGAAATCGTGTCGCGTTAAATTCTTAAACGTGGGAGAACCCACTTTGCCAGCGACCCCCAAGTCCGTCCGTCAGGGTTGCCCTCGGGATCGGTCGCTTAATTTTATCGGTTTGAGAGCCCTCAGCGCTCACCCACAGTCTGGGTAAAGTTGTCATGTCATAGCCATCTGAAACTAATAACTAAGTCACACAAAAAATAAATCTATACTTATCATAGTTTAACGACTTCCCATAAATAATGGATGGATATATATATACTAGCAGACCCGGCCACGCATTGCTGTGGCTAAGGTAGCATCAAAAACACGTGGTGGATATGCTAATAAATTGTAGCTTGATGAAACGTTTCTACGTTTAACATAGCGCCATCTATTAAATACTCACTCAATCCAGTCAACAGATACCGATAATCGAATCGATAACAGATAATTGTGACTGTCAAATAATAGACAAATAATTTGCAATAAAATAATATTGTGACTATAAATTGAGATAGAAGCTATCCTATCTTTTACATACATACATACATATCATCACGCCATATCCCTTGCAGGGTAGGCAGAGAGAACAGAGTGCCAGAGAACTCTATCTCTGCATACTTCACTCGCTTCCTCAACATTCATAATTCTCTTCATACACGCTCGCCGGTTTCGGAGACTCTTGACTCCACCCTCCTTCAGTGCATGACCGATCTGGTCTCGGTAGGTTAGTCTTGGTCTCCCTCGGTACCTACATCCTTCCACTTTCGCATTGTATATCTTCTTAACCAGACGTTCGTTCGGCATTCTTTCCACATGTCCAAACCATCGGAGCATTCCCTTTCGCATCTTTACATCGGAGCATTCCCTTTCCTATCTTTTAAGTTGGATCAAACTACACATATTATGCAAATTTGATTAAAATCGGTTAAGTACTTTAAGAGTGCATGGATGATATATAGGCTGTGATGATGATGTGATGATGATGCGGCGGAACTACTGGGATATAGTGAATTTCATATAAAAGTGCTTTACAACGTTTTCGTTTTTCATCAAAATTCCCACAAGATACCATTAACAGTGTGGCCATAGCACTGTTGATGGTGACATTTTGACTTAGACAATGACTAATTTGAAAGACTAAAAACGTAAAAATTATTATAACTTGACACTGGCACCAATAGCTCGTATAAGTAGCTGATTGCCAATAAACAAAGAGAAGAAGAAGAACGTTTATGTGACATCAACCTTTTTAAAGTTCCATACCCAAAAGATAAAATAGGACCCTATTACTAAGACTCTGCTGTCCATCCGTTGCTTCACCTGTCTGTCACCAGGTTGCTCTCATGAACCGTGATAGTTGGACAGTTGAAATTTTCACAGATGATGAATTTCTTTTGCCGCTACAACGACAAATACTAAAAAACAATAAAATAAATATTTAAGGGGCTCCCACACAACAAAGGTAATCTTTTTGCTCGATATTGATAACAAAAATAGGTAGACGTTTGAAATATTCACAGAATATTTAGTAATATATTCCCTTTAGAAATAAATAATCAAATTAAAATAAAACAAATAGAGAATTTAGGCTCCTATACCACAAACATGATTATTTTGTCATTTATAGATATTGGTATGGAACCTTTTGTTCGCGACTCCGAGTAGCGCTTAACCGATTTTTTGTATATAATCGAATTAAGTTTTCAAACATGTGTCAAAATAAAATGTCTTTTAAATCAAAATCACTAAGAAGTATTGATATCAACTTTAAAGCAAATCACCCCTAAAATAAATTTCCACCCCTTTTTAATACAGTTAGGAGATAAATCTCAATAAAATATGAATCACATCTTTCATCAATTCTGTTAAAGAATGTTTATGCAAAATTTTAAATAGATTGGACCAAGGAATCACGTTGTCCCATACAAACTTTGCACTGCTTTTTCACTCCCTTAGGGATATAATTTCGTAAAATCCGTTCTTAGCTGACCTCTACTCGGCAAAAGAAATATTCCTACCAAATTTGAGGTTTGTAGGCCTTATGATTCCAGAGATATCGTGATGAGTCAATACATCGGTAGAAATCTCTTATATATATATATATATATATATATATATATATATATATATATATATAGATAACATCTATGCGAGAGAAGAAAATCTCGAAATAAAACCGGATATCATTCAATCCATCTGACACCATTGTAGTATAGTAAGTCAGCAGTGCCTCCAGCAGTGAGACATAGTAGAGCTAAGATGATGATGACACTAATCGCAATATTAAAATTAGTATTTTTTTGTTGTGTTAATTAAAATTGTATCGAATGAAATAACAAGCATCAAAATCAACCAATGTCTTTGGTACCTAGAATATCCCAAAGCAACAAACCTATAAAGCCTGATAAACACATTATCCTATTGCCAAGCGCAGTCAACAACAAAAAGAGTGAGGAGAAACCACAAGTGGAATTTGAACCCTTGTTTATCGATCCATTTAACTCGTTTACAATTTAATCTGTATTAGTATCCACATGCATTCAAGTAATTTCTTGGTTATTTCTCTTGAGTTTTACTATATTGAAATTAAACATATTATTAGGACTCGTCTCGCTTTATAGCTACAATCTGAGTTTCTTGCAGGATCTTTGCTCTAGCGTTTACGTAGCGATCCGAGCTGGTTTAATGAATTAATTTAAAATGTTAAAAATTATAAAAACCCGATTACGAACGAAAAATGATTGTCACAAGTGGGACAATCATTTTTCGCTCGTAATCGGTTTTTTTTTTATAAATAATCAAGCATATTAAATGCTCAATTTCATTAAAGTTAAAATTTTGCAATATGTAAGTGCCCTTGCAGGGTTTATACATAATTGCGCCTGATGCCGCCCTAGCTGAGGCCGCGGGTGACTGGACCGGGGAATCGGTCCGTCACCCGCCGAGAGACTGGCCGTGTGAGGAAAAAGACCGACGTCCTTCCCCGACGTCGGTCAAGGAGAGGACTCAGGGGGTATTCCGTCGGGTCGGCCACTGACGTCATGTTCACGCTGCTCCGGTGGTCAGTCCAACGACGAAGGCGGGCTGTCGCCCCGGACGGAGTGGTGCGAGGAGTGCGCCGACCGTTGCCCATCCCAAAAAAAGAAAAGGGTTTATACATAAAAAATGAATTTGAATGAATATTAAGATTATCACAGTACTTGTACCAATTACTTTAGATTGACGCAATATGTACTCATCTTCCATTGTAAATATTGCAATAGTTATTTGAAATAGTTTTAAGACCAGCGGCTTGTCCGACGTCAACCCTCTTTGAGAAGGTAAATGTTAACCAGACAGCAATATATAGAGTTAGCTGAGATCAATGTAAAGCTCTCAGTCTTAGTTTTTAGAATTTTATGACAACTATAAGCGCTATATTTGTTAGTAGTATCCGTAGCCACAATACAACCAAGTAATAAATTAAAAAAATATATTTTTTAATCTTTTAAAACGTTGAATGTGGCTTTACATCCACGCAATTCCACAACTAAATAACAAAAAAAAATGCCTCACAAAGAGTTTCGCGTTCAGCTTGGAGCGGTATTCGTATCTCTAAACGTACTGTAATTGTTTTGAACGCACGTCCCCTGTGGGTTGCCAATGTAAATAAAATTGTATAAAAGTATACAAAAAATATCGCTGGGGTGTTTTTAGGGACGGTTGTACGTCAATATACCATTATTGCTGCTTGGTTGTAATGTTACAAGCTGTTTGCTATTTAATTATTACTGACATTTACGCGAATATTTATGTTCATCAAATGAAACTATTTTTCATCGCGTTTTCATATTTCTAGAGACTACGTTAGTATGACGAAAGAATGCGGGTTCACAATTTGTAAGCGGGGGTCCAAGAAAATGTATCTCCTTTCAATAGTTAAAAACTAAAATGTTGACTTGATTTCGTCTATCAATGTATGCAGATAATATTTTAAGAAAATCAGCGACTGTTTCTTGTGAAAATTTGCATCTTTCATATCCAATCAAACGTTTTGAGATTTTTAAATAATTAATCAAGCAATCCTCACATTTTTCCGAAAATTATTAAATCATGGTTGGAATTTAGTCGTAACGAAAATGTTCGTAGTAAATAGCATTAGTACCAAATGTTCAAATCTTTAATCGAATTTTGGGAATATTATAGAAACATAGCGGTAGCGGTTCACCGGAAACAGCTTAATTTTGAAAGTGGTCAATGACAAATAAAAGGTCTGGGAACCTCTAATCTACATATTTATTATGTATTATAATGTATTGACATTTAAATAAAAAAGATGAAAACACATAGGTGTTTCTGAGATGTAGGACTGTCCAAATTTCAAAAAATAAAATTCGCAGTCGTAATCGATGGGAGAGCGTCGTTTATTTGCGTTAAAAGCGATACATCCGCCTCCGACAGTCCATTAGCAGTGCTACGATGCGATGAGTGGTCCCATTTACGATAAATACTGAGTGCTTTGTGAGACCGAACGATAATTTTAAATTTTTAACATGTCAAGCAAATATAGCAATGTTTGCTATAATTGCAAGAAGTATCAATAATATCTTACTGTGTGGTGACGGAGTAAGAATACAAATCACCACCCTCTATTACACCCGTGGGTGATCGTAAAAGAGAAGGAAAACTCAGAAAACAAGAGAAGGAAAACTCGAAACAAAACCCTATACCAACACGCCTGACCAGCGTGGTATAGTAGGTCAATTTCCTTCCCGTTGTGGAGGAGGCTTGAGCCCAACAGTGGGACATATATGAGCTGAGATGATAATCAATAATTTATCGATTATTTTTTTTATATATAAACATTTGGAGGAGGCCTATACCCGGAGCGGGGCCATGTCACAGATATATAAAGAATATATATATATATATATATATATATATATATATATATATATATATATATATATATATATATATATATATATATATATAATTCATTTATATTATAACGTGTATATAGAAAACATGGAAATAAAGGCTATATTATTATTCTCTTTATTAAAACTTATAACTACTTAATACATTTCTAAATATACTATAATATAAAAAAATAATATATTTAAAAATATAAAAAGCGTGTTGACCTACCGGCAGCGAATACAGGGACCAAGCCGCCGGTGGTTAGGGCTCCAAAGAGAGGAAATTTCTCACGATGCGTGCCGTGTTGAGCAACACCGCTTTCTGCATCAGACCCCCAATCCAACTACCTAACGCGAGCCTCTTAAAGTGTTGAGCGAGGCTCTTGACGATTAGACCATTGGGCGAAATAACTATCGGTACAACGATTGCCGTGTCTACAGCCCACATGTCAACAATCTCGTGAGCTGAGTCTTGATATTTTATTTATTTATCTTTGTCAGCTTTCACGAGATTCCCGTTATGAGGGACAGTAACATCGACAGTCATTGCACGGCGCTGTAGCCGATCTATCACCACGATATCTGGTTTATTAGTCACGATAGTTCTATGCGGTCGAAATGCGATCTCTGCGGAAAATCTGTGGAGTTAGGCTGACCGACCGCATTCGTAACGACGACGTAAGAGAGCGAGTAGGTATGAAAGAGAGTATTGGTGTAAAGATGCGAAAGGGAATGCTCCGATGGTTCGGACATGTGGAAAGAATGCCGAACGAACGCCTGGTTAAGAAGATATACAATGCGAAAGTGGAAGGATGTAGGTACCGAGGGAGACCGAGACTAACCTACCTAGACCAGATCGGTCATGTACTGAAGGAAGGTGGAGTCAAGAGTCTCCGAAACCGGCGAGCGTGTATGAAGAGAATTATGAATGTTGAGGAAGCGAGTGAAGTATGCAGAGATAGAGTTCTCTGGCACTCTGTTCTCTCTGCCTACCCTGCAAGGGATATGGCGTGATGATATGTATGTATAGTTCTATCAGTGATAATAGATCAGTCCCAGTACAATGTAGCACGACCATTTTCGAGAACCGGCTTAGGTATATACTTGTAGTACGGCACTTCTACGCTTACAAGTTTGTATAACAACGCAAGTTGCTGGTGAATGATCCTAGCTACTTGGTTATGTCTATGCAAGTACTCGCCGTTAGCAAGACGTGAACAACCGGAACCGATATGCCTGAGGGACTTGCCTGGTAGGTGACACAACCAACAAATATCAGCCGTGCCATCCCTCAAGATATATTTCCGGTAGTTATTCGTCTTGATAACTTCTTCAGCAATTGCACAGACAAAACCTTCGGTTTCTCCAAAGAGATTACCGAATTGTAACCAGGTCACAGAGGCGGAAAAGTCTACTTCCGAGGCATGTAGGGCCCCGTAGAACCTGCTATGCAGCTCCTTGCTTTGCCATACACTCTCGCGATCTTTGGTGCTTAGTACTACAGGTTTACGCCAGTTCTCTTTAGCCAACCCAAGCAGAGTAAGCCCGTTATCCATTGCCACCACATCAAGATGCACACCACTCGCCATCTTAAGGAAATAATCCCTGAGTTTGCATACTTGGCGATTATGGAGGGCCTTAGCATTTAGAAAGCCTCGACCCCCAATTTTTCGCGGAATATACAACCTCATTATTGATGAACGAGGATGATGCATCCTGTGCGATGTCAACAGAGTATGGACTTTTCTGTTCAGGGCGTCCAATTCAGTTTGAGTCCACTTGAGTATGCCAAAGGAGTACATCAGAATCGGCATGACCCACAACCCAATCCAACTACCTAACGCGAGCCTCTTAAAGTGTTGAGCGAGGCTCTTGACGATTAGACCATTGGGCGAAATAACTATCGGTACAACGATTGCCGTGTCTACAGCCCACATGTCAACAATCTCGTGAGCTAAGTCTTGATATTTTATTTATTTATCTTTGTCAGCTTTCACGAGATTCCCGTTATGAGGGACAGTAACATCGACAGTCATTGCACGGCGCTGTAGCCGATCTATCACCACGATATCTGGTTTATTAGTCACGATAGTTCTATCAGTGATAATAGATCAGTCCCAGTACAATGTAGCACGACCATTTTCGAGAACCGGCTTAGGTATATACTTGTAGTACGGCACTTCTACGCTTACAAGTTTGTATAACAACGCAAGTTGCTGGTGAATGATCCTAGCTACTTGGTTATGTCTATGCAAGTACTCGCCGTTAGCAAGACGTGAACAACCGGAACCGATATGCCTGAGGGACTTGCCTGGTAGGTGACACAACCAACAAATATCAGCCCTGCCATCCCTCAAGATATATTTCCGGTAGTTATTCGTCTTGATAACTTCTTCAGCAATTGCACAGACAAAACCTTCGGTTTCTCCAAAGAGATTGCCGAATTGTAACCAGGTCACAGAGGTGGAAAAGTCTACTTCCGAGGCATGTAGGGCCCCGTAGAACCTGCTATGCAGCTCCTTGCTTTGCCATACACTCTCGCGATCTTTGGTGCTTAGTACTACAGGTTTACGCCAGTTCTCTTTAGCCAACCCAAGCAGAGTAAGCCCGTTATCCATTGCCACCACATCAAGATGCACACCACTCGCCATCTTAAGGAAATAATCCCTGAGTTTGCATACTTGGCGATTATGGAGGGCCTTAGCATTTAGAAAGCCTCGACCCCCACATTTTCGCAGAATATACAACCTCATTATTGATGAACGAGGATGATGCATCCTGTGCGATGTCAACAGAGTATGGACTTTTCTGTTCAGGGCGTCCAATTCAGTTTGAGTCCACTTGAGTATGCCAAAGGAGTACATCAGAATCGGCATGACCCACGCGTTGCAGGCACGCACCTTACTGCCATCTGATAAAAGACTGTTTAAAACCTTCTTCAGACGGCCAAAGAAACGTTCCCGCAACGCTTGTTTCATGTCCGCTTCATTGATGTTCAAAGCCTATGTCATACCCAAGTACTTATAGGTATCAGTTACGTGAAGCGGCCTAAATTTTAGAGTATTGATAAGTTGACCTCTATCAGCCTCCACTATCTCACCATGCTTTACATGCATGACAGCACATTTATCTACACCAAACTCCATTTTGATAGAATTACTAAAGGTCTCAGTAACCTTTAGTAATTTCATCAATTGTGGGTTATTTGGCGCAAATAATTTCAGGTCATCCATGTAAAGCAGGTGAGATATTATTTGACCACCTCTACGTAATATACAGCCTAGTCCTGAATGCTTTAGTAACATACTAGGAGGATTCAGTGCTAGGCAGAACCAAAGAGGACTCAAACTGTCACCCTGAAATATCCGCTGCCTGATGTATATCGGTTCGCTACTCCCTCGATTCAGTCGGTGCATTGGATATTTAAGAAACGTTTTCCATTGCCCCATACAAGACTTCAAAAAAGTGCATAGAGTTGAATTAATTTTGTACAACTCCAGCACTCTCAAGAGCCATGTATGCGGCACGGAGTCAAACGCTTTCCTATAATCTATCCAACATACCGACAGCTCTATTCGGTTGCGACGAACTTGTTGACTAATGGCCGTGTCTATTAGGAGGAGCTCCTTAGTACCACGTCCCTCATTCCTACATCCATTCTGAGAGATAGATATAACCGAATTTAATTGAATATGTTTAGCAATTTTGTTGCTCAGAATAGATGTAAGAAGCTTATAGATCGATGGCAAACACGCTATCGGTCTATAGTTACATGGTTCGGTGGTACTACCTGTTTTATGGAGCAAGTTAGTAATGCCAGTCGTCATGAATTCCGGTAACATCCCAGACACTAAAGCAGACTGAAAGTGAGATGCCAAACGAGCATGAGCACTGTGTAACTATTTTAGCCAGAAATTGTGCAGTCCATCTGGTCCTGGTGATTTCCAATTTGATAATGAACGGACTGCACAGGTTATATCTTCTTGGTCTATCAAAATATTTTCCATTTGTGGAATATTCTCACATACTCGTTTAACATCCCTCATCCAATCACCCTCGGAGTGAACGACGGGCACCCACCAAATACTGCGCCAAAATGTATTTGTGGCTTCAGCATCAGGTAGTTTCTCATCATTCATAATTAGGCAAGGACGTTCCCAGTTTCTATAAATTGATTTCTGATCACTCTCAAACATGCGATTCACAGAATAACGATTCATACGTTTTTTGTACCTGCGAATTCGATTTGCCCAAGCATAGACTTTCTGCTTCAGAAAGTCAGTTTGATGTCAGTTCCCAAGAAGGCCCGCCTCACGTAGCGCATCACCCCTGGTCGCTTATTGCCCGTTCTGAAGCAGATAAGTTTGCCAATGAGCACCCTCGCCTCACAGATACGATATTTAATCCTGCACTGCCAAGCGGGTTTGGCTTCTTTTTGTCGTATAGTGGACTCATTCTTTAACAAGTTTAGTCCTGCTATACGACATGCCGCAACAGCCACACAGTACAGGATTGAATGTGTATCACTGACGCTATCACTAGTACTTAAATAGCTATTTAAAAGTGAGTCAAGTGTACTCACTAGACGCCAGTTTTTTCTATGCATGGGCAATCGTGGCAGGCGTGGATTAATATTATGAGGTATGAATCTATATTCACGAATCGCACATTCTAGAGCATTTCTTACCTCCTCATTATACTGGGTGTCCATAGAAACAGTCGCGTCGTCACCTACCGCATTTGTTGGTGGAACAGTTTGTGTAATATTAATTGCGGTAACTGTAGAAATAGGGGTAACACGGCTTGTTTGTATGGAGACTAAGCGTAGCCGATCAAGTGTAGCAACATCCAACAAACGACAGCGCTGGATGGCTCGCTCCTGATCCGATAGTGGTTGAGTTGTAACGTTGACAGTTGGTTCGAGGTCCTGAAATAGGAGCAGCATACGGTCACGGTACGCGGTGAGTTTGATTCCCCCTCTGTTGCCTCAAAATATGCGCGCATGACGTTTTCATTGATGATTTGCGTCCATCTCATGCGCGGCACATTACCACCGGCAGCGGGGGCCCTGTGTGAGGCCGGTGTACCTCTGGGTCCCAAGCAAGTCGGTGGCCGGCCGCTCCCTTTCATTTCATGTTAATGTCAATACTAATTTGTGTTACTGTATATATTAGATTATTAATTTGCTTTTCAGTTTTGGCATATAATTTTATATCATCCATGTATATCAAATGTGAAATAATTGTTTTATCTGTAGAATCTTTGAGGGAGTATCCAGCATTACACTGATGCAATACATGTGACAAAGGGTTTAAGGCAAGACAGAACCACAAGGAACTTAAAGTATCACCTAGATACCTTTATTATATACCTTTTATTATACCTTTATGATACCTTTTATTACGGATATTTCTCGAGTAGTAACTGTTTTTTCGCAAGTATTTAATTGCAACGTTGCTTTCCACAAAGGCATAATTTACTCTATAAATTTTATTAATTTAGGGCTGATTTTATAAATATCTAAAATTTTTAATAACCAGGAATGAGGAATACTGTCCAAAGCTTTCTATGATCTATGTAAGTACAATGTAGGTGGGTCGCAGAAGGAGGTAGTGGAACGAGTCCAGGAAGATTCCCGTGACCCGGGCCGCTGTCAGCGGCTGGGTTGGCGCATGCGCGAATATCTGCGCCTGATGCCGCCCTAACAGAGGCTTCGGGTGATCGGACGCGGGGAATTGTCTGGTCACCCGACGTGAGGCCACCGCATGAAGGCGACGCTCCGACGGCGAAAGCTGTCGGTGCGTCTACATGAGAGGAACCCGCGAGGGCAAACCCATGTGACTCTGTATACAACCTTTTTGTTCTTCTGCTATTATTTTATGGGTTTCAATGTGTGTGGTGGTTTTTCTCGCTATAGCTGATGTAAGAATCTTATATATTGTAGGTAAACATGTAATTGGTCTGTATTGAGAAGGCTGTGTAGAATAACTATTAGTTTTGGGATCATATAGGTTCTTCCTATCGCAATGAATTGAGGTACAGTTTGTTTTCCTAAGATGATTTCTGTCAAGTTTTTGGCTATTATGTGGTGAAGCGATTTTAGGTTTTTATACCAATAGTTGTGTATGTTACCTGGGCCTGTTGATTTCCAATTATGTAATCCTGCCGTGACATTAGCTATATCTAATTCAGTAATTTCATTAAATTCCATTTCTTCTATTGTTCTCCATTTATTTTCTTCTTCAGTGATCCAACCTGCTTCATTGTTATGTTGAATATTCTCTTCCCAAATACCAGCCCAGAATCAATCAAGTTGAGATTGTGTCGGTATTTCACTATTTTGCGCTCTATCGGGTTTTGAACCAATTAGATTTTTGTAAAATATCTTTTCATTGAATTTGAACAGTATGTTATAACTTTTTCTTTGCTGTGCCTTCTTGTAACGTTTGAGTCTATGTACTTTTAATGCTAGTTTTTGTTTTAGGGTATCTAGAAATTCTTCAGGTTTTTATTGTTATTTTCATGTTTAGTGTGCATAACGCTACTTTTCAATATGGCTTCTACTCTTCTTACAACCTTGTATGATCTATTGATATTAATATATTGAGTTAATCTACCACAATCAGCTCTTAGTAGTTCTATATCCTTTTCTAACCTAATTTGACATGGCCGCTTATGTACATTTTTTCGTCGGGAATCAATTGTTATTTCTGTTATTTTGTATTTAAGTTCTTTGGATATTACCAAAGCGGTATATGAGTGTGTATATCTACTAATTTATTATCATTTGAGAGAAATCGGTTCAGTATATTATGGTTAAATAATCTAACTAATTGGGCAAGTTTGTAATTGTCTCTTAATTTGGGCAACTTAGGTCGTGCAGTAGGATCCATGCTAGAATAGTGTATGAGTATTGTTTTTAGTTTGTCATACATTTCTTGTGCTGATATATCTAATGTGGGAATATAATCTGTTAAAATATCTACTTCATTTTCTAGCAGAAATATCTGAGAGTCTGTTTGAGTGGCTATATGAAATGTTTGTGATTGTGATTGGGATCTTAACCTTAACGCAGTTATGTTTGATTGAGATATTGGTTCCTCTTCGAACCTGGAGTTTTGTGTGAATGGGTTTGGTGTATTATTGGTGTATTATGTGTGTTTATTTGTGTGTTTTGACATTTTCATACTCCTGCAATTGTATTCGAACTTCTTCTTTTATTTAGTGTAATGTATTTGTAGGTAAGAGCTTATTTCTTATGATCATTCTTCTTTGATCAGCAATCCGTTGCTCTGTAACTTTTATGTCTGGATATAGTCGTCGTATCGTCGTGAAAAAGCTTCGTGCAGTTGTTTTCGGTATGTGATCATGTTATTATTATTATTGTATCTCCTTTTAATTCACGGGATCTTCCATAGGGAAGATGCCCGGTCCTTTGGGAGGCTTACATGGGGATATGGATCCAACACGCAGAGGCCTTTGGAGAAATTTAATCTAAATATTGGGATGGGACACCTACCGATGACATTCCACGTCTGCACTTAACATACGTGGAATGCCAGCAGTAAGTGTAAAACTATTGTATGATGATGGTATCTAATATATGAAATATGGGAGTGGGTGTTTAGTGGACTGGTTCATCAGGACCGCAGTTATTACTATTATTATTATTATAAATAACATTGTTTATATGAATCTACTAAAATTGGCTTATTATACGAGCAGCCTCAAATGTCCTAAGAGAGAAACTGGCTTTTTAAAGCGCTCGGGTACTCTACTTGGATTGGATTCCCAAGGCATGTCTTTTTTAAACGAGATTTAGGAAGAGTAGAGACTTAGAGAATAGAGACTTCTTCACGGTAGGCAGCCTAGATATGCTCTGGTAGTGCAAAAATCGACGAACGCAGTATCACTTACCATCAGGTGTGCTGCTTGCTCGTTTGCCACCATCGGCAATGAAACAATAACAGCTATCTACCATCTAAAGGATGGTTAAAATCAGTTTCAATAGAAATGCCATAATGCAAAGAAAGTTTTAAGATACTAAACACTGCATATTCTGTCAATTTCAATACAAAAGTTTTTCAAAATTTAGATTTTATTAAGTACCTATTTAAAATATTATATAGAAACATTTTTTTTTCAAAAGACACCTCTAAATGATAAATAAATAAATATGTATATAACGATTGCGTTACTTAAGTCAACTAGAGCGAAAATAATTGTTCAACGAATAAAAATTCCTTTGAAATCAACTTTATTAATAAAAAGAAATGAAAATGATATTAAACAAAATATGGTGACAGAGTAAGAATACAATTCACCACTTCCATTGCTCGTGGGTATCGTAAAAGACGACTAAAGACAATATATATGTAAAAGAAGGCAAACTCGAAACGGAACCTGTATTACCAACGTGATATCATCATCATCACAATCTCAGCTGTGTTTCACTGTTCGGCTCAAGCCGCCTCCGTAATGTGAAGGAAATTGACTTACTATACCACGCTGGTCAGACATGTTGGTATAGGGTTTTGTTTCGAGTTTTCCTTGTCTCGCATAGATGTTATATGCGTTTTATATCCCTTAGTCGTCTCGTACGATCACCCAAGGATAAGATGAGGGGTGGTGAATTGTATTCTTACTCTGTTACTACACAACGTGATTTAGTATGTCAAATTTCTTCATATTATAAAGGAGACTCGATGGAAGCAATTGGACCTATATAAGCTGAAATGGATGGATGGATGGTTTTAATGATTACGGCATACATGATTTTTAAGCACACGAAGTCGTGAGCAAAAGTTAAATTACAATTATAAAGCCAAATATTTGGTTTATTTGACACACTAATCTTAAAAACTACCTACATTTGAAAAGAAATATTGTATCTTATAGTTTGTAGATAATATTTAGAAAAGGTAATTATAGAAAATAGCTATAAATGTTATCAAATTGTGTAAAATATTATTATTTTGCATTTGTAACAATGACCGTTAGCATTTTTATGGAGTCACCGTTGTCATCATCACATTCGTAACGACGACGTAAGCGAGCGAGTAGGTATGAAAGAGAGTATTGGTGTAAAGATACGAAAGGGAATGCTCCGATGGTTCGGACATGTGGAAGGAATGCCGAACGAACGTCTGGTTAAGAAGATATACAATGCGAAAGTGAAAGGATGTAGGTGCCGGGGGAGGCCGAGACTAGACCTAGACCAGATTGGTCATGTACTGAAGGAAGGTGGAGTCAAGAGTCTCCGAAATCGGCGAGCTTGTATGAAGAGAATTATGAATGTTGAGGAAGCGAGTGAAGTATGCAAGGATAGAGTTCTTTGGCACTCTGTTCTCTCTGCCTACCCTGCAAGGGACATGGCGTGATAGTTTGTATGTATGTATGTAAATTGGGTAAAATATAGTAACAATGACCGTTAGCATCTTTATGGAGCCACCGTTGTCATAACATCTACTAAGACGACATATACTGTAACTAATGTAGTATGGATATTTTATTTATATTACTGACATCAAGGGTATATATATGTATTTATATTGTGACAAGCTGCTTCGAATACCACCAACCCTTACTTAGCTCACGGATGTTCTAAAAGACGACTAAGAGTATTATATCGACCTGAGACAACTCTGCCTGATGCCGTTTAGTCAATAATTACATTCCCAAAGAGCTTCGACTTCAGACAGGCGGCCGGTCATAAAAATTTTGCAAATAACTTTTTCAATATGTAAGACGTAAGAGGAGTCCATCAATATGTTCTCATCGGCAAAAGTTTTTTTATTGCTTATGGTGGTAAACGAGCAGATAGCACACCTGATGGTCACTGCCGCCCATGGACCTTTACAATACCAAGGGTATATATATAGCTAGGCCGCTGTTTATCAATACAAACCCCAAACCCACCCTAGTTGAGGTTCCGGCTCACTCGCTCACCGAACGAAGTGCAACAGCACATTGCCATTACTCAGACGTCGATCTTCTGCGAGAGTGTGGTACTAGCTCGGACGGACTGCGGCTGTAGATACATACATACATAGCTTCACGCCTGTTTCCCAGAGGGGTAGGCAGAGACTACGGATTGCCACAAACCACGATCCTGGCATACTTCCATCGCTTCATTCACACTCATAACAGTCTTCATGCATACTCTACGATTAAGCATGCTCTTAATATGACCTCTCGTCAATACATCGCTAATTTGATCCAGAAAATTATGACGAGGTCTTCCCCTTGTATTCGTCCCACTCACGCTTGCTTTATATATTTTCTTCGTCAACCTCTCTTCACTCATTCTTTCTAAGTGTCCAAACCACCTCAGCATACTCTTTTTGATCTTTGTCACTACTTCTTCATTCACACCACAGCGCTCTCTTATAACACTATTCCTAATTTTATCTTTCAGGCTCACATCACACATACTACGAAGAGCTCTCATCTCTACAGCATTTATTCTACTTTCATGTCTTCTCTGCCAAATCCAACTTTCACTACCATACATGAGGGTAGGTACTAATACTCCCTTATGCACAGCTAGACGTGCCTTTTTGGACACATTTCTGCTTCTCATTAAGGGTGTACAGTGCCCCATTCACCCTATTACCAGCATTTACTCTTCTTTCAACATCATTATCATTTTTACCATCTCGAGTAAATAATACACCCAAATACAAAAATTCTTTCACCTGTTCCAATTCCTCACCATTTATACTAATTTTACATTCCGTCATACATTTATCCTTTTCAAAAACCATTATTTTCGTCTTACGTACATTTACTTTCATGCCTTTTCTTTCAAAAGCTTCATGCATAGTAGTTACCATCGCCTGTAAATCCTCAGCCGACGATGCAAGTAATACCTGATCATCGGCATAAAGAAGACATTTGATAAGTAACTCATTCATTCTTAAACCACAATCATTATCTTTCAGACAACTATCCATGAATAGGTTAAACAGCCACGGTGATGCTACACATCCCTGTCTAACACCTTTATCAATATTAAACCATTCCGTGTAGGATCCGTTTATTCTTACGCACGCCCTGGAGTCCTTATAAATGGATTTCAGAGCGTGAATAAGATGGCTGTCCACCCCATACATAGACAGTACCGACCACAGTTCATTCCTCCTCACTTTGTCATAAGCCTTCTCCAAATCAATAAATGCGCAAAAGATTTTCTGACCTTTAGCCAAAAATTTCTGCGTCATACATGTTAAGGAGAAGACTTGATCCGTACAACCCATACCTTTTCGAAAACCCGCTTGTGCATCCCATATTTTCTTGTCAGTTACTTTCACTACTCTTTCAATCAATACTTTCGCATACAGTTTGCCGACAATGCTAAGGAGGCTTATGCCCCTGTAGTTTGCACAATCTTGCTGGGAACCTTTCCCTTTGTACAGAGGTACAATAACTGCCTTACACCAGTCGTCAGGTACTTGGCCATTAGTCCAACAGAGATTGAAGAGCTGGTATAGCATGTTAGCTATGATATCTTGTCCAGCCGTCAGCATTTCAACTGTAATCCTATCGTATCCTGCAGATTTACCCACTTTCATACCTTTCAGTGCGTTCATAATTTCCACCATAGTTATACCTTCTCCATCCTCAAGATCTCTTTCACTCTCAGATGACAGGTCTTGTGACTCTTCTCTTTCAAATAAGCTTTCAAAGTATTCCTTCCATCTCTTTAGTACACATTCTTCTCTATTCACTATCCTTCCATACTTATCCATGATCGAGGCAAGCTCTGTACTTTGAGCTTTACCTCGAGCTGATCTTATCGACTTCCAGAAAATCTTTAAGTTGGATTGATAATCCTGCGATAATCTTCTATCATACTCGTCTTTTTGATCCTCTTTCTTTCTTCTGACAATTTCTTTCACTACTCTTTTTCTTCTCTTGTACTCTTCTTTAGCTATATCTATATCATCATTCGTGGCCTTTTCCATTCTCTCATTGGCTCTGCTAGCAAGCCAATCTATCCAGGCTTTCTTCTTCTCACAAACTGCACTCTGCACATCTTTATCCCACCATACATTCTTCATCTCATTTACTTTCCTTCTTCTGGTCACGCCACATATTTCTATAGCAGTATTTATCACATTCTCTTTAAAAGTCTTCCATAATTCTTCCATATCACTAACATTAACCGAATCATACAACTTTTCTGTCAGTTTACTTTTGTACTTCTCTCTAACAATCTCATCTTGCAAATTTTCTACTTTTATTCTTTCTAGTACACTTATCGGGTTATGTATCCGGTTTCGCCACATTTTTACGAGACCACTTATTCTAGTCATTACTAGAAAGTGGTCTGTATGGATACCAACACCGCGATACACCCTAGTGTCTAGAACTTTGCTTCTAAGTCTTTCATCTACTATTATAAAGTCAATCATACTCTTTCTTACATTCTTTGCTTCACGTGTATACATATGGATCTTTTTGTGTTCAAACATAGTATTTGTAATACAAAGTAAACAATGTATTTACTCACAATCACTTCTATATTTTATTCTATTACTTTTACTATCTGCTACTGACTTCTTCTTCTTTTTTGTTTTTATTACCATAAGCTCTACTACTTACAAACTTAAAAAAGAAAGAAGAAAAAAAAAAAAAAAAAAATGTAAGCTATGTATATTTTTGGGACTATAGTTTATTATATTATTTTAAGTTGAGCAAAATATATGTTGCCTATATTAAGTTAGTATTACCTTTTATGTCACTTTAACTCTTTGTTTTTCCTTAACTTTAGCTTTCCTCAATTCTATTTTCTAATTACTATTCCTTAATCTGTTACTTTTCTCTTCTTAACTTGTTATCTCTATTGTTATTTACTCTCTTGTAGTATAATTTGTATAACTTGTCTTCACCTAAATTTTTGCTTCTTGTAGTAACATTAAGTTAGTATTATTATTTATTATTTTTATCTAATTTTAAGTTTGTACATAATTATAATTTTATTTAGCACTGCTAATTTAAGGTCCCTGATAATGTCAGGGGAACCGTATGCCCAAACAATTAGAGTTTGGAAAATAAAAAAAAAAATAAAAAAAATAAAAAAAAAATACAAAGATTCCATTCCAAGCACACCTCTAGTAAACTTTGACCATTTTCATTCACACTTTCATCACCAAACCTTCCTAAAACCTTTTCAAATCCTTTTCGGCCTATTCCTACTGTAGTGTATACGTGTTTTCTTTATTTTTGCTGCAAGATGCACAGATAGAGCTCATTCCTGTTGTACAGAGTACTTATTACTTCCATGTATGAATGTAGCAGTAATGCTTCCACTTGCTACTACAGCGCCACCTTAATTTTCTCCCGTTCATTGGACACTTCTTAATACACTGAGATGTACTCCTAATTTTACCCTCCATATGTGTAGTGTATACGCACCGCATAATATTATAATTACACGTTCAACTTCCACAATTCTTACACGACCGTTCACCACGACCCGCAACGCACAAATGCCTCGCGACAAGTCTCTAACAAGCTTTTATACCCACATATTATTCGATCTACCCACATTCCAAATTATATTAATTATACATACACTACACCTACCCATCCATTAAAATCACCTAGCAAAATCAACCTTTCATTCAACTGACATAATCTCAAAACATCTCTTAGTTCTTCAGTTCAGATTTATTTTTAGTCAAACCCGTGTTTACTGGAGCATATACTCCTACAACAAAAATACGGGTCAGACCCACTTTCATTCTTAACCATACTAATCTAGCATTCACACAATCATACTCTTTAACACATTGAGCCATTCGAGCAGAGAGAAGGAGACCAACTCCCTGGCAGGCTCTAGTTGTCATTGATACTCCAGAGCAGTATGCCGTGTAAGGTCCATGACTAGTTACCTCACATCCCTTTCGCTTTGTCTCATTCACACAAAGAATGTCTATCTTTTTATCATCCATCATTTGACATACCTCATTTAATTTATCTTTCATTCCTCCTCCTACATTTAGCGTGGCAAAGCGGCACTCCGTAGACCGCTTTTCGCCCTCATTGGGATCGAGACGTGAAGGGTTGCGAGCCGCATCGCCGTCATTTGGAATTTTATTTCTTTTCATATAATCCATAGCGTTCCCACGAGTAGTAGGGTATTAAACGATCCACCCCCACAGAGCCCTTGTGTGGAGGCAAGGTGGAATCACCGCTGTGCCCTGTGACCACCAACACATGCACCCTCCGTTTTTGACCAGCTTACCCTCTGGCCGCGAATCCCTCAGCACGGGTCGGTTTACACCTTAGATCGGGGGTTATAATTCGGAGTTTTCCTTCTCCTAGATGAGTTGCAGCGCAATGCTTACGAGGCCCATCTCCCCAGGTTATATTTCGGAGTTTTCCTTCTCCTAGATAGGTTGCAGCCCAATGCTAACGAGGCCTATCTCCTCGGGTTATATTTCGGAGTTTTCCTTCTCCTAGATAGATTGCAGACCAATGCTAACGAGGCCTATCTCCCCGGTATAGGTAGAATTCTATTTATTAAAAATGTATTATTAGTAGCTAATAATTTAAGACAGAACTTGTTAGCTATAGCTTGTTAGTAAATAGCGTGGTCCTATTACTACTATTTTTTTTTTGGCTGAAGGCTATGGGGTGCTCACGCCCCACTAAATCCGTCCGGGGCGACAGAAGAAGCGGCGCATGACCCCATAGACCCGGTGGCCCACCCGGTGGTATACCCTAGCGGGTATCCTCTCAAGTCAATGCCCCGGCAGCTACCTACCCTACTGCTACTACTAATTGGAATAAGACCAGGAGAATAATAATAAGTAAATAATGCATAAATGTCATCAAGCAACTGGAACAGGTAATAAAATAATATTATTATTTACTCAAAGTCTATATTAAGTACCAATATTGATTCATTGAATATCAATTATGTTTATTTGACGTATAATTTATGTTATCAAGTTAATTCATTTGAGTAATTTATGCTAATATTATCATATGACATAGACTGAATATTAGATTAGATGTAACCGATTATTTTGGGTATGACTGTAATGTAATAAAACAATACCTCAACAGTCTGTTGCCATATATGCCACTTCTATATCTATTTGGCACAAATAGAAAAAAGAAGGTAAGAAAATAATTTATTTGGATTATAAAGTATGGCTATTATAAAAAACAGGCAAAAATACTAACACGAATAAGATGCTACAGCGCTGGTTTTCAAGCACAACCAATACCAGATGGCGTATTGGTTTAGATATTAACCTTCCCAGCCAGTGTAGTGAGTTCGATTCCTATGCAGGACAACACTGTAAGTGATTCACAGTATCATTCTGCGTCTGTCTGTAATTTGTTTGCGTCATTTATGCGTTCGTAAAGTCAACCGCAATACAATGATTATTTCCTTAATTCAGGGTTGTTATTTAAAGTAAAAATATTTATATATAGTATAAAAAAAATGGCTGCCGTTGTCGGTATTTGTGAAATCTTTTAAACTACGTAACAATACATTATTATTCCTTATCTGTTAAATAAATTAGATACGTGGTGATTTTAACGTAGATCAAAATTTTGGTCTACAGTATATCACTAAATCGAATATCTTAGAAGTTACCACAGATTAAAAATGCGGGATCAAAGGAGCGGAAACCAAAGTGAAACAAGTGCGGATCGCTAGTTATCCATAATTTCCTCGCAAGTATGAGACATACTTGGGCGGGCCACCGAAAACAAAGATCGGGTACCGGTGGCCCGCTCGCACAGCGAAGAGAGGAGAGTTGCATGGTGGGTCTATGGGGTCACGCACCGCCTCTTCTGTCAGCTCGGACCGACTTGGCGCGGCGATACCACGTCCATAGTCCACCGCAACAAAAAAAAAACATGAGACATACTTGAAGATTAATAGTAAAAATTTTCCATGAAAAGACTCTCAATAATGATATAGTATAACCCCTAAGCAGGAGAGAATTTACTCAATATTGAGAGCGATATTAATATGTCTGATTATTGTTAAAATTCTGGATACATACTCATTATAAAATCTGAAACCTATATACTTATATGTAACTTTAAGAAGTTAAGTGGATTACATTTCAAAGAGATTAAAGAATACGCATTTATTAAATACAGTCGAATAATGGCGTATATATTTTTTTTGCAAAAATTTCTTCACACAATCTACCACTGTAACTGCTATAAGCCAAGCCAATCCACATATTCCGGGCAATTTTTCAAGCATGTAATCTCCAGTAAAAATATTTACAAAAGGTAGACTGAGAATGATTAAAAATAATGGTGAAATAAAAATACTAACATTCTAGCTTAGCAAGTTTCAACAGAAAGTAATTTGTACAACGTAACTGCTATTTGAACTTCGCAAAACAATGGAAAAAATAATTTACTAGCATTAGACTAAATAAATATTTTGGAGACCCTGGCTGACCATCAACTATCATACTTATTCATGACAGGTCCAGTCATAGTCATATTATTAGATCACCGAAATCAGGAGTTTTAGGGTAAGACTAATATTTTTTTTTTAAATTATTTTGATGAAAAAAATTAGATAGCAGTTACCTACGTTGTACAAATTATGTTCTACTGAAACTTGTTAAGATAGAGAACAAGTATTTTTAAATATCTTCATTCTATCTCTTGAAAAACAAAATAGGTAAGGCTCATTTTTTTTAAATTAGAAGGTATTATCATCACTACTACTAAAACACAATTATCACTACTTTGGCTTACAACCTTTATTGTTATCATAGTAAAAGGAAAAATCACCTCCATTGCTATCAGCAAAAGTGGTAGGACCACGTAGTACCACACTCTCGCAGAAGATCGACGTATGAGTAATGACAATATGCTATTGCGCTTCGTTCGGTGAGCGAGAGAGCCGGAAGCCCAACTGGGTGGGTTTGGGGTTTATATTAGTAGGTAGCGTCCTAGTTATACCCTTGGTATAGCAAAGGTCCAAGGGCGGCAGTGACACTTACCATCAGGTGTGCTGCTTGCACTTTTGCCACCACTAGTAATAAAAAAAAGCAGTTAACTAGATAATTATTCTCAAAGTGATATTTGGAAAATTGTAAGTTTATATAACCTATTGGTGATTATTGTAAATCAACAATACGCTACTACAATTAGACAATTAACAATACTCTCTATGATACGGATTTCAAATAAGTACAGCAACATTTTCTTGGATCTTATTGACATGCAGGTTTTCATCACCGATAATTTCTCTAATGTTTAACTAAGCCACAATCAATAATTTACGATTTATCTTGATAACTTAAGTCCGAAATGTCATAGATGTAGACCGTGAGAATTGCATCCGAGACTTCTATCATCATCATCCCCTCCTTTTAGCTCATATATATCCCACTGTTGGGCTCGAGCCTCCTCCATAATGGAAGGGAAGTTGACCTACTATACCACGCTGGTCAGACGTGTTGGTATAGGGTTTTGTTTCGAGTTTTCCTTCTCTCACATAGATATTAATGCGTTTTATATCCCTTAGTCGTCTCGTACAATTGTACTTGACTGGGTGATTACTCACGGGTAAGATAGGGGATGGTGAATTATTTTCTTACTCCGTGTCCACACGGAAAATCCGAGACTTCTATGCGGTAGTATAATTGTCACCTAAATGAACTGATAGATCTCTTCTGAGAATCGTATATTATCTTACTATTGGTTGGCTGTTACGAAACTATCACCTGATATTGAAAACGAAGTACGAGGAAGGTTTACGTCTAGTAGTGGATGGTAAAAATGCTGAATGATGGTCAACCATATTGTGTCTAATATTATAATCATCTCAGCTCGTATACCTCATACTCCTGAGCTCCAATCTCTTTCATAGAAAGAAAGAGAAACCTACTATACGACTCTGGTCGGACTGGTTGATATAGTTTTATTTCGAGTTTTCTTGTTTAGTAGTGATTTCAATATATTTTGTTTTCTGACTGGGTGTTTTGAAATAAGTGAGGTTGTGAACTGTATTCTTACTGATGGAAATGTTGCTTTTTCTCACATTATCAGTATATCTTGATATATATATATTTTTATTGCTTGTGGTGGCAAACGAGCAAGCATTAGGCCGCTGTCTACCAATAAAATTCCCAAAACCACAGAAGAAGGAAAAACTGAAAAGAAAACTGTCAACAGCGTCGTCCTACCACTTGGGAAATGATATAAATTTAATGCTTATAACACTTTTTGCCTGACTTAGAAATTAAAATTCAAGGCTAAGATGTGTTCTTTAGTCAGTACATATACTGCTGTATTACTCAGTAGTCTGTATTACTTAATAACTTATCATAATTTATGTATTTCTACATTATTACGCAACATAGGGAATGTAGGAATGTTCTGTAGGACTTGGTAGAATATTGTTCGGTACCAAACATTTTTATTATAGTTTAATAATTAATACCATGTAGAGCAGTTATAAATTTTTTGGTTAACGGTTCGCTCGAAGTCGGCCGAGACTTGTGTTAGAAGTAACGGTCGCGTACACATATATTTTTGGAATTGCTACGACTTTTGTTAACTAAAGCCGGTAATGGACGTGGTCGCGGCCCGCCAAAACGGTCCGGGGTGACGGAAGAGGCGGCTCGCAACCCCATAGATCCACCCTGCGAACACCTCTCTTCGCCGTGCGAGCGGGCCACTGGTACAGCTAAGTGACCCCTCAGTTAGGTTCTATATATCTGGCCAGACCGAACGCTGAGTTAGGTTACGCTGTCGCTGTTTTCGCGGTACCTACTTATAAGTTTTAGAATTATCGGTTCTTGTATAGTATATTTAAGTTCTTTAAATAGCCTTGCGTAATCGCAAGCTACGGTTATTGCCCATTATGTTTCCCTCACTAGCCAGGTGTTCCCTTCCACTGCGCATCTTAGGTCATTAGGGGACGGTAGTGAACAAATATAGAAAACTTTTGGAGGTTTTTGGAGAATATATTAAACTTAAAAAATGTTCTACTTACGTCTATTATAGACTTTGAAACCGTCCAACCGATGTGTTCCACATCGTTTCATTAAAACTATGTATTAGAACCCGTTAGGTGACGTTGCGGTTTCTAGTAATACTTTTTTTATTTTTACAAGAAAGGTAATAATGCGGACATGATTTTAGACCACTAAAACAAAGCATTAAAGCTGATATCAGACGGTTCATTTTTTGTTCATTTTTGTCTTTCATTTTGCATCTTTCACTCGAAGTGACGCATCTGAACACAAAATGAAACATTCGTGCCGAATGAATTCATAAAGCTGATATCAGACGGTTCATTTTTTGTTCATTTCTGTCTTTCATTTTGCATCTTTCACTCGAAGTGACGCATCTGAACACAAAATGAAACATTAGTGCCGAATGAATTCATTAGTGAAACGATCCAACAGTGTTGGATATTGGCATTCGGCATCTTTCACTCGCACTCCAAGTGAACGAGAAATGAACAGTCTGAACACTGAGAGAACTTTCATTCGGGTCCGGTCATTTTGTTTCAAGTTCTGTAGCCGAAGGACGTCCCGTGTTGATAATTTTCTGCGCTGCTTTGCACTGGTCGCACGCGGTAAATGTGTGTGTATGTTGATCGATCGAGTGGATCGATCAAGATACATTACATTTTTTGGAGAACTTTAAAAAGATTATTACAATATGAATCAGAATCTTCAACTGCTAGTTCTCTCAACAATGTATTTGATGCTGCTAATATTTTTTTCTTTCAATCCACGGTAGCACCCATTACCATCGACGTTTTCTTTACTTCTTTTTTGTCAACTCTTTGATTTTTTTTAGTGCTCTGGTGGCAAACGAGTAAGCAGCACACCTGTTGTTAAGTGTTACTGCCGTCCATGGATCTTTACCACACTAGAGGTATAACTAGGCCGCGGCCTGCCAATAATCCCAAACCCATCCAGAAAGATGGGCTTCCGGCTCTCTCGCTCACGGAACGAAGCACAGCAGCATATTGCCACTGCTCAAGCGACGATTTTCTGCGAGAGTGTGGTAATACCCCGGATGAACCGGCCCACGGCTTTAGACATAAAACTGTCAACAGCGTGGTCCTACCACTAAAAAAAATATCAGTAAAAATTGATTAAATGATCATAAATTAAAGTAATTCCAAGACGCACGATGATATATTGAAAGAAATAAATAGTGAATGTTCATTTTTAAATCATTCCCTCTTAGCCGTGTGAACATAAAATGAAAGAAAAATGAACCATCACTCGAGTGAACAATCACTCGAGTGAACCGTCTGATATCAGCGGACCCGATAGATGACGCTGCGATCGGTTTCAAGTATTTTTTTTTTAATTTGTACTAAATAGCATCTGTTGGGCCGGCTAATATTTTAAATACCTACAAAAGAGGATGTATGTATAAATGACATCGCTAGACTCAGAAACTATTCAACCGATCATTATGAAAATTGGTATATAAGTAGATATATGTATTTTTCACGAAGGTATATATATCCCCATTGATGTAACTCACCACCAGGCGGTGCTGCGATATATTGACTTCTACAAACAAACTAACTGGCTTAGATTTGCTAGTATTTTATAAAACTTGATTACAGTAATCAATTAAAATAAAATTACATATTAAATATCTATTTAATTTTTTTTTCTCATATGTCGAGAAAGTAGGAATACAATTCATCACCCCATCTTGTTTGTTTCACTACTAAAGATTCATCATCATTAACATCATCCGACTCTTCTCGCAATTACTTGGAGTCCAATATGTATCCTTATACAAATACTACATATTCCAAAGATTTTGGCAATAGTTTTATGACCAACAGCCTGCCTGACGGCAACCTTCTTTGAGAATGTAACTATGGACCAGATAGCATTGCATGGATAAACAAATTTACGTTTAAGCTTTTAGTCATATTTTACGACATTCAGGAGCAATGAGAGGATTGCTAAGTATTTGCAGCCGCCACCATACAGAAAATGTTGCTGCTAAGAATTTTGATATGAATATTAAAATTCATGATAGAAGAAATACTGGATATAAAAAGGACTTATACCAATTCGTTTGACCGTCTTATCCCCACGGATAAGATGGCCAAACGTATTGTATTCTTACTCCGCTACCTCATTGTATTCTTACTCATTCTATTCTTACCCCGTCACCCCATTGTATTCTTACTCCGTCACCCCATTGTATTCTTACTCATTGTATTCTTACTCATTGTATTCTTACTCCATCACCCCACGGTAACGGAGTAAGAATACAATTCACCACCCCCTATCTTACCCGTGGGTGATCGTAAGAAACGACTAAGGGATATAAAACACATATAACATCTATGCAAGAGAAGGAAAACTCGAAACAAAACCAAGAGTCTCCTTGACTCCAAAATTGGAACACATATAAGCTGAGATGGTGAAATAATGTTTCACGTATAGATAGTATATATTGAAGTTGCTATGTGGTAGTGGCTACGAATACTACCAACCCTTACTTTGCTTGTGGATGACTATGAACTTTATATCAATCTGAGCGAACTCCATTTGGTGCCGGTTGGTCAATAACTACATTCCCGAGGCGAATTGACGTCAGATAAGCGGCTGGTCATAAAACTGTTGCCAATAACTTTTTCAATATGTACGAGTATATATTGTTACGTCAGTCTCAAGTAATTGTGGTAAGTACAGGTGAATGATGATTTATAATCGCACATGGTTTATGAAATGGTGATTTTTTTTTTGTAGAAATATTATCATGTAAAATAGAAATATTATTATTTTAAAGATGTCATTCTTTTTTAATTTTTTACCCAATCGAAATTTATTATATGACAACACAATAAAATTATAAACGTTGATTAATTCAAGCTGATAACCCCAATTCAAAATAAGGAGAACTCAAAATAAAACTTGAAGATAAATGCAGGTTCTGGAATGAACTATATGCCGCTATGTTACCTCAACGCTATGAAATGTCATTCTTTAAACTATGTTTAAGAAGTACACTTTCTTTACAAGCTGTGTGGTAGCGACTAAGAATACTACCAAACCTTACTTTGCTCGTGGATGTCATAAAAGACGACTAAGAGGCCAGCTCCATCTGATGCCTTTTGGTCAACAATAATATTCCGAAGGAGGGGACGTCTTGCAGGCGGCCAGTCATAAAAATATTTCCAATAACTTTTACAATGTGTACTATGAAAAAAGAGTACGTATCGAACCGAAGTATGTATCGACCCCAAGTAATTGGGATAAGAGTAGAAGAATGATGGCTTTCTTTACGGTAGGTAGAGGCTTAACTGTGTCGTTGGTATTCCGGTCTATGGTTGCAGTATTACTTACCATAAGGCGTGCTGCTTGTTTGTATGCCACCATATGCAATGAAAATATCCCATCGATGATGAGGTTGTGAAAGCTTAGTATGTTTGTGAATACCGACCATAGCTACGCTTGACTTGCCAAAGCAACTTGAGTATTACTCCATTGAGGAGACTTAAGTCTAGAATCTTAGTCTAAATCGATAAACTGATGAATAAATAAATGTAGAAGAAATCTGTGATCAATTGAACATCACGCATATATTCCTAAGATGATGAGACCATGATATTTTCTGATAAACTAGTAGGTATTACATATTGCTATATTTTTTGTGTGGTAACAGAGTAAGAATATTATTTACCAACATCTTGACCGTGGACATCGTAAAAAATGACTAAAGGATATGATATGTGGATAAGACCTATGCAAGAGAAGGAAAACTCGAAGGAAAACTCCATACGAGTTCTTCTGATTAGCGTGGTTTAGTAGGTCAATTATCCCCCTCGAGAAGCTCTAAACCAGCAGTGAAATGCATATGAACTGAGATAATAAAATATATATATATATAAAATAAAACTATTTTTACGGATTTTATCGCGTTTAAACACATTTTCAGCTCGGTCGGACTTTACACGCATAACGTCGTAAGTCCGTAAAAATAGTTTCATTTCATATAATACCAAACGTTTTTGTAAAGAAGTTTAACAAAATAAATCTCATGTAAGTCCTATTTATATATAAATGAATTGTAAATATCCGATTTCATTGGTGAAATCTTCGAGTAACGTCTCACAGCGTTAGATACGATTAAATTTATAGCTCGTAAAAATTCTTTCGCAGTATCTTTATCACCCGAGCGTAATTTTATATCTGTGACATACTTTTTATATGATCAACTATGTAAAAACATGATTCGAATATATTATTTGTATATATATATATATATATTTATTATAATTAACTTAATCGTTCAAGTTATTCGATTACTTACCATCAAGTTAATCCTTGTACAATCAACGACAAAATCGTCAAACGTCTCAACGCACAAACACAAAACCAGTATTGCACTTTTTATATACACCGTAAACTCACTTATACAAATTCGTACTTATATTACACTACACGAAAGAGTCGACACACAAAATTGTTTTAATAAAATCATTTTTATTTTTTTCTAATTTATTTTATAAATCACTTAGTTTTAGTGGTTTTATATGTATTTTTATAATTTATTGTTAATTAAGGATCGGCTTTAACGAGGGCGCGGTTATAAGGTTCATACGGCAAGGCTCGCCGCTGTTCTGACGGCGTTTGACGGGCTGATATTACTGCGCATGCCTGCCCGCGCAGCCTCGTTTTGAAAAGGGATGAAAATGGCGCGTGCCGATTGTTAGCACGATGGACGCCGAATTGTGACGAAAATTTCTCAGCTGCCGTGACGCAGCCTTCGTTAACAGTACGTAACGTTGTTCGGCCATAAATCGCTATTAATTCTGTTATTGTGTAACGAATTTATGACTATGTTAGCTTATTATGAATAATATATCATTATACTACAGTGGCTACTACGAATGCTATCAAACTTTACATTGCTCGTAGGTAAAAGACATTTTTTTTTTCGTGTGGTGACAAAGTAAGAATACAATTCACCACATAAAAGACGACTAAGGTATAAAACATGCATATAACATCTATGCAAAGGAAGGAAAACTCGAAATAAAACCCTATACCAACACGTCTGATAAGCGTGGTGTAATTTCCTCCTTGTGTGGAGGAGGCTCGAGCCCAGCAGTGGGACATATATGAGCTGATATAATGATGATAATGATAATGAAAAGGCATGTAAGACGTTAACATAGACCTAGGCCAACTAAATCTGATGTCGTCTGGTCAAAAATTATATTCCAAATGTCATCAAGAAGTCTGCCGGTCAAAACTATTGCCAATTCTTTTCCAATAGGTACCTATATATTATTATAATGGGATAAGAATACATATTGTGTCAACTCCAAGTGATTAGGAGAAGAGCAGATTGGTGATAATATCCTTTTCTATCTGTCTTTTTAGAATATCATCACCCTGCACTAAGAACATAATCCTTGTATTGTGGAGGATTTAAAAAAAAACATATAATTATCAGACACAAATTACATCCAAATTATTTGTGGATCGCACAAAGTATTGTATTTCTTCGGAATCGAACCCACGACAACTTGAACCAGTAGATCAATATCTTAACCATTACGCCATTTGTGCAGTGAAAGTGCTTTATAATGTCTCTATAATGAAATAATGATGTAATATTACGCCAACCATCCATCTACCAGCCTATGGATGTACAATTGTACAGGGATGGATACAAATCTCTAGAAAGGCATATAACTATATAATTGCAATTCTTAAAAGGCAGTTACTACGACCATCTTCATTATTATCAAGATCTTTTCCTAATTTTTAGGGTTCGAAAAAATATGTACTCTTGCATAGTACATTTTGCAAAAGTTATTGGCAATATAAATAATACAATACAAGGCCACTTTGACCTAGTACCGCACTGGAACTACATACATACATATCATCACGCCATATCCCCTGCAGGGTAGACAGAGAGAACAGAGTGCCAGAGAACTCTATCCTTGCATACTTCACTCGCTTCCTCAACATTCATAATTCTCTTCATACACGCTCGCCGGTTTCGGCGACTCTTGACTCCACCTTCCTTCAGTACGTGACCAATCTGGTCTAGGTATGTGAGTCTCGGTCTCCCCCGGTACTTACATCCTTCCACTTTCGCATTGTATATTTTCTTAACCAGACGTTCATTCGGCATTCTGTCCATATGTCCGAACCATCGGAGCATTCCGCACTGGAACTATTTTCTGCTATAATTTCCGCACTGGAACTATTTTCTGCTATTTTTATATAAAGAAGCCAGAAAAAGGTTTTAGTTTCTATATTGTTACAAAGTCCGAGTGATCTTCTTCACTGTCCATGGTTTTATAACTAGGTCTAAAACACCGTGCGCTGCACAAACAACAAGTACAAATAAGCTGGTTTGGACATGCTAAATCATATTAGCAAAGTATTTATAGAATTCAGAGCTGTATGAAATACGTGTGATGAATTTATTATATGCGTTTTTATACTTATAACTTTTTGTACATTTATACATGATTAAATTTCTCGAGAACGGAACGACCGAATTTGATGAAGTTTTTTTTGCGTGTATTTGAGTGTATTCAAGAATGGTGTAGATTAACAATTGTAACTGCGGTGGCGCTGTGATTTCAAAGAATTCTGTTCTATTTTATTATAGATTTGCACAGCACATAAATATCTCGTTGATGGGCTCCAGCCTCCTCAACAACGGAAGAGAACTACTACCTAACATACCACGTTGCTCAGACTGTTAATTTCGAGTTTTCCTTGTCTTGCGTTGGTGTTATATGCATATTATACTCTTTAATCATCTTTTACGACATCCACAACTAAAACAGAGCAGAGATATTGTTACTTCATCTCTATATGGAAAAATACGGTAAAATATATAAATAAATAGCATATGTAATAAAAATAAGAAAAATATGACGCCGAAATAGAAAGTACTCAGTGATCAAAGATTTGTTCAATATTAAATATATCCAAAGTTTCCAGACCAAAAGCCGAAGACAAATTTCCTTCTACTATCTAATCACATATGTAAATTTGGTTCCACTCCAAATTGCCTTACTGAAAAAGTTTTTCTCGTACCCAAAGTCAGCGAAAACCAGAGGCTGTTGACTCTATAGCCATTCGGATGCTTTCGGGTGCCTTCGGATATCATCGGCTGGTCGTAAACGGGACGCTATTTTTATGAGTACACAGTTACATGGCTATACAAAAATAACTTTGCTTTTATTGTAAACTCTAAAGCTATAATAACAAGGTTTGTTATTGTTTAATTTTTACGTAATAGATATATGGTTATGCGAAGAATCGGACCGTGATAGCCTTTTCTGAATTTTTTCCGGCTATCCTTCTTTGAGTTATACGATAAACATGTGTGCTGTGAAAATATATATCGGTAGTTACTTTTGAAAAATTGTTAGGAACTTTTATATTTCAAAACTAAATGCTGAATGCGACTTTGCCTTTGCAAATATCGATTTTATTAGATTGGTAAAAAATATAATGTTGGGTCTTAGTTGTCGTATATTTATAAATATTGCACCTTGGTCTAAGAGTCTTTATTGCGTCAGCTAAATCCCGACAAAGGTATACATTAGCTACCCAAAAAAGTCAAATTGGTAACCACGCCAAAACAGTTGGTGAAAAAAGGAACATTTACCAGCTGTAGCTCGAACGATATTTAGCAGTAACACAAGTTAAATCATAGTAACATCCACCAAAAGGACTTACATTATTGATCACGCTAAAACAAATAGTGAAAAATAATATTTACCTGCAGCAGCTAGAGCGATGTTTTAGCAGTAACACCCAGTAGCCCACCTGCACGGCGTCGAGAGGTATGTTGTTAGGGCGGATCTACGGGGTCGTGCGCCGCTTCTCCCGTCGCCCTGGACGGGTTAGCGGGACGCAACGTAGCCTGCCGACAAAAAGAGAAAAAAAAAAAAAAACAAAAAAAAAAAAAGCAGTAACACGGGTCAAGTCATAGTCAATCTAGCGAACATATCAAATCAAATTATGGAGAATTACAAAAAAAAAAAATACAATACAATACAAAAAAAAAAAAAATGTTTTCAATATAATACTTTTGTTTCATCAATAAAATCTTTGTTCATACAAGTAATTTTAGCTTATATACGTCTCACTGCTATACTTCAGCGTCTTTCATCAATAGGAGGGACATTGACCCACTATCATGCTAGTCAAACAGATTGGTATAGAAATTACTGAAATTTTTAGCATTTAATATGCTTAATTATTTATAAATACCCGATTACGAAACGAAATATATATATAAATAATATATAAATAATATTAAATGCTAATTTCAATAATTTGAATAACAAGGTTGTGTCATCGTTTAATACAATTCTAACTGTAAAGTTTGAAGTATTAAGTCTATACAATGTGTGAACAATGTCCGATAGATGGCATACGTCACCTTGAAGACGTAAGATATAATATGAATCGAAATTTGCATGTCCTAAAATAGTTCACGATGATGTAAGTGGCAGCACGGTTGGGCCGGATTCCCAATAGGTGCGGGTTCGAACCCCGCTTGTGACATCAGGTTGGTATAGGTTTATACTTCAAGTTTTCCTTTTCTTGCACAGTTATTATATATCTCTATTAGTGTGGTGACGCAGTAAAAATACAATTCATCACCACCATCTAACTTAACCTGTAGGTGATTGTAAGAGACGATTAAGGGATATAAAATGCATATTACGTCTATGGAAGCACAGGAAAACTCGAAACAAAACCCTATACCAACACATGAGACCAGTGCGGTATAGTAAATCAATTTTCCTTCCATAATGGAGGAGCCCAACAGTGGGGCATATATGAACTGAGATGAGATTCATTATCACCATCATCATCATAGCCCATAAATGTCCCTCTGTTGGGCACGGGCCTCCTCCGTAATGGGAGGGAAATTTACCTACTATACCGCGCTGGTCAGACACTTGGTATATGATTTTCTTTGAGTTTTCCTTCTCTCGCATAGAACATCTATGCGTTTTATATCCCTTAGTCGTCTCGTACGATCACAAACGGGTAAGATATGGGGTGGTGAATAGTATTCTTACTCCGTCACCACATGGAAAAGATGAAGAGTTGAGATTATGATATCGCTAATCAGATCCTCTCAGTAGCGCAGCGATTGAAATCAAGCTCTTTATAGATTGGCACATAAAAACGTCTCTTAATTCAACTAGGTAATTACAAAGTCGCTATATCAAAACCAGGTAAGCGTCTACAATATAAATACTGAGAGATATAAAAGTAATTATATTTCCTTACCTTTAAAGCCCGAAAGGAATTAATTTTCCATTGTTATGTTACCTTTTATAACAGCTGATCGGGTAAATAGAGAAAAAACCATAGAAACGTTAAATATTTTTTTATTATTGCTAACTATAAAGAGATATTCTTGGAAATTTTTCCGCGTGATAAATTCCGAAATACGGAAATTCGATAATAGAGTAACGAGTATAATTGAGATAGCATAACAAATTAGCACGCTTAAGTGGCAATAGGCAGGTCAGATCGATCGCCGAACCGATAACCGCTACGGAAGAAAGGTTTTAAGCAGCGACGACGCAATATAAGACGCGCCGTGTGGTTGACGCATTTTTAGTAATCTAGGGCATTTTGTCCTGTATGGGAATCGAACTTACGGGCACGGTAGGTCGGTGTAACTATTACGCCATTTGTGTAGGTTTTCCATAAATACAATAATCCGAGTCACAATTCTGTTATTATATCACCCGCACTGGTCTAATTGATGAGATGGTTGGAACGAATTTCTAAATTTCAAAAAAAGAGGAGAGTTATAGTCTTATTTTTTTTTTTGGGTGGACTATGGATGCGTCTCGCCCCGCCGAATCGGTCCGGGCTGACGGAAAGGCGGCGCGTGACCCCATAGACCCACCCTAAAACTCCTCTCTCTTCGCCGTGCGAGCGGACCACCAGTACTCGATTTTTGACTTCGGTGGCCCGCCCGGCGGTTTAACCTCGCGGGTTCCTCTCGTCAACGCCCCGACAGATTTCGCCGTCGGGGCGTCGCCCTCACGCGGTGGCCTCACGTCGGGTGACCGGACAATTCCCCGGCCCGATCACCCGAGGCCTCGGTTAGGTTAGGTTAGGTTAGGTTCGGCGGCTCGGGTCGCGGGAATCCTCTCGGAAGAGTTAAAGTCTCATAGATATGTTGTAATATTTATTTTCCCTCGAATACATTCGCGGCAATTTTAATCAAGGGGCCATGTCGTAACTTAATACAGTTCTAGTTGAAATTTTTATATATTAAATCGGAAGACTCTGTAAAAAATCTGAAATATCAATTATGAGGATAATGCGAGCCATAATTTAGTTACACGTACTAACACTGGTCTAATTGATAATACGGTTTGAATGAATCTGTTATAGATTTAAGTTTAAGCCCTATATGTTGTAATATCATTACGTTCGCAATGTTTTTATTAAAAAAAAAAATATAGAATAATTAAAATATTGTACAAAAACAAAATATGCAAAATACATCGTAGATTTTAATTATATAATGAAATACTAAAAACTATCTGCCTGTTAATTAAACTAACTCTAGTAACTATGTAGCTTAAAACATTAAAGAAAACTGTTAACCATTATTTTGACGGCTTCTAACCCTTAAACAATTAAATTGAAGTATTCCAGTAGTTAAACCCTTTAACTATTGTACCCTACTCTATTAATTTTCGTTGTGAAAATGACTTGCTGAATGTGTACATGTACCTTACTAACTAGTAGGTATACAGATGAAGGTCTGGACCAACGTTCAAAGTATGAAACTTTATGCTAAGTTCAGCCGAACCCCATGCAGAATAACTTTTTTCTTTTTTTTTTTTCGGACCGGCTACTGACGTCAAGTCACTCTGCTCCGATAGTCAGCCCAACGACGAAGGCGACGTGCTACGGGTGGGTTACGGGAGTGCGTGGTTACCCTCCTCTATCGCCCCGGACGGAGTGGTTAAAAAAAAACCCTTTAAAAAAAAAGGGATTTTTTTTTTTCGAACTACATATGATTTATCTATGTTTGGGTGTTAGGAGTAACAATATAATTCACCATTACCTCTCTTGCCCGTGTCTGATATCAAAAGACGACTAAGGGATATGAAACGCATATAGCAGCTATGCAAAAGAAGGATAACTCGAAACAAAACCCTACACCAATACAACTGACCAGCGTGGTATAGTAGGTGAATTTCCCTTCCATTATGGAGGAGGCTCATGCCCAACAGTGGGACATATTTGAGATAAAATGATGATGATGATGATATACTAATAAATGCAGAGCCGGTTCTTTTGTTCGATTATACTGCGAAAACTACTAAACCGATAGGAATAATACATATACTGTAAGATGCAGCGTGTTTCGGAGAAATTTTTAGTATATTATATATTGGTGACTAGATCCTGCCCGCAGCTTCGCCCGCGTAAAAGGTTACTTTCCTAAAGTTTTTCACCCCTTATTTTATTTTAGCTCTTAAGGGTAAATTTTACAACATGTTAATGTCATATTTATTTATATCTAATCAATAGCCTAAAAATAAGTTTCAAAGTTTTACTTTAAAAATGACGTTACTTCCTTACAACTTTTCATCCCCCTTTAGAACCCTTCTTTTGCATTAAAAAGTAGCCTTTGTCCTTTATCAGGCTCTAGACTATTTGTGTACCAAATTTCATTTAGATCGGTTCAGTAGTTTTGGCGTGAAAGAGCGACAGATAGACAGACAGAGTTACTTTCGCATTTATAATATTAGTAAGGAAGTAAGAATTACTTATCTGGAACAGAGAGAAGCTAGTGGGGTACAGCTAGTATAAAATAGATATGTAAAAAAATGATTAAAAAAATCAAAAACCCGACTGCGTAAAAAGTCACCAAAACTACGTACATAAAAAAAAAAAACTGAAAAGAAAAAAACAAGCACTTAGATGTCCGGTGGTCTAGAATTTCATAATATATTATTGAATTACTTTATTCGACAGCAAATCTAATTTTTAAATGGATCCCGACTGTTCAGTTATCATGTTCTATTATTAAAATATATTTCATTTTCTGCAATAGTATTTATTCAATAATATATTATGGAATTCTAGACCACCGGACATCTAAGTGCTTATTTTTTCTTTTCAGTTTTTTTTATTATGTACGTAGTTTTGGTGACTTTTTACGCAGTCGGGTTTTTTGATTTTTTTAATCATTTTTTTTATTTTATACTTTTTAGTTATAAATACCTAGGTAGCTATAGTTATCTTATTTATTAATAAGTATGTAAGTACCTAACTATATATAGTTTTTCGACTGAAGACAATATCGTTAGAAATTGGAGATGGGCGACCGCGTCAGACATTAGATACTTTAGGTAGGACTACCTATGGTATATTGGACAATATACTTACTAGATACTTCAATATATGTCCATCCACATCCAGTTATATGAATTTTTTGTCTTTTCATCGTAAATTTCTACTGTCTAAAAAACCTCTATGCTCACATATAGGTATACCTTTCTCAAAAGGTTGTTACGAAATTTTAAATCGATATAGATCCTAAACGGTCAGTCAAATCGAAAAATATTGAAAAAAAACTAATAATGATTTTTAAATACCTATTTAACGATACCCCACTCGATATAGTTTGTTGACTTTATTTTTTTTTATTTTCACAATATGGCGTCCAGTAGTCGCCATATTGAATTTTCAATAACGTCATATCTTTAGTGACACTCGCCGGATTAAGAGGAATCAATTGACGTGCGAATCATAAAAATCGGCCGAGGCGTTTGGTATATATAGTGCTTCAAAGGAACATACATATATATGTACATACATACATGCATACATAGACTGTTAAACACAATACCACTCCTTTGCAGTCGGGTAAAAATAAATATATTTTAACTAAAAATCACAAAAAAGCAATCCCATTACAATTTACATAACAACATCAGCAATGAAAATCCTATTGACAAAAACTTCAGCGATTGCAACCAACAATTACAGTCAATGCGAATTTAAATGACCATACTTAGATCATTAAGTTAAATAAGACATAACATAAGCTATCTAAAGTCATTCTTAAACTATCAAAGCATTTAAAGGAAACTTAAGCTCTTGTTAATCTAACGTTATGCAGTGAGGGACATACAAGTAAATTGTTAATTTCTGGAAAGCTTGACCCAATTCTCGTTTTGCCGTCGCCGCATCAAAGATTAATTCATAGAATGTACTGTGTTATAATACCTAACATGTTTTGTATATTTTTTCCTCATTAAAATTTTTTATATGTATTCTAATGCTGGGCTCAAGTCTTTTACACAGTGGAGTGGAAAATCTCTTATTTTTTTTTTTATTGCTTATGGTGGCAAACGAACAAGCAGCACATCTGATGGTACGTGTTACTGCTGCCTATGGAAGCTAGGCTACCTACCAATGGCCACCGAAGACAAAGATCGGGTACCGGTGGCCCGCTCGCACGGCGAAGAAGAGGTGCTTGCAGGGTGGGTCAATGGGGTTGCGCGCCGCCTCTTCCGTCACCCCGGACCGATTTAAAAAAAAAAAAAAGCTACCTGCCAATACAAACTAAAAAATCACCCAGTTGGGCTTCCGGCTCTCTCGCGCACTGAACGAAGCGCAATTCCATATCATCATCATCATGGTGATGATGATGTGAAATCATTTTTCTTTTCTATAATATGATGAAAAAAAACATGATTCGATAAAATAATTCATATTCTTTGTTTTTTAAACCCCACCCTGCACTAAGGAAATAATCCTTGTATTGCGGGTGACTTTACAAATATATAATTAACGCAGACTAATTATACCCAGACTCAGAACAACACTGTGTATCGCACAAAGTATTGTCCTGCGTAGGATTCGAACCCATGACACTATATATATATATATATATATATATATATATCCCTTTCAGACCTGACGCTAAACGGAAAGGTATTTCAAAATGAAATTTACTGTTTCTAGTTAATTTGGGGTAGCTAAAGAAAAATATGCTACTGAAAAAAATCTAGGAAAACTGAAAATCGGTTTTTCACGATACTCACGATTGTGAGGGATCGGGCCAAGTTTTGGTACACTCACAATTGTGAGGGTTGAGAAATAAGACCATTTAATATAGAAAATTAAATTTTAATCATCATGACTACAGTAAAAACATTCATGAATAAACAGTATCAATTATTTAACATTTAAAGCAGTATTTTTTTTTAGATATAACAATAAAAGTACATTATTATTTATGATAATCATTATTTTCAGTCTTAATCATAATTCTCTCTTTGGACGTAACTTAAATCTCATTTTTTACATTATAACTCCTCCTTATTTTTCATTATGAAATACGTAAAAGCAGTGGTCATCTAGATAAACAAAGATAAACGTTGCACTTGATGCATCTAACTTTTAACCGACTGCTGCAGCTTTTTAGTCTACAACATCTTGGTGCTTTTATTGTGTCACATATTGGCCAGTGATTGTATCCATCGAGTCTTTTATCCATTGTTGGAATCGTAGCTGGTTTGTAATGAGATGTTTCAGGGAACTCAGCTAAATCGTCTGTAGGATCACGTTGCCTCTTTCTAGTTGTTCCATCAAGTAAAAAATCAGACACAGCTTGAAATCTAAAAAATCCATACGTTTCTGTCTGTTTGACTGTGATACTATACGATATTCATATCATGCGTTTACGAGCGACATATCGAAGAAATGCATAAATACTTCTAGAGGCCACTTCCGTGTTTTGTGCCAAGACCTGTATGCTTCCAACATCTGATCACTGACATCTACTCCGCCCATGTCCTCGTTATACTTTTTGAAAAGAACCTGTCTGTCTCTTGTCAGTGCATCTGTAATATACGGCATCCTAAATCGCTGCAGCCACGCCATCTTGATCCTGGGATATTTCACACAGCCAAGAATACCATTACACCAAACAACTTCTTTACATCCGCTCCAGTGATAGGATGTTTCAGCACCTCGTTCTTAGTTGTTTGATAGTATATATTTGTGCACAGTTCGAGTTTTTTGAAAACTTCTTCTTTGAAATACTTCTCAAAGTTTTCAGCAGTTGACGGTACCTAAAAAATTAATACATGTATTGAAATAAGTAACATAGTACATAGAGTTATGTAAAATCAGATTTTAGTAATCTGCAAATTTCATACTTCTTCCACAGTTGTAGTAACTGAAGTCATAGGTTTGCCACGAAATATTCGTCTGGTCCAGGTATTTCTAGCTGCTGGTGCTGCCACAACAGGAGCCCTATCGTCTTCCTCCTGCTCTTCATCAGATGGGCTGGCAAAACCTTCCTCTGGGGACATCCAATTTTCATCTCCATCAGAGTCGTTACCGAAGTCTGAGTCATTTAATGCGACCAAAATACTATCGTCGTTAAGTTCTAAATTTCTTCTACTCATAATAATTGTTTAGTATTGAAACAATACCTATAACAAAGCAAAAACCAGTATTTAACTTGTATGAAAATACTTACAAATATTTAAGTTCAAACCGAGCCCTCACATTCGTGAGGGTTATTTTTGCGGCACCAGAATCCATCGAATGTAATCAGTAATCCACTATTTGTGATCTTACGGGCTTTTACCACTCATTTTAAACACAATAAAACCATAACAAACATAAATAACACTTACCAGAACAAATAGAAACTAATCAGCACGGTGTCAGGTCACGACACGTTCGCCTCGCTCGACTTCGGATGCACACTGACCCGCAGGGACGCTAACCCCGCTGTGAAAAAATCGTAGGCAGAAAGGACTGCCCTCACTTTCGTGTGAGCTTAGCCCCGTTCGCTTACCGTTCCCGAGTAAACGCATAAAAAATCGTAAAATCATGCTCACAAAAGTGAGTACAGGGCCCGAAAGGGATATATATATTCTTACAAGACAGTTGGTTCCCCCCACCCGGCAGCAGCCGAAACGTATAAATAGCCGGCGCAAAGCGGGTAGCGGGTCATTCTCGCTATCGGATTCGGACCGGCTTTAACTACCTCCTGTCGTTATATTTAATTTAAATTCATGGTGTTACTTGTTCATTTGTCAGATTTCTTTATTAAAAGTGATTTTCCCTTAGTTAATATTATTCATCTTTTTAAAAAATTAAATCCACTTCTGGTTGGTAAAAATATATATATATATATATATATATATATATATATATATATATATATATATATATATATATATATATATATATATATATATATATATATATATGTATATATAAATACATACATACATATACATACATATCATCACGCCATATCCCTTGCAGGGTAGGCAGAGAGAACAGAGTGCCAGAGAACTCTATCCTTGCATACTTCACTTGCTTCCTCAACATTCATAATTCTCTTCATACTCGCTCGCCGGTTTCGGAGACTCATGACTCCACCTTCCTTCAGTACATGACCGATCTGGTCTAGTTAGGTTAATCTCGGTCTCTCCCGGTACCTAAATCCTTCCACTTTCGCATTGTATATCTTCTTAACCAGATGTTAGTTCGACATTCTTTTCCACATGTCCGAACCATCGGAGCATTCCCTTTCGCATCTTTACACCGATACTCTCTTTCATAACTACTCGCTCTGTTACGTGGTCGTTACGAATGCAATCGATCAGCCTAACTCCACAGATTTTCCGTAGAGATCGCATTTCGACCGCATTAATTTTACTATCATACTCTTTTCTGCATACCCAACTCTCGCTTCCATACATTAATGTTGGGACAAGCACTGCGTTATGTATTGCTACACGTGCCTTCTGGCTGAGGTGGTGGCTACCGAGAAGTTGCCTCAACGCTCCATTCACTCTATTTCTCGCATTCACTATTCGCTCTATATCAGTGGTGTACCTTCTATCTCGGCTAAATCCACATCCAAGATATACAAATTCATCCACTTGCTCTAGTAGATCATTACCTATTGTTACTCTTACATATGTTCTGGCTTCTTCTTATCGCCCATTCAACTTCATCAATACTGATGCCATCGGAGGACACCGGTGCCAAATGTTGATCTACTAAACCACATGCGACACCGGCGGCAACTCGAGTATCCGCATATATATCGCCAAAATATTCCCTCCATCGGCTTAACACGTTTTGTGTTTGTGCAAGAATGTCTCCACCTTTAGACCTTATTTTATTCATTCGGAAGGCTGACCATCCATACCGAGACTTCTTCACCTCCCTCCAAAAGAGTTTGGTGTTATCCTCGAAGTTTTTAGTCAGCCTGTCTTTTGCACTCATATTTGCTCTATCACGTTTCTTTTTCACTAAGGCCTTCGTGTCATTCTTACATTGCCGATATATTTCTTTCTTCTGTTCAGTCATACTGTCATTCAGATTCAAAGAAGAGACATAGTCCAGCCACGCTTTCTTTTTTTGCTCTACGGAAGCTGCCACTTCCGTATCCCACCATGCATCACCATTCGTTTTTCTATGCTTCTTTGAACTTCCACATACTTTTTTCGCTGTATCTACCATACTCTCTTTCAATATTCTCCAGCATTCTTGAATGTCCGATTGCGGCTGGCTTGCCATCGTCAGCCGTTCTCGAACACCCTCTGCATACTTTTCTCTTACACACTCCTCTTGCAACCTTTCAACCTTTATTCTCTCAAGCCCTCCGAAGTGGACACGCTCTCGCCAATGCCTCCAATTTCTGAACAGACCACTAAATCTCGCAATAACGAGATAGTGGTCCGTATCGACTGTGGGACCCCTGTAGGCTCTTGCGTCCAATATTTTGCTTTGGAGGCGACTGTCTACCAAAATTAAATCTATTATACTTTTCTGTTCATTCCTTCTCCATGTATACATATGGATGTCCTTATGTTGGAGAAATATTTTTGACACAATAAGGTTTCTCTCCATGCATACATCCGCTATGAGCCTACCTGCGTCGTTCACTCTCTTATCACCAAATGGACCAAGTACGTCCTCATAGTCGGGACGCTTGGTCCCCACCCATCCGTTCAAATCTCCGCATACAATCACGCGTTCACTGGTTTCTGCCATATCCAGAACTTCCCTAACATTACCCCAAAACTTCTCTAGGTCTGATGCCACCGAGGATCCTACGGAAACATATGCTACAACAATGAATATCTTGGTGACACCTAGTTTTATACGGACCCAAAGAAGTCTGGTTTCATTTCGTAATCCTTCAGACCTGAGGCCAAGACAGAGGACAACAGCACTCCTACCCCCATGCTGTCTCGATCGCTCTGTGGTACACCAGACCACAGAGCCATCCCACCACCAGGAAGATCGCAGGCGTCGCTGCCCCTTTGCTTGGTCTCTGTTACACAGAGCACGTTTAGCTGTTTGTCCGCCATAACGGATATCAGCTCAACTTACCATCCACACAACCTCTTACATTCCACGTGCCTACCCGGCACTCTGCTCTCCTCGACTCGCCTGACTGGCCAAGGCGTGATGGTTGGCGGCCCCCATCGCCGCCCGCATTTTTAATTTATGATAATTTCTATAATAAGTTTTTTAATGATATGAAGGGAAATTTTAATACTTATTAAATGCACCACGTATTTAATGTATTTATTTGGATAAGGAGTAATACTGTATTATTAATATAAGCTTCGTAATTAAATCAATAGTTACTGTAGGTTATCATTAGACAACAGATATATATATATATATATATATATATATATATATATATATATATATATATATATATATATATATATATATATATATATATATATATATATATATATATATATATATATATATATATATATATATATGATACTAGTTTTGTAGATCTTATTAAGGTATACAACTATACAATTTCTCAGTCTCCAAAGACAGTCGATGTTTTTTTTTAAAGATCTGGACTAAGGAAATAATCGTTGTATTGCAGAAGACTTATAATTAACGGACACGACACTGGGTGTTGAGTGACTCAGGACAATAATTAGTGGTCTTTTTTTTTATACACACCACCCCACACTAAGGAAATAATGTATTGTGGGGAACTTTACTTATTGTATGTTTATACAATTAACGCAGACTAATTACCAAATTACACCAAGAATCAGAACAACACTTTGTACATCGCACAAAGTATTATTCTGCGTAGTCATTGGACACACGGCACTGGCACGGAAGGTCGGTATCTAAACACTACGCCATCTGTGCAGTCAAAGTTTGCACAAAGTATTGCACTGTGTGGGAATTGAACCCAGGTATATTAAGTCGGTATCTCAGCCATCTGTGCAGAATATTTGTAATATATAAATTTATTTATCGCCTAATTTATAAAATATCTTTACACAATATAATATGTCCCATATTTTCTTACATATAAATTATATTACCTTCTATAACGAAATTTCATTATCTTCTGTTCATTGGTTTTCTTGGAACTGGAACAAATATTCTGAAATTCTTAGTAAATTTCACATTTATTATTTAAATTGAACTAATTTTATAATAAGTTATAAATTTAAAATAATACTACTATTTATTAGGATATTTATTAAAAATGAATGCAGAAGATAGTTTGACTAAAAACTTCGAGGGTAACACCAAACTCTTTTGGAGGGAGGTGAAGAAGTCTCGGTGTGGTTGGTCAGCCTTCAGAATGAATAAAATAAGGTCTAAAGGTTTCTGAGAGAGAGACATTCTTACACAAACACAAGACGTGTTAAGCCGATGGAGTGAATATTTTGGCGATATGTATGCGGATACTCGAGTTGGCGCCGGTGTCACATGTGGTTTAGTTGATCAACATTCAGCACCGGCGTCCTCCGATGGCATCAGTATGGTTGAAGTGGAATGGACGATAAGAAATTTGAAAAATGGTAAGGCAGCGGGCATTGATATGGTGTCTGCCGAGATGATCAAGCTTGGTGGCTCCTGTGTCTGGAAGGCGTTCCTGTTGCTCCTCAATTTATGTTAGAGCTCGGGAATGGTTCCCGGGGACTGGAATAACGCAGTCATCGTGCCTTTGTTTAAAAACAAGGGTTCACGTTATGACTGCGCAAATTATAGAGCCATAAGCTTGACCAGTTTGGCAGCAAAAGTGTACGGTAAAATTATTGAAAGAGAAGGAGGACGGTGTCCGATGGATTACTGTGTGAGACACAAGGAGGTTTCAGGAGTGGAAGGAGATGCATGGATCAAGTGTTCTCTCTGCGCAACATTGTGGAGAAGCATCTGGCTCTAGGTCAGAGGGTTTTCTGCAGTTTTGTGGATCTAGAGAGAGCATTTGACACGGTTGTACGAAAGGAACTTTGGGACATTTTACCGGAGTATGATATTAACGGTAAACTGCTACAGGCTGTGCAGTCCAGTTATATGGGCTGTAGAGCCTGTGTGCGGCTGGATGATGGAATGTCGCCTTGTTTTGACGTCAATATCGGCGTTAAGCAGGAGTGCGTTCTGTCAGCCAGGCTGTTTATCATATATCTGGATAAATGTCCCCAAAGGTTGAACGATATGAATGTAGGAGTCCAGATGGGCGACTCAGTGGTCACTGTTCTGCTCTATGCAGATGATGCAGTCCTGCTAGCACAGTCAGCGACTGTCCTGCCGACCCTAGTCGACACAATGACAGAAGATTGTAAGAAAAGGGGTCTACGCGTGAATGTGAGTAAAACCAAAATAATGGTCTTTGAAAGAGATGAAGCCATAACAGATGTAAGAGTAACAATAGTTAATGATGTACTAAAGCAAGTGGATGAATTTGTATATCTTGGATGTGGTTTTAGCCGAGATGGAAGGTACACCATTGGTATAGAGCGAAGAGTGAATGCGGGAAATAGAGTGAATGGAGCGTTGGGCCAACTTCTCAGTAGCCACCACCTCAGCTAGAAGGCATGTGTAGCAATACATAACACTGTGCTGGTCTCTCATTCTCTCTCATTACTGTATGGAGACGAGAGAGGTACTGCGAGAGTTGGGTATGCAGAAAAGAGTATGAAAGTAAAATTAATGTGGTCGAAATATGATCTCTACGGAAAATCTGTGGAGTTAGGTTGATCGATTGCATTCGTAACGACGACGTAAGAGAGCGAGTAGGTATGAAAGAGAGTATTGGTGTAAAGATGCGAAAAGGAATGCTCCGATAGTTCGAACATGTGGAAAGAATGCCGAACGAACGTATGGTTAAGAAGATATACAATGCGAAAGTGAAAGGATGTAGGTACCGGGGGAGACCGAGACTAACCTACCTAGACCAGATCGGTCATGTACTGAAGGAAGGTGGAGTCAAGGGTCTCTGAAACCGGCGAGCGTGTATGAAGAGAATTATGTATGTTGAAGAAGCGAGTGAAATATGCAAGGATATAGAGTTCTCTGGCACTCTGTTCTCTCTGCCTACCCTGCAAGGGACATGGCTTGATGGTATGTATGTATGTTTAATAATTATTAAATAATAATATTTTCTGTTGGTTGACAGAAAATTTTCTCTTTTTTGTGAGTGTCTATTATTTTTTTTTTCATTGTTATATTAATCGTTTTTAAACAATCCATCCATCAATCCATCCGTCTTCTTTTGGATATACGTACTACGAGAATGCTACTCAAAACAGTCCCATCGCACCTGTACCCTACAGCTTCCTGCGACTTTCAAGATACCTTCTTGGTCATCTAGGTCTTATCCCTGTAAGAAAGACAAAAAAAAGAATTTAAGATTCTATGCCAACTTAAATTAATATGCAGGTCAAGAAACTCATTCAAGAATAATCGGAAATATATGAGTTGAAAAATAGAAATTCAGACCATTGAGGCAATCATAAAATTTCAGTATTCTATTCTAGATAATATATATCTGCATCATCATTCATTCTCTTATCCCAATTACTTGGGGTCGATACATTATGTACTTTTCTTTCATAACATATATTGTAAAAGTTATTGGCCATAGTTTTATGACCGACCGCCTGCCTGACATAAACTCTCCTTGGGAATATAATTGTTGAGTAAACGGCAGATGGGGTTGGCCCAGGTCGTTATGAGGTTCTTAGTCATCTTTTACGACATCCACGAGCAAAATATGAATTGTTAGTATTCTTAGCTGCTACCACACAGCAAACTGGTAAATTTTTTGAACTAGTAAATCGTCATAATATTAAAATTACCATAACTTTAATGTTTAATAATAACTGACCATAAACAATATATATTTTATATAGAATAATTTTCTTTTTGTACTAATGAAACTAGTACGATGGGTCGTTATCCTATTGTTAGAGCAATAGGATAACGACCTGCCGTACTAGTTTCTTGGGTTCGATTCCTACCTCGGACAATACTTTGTGCGATCCACAAACTATTGTTCTGAGTCTGGGTGTAATTTGTGAGCCCAACAGTGGGATATTATAAGCTGAGATGATAATGATGTAATACAAGCATAGAGAAAAAAATATTTAGTAAGTACTATGTAATTATGTAGACTAATTTATAAATAATTATATATATTTCAATGGTTAGTTATTTCTCTTATATATATATATATATATATATATATATAGTCTTTGTCCCAAAACGCAGCTTTCATGCACTGTTTGACTTCTGATATACGTTGCAAATATGTAACTATTTTAGTATAAATTGTTTTGTTTCTTCCCGTATCTGTAATGCCAGTTTATTTATTATTCTATTTTTGCTGTGCGTAAATAAATACAATTCTTAGAATAAGTATATATTTTATTTTATATGAATTTCAATTTTTGTGAAAAGAAATATAAATGAAAATTACTTTAATTTTTATTCACTTTTTTATTATAATTATATCCAATAATATGACTATAACTAACATTTTCCCTTAAAAAATAATTAATATGTATTATGTACTTTGTATATGTATGCTTTACTTTTTATTTTATTTTGCGGTGGGCTACAGTCTGGTCACACCTCACTAAATCCGTCCAGAGCGATCGCGACCCCTTAAACGTCAATGCAATGTACCTCTCGATGCCGTGAGAGTGGGCCACTGAAACCCGGTCCTTGTCTTTGGTGGCCCACCCGGCGGTTTACCCTTGCAGGTGCGCTCTTGAGTCCGCTTCTCCGTCAGGGCATCGTTCTTATGCGGTGACCTCACTACAGGCGATCGTACTAATCCCCGGTCCAGTGACCCATGCCTTGGCTAGGGCGGCATCAGGCGTAGGAACTCGTTTGGGGTGTCGGGGATTGAGTGTTAGTATACGATCTCTCCGGCGCGGAAGGGGGCCGCTGTGGTTTAGTGGGTATTCCAGTGGAACAGCCAACCGGCGAGTCCCTCACGCCCCCCGTCTCAACATCGGCGAGTCTTGGTAAGCGCGTACTCACGGCGTCAAAAAAAAAATTTAAAAAAGGCGCAGGAACTTGTGCCTACGCCAAGGCGCCGGCGATGTCCATTTTCCGATGTGATGCGATGTCCAAAGACACCGCCAACAGCACCTCTCCGCCGGTGACGGGCCCCGTCACCGTCTGTCTTAGACGCAACAGAGCCACGATGGTCGGATGCCCCTTTGAAAGCCGAATTGAAAAGTGAGAAGTGCATCGCCTACAAATAATTGGGATAAATGCAGGGTAATGGTGATCAACCCGTCTGACCGAAGTAATTATACAGGGTACAAGAGGTCAATCTATATCTTTACGCGGGTACCGCACGGTGGCGACGGAGAAAGAAAGAAAGAAAGAAAGAAAATCATTTATTTCGGCTTCCAAAATAATACAAATTGATAATTACAAATTCAAATAGGTACATAGGATACCGAAAAAGGTCTCACCTCAGCATAAGCTGCATCACAAACGTGATACAGCGCTGATTTTCAGGTAAAACCTTTGAGAGAATGAGTGAGAGTATGTTTTCTTACAACATAAAAAAAATATACACAGGTGCAATATATAAACACAGTACTACTAAACACAGTGCCAAAATCATTTGTAACTTACATACAATATACATACACATACACGTTCGCACACACATACACTTAAACATAATGCATACATACATATACACATACATTCACATACATGCTAATAACATATACAACATGCAACACATACATACATACGCATACACATACATACACACATACATATACATACCTACACACATACATAAACATACACACACATATGATTACCCACACGTACACGAATACATACACGTACAATTCACTTATAACTATATACACATTCACTTATCACTTTTATAAATTTAATAGATGGCTGTGGCACTGAGAGATAACAGAGAGTTAAAAAGTTTTGATCAATGAAAATATATCTTAGGACTTCTCATAATATATACATATATACGAGTATCAATAGTAGGAAAGTGTAAACATATTCATAGAAATAAGACTAACGCTTATGTATTTGTTTCATAGCAAAAGAAAATAAAGTTAAATATTTGATGAATTAAATAAATATGATCTTTTTTCTTTATTTAATAGATAGGTTGTAAGGAATATAATAAAATTGATGTAGAAAATGTATTGAACAAATGTGAAAGAACTATAAAGGTCATTTGTGCAATATATATTATTGTGCCTTATGCTGTTGATCAAGCAAATACTCCTTATATTTAATTTTAAAATTGTTAACCGATTTTAACAGGCGTAATGGAGGTGGCAAATCATTCCAGCATCGAGTTGCAGCGAATTTGAAACTTCCATGAAATGCTGCCGTTCTATGTCTTGGAGTTAACAATAAATAAGAGGATGCCCTCGTCTTTATTGCATTATAATCTTTTGACCATGATAATTTGCGATATAGATATTCAGGTATTTTGGATACAACAACATCAAACAAAAGGGTTGCTAGGTGAAGCTTTCTACGTGCCGTCATCTTCATTAAATTACCCTTATTTAAGAAGGGGGTGATGTGAGATCGTGGGGGGACGTTAAAGCAATATCGCGCAGAAGCGTTCTGAACCCGTTGTATTAGTTTCTGCGTTTTGCTCAAAATACAAGTGCTATAAACGGTGTCTGCATAGTTTAATTTAGACAAAATCAATGTTTCACAAAGCATTACTCTAATATCTACACTTATATACGGACGGATCCTATACAATAATTTCAGCCTATAAAAACAATTACGCACTGCTTCAGTAATATGTGCTTCAAAATGTAACTGCCCATCAAATGTTACTCCAAGATTACGCGCTTCCTGCACTTGCGCAATCGAATGTCCCTTTATTCTAACATCGAACTGCTTACACTTTTTCAACATGTTCCTGGAGCCTATTACGATAAACTTAGATTTTTCAGGATTCAGCACTAAGGAGTTTCTGCCCGACCATTCCGAAATTCGCTCAAGGTCTGCATTAAGCTTTTTTATAGCTTCTTCAGCATTTTGTTGCTGAAACGATATATATAATTGAAGGTCATCAGCATAAAGATGAAATTTGCAATGAAGTATGCAGTTGGTGATGTCAGCAGTATACAGGATGAAGAGCAGTGGCCCAAGGATGGAACCCTGACGTACACCTCTACGAACCTCCCCTGGAGAAGATATAACATCATTCCCCTTCCTGCCTTTTATTAAGACTTGTTGAGAGCGGTTGGACAGATAGCTATGAAACCATTTTATAGTTTCAGAACTACAACCATAGAAAGACAGTTTAGAAAGAAGAAGTGAAACGTTGATTGAATCAAAAGCTCGGGAATAATCGAGGAGAACTAGTAGAGTTGTCATACCCCTGTCCCTGTCTTCTAATATGTTATCAACTACATCGAGTAATGCTGTGGTTGTGCTGTGCTTCTGACGAAACCCAGATTGGGTGACAGGTAGTATCTTAGATTCTTCACAATAAGCCCTCAATTGACTAAATACAACCTTTTCCAGTATCTTGGAGAGACAAGGAAGAAGACTGATGGGACGCAAATCCTTTATACTAGCAGGATTGGCTGTTTTAGGAACTGGTTGCACAATTGCCATTTTCCATAAGCTGGGGAAAGTGGAAGTTAAAATTGACCTATTAATTATGGATGTTATTATGCCAAGAGTAGAAGGCAACGTCATTAAGAGCATATCCAAAGAAATATTATCCGATCCTAGAGCATTAGACTTAAGACTGCGCAGAAAATGAAGCACATTTATCTCAGATACTGTCTGCATCTGGAACACATTTGCAGCTCGGAAGAATTCGAAGTATGTCAAATCGGATATTGTCACCAAGTCATTGCTGGGAATGTCTAAAAAATGTGTATTTATCGCATCAGGGTCATTACAGAAATGAAGTAAATTATTGTCTCTTATTTTGCAATGCATATGGTGGATTTTAATTGCTTCCATAATTTCTTTGGTTGTCCAATATTTTTATTAATGTGGGAGTTGAAATAGGCACGTTTTTCACTATCCATTGCTGCGCGAACAATATATTTGAGCTCTTTATAGGAGTTAAGATCGCGTTCAGATTTTGTTGACTTGTATTTAGTGTGAGATTTGTCACGTAGCTTCATCATTAATTTTACGGTATCAGTGATCCATGGGAATGACTTATTTCTAATAAGAACCGATTTTTTAGGAGCATGCAAATCAAATAGATTAAATATATACGTATTAAACATTGTAACCATATCATTCACATCCGCCGCGCTTTCTATGTTTTTCCAATTTATACTCTGTAAATCCTTATTAAAAATATCCATCATAATGTCTTTTATTGGCCTATAAGTGATCCAATGCGGTGAAGGTTTTTCTATTTTGAAATTAAGCTCCACAGATATAATTGCATGGTGACCTAATTCAGGTATGTGGGAAACTGTTACTGCATGTACCTTGGCATCAGTGCACACAATATCTATCAAAGTCTCGCTATGATCCGTAAAATGGGTAGGTTCATTGATAATTTGTTTTAAATTTGAGTATTGTAGAAAATTATTCAGAAGTTTAGTTTTATTATCAGATGAATTAAGAAAATTGATATTGAGATCACCAAGCAGAATGATTTTATCGGCGTTAGAGAAAGAAGTAAGAGATTCAGTAATCGCTTCAATAAAATGATTTACGTCGAACCATGGAGGCCGATATGCAGTACCGATGATGACAGAGCACGCGTTGACGTTTAAACGGAGCCACATTTGCTCGACGTGCGGCACGCGGGGGTGAGGGACGGTACGCACGCGCAAGTTACGGTGTACATAAAAGCCTACTCCACCGCCGCGGCCGCCGCGCACCTCATGCGTTCGAGGCACGTGCAGTAGTCTATAATCAATCAACGAAGGCACTCGCGCCTCTTCTCCGGCTCGGAGCCAAGTCTCATTAATCGCCATTATATCTACTTTTAAGTCCCTTACAGCTGCTATAAATTCCTCATGACGGGTACCCAGCGATCCCGCATTAAATAAGCCAACTTTTAGGTTTTTTGTTTTAAGCATGATTACTAGTGTAAATTTGTATGAATGGCTGAAATAGTATAATAATCAAGTGAATTTGTGAAATAGTGTATCGAAATCTCATATTTAGTTCCAATAGTATAATTTCAACATATTTAAATAATTGAAAACTTTTCATTATTTGTAGGATACGGTATAATAATTTATGATAAACAAATAAAACTGTATATGTAATGTATATATCATTATTAAAATAAAAAAATATGATTAAATAATAAAATAGAGTGTAAGTGACTCGGTCATCACCGATTGTTAACAAGGGAATATAAATAGTTAACTCTTCATGATATATCAAATGCCACAATAAACTAAATTCTACAAGGTAAATACAACATTTATATAAATAATCTGTTCTTGTTAAATAAAACATGCTATAATTAATTCTTATCTCTAATGATTTCAAGTCCAAAAACACGGTGCAAGTCCTCTTCAGTGCGAATACAATAAGTTTGTTTGCCGTCAGTCTGTTTGGTCAATATGCGCCCATATTTAGTCCAGGTGTATCTCCACCCCAGGCGCCCAGCAGCCTCACGAACGCGGTAGAATAGGTGCTTATTAGTTCTAGTCAGCCTTTCGTTAACGTAGAATCGACGGGGAGGGGAAGGAAGGCCGAGATCCGCGGTGGTTACGCCGCGACGCACGCGTGCTCCCTGTAGCATGGTGTCTCTGAGCGAGCGTCGTGCCAGCCGCACCACGATGCGACGCGGTCTCGGCGCACTTGCCACCTCCGCGGGTTCTCGCTGCACGGGAGATCCCACTCTCTGCGCGAAGACTATGTCACGATCCTCCATGCCAATCCCCAACTTAGACGCAACTAGTCCGACGGTGTGCGGTGCGATGACGGAGGTAGCGTGCCTGTTGGCCGGGACTACACCGTGGAACCTGGAGGCGAAAATGCTAGTCGATTTGTATCGGCGGGTTTCGGCGGTGCGAACGGAGGGCGGTGTGGTCTCACTGAGGGAGCTCACCTCCTGGCACGTCGACGCCCGCCGAGACGTCATTGCTCGTTGGGCAGTTCGGTGTGCGGACTGTGGAGGCCTTCCGGCCGGTGCTGATGCAGTGGTTGGAACGGCGGCACAGGGTGCTCTCCTTCCGACTGGTGCAGGTTTTGACAGGGCATGGATGCTTCGCCAAATACCTGTAAATGGTCGTCAAGAGGGAGACTACACCATCCTGCCACCACAGCGATTGCGACGAGGATACGGCGCAGCATACGCTCGAGGCTTGTGCCGCTTGGGCAGAGCAGCTCCGTGAACTCGTCGCAATCATCGGTGCCGACCTGACGCTGCCGACCATCGCCAGGGCGATGCTCGACAGCATCAGGAATTGGGACGTGGTTGCAGCCTTCTACGAGGCAGTAGTCTCGCGGAAGGAGGCAGCGGAGCGCGTGCGCGAGGAGTGTTTCCTCAACGTCGCGAACCGCCGCCGGCGACTGGGGTGGCGTAGGCGCGATTACCTGCGCCTGATGCCGCCCAAGCCGAGGGCGCGGGTGACTGGATCGGGGAATTAGTCCGTCACCCGCCGAGAGGCTTCCGGGAGGGAGGACGTCGCTCAAGGAGAGGGTACCCCTCAGGAGGTATTCCGTCGGGCCAGCCACTGACGACAAGTTCACGCTGCTCCAGTGGCCGATCCAACGACATAGGCGAGGTTCATGGGTGGGTTACGGCTATGCGTGCTTACGCCCCTCTATCGCCCCGGACGCAGTGGTGCGACAAGAGCTCCGACTATAACCCACCCCTAAAAAAAAAGGTCTATCTTAAAAATTCGGGGGCAATTTTATTATCATACATTAAACGGCAACTAATAACTTCAGAATATAATAGACTCGAAGCAATCGTTTTGGGTCGCAAAAAAATGTTCTGCGTAAATACTAACTTAAATCACGTCATTCATACAGTCAATTTGGACTCAATAATAACGTAAACAAAATTACCGATTCGTGAATTTCCTCCAAACCTAACCCGCACACACTGAATTATTGATCAATCTTTCTGCAATTAAGCTGATTCCGTAAATAAATGCGGAAGTTAAGAAAAAAAATATTCAGCGTTAGCATAAGATTTTCTCCTCGAATTCTTTTGTGGGTCATACCGTTGACTCTTATCTTAATGTTTGCCTTTGGGAGTTGGTTACGTCTTACGTTTGGCAGACGATCCGTCTTTGTCTTTCAAACATAAGATACTATCCGTGTCATCTGATCTTCGTAGCACTGTAATATATATTTTTGAAGACTTCTTAAAGATAGTATAAGTTAATAATGATTTTATAAAAGTCGATAAAGTTGATTCTTTTAAGGCTACACAGATTTGGAACAACTATTTGCTTTTAATATGAAAACTGCACAAATGAACATAGATGGCGTATTGAATAAGATACCAATCTTCCATATCAAGGGTCCCGAGTTCAGGACTAGAAATTGTGAGAATCAGAAAGTGTTGTGTTCTGAATTTGGATGTAATTTGTTCTCCTTAATTGTGTGCGAAATTGACACTACATTGACACACTCCAAAGTGCATATGATTAAAATAGCATAAAATAAAAAAACACAAAGCAGTCATGAGGGCTGTTGACAGAAGTGAAAACTTAAACTTATTAAAATAATGAATATTATAAATTAAAGTAGAATAACATGTACGTATTTCAGCTAATTTCACGACGCTTATACTGTTTACTTCGCTGCAAGAATACCACGCGCATCAAGAAAGAATACCACGCGCATGTGCTTGGGATTTACCGACTCACTCTCTTTCTCTCTCCTACTTTCTACCTTTGTGTATCTTTCTTTCTCTCTCCATCTTGCATTGGAATATTGGATGCTACTCTTTGCTAACGCTTGCGCTAGCCTGTAACAGGTATACTACGCGCATGCGTTCGAGAGCCATTGCGTTAAACATTTAACGCAACCTTGTTGGAAGTCGCATTAGAAGTTTTACTTCAAAAAGTGTTATACTTTTATTTTATTCTGTATGGTGTGGAGTAAGAATACAATCAATGATGGTCCTTGCTCTGTGATTGTTATCTTAAAAATTACAGATAAGGCACTTAGATAATATAAATGTAAGATAAGGCAACCTTGAAATTATATTCTGTGGCAAATTGTTCAAGTCGTGTGGTATATAAAAAAAGTTTATTTTTCTGGAAGCCTGTGTCTAACTACGAGACCTATAAATTAATACTATAACATCCTACATACTATAAACACCTTTAAGATGGCTGAGGCGAGTGATGGCTTCTTAGTAGTTAAATATTTTGTATTATATTATATTTAAAACTTATATCGTCATTCGAAAGGCATGAGTCGTCGTCATTCGAAGGCATTGTAGCTATCCTATATATATTATATACAATTTTGTGTAAAAGAAATAGACCAATCCGCTGAGTTTCTTGTCGGATAAATTATTTTTAAATTTTCTATTCTCCATCGGCAGAATAATTATCAACACATGTTTATAATTACGTCTACTTTTGGCTATGGGATATATCAGTGACAATAGGGAAATTAACTGACCAGATGATGACTCGACATGTTGGCTTAAGGTTTATGGAATTTACCTTATCTTGCACGATTATGTTTTTATGTAACTTATTTGTTTTTATACACTCGTGACAAAGTGCTCAAAACTCACCGTTTTCATTTCAAATTTTAAATTCTTTTTTTTTTATGTAAACCAAGTGAGGGTAATATTTTAGCTTAGATTAATCCAGTAAACTAACCATAGGGTTAGAACGGAATGGTCATTGAAAAGGTTGGGCAAATAAATCAACAGTCAGTTATTAACTTCTTTTTATAGAAAACTATACAATGGGTATACTAAGTATCAGATACAGTATTTAGAACACTATTTCTTCAAGTAATTTATTTGTTTTTTTTTATATTATACTCCTGAGAGAGCGAAATATAATCACTGGATTTTTAGTTTATGAATATTCGGATAACCGGTGTCCGGACTTCAGTGACGAGTTAAGAACACAAAGTGTGACCAACCCTTACAAGGAGCTCGTCGGAGCCATAAGAAATTATCTGAGTGATTACCAAATTACCAATTATCTAGAAAACCTGTAATAGTAACAGCAATCGTCGAGAGAACTAAGGGAGCCCGTGGGAGCCATAAGAAATTATCTGAGTGATTACCAAATTACCAATTATCTATCTATATATATATATATATATATATATATATATATATATATATATATATATCTTACTAATATTATAAATGCAAAAGTAACTCTGTCTGTATGTCTCGCTTTCACGGCAAAACTACAGAACCGATTTAAATGAAATTTAGTACACAGAGAGTCTAAAGCCTGAGAAAGGACATATGCATACTTTTTAATTGGAAAAAGCGTTGTAAAGGGTTGAAAAAGGAGATGAAATATTGTAGGAGGAATAGTTACTTTAGATTAATGCTAACTTACGACTATTTTACGAGGATGAAGTCGCGAGTAGAAGCTAGTATATATATATATATATATATATATATATATATATATATATATATATATATATATATATATATAACATATTAGCTGAGTTTTCCCTAATCAAACAGACATTTACCGAGAGTATTTCACTGCCCAGAACAAGCTATAACAATTACATTTGCAAGCGTAAAGCTTTCCACAGTGTGATCATGACATATATTTAAGTAGTATAACTTGAACTTAATAATCTATTTCTGTATTACTGTTGACCGATCCACTTAATACACAAAGATTTACATTCAATATAATCGAGTTAACTGGGAGCGAACTAGATTCTCTAAGCTCTGACTAATATTACAATATCGTTATAATTTGAACTTTGCTGAACTATTATGGCTTCAACATCAACCGCACATCGTCATACACTGGTAAGAAGTCGATTATTGTGAAATATTAGTGATTCACAATTCTCCTACTCTTATCCCAATTACTTGGGGTCGATACAGTATGTACCCCTCTTTCATAGCACATATTGTAAAAGTTATTGGCAATAGTTTTATGACCGGCCGCCTGCCAGATGTCAACCCTCCTTGGGAATGTAGTTGTTGACCAAACAGCATCAGATGGAGTTGGCCCAGGTCGTTATAAGGCTCTTAGTCGTCTTTGACTACATCTACGAGCAAAGTAAGGGTTGGTAGTATTCGTCACCGCTACCACACAGCTTGAAATGTTAGTGATTATAAATGTTATTTTGTTATATAAGATAAAATGCATTTGATTTGTGCAAACGTATTTGAAACTGAGTCATCTTGTCACATTAGATCGTCTAGACCGTCGCATGGTCTACTTATACATTTGCTACCAAAGCAAATGAAATGATCATCATTATCCCGTTCTTATCCCAATTACTTGGAGTCAATATGTAACTATTATTATGCTATCGTACATTATGCAAAAGTTTCGGCAATAGTTTTATGACCTGCCGCCTGCCTGACGCTAACCCTCCTTGGGAATGTAAACATTGATCAGATGATCAGATGGTATCAGACGGAGTAAGCCCTGATAAAACTTTTTGTCTAATATATACCCACGAACCATGTAAGAGTTGGTAATATTCGTAGTCGTCACCACACTAAAGGTAAATATATATGTATATATATATAATTATATATATACATATATATATATATATATATATATATATATATATATATATATATATATATATATATATATATATATATATATATATATATATAAATATATATATATATATATATATATGTATATATATATATCTCAATCGTATGCTCGAACTTTCGATACCTCAGTTCTCTTATCCAAAGCGATGGCGACCTGGATCGTGCGGTGAAGCACAGAAGAGATAGAGTGGTTCCATACCACTCTATCTCTGGAGGAGGAGGAGAAGACATATTGCGTCGACCCCAAAAAAATTGGGATAAGAGCAGGTTGATGATGATGATGATATATTAATCTTAATATATATAAATTACGCGTCACGTTGTTTGTCCGCGATGGACTCTTAAAGCACTTAACCGATTTCAAATTTGCACAGCATGTGTACTTTGATCCAACTTAAAAGATAGGATAGCTTTCATCTCAATTTATAGTAATATTATTTTAATGCAAATTATTTGTTTATTTTTTGACAGTCACAATTATCTGTTATCTCCAAACGATTCAAACAGATGGCGGTATCTGTTGACTGGATTGAGTAAGTATTTAATAGATGGCGCTATATATATATATATATATATATATATATATATATATATATATATATATATATATATATATATACAATATATATATATATATATATATATATATATATATATATATATATATATATATATATATATATATATATATATGACTAAAAATAAAATTGCTACTTCAACAAGCGACCAGCTTCTTACAAATGGATAGAAGTGAAGTCGTTGACACAGGAATCCTGTTTATTCTAACCTTTTATAGTCCAATGGGACATTAATTCGACAAGGTCGGAGAAAGATCTGGCTCTGATCCAAATTACGCGCCCTTCAAAATATGATATACTGATATTGGACGCAACCCAAGTGATAATTTTTCGTTAAATATGTATCTATACAATTTTAAAGTTATCCAAGCTTTTTGCTGATTTTCCAGATTTAAAGACTGTCTGTCCATTAATGTATGGATTTATAAGCCTATCAACATTAACTGTTGAATATAAACTCCCAATAAAGAAGGAAATGCAGAATTCGACATACGTCCCAATCTTTTTCGGTTTATGATCGTAGTAAGTGTTATGAGTTTTTAGAAGAGTACCGTTAATAATAATCTTGGCCTCAGCAGATTATTGAATTTATATTAAACGTATACTTTTCTTTTGATCACCTTTCGCCGACTTATATATAAAACTATAAAAAGCTCCAAAATAATTTAAAAGTATCATCATTCTCCTACTCTTATCCCAATTAATGGGGTCGATATAATATGTACTCTTCTTTCATAGTACATATTGTAAAAGTTATTGACATTCGTTTTATGATCGGCCGCCTGCTAGATGTCAACCCTCCTTGGGAATGTAATTGTTGACCAAACAGCATCAGATGGAGTTGACCCAGGTCATTATAAGGCTCTTAGTCGTCTTTTACGATATCCACGAGCAAAGTAAGGGTTGGTAGTATTCGTAGCCGCAACCACACAGCTTAATATAATTTAAAAGCTAAATTAATTTAAAAGTATCTAATATCTATATATAGCAGAGCAACGCTGCTGACAGTTTTTTGTCAGCAGACATAAATGACTCGTCTCGTTCAGAGTAGTACACTTTCTTAGAGATTCGAAGTCTGTGTAGTAATAATTTGTGGAATGCAGTAATTATTTCATTGAGAGAAAAGCCTAAATTACAACTCGCATTAGACAGATACCGTGCTATGCCCTAAGTATACGAGCAGCAGTTGCTACTTATGAGCGGATTATTTACTTAGTGTAAAAAAAAATAGCATAATTAATTTTATTATTTTACTAAGTATTATTTTACCTTGTGCATTAACACATCACGAACTAAAAATACAGTTACTAAGAAACCACAACACGAAAATCTAATATCAAAATGTAAATACCGAAATGGGGGCGTAGCAGATCATGTAGAAAATTACCAGTCTCGAAGTAAACCTACAGGTTTAAGTTACATCACGCAACGAACCGTGACTCGTGAAACAATAATCGGTTTTGTTTATTTCAATGTAAGACGAGAATTTGTAGATACTTAGCTATGTAGTTGAATTTTCATATACTAAGCTATGTATACAATACAATGTATTTGTACTTATTACTTCCTCTTGGGAGTCGTATAAAACGCATCAGGAATCACTAGGAGAATTGGCAGAACTCTCTTGGGAAACTAATAGTCCGTCCAATTTAGACATTCGAAGCTACATAAATTCCCAACAAGCTGAAAATCAGTAAGATTGTTTAAAATATGATTAAAAATAAATTTTGGCACTTCCCCATTCCCCTGTATGGAAAAAAATATTCAAGGTCAAAGCGACCGGGTCCCAGTTCCTGACGCTGTCGAGCATCGCCCTGGCAATGGTTGGCAGCGTCAGGTCAACACCGATGACTGCGACGAGTTCACGGCGCTGCACTGCCCTAGCGGCACAAACCTCGAGCGTATGCTGCGCCGTATCCTCGTCGCAATCGCAGTGGTGGCAGAACGGTGTACTCTCCCTCCAGACGACCGTGTGCAGGCATTTGGCGAAGCACCCATGTCCCGCCAAAACCTGCACCAGTGGAAAGGAGGGCACCACGTGCCGCCGTTTTAACCATTACATCAGCACCGGCCGGAAGGCCTCCACGGTCCGCACAATGAACCGCACTCTTTAGCCGGACTGCCCAACGGGCAATGACATCTCGGCGGGCGTCAACGCACCAGGCGGTGAGCTCCCTCAGCGAGACCGTACCGCCCTCCGCAAGTCCCGACTCCCGCTGATACAGGTCGATGAGCATCTCCGCCTCCAGATCCCACGGGAGAGTCACGGCCAACAGGCACGCCGCCTTCGTCGCCACCGTGCGGTACCCGCGTATGGCCCTGATCGCCATGGCCCTCTGTGGTTGCCACAGAAGAGCCCTGAGTTGGACGGTTAGGGACCCCGCCCACACCAGTGCGCCGTACAGGGCCATCGACCGGACGATCCCCACGTACAGCTGTTGGCACGTAGCGCTCGGTCCACCCACATTCGGCATAAGCCACGTTAAAGCGGACGCCACTCCGACGAGCCGCGGAGCGAGCCTACGGAAATGTTCCCGAAACCACCAATGCTCGTCGAGCACCAGGCCCAAATATTTCATATGGGCCCGGATGCTGATGTCAATCGAATTGACGTTGGTCGAGACGCCGATGGGAGGGCCCATGCGAGGCCCATGGAACAAGAGGGCCTCAGTCTTGTCCAGGGCCTCCCTCAACCCCAGCGCCCCGATCCGCCTGACGATCTCCTCGGTGCCAAGAGTCGCCAGGCATACCGCCTCCTCCAGCATCCCACCGTGGGCTACGAGCGTGTAGTCGTCGTGATCGTGATCACGCTCAGCCCGGGCGGGAGGCTTCCTCTCAACACCCAGTCGTAGCCGGTGTTCCACAGGGTAGGTCCGAGGGCTGACCCCTGTGGGACACCGCACGTCATAGGCGTTCCCATAACGTCCCCTACTCGGTTGGTGTAGAGGACGCTGCGCCCTTCCAAATAGTCTGCTACCAGCCGCCTCAGGTAGGTTGGCACCCCGTGGTATCGGAGCGCCTCCCTGACGCAGCTAAGTGGCAGACTATTTAATGCGTTGGCAATGTCCAGGGACACCAACAACAGCACTCCCCGTCAGTCGCCACAGCCCTCAGGCGTAACAGAGCCGTGATCGTCGAACGACCCCTCCTAAACCCAAACTGGGCGACCGACAGATCGGGCCCCATGCCGATGAGGTGCCGCTCGATGCGGACAGCCAGCACTCTCTCTAATAGCTTGCCCGCATCGTCAAGCAGCACGATGGGCCTGTAGGCCGAGGCCGACTCTGGAGACCGTCTCGGCTTTGGCGGGAGCACCAGCCTCCCCTTCTTCCAACGGTTGGAAACACTGTCGGGCCCGGGGATGTAGATTTTCCGCGCATGCGCGCCACCGCCACCCCCATCTCGAAATCCGTGATGGGCGGAACACTGTCATGTTAGTGTCTGGCGGAGCCATGACTGGGGGCGTGTGTTCCGCCCGTCATAGGAACAGATCCTCGACGACCCTGGTGAGGAGGCAGGGCTGGAGAGTCTCCGTGAGTGGAGGGCCCCGCGCGCGGAGCTTACTCAGCACCGCGCGAGAGGGGCGACCCCAGGGGTCACGATTTAGACCGTCCAGCATCTCCTGCCGAATGACGTCCTTGGCGGTACGGACGACGGCCAGCCTGAAGGCCGACCGCGCATTGCGGTAGCCCTCGTAAAGCCGGCTCTCCTCGTCACGATGGTGCCGTCGGCTGCGGGTGTAGTCCGCCAGCTCCCGGGATCACCAGTGGACAGACCTCTTCGGGGACAGACACCGCACACGGGGCATGGCCGCATCGCAAAACTACGTCAACGTATTGCGGATGCGGCCAGCCTCGGCGTCCACCCCGTGCAACTGGTGGGCAGAGGACAGCCACGAGTGAACGATGGCTGCCTCCGCCAGCAAGTCCCGGTCCAAACGACACAGCCCATCGCGGGAATGCAGAATATCCATCCGCATATATCGGTGGTCCGATAGGGTCTCAACCTCCTCCATTTGGCATGTCTAAGGAATTTATTAAAATGTTTTGAATGATATATTACAAAATTCATCCTAATAAACTTAAAATCTATCAGGTTATCGACGACTATTGGTGCACATGAGCCTTTTTACTTTAGGTTACCTGATTCGTGGTCCAATTGAGGAACCCAGCTTGCCCATTTCGGATTTTCAACTCCTAAGCTTATAAAAAAAAAACGGTGGTACTGTCCCCCACGCGTCGCCTTTTTTGGGGTTGCATATAGAAAACTCCTAGCTCCATTGCCTTCTGCCTCGATTTCTATTTATTATATATTTTTATATCTTGCAATATAGACAAAACAAGAGTAGAAGACGCTGCATATTTTTTTAACAGTATGTTTTTGTAATATTTGGCTAGAAGGATGCGCCTTATACTTTTTCTTTTGACTTTTACAGATGTTACTTAATAGGAAACACGATTTAACAGAGTGAATCCCAAAGTCTCTTTGAACTATGTTGAAGTAAATTAGAAATTTAAAAAAAAAGTACAGCGCTTGACGACAAAAGGGGCTTCTTGAAAATGATAAAAAAATGTTTGAGCGGCTTATGACGAGCTAATGTTGGATAAAAATTTGCGTAGTCACGCACCGATCCACTTTCGCATGCATCAAAATTATTAGGCTAATATAATATTTATAATACCGGCTAAAACATGTTGGGATTAAGCTACTTTATTATGACTTAGTGAAAAATGGAATTGCTTTACAGAGGCAACAAGCGCAAAGTTTATAAAAACTAAATTTTCTATATTATGATACAGAAATTTTCCATTTTTTTCTGCTAATTATTTTCTAAACTTATCCTACCAGATATGTTTCTATTATTTCCAAGTCAGGATTTACAATTATTTCTATATATAACATCGAGGTATAATTCTCAGGAAGCCAAGCGACAATCGGAACAGAAAACAAACCCAGTGGGTTTGTTTTCTGTTCCGATTGTCTTAGTCAGATAATGAATGAGGGATTATACAATTATGATAAGCGCAGCAATACAGAATTAGAGATCAAGCTGAGGTTTGCGCACATACCCTTTTTTTTTTTGCGGTGGGCTATGGACGTGGTCGCGCCCCACCAAATCATTTCGGGGCGACGGCGCGCAACCCCATAGACCCACCCTGCAAACACATGTCTTCGCCATGCGAGCGGGCCACCGGTAACTGATTTGCTCACATACCCTCGAAGTGACTCGGGAGATGGCAAGGCAGCATATTAATCTTCCTGTGCTATATACTGTGGTTGCTCTTTCGGATGCCTGTCCTCGGCTTCAAAATACTGGAAGATTGATCTAAGACGATTGATCATCCAGTGGGTGGCCGACATATCCCAGTGTGGAATCATTATTTCCAACATCTCATCTAATGACATTTTTTGTTGGTCCCAAGACAATTAAAATCATCTCCTGGGACTGTCTTAGGGTCAAACCTCGGTGTCATTTATGGAGAAAATTATGGATCCTGTCTTACTAATAGGCTCGACTTACATTTTTACTTAGGAGTTATAATGGTGGGAATATGTGGTGTGATTAAAGTATTCCCTGTGGGCTCGGCATTACATTCTTCTTACCTATCATAGACTTCTGTTAGTCGCTATAGCTGCACTCACTGCTATAATATCCATATTCTCATTCACAGTCCATCACTCTCTTTGCGTCTCCGATGATTCTTCCGTATATTCACAATCAAATCGATAACGCTTATCACATGCCATTGCCAAGACAAACTCGCGCTTCTAATCTTTTCTCTCACTAGTACCATTTTTAAACTTCTCTTAACATACTTAATATACTTATACATTATCTTATCTAATCAAATTTAGATAATACAAAGGGCGTAATTTGTAAAAAAAAAAAATTTGATTTTTGTATATCATCATCATCAACCTGCTCTTATCCCAATTTATTTGGGGTCGACGCAATATGTCTTCTCCTTCCATACAACTCTATCAGACGTCATCTCTGTGGTCACTCCTTGTCTATCCATGTCATGTTTCACGCAATTCATCCATCTTTTCTTCGGTCTTCCCTTACCCCTTAGGCCTTCAACATTCATGCTTAAAGCTTTCCTCACAACATTACTTTCATCCCTTCTCATCACATGTCCATACCATGTCAACCTTTCACTCCTTAATTTTTCCGTCACTGGCGCAACTTTCAAACTTCCTCTTATATGTTCATTCCTTATTTTATCCATTCTTGTCACACCACACATTCATCTCAACATTCGCATCTCCGCTACATGCAGTCGTCTCTCATCCGTCGCTTTTATCGCCCAACATGCTGATCCATACAGTACAGCAGGTCTTATTAGGCTTTTATATATTCGGCCCTTTAATTTAAGGGGTACTTTGGGGTCGCATGTTGTACCCGTGACCTGTCGCCATTTCATCCATCCCACATCAATTCTGTGCTTCACCGCACGATCCAGGTCGCCATCGCTTTGGATAAGAGAACCGAGGTATCGAAAGTTCGAGCATACTGGGATAGGTACTCCATCTAGAGTTATGGGTGTAAAATTGGCGAGACCGCCGAAATCGCAGAACATGTATTCTGTTTTTGGTCTGCTGATTTTCAAACCTACATTCTCCAACTTACAGCGCCACTTTTCCAGCATGCTCTGTACCTCAAGGCCCTCTTTCCCGACGAGAACAATGTCATCAGCGAATAGCATGCACCAGGGTGCCTCTTCCTGTATCTCCGATGTTAATGCATCCATTATCAACAGGAAGAGGTAAGGACTTAACGCCGACCCTTGGTGCAGACCTACTTCGACACTGAACTCGTCGGAGTCTCCAGCCGCTGATTTCACGTACGACCTAGATTGTCGGTACATGGCACAGATTAACCTAACATACTTCACAGGCACACCTTTCTCTTTCAGTACCCACCACAAAACTGTTCTCGGTATTCTGTCATAGGCCTTCTCGAGGTCAACGAATACCATGTGCAAGTTTTTATGTGCACCACGATATTTTTCGCACAGTTGGCGCAGTGCAAACATGGCATCCGTTGCCCCGCGGCCCGGCATAAATCCGAACTGGTTTTGGGTGATCTCACTTTCTTCTCGCAATCGTTTCTCAATCACTTTTTCCCACAATTTCATACTGTGTGACATAAGCTTTATTCCTCGATAACTACCGCAGTCCTGAACATCCCCTTTATTTTTAAAAATGGGCACTAGCGTACTATTGCACCATTCATTGGGGATTACTTCGTCGCGCAGCAGCTTATCGAAGAATAAAGTTAACCACATATACCCATCCTCTTCCAAAATCTTCCATACTTCAACTGGTATACCATCGGGCCCTACAGCCTTTCCATTTTTCATACTTCTCACTGCTTCTCTTACCTCATCTATTGTAATTTCCCTTACTAGGCCGAAGTTTTCTGATACATCTTTTAACACTCCACTCCATGAATTCTCTTCGTTCATTAACCTTTCAAAGTACTGCTTCCAACGCTCTTTTATTTCCTCTTCTTTTATCAACACTTTACCTGCTTCATCTTTTATACACCTGACATGCCTAATATCTTTTGCTCTTTCTTCTCGGGCTTTAGTTATACGGTATAGCATCTTTTGACCTCGAGGCCCATCTATCGATTTAAAAATCCTGTCTGATTCTTCCGTATTATGATTTTTGTATATATTTTTATATATCTATTCTCCACTTATATATGCAAATAAGCAAATTTTGTACGTACATAAGTATATTTCGCCAAACTCGGAAACATTTCTAATGATTTGGATATAATGTTGTATTTAGATAGATCTTTGCTTTTTAAGTTTTTATAGGTACGGAAAGAACTTCTTGAAAGGCAATAGATATTACAAAAAATAAATTATTTTAATAATATATTTACATAAATCTTAATTAAGCTGTGTGGTAGCGGCTACGATTACTATCAACCCTTAATTTGCTCGTGGATGTCGTAAAAGTCGATTAAGAGCCGTATAACGACCTGGGCCAACTCCATCTGATGCCATATGGTTAACAACTACATTCCCAAGGAGGTTAGACTTCTGGCAGACGACCGGTTATAAAACTAATGCCAATAACTTTTACTATATGTACTCTGAAAGAGTAGAGAGAGTACATATTGCATCGACCCCAACTAATTGGGATAAGAATAGGAGAATGACGATTTACATAAATCGTAATTGATTTGCATTTCCTAATCAATTATTTTATCCAAAATACCCATAGATTTTCGTCATCCAAACACTACAAATTGCACTATAAGGCAACTGTACTTGTTTCTATGCTAGATATATCATTTCACACTGCCTTTCCTAAAAGTAGCGTTGACTGAGAAGGTTTAGATACCTTATTTCGACGAGTAAGGAAAAAAAGCAATCGGGTAGATACCCATATGACTATATTGGGATCTAATTGATTAATCAATCCTAAAATTTGCACTTTAACCTGTAAGAAAATTTTAAGTTTCTTCAAAGACAATACTCCGGGACTGTGAAATAAATCATTTCCCTACAAATACTTTACAAACATTTAATGGACACAAATTATATCCAGAATCTGAACAAAACTTTGTGGATCGGTCTAAGTATAGCGCTTCTCAGAAATCACAGTCGAGGTAACCGTCACGAGAAGTTGATATTTTTGTTTCGGAAAGACGAAATAAATTTTTATGTTGCATAGGATTTTATAAATATATCTAAACATCATCTTTCTGTGTGATGAAGTAGTAAGAATACAATTCACCATCTCTTATCTTACCCGTGGGTGATCATAAGAGACGACTAAGGAAAATAAAATGCATATAACATATATGCAAGAGAACGAAATCTCAAAACCCTATACTAACACGTCTGACCAATGTGGTGTAGTAGCTCAATTTTTCTCCCATTATGGAAGAGGCTTGAGCCCAGAAGTGGGCCATATATGAGCTGAAATGATGATGATGATGATGTAGGGATCATACAAATAACCAGACTACGTAGAGATCGAAAATACAACCTTCGGCTGGATAACTGCTTAACCCGGCGTGAGCGAGATGACAAATTATTACACCAGCTGCTAGACGGGTATGAGATACCCGAATCTTTAATGCAATATTTTGAATACTACAATCGTGTTCTAAATATTTTGTTTATTATTAGTAGTAGTATTAGTTCGTATTTAACAACATATATATATATATAAAATGCTATTTCTGACACTGTAAATGAATTTATTTTAATTGAAATAAAAAGTAACTAAAATTTCTTCGGAATATCACAATCTTTGTTATAGTTGCATTCTTTTTAATTAAATACTAATAAAAACCAGCTTCTCTAGTAAAAAGTTAAATGATATTATATCTAATTACATAAAAAAGAAAAAAAATAAGTAATACCCCTAACGAGACTAATAATCACAACATTTAATTGCACTATAAATCAGCACAATCGCCGCACATAAAAATCACATGCTCCATGCATATAGGTTTTTCGCATTTCGAGCAGCAATGTTTTGCTTTTCTGTCCTTTTTGTGAGTATAATCCCCATATCTAACATATCAACCAGCCAATTTTTTGGGGTCAATAATCATGATGATATCTCCAGATTATAAGCAATTCCCTTTGGAATGTCCTTCAGAAGCTGTGTATTTTGCTGTCTAATGTGTAGATTGTCATTTATAAGACTCAAACCTAAATTACGGTTGCAGTCGCGACGACGATTGTTGGCTGTTTTGTCCCTCATGTTATTGTCTCTATATGTTATGATTTCATTTGTGGCAGCCATATTGAGTATACCTTTCACGCTTGGTACATTTGTAATAATATTTTCAGAACGGACATGAATACTTTGGGAGAATCTTTCTCCATTGCATTTCATCTTTTGATATATAAAAATCTCACGAGTTTGAGAATGATGACTAGGGTCATCTAGTGCAGAATTCGGCACTACTGAGTCATTCAAAATATGTTCCTACTCCAAATCACTTTTCTTCATGTTATCAATCTCTTCTTCGCACCCCGTGTCATGTAGACAAGCACTTGAACAGTTTTCTAATAAATCTTGTAGCCGATGTGCCATTTTTTTCATAATACATCTTGAGAAATCTAAAAAGAACCCAAAAAATACTTTAAATATCAGTAAATTTAAAAATACAACACCGACTGCTAGGTCGGGCATAACGTACCTCAGCCACGTTTGTGCATGTGTAGCTGCCGCTGATACTGACGCAGCACTAAATTTAACACTATATCTCATCCCTCACTCTCTTACCTCCAGCAACTGTGACGCTGAGCCCCGCACGCTAACAAGAACATTAAATAATCTGCATTTAAAAACTTCTTGGGTATGTAATACCCCACCTAGCTCATTCCGGGTTAAACTAATATGGTCACCTATACAACAATTCCCCGTATATAATCTATACAACTATGTATAGTAAAAATTCTCTTGATAAGCGTAGTTTCTATAACCTTGACCGCTATATAGTCACAAAAATTGCATCATTAGCTAAAAGGCAAAAATACTTTTCTGTAACGACCACTATTACCAGCCCTGTCGGGTCCGCTTCGCTATAAAACGTTTCCCGACGACGCGACGCTCTACGCCAATTGTCAAGGAATTGAAGTTGACAGGTCCATTATAAGCTTTTCTAAGTTGTTAGCCGACCCGAGCTTTGAATAAAACAAGAATTTGTATTGAATTGTTCGCTGATGTTTATAGAAATATATTTTGAAATTGTTATTTAGAGATCTTTTGGAGGAAATAAATTATTAAAACATGATAGATTAAGGGATATTGAAATAGGATGTTGGCTTTGTGACTCTATTGTGAATTTGCCTTTGACTCATTGCGAATTTATCATTATATATTTTTTGGTTCCTACATTTTCATACAATGATGGCAGCTACGAATAATGACAGCACTTACATTGCTCTTGGGTATAGTTAAAGACGACTAAGAGATAAATCTGAACTAAATCCATCTGATTCTGTATGATCAACAATTACAGTCACGAGAGTTGATGTCAGACAGATGACCAGTCATATAATATAAAGTCATTATTTTCTTTGACATGGGCGAACGTAAAATATGACTAAGGGACGCAAGTAGATAATATCACTACAAAAGAAGGAAGTTTATTAGTGGTAGAACCATGCTGTTGACAGTTCTCTGTCTACAGCCGCGGTTCGGTGCGTTCGAGGTAGTACTACACTTTTGCAGAAGATCGACGTCTGAGTAATGGTAATGTGCTATTGCTCTTCGTTAGGTGAGCAAGACAGCCGGAAGCCCAACTGGATGGATTTGGGGATTGTGATGGTAGGCAGCGGCCTACTTATAGCCTTGGTTACAGCAAAGATCCATGGGCGGTAGTAGCACTTACCATCGGGTTTGCTGCTTGCTCCTTTACCACCATAAGCAATAAAAAAAGAGTACTTGCAATTACTGAAATTTTTAGCATTTAATATGCTTAATTATTTATAAATACCCGATACGAAACGAAAAATGATTGTGACATCATTTTTCGTTTCGTATCGGGTATTTATAAAGAGTACTTGAATATAAAACCAAGCCGTCCCTTCAGCGTTGTTACATTAAATCAATATCCATTTCACTGTAGAGGATGCTTATGACTGGCTGGCGTACATAAAATGATGATGATTATTTCAGATCATCTATACTGAGTCTATCGACCTATATTGTCAGATTCAGCCCTTTCCAGGAGATTATTGTCGTAGATGCCATTCTTGGTAGAATTATTGATTATAATTAGTCTTTTTTTTGGTGTGGGTTACGGTCGGCGCACTCCTTGCACTACTCCATCCGGGGTGACAGAGGGGCATAAGCACGCACACCCGCAACACACCCGTGTTCCTCGCCTACGTTGTTGGACCGGCCACCGAAACAGCGTGAACTTATCGTCAGTGGCCGGCCCGACGGAATACCCCTGAATCTTACAACTGTCTTACAACTTAATCCAGTTTTACTGCAGCTCATTTTTATGGAAATCCCTTAGACTCGCAAGAGATTTTTAATCGGCTTTGGTCTGGACACATCCCATCGATCAGTCCAGTACTATAGTAGGACTTACGTAGAACTTATGGTATGACGCACGTAGATGGAACGCCACAACCTACCTTGCCTTCCTGTACCTATAAATCGCCGTTTGAGCGATTCACCAAGATTAGGTCCTTGCCATCGGTCCTTATCAACACTATACATTAGCGTTCATTGTCATTTTATTTCAAATATAAATATTTTATTTAAAGTTTTATTCTTATTTTTTATCCTAGATGACACCATGCTCTAAGTTGGATCTTTAACAATATATCGATGAGAGTTACATTAAATTCTATGTAATGGTATATTTTGCGATGCATATATAAACAAAGAAGCAAAAAAAATTTCACATGTGATATGCTAGGACATTTATAAAAAAAACGTCTACCTTACGGACGAAAATATTAATTACAATTTGTTTATCATACATACAACAAATCAAGGCGTGCACGAATAGCAGGCCAATGTGTTCGTTATCTGAAGATGTGGAGGACCTGGATTACCTTACGCCTGGTTACTTCTTAACGGGAGGCCCAACACTCGCATTACCACTTAATGGTTCAAAAGAACTTAAATCAATCAAGATGTTTGGGGTTTTCTCGCAATTTACGGTAACCCCGGTTTTTGTAATAATCATCATCATCATCATCTTACTCTTATCCCAATTATTTCGACGCAATATGTCATCTTCCTCCATACAGTCAGACGTCATCTCTGCAGTCACTCCCTGTCTATACATGTCATACCTCACGCAGTCCATCCATCTTTTCTTTGATCTTCCTTTACCCCTAAAGCCTTCAACATTCATATTTAAAACTTTCCTCACAACATTACTTTCATCCCGTCTCATCACATGTCCATACCATGTTAACCTTTCACTCCTTAACTTTTCCGTCACTGACGCTACTTTCAAACTTCCTGGTTTTTGTAATGACATAGTATGTATTAGTTAAGCCTAAACCATTATGAAGTTTAACTGTTTATTTACTTTAAGTTACGTGTCCGAGTCGCACCTTTCGTAATGTTAATAGTAATACTACACACGTTTGTACATTACGGAGGATTGTTTACGACTGCTTCATAATTCATATTAATTAGGTATAGTACTTATAATACGTAAATCGCTATGTGAGCAATTTGGCTCGTACACTTTTAATGCACCAATTCATTATTAAGATGACTAAGAACAGATTTGCAAAAATATATGGGTTTAAATTTTAAGTCTTAATCTTTACTCGAAGGTCATCTTACTGGAGACTAATATAGAATAAATTTGTATCTAATCATTGTTAGAAAATATATAACTTAAAAAAAATGACGTGCTTGCTGAGTTTCTTGCCGGATCATCTCAGTTTGAGCCCGCTTTCCGATCCGGTGGTGGTTTAATTTAAAAAAATGTGTAAAATTGATAATATGTAAGTGCCCGTATGGGGCTTATGCGTAATAAATGATTTGATTTGAAAAGTGTTATTATTTTTGGCTAGTTAATCTTTCATGACTAGCAAATTAGTGTTTAAAATATCTATAAATTATTGTTTTGGATTTTTTAGCTTTAATAAAGACTAAGGGATATGGCGTGATGATATGTATGTATGTAATAAAGACATATTCATTGAAAAAGTAGAAACGAAAATAATGTTTCTCCAACTTGTCGCTAAAAATTCTATTCCATCGTCAGGATAGCTCCGGGCGTCTCATTCAGGCACCCCGTTCTTATATAATACACATCATGTGTGTTGACATTTTAAAGAGTCACCTAAACACAATATTTGTAGGGGAAACTATATTTGTAAAGCTCAGATTTTTGTTTTGTATACTCATAACTTTCTGTCTAAAGCTCCCTTTAAATCGATTATTAGTCTCATAATAGTCGCCATAATATCGATTATTAGTCTCACGTAAAAAAGCACGATGTAATAAGTCGATTTTCCCTCTTCAGTTATATCCATCTTAATATTGGTAACGAATAACCTCTATTATGGCAAGAAATGTAGTGAACTATTCTCTCGCTGACCATACGGGTTGTTACTTCTTCATCATCTCAACCCATATATGTCCCACTGTTGGGCTCAGGCCTCCTCCATCAACCACTGACGTCAAGTCACTCTGCTCCGGTGGTTGGCCCAACGACGAAGGTGACGTCACGGGTGGGTTACGGGTGTGCGTGCTTACGCCCCTCTGTCACCCCGGACGGAGTTGTGCGAGGAGTGTGCCGACCGTAACCCGCCCCCAAAAAAAGGCCTCCTCCATAATGGAAGGGTAATTGTCCTACTATAGCACGCTGGTCAGACGTGTTGGTATAGGGTTTTGTTTCGAGTTCTCCTTCTCTCACATAGATGTTATATGCGTTTTATATCCCTTAGTCGTCTCGTACGATCACCCACGAGTAAGATAGGGGGTGGTGAATTGTATTCTTACTCCATCACCACATGGAAAACTGTTACTGTTACTTCTTATCCTGATTATATTTATTTCTAAAATTTCGAGAAAATAATAACTATGCTACACATGAGTAAGAATACAATTCACCACTCCCTTCTCTTGCCAGTGGGTGTTACAACACTATTTTGTTACAATAAAAGACTAAAGATTATAATATGCATAGAAAAGTTATGCAAGAGAAGGAAAACTAAAAATAAAACCCTATAACAAACCGTCTGACCAACCTGGTAGGTGTCAATGTCTCTTCTATTTTAGAGGAAGTTCGAGAGCAGCAGTGAGGTGTAATTGTCCACATTGATTGTATTTCTATAATTTTTAATATTATGAAATATTACAAATCTTGAATATACTGCCTTGAATGAATATCGAATACCTCGAAACTTTTATTATCGATTTCCAATTTTTTGAATATAAAGAAATTATGTAGAAAATCATGAATAAAAATATAAATTTCTAAATAAATAAAAATACGAGTATTAATATTTTCGATCTAGTTACATTTTGCATAGTAATATGAGTGATAAATAGTAATTATTATACCAATAGCATTATTGACTTAGTAATTGTTTTTCTAGCTATAACATTTGGTTATATGCGGGGGTGATCCGCTCAATGGCGTTGTACGGCATACCCGTGTGGGCGAGGTCTCTGACCGTCCGACTCAGGGCTCTCCTGTGGCGCCCACAGAGGGCCATGGCGGTCAGGCCATTCTCGGATACCGCACGGTGGCGACTGAAGCAGCGTGCGCATTGGCCGGAATTCCCCTGTGGGACCTGGAGACAGAGATGCCGAGCTTTATGCTAGACACCCTAGTACACCCGAAGAGGGCGGCACTGTGTCGCCCAGTGAGTTGAGCGCTTGGCGCGAAGATGTCCGCCGAGGTGACATCGCCCGTTGGACAGCACAGCTGGAGAGGCTTCGATTCGGTGTATGTACCGTGGAGGCTCACTGCTAGTCTTTTATTTAATTAAGCATCTAAGGATAATATGCAAATTGTTGTCTATATTTTGTTAGGTTAGACAAAAATAGTAAATGTAAAAATAATAATTTCTTGGTGAAACTAGCCAAGTTAGGAACTAGCCTAGTTAAGTTGTCATAATATTGAACATGGCTCTCATTTTTAGATTTTGTTTTTGATACCATTCTTCTTAAGCCTGGATATGTCTAATTTCTAAATACATCCTACAAAACGAGAGAAATAATTACTTTGCCAAGTTTGTTCGAAATGTTTCAAAGGGGAAGAATTATTTCGAATTTTCCTTCTGTTGCACTGATGTTACTTATTCACATATCTTAGACATCTTTCAAGATATCCGAGGGAAAGATAGGGATAGTGAATTGTATACTTATTCCGTTACTACACAGAAAAGTTATCCATTTATGGGTAACATAAACGGAAATGTGCGAGCGAGACGAGAGAACACTCACTTCCGACCTGAATCACATACCGGATACAAATGGAGTTTTCGTAATTTTCTCGTTACACCTGCCTCGTTTTAAGCTACCATAGCTGTGAATTTATACCTGTTGAATACCCTTTTTTTTTCAAATATTACATGTTATATATGAAAATACATAGCAAGAAAAACTCAAGAGAGATTTAAAGTTTTGAAATTTTGCATTCGACATGATACGTTACGTATACAAAATTTATTTACCAGAGTAATCTCTCAATAATTTATATTATACGGTCATCTCATCGCTTCATATAATTCTAAGTAAAATATTGGTACTAAACTGTAATCATCCGTGTGGTGACAGGTACGAATACAATTCACCACTGGCTATCTTACGCGTGGGTGATCGTAGGAGACGACTAAGGGATGTAAAACGCATATAACATCTATGCAAGAGAAGGAAAACTCGAAACAAAACCCTATACCAACACGTCTGACCGGCATGGTATAGTAGGTTAATTTCCCTCCCATTATGGAGGAGGCCCGAGCCCAGCAATGGGACTTATATGGGCTGTGATGACGATGAAACTGGAATTGTTATGTAAACCTTTTTTGATATTACGTGTATAAAGTCTCATATAAAGACGATAAAGCGAATTATAATTTGGTTAACATATAGGTACATATAACTTACCCACACTGGCCTAATTGGCAAGGCGGTTGAAACGGATTTATAGACAATTAGATATGGCCTAATTCCCATGTGTCGTAATTATTTTCCGTTCGAAAATAAGTTTTTATGAATAGAGATTTTTCCGAGTAGTATCGAGTTTAGAATTTAAAATATCACCACCCTTTATCCATTCTAATCATGAAACCTAGCACCCGTCGACGCCCTCAAGCAGTCAGCCTGCTGGTATTGCAATATTCCTTGGCCCAGTCACCTGACTACTTATTTTCCTATGGAAGTCATTAAAATTAACTAAGATATCACACTTAGAATAAGCGGGATCACTCCCTAAAGAAATTTCTAACATCAAATGCGGAAGAAAAATTGAATTATATAACTTCAACTTCAACATAACGACTAAATTTACAACATAAAAAAGGCACGGACAAAAGTCTGTGGACCAACAAATTATTTAATAAAAAAAAAAAACATCAAATGCGATCGTTAACCTATCAAGCGTTGCGATTTTAACATTACCATTGGAATAAGGGTAGGTATTTATCTAACAGTAAAAGTTAAAATGCTGATAACTGGATATTATATAGGCATTGTCCCAAATAGTACTCAAATCACCTGAGAAATATTTAAAACTCGTAATAAACTGAACAAATGTAACCCAGTATAATTTAATTAATAAAGTTTTATCATACACCTACGGCCCTAATTCCACTCAGGCCGAAGGCTCTCAAAATTTGAGCGCGCTCAAGTATTCTAAAATTAAGGCTTTTCACACACAAATCAGTGGAGGCACTTCTAGAGTACTCCTCCGGTTCTTTTGAGCCTTCATAAAGACCCTCTTAATTGTTTAATTCGTTTTAGGGACACATTCTGCCTTCACGTTGGAAATAATATTATTGCGATTATATTTATACAAGGATTTTGTGAAAGACGTGATTTGTATGGATCCGTTTGCTTTTCATATTTGTCAAGTGAAATGGGAGTGTGTAGAGGGGAATTGTTAAATTTTATTGGTGTTATATTCTTTATAGGATAATATTTGATATTTTTTTATGTGATGGTAAGTCGCAATGGCATTAATGGTAATAAAATACTTTATTTTCATCTCTTTTGTTTTATAGCAGGCAATGGTCTGGACCACGTCTCGCTCATTTCGGCTGGGGCGATAAAAGGGCCGCCTGTGACCCCGTGAGCCACTGTATTCCCTGCTCATCGCTATTGGACTAGCCATTGGCACTTGAACTTAGTGGCAATTAGGTTTTGCTTAGACAATCCTTATTTGAAATTCGACATTTAGTAGCAGCAATTTACTACCAACCCTTCTATTGCGGATAGGGGTTGTAAGAGGATGAAAAAGATGAACCGCATTTGTGCGGTTCAAATACGACATTCACTTAGGAATCGAATCCGCGATACTGTTGGTCGCTACTTTAACCACTATACCATCTGTTCAATCAATATATGTGCTTAGTAAAAGGTATTCTAGAAAATATTATATAAAACATTAAAACCTTTAATAATTCATCATCATCACCATCACAGCCCATATATGTCCCACTGTTGGGCTCGGGCCTCCTCAGTAATGGGAGGGAAATTAACTTACTATACCACGCTGATCAGACGTGTTGGTATAGGGTTTTGTTTCGAGTTTTCCTTCTCTTGCATAGATGTTATATGCATATTATATCCCTTAGTCGACTCGTACGATCACCCACTGGGAAGATAGGGGATGGTGATTTGTATTCTTACTCCGTCACCACACGGATAGAAGGGGATGATTTAATAATTATTTATTCCAAAATAATCATTTACCTTATCCCGTGCGGTAACGGAGTGGGGGATACAATTCATCAACACTATCTTACCCATAGATGTCGTAAACGTGGATTAAGAGATATATTATGCATATATCTAGATAAAAGAAAGAAAACTCGAAATTAAATTGTATACCAATCGATCTGAACGGGATGATTTAATATATCAACTTTCATTCAATTGTAGAGAAATCTCGTGGATAGTACTGAGATATATATGAGCTAAGTTGATAAAGACGATTGATGTTGAGTATCTCTTACTCTATTATTAAATTTAATTTGCAGTGCTATTAGATATTCTACTTATCTTTACTTAGAAACTTTTATATTTTAAGTTAAGACCTTTGTTATACATCGATTCGAGCACTTTATTATTTTTTTTATTTATCAACAGTTAACTGTACAGGATGATGGGTGTGCCCAATCATAGGTTACCGCACAAAGGAAAAAAAACTTACAAAAAACGTACAAATAATTGAAACAAATTACACCCAAATTCATTAGATATTACATAATTAGAGACAGAAAAATGTTAAGAAAATTAAAAATTGTTAAGACACTTATACTATTTCCATTTCTTTATTTTCTCGATGACAGTTCTAATTTGGTGACCAAATAAGTAATGATATCGATCGCATATATGTTTTGAACACAGACAAATTCAACAAAAACATTCAAATATATTTTTTCAAGCTGGGAACACTCAATGACCCACCGCCATTTTGTATTTGTTTTAATCTGTCACTCGCAACAAGACGGTCGTGCTATATGATCACTACATTTCTGTTCGCTGAGTTTTTTCACCTTATCCATACGTTACGTTGTGTATTTTGTGTTCCTCCGTGTTGATTGCTGGCCAGCTGTCAAATATCAAAATGCCTAAAGGATCTGTTCTGAAAAGTCAGGCGAGAGAACTGGTGATCAAGGTTCGTAATTACTTTGAAACAGAATATCAAAATGGTGGCCCGCTATTACCACTGTCGTAAGTGCAAGAGCGTGTTGCGGCCGCATTAGGAATTAGTGGACCTACTGTTTCAAAAATTACTACCGAAGCTTACGGTACAAGCGGCATGCAAGCAAATAAGCTTCATACGCCGAAGAAGAAACGCCAACCACGTCATGTGACATCCGTTGACAACTTCGACGCTGACGCTATTCGTCGTTATATATATGAATATTACTTCCGCAAAGAAATTCCAACACTTAAAAAACTTGTTTCTTTACGTGAACGTGGTTTGCTCCATGGCCAAAAATCGTCATTAAATTTAGTTTTGAAAGAAATTGGATTTTCTTATAAAAAATCGGACAAACGTAAAATATTGATGGAGCGTCACGACGTTGCTATGGCTCGCTGCGAATTTTTGAGCGAAACCAAAAAGATATCAAATTGGTCAAATGTTATTTTCACTGACGAGACTTGGTTAAATGTAAACCACACAGTATCGAAGAACTCGACTGACGACACCGCCGCTTCCATTAGTTCAGTGCCAATGGTAAAAGGTGAACGCCTTATCATATGCCATGCAGGGTCTACGGAAGGATTCATGTCAGATGCTTTACTGGCCTTTAAATCCAAGAAAACAGTGGAATAAACAGTGATAACAGTGATTTATTAAAAAATACATGTGCGGAAGTAAGGGCCGAACACTGGAAAAAAATTGTGAGAAGAACCCAAAACACTATAGCGTCGGATTGAGAAATTCATGTGGCATTAGATAATATAGAAATACAGGAACTTATAATAAATGTTGAGCAGAGCTCATCGAGTGATAGTGGCGATTCATCAGATTTTGATTAAAATAAATAAATGAACAATCAACATAATATAATTACATCTTGTAATGAAATGTAATATTAGTTAATAAATTTGTATAAAATTATCCGGCAATAATTTAGTTTCTTACACTTTGTAAAAAAATATCGGGTCTCTTATCGTGTTACGTTTATCGATAGCTCCATCCCTATCAGTTTCTCCGACTCTGCTATGACCTTGTACGCGCGTAAGCGTCATATTTTTATTAAATAATGTATACATAATGTAAAAAAGACGCTCGTTCAAGTTTCCAAAGGAGCTGTCATCGAGAAAAAAAACATCACAGTGTATCATATAAATTATTGTTAAGTAGATATCTAATGTGCATTTTGTTATTTAATATCCATTCATCTAGGTTCTTTGTGGTCCCTGTTCAAGACTTTCCTAAGTGTGAATAATGACATAATAATCTTATTTTACAAGGCGGATTGGTATTCATAACTTTTTTTATTGCTTATGGAGGCAAAGGAACAAGCAGCACACCTGATGGTAAGTGTCACTGCCGCCCATGGACCTTTGCAATACCAAGCGTATAGCTAGTACGATGCCTACCAATACAAACCCCAAACCCACCCCAGTTGGGCATAACTGTATTAAAAGTTTCTCACAACGGTGCTAGCTTATTTTCATGGCGATTCCTCAACTTATTATTACAAATTCCACAAATTTTATTAGACACAAGATGAAGAAATTTATATTATTAATGATAGATTCATTCGGTTATTCCATGATTATATAAATATAGATACTAAAATAAGGTACATTACAAAACTTAATTACGTATCCGTCATTCATTCCTGCCTTTTATGTCACTCAAGAGATACATAAGTGACGCGGAATTACGAGTTTGTGAAACAGAAACAGCTTTTTCATTAAATACTTTTTTCTAAACATACTCATAATAACTTTGCACGTGGAATTTTGGTCTAAAATAGAATATTCATAACGACAACATGAAAATTACTTTAATTAAATCTGATTTATAAATAACTAGATTGCGTTTATTAAATTTCTCGGTATTTAATTTTATTCATTGTCTCATCTCAGGTCACATATGTTCCACTATTGGACTCGAGCCTTCTTCACTCTAGGAGGGAAACTGACCTACAATATCACGCTGGTCAGGCGTATTGGTATAGGGTTTCATTTCGAGTTTTTCTTCTCTTGCATAGACGTTGTATGCATATTTTATCCCTTAGTCGTTTCTTACGATCACCCACGGGTAAAATAGAGGGTAGTGAATTGTATTCTTACTCCGTCACCACACGAAAAATTTAATTTTAATTATTTCGTTTCAATGAGGAAATTGTGTGGTAAGCGGCTACGAATATTACACTTACTTTGTTTTGGATGTCATAAAAGATGATTAAATGCTTCATATCGATCTGGGCTAATTAAATTTGATGCCGTTTGGTCAATAATTACATTCCCAATGAGCATTGATATCAGGCAGGCTGGCAGTCATAAAACTATTGCCAATAACTTTTGCAATATGTACGATTACATTTTGGAGTCGATGATAAGTAATTGAGATAAGAGCTGAAGAACGATGATGATGACCTTAAGTCACGTAGCGGTAATAAAAATACTAATATGAATTATATTCATCACATACATTTTGTTATTTTAGTAGTTTATTGAATCCACCGCGTGAGGACTTGAGGCAGCTTTCGCCGTCAAAGCATCGGCTCAAGATGATAACTATGACGGTAGACAGCCAGGCGGGCCACTGAAAACAAAGACCGGGTTCCGGTGGCCCGCTCGCACGGCGAAGAGAGGTACTTGTAGAGTGGGTCTATAGGGGCGCGCGCCTCTTGTTCTATTGCTCCGAATGAATTTAGCGGGATGTGACCACACCATAGCTTAGCACCATAAAAAATGTAGTTTAATACATAGAGGGTATAATGGTTAAGGTATCGAGCCATCATATCACTTCAAGCGATTCGTAAATTGTTATTCTGAGTGTGGGTGTAATTTATGTCTGTTAATTGTATTTTCTTCAATACAAGGATTATTTTCTTAGTGCTGGATGTTGGCTTTAAAATAGAAGAATATCTACTACTCAAATTCAGGACATGGTTAAGAAAATGATGATAATCTTGATCATAAAATTTAATTTATATGACATATTTACTAGGAATTACTAGGATAGATATACTAGGAATGCATTAGAGATAGATAGGTACCAAATCTATATCTAAGCAATTAAAAGGACGAGATTTTGTATTTTTTTTAAAACTCAATTTAAAGTATCATTCAGACAATATTCCACTAAAAAAGCTGCTACAGAATTCAAAAGAAGACGAACTACCATCGATCATTTGTTTTCCTAGTTCATATTAGTTGTTTTTGGCGAAATAAAATAGTTCTACTAAAGTATTATATTGTATAAAATTTTTGCGTGAAAGTCATGTTTATCGCGAACCCTTTTTCCTTGGAAGAAGAATGGAATGTCCCCAAAGTGTTAATGTGAATATAAAATAAATTGCACCACAAAGCCTGCACCATGATTTATGTCAGAGCCGTGAGCGGTGCCACGTTGATTCATCATTTTCATGCGATAAAAATTGTGTTATTTCTCGCGTTGTAATTCAAACGAGAATGAGTAATGGTCTTTCGCGAATAACAAAAGTTTGTCGAGAATTCGTCCCCGTTTCTATATTCTTTGTTGAGGTATATGTTTAATAAAATTATGCTTTTTTTTTTTTTCTTCTTTCATATATATTATTATAAAACTCAACGTCTTTGTTCGTTTTTGTACTAAAAAGTACAAACGCGATAACCAATTGTCCAATTAAATGTTTATTTTTGTTCAATTATTTTTGTTATTAATCATATTATTAGCTTATCTATATTACTATTGTCTCTATATCAATCCGTCTGACCAGCGTGGTATAGTAGATCAATTCCCCTTCTGTTATGGGGGTGGCTCTTGTCCAACAGTGGGACGTATATGAGCTGAAATTATTACTATTATAAATAGTTTGTTGTTTGCTTATTTCAATGCATGTATCTTCATTCATAATTAACAGTCATTTTACGATAAATTGTGAATTATTTAGTTTTTATCGAGAAAGAATGTAGATACTTACTAAAACATAGTTTTGATAAAAAATAGCGGCGAAATAATTATGAAGCATATATTATTATGAAGCAATAATTATTAAATCAGTCTCAATTCTTTGATAAACAAGAGTGCAGATATAACTATGAATCTGAACAAATCAGTCTCAATTTTGTAATAATTAGATACATTCATCAAATGTGTTTACAATATCTGTTGTCATAACAACTGCTGAAATAATAATGTCGTATGAAGTTGTCAATAAAGTATTATAGTAGCTGTGTGGTAGCGACTACGAATACTACCAACCCTTAATTTGCTCGTGGATATCGTAAAAGACGATTGAGAGCCTTATAACGACTTGGGCCAACTCCATTTGATGCCGTTTAGTCAACAATTACATTCCCAAGGAGGGTTGACTTCTGACAGGCGACCAATCATAAAACTATTGCTCATAACTTTTACAACATGTACTATAAAAGAAGAGTACATATTGTATCGACCCCAAGTAATTAGGAAAAGAGTAGAAGAATGATGATGATGGTTAATTATTATTAAGTGATTTTCACTACACTACAAATTTTACTCGCGAGGCCACGTGGATGCTAATAAAACTAAGTAAGAAATGAATTCAATTAAAACTATTATTTTAGTAGAATATATTTTTTAAATAATTATCTTGTCGATTTTATTATATTTAATCATATTAAGATCACTTTCGAGTCTAATTTAATACTTGAATAGTCTAATTTAAATACTTAAAAAAACACATTTTTTTTTATACCATAAGATAGTTTTATGCGAATTTCTTATCAAAGGTGTTATTATGACAACGGTGATACTCTCAGAAATGCAATAAATAATCTTCAATTAATGCTAAATTTTACTGGTTTTTATCTGTGGTCTCTTTTTTGCTTCTATTTAACGCAACGTTTCATTATTTCAAACTAGAATGGTATTTCTCGAGTCCAATGAAACTTTCAAAATCACAGTGGCAAACAAAATGAATTAATAATATTTCATAAAATATAATAAGCCTCTAATATAAAAATATTACACACATAATTTCGCAAACAATAATATAGTGGATCAAGAAATCCTGTGAGCCGTCAACACACCGTGCATGTTATATGGGAACACGGTTCCTGAATGAGTAGCCTCGGGCTACAGTCCCGGTGAAGGGATTGTTGGTGCCGACTCATGGAAGTGAATATTATTTTACAGCCTTTTTAAGATCCAGACATAAAAGGCTTTCTCTTCAAAAACCATTACATGGAAACAATTTTAAGCTGTGTTGTTTTTATTTTGAGGGTGTTTTTCTTCAATATATACGCACGGGTTTGATATTGAAAGATTTTATGATAATTTTCACTAAACGTTAACTAATATATAAGGAGATATAAATGACACTTAAAATTATTGATAATACATTTTTCATTCTATCCGTGTGTTGACGGAGTAAGTATACAAATCACCACCCCTATATATATCTTAACCGTGAGTGATCGTAAGAGACGACTAAGGGATATAAATAAATCTATGCGAGAGAAGAAAAGCTCGTAACAAAACCCTGTACCAACAGGTCTGACCAGTGTAGTAGGTCAATTTTCCTCCCATTATGGAGGCAGCTCGAGCCCAATAGTGGGGACTTATATAAGCTGAGTTATGATGATATGGGTCGTTGGTGATGACAGACTTTCGTCGTAGCTGGCGAACTTCTTTCATACAGATTACGACAGTTTTATATTCCAAACATAACTTTTCATCCAGATAGGACTGTACTTCAAATATTGTTTATTATTTAAATAGTGGTACCATGCTGTTGACAGTTTACTGTCTTCAGCTGCGGGCCAGTCCGTTCGATGAGCGAGAGAGCCGGAAGCCCAACAGGATGTGTTTAGGATTTTATTATTAGGCTGCCTAAGCTATACTCTTAGTATTGCAAAAGTCCATGGGCGGCAGGAACACTTACCATCAGCTGTGCTGCTTGCTCGTTTGCCACCATAAGCAATAAATAAAAAGTCTACAAAAGCTAATCAGCTCACTTATATAAATCTTCATTTGCATGAATTCAAGCGTTACTATATTTGATATCGTGTTAATCATATAATGTCATTGAAATACATTTTGTAAAACTAATGAGTTTGATTCTTGGAATATAATCCCAGAAAGAACTAGCTAGCCTTGCATATATGACTCACAATCAATGAAACCTATATAGAATGTAAAAAAAGAAACTCATAAACAGAAAATTTTTCGTGTGGTGACCGAGTAAGAATACAATTGACCAACCCCTATCTTACCCGTGGATGATTGTAACAGACTTTTTCTCTCAGAATTTCTCTCAGCCAGAGAATACCGATGCTAACAGTGAGACATACATGGGTTGAGAATTAGCTACTCGGAGTATACTATCTACACGGGGCTGAGCATATAGTTCTGAACATCTACTCGGTACTATATGCTGGTTGATTATAAAAATATTTAAAATAATATAAATATTTAAAGAAAAGCAATATATATATTGTATAAAAAAGAATGCCAAGCTGGAAAGAAAACAAAACAAAAGCCAAAAGTGTACCGGAAAATAAAGCTTCAAATATTTCATTCATCTCATACTCTCATTAACAAAATCGTTCCCACTCAACCTCGTCACTTCAAGGAGCCAATATTTCACCGGACCAAATTAACTGTGCGCTAAAAATTAAAGCTTCTCGGTGCCGCCCATTTAAATGGTCTCTAGCATATAATGAGAGATGGGCGGTACTGGTGTCCTCAGCAGAAATTTTATGGCCAGATTCTGAGCAAATCTTGTTTTAACTGCTATTGGATAAATTGGAAGCTTTAAGTGTAATGAACGGTTTTCGGAACGCTACGCCTACGTCGTTGTAAGTAAAACGATCTAAATAGAAGCAATCATGGAACTGAAACGCCTTTTACAATTCATTAATATATTGCTAGTGATATTTTTTAATCCTTGTATCGTGGGGCAATTCATTAACATATTGCCAGTTTTATTTTTTAATTCTTGTATCGTGGGGCAATTCATTAATATGTCGCTAGTGATATTTTTTTTAATTCTTGTATCGTGGGTCAATTCATTAACATATCGCCAGTGTTATTTTATAATCCTTGCACCGTGGGGCAATTTATTATTATATTGCCATTGTTATTTTTTAATCCTTGTATCGTGTGGCAATTCAATAATATATTGCTAATGATATTTTGTTTTAATCCTTGTATAGTGGAGCAATTCATTAATATACTGCTAGTGATATTTTTTAATCCGTGTATTGTGGGGCAATTCATTAACATATTGCCAGTGTTATTTTTTAATCCTTGCATCGTGGGGCAATTTATTATTATATTGCCAGTATTATTTTTTAATCCTTGTATCGTGGGGCAATTCGTTAACATATTGCCATTTTTATTTTTTAACCTTTGCATCGTGGGCCAATTCATTATTTTTTTAATCCTTGTATCGTAGGGCAATTCTTTAATATATTGCCAGTATTATTTTTTTAATCCTGGTATCGTGGACTTTACAAATGTGTAATTAACGATACAAATCGCATCCAGACTGCGAATAATGACTTGTGGATTGCACAAAGAAACCCCATTACAAATTTCTCGTAGGTATTTCATATTAAGCCATGCTATAAAATGACGAATATAATGTTTTAGTTGTAATAATTATCTTATCATTGACTGACTGTAACATCTGTATATTGTACTCTATTTAAGGCGAATAAATGTATTTGATTTGATTTACGATTCTACATGCGATCTACCTCTGGGCTCGAACCTCCTCCACTCTGGGAGGAGAAATTGATTGTACTGGTTTGATGGACTAGTATAACATGCCATTCCAACCTCTGCACCAATTTACCGGGACAGATGTCCAATAGACCACGAATTCAAGTCGTGTTATAATTATTTTTTGCAAATAAGTTTTTAAATACCAATAATATTAATGAAAATTAGTTTGATTCTATATTGCGTTATTAAGTTAGTGTACTAACACAGAGTGGGCAGATTTTTTATGTTATATCACTGATAGGATTTTTTTTTTGTTTTTAGCAGGCTATGGTCTGCATACATGCCTCTGTTCCGTCCGGGGCGACTATAAGACGGCGCGTGGTATGGGGCCACCCACCCTATTTCATCCCCATCGCCATTGGGCCGGCCACTGATACCAAAATCATTGACATCTGTGGCCATATTAAGGTATAGAATTGACCTTAATATATAAGTCACTTTAAGTAATTATAATGATTTATCGATCCTTGTTAAAATGTGTTAAAATTAACGGTTTTTATAGATATTACGGTTTAAATTGTCTACGGAGCGCATATATCTTCGAAAACAATTTTATTACATTATAGAACTCTCGATATGCAGATTTTTTTTTTATCCTATATATCTTCAAATTTATAGCCACTTATTACAATTGATAATTTACTTTCTAATATATCCATATTATAGGCTATACACTGTTTCGAATTAGTCCACGTAACGATATTATTGTAAGTACACAAGAGAGACCTGATTAGAGTTATCGGACCTCTCTTGTGTACTTACAAGATTGTAAAAATATGATTGTACGCCTAAGATTCTAGGTTCAATAAAGTTATATTTTATTATATTATTATATTTTAGCATTACTATAGGATAATAAAAATTAAAGCAAAAGTAGACTACTAAAACAGAACTCTTTCTTTTAACTTTCATATAAAATAAAAAAGCCTTTTATTTCTTACAAGCACAATAATTACAGTTACATACAAGTTACATTTAATTAATAGTAAATAATACAAAGAAGTTATGCAAAATATTATTGAAATAATAAATTTGAAAAAAAAAAACATTAAATTTGGTGAATTAATTTAGAATAAATTATAGACCAGTAACGTTGGTTTCTATATACTCTAAAATTTATGAAAAAGTATTATACAAACGGCTCATGCACTTTATCGAAAAATAAAAAATAATTAGAGACGAACAGAATGGTCGGAAATACAAAAGTACGTCACTTGCTGCTTTTCAACTTATAAAATCTATAATAGAGTGTATCGATAGTCAAGTACCAGTGTCTGTGATATTCATGGATATGAGTAAAGCATTTGATTTTATCTGTCATGAAATATTACTTGATAAGCTTCACAAATATGGTATAAGAGCAACAGCTTTTAAATGGATTGAGTCATATCTGTTTGACAGGACGCAATGTGTAGAAGTTTCCAATTATAACAGTAATTCTAATATAATTGTATCAACTCGATCAAAATTCTTAGTAAATAAGTACGGGGTGCCCCAGGGCAGTATACTGGGGCCACTTTTATTTGTAATGTATATAAATGACTTACCAGCGGCCATTTCGCACGAGTGTGTCTTATTTGCTGATGACTCATCCATTTTATTAAGAGGAGCAATAAAAGATGAGTATGAAAATAATATCAATTCAGCTCTTGAACAAGCAGGTGCATGGATGGCATCAAATAACCTAAAACTGAATGTGAAAAAAACTAAATATATGCAATTTCACACTAGTCGCTCCAAGCCGTTTGATCTCAAAGCTTTATATAAATCTACACTAATTGAAGAAGTGTCAGTGCATAGATTTCTGGGGATCACGATAGATAAATTCTGTGGGTGGAAAAACCATATAACAGAGTTATGTAGCAGACTAAACAGATTCATTTATCCATTAAGATATATAAGCAAGACTGTCTCGGTTAATGCTGCTATGAGTGCGTATCATGGCTATGTGTGTTCTGTATTACGGTACCTGCAGACCCTAGTCGACACAATGACAGAAGATTGTAAGAAAAGGGGTCTACGCGTGAATGTGAGCAAAACCAAAATAATGGTCTTTGAAAGAGATAAAACCAGAACAGATGTAAGAGTAACAATAGGTAATGATGTACTAGAGCAAGTGGATGAATTTGTATATCTTGGATGTGGATTTAGCCGAGATGGAAGGTACACCACTGATATAGAGCGAAGAGTGAATGCGGGAAATAGAGTGAACGGAGCGTTGGGGCAACTTTTCGGCAGCCACCACCTCAGCCAGAAGGCACGTGTAGCAATACATAACGCAGTGCTTGTCCCAACATTACTGTATGGAAGCGAGAGTTGGGTATGCAGAAAAGAGTATGATAGTAAAATTAATGCGGTCGAAATGCGATCTCTGCGAAAAATCTGTGGAGTTAGGCTGACCGACCGCATTCGTAACGACGACGTAAGAGAGCGAGTAGGTATGAAAGAGAGTATTGGTGTAAAGATGCGAAAGGGAATGCTCCGATGGTTCGGACATGTGGAAAGAATGCCGAACGAACGCCTGGTTAAGAAGATATACAATGCGAAAGTGGAAGGATGTAGGTACCGAGGGAGACCGAGACTAACCTACCTAGACCAGATCGGTCATGTACTGAAGGAAGGTGGAGTCAAGAGTCTCCGAAACCGGCGAGCGTGTATGAAGAGAATTATGAATGTTGAGGAAGCGAGTGAAGTATGCAGAGATAGAGTTCTCTGGCACTCTGTTCTCTCTGCCTACCCTGCAAGGGATATGGCGTGATGATATGTATGTATGTATGTATGTATTACGGTATGGGATCATTTTATGGGGTCGTTCAATTGAATTTGACAATGTTTTCATAATGCAAAAAAAGTGTATAAGGGCCATTTTTGGGCTACGTCAAACAGACTCGTGTCGTCCTCTTTTTAAGAAGTTTAATTTATTGACACTACCGAGTATATATATTATTGAAGCTTGCATATTTGTCGTAAAGCATAGAAATCTCTTTTCTGAACCAAAGAGGCATTAGGCACCTAGACCTAAGAATGCTAAAAAGTTGTATATACCTTGTACTAAATTATCATTAACTTCCAATAATTGTTATATAATGTGTAGTAAAATATTTAATAATATACCTTACCAATTCCGTGATATGACATTTAATCAATTTAAATATAATTTGACGAAATGGCTAATGGAAAAACATTTTTATAGCATACAGGAGTTTTTCCAATATAAAATATAATTTATTAATATTATGACATTTGTTTTTCCTTGACATATTCTGTTTTGACATTTTATTTTAATAAATTTGTAATTTTGACATAATATTATGTGTATTCAGGTCAAAGTATGACATGATATTTACTATTATAATTTTGCATGTTATACAATTATGACAGAACATGTAGAACAAATGAAATTGTAACACCTTATTGTACCATGATTCAGAGCAAAATAAATTATTATTATTATTATTAAATAAATAGAACACACAACAAGAACATTTTTTTAATTTTTAAATAAATTTAAAATTCATTTATATAATAAAAAGTCATAATTATGATATTTATATGTAAAAATGTTTAATTTCATTTTAGATTAACTAATTGTGAACTAAAAACAAATTACAATAATTAATCTTTATTGTTAAGAAAAATATTTGATTTGATTTGCATAGTAAGACACATCCTATTGATATCTAAATCATAACATTTACTTAAAATAAATCATGCAAGAACCCCTCCTGTGAGGGTGAAGGCCTCTTCCAGACTCTGCCAAATATCTCTATCCCCTGCTAACGATATCCAATTCTTTCCTGCCAATTTGTTAATATCATCTTCCCATCGATATGTTGGTCTCCCTCTTTTTCTGTTGCCTGTGGGGCCAGGCCAGACTGTTAAAATTACTATAGGATAATAATAAATAAAGCACAAGTAGACTACTAAAATAAAACTCTTTCTTTTAGCTTTAATATACTTGGGTAAATATAAAAGTCGTTTTATTCTTTGTTTGATACTTCATGAAGAACAAAAACACTGGCAGGTCATTAGCGAGTTTTACCAAACACCGTTTGCGGCGACAATGATGAATTAGCTAGTTTCCACTAAGCTGAACTTATATCCTTTTTATTGAAGTTTCATGTTCGCCGGCAAACATCTACCTCTGGTAATATGTCTAATATGGGTTTTGTATGAAGTTTGGAGTTAGTTTGAGAATTGGGAATGCTGTGATTGATACGCCTTGAGGTGAATAATTCAAAGGGAACTTTGTCATTGTGTGTGAATAGTTAATGCGGACGGTTTTGATGTGCCTTCAAGGACATTTCATGAATAATTTATTCATATGTGAATATTTTGTGTCATTATATAATTATTGATACTTTCTTGAAATGTTTTTTGTTAGGACAGGTAAAATATATGCCCATCTGGTTATTGAAGTGATAACTTCTTATGGATGGGCAACCGCTTCGTTACGTAACGTATAACGGCACCAGTCTGTCTGGCTTCCCTTTCTTTCACACATATATACATATATATATACATATATATATATGTACATATATATATATATATATATATATATATACATATATATATATATATATATATATATATATATATATATTAAATAACCTTTCCTTATATTATCATATTAATATACATAAAATTTAAGTAATAACCTAAGCTTTTCTCAAGTTAAACAATTTCAATATGAATAATATTGCAAATCTCTACAAATATATTTCTCTGTCTTTTTAATTCCATATTTTACCATGAGAATAGTAAAAATCTAAGGTGAGAGGGCCCGCAGGCGAGTGGGCAGCTCATAACTCCAGTTGCGATTGCCAATCTGCTTACGATGGTGGCGACGGCCATTGTGACAAAGCAGATTCTATTTGACAATCAGTAAGTTGGTTAGATCCTGGTTCATCATCTAACCAATGTTATAAATGAAAAATCAACCTTGAAAAGTCATGGTTATTTTTTGAATTGGAGTTATGTAACGGTCAAACGTGACTTGAAATGGTTCGTGTAAATATACACTCAGTGGAACTCACCAGTTCTTTTTGCTTGAACTTGGCTTAGCATGCTACCTACTCCATCGTGTATCTAAGTGCCTGCCGATGAAGAAGCTCGTACATTTGCTTTGCTGCACACGTTGCAAGGTAGTCTAAGTATTCTCGCGTATAGTTTCACTCTCGTGTCGAGTATCACCATTTCGATCCCCATTATTTTTTATGTGTTCTATTTCATCAACATCGTTCAGCCTTTCATCATCCACTAGACGTGACACTGGTTCCATGAACGCAGGCTTCCCTCATATTTCTCTACAGAGTACGGTCTTGTGCCGCCCATATCTAACGACTCCCAGCAACCTTCACCAGGTCATCGGTCCACCTGGTGGGGGCGATCAACATTGCGATATCTGATATGCGGTCGCCACTCGAGAACCTTTCTTCCCTGATGGTTATCAATTCATCAAACGACTGTGGCTTGCCAATTGCCACTTTACTGTGCTATGTTTTCGTGCTATATCGGTTACACCCGTTCTTCTGCGGATTTCCTTATTACAGATTCTATCTTGCACAGAAATCCCAAGTATAACCCGCTCCATAGCACGGTGAGCGACTTTGAGCTTGATCATGAGGTAGAGTCTATGTTTAGGGATCACGTTTCCGTGCCATAAAACTTCACTGATAATACACACTGGTCATAGAACTGTGTTTACAGATACTGAGATATATTGGATGAGAAGATCCTCTTAAGTTTCCGCATGCTGTCCAACCGAGCTGAATTCGTCGGCTAACCTCTTCTTCGAAATTTGATCTACTTAACTGGACTGTTTGCTCAAGGTAAATATAATGATCGAAAACTTCGAGGATCAACAACTACGACCGGTATTGGAATGATATGGGTGTTTCATCTTGTCCATGTTCATTCTTAAATCCACTAGTTGTGTTCTATTTATTCTAATGCATTACATAATTGTAAATGATTGCTCTAAGTCTAGATGAAATTTGAGTCTGGGAATTGAATTGTATCTCCCACAATACATGGATGTACGGTTGTGACACTCCATAGTGTTTTCTTAAAAACATATTTAAATAAATCTGTGACTAGCTTTGATTAATCGCTTGTGTTCGCTAGTTCTGCTTCAACGAGATTCCATGCTTCTATCTTTAAGTTACAGATTCATACATATTACATTCCACCGTCTTTAAGTTACAGATGCTGAATTGGAAGCTACTCTGCATCAGCCATCTGCATTTATCCAGAATTTGTTTTAGGGAAAATAGTGCCCCAGAATCAATTGAAAATATCTATGTATAGTTTGCTAACCTTCCGTCCAGCTGATTTTTCCAAGAATCAAATCAATAGATTGCTATTCTTTTGATAAAAAATTCAGGGATTTGTGATTTAAATAGTAGAAATAATAAAAAAATACCAAAAGAAAAACTTCGAAACAATATAGTACTGAGTATAACTCAAAAAATGTCCATATCTTAATCAAATTTAAATAAGAAGACATGGCAAGTACCAGCAACTAAATAAAAAGAAAATACCAAAACCGACTCTCATAGAAATTTAAAAAAAATAATGAAGTTAGAAGCCTCCTATTTGAGAAGCTCCTCCTTTTTTTTCTCTTAGTTCAAATACATTGTACCAAAGCTGAACCATTTATATCTTAGTTTCGATTTAGTGGTAGAATCTTTTCAATTGATATCAAGTAAAATATAAAATTGACAATATATAAGTAATTATAGCTCAGGCATAATAAATTATTTGATTTGTTGTACCGAGGCGCCATGCCTACTGGCCGGGACACCTCCGTGGGACCTAGAGGCGGAGATGCTCTCCGACCTCTACCGGCGGGTTACCTCAGTGCGTGACGAAGGTGGCTCTCCATCGTTGAGCGAGATAGCCACCTGTTTCGCCGTCGGGGCATCGACAAGAGAGGAACCCGCAAGGGTATGCCGCCGGGCCGGCCACCAAAGAGTGAGGGAGAGAGAGAGAGAGAGAGAGAAAAAGTTCGTGACCTACAAACATACAATTAACTCAGACAAATTACACCCAGATTCAGAGTAACAGTTTGTGGATCACACACAATTTTGTCCTGCGTAGGAATCGAACCCACGCCGCTAGCATAGAAGGTCGTCATATTAACTACTATGCCATCTGTGCAGCACACCATTTGATTAATGCTCCTTTAGGCGACGAGAGCCGACTTCACTTGAACAAACGTTAAATAGGAACGCGTAACGGCTCATTCATATTAAAAACCCAAAAAAAGCACGCATAAGGAAGTTTTAACTTCAAAAAAAGTTTTAGTTTCACATTATGACACCGTGTGTTTTCAGTAATAGGAAGTTTGCTAGTTTTATAGTATCTCATGGGTACATATTATTCATATACTAACAAAGATTGACAAATATTGACTTTAGTAAAATGTTCGTACAAATAGATTATTCGACTATCTCTAACAAACCGCCCCCAGCTATTTATAAGACTTAAACTATTTATTTACTTTTGTACTTCAGGCAACTCCCAAATTTGACTCGAAGCGAACAAAAGTCAACATGGGGCTGAATTTAGCAGAAGGGAGTGAAATAATTGAGAACAAATATTGCGTATTAATTTAAAGGGTACTGCTTGTTTTTTATATATTCTTCTATTAGGTTGATATTACTATATGGTAAATATACCATCACTAGTGGGAAGACCAAGGAGCAAGCTGTGTGGTAGCGGCTACGAATACTTTTTTTTTGTATACGCTGTGGAAATGCTTTTACGCACTATCCCCCGCCAGTGACAGACGGGGGGGTGTGTGGGACTCGCCGCCATAGATAGTTGGCGGCCGGAATACCCACTAAAACCAGCAGCGGTCCCTTCCGCGCTTTAACGGGATGCCGGAGAGATCGTCTAATGACATTCTATCCCCGACACCCCTACGCTTGGCCATCTGGCCACGACCAGTCAGCCGTCAAGGCGGTGGGAGGAGGTGCACGTAGCGGCGCCTCCCTCTCCCTGGTCGCCGCCGGTGGAGCGAGTTCTTCGCGTTCCCGCTCCGCGGCCTCCTTTGCAGAGATGACTTCCTCGCAAAAGGAGGCCATCGACGTCCAGTGCCTGTCGCTGTCAAGCATCTTGTTGATGAAGGTTGACAACGACAGGTCCGCTCCAATGACCGCCGACAGCGGCTACGAATACTACCAACCCTTACTTTGCTCCTAGATTTCGAAAAAGACGACTAAAAGCTTTATAACGACCTGGGCCAAGTCCATCTGATGCCGCTTGGTCGAGAAGTACATTCCCTAGGAGGGTTAACGTCTGGCAGGCGGCCGGTCATTAAACTATTGTCAATAACTTTTACAATATATACTATGAAAGAAGAGTACATACTGTATCGACCCCAAGTAATTGGGATAAGAGTAAGAGAATGATGATAGTGGGCGGACCATGCTGTTGACAATTTTCTGTCTACAGCCGCGGGCCGGTCCGTCCGGAATAGTACCACACTCACGCAGAAGAAGAGAACCGGAAGCCCATCTGGGTGGGTTTGGGGTTTGTATTGATAGGCAGCGGTCTAGCTATACCTTTGGTATTGCAAAGCTCCATGGGTGGCAGTAACACTTACCATCAGAGTTGTTGCTTGCTCGTTTGTTACCATATGCAATAAAAAAAAAAAAAAAAGCTTCATCGTCATCATCATCACTGTCCCTAAAGGTCCCACTGTTGCGCTTGGGCCTCCTCCTTAATGGGAGGGAAATTAACCTACTATACTGCGCTGGTCAGACGTGTTGGCATAGGGTTTTGTTTCGAGTTTTCCTTCTCCCGCATAGATGTTATATGCGTTTTATATCCCTTAGTCGTCTCGTACGATCACCCACGGACAAGATATGGGGTGGTGAATAGTATTCTTACTCTGTCACCACACGAAAAAAAGCTTACGTTTATCAAACAGAGCTTTACTATGTCCCAGGTCAAACACCGAGGTCTAAAAATCAATACCAATCATTTGTCCATTGGCGATAGGTAAATAATACGGTAAGTTTATGAGGCCACATGTCATCTTTCCATAGTCCTGGAAGGAGTGGAGAGGGTATTTTCAGACCATGCCTGCCAAGAAAAAAAAAGTGTGTGTGTCAGCTCTAACGCACGACTGTAGTTTACTCTTTAAGTACGATTATCAAAACAGGCGCAAAAAAAAGCTCATTTGACTAAAAATAATATATATATATATATATATATATATATATTTAATTACATTTATTAAAACTGTTCAGTGAAGTATTATCTCACGTCAGAATGTGAAAGGTGCGCAGAATAGGTTGCGCACCAAAAACGTAACGAGGTCATTCGACCACTAGATTTTACTCCTCAAATTTTTCTCATACCGGGCACCTTATATGAAAATCGATTCTTAAAGAGTATATTCCAAAAACTTTATTTATTGCTGATGCTAAAAAGCAATTAGCACACTTGATGTTAAGTTTTTCTGCCTGACATGGCCATTTGCAATACCAGTGGTACAATTAGGCCACTGTCTATTAATGAAAACCTTAAAACTATCCAAAAAATTGCACTCCCAGCTTATTCGCTCGCCGAACGAAGTTCAACAGCACATTTCCACTGTTAAGACGTCGATTTTCTGCGAGAGTATTATACGCCCGTAGACAAAAACTGTTACAATGTGATCCTACTATTATTGTGTATTATGCAAATTATGATATTAGGTTACATACATAGTGCTAAAGAAATATGAAATTCATTTCCATAGTCTATATAATAATTTAGCGGATCCTTTGACATTCATAATCACTGCTGTAATACTACGAGTCGTAGAATAAAAAGTAGAACAATATCAAATAATAATCTATTTATAGCTGACATTAGAACCAACTATCTAAGAATAATTTCTAATAAAGATAATAACAAATTACCTAGGATGAATGATTGTTATGAAGAAAGAGACGAAAGATATTTATTCTTGTTAAATAAGCTGCCTGATAAATTACAGCAAATGTACAACTCAAATCCTAAACATTTGAAATAGTAACTTAAAAAAATTATGTAAGTAATAAATAAGAATAATAGGTAATATTGATACATATAAATTGTAATAATAGCGACTCATCGCAACCCAGATAAACCCTTCGTGGTTTACGTGGTATGGTTTATTAAATTAGTGATTTACTCTATAAAAATTTTGTAAATAAATAATTAATTATCATCCTATTCTTATTCGAATTAATTAGTATCGATATAATTATTACTCTTCCATAGTACATATTACAAAATTTATTGGCAATAGTTTTATAACTGGCCGTCTAAAGGCTATCAACTCAATTCGGGAACGTGACTATCGACCAGACAGCATTAGATGAAGTTAGCCTAAATCAATTTAAGCCTTTACAGCATCTAATAATAATATATGGCTTGATAATACTCGTAGCTGCCAGTGCACAGAGTTTTAAAGCTGAAAAAATATTTAACCAATCTAAAACTCATTATTATACTTCGTTGCGTTCAAATATGAAGACTTTCTGTTTATATAAGTTTACTACATAAAATTATATATAGGATGACTACCCTTAAATTCAACCGTGTGGTTTTGTAGTTAAATTTGGTGCTACCCTAGTTTCAGCGTACGCTGTATGTGACAGCTGGGAATATAACACTTAAATGATTTATTTTTAGCGAAGAAAGGAGACACAATAAGTAAATTTTGTTTTTAAATTTTATTTTATTCAAAGTATTTATTCTGTCTTACTATTATCTCAGTTCATATACGTCCCACTGCTGGGTCTGAGACTTCTCTACAATAAGAAGGTAATTATACTACTATACAACTCTAATCAGACAATCTAATCAGAATTGCTGTGTGATAGCAGCTACGAATACTACCAACCCTTACTTTGCTCGTGGGTGTCGTAAAAGACGACAAAAAGCCTTATAACGACCTAGGTCAACTCCATCTGATGCCGTTTGGTCAACAATTACATTCCCAGGGAGGGTTGATATCTGGCAGGCGGCCGGTCATAAAACTATTGCCAATAACTTCTACAATACGTACTATGAAAGAAGAGCACATATTGTATCGACCCCAAGTAATTGGGATAAGAGTGGGAGAATGAATGAATGAAACAAAGTTAATCAGGCGAGTTGGTATAGAGTTTTAGTTTGAGTTTTCCTTCCCTTACATATATGTTATCTGCATATTACAATCCTTTAATCACCATTTATGACACCCACGGGTAGGAAAGAGGCTGAATTATATTCATACTTCATCACCACACAGAAAGAGAAAAAGGATATATTTACTGATTTATCTGGCCAGGCCACATAGATCGTAGAACCCACAACTACATGGGAAGTAAGGTTCTCGAGTGGTGCATATAAAAGGACGACTCAGCGTATTCTTTTTTTTTTTTTTTTAAAGAGTTTCTTTTTTAAACAAATACCGTAGATTTAAAGAGTTTATATAATATTTAGTTAGTTATCGTTATCTATAACTGAGAGAGCACAAAACACAATCCATTTATTTGTTTAAATTGTATGTTTGTGTATCTTTGGTTGGTGATCCTAAAAATAAATGATCATCCCAGCCCATATATGTCTCACTGTTGGGCTTGGGCCTCCTCCATAATGGAAGGGTAACTGACCTACTTTACCACGCTGGTCAGGCGTCTTCGTATAGGGTTTTGTTTCGAGTTTTTCTTCTCTCGCATAGATATTATATGCATTTTATATCCCTTAGTCGTCTCGTACGATCACCCACGGGTAAGATAGGGAGCGGTGAATTATAAACTTACTCCGTGACCACCCGGAAAGTGTTAAAAATAAATAAATGAATAATATCAATAATAATAATAAATCCACAGATGATTATCATAGATGAATGATTTAGCTAAAACCGAAATCTATGCCAAATAATTTCCATAATAACTACACAGCCATATAAATTGATTACTTTAGCAAATAAATGAATAAAAAATGGTACGGTTATTATTTCGCTAAGTTAAACTGGAGTAATGCCTGTTTAGCACGCACATGTCCAATCATGGCCTTTTCTAGACATAATAAATGTTATATTGTACTATTTTTATGAACTCAATCTTATTTTGGGTATATAGGTTATATTCTAAGATACGCCTTTTTATGATAGCGCGATAAAAGAAAATGAATTACTATTTATTTGAAAAAGACTAACAATTAATTACATATGTCACAAAATATTTACATTTAAACACTTTATTCGTGAAATTTCCTTGAAGGACTATCAGAACCACAATGACAAAGTTCCCTTCGAATTATTTACCTCAAGAATTAATAATCACAGTATTCTTAATTCTCTTACTAATTCCAAACTTCATATGAAACCCATTTGAGACTTATTACGAAGGCAGTTGCCAGCGATAATGAAACTGCAATAAAAAGAATTATATTCTTTTCATCTTACTGGTACCTCAGTAACGCACTCCGGGGCTTAGCTTCTTCTAATATATCATACAGATAAATTAGTATAGGTATTTAATTATAGTATTCTGTCTCTTGCAGTGACTTTATCCTTTGACGTCTCTGTCTTCTTTTCAGTTCACCTACAGGATAGAAACACTACATGTCACCACTTCCTGCTTTACCTGTGGCTATCGTAAAACATGACTAAAAGATATGATATACTATACATATAACATGTATGCCAGATAAAGAAAACTCGAAATAAAACCCTATAACAACCCGTTTCACCAGCGTGGTATAGTAGGTCAATTTCAATTCTATTTTGGAGGACAGCAATCGGATGTTTACACGTTAATATGCTGTGCAGGGCTGCAGCAAGGCATCCAGATGTTGGGCTACCGGCTCTCTCGTTTACTGAACGAAATGCAACAGCACATTGTCATTACTTTCATTGGGTTGTGAGCTCTCAGCGCTCATTCATAGTCCAGACAAAGATGTAAAATTTATTTGCTAACAAAAAAAAAACACACACAAAATATACATCATCATTTCTGATCGCCCAGATCAATCAAGCTGAATGAACAAAGAAATATGTCCCGTATACACGAACACAAAAAAAAAGTAATAACATTTGCAAGCAATGCAATAATTGTCTGATAGAAATCAAAGTTTCGTATAAATATTTTTATATAAGAATCGAAATAAAATTTCGTCATAATCAGCACAACTGAATGGTCCTCGTATACAGCAGGACGTGTGAAACGTGATGTTTGAAATACTTCACATTTTATTAATATATTTGATGTTTTCGTACATGGCTGGAGAGACTTTTGTCACCTTAATATTACCGATTTTATACCTCACCCAAGAAGGGATGGCGTGCAATCCCAAAATCTATCGTAATGCAAATTTTTATCGCCGTTTAGGCGGACCAAAAAAGAAAGAGAGGTTTGTACACACTCATACTTTGTTTTAAAAACCTTAAACCTCTTTAGATAGGGCGACAGTCTACGTTATTACATTTATTACCACATTCAATAATAAACCAGGTCTAGGGCGCCCAGTCCGGTTCTTGTCTGTGGTACGATAAAACAACGTTGACTCCTCTGTGGTGTTAAGGACGTAACTTCATTTTAGTACAGTCTGGAAAATAAATTAATATATATTCAATATCTGCTATAAAAGTTCTATAGTATACTTATCCTGATACAAGGTCATCTTGACCTGTGCCGCATTGACTAACTATGTCTAACTAGTTTATACTATAAAGTATTTTATATAGATGCGAAATAAAGGATTAAGTTTCTAAAATATTACACGGCGCGACTGACCTTGTATCGGTACATCGAATTTTTCGTGACCAACTTTCAAACGCTTAGTGTACCAACAGAAAGGACAGATTATTCAGTGCCGCTGTGAACATGTTAATATCATAACGTTATTACAGCTCTATTTACCCCCTGGAACATAAACCCATCCATCCATCTACCAATTGAGATCTACAGAGTATAAGTACTTATACGTATAGTCGTACTATACTTTCTACAAAGGCATAATATAATGGCTAAATCGATACTCTCGGGAGGTGATCGCAGTTTTTATTAGTTTCACAGATAATGTTCAGGAACGAGGGTCTTCGGGTCTACTCCAATAAAATGATTTCTTCTTTTAAGTACGTTTAATATTGAATTTTAACAATGAATACATGAGATATGTTATAATAGCCGTTAACAATGTGAAGGTATAAGATCGTAATAAAATATATAATATTCGATTAAATTCTTCACTCGGTTTTGTTCGTTTTTCATTCGAATCTCACTCAATAAGGTTCGAGTACTTTATTAAGATGACACTAGATGGCGGAAGACGTATGTGGCGTCGACACTTCTGGCTATTTAGTGTCATCCATTTCACCTGCAAACGCTATGATCATCGATTGTACGATTTCAGTATTTATTTCTCCCATTTTATAGTGATACGACCTCACTGTTAACAGTTTATGTCTACAGTTGCGGGTTGGTCTGTCCGGGATAGTACCATACTCTTGCAGAATATCGATGTCTAAGTAGTGGCAACGTGCCATTGCACTTCGTTCGGTGAGCAAGAGTATCGGCAGCCTAACTTTTTTGGGTGGGTTTGGTACTTACGTTGGTGTTTACTGGCCTACCTGGTATTGCAGAGGCTCTTAGCTGGCAGTAACCCTTATCATCAGGTATGCTGTGTGCCCATTTGTCACCATAAGCAATAAAAAAATATACTGGAGTAGAGATCTGGAATGAATTATCTGCTGCTGGGCAGCCCGAGCTCTATGACATATCCTTTTTCAAATGAGGCTTAACACGAACACTTTCTTCACGGTTGACAACAATTTAACTGTGTCTTTGGTATTGTAAAGGTCCATGAGCGGTAGTATCATTTACCATCATGTTTGCTGCTTACTTGTTTGCCACAATAGGCATTAAAGATGCTATCTCGCTAATTCCTTAGTCGGTTCTTACGACTTCTACAAGAATGTAAGTAAATGTAATTATATTCACAACTTTGACAATTATACACACGAGGTTAAAGTGACCTTGTATTTTTTGGTATAAAGTTACGTCTTATTCATTGAGTCATTCATTCATTAATTAGTATAATTATATGTATATAATAAGTATTTATGTATATATTTATGTTTTTTTTATTGCTTATGGTGGCAAACGTGCAAGCAGCACACCTGATGGTAAGTGTCACTGCCGCCCATGGACCATTGCTGATTGACCAAGGGGCTTAGGCCGCTGCCTACCAAGAAAATCCCCAAACCCACACAGTTGGGCTGCCGGCTCTCTCGCTCACCGAACGAAGCGCAATAGCACATTGCCATTACTCAGACGCCGATCTTCTGCGAGAGTGTGGTACTACCCCGGACGGACCGGCCTGCGGCTGTAGACAAAAAACTGTCAACAGCGTGATTCTTTTTTTTTTTTTTTTTTTTGTTGACGCTGGGAAACGCTTTTGCGCGCTAACCCCTGCCCGCCGATGTCAAGACGGGAGGGAGTGTGGGACTCGCCGGCCGGCTAGTCCAACCGGAATACCCACTAAAACCACAGCGGCCCCCTTCCGCGCTTTTACGGGGCGCCGGAGAGATCGTCTACTGACATTCGATCCCCGACGCCCCAACTTGATCCTACCACTATTAAAGAAAAATATATATATATATATATTTATGTATATATGCTGTCTGTTAGCGGCTGCGCATATTACTAACCCTTACTTCGCTTGTGAATGTCGTAAAAGACGACTAAACCTCTTAGTCGTACGACTTAAGACTTATACGATTTGGCGTGATACCGTTTGATCAACAATTACACTCCCAAGGAGGGCTCACCTCATGCAAGCGGCCGGTCATATAACCAATAACTTACGTAATATAAAATTGCTGTCTTAATCGTCGACAATGAATTTTGCTCGCGGAAACGTTACGTAGCTGAGCATGACGTCTTATTCTCATTCAACATCCACAAAATAAAGTGCATTTTGCGTTGAAATAAGTATTCCCTACAAAGAATGCTTATATTATTTTATTCAAACAAAGAAGGATTCACGTGTTTCTTTATGAAGCAAGTACATTTTTCACTAGTCCGTAATAAGGTATCTTAATTCCAACGTGTCCTAGCTACTATAAATATTATATTAGGCTAATAATTCTGTTGCATGCGAGAGTGGTTTGGGGCGTGAGGACGCATCTGTACCGACATAAATCCGTCGCAAGCTGTCTTTATATGCTGTTTGAAATACCAACAGCCTTACAATTTTCATTATTTGGATTATTACCTGTCTGGTAACGACTTAGGAATTTAACTAGTTACTACTTATTGGGTGGGCCAATCACAAATAACGATTAAGGGGTAATATCCCGAGGTTATCTCTGTGTCTTTTTAAGCTATTGCATAGCTTTTCTTGCGGGCTTTGAGCGCGGCCGACCGAATCAAGAAATTCTGTAACGAATATAAATCCTAAGATTGTATGGTTGAAAAGCAGCAGTTAATTTTGCACTGACTATACGCAGGCAACGTGACTGAGTGATCTAAGGTTTTAGGCATCGTAGGCGTGGGTTCGAGTCTTAACCGCTGTCAAACTCTTTCTGCAATTTATTTTTGCAAAATTTGTTTATTCATACATACATATCATCACGCCATATCCCTTGCAGGGTAGGCAGAGAGAACAAAGTGCCAGAGAACTCAATCTCTGCATACTTCACTCGCTTCCTCAACATTCATAATTTTCTTCATACACGCTCGCCGGTTTCGGAGACTCTTGACTCCACCTTCCTTCAGAACATGACCGATCTGGTCTAGGTAGGTTAGTCTCGGTCTGCCCCGGTACCTACATCCTTCCACTTTCGCATTGTATATCTCCTTAACCAGACGTGCGTTAGGCATTCTTTCCACATGTCCGAACCATCGGAGCATTCCCTTTCGCATCTTTACACCAATACTCTCTTTCATACCTACTCGCTCTCTTACGTCGTCATTACGAATGCGGTCGGTCAGCCTAACTCCACAGATTTTCCGCAGAGATCGCATTTCGACCGCATTAATTTTACTTTCATACTCTTTTCTGCATATCCAACTCTCGCTTCCATACAGTAATGTTGGGACAAGCACTGCGTTATGTATTGCTACACGTGCCTTATGGCTGAGGTGGTGGCTGCCGAGAAGTTGCCCAACGCTCCGTTCACTCTATTTCCCGCATTCACTCTTCGCTCTATATCAGTGGTGTACCTTCCATCTCGGCTAAATCCACATCCAAGATATACAAATTCATCCACTTGCTCTAGTACATCATTACCTATTGTTACTCTTACATTTGTTCTGGCTTCATCTCTTTCAAAGTCCATTATTTTGGATTTGCTCACATTCACGCGTAGACCCCTTTTCTTACAATCTTCTGTCATTGTGTCGACTAGGGTCTGCAGGTCAGTCGCTGACTGTACTAGCAGGACTGCATCATCTGCATAAAGCAGAGCAGTGACCACTGAGTCGCCCATCTGGACATTCATATCATTCAACCTTTGGAGACATTTATCCAGATATATGATAAACAGCCTGGCTGACAGAACGCACCCCTGCTTAACGCCGATATTGACGTCAAACCAAGGCGACATTCCATCATCCAGCCGCACACAGGCTCTACAGCCCATGTAACTGGACTGCACAGCCTGTAGCAGTTTACCGTTAATACCATACTCCGGTAAAATGTCCCAAAGTTCCTTTCGTACAACCGTGTCAAATGCTCTCTCCAAATCCACAAAACTGCAGAAAACCCTCTGATCTAGAGCCAGATGCTTCTCCACAATGTTGATTGAGAGAACACTTAATCCATGCATCCCCTTCCACTCCTGAAGTTAGTTCAAAAACGTGTACTTTAAATGTTTTAATAAATTAGTAGTTTTAATAAATAGGTGTAACTTGAATTAATATCAAAGAAAAAACGCTTGAATTAATATTTAAAAAAAATCTCCATAAATAAAAAATAAATAAATAATTAAAATTGCATAAGTTGATAAAAATGCTATACAATAGCTTTACTGCGGCAGTCCCCGAGTGCCATTTTGGTAAATTATGGTTTTTGAAAAATGTCTTTAGATAATAAAGTATTGTTACGAAATTTCGAGGTATACATATAGATGAATTATACAAATGTGTATATCCTATCGATATAATAAGGAAATGAAATAATTATTTAAATAAAAAATTAAAAAAAAAATGGTGAAATAATAACAAAATAAAAAAGAAAATGTAATAATAAAATAAGTAATAAAAAGAATTAAAGTGAAGCTGTCTGGATGAAGAGACTGGACGATTTGCCAAATCTTTTATTTTCTTATATGTTTGACAGTCAACATTGTGTAGCCCTATTATTTCAAGAGAAATCCAAATCACTAGATGGGATAGCGAATTCAAGTTTCTGGTATAAGTGACACAATAAATAGGCAGAGAGAAGATTTGCAGTATTATGGGGTCATCTCTCCGCCTTTCGCCTGAAAAGGCTAGGCTTACTATTCTTCGGCCATAGTAACAAAACTCATTGTATTAATTATTTTTTATATGTTAATCTTATGGTTTTTACACAATATTTATTTACAAATATGGATAATCGTGTGCATATGGTTCGGACATGTGGAAAAAATGCAAGGTAGCAAGGTATATGGCGTGATGATATGTATGTATGTAGGTCGATGTAATATATATGAACTTTCGGAAGGCATTTGACAAGGTGGACGATAAACTACTTATGGATAAAATAGCCTACAATGGTATTAAAGGCAAGTTGCTTAAATGGTTTCACATCGTGCATTTTTCATAGGACTCAAAAGGTAGATAAAAATGTCAATGGATATAAGTCTCCATATATGGCCATGTAATCTGGGGTACCCCAAGGCTCGGTATTGGAGCCATTGTTATTTATTTTATTCGTTAATGATGTCAAATCTTGCATTATACATTCAAAATTCCTATTATACGCGGATGATATAAAATTATATAAGTCTTGTAAAAGTATTCAAGATTGTTTATTGAATCAAGAAGATTTACATAGAGTTTCTCAATACTGTACTATTAATAAATTATACTTCAATGTATCAAAGTGTAATTTTATGTCCTTCACTAAGAATAAATATATTTTAAACTATAGTTATACACTGAGAGATATGATTTTGACTAAAGTCGTGATCTGGGGTTGTCGTTACACGTGATCTGGGCGTCATTCTAGACTCGAGATTACACTTTGATTTGCACATTCAAGCCATCATTAGCAAAGCCTTTCAAATCTGTGGTTTTGTCATGCGTTCTTATTTAGATTTAAAAAGAACTGCAACTTATACAAAACTATAATCCGTTCCCAGTTGGAGTATACCGTACCTATACGGAGTCTTTCTACGAAAAATATAAATATAGCATAGAAATAGTCAAGAAAAAGTTTTTACTTAATATGCATTATAAATGTACTCACAGTAAGGAGTCTTATGTAGATTTATTGAATTTATATAAATTATTGAACTTGGAGTCAAGACGTAATTTTATAAAAGTCATAATGCTACATTGTTTATGCAACAATAAATATGATAGTATTGAACTAACTAGCCAACTTTGTTATTTTGTACCCAGAATTGCCACTCGTAGGCAAGCACGTATAACTCTGCTATTTTATTTAGGTAAATGTAATACAGATGCAGGTGAACGGGCTCCCGTCCGTCGTTTATTAGTTAACTATGATTCTCATTTCAAAGATATAGATATATTCGCTTTCTCGGAATTAATTTTTAAAAAGTTAGTTTGTAAGAGTAACAATAGGTAATGATGTATTAGAGCAAGTGGATGTATTTGTATATCTTGGATGTGGATTTAACCCAGATGGAAGGTATACCACTGATATAGAGCGAAGAGTGAATACGGGAAATAGAGTGAATGGAGCGTTGGGGTAACTTCTTGGTAGCCACCACCTCAGGTAGAAGGCACGTGTAGCAATACACAATGCAGCGCTTGTCCCAACATTACTGTATTAAAGCGAGAGTTGGGTATGCAGAAAAGAGTATGAATAAAACTTAATGCGGTCGAAATGCGATCTCTACGGAAAATCTGTGGAGTTAGGCTGATCGATCGCATTCGTAACGATGACGTAAGAGGGCGAGTAGATATGAAAGAGAGTATCGGTGTAAAGATGCGAAAGGGAATGCTCCGATGGTTCGGACATGTGGAAAGAATGCCGAACGAACGTCTGGTTAAGAAGATATACAATGCGAAAGTGGAAGGATGTAGGTACCGGGGGAGACCGAGACTAACCTACCTAGACCAGATTGGTCATGTACTGAAGTAAGGTGGAGTCAAGAGTCTCCGAAACCGGCGAGCGTGTATGAAGAGAATTATGAATGTTGAGGAAGCGAGTGAAGTATGCAAGGATAGAGTTCTTTGGCACTTTGTTCTCTCTGCCTACCCTGCAAGGGATATGGCGTGATGATATGTATGTATGTAGTTTTAAAAAAATGGCTACTGCTGTGCTTACACATCAGAGCGACAAGTCCTGAGATCGTAATTAACTCAATTTAAAAATCTGGGTAACTACTTTAAAAAATCTACTTTATTTTTTCTAGTCGTACTTGTAAAGTGGATAAAATCTATAAGGCATGTCTATTGTTTTTGCTTTTTATTGCGTAAATGTGTATATGTGAACAATGTTGTGAGTTATACTTTTTTACAATTTATTTATTTAAGTTACTTTTTTTTAACTCTACACTCTATAACTGTTTCTTTGTTCCAAATAAATAAATAAAATAAAAAAAAACGTGTACAAAATTACAACCAAATTCTTACTATCAGCTGTTGTATAGCTTACCTTACTTACTACTATGTTACTTCACCATACAAACACGGTATTTTTCAGTCTGACAAAAAAAAAATCTTGCAAGAAAACAAATTAGGTAGCCATACAAATACATATTGTATTTCATATATTGCCGTGTGGTAACGGGTTAAAAATACAATGCATTAATTTCTCTGATTCCCGTGGTAGCCGTGAATACCGGTTGAAAGACCTGTAACATGATAGTAGTAGCACTTTACTTGGAATCTTATAACACGAGCTGCCATCGCCACCAAACCATATGCCTGCAAGTACGGCAAATTTAACATTATTTTCCCTTTGGATTTAGAACATTGGAAGTCGTTATGCTGGTGGATGGATGGATTAAAACATCTCTCATCCCAAACAATAAATGCAGTCGGTGCTTAAACCACCTACATTAAAACACATGAGACTTGAATTCACACCTATTACAAATCCATTCCAACTGTCTTTTTACTAGTGGTTCGGGTACGTATATCAACCAATTTTTTAATGCATTATCGTCATATGGCAAAGCTTTCACACGCCATCTATCGGAAAACATTCATACATTGTTTGGATTGAATACATGAAACATTTTAGTTAGTATTGTATTAATCAATGACAGGAATCCAAATAACCTAAACTACTGAGATATAGCATTTGATATACTAAGGAGTTTATGATAACTTATTTGGCAATAATAAAAAATAATGCAGTTGAAATGCGATCTCTACGGAAAATCTGTGGAGTTAGGCTGACCGATCGCATTCGTAACGACGACATAGGAGAGCGAGTAGGTATAAAAGAGAGTATTGGTGTAAAGATGCGAAAGGGAATGCTTCCATGGTTCGGATATATGGCAAGAATGCCGAACTAACGTCTGGTTAAGAAGATATACAATGCGAAATTGGATGGATGTAGGTACCGGGGGAGACCGAGACTAATCTACCTAGACCAGATTGGTCACGTACTGAAGGAAGATGGAGTCAAGAGTCTCCGTAACCCGCGAACGTGTATGAAGAAAATTATGAATGTTGAGGAAGCGAGTGAAGTATGCAAGGATAGAGTTCTCTGGAACTCTGTACCCTCTGCCTACCCTGCAAGGGATTTGGCGTGATGATATGTATGTATCAATTTGGGCATGATAAATGATCGGGACTTTAATCCACATCTATTGGAAATACGTTTTTACCAATGCGACTAATGTGAGAGGGTACGATAACTAAATTGTAACTTGTATTATCATATTTATGGAAGACGTACCCAGAAGTTACACTACAGTATCTAAGAGTGACTGAAGTATAATCACAAAGGCGTAATTCCGTTAACAGCTCAAAGTATCATGCGCTGAAATGTAATTAATTGTTAATTAAAACAAAGACTGACTACGACACTATTTTAACGTTAAAATTGAACACGTTGCTGACATTATAATAAGCATTATTCTTCTTCTATAAACTAGAATTTTGTATTTAATATCTTTAGACGAGAAAATCTTGCATTTTTCTTTATTTTCAGAATATCAGATACGGTACCAGCGACTTCCATGAAAGTCTGTATGTATGCAGAGGTTTCCGGGGTGATAAATTAATCTAGGCGAACAAACGATATAAATCGACACACTTTAAAGTTATTTTTATTAGTTTTTACAAATATTGTAGCGTTGAACTTTAACATTATAATTTGAACGAATAAAATTATTTAGTGATAGCAGCTAGGGAATACACATGGTAGATATATAGGTATAAATTGAGTCTTAATATATACTGAATTTAGACAGAAAAAATATAATAAATAAAATAAATAAATAGATTAAGAAGACATTATTTTTAAAGAACACCACCTCGCACTAAGGAAATAATCCTATTATTGCGGGGGACTTTACAAACATAATTAACGTAGACAAATTACACCCAGACTCAGAACAACACTTTGTGAACTGCACAAGGCATTACGTAAGAATAGAACCCACGGGACTGGCAGAGAAGGTCGATATCTTAACCACTACGCCATCTGTGTAGTCTATATAGCATTAATATATTAACATACAATTTTGTGTGCTCCGCGACTGTCCTAAAAATCGCGTGCTTAGCAGACGCTAAGAGTCAACAGAGAACCTTGGTGTTGGTTTTCAGCTTTACGCTGTTATGAACCACGGATATAGCATCAATCAATGTATTATATATTAAAGTTTAATGATAGAATTTTTTCATCAATTAACTATATTATGGTTATAAAAATCTCAATTATTTGCAATATAATAATATGTCAACATTTTTGACTTTACGTTAATGTAAATATGATCATAAAAATATTAAAAAAAAAAAACAAAAAACTGACTTCAAAACTATACCTACGATAAACGATATACAATAAACTTACACTAAAAAGTAGAAAATAAATATTTTTAATTACTTTAATCTCAAAAGAATAATAGAAAAATTTACGAAATTATAGTATACCTACCTATTTACAGGTAGGTATGTAAAAACTTATACTATGTCAAGAAAAATGGATAATAATATTATATTTTGTATTTCAAAGCAATTTTTCTGGAGTACAAGTACTATTTTTTTGGAGTCGGTGCCAGCTAAATCAAAATTAAATTCCCTTGCATAAATCTTTTAAGCGCATTAAATCATCAACGACATCTGCCCGCGTTCGGGTAGTTCACTCAGTGACATCGCCTCTCCTTTCTCGCACCTGCCTCGCTCCAGCTATCGCCCCATTCGCAGTGATCGTCCATCTTTGCGTAGGTCAAGTAGGTACTGCGTGAGCCTCGTGGTGTTCGCAAAGTAGATAAACTGTCCTTGGCTGGCACCGACTCCAAAAAAATAGTACTTGTAAATAAATATTTGTTGTTGTTGTTGTTGTTGTAGTTGTAAATAAATATTTGTTGTTGTTGTAGTTGTACTCCAGAAAAATTGCTTTGAAATACAAAATATAATATTATTATCCATTTTTCTTGGCATAGTATAAGTTTTTACATACCTACCTGTAAATCGGTAGGTATACTATAATTTCGTAAATTGTTCTGTTATTCTTTTGAGATTAAACTAATTAAAAGAATTATTTTCTACTTTTTAGTGTAAGTTTATTGTATATCGTTTATATCGTAGGTATAGTTTTGAAGTCGGTTTTTGTTTTTTTTAAATATTTTTTTATATCAATTATATTCTTAATATCTAAATATATTTTTCAAAAAAAACCAAATAAAATAACATTCCGCTTGGTCAACCAGTAATATTTTTTTAAATGTCAACGTACTAGTTAGTAACAAAGTGACGCTATTAACAGTGCTCTAATTATAATGTGTAGTACTTTACAATCTGCGTCAAATAAATAATTCTCCTTACTTTTATAATAATATATATTTACACAACCGACTTCAAAAAGTATGTTGCTTTTGTTCTCGCGTGATTCCATTTCAATTTGGTTGACTGGTTATAAGTTGAGGTCGGTTTTTTTTTTGTTAAAATTTTGATTATATCTTTAGTAGTCACACTCAAATAAACACATTTTTTAACACTCATTCACAACTCCCTGCTCTTTCTTGCTATCGTTCAAAAACCTCTCGTTCGTTATATGTCACGCCAGGCATGTCTCTTATCCCGACAGGAGATTAAATTCTGCAGATTTTTACAAGGAAAATGAAATTTCGATAGTGCTTTGTAAAATAAGAAACGGCAAAACCGGTGAAGGTGAGTCTCTTTTTCAGCACATATAGTATTAAAAAGTATTATCCACAGATCGCTGTGTGGTAGCCGCTACGAATACTACCAACCCTTACTTTGCTCGTGAATATTGTAAAAGATGACTAAGAGCTTTATATCGACCTGGGCCAGCACCACTTGATTGCTGCCAATTGGTCAACAATTACATACCCAAGGAGGGTTGACGTCAGGCAGGCGGTTGGTTATAAGACTATAGCTAATAACTTTTGCAATATGTAGGAAGAGGAGTACATATTTCGTCGACGCCACGTAATTAGGATAAGAGCAAGAGAATGATAATGATCCACAGAACGGTGTTCAATAAAACAAAAAATCAGAAATAATTTAAAATATAATGAAAAATTAATTAACTTAACTTTTAGATATTCTACCGATAAAATAAGAATTTTGTAAGCTGTGATGTCATTCATACATCACAAAATCTAAAGGTCAGATGATAGAGCCGTCCTAAGGAAATGGATAACGTTGCCAACGATAATCCTCAACAAATCCCCAACAAGCCTATTGTATCCCATCGGGACGAGCCTTCACCTAAAATCTACTGCCAAGTTAAACTCAACGTTTACTTATAAGTTATAAAGTTCCAAATAGTAAAAATTCTAGGTAGTTTGGTGTTATCGAAATAAACGTCGAACGTTGAGTTGCCTATAAAGTTAAAATTTAAATTTATATAAAATCTTAAATATATTATGATTAGAAAATATTGTAAATATATTTATATATTTAATATTTTTAAGCTATAAATTCCAAATAAATTTCTAAAATTCGAAACTGAGGTAAATCATCATCATGTTCCTGCTCTTATCCCAATTATTTTGGGTTGACGAAGTACTACTGCTCTTCCATCGTAGATATTTTGAAAGTTATTTGCAATAGTTTTATGACTGGCTGCCTGTCTGACGTCAACTTTTTGGCAATGTAATTGTTGACCAGCCAGTACCAGATGGTATCGACCCAGGTCGATATAAAGCTCTTAGTCATCTTTTACCACATCCACGAGCTCTGTAAAGGTTAGTATTATTCATAGTCGCTACCACAGAGTACAAACTAAGATAAAGAATCCTTTCTTTTTTGACAAGCGGCGTGTGGCTCCATAAACTACCAGTTTACTACCTACCGGGTACTGAACCACCGATTCTTTAATTTAATATTGTGAAGAAATACATAGATTAAAATATAATTTCTCAGCCAAAATGATTTTGATTTATGCAATTATTTATTAGAGAAAAAGAATAATTGGCTGGCTTTTATATAAGCAAAATTGTGGTTATAACTCGTATGAATTGAAATGTATTCCATAGACTTTTAGACCAGCTTTATAAAAGGCTCTCGATTCGGTAGTTTATATTTTTTATATTCATATTGTCGGACATAGATATAGCGTACTCTAGGATGGATTTGTAAAATTCTTTTATTGTTTGAAAAAGTTTATTCCTGAATGTTACTATTTAAATTTCATAAATATTAGACTGCACCAGCATTTTATTTATAAAAAAATATCTACTTTACAGTATGTAAGACAAAATACTTTACATACATACATATCATCACGCCATATCCCTTGCAGGGTAGGCAGAGAGAACAGAGTGCCAGATAACTCTATCTTTGCATACTTCACTCGCTTCCTCAACATTCATAATTCTCTTCATACACGCTCGCCGGTTTCGGAGACTCTTGACTCCACCTTCCTTCAGTACATGACCGATCTGGTCTAGATAGGTTAGTCTCGGTCTCCCCCGATACCTACGTCCTTCCACTTTCGCATTGTATATCTTCTTAACCTGACGTTCGTTCGTCATTCTTTCCACATGTCCGAACCATCGGAGCATTCCCTTTCGCATCTTTACACCAATACACTCTTTCATACCTACTCGCTCTCTTACGTTGTCGTTACGAATGCGATCGGTCAGCCTTACTCCTCAGATTTTCCGCAGAGATCGCATTTCGACCGCATTAATTTTACTTTCATAATAAAAAATGAAATACTTTCAAATTCAAATATCGTATATTCGTATATAAAATGTATAAATCCTCCATATATGCCTATGAGTAAACAGCTCAATGTGTCACTACCTTATTGCTTGCAGGAGGCGTAAAATTTAACTAAGATAGCATCAAGACTCTTCCAGGAAATGCATAATATCAATTGCGATCACTATTGCGCTAATCGGTAATGACGGTTATGATATTACTCTGCCTTCGTACGACCAAATCTAAAATCATCACAGAAGATCGACGTCTGAGGAATGGCAATGTGTTATTGCGCTTCGTTCGGTGAATGAGAGAGCCGCAAGCCCAACTGGGTGAGTTTGGGGTTTATATCGGTAGGCAGCGCAAAGGCTTATGGGCAGCAGTAACACTTACCATCAGCTGTGCTGCTTGTTTACCTGAGGCGGCTAGTGGCAGACTATCTGGAGGAGCGCAGCGTCCTCTACACCAACCGAGTAGGGGACGTTGTGCGAACGCCCATGACGTGCGGTGTCCCACAGGGGTCGGGGAGGCGGCGGAGCGCGTGCGCGAGGAGCGTCTCCTCGACGGCGCGAGCCGCCGCCGGCGACTGGGGCGGCGCAGGCGCGATTACCTGCGCCTGATGCCGCCCTAGCCAAGGCCGCGGGTGACTGGATCGGGGAATTAGTCCGTCACCCGCCGAGAGGCCGACCGCGTGAGGAAAGACCGACATCCTACCCGAGGGGGGGATGTCAGTCGAGGAGAGGGTACTCCTCAGGGGTATTCCGTCGGGCCGACCACTGACGTCAAGTCACTCTGCTCCGGTGGTCGGCCCAACGAAGAAGGCGACGTCACGGGTGGGTTACGGGTGTGCGCACTTACGCCCCTTTGTCACCCTGGATGGAGTGGTGCGAGGAGTGCGCCGACCGTAGCCTACCCCCCAAAAAAAAAAAAAAAAAAAAAACCTGTGCTGCTTGTTCGTTTACTACCGTAAGTAAGCAATAAAAAAAACTTTCACGTTCCTATCAAAAAAAAAATTAAATTTCTTTAATAATATAAAATATAAATAATTTTGTTACTGTATCGGAAAACAATGAAATCTTTCTAGCACCGCATGTTTATATAATTTTTTTACTGAATTTATTGTGGGTCCTAAGATAATGAAAAGTGTCTCCTGGGACGCCCTCGCTGTTATTTGTGGAAACCATTATGTAATTGATTACATTGCTCCTGGCTTGCAGGAGTTATAACAATGTTGCTCTTCGAATTGGGATATAAATAAAATATAATAATTATGCATTTCGGTATCCTTAATTTTAGAGACCGTCATGGAAAATCTAATTAGACTGTGCCTGAGCCCTTTGCATGTTGCAAATCGTAATAAGATAATAATTAGAGATTTGAATTTATTAACGTTTTAGTATTTCTTTAGTAAATGTTTGCATTTTGGTTTTTCCATTTTGTGTTAGCGATATTTTTTAGTTAAAAAGATTTTTTTTTACAAATGACTTGGATAAAAATAAAAATAATTGAAACAATTTTGTTCTCTAACATATAAATATTTATATTACGTGAATATTTAACTAACGCACGACGTAAACCAGGACTTTTGGACATGAATCTGTTTTAAAATACAATGTGAAAAAGAAGTTTGGATTATTGTATTTATATGACAGAGGAAGATCTGCTCCATCATTAACACTGATCTTGGATCTCTTTTTTTCTATGCTATATTTTTTTTTCTATACCCTATTTTTTTTCTATACTAGAATTACTATAGCAACCATTTCAGCTACCTACATATCTTGGCATATGGACACGCAAATTATTAATATTAAAATATAGCGTTGGAAAGTTCAAAATACACCCTACAGAGTCCGTTCATCCATCTTCCTTCGTGCAGCTCTCGGCACATTAATGTCTACAACCGAACAATGAAAAGAAAATAAAGATAAAATCTTTTCTGCCCTCCTACAATTAAAAAAATTACAATTCGTACCTATAAGAATTGATTTAAAATATGGTTAAATGAAATAACTTTCAATATAAAGTACAAATTATGATGAGAGACAAAAAAGGTTGATGGCTTTTTGGGGTACCGCGGATCGAATGTCAGTAGACGATCTCTTCAGCACCCCGTAAAGGCCCGGAAGGGTCCGCTGTGGTTTTAGTGGGTATTCCAGTCGGGCTTCAGCTAGCCGATGAGTCCCACACTCCCCCTGTCTGTCACCGACGAAGGATAGCGTGTAAATGCTTTTCCACAGCAATAACAAAAAAAAGCTGAGCCCACAGCTTGTGCTATTTCACTATATTAAAATAACGGTAATATAAATTCTGCCAACACCTCTCTAGAATGAAGGAACTGCAGTATTACAATCGCAACGTCCAGCATGCGAGTTGACGCATGTAGATGGTGTTATAAGTCAAGTCTCCCAGAAGACTTCCACTTACTCACGGATGAGACCTCAAATTTAACCACATTTGAATTATTTTCTTAGTCCCTCTGGTGAGAGACACTGTATGGTTACAGTAATAGTGCTAGCCTTTCTACCGTGAGAGATCCCATGATTTACATATTTCGAAGAAAATAATATGCTTTGAGATCTCCAGTAGACATTTCCAAATCGTTTTACCTAATACTGATAAATCCTTTAATACCTTGGGCTTGTAAGAATCCAATACAATAATTGGAGAGTCCTTTGGCAATATTACGCTTCTTATATATAAGAAAATTGAATAAAATTTGATATATATTTTCGGAGCTGCTTCGTAAGACTAGATGCGTACGATTACCTAACGGGGCCTGGATAAGGTTTTAGTTTTGAATTTTTGAATGGATCAAAATGAACTGGGAGCCCAGGCTGCCCAAAAACAGAACCCGCAAAATGAACCGAACTCGAAAAGTAATAAAAAAATGCATGGCAGATTCCATGTGTCTTTTCTATCGGCCTAGATTGCTAGATGAGGTAAAACTAGATCATAGCTGATCAAAAATATGAGAGCAAAAAGTGCAAGCAATTCTCGACATCTTTTACCATAGTTTACCACTTACCGAATGTCTAAATTCTCTAAATCGAACGTGGCTGCTAGAAATGGCGGAGCCAGACCCATAGAGTCCGAGGAAGATATCGAAAAGGGACAAACGAAACTTAGCTGTATTTTAGTGAGAATACTGTAGTACCTACTTTGTACCGGCAGTTTCATAGATTTCCTCACTCAAAGGTTTTCCTTGCATGAATAAAGGATTAAACATGCATCATATCGGTTCATCAACAATATGTACACTGCTGGGCTCGAGCTTCCTCTGCAATACGGGGGTAACGAATCTACTATACTACGCTGATAAGACGGATCGTTATAGGGTTTTATTACGAGGTTTCCATCTCTTGCATAGATTTTGTATGCATATTTTTCACGATAGCCACGGTTAAGATAGAGGTTAGGGTATGTTGTGAATTGTATTTTCACTCCATCACCACGCGAAACAACCCATGAAATAATCCTTACCATTGCTAATTCATATCTGCATCTACCAACTATCATCATCATCTTCAGCATATCGACATCCACAGATATAAGTCTCTTTACGAGAGGGTATAATGCCTTAATCACCACAAGTATTTGCGATCAAAGTTGGTGTTATAATTTGCTCACAATAATACTACTGACTATTCTCCTGGTGATTCCATAGCCGATTTTCACACCACCCATAGAAAAATAAGGAACGATGAAACACTACAGTTCTAATCCATGGTGAATTATACTTAACTATAAACAATAAAAATAACAATAAAACATTTATATAAAATAAATCATAAATGCAAGCAGTGAAACGACCGTAGCGAAAGGTTTTATTTAACTTCGCAACAAATTTATCGTTTCCCACATCCTGAACCAGTGGTGTGTATACATCGACGACTGTGTTCCGATCCATATCTGTGAAATATTGACGTGCAGCAATGAATAATGCACCTAAGAATTCCATCGTAATGTGTTCTCGTAAGTACCGTGTCCGTTGCCAAAGATGCTGTCAGCTTGGAGCTAATAAATTATTTTTAAATAAATATTTCTACATGGTGGTAGTCTAGAATACAATGGTTACCTTTTTCTTTTCCATAAAGATTGTAAAAATAGATGAAGGAATGTAGCAGATAAAATATATAGCGTAAAAAATATTTTGCTGAACCGATTAGCCAGCATGGTGTAGTAGACTAATTTCTCTTGATTAGACTCGTGCTTGATTGTAACTAGTATATCTGAGAAGAAGAATATTTAAAGATTGCTAATTTTTTTATCGCTTGTGGTGGTAAACGAGCATGCAGCACGATTGATGGTAAGTGTTGCTGCCACCTATGGAACTTTGCAACACCAGGCGTGGGTTTGGGGTTTTCATTGCTAGGCCGCTGCCGTAAGCTATCCCGAAAATTGGGCTGCCAACTTTTTCGGTGACCGAACGAAGCACAACAGCATATTGCCACTGCTTAGACGTCGATTTCTGCGAGAGTGTAGTACTCTACCCCGGATGGACCGGCCCGCGGATGTAGACAGAAAACTGTCAATCTTGGTCATATAGGTTTATAGGTATTGGGGAGAACATCCAACACCTAGACAGGTTTTCTATATTTCACTCTTATGCAAAATAAAAGTTGTAAAAATTGACTGAAGAATCATCAAAATATTTGGCAGTAAAATACTTGAGATACTTATAGCAGCAACTGCAACCACCAGCCTGTCTGCTAAGCGTGACGATTAAAGAATTATCCTTCCTTGTAAAAGGCCTATATGCTAAAGTGGACGTGATTGGGCTGATAGGAGGGTTGATTGATTGACCTATGTCTGCGACGGTTCCTTAGTATTATTTCAATAAGATTACGAACATCAATAATATTTTATTAAAAAAATATATAGAAATATTGCTTCAATTTGAAGCTGTATTGCCTAGCCTTTGAAATTTAAGAAATCTGTATACAATAAGAGTCGTATCAATATTTTTAAACGTATTGTAGTTTCATTTGCTGGATATTAAATTTGTCTTTGTTGTAATTTTTGTTGAAAGAGTAAGCACATATCATTGCTCAGATGATGCCAATATTCTTGAATCTTTACTCTTTATCTATCTGTCTATCATGAATATCATTAACACAATGACCCAATTTTAGTATGGCAATTAGGATTAGTGCGACCCTATCTGTCTTATGATAATTTTTGTGTTAGATAATTAGATAATTTTCAATCAGGGTTTTTTTTTATTTCATTAAGCCACTCTTATGATAATCTTTATGATGAATAATTTATAACCGAGTAATATTTTTTTTTATTAAGCTTTCAGTTTTTGCAAAACTATTTTCTTCGTGTCATTCTTTTGATCATTTGGTTGCTTATCTAATATTTTTATAGTCATTACTATTACTATACACACATTATACACATTTATTGCCAAGGAGGGTTGTCGTCAGGCAGGCGGCCGGTTACAAAACTATTGCCAATAATTTTGCAATATGTAGGAAGAGGAGTACAAATTGCGTCGACCCCAAGTAATTGGGATAAGAGCAGGAGAATGATATGATATTACTATACAATTCCAGCTTTTATATATGAAATGCTAATTCATTAGTGAATTTTGTGGATAGCTTGATATTAAATCAGAAAAACTGTCTATTATTTTTGACATAATTCTGAGTAAAAAAATTCGTAAAAAATATTAATGTCAGAGTTAAAATTTAATATAATATACTTATTATTTAAATCTACTCTGTATGGAATTCATCGTTGATTTTAAACATAACTTTATTTTTTGCTAGATTCCCCTACATTTTCGTGTGGTGACGGAGTAAGAATACAATTCACCATCCCCTATCTTACCCGTGGGTAATCGTACGAGACGACTAAGGGATATAAAACGCATATAACGTCTATGCGAGAAAAGGCAACCTCGAAACAAAGCCATATACCAACACATCTGACCAGCGTAGTATAGTAGGTCAATTAACCTCCCATTATGGAGGAGGCTCGAGCCCAACAGTGGGACATATATGAGCTGAGATGATGATAATGAGATCCCGCTACATATTTCTGCCCTATGAAAAGTTTATATGTACCTACGTATGAACTTTTATATTTCATATACACATTATTTTATACACATTAACTTTTTATACCTATATAGGTATAAAAAGTTAATGTGTATATGAACTTTTCGTTATCGTAAGTTAAATATCTCAAAGTATTACGCCATAATTGTTTCAATCAGCCTTAAGTTTTAAGTTTTATAGATTTTAAACATATCAACAGCGGCTTTGAAAATTTATACTCCACATAAGTGCACTTATTTAAGCAAAAGACACAATTGAACAAACTAAGGATTGATGTACTTATAAATTATTTTCTTTAAATCTTAAAACAGTAAGAAATATACTTTAGAAACATATACTCGTACATATATAAAGTATACTATATCACTTGTTTTAAATGTTAAACGATTTAAAAACAGACAAACATAATAATTCCATTAAAATTAAAAGAAACTATTACATTTAAGTCTTATAGCAAAGCGGACCAGTGTTGCTTAGTAGAACAGTAAAAAAATAATCGTACCTTCCAATGCATGACGTGTCAAAAATATAAATAAATATACATACATACATATCATCACGCCATATCCCTTGCAGGGTAGGCAGAGAGAACAGAGTGGTAGAGAACTCTATCCTTGCATACTTCATTCGCTTCACAGCTGGGGTGCGTTCTGTCAGCCAGGCTGTTTATCATATATCTGGATAAATGTCTCTAAAGGTTGAACGATATGAATGTGGGAGTCTAGATGGGCGACTCAGTGGTCACTGCTCTGCTCTATGCAGATGATGCAGTCCTGCTGGCACAGTCAGCGACTGACCTGCAGACCCTAGTCGACACAATGACAGAAGATTGTAAGAAAAGGAGTCTACGCGTGAATGTGAGCAAAACCAAAATATTAGTCTTTGAAAGAGATGAAGCCAGAACAGATGTAAGGGTAAAAATAGGTAATGATGTACTAGAGCAAGTGGATGAATTTGTATATCTTGGATGTGGTTTTAGCTGAGATGGAAGGTACACCACTGATATAGAGCGAATAGTGAATGCGGGAAATAGAGTGAATGGAGCGTTGGGGCAACTTCTCGGTAGCCACCACCTCAGCCAGAAGGCATGTGTAGCAATACATAACGCAGTGCTTGTCCCAACATTACTATATGGAAGCGAGAGTTGGGTATGCAGAAAAGAGCATGAAAGCTAAATGAATGCGGCCGAAATTCGATCTCTACGGAAAATCTGTGGAGTTAGGCTGACCGACCGCATTCGCAACGATGACGTAAGAGAGCGAGTAGGTATGAAAGAGAGTATTGGTGCAAAGATGCGAAAGGGAATGCTCCGATGACTCGGACATATGGAAAGAATGCCGAACGAACGTCTGGTTAAGAAGATATACAATGCGAAAGTGAAAGGATGTAGGTACCGGGGGAAACCGAGACTCATCTACCTAGACCAGATTGGCCACGTGCTGAAAGAAAGTGGAGTCAAGAGTCTCCGAAACCGGCGAGCATGTATGAAGAGAATTATGAATGTTTAAATAAATATATAGTAATAAAAAATAAACACTGGGTGGTCATGGGCTTAAGTTCTGGTTTGGGCAAAAATGTTTGGGTTCTTTTAGCAGCAAGTTTAAAGTTTAGAACAGTGGCCAAATGAGAGCAAGGAATTAATTTTCTACAGTATGTTTTTTTTTAAAGATATTACTCAACTCTAACGAAATAATCCTTGTATTGCGGGGGACTTTACAAACATGCAATTAACACAGACAAATTACACCAAAACTCAGAACAACACTTTTTGGATCGCACAAAGTATTACTCTGCATGGGAATCCGACCCACGCCACTGGCACGTGAGGCCGGTATCTTGACCACTACGCCATCTGTGCAGTCAAGTCAATCAAATTGTGTCGGACTGAAAATTAAAAGATGATTTGTATATGTGTGTCCCTGCGAGGGAGAAATAAATTATTTTTCTTTCTATCATGTAGGCTGGGGATAAAAATATGACATTTTATACATACAAGATAATAAATGAAAGAGTTATTATTAAATTATCATTATAAAACTAACTATATCCAATTTATTTAAATAAGATTAACAATTGTATTAAACTTATTTCATAATAGCATAATAAAGCGTCATGCCGTTTCTCCGTCACGCCATATAAGTTTAACTTTAAAAGTTTATCAAATAACTTCACAATCTCGTTAGTCTGAATCGTACAATATTTCCACCACTATTTGCAAGGCTCGATAACCGAGAACCAGCCGTGATTGGCTCCACTATACCGTAACGGCATTGAAACGGCAATTCTGCGTAATCAGAGTCTGTATTGTTTACCACTTTTTCTCTCGCTCCCCACTGCAGACCACCGCAGATTTTCATTTTCTCTTGTATTCGAGAATTGAAATATAGCTTTGTGTAGAACTGTGATTGGAAATATGAAATAGGTTGAATATTTTGCTATTAGAAATCAATTTACCTTCATATACACCATGACATTTATATCGTCTTACAAAAGAAATGCCATAAAAGTATCCGACCAAAGAAACATATCTAACATATTTAATTGTTCAATAGTGGTAGTGATAAAAAAATAACAAAATAAAATAAATTAAAGTTAATATTTTATAATAAATACGGCATTCCGCATGATAATGATTGGCTACCGTAATTAAGTTAGCCAATCACAGTTACGAAGTCCACGTGGACTGCTGTTCCAAATCGTACCTACGGCTAGGTAGTACCTACACAGTACGAAGGTTATGTCGAGTAGGTAGCCTACAGCTTGCTACATGCTGTTCTCTTACCATTTTAATTAGTAATTATTTATAATATTTTTTAGTAAAAAATATTTTAGTAAATATTTTTTTTAACCTTTTAATTGTACGAATGAATAGTAGATACTGGATACGCTAACTGAACTGCTTTTGTAAGACGACATAAATGTCACCGTGTATATATACTATCTACCAAAGCTAGTCAAATAATTTGCTTTCTTCTTTATAACTTTTTGCTTGCGGTTTTTGTTTATCATCATCTTAGTTATAAATGTCCCACTGATAACCTCAACCTCCTCCTTCACAATAGGATAAAAATTGAACTACCACCTGATTAGTGGTAGGACTACACTGTTGATAGATTTCTATCTGCCGTGGGCCGGTCCGTCCTGGATGGTACCACACTCTTGCAGAAGATCTACGTCTGAGTAACGGCAATGTGCTATTGCGCTTCGTTTGGTGAACGAGAGAGCCGACAGCCCAAATGGATGGGTTTGGGTTTTTTATTAGTAGGAAGCAGCATAGCTATACCCTTGGTGTTGCAGAGGTCTATGGATGACAGTGACACTTACCAGCAGGTGTGCTACTTGCTCGTTTGCCACCACAAGCAATAAAAAAAAGTTTCTCTATTTTTACTTGCGGTTTTTGTTCATCGCCATCTTAGCTCATATATGTGCTACTGATAACCAGAAGCCTCCTTTACAATAGGACGAACATTGAATTACCACCTGATTAGTGTGTGATGGTAGGTCAACTTTTAATATATTCTTGAGATACTCGAACATAGCAATGGGTATTTATAAGCTGAAATAATGTTTCATCATCACAACATCACAGCCCATAAATGTCCCACTATTGGACTCGGGACTCCTCAGTAATGGGAGGGAAATTAACCTACTATAACGCGCTGGTCAGACGTGTTGGTATAGGGTTTTCTTTCGAGTTTTCCTTCTCTCGAATAGATATTATATTCGTTTTATATCCCTTAGTCGTCTCGTACGATCACCCACGGGTATGATATGGGGTGGTGAATAGTATTCTTACTCCGTCACCGCACGGAAAATGCAAATAATGATTAATACGTTATTAATTTGTCTACTTAAATACAACGATTTTACGATATCCATAAGAAAGAAGTTATATTATACTAGCAAACCCAGCCAGTTGATTTGTTTGTAGAAGTAGATATAGCACAACGCCACCTGGTGGCAAATTACGTTAATGGAAATATGATATAAAGATTTTCTGTGAAAAGAAATACATATGCATACCAATCTTTCTAAAGATTGGTCAAATAGTTTCTGAGTTTATCGATGTCATATACAAATACCCTCTTTTACAGATATAGATTACAAACGTACATATTTGTGATAGATATACTACATTTAATTGTACTTGATATATGAAAGAGAGTATTGGTGTAAAGATGCGAAAGGGAATGCTCCGATGGTTCGGACATGCGGAAAGAATGCCGAAAGAACGTCTGGTTAAGAAGATATACAATGCGAAAGTGGAAAGATGTAGGTACCGGGGGAGACCGAGACTAACCTACCTAGACCAGATTAGTCATGTACTGAAGATGGAGTCAAAAGTGTCCGAAACCGGCGAGTGTGTATGAAGAGAATTATGAATGTTGAGGAAGTGAGCGAAGTATGCAAGGATAGAGTTCTCTGGCACTCTGTTCTCTCTGCAAACCTGCAAGGGATATAGCGTGATGATATGTATGTATGTAATTGGACTTAATACTCGCCATTATCAGTTGATTAAGCGTCCACAGATAAACATTAACATACTATTTCTAAGGAAGTAAGAATATATTATTATATTCACCACATCCTATTTTACGCGTGAGTATTGAGAAAAACGACTAAAGAATATAATATGTGACTCTATGCAAGTAAATAAAAACTCAAATAAAACCATATAATAACCTGTCTGGCTAAGGTGGTGTACTACACGGTCAATTACCTTCCTATTACTGAAGAACCACGGGCCCAGCAGTGGGACTTATATGAACTGAGATGATGATGAAGTGAAAAAAAAAAACGCTTGGCAGGTTGGAGATTGCAATTAGTATTATAAACTCACCTGGATTCGGATTCATGCTGATGCTTCCTTAGGCAGCTTTTACGACTTCCACGGAATTACTAAGGGGTGATGACACATTTTTTTCTTAACTTGTCAATACACACATAATTTAAAATTTCTATCAATATTATTGAGCAAATAAATTCACAAAGCTCAAATTCAGTCAAATTCAAATTACTTGTATTTATCTTGTTCAAAGGTTTAAATGAAAACGGTACCTCTTGTGGGAGTAATTGAATTGTTCGCTAATAGTCTGGCAATTTGCCTGAGTGCATCTACTACCGATGTGGCTGAATCTGTTTAGTTAGAGTTTCTGGATACTTAGTTGCATGTAATAAGTATTCACTAAAATTTCATCTTATGCTCTAATTATTATAGGTCTCTAAACTATATGTTAAAAATGAAAAGAACAATTCATAAAGAATAATTCATGAAGAAGAACTCATAACCAGTATGTCATCATCATCATTGCAGCCCATATATGACCCACTGTTGGGCTCAGGCCTCCTCCGTAATGGGAGGGAAATTAACCTACTATACCACGCTGGTCAGACGTGTTGGTATAGAGTTTTGTTTTGAGTTTTCTTTCTCTCGCATAGATTTTACATGCCTTTTATATCCCTTACGCTATGTCCTAATTGGCTGTCGCAATACGACACAACTTTTGTTGTCCAACCGATCAACTAATGCGACAAAATTAAAACACATGCTTTTGAATGGAGCTGTCCTAACTGACAACTCGCACTGACGTGCGACATCGCATTTGTTGGTCGTTGTGTTTTAATTTCAAACCTGTTCTATTTTGTCGTGTCGGTCGTCCGGACAACACGTGTTTTTGGTTGATAAGTAAAATGAATATAGTACGAGATCCGACTGCGGGATTAGTACGCTCATCGGTTATTTGCTAAAAACCAAATTTTTACAAAACATTTAAGCAAATTAAAAATTTTAAAAATGTATCTTCTATTTCCGTAACTCTTGTTTAAAAATCTGAATCATCGGAGCTTTCAGTTACACTATCATCGGAGCTATCACTTTCATCGCTAGAAATCATCGTCATCGCGGTTTTATTTTTTAATTTTTTATAGAGTTTTTATAGATTTTTTATAGAGAGTATTTATTAACTCTCTGTTACTTCCCGGTGGTTGAGAACACTAACATTCAACGCATGCGCAATGGCTTAAAACCGTCGCACAGCCGGCAATCGCTATCCTCGTCTGACAAATGATGTTACGCGTTAACTCTCTTTCACTCTACCTTAAATATTTATCATGTTTAACAGCCAGCAACCCTTATTTGCGGCCAGATTTAATTAGGTAACCATATATGATAATTAATAGAAAAAAAATAGCTTCAATTTGATATATAATTAATAAATATACGTTATGAACGTATAAATGTATCGAAATCATACCTGTTTACATCTGGTTGCGAAGAGGTGCGGCCAGGTGCGCAATGGCAACCGTGATTTTTTAAAATCATTATGTAAATTTCCGTGATGTAGACGATATTTTATTTAAAAAACAAGTGAACGAATTTTTTTCCAAAAGCAATTAAAAATAATTTAATTAAAAATACTAGCGGCCAAATTTTGATAGGCATTAGGCAACTTGGTAGATATATATTCTCCTAATTATAAATATACATAAAAATTTGGTTTTTAGCAAATAACCGATGAGCGCACTAATCCCGCAGTCGGATCTTAGACTAATACTATGACATATATATATCTTTGACAACGACTGACGACAATGCAATTTGGACACATCATTATTGTCGTACGACCAACTTGTTGCACGGCAATGCGAACAACCGATTTTGTCGTGGAACGACATGTCAATTAGGACGTAGCCTTAGTCGTCTCGTATGTTCACCCACGTGTAAGATCGGCGGTGGTGAATTGTATTCTTACTCCGTCACCACACATGTGTTCTTTATTTTGGTTATTGAATGAGATTGAATCATCACGATCGGTTTGTAATGCTTCTTCGTGTAAAGTCAGCTCTCGTCGACTCAGAGGGTTTTTTAAATTATAATAACAATAACGATCACCAAGTGACTTACTTACTTTTCACTTGGTAATCGAGTTTTATAAATAATTAAGCATATTAAATGCTAAATTTCAGTAATTTAAATAACAAGGTTGTGTCATCGTTTAATACAATTCTAACTGTAAAGTTTTAAGTATTAAGCCTATAACAATGTGTAAACATTGTCGGGTAGATAGCATACCGTCACCTTAAGACGTAAATATGATACGAAGTGAAATTTGCATGTCCTACAATTAGTCACGGTGGTGTAGTGGCAGCACGATTGGGCCGTAATCCCAATAGTCGCGGGTTCGAATCCCGCTTGTGACATCATTTTTCACTTGGTAATCGAGTTTTATAAATAACGATCAGTTAGAGAGATGTATTATTTTGTGTGTTTTCAAGAATGACATAGATTTAAAATTCGATTCGATAAATTATTGAAGGAAGAAAACTTCTTTAGCGGCCTTGTGCACTTTTTTTATGATGAGTAAAAAATGTAAAACTTGCGTCAGGACAGTGACACTGATCGAAAATGCGTTAGACGGAGGGAAAGTAAACTTTTCATTTTTTATTTATATTTTCCAAATTAAAAGTTTGTCAGGTCCGCTAGATATGTCTGGTACAGAATTAGAGGGAATGCAATGAGAACAGGAGGGGGCCTCTAGCCTCCGGCCCTCTCAATCACTAAGGAACCGTAGCAAATTGCTACTTTTTAGACGCCAATTTCTTTAATTTGCAAGAATTTGATACTATTTTGAACGAGCTGGCCCATTTAGGGCTGTAGGCGTAAATGTATCAGCTTACCGCTATCACGCTTTTTCGTTCACCCTTTTTCGTTTAATGCTTTTTTGTTTACTCAACTAAGAAACTATAAACATTGAATACCTAATCAAAGATCCCTTACCGCGGCTTAAATACTTCAGTAGCATTAAAGTTTTACCCCATCTATAGGGGCCATCCGATGCTCGTCGTTTATTTTCATGGTAAATCCAAATCACCTCGAATAATCTACACTTGTTGAGTACTCTATATCTTGTGTGCTAAAGTCTTCTTTTGTATGGCATGTAGTTTAATTTTGTTGGTGTAAATCTAGTACCGCCTGGTGGGATACAATAAGCTCGCAACGGATCTATGAGGGATTATAGTAGGCACTGTTATCCATTTTCTTAGACAGGCTCAATCAATGTGACCTTTGGACTAACTGTGATATATTAGTAAATTGGTTTTTGAATTTAGTCATTATATTTAAATATACCATATATAATTTTGAATACAATTCATCTTCTAGGCGCTGGTGAATTGTAACTTACCTGGTGATGTTAAAGGTAACAAATTTCCCTTTTACTGTGGAGGTGGCTAGAAATTAGCAGCGTATATCAGCTGAGGTAATGACATTGATCCGTGTGGTGGAGGAGTAAGAATACAATTCGCCACTCCCTATCTTATCCGTGGATGATCGTAAGAGACGACTAGGGGATATAAAACGTTAAAACATCTATGTAAGAAAAGGAAAACTCGAAACAAAACCCTATACCAACACGTCTGACCAGCGTGGTATAGTGGGTTAATTTCCCTCCCATTACAGAGGAAGCCCGAGCCCAATTGTAGGAAATATATGGGCTGTGGTGATAATGATGATTTAAATGTATTGTATATAATTTTGAATATAATTCACCATCTATGGGCTGGTGTATTGTATCTTACTTGGTGTTATTAAAGGCAACTAATTTCCCTTTAACTGTAGAGATGGCTGGTATTTAGCAGCGCATATGAGCTGAAATAATGATAATGATAATGATTGGTAATACAGATTACTGAAATTTGACTTTTAACATGCTTGAATATTTATAAAAATGTGATTACGAGTGAAAAATGATAAAGCTGAGATGATAATGACACTAAATACCCGGTATGGGTTTGAGAATAATATGTGTCAACACCTCTTATTTCCTAATGGCAATCATAAGAACTGATTAGGAGAGCAGCAACCAAACCTATAAAGTGTAGTGAATACCCGGGTTAAGAGTCCTCAGCGCTCACCCATAGTCCGCCTAAGGCCGGCAAAGCCATCAGCGGCTAACAGCTAAACATACAAAAAAAACGTAGTGAATATGAATCATTATCCTCTCTTTGTTTTTAAAGGTGGAAGTTGATAGACTGATCTTTTTAGTAGCGGCATTAAGACTTGCCATTAGGTGTGCCGCTTGCTCGTTTACCACCATTTTTTTTTCTTTTTTTTTCCGTATGGTGGCCCATGGATGTGGTCGCACCCCGATAAATCGATCCGGGGCGACAAAAGAGGCGGCGCGCAACCCCATGGACCCATCCTGCAAACACCTCTCTTCGCCGTGCGAGCGGGCCACCGGTACCCGATCTTTGTCTTCGATGGCCCGCCCGGCGGTTTACCATTACGGGTTCCTCCCGTGTCGACGCCCCGACAGCTTTCATAGCCGACGGGGCGTCGCCCTCACGCGGTGGCCTTACGTCGGGTGACTGGACAATTCCCCGGTCCGATCACCCGAATCCTCAGTTAGGGCGGCATCAGGTGCAGACATTCGCGCCTGCACCGCCCCGGCCGCTGGCGGCGGCCCGGGTCACGGGAATCCTCCCGGACTTGTTCCACTGCCTCCTTCTGTGAGATAACAGTCTCGCAGAAGGCAGCGACCGCGTCCCAGTTCCGGACGCTATCGACCATCGCTTTCACGACAGCCGGCAGCGTCAGGTCGGCACTGATGACAGCGACGAGGTCAAGGCGCCGCCCGTCCCAGCCCGAACATACCTCGAGCATATGTTGCGCTGTGTCTTCATCACTACTGCAATGGTGGCAGGACGGAGTCCCCTCCACACGACCATGTGCAGGTACTTGCCGAAGCAACCGTGCCCCGGCAAGACCTGCATCAACCGGAAGGAGAGCACTCCGTGCCGCCGCTCCATCCACTCCATCAGTACGGGCCGGAGGGCCTCGACGGTAACAACACCGTGTCTAGGCCTCTCCAGCCGCGTAGCCCAACGGGCGATGACATCTCGGCAGGCGTCCTCACGCCAGGTGGCTATCTCGTCAGATGATGAGGAGCCACCTTCGTCGCGCACAGAGGTAACCCGGCGGTAGAGGTCGGAGGCTATCTCCGCCTCTAGGTCCCACGGGGGTGTCCCAGCCAATATGCATGCCGCCTCTGTCGACACCGTGCGATACCCGCGAATGGCTCTGACCGCCATGGCTCTCTGGGGCCTCCACAGAACAGCCCTGAGCTGGGCGTTCAGAGCCCTGGCCTACACGGGTGCACCGTACATGGCCATTGAGCGGATCACCCCCGCATACAGCCGTCGGCCCTCGAAACTGGGCCCGCCCACGTTCGGCATGAGCCGTGATAGGGCGGACTCCGCGCCGACTAGCTGGGGAGCAATCCTACGGAAATACTCCCGGAACCACCAACGCCCGTCGAGTACCAGATCCAAATACTTCATATGGGCCTGGATACTGATGTGGATGGAGTTGACAACTAACGAAGCGCCGATAGGCAGCCTTACGCGGGGCCCATAGAAAAGAAGGGCCTCCGTCTTGTTTAGGGCCACCCTGAGCCCCAGCGCCTCGATTCGCCTGACCATCTCCTAGGTGCCGAGAGTGGCCAGGCTCACCGTCTCTTCGAGTGTCCTGCCCCGGGCTGTAACGAGCGTGTCGTCAGCATAGCATATCTCGCTCAGCCCGGGGAGGAGACTCCCTCTCAACGCCTAGTCATAACCGATGTCCCACAGAGTCGGCCCCAATACCGACCCCTGCGGAACATCGCACGACATGGGCATCTTCACAATGTCCCCTGTTGGACTCGCGCAGAGGACATTGCGACCCTCCAAATAGTCTGCCACCAGCCGCCTCAGGTACAAGGGCACTCCATGGAATCGGAGCGCCTCCCTGATGCAGCTGAATAGCAGACTATTGAATGCGTTGGCGATGTCTAACGATACCGCCAACAGCACTCTTCTGCCAGTGACAGCCTCCGCGGCCGTCTGCCTTAGGCGTAGCAGGACCCGATGGTCGAACGCCCCCTTCGAAGGCCCAATTGAGCGTCCGACAGATCGGACCCCACCTCTTCTAGATGTCGGACGATGCGGGCAGCGAGGACAAGCTCCAACAGCTTACCCACATCGTCGAGAAGGACAATGGGCCTGTAGGCCGAGAGCGAATACGGGGGCCGTCCCGGCTTTGACAGGAGAACTAACCTCCCTCCTTCCAGCACTCAGGAAACTGTCCAGACGTCAAATATGCATTGTACAGTCGCCTGAGGCGAGGTTCTAGATGCTCGAGGAGCAACGTCAACACCCGGGCTGGTATTCCGTCCGGGCCGGGGGCCGTGGTGGCGGAGCGAATCTTCACCATAGCCGCCCTCACTTCTGATTCCGTCACGGGCGGAAAACTCTCATCGGACTGCCGGTCGTGATCTGGCGAAGCCATGACCGGAGGCGTGTGCTCTGACTGCCGCAGGAACAGTTCCTCGACCACCCTACGAAGGAGGTCGGGCTAGAGGGTCTCGGTGAAGGGGGGGCCCTGCGCGCGAAACTTGTTCAGCGACGCGCGATATGGGTGACCCCAGGGGTCACGGTCGAGACCGTCCAGCATCTCCTGCCAACTCGTGTCCTTGGCGGACCGGATGGCCAGCCGAAAGGCATTCCGCGCACTGCGGTACGCCTCATACAGCTGGCCCTCCCGCTCAGCATCTCGTTTACCACCATAAGCATAAAATAAAACAATACAAGTATTATTGCCTTAGTTCAGAGTGTTGTATTTTAAAAACTTGATAAAAAAAAAACTAGACGAGAATTTGTTCTATCATTATTAGTTAAATACAAAATCATCATAAAATCCTATTTCAACACAGTTTAATAAAGTATCTGGCTTGTAAAATTTTCAAGCTGGCAGGAAACGTCACGAGCAGACCAATTAACTATTATGTAATTTTAAGCTCACAGCGGTTTTGACTACCTTTACTAAACTGCTTTTGTACTTTATGTATTAAAACTATCATAATATTATAATTAAAACAGGTTTTTATTAGTTTAAAGTAGGTAACTATGATAAAATATATGTCAAAATTTTTAATTACTTTATTGACATAAAAAATATGTATTCTACACACGTAACATGCTTTTTCCTGAATGACTGACGGATTAACGTACAGCCTAAACTGTTAAACGTGACAGACCTAAAACCTGGAGAGTATATTTTTTGTATGATGTAGGTATCCGATAAGAACGGATTTAGCGAAATTCTAATGGAGTGTAAAAGGGGGACAAGGTTTGTAAAGGACAACCATTTCTAGTAAAGACTAGTAAAAACTGTCTGGAGTTATGTGTTCCTCGTTATACATTAATAACACAGGCCAACATGCTTTTGTTGTTGGAAAGAAGAGGGTCATTTTCGAAGTAATTTTTGCGTAGAGTCAGTCAAAAAATAGTTTCTAATGCAAATGCTCATGATATGGTTTTTTTTTTTTTTTTTTTTTTTTTTTTTTTTTTCTGGGTGGGTTACGGTCGGCACACTCCTCGCACCACTCCGTCCGGGGTGACAGAGGGGCGTAAGCACGCGCACCCGTAACCCACCCGTGACGCCGCCTTCGTCGTTGGGCCAACCACCGGAGCAGAGTGACTTGACGTCAGTGGTTGGCCCGACGGAATACCCCTGAGGAGTACCCTCTCCTCGACCGACGTCCCCCCCTTTGGGTAGGATGTCGGTCTTTCATCACGCGGTCGGCCTCTCGGCGGGTGACGGACTAATTCCCCGATCCAGTCACCCGCGGCCTCGGCTAGGGCGGCATGCTCATGATATGATAATGGGACATATTTCCTAATTTGAAATTGGCGTAACTTCGTGAAGAAAAATCGTAATTAAACTTTGCGACTCTCTAATTGAAGAGAAATTCTGTGTCTTCTGTACATAATCTCAAAAAGAGCCAAAAACTATATTTTTTGGGTACAGAATCTCGAGTATCTCAAATCCTGACGTGATGGGCCTCAATTCTGACCCCGGATTCGGATTGTATACAAAAAATTACTTCGGAAATGACCTTTCACTTTCCAACAACTGGCATAACCCCATTATTTGTAGACCTGTGTAATTTTTATTGAAATCAAATATAGAGAAAATGAATTAGATGAAATTACAATAAAAAAACTTTATGGCTGTAGTTGTACAGCCTTTAAAACACTTTTTAAAATATTTTTAGCGTCACAGTTTCGACTGCTTAGATGGCGTAGAAGTTTTAGTACCGATCTCTCATCCCAGTTTCGTTGGGTCGATTACCACGCAGGACAGTTCTTGCAATGCACAAATAATTGTTTCGAGTCTGGGTGTTGTTTGGGTTCATTAATTTCTTTAAAGTAAGTACGTAGTAAAGTGAAGTGTTATTTTGTTAAAAAAATAAATCTTTTGAATTTAACTTAATACGACTCTTTTAAATATTTTATTGACAATTTTACATAACATATTTTTTCTTGAATTTATTGTAAATATTAACAGGGGGGCATAGTCCGGAGCGTGCTCGTTCGCGTCCCCTGCCAGTCTAATTAGACTGCTAATCCGGCTCGATATGCGTACCGCAATGCGGGTTAGGGCATCCCACGGAGGCGACGCGTACCGACCCGCCCCCGTCGGTACGAACATCGGCAGTTGCGGCGATGGGGGCCGCCACCCATCACGCCTTGCCCAGTTAGGCGAGTCGAGGAGAACGGAGTGCCGGGTGGGCACGTGGAATGTAAGAGGTTGTGTGGAAGGTAAGTTGCACGAGCTGATATCCGTCGTCATGGCGGACAAACAGCTAGACGTGCTCTGTGTAACAGAGACCAAGCGAAGGGGCAGCGACGCCTGCGATCTTCCTGGTGGCGGGATGGCTCTGTGGTCTGGTGTACCACAGAGCGATCGAGCCAGCATGGGGGTAGGAGTGCTGTTGTCCTCTCGCTTGGCCTCAGGTGTGGAGGATTACGGAATGTATGATCCCAGACTTCTCTGGGTCTGTATAAAACTAGGTGTCACCAAGGTATTCATGGTTGTAGCATATGCTCCCGTAGGATCCTCGGTGGCATCAGACCTAGAGAAGTTTTGGGACAATGTTAGGGAAGTTCTGGATATGGCAGAAACCAGTGAACGCGTGATTGTATGCGGAGATTTGAACGGATGGGTGGGGACCAAGCGTCCCGACTATGAGGACGTACTTGGTCCATTTGGTGATAAGAGAGTGAACGACGCAGGTAGGGTCATAACGGATGTATGCATGGAGAGAAACCTTATTGTGTCAAACACATTTTTCCAACATAAGGACATCCATATGTATACATGGAGAAGGAATGAACAGAAAAGCATAATAGATTTAATTTAGGTAGACAGTCGCCTCCGAAGCAAAATATTGGACGCAAGAGCCTACAGGGGCCCGACAGTCGACACGGACCACTATCTCGTTATTGCGAGATTTAGTGGTCTGTTCAGAAAGTGGAGGCACTGGCGAGAGCGTGTCCACTTCGGAGGGCTTGAAAGAATAAAGGTTGAAAGGTTGCAAGAAGAGTGTGTAAGAGAAAAGTATGCAGAGGGTGTCCGAGAACGGCTGACGATGGCAAGCCAGCCGCAATCGGACATTGAAGAATGCTGGAGAGTATTGAAAGAGAGTATGGTAGATACAGCGAAAGAAGTATGTGGAAGTTCAAAGAAGCATAGAAAAACAAATGGTGATGCATGGTGGGATGCGGAAGTGGCAGCTTCCGTAGAGCAAAAGAAGAAAGCGTGGCTGGACTATGTCTCTTCTTTGAATCTGAATGACAGTATGACTGAACAGAAGAACGAAATATATCGGCAATGTAAGAATGACACCAAAGCCTTAGTGAAAGAGAAACGTGATAGAGCAAGTATGAGTGCAGAAGATAGGCTGACTAAAAACTTCGAGGGTAACACCAAACTCTTTTGGAGGGAGGTGAAGAAGTCTCGGGGTGGTTGGTCAGCCATCACCGAAGTTAAAATCGAGTACCGGTGGTCCGCTCGCACGGCGACGAGAGAAGGTTTTACGGTGGGTCTATGGGGTCACGCGCCGCCTTTCCGTCACCCCGGACCGATTCAGCGGGGCGAGACGCACCCATAGCCCACTAATAAAAAAATAAAAAAAAAATAAAAAGGGGTGGTTGGTCAGCCTTCAGAATGAATAAAATAAGGTCTAAAGGTGGAGACATTCTTACACAAACACAAGACGTGTTAAGCCGATGGAGTGAATATTTTGGCGATATGTATGCGGATGCTACGGTTGGCGCCGGTGTTGGATGTGGTTTAGTAGATCAACATTCGACAACGGCGTCCTCCGATGGCATCAGTATGGGTGAAGTTGAATGGGCGATAAGAAGTTTGAAAAATGGTAAGGCAGCGGGCATTGATATGGTGTGTGCCGAGATGATCACGCTTGGTGGCTCTTGTGTCTGGGAGGCGTTCCTGTTGCTCCTCAATTTATGTTGGAGCTCGGGAATGGTTCCCAAGGACTGGAATAGCGCAGTCATCGTGCCTTTGTTTAAAAACAAGGGTTCACGTTATGACTGCGCAAATTACAGAGCCATAAGCTTGACCAGTTTGGCAGCAAAAGTGTATGGAAAAATTATTGAAAGGAGAATGAGGATGGTGTCCGATGGTTTACTGTGTGAGACACAAGGAGGTTTCAGGAGTGGAAGGGGATGCATGGATCAAGTGTTCTCTCTGCGCAACATTTTGGAGAAGCATCTGGCTCTAGGTCAGAGGGTTTTCTGCAGTTTTGTGGATCTGGAGAGAGCATTTGACACGGTTGTACGAAAGGAACTTTGGGACATTTTACCGGAGTATGGTATTAGGGGTAAACTGCTACAGGTTGTGCAGTCCAGTTACATGGGCTGTAGAGCCTGTGTGCGGCTGGATGATGGAATGTCGCCTTGGTTCGACATCAATATCGGCGTTAAGCAGGGGTGCGTTCTGTCAGCCAGGCTGTTTATCATATATCTGGATAAATGTCTCCAAAGGTTGAACGATATGAAGGTGGGAGTCCAGATGGGCGACTCAGTGGTCACTGCTCTGCTTTATGTAGATGATGCAGTCCTGCTGGCACATTCAGCGACTGACCTGCAGACCCTAGTCGACACAATGACAGAAAATTGTAAGAAAGGGGGTCTACGCGTGAATGTGAGCAAAACCAAAATAATGGTCTTTGAAAGAGATAAAACCAGAACAGATGTAAGAGTAACAATAGGTAATGATGTACTAGAGCAAGTGGATGAATTTGTATATCTTGGATGTGGATTTAGCCGAGATGGAAGGTACACCACTGATATAGAGCGAAGAGTGAATACGGGAAATAGAGTGAATGGAGCGTTGGGGCAACTTCTCGGCAGCCACCACCTCAGCCAGAAGGCACGTGTAGCAATACATAACGCAGTGCTTGTCCCAACATTACTGTATGGAAGCGAGAGTTGGTTATGCAGAAAAGAGTATGATAGTAAAATTAATGCGGTCGAAATGCGATCTCTGCGGAAAATCTGTGGAGTTAGGCTGACCGACCGCATTCGTAACGACGACGTAAGAGAGCGAGTAGGTATGAAAGAGAGTATTGGTGTAAAGATGCGAAAGGGAATGCTCCGATGGTTCGGACATGTGGAAAGAATGCCGAACGAACGCCTGGTTAAGAAGATATACAATGCGAAAGTGGAAGGATGTAGGTACCGAGGGAGACCAAGACTAGCCTACCTAGACCAGATCGGTCACGTACTGAAGGAAGGTGGAGTCAAGAGTCTCCGAAACCGGCGAGCATGTATGAAGAGAATTATGAATGTTGAGGAAGCGAGTGAAGTATGCAGAGATAGAGTTCTCTGGCACTCTGTTCTCTCTGCCTACCCTGCAAGGGATATGGCGTGATGATATGTATGTATGTATTGTAAATATTTGAAAGACAAGTATTCATAGTGTCTTAGAAAATACTTTCATACTTTAATCTTTGATTACCAGTAGAACTTTCAACATTTCTTTTATTATGATAGCTTATAAAACAAGAAAATATTGCCAGACTGATTTTTAAATAATAAAATTGAAACAGAAATAATCTAGATCGCTATTTGATTTGAAATATTTCCAACTACTAGTAAGTGCACTTCTACGAGATACATACAGCAATTAAAACTCTTAAAACCTCTGCGTCAGAAGCGAATAATACGGCATATGATATTCTTTGTTTGCTATCATATGTATTCTTCTTACAAAAGAGAATTATCATCATTCTTCTCTTATCTCAATTATTCTACTGCATAGATAGCGTAATAGTAATAGTCAGCTGTGTGGTAGCAGCTATGAATACTACCAACCCTTACTTTACTCGTGGATGTCGTAAAAGACGACTAAAAGCTTTGTAACGATCTGGGCCAGCTTCAGTCGATGCCGTTTGATCAACATGTAATACTTGCATCGAGTGGTCGTGTTTTGTTGTTTTTTGCTATGCAAATATGAAATTTAAGATATGCAATTTTGACACATGATGTGCATTGATAGTAAGTGTTTAAAGTACTAAAGTGGAGTGAACTTAATTTGTGAACTTAAATCGTGAGCGCGATACCACGCTGCTAATGCGCGCTGAGGTACGCTCTTCCTCACTTCGAGTAAAAGAGACGGGCTGCGTAAAACAAATAATTCATCTTTATCGCACACCAGTGAACGTTCGAATGCAAGTACTTGCCGATTTGAATTGTTATTTTTCTGTTTGAATTTGAAATATAAATATCAAGAATGTCAAACAATTGTGGCGCTTGTTGTTCTACAATAACAAACGTTTATATGGCATGTTCGAATGTAAAATGTAAAAAACAATATCATTTAAAATGTCTTAAGATAAATATGGTCACCTTTGGTACATATAGCCAATCTTTTAAGGAGAAATGGTTGTGCCCGGAATGTGTATGCTCTATTCCTAAAAAGGGTAATAGTGAAACTCCAGTCCGAGTTATCACACCTGAACTGAAGTTATCTAGTATCGAGACACCCACGAATAGAGTAAATGTGGAATGAGGTAGTCGGGTTTGTTTCACACCGACAATTATGGACACCGATTCTATACTACTGGAGGAATTAAGAGAATTCAGAACAGACATTATGGCTCGTATGGATAGTCAGGCAAATGCTATAACACTTTTATTAAATCAGTTTTCTCAAACAAAATGCGATTTAGAAAATATTATTAAATTAATCACAGTACTTGAGGGAAAAGTCGACGCCAAATTAACCAAGGATAGGCGGGATATTATGAACGAGAAATATGATAAACCTCGATCTACTTTTGCTGAAATAACCAATAATCAGAACTACCCTGATAAATCTCAGAAAGCGCCTATACCAATTCAAAAGCAAATTTTGCAAACTGCCTCCAATGTGCAAAACTTAAAAAACGATGGGGCCATGAAATCGGCGATGTTATCCACTTCTAATAGTGTCGCCGTCCCAGTGGAGAATAATGATGCAACTGATCAAACGGGCTGGACGACTGTTAGAAATAAGAGAGTTAACCGTAGATCGGCACAGGTGAGAGTGGGTACGAATGTGGAGTTGAAGGCCATACAAACGGTAGAGAGAAAGAAACACCTACATATTTGGCGCTTACACCCAGAAACTACAGTGGAATCTATAACTGAACACGTAAAAAGTATATGCGGAGAGGGTGTATCTATAAAAATTGACAAAATCAAACATAGAACAGAACGAGATTACTCCTCATTCACTGTAGGAGTCCCCGAACAATGGTATGAAAAGTTAAATTTAGCTGAGGTATGGCCGAAGAATGCTGAATTTAATGAGTGGATTTGGTTTCGAAAATCTAAACAACCATCAAATTAGTATTGATATTTTTTACCAGAATGTTAGAGGACTGCGTACCAAATTAGACGAATTTAGGAACAATATTGAAACTATGAATTCAGATATATACGCGATTACTGAGTCAAGCTGTAATAAGTCCATCCAGGATTCTGAAATTGTGCCACCACAGTATCAAATATTTCGTTGCGATCGAGCGGATGGCCGAAAGCAGGGCGGAGCGTTTCTTGTGGCCACACACCGAGTCGAGCTGCGGCAAGTATATATAACAGACGTGTCTATAGATACCTGTGTTTTTGAGTTGGTATGTGCCACAGTACATATAAATAACAAATTTTTGTTTCTGTGCGCAGTAGTATATATTCCGCCTGGCAGTAGTGAAAATGACTATATGACATTGTTTAGTATAATTGAAAAACTTTCTACTAGGTATAAAAAAAATATTATTATCGGAGATTTCAATTTATATTCTTGTTCTATGAATGTTAATCACTACTATGATTGTTTTTTGTCCTATTGTGAATTTACTCAGAATAACTATATAGTGAATTGTTTGGGCCGTCAACTCGATTTAGTACTAAGTGCTGGCGTACAGGGAGAGGTGATCGTGGCTGCAGCAGAGGAGCCGCTCGTGCCTGTAGACGCGCACCACCCACCACTTGCCGTGAGCGTTCAGCTCGAGTCCGCCGCTGCCTTCCCCGCGTCCGATGCATCCGCGCGTAATAGTAGGCCGCAATGGAATTTTTATAAGACAGATTATCGACTGCTGTATTCATTATTAGCAGCAATAGATTGGGATTGTATGTACGAGATGAATGAATTAGACTCGGTAATGACTTTCTTTTATGACCAGCTCAATAGTATCATGGATGAATGTGTGCCTAGAAAAAAATGTAGTGCAAACTCGCGATATGAGTATCCGGAATGGTACACTGGAGAAATAATTAGAGATCTAAAAATTAAAGCTAGTTTACACAAGCGATATAAGAAAACGAAACGTATGGGGGATTATATTGAGTATTCTAAGTATAGATCATATGTAAAAAAAGCTATTCAAAAAGCACATAAACACCACCAGGATAAAATTCAGTGCCAATTTGCTAAGGATCCTAAATTATTGTGGCAATACATACGATCTAAAAGGTGTAGGGATAATAGGCACGGTATTATTAAAGATGATCGAATTTTATTGAACTACGAATGTGCGGAACAATTCGCAAACTTTTTTAAATCGGTGTACAAAGGACAGCCGCCTCGACTAGATGTGCAAGCGGCGATGGCAGCGGCGGCGGCAGCGGGGAAATCTTCGAGTACGAGAGTGGCACTTGACTCGTTGAGTATTAAAGAAGTAAGAGAAGCTCTCAAGCGCATCATTCCGCGTCGGAGACTCGTAGCGTACGGACGTGCGCTGCCCGCTCTCCCACTCGCGCTCTCACTCGCACCCGCGCCCTGCGGTCGTGCGTTCTCGTGTTTCGGCTCGCTCGTCGTGCCGTCTCGCTCTCTCGCGTTCGCGTCGTTGCAATTCGCGGAACTCCGAAGCGCTGCAGTGTACTCAAGTCTGGAAGCCGCAACTCAAGACAGGAAGCCGCAACCGGTACGAGTGTGTCGCGCTACGGCTGCCTGAACCGCGCTGCGGCTGCCAGACCGCCGAGTCGCCGTGGAGCCGCGGAGATTCCAGATTGCAACACCCATCCAACGGATTTCTTGTCTTTCTGAAGACATAGAAATCCGATTTCTATTAGTGACATAAGTCCATTTGGCCCCTTCAGGGAAAAACCAACTTTGGTCCTCGGTTGAAACCTTACGGTGCCAACGAAGCCGAGTGAGGCAAGGCCCCGATTTGCCTGCCGAGCCCTTTTGGCGAAGGCTAACAATCGGAAGGGGTTAGAGCATCCGGCCTTGGGGGATCTCCTAGTCGGACCTAACCTACGGCACATCATCATTTTTCTGCGCGGGCCTAACAGCCCAAGCAGCTAGGGCCCTGTTCGCACAATAAGATCGGCAACAGGCTACAAGCTTAGGGCTCATTAATTAAGCACACATCCTCCCGACCTATACCCGGTTGGGAGGGAATATAGGCACACATCCCCGGGTCCACCCCCCGGGGAGTTAGTCGTTCCCCGCGATAATTTAATATCTTCCCGCGATAATCTAATTAATACTTTCTTAGCAGCCATGGCAGCTAAGAAAAGTATTACCATCGAGGACATCCTCACCATCTCGGAGATTCAGGAGTCCCTCTTTCGTCACTTCGGCACCAGCGACCTAACGATCGCGCCGCCAACCCACCCTTCACGCGCCCGCTCGCTGTCTCCACCAGCCACATCACACCAACCGCAATTGCCGGTTATCGAGGTGGCGATGGAAACAGAAGAGCCGTCACCATCCCCAGCCTCCTCGGAAGCAGATGACTCTGCAACCGACGACAGTGACTTCATCGAAGTCCACTCTCGTAAGAGGCTCAAAAAGTCCTCCAACGACGGCCCTTCCAAGGCCCCTAAAATCCAGCCGACAGAATCGGCAATCAAACCAGTGTCGACCCCTACTGCTACGGCCGCCCCGGCCACCCCAGTAGCGTCGACCTCCTCCGCTCCTAAGCCCAGCCCGGCCCCTCAGGCCCCCGCCAAATCACTTATTCCGCCGCCCCTATACATTAGGGACAAGGATAAGTGGTTGGCCATCCAAACGTGGTGTACCACACACCACGTAAACTACAAAGCGGCCAAGTCGACCCCAAATGGCATCCGGGTCGACCTGCGGTCCTCCGACGACCACCGCAAATTGTCAAAGATGTTAGGGGATCAACAGATCCCCTACCATACTTATACCCTCCCCGAGGCCAAACTGTTACGAGCAGTAGTTCGTAACATGCCTCACGAAATCAGCACAGCAGAGATTCTCCAATCTCTGAAAGCTGACAATCTCCCGGTAGTCGAGGTACACCGCATGGTACGCGGTAGGGGAAGACTCCCCCTCAATATGGTATTAGTATGCCTTTTAAATACCCCAGAGGGTAAAGGCATATATAAAACTACAAAAATATGTGAGCTCTCCGGTGTAACCGTTGAGCCACCATATAAAAATGGCAACCTGGCACAATGCCATAAGTGCCAGCTATATGGCCATTCGTCAACTAATTGTTTTGCGCGCCCTAGGTGCGTAAAATGCCTAGACGACCACCACACCAGCCAGTGTGCGCGCCCTAAGGACCACACACTGTGCAAAGAACCGCCAGCATGCGTTCTGTGCGGAGAGTCCGGCCACCCGGCTAACTACCGCGGCTGCCCACGTGCACCGAGGCGGATAGTCCGGCAGCCACCAGCTTATAGCAGGCCTTATATTACAATAAGGTCTTTGTCCCAGCCCCAATCCCTACCCACAACGCGTGGGCCCGCCCCTTGCTATCCAACAAGGAGGCATTCCCAACCCTGCCCATCAGGCAGCCCAACCACCCACCACCACTGGTATCACAAACCCCCAAACCGCCTACCGCTAGGCAAAACCCTCCCACCGTGGGCCATACAAAGCCTCAAGGTACAAAAACCGCGAAGCCGGTAGCCCCAGGCAACGCGCCTACAAAACCACCCCAGGGACTAGACCCGGACCTAGCCCTGGTTTTAAATTTCGCGAGTCTCATTAATCTTACGGAAATCCGCGAGATCGCAGCTGAGCTGAGAAGGAATGAAGGCAACAGCCTCGCCCTCCTCAACACAGCCGTTAGGTTCGCTCCCACCCTGGAGCGTCTCGGTTCCTTTAATAGCCTTTAATGGATAGGCACACTCCCGGTAGAGTCAAACCACGACACCTAAAAATAGGGACATTCAACGCTTATAGCCTCGCCCTCAAAAGGGACGAAGTAGGCACATTCCTTCGGGACCACCAGCTCGACATCTTGTTGGTACAAGAGACGTTCCTTAAACCATACAACAGGGACCCTAAAATTGCGAACTATAACATAGTTCGTAACGATAGGACAACCTCTACTATGAGTGGAACGCTCATCTACTACAAGAGATCGCTGCACTGCACACCTATGGATCCGCCCCCTTTGGCATACATTGAAGCCTCCATCTGTCGGCTAGCCCTCACCGGCCATCAGCCGATAACCCTTATATCCGCATACCTGTCTCCTGACAAGGACACTCTTCTAGTCGAGAGCGATCTCAAGGCCTTGCTTGACTTGGGTGACGCCGTCATCATTGGCGGTGATCTTAACGCCAAGAGCACCTCATGGAACTGTCTCAGTTCCAACAAGAGGGGCAGGGCTTTAGAGACCTACGCCGACCGACTGGGATATGACGTCATAGCGCCATTAGAGCCGACGCACTTCCCACACAACATCCTACACAGACCGGATATACTCGATATTGTTCTTCTCAAGAATATAAGCCTACGCTTATGTTCAATCGAAGTACAACACGAGTTAGACTCAGATCACCGTCCGGTGACTCTAGAGCTCGCCTCCCGCTCCCCCGACCCTTCAGGTCAAAACAACACTATGACAAGGATGACCACCAACTGGGCTCGATTGCAGAAAGGACTGCAATCAACATCCTCGCCCCACCTTGATCAAATTCCAAAGGACATTAGGTCCAAGGAAGACACCTCTCAGGCAATCGATTCCTTAACGAGTCACGTGCAGTCAACAAGGCAATTATCGACGACTGCTCACGGCGGGTACCAATTACGAGCGATCGTAGATGGCACCTGCCGGACGACGTCCGTGACCTGTTAAGACGCAAGAACGCCGCTACCCGCGCTTATGACCGATGCCCTACGGAGGACAACCGCATTCGTCTGCGGTCCCTACAGAGGGAGGTCAAAAAAGCCATACAAGACATGAGACAGAGCAAATGGGACGCCATGGTTGAGGAGCTAAAGCCCTCTCACCAAGCCTTCTGGCAGCTTTCCCGCTCACTCAAAAAGGACATAGTGTCCACTCTCCCTCCTCTCAACCGACCAAACCAGCCACAGGCATTCATGGACGATGAAAAGTCCGAATGCCTGGCCGACTGTCTGGAACTTCAGTGCACGCCAAGTACACTATACCCCGACGACACAATTCATCACCGTACCATAAATAGTGAAGTGGAACGTCGTACCACTATCTCTCGTTCCTCTGAATACGACAACCCAGACGTACCTATTCCAGCAGTGACCAATGACGAGGTCAAATCTCTGGTCAAGGGTCTACACGCCAAGAAAGCCCCCGGTTCGGACGGTATCTCCAATAAAGTCATTAAGTTATTCCCTGCTCACCTCATTACCATTCTGTGCTGTATCTTCAATGCAGCACTGAACAATAACATCTTTCCCTCGCAATGAAAAGAGGCCGTGGTAATCGGAATCCACAAACCCGGCAAGCGACGTACCGAACCCAGTAGCTACCGCCCGATAAGTCTACTAAAAGGATTAGGCAAGCTTTATGAGCGCATAGTCCTTAGCAGACTTAGATCATTCGCCGAGGATAACAACCTCATTCCAGACACGCAATTCGGCTTCCGTGCGAGGCACAGTTGCGTACAACAGGTCCACAGATTGGTGGAATACACAAGTGGTCAGTTCATGATGAACAGATACACCGGTGTATTATTCCTAGACGTAGCGAAAGCATTCGATAAAGTGTGGCACGAGGGCCTCATTCACAAGCTTTATCGTCTAAAGATCCCAGATTATTTAATTTTAATTATACACGACTACTTGAGTCATCGCAGCTTTCGCTACAGGGTGGAAGGTACGCTGTCTACCTCCCACCCCATCAAGGCCGGCGTCCCTCAGGGATCGGTCCTCTCCCCATTCTTATTTACGCTATATGCTAGCGATATGCCCCAGTTTAACAGAGTCCAAAAAGCGCTTTACGCTGATGACACCGCACTCTACTGTGCAGGCAGGACCCCGACAGCAGTAGTTAAAACTCTCCAAACAGCGGTTACCGCCCTAGCCAATTGGTTCAGGAAATGGAGAATCGAAATCAATCCAGAAAAGAGTCAGGCGGTCATGTTCACTCGCAGAACTGCCCGTTCCTACTCTATAGACAACATCCCACCCCTCCAGCTATTTAGCAAACCTGTCTCCTGGAGCAGGCAAGCTAAATACTTGGGTGTGACCCTTGATGACCGACTTAGCTTCGCTCCCCACATAAAGATTGTACGCGATCGTGCAGCCTTTGTGATGGGACGCCTCCACAGCCTACTCCATGCTAGGTCGAAACTATCCTTGAACAGCAAGGTCCGATTATACACCGCTTGCATACGGCCGATCATGACCTATGCAAGCGTAGTGTTCGCGCACACCAAGGCACACAGGATCCATAGGTTACAGACCTTACAGAATAGGTTCATGCGCCGAGCTACGGGAGCACCGTGGTTCATTCGTAACGTCGATCTTCACATCGACCTCGAACTGCCGACCATCAGGCAGTTTATGAAGCGGTGCTCCCAGAGCTACTTTGACTCTGCCACGACACACCCCAACCAACTAGTGGTTGGGGCGGCTTCCTACACCCCATCGCGTATCTCCAAAGTCCGACGTCCACGTCACGTCCTCAACGACGATGACGACGTTATTACGCTCGCCCAGACCAAAGCCTACGCCGCACGCGAGGCCATCGCGCACAAATATCCGCGTTTCCGTACTCGACGTCGAGGTACGAGAACACGGCGAGCAAAAATCACCGACCCCAAGATGGACACGTCCACGTCCACGTCCACCTTACCCCCAGCGACGCCCCGAGCCGAGGCCCGTTTCCCACAGGGGGAGCCCTCGGACGAAGTCGCCTAACTCATGTCTATCGGGTTGAGAGCCTTCGGGCTCGCCCGCAGTCCGGTTAAGCTGTAAAAGCCCCTTCGGCTAACAGCTCGCAGTTGGTATGTTTTAGTGGGTATTCAGTGTCCCCTTCAGGGCCTGTGAGTCCCACATACCCCGCCCGGGGCGGGTATGCGACAAATGCATTTTTAACCACTGCGTTACCAAATAAAAAAAAAAAAAAAAAAAAAAAAATCTCAAGCGCATAAAACCAAAACGGTCGGCAGGACCGGATGGACTGCCAGCGTTTATATTCAGGGATTGCAGTAGTGTATTAGCTGAGCCTCTTCATTATATATTTAATGTTTGCTTAAAATTAAAAACATTTCCTCTTAAATGGAAGATAACACGTGTCATCCCGGTCCCCAAAAGTAAGTCACGATCAGACATTAGTGGATATAGGCCTGTGGCTGTGCTGTCGACGCCGGCTAAAGTCTTTGAGGCTGCTATTCAGCAGAGAATCCAACAACAGGTAAGCACCCAGTTAACAGATGCGCAACATGGATTTCGACCGGGGCGCAGTACGGCTACCAATCTTCTGAACTTTATGACGGTGGTGGTACCGGCGGTGGATGCGGGTGGACAGGTGGACGCAGCTTACTTTGATTTTAGGAGGGCATTTGATACTGTCGATAATGACATACTACTGAGGAAGCTGGCAGAAATTGGTTGCACACCTCATCTATTGCAGTTTTTTGCTAGTTATATGAGAGATAGGCAACAGTATGTGGATTTCAAGGGATGGCAATCTGACTCATATTATACTTGGTCTGGGGTAAGCCAGGGCAGCAATTTGGGGCCTCTCCAGTTCATAATCATGATAAACGATTTACCAGGAGTCATTAGACATGGGTTGTGTTTATTATTTGCAGATGACCTCAAGTTGCTGCTTGTGGTTAATAGTGAGACGGATTGCCACTCATTGCAAAATGACATTGATCGGGTGGTGGAATGGAGTTATCGCAATAACCTCGCCTTCAACGTCTCCAAGTGCTGGTTATAAGCTTCACACGCGCTCGTACACCTCTTCTTTATGAGTACAAGGTGAACGCTGAGCCACTGCAACGAGTCACAGGAGTACGTGATTTAGGAGTTCAGGTTACCTCGGATCTTTCGTTTCGCGCCCACATAACGAATGTCTGTAAAAAAGCATATAGAAACTTGGGATTTGTATTAAGACAGACGCGTGAGTTTACCAACATTTCTGCAGTGCGAGCACTGTATGATGCACTAGTCAGGAGTCATCTGGAACATAGTGCAATCATATGGGCCCCGCATGAACTTAAGTACTCGGCGATGTTAGAACGAGTACAGAACAAGTTCACGCGGTACTTGTATCAGAAATTGTATGGCGTATACCCATTTTACCCGTTGATGTACCCGACCTTATTCGTATTAGGAATGGTAGGGTATAACGAGTTGAGAGTACGACGGGAGTTCACGCTAGTGTTGTACTTGGTAAAGGTACTCAGAGGTCTACAACATAATCCGGGAGTGTTACAAAACTTATATTTATACATACCGGATCGTTATATATGGAGGCGACGCCGCCCACCACTGCTGGCCCTGCCAACGTCCAGGACAAACCTGCTCGCCAGAGCGCCTATGACGCGAGCGCTTAGTATTATTAACGAGGTTCATATCAAAATCGATATTTTCACGTGTTCTTTAAATGAATTCACTAAAGTATTATTATTCACAATAAGTTATGGAGTAAATTAAAATATAGAATAAATTACATATGTTATATTATAGAAGTAAGTTATATAAAATAATGTTTGCACTATCGCATTAGGTATTTCTCCTGTAAAGATAGATGTATATTTGAAATAAATAAATAAATAAAAAAATAAAAAAAAAAACAATTATATTCACAACTTTAACGTCTGGCAGGCGGCCGGTCATAAAACTATTTTCAATAACTTTTACAATATGTACCATGAAAAAAAGTACATATTGTATCGACCCCAAGTAATTGGGATAAGAGTAGGAGAATGATGATGAGATAGCGTAATATTTAAAATACCGTGTAATTTGTGTCCGTTTATTGCATGTTTGTAAAGTATCAGCAACCATCGCAGTACAAGGATCATTTCCTTAGTGCAGAGAGTGGAGGTGTTTAAAAAAAAATAAAACATTTAAAGGCGAAGCAATATGTTATCTTCTTCCATACAATCCTATGAGATGTCAATTATGTGATCACTCTCGATCTTTCCATGTCATGAATTACGCAATCTATTCATCTCTTTTTTGGTTTTCTTCTAGTTTTCAAAGTACATATTATTTATGACATTTCTCACAACATTACTTGCATCATATCCATATCACTTGAAACTTCCTTCTACAAAATAGTGTTTTATATAAAATGAAGCACTTAAAATCACAGACAGAATTCATCTCTAATAAAACCACATGCTAGCAGTATTCTGAACTATAAAATACCATTTATTATATATATAACTATAAATTTAGCATTCATGACGTCGTGAAATGGGGATATATAGCTTCTAATTTTACTTGGAAGATATCCAACTTCTGACTTACGAGTACCTAATGTATGATTAAGCTACGTTCAACTTAAAAAACCAAGTTATTTCGAAGTTTCTTATTGTGTTCATATTTGATATTTATAAGTTTTATCTATTTCGGCTTAAAGTTTTTTTATAAGCTTTTTTTACTTAATCGGTTTCAAACTAATAAATGATAACTCCTAACTTTAAGCAAGCTTATAACTCCTAACTTTAGAAGTTCAAGGTATTTGTTGATACAACATTTTGTGTTATAAATAATTATAAGTTTTGTAAATAATTATACACATAGGGTAGCCGCGGGCCGATCCACCTGAGGTAATACCACCCACACTCTCGCAGAAAATCAACGTCTGTTTAGTGGCAATGTACCGCTGTGATTCGTTTGGTGAGCAAGAGAGCCGGCAACCCAAATTTCTGAGTGTGTTTTAGGTTCTTATTGGCAGGCAACGGCCTAGATATACCCGGTATTCCAAAGATCCATGCATGGCAGTAGAATTTCTCATCAGGTCTGCTGCTTGCTCGTTTACCATCATCAGAAAAAAAAAAAGTAAAAATCTAGTCATGCGGTAGCGTGTGAAGCCAGGTTCAAGCAAAGAGGACTGGCGAGTCCCGCACCGAGTCTATTTTACACAAACAATTTTGAGTCACTTTTGACCCTTCATTACTCAAAAATTATACAAATTAAACGCACTTAATTTTCAAAATAAATATAAAAAAACTCCCTAGATAAATTAGATATTAAAATCCATTATTTTCTATGACAACTGACTAACATACTGATCACAAATCCACTTCCAGATGACCTAGAAAGTTCAAATTTGGTATTCAGCTAGATGTGTAATTAAGAATCTAACTCGAGATACTTGGCGCAATAGGTCAATATCTTAACACTATTTGTGGAATTAATATTGTTCGTCAATCATTATATCACTATACAAACGCACACGCACACGTGGACATGCACACGCACTATATGTATATAATTATAGTTGCATGTAAATTTACATGCAACTATAGTAAGTAATATAGTACAGAGGATGGTTCATGCAACACAGTCATCATTCTCCTACTCTTATCCCAAATACTTGGGGTCGATACAATATGTACTATTCTTTCATAGTACATATTGTAGGAGTTATTGGCAAAAGTTTTATGACCAGCCGCCTGCCAGACGTCAACCCTCCTCGGGAATGTAATTGTTGACTAAACGGCATCAGATGGAGTTGGCCTAGGTCGTCATAAGGCTCTTAGTCGTCTTTTACGACATCCACAAGCAAAGCAAGGGTTGGTAGTATTCGAAGCCGCTACCACACAGCTTCATGCAACGCAACACAGTATGCAACTAAAAAAGAAAAATAAAGTGTAGGAACAAGGGAACTGAAAATAATTTGTATAAAATATTACGTCGAATAAATAATTATTATTATAATTCAATACCCACAAAATACAGTGCGCAGAACGCCTCATTAAGTTTTCACTTCAAAAATATTTTAATAAATACATTTCATAGCGAAGATTGTTCTGGTCATAACTTTATTTTAAGATTAATCAACTGTTATGCGGTTATCTTGGTTATTGAAATTTCATTTCCATGAAATAACAACTCAAAGGGTAACGCATACTTCTACTTGGAAGTTTCAATCACTTTAGAGTTATTAATAATGTTAATAAACTAATGTTGGCATTTCCGATTAATGGTTTAAAGGATTGATTTTAATCGGAATTGTTGTGGTAAGCAATTTATGTTGAAGGATGAATTGATTCTTGCCTTTATTGGCTCTTTATTTACATTAATTCAATAAAATAAGTTAAAAAAAAATGTTGAACTGTTGTATTTTAAAGAAAGATACTAATATAACTTCGGGTGCTGCTTGTCGGATCCGGTCCCGCCATGGTCTTTTATATAGTACATACATACATATCATCACGCATACATATCATCACGCCATATCCCTTGCAGGGTAGGTAGAGAGAACAGAGTGCCAGAGAACTCTATCCTTGCATACTTCACTCGCTTCCTCAACATTCATAATTCTCTTCATACACGCTCGTCGGTTTCGGAGACTCTTGACTCCACCTTCCTTCATTACATGATCGATCTGGTCTAGATAGGTTAGTCTCGGTCACCCCCGGTACCTACATCTTTCCACTTTCGCATTGTATATCTTCTTAACCAGACGTTCGTTCGGCATTCTTTCCATATGTCCGAACCATCGGAGTATTCCCTTTCGCATCTTTAAACACATCTTTATAAAACATAGTAACATTGATATAACATAATAGACAAACGCTGAGTTTCTTGCCGGATCTTCTCAGTAGCGGTCTTATTCCGATCCGGTGTTAGTTTATTAGATTAAATTTAAATGTTAGAGATGACAATATTTAAGTGTCCTCGTAGTAAATGAATTTGAATTTGCCTTAAAAATAATATACTTCCTAAATAATTTCCTAAATAATAAAATAACTAGGAATTTTAATACAAAGAGTTATTACTTTACTTTTTCTGATCCTTAAATAAAATAGTAAGGCGGACAAATTATTGAAATTTAGCACTTAACGTGCTTGATTATTTATAAAAACTCGATTACGAACGAAAAATGATTATTTATATGGGATTACACAATAATTTTTTGCTCGTAATCAAGTTTTTATAAATAATCAAGCATGATAAATGCTAAATATCAGTAATTTGAATAACAGGATCGTGTCATCGTTTGATACAATTCTAACTGCAAAGTCAGAGTATTAAATCAGATAGTATTAGATGGCACACGTCTCCTTTAAAGACAAAAATAAAATACGAGGTGAATATTGAATGTCATACAACAGTTCTCGCTGGTGTAAGGGGCAGCATGATTGGAACGGATTTCCAATAGGTGTGAACCGTTCCAATAGTGACAATCATTTGTCTTTCATAATCAAGTTTTTATAAATATTAAGGCGTAATTTGTTAGTATCTACTTATATTGGTTATACATAGTTCATCACCATAATAAGCATCATCTTAGCTCGTATACGTCCTACTCCTGGTATGGACCCTCCTTAAAAACATGGGTAAAGTTGGTCTACTATACCAGTGCTCAGACAGGTTCGCATAGAGTTTTGTTTTGAGTTTACCTTCTCTTGTATGGATGTTATATGCATATTATATCTCTTAGTTGGAATCGAAAAGGATATTTTAAGGATAGACTAGATGTTAGAGTATTTGAAAATACTAACTTCCTCTATTATCATACATACATATATATCATCACGCCATATCCCTTGCAGGGTAGGCAGAGAGAACAGAGTGTCAGAGAACTCTATCTCTGCATACTTCACTTGCTTCCTCAATATTCATAATTCTCTTCATACACGCTCGCCGGTTTCGGAGACTCTTGACTCCACTTTCCTTTAGTACATGAAGGAAGGTGGAGTTATCATGTAATATAAATTTTATGACAACGTGACCTAAAGCTTAATATATCTGGCATGAATTACTATATAAAATAATGTTTATATTCAAGCAATTTCTGACCGTGCTTTTCTAAATACTACTGCTACTTTTCTACTTCTACTACTAGCTGCATAGCTGGCGTAGCGGTTAAGATACCGACGTTCTGTGCCAGTGCCATGAGTTAGATTCCTACACAAGAATACTTTGTGCAATCCACAAACTGATGTTCTGAATCCAGGTGTAATATGTCAGCGTTAATTATGTTTGTCAAATCCCTCACAACGTAAAAATTATTTCTTTAGAGCCTGCTCTAAAGAATGCATGCAACAGAAATACGTGGAGTAAAAAAATCTAGGTCATACATCAAAATAATATTCAGGCTATATTTTTTGCATTTAAAGTAAACGTAAATTAAGAATTTAAGATTAAATATATAAATAACTTCAGAAGCTTTAAAAGTAGATATGTATCGTATAAACTGAACCCAAGACCTTCGTGTAACATTTAACAGATCTACCACTCGGCCATTGCTGCTCTTAAAAGCATGAATATAAAATAATAAAGACCAAAAAATAAAAAATAAAAATATACAAATATTTTACGCTTTAAAATTATATAAAATAATTAAGTTGAGCGTAATTAATTAAAAAGCTTTAATTGTGTGCTTTTTTTTAATCTTTTCCACGTATATTTTATTAAAATATTAATTTGGTTCTAGTCGGCATAATTTTAACGTATAAAAATCTTGAATATTCATTGGTTTTTTTTTATTTAGATGAATGATTATAAAGAATGTAGTTGAGTTTGAAGTGCTTTATTTATTTCAAAGCGATTAAATATCTCACCGGACACGAATAGAATTCTTCGCGTGGAATTAAGTACATTTGTACATTTTTTTCTATAATTTTATTTTGGAATTCTATATCAATAACTTTGTATGTTGCGTAATTGAAAAGAACAAAATACATACATACATATCATCACGCCATATCCCTTGCAGGGTAGGCAGAGAGAACAGAGTGCCAGAGAACTCTATCTCTGCATACTTCACTCTCTTCCTCAACATTCATAATTCTCTTCATACACGCTCGCCGGTTTCGGAGACTCTTGACTCTACCTTCCTTCAGTACATGACCGATCTGGTCTAGGTAGGTTAGTCTCGGTCTCCCTCGGTACCTACATCCTTCCACTTTCGCATTGTATATCTTCTTAACCAGACGTTCGTTCGGCATTCTATCCACATGTCCGAACCATCGGAGCATACCCTTTCGCATCTTTACACCAATACTCTCTTTTATACCTACTCGCTCTCTTACGTCGTCGTTACGAATGCGGTCGGTCAGCCTAACTCCACAGATTTTCCGCAGAGATCGCATTTCCCACCCTGTGGAACATCGGCTACGACTGGGCGTTGAGAGGGAGCCTCCTACCCGGGCTGGGCGTGATCTGTTACGCCGACGACACGCTTGTCACAGCCCGCGGTAGGACGCTGGAGGAGGCGGCAGGCCTGGCGACTCTCGGCACCGAAGAGATCGTCAGGCGGATCGAGGCGCTGGGGTTGAGGGTGGCCCTGGACAAGACGGAGGCCCTCTTGTTCCATGGGCCCCGCATGGGCCCTCCCACCGGCGTTTCGATCACCGTCAATTCGGTTGACATCAGCATCCGGGCCCATATGAGGTATTTGGGCCTGGTGCTCGACGGGCATTGGTGGTTTCGGGAGCATTTCCGCAGGCTCGCTCCGCGGCTCGTCGGCGCGGCGTCCGCCCTTTCATGGCTAATGCCGAATGTGGGCGGACCGAGCGCTACGTGCCGACAGCTGTACACGGGGGTCGTCCGGTCGATGGCCCTGTACGGCGCACCGGTGTGGGCGGGGTCCCTGACCGTCCGACTCAGGGCTCTTCTGTGGCGACCACAGAGGGCCATGGCGGTCAGGGCTGTACGCGGGTACCGCACGGTGGCGACGGAGGCAGCGTGCCTGTTGGCCGGGAGTCCCCCGTGGGACCTGGAGGCGGAAATGCTCGCCGATTTGTATCGGCGGGTGTCGAGGGTGCGCGCGGAGGGCGGTGTGGCCTCTTTGAGGGAACTCACCGCCTGGCGCATTGACGCCCGCCTAGATGTCATTGCCCGTTGGGCAGTCCGGCTGGAGAGGCCTCGGTTCGGTGTGCGGACCGTAGAGGCCTTCCGGCCGGTGCTGATGCAGTGGTTGGAACGGCGGCACGGGGTGCTCTCCTTCCGACTGGTGCAGGTTTTGACGGGGCATGTATGCTTCGCCAAATACCTGCACAAGGTCGTCAGGAGGGAGAGTACACCGTCCTGCCACCACTGCGATTGCGACGAAGACACGGCGCAGCATACGCTCGAGGTTTGTGCCGCTTGGGCAGAGCAGCGTCGTGAACTCGTCGCAATCATCGGTGCCGACCTGACGCGGTCGCAACCTTCTGCGAGGCAGTAGTCTCGCGGAAGGAGGCGGCGGAGCGCGTGCGCGAGGAGCGTCTCCTCGACGGCGCGAGCCGCCGCCGGCGACTGGGGCGGCGCAGGCGCGATTACCTGCGCCTGATGCCGCCCTAGCCAAGGCCGCGGGTGACTGGATCGGGGAATTAGTCCGTCACCCGCCGAGAGGCCGACCGCGTGAGGAAAGACCGACATCCTACCCGAGGGGGGGATGTCGGTCGAGGAGAGGGTACTCCTCAGGGGTATTCCGTCGGGCCGACCACTGACGTCAAGTCACTCTGCTCCGGTGGTCGGCCCAACGACGAAGGCGACGTCACGGGTGGGTTACGGGTGTGCGCGCTTACGCCCCTCTGTCACCCCGGACGGAGTGGTGCGAGGAATGCGCCGACCGTAGCCCACCCCCAAAAAAAAAAAAAAAAAAAAAAAAAAGAGATCGCATTTTGACCGCATTAATTTTACTTTCATACTCTTTTCTGCATACCCAACTCTCGCTTCCATACAGTAATGTTGGGACAAGCACTGCGTTATGTATTGCTACACGTGCCTTCTGGCTAAGGTGGTGGCTGCCGAGAAGTTGCCCCAACGCTCCGTTCACTCTATTGCCCGCATTCACTCTTCGCTCTATATCAGTGGTGTTTCTGCCATCTCGGCTAAATCCAGATCCAAGATATACAAATTCATCCACTTGCTCTAGTACATCATTGCCTATTGTTACTCAAAAGAACAAAATGATAATAACGAAAAAATTGTCCATATACCTACTTCGCAGTTTTAAATGTCGAGCGATTTTATAGTGAAGTGTTATAGATGTAGAACCACGCTGTTAACAGTTTTTTTCTCTATAGCCGCGGGCCGGTCCGTCTGGGGTAGCACCACACTCTCACAGTTTTTTTTAATTCCTTATGACAGCAAACGAGTAAGCAGTACACCTCATGGTAAATGTTACTAACCGCCCATTGACCTTTGCAAATCCAGGAGTACAACTAGGCCGCTGCCTATAAATGAAAACCTCAATACTCACCCAGAAAATTCGGCTACGGGCTCTTGCTCTCCAAACAAAGCGCAACGGCACATTGTCACTACTCTTAGGTCGATTTTCTGCGAGAGTGTGGCACTACAAGGGATGGACCGACCCAAGGCTGTAGACAGAAAACTATCAACAGTATGCCCTCACTATAATTCTTTGAAATTACCTGCAATACAAGAAATGCAATCATTTCTTCTTAATTTGAGACGTTATCTTAATAAAATATATGTAATTTTATTTATGGTACAGATGGCGTAGAGGTTAAAATACCGACCTTCCATGCCTGTTCCGTGAGTTCGATTCCCACGCAGGAGAATACTTTGTGCGATTTATAAAGTGTTGTTCCGAGTCTGGTTGTAATTCATCTGCGTCAATTGCATGTTTGTAAAGTTCCCTGCAACACAATGATTATTTCTTTAGTGCAGGGTGATGTCTTTAAAACAAATATTCTCCTTATATAACTGGCTTCATTCCAAAACTTTAACGAAACTCTCCACGCTACTAAGTAGTACACTAATAAAATATTAAAATATGTCAAAATTGAACAATTTAAGGAGTGACTTATATCGATTGGAATAAATTACAACTTATAGATATCTCTTTATATGTATAGATAATCATACAATTTAATGGATACCATCATCTCAGCTCACTACTATGTCCCACTATTGGGCACAAGCTTCCTTCATATTGGAAGGGAAATTAACCTACTATACCATGCTGATCGGACTTGTTGGTATAGGGTTTTATTTCTAGTTTTCCTTCTCTTGCATAGATGTATATGCGTTTTATATCCCTTAGTCGTTGAATTGTATTCTTACTCTGTCACCACACGGAAAAGATACCATATCTCAAAAGATTTATTTTTAGATTTATTACTTAAGAAACGCCGTAAACTGACAATTATTTTGTATTAAACATACATACATACATACATATCATCACGCCATATCCCTTACAGGGTAGGCAGAGAGAACAGAGTGCCAGAAAACTCTATATTTGCATACTTCACTCGCTTCCTCAACATTCACAATTCTCTTCATACACGCTTGCCGGTTTCGGAGACTCTTGACTCCACCTTCCTTCAGTACATGACCGATCTGGTCTAGGTAGGTTAGTCTCGGTCTCCCCCGGTACCTACATCCTTCCACTTTCGCATTGTATATCTTCTTAACCAGACCTTCATTCGGCATTCTTTCCACATGTCCAAACCATCGGAGCATTCCCTTTCGCATCTTTATTTTTTGTATTAAAATATAACAATTTCCATATGGTGACGGAGTAAGAATACATTTCACTACCCCTATATGACAGGTCTGACAGCGTGGTATGGCAGGTCAATTTCTCACACATTATGGAGAAGGTTCGAGCCCATCAGTGGGACATATATGAGCTGAGAGATACTGTCAATCTTAATATCGCTCGTGGGTGTCTATATCAACCTTTTTTCTTTGCGTGGGAAAATGCCTTTACGCAAGCATGCACCTCTCAGGAGAGAGATAGGGTATGCCGGGCTGATAACTGTAGCGCCACTACCTGCTAAAAACCACACGCTATTCCTTCCTCACGATTATGGCGAAGTCATGGGACCGTTTTCACATGCACAGCAACTTCGCCGGGCCGACACATCCATAGTACGCGGAGTCACCTCGGGAAAGTACCACTTTCTCACCTTAACAGCTCAAGTAAAGCCTAGGAACACAGGCGCTGATACCTCCTTAGGGCCTCATGCTTGGGGTGGGACGCCGGCCGAAAACCTTACAACCGGTGCCCCAGATCCCATTCGCAATTCGTGGTAAAGGGAGAAAATTTGCCTCTCTCTCCCGTTCCACAGTCTATATCGTCCTTTTTTTTTGCGATGGGCTATGGACGTCGCACCCCGCCAGTCCGGGGCGACGGAAGAGGCGGCGCGCAACCCCATTAACCCACCTTGCAAGCACCTCTTCTTCGCCGTGTGAGCGGGCCACCGGTACCCGATCTTTGTCTTCGGTGGCCCGCCCGGCGGTATACCCTCTCGGGTTCCTCTCTCGTCGACGCCCCGACAGCTTTGGCCGTCGAGGCGTCGCCCTCACGCGGTGGCCTCACGTCGGGTGACCGGACAATTCCCCGGTCCGATCACCCGAAGACTGGTTTAGGCCGGCATCAGGCGCAGATACTCGCGCATGCGCCGCCCCGGCCGCTGACGGCGGCCCGGGTTACGGGAATCCTCCCGGACTCGTTCCGCCATTTCCTTCTGCGAGATGACAGCCTCGCAGAAAGCGGCGACCGCGTCCCAGTTCCTGACGCTGTCGACCATCGCTTTCACGACAGCCAGCAGCGTCAGCTCGGCACCGATGACAGCGACGAGGTCACGGCGCTGCCCGTCCCAGCCCGAACATACCTCAAGCGTATGTTGCGCCGTGTCCTCGTCACTACTGCAATGGTGGCAAGACGGAGTCCACTCCCTCCGCACGACCGTGTGCAGGTACTTGCCGAAGCAACCATAATATCGTCCTGGGCCAACTATGTTTGATGCCGTATTGTTAACAATGATGTACGTGTACAAGTTCATATAAATCAAATAATTGTTACGTGTGGCAATCAAACCCATACCTATTTAAAATCCGTTCCAATCATCCTACTAGTTAGACAAGTGTGAGCTGTCGTATGACAATTAAATTGTGGCTTGTGTTATTTTGCTATCTTCATGGGCGACGTGTACCATCTATCGGACAATGATAACACATTATACCCATTTAATACTCTACATTTTCAGTTAGAATTTTATTAAACGCTGACATGAACCTGTTATCAAAAGCGTATGAGATTTAACATTGAACATGTTACATTTATTTATAAAATTGGTTTACGAGAGAAACATTATTGTCACACGTTGGACTCAAACCCACCCCTATTGGAAATCCGTTTCCATTATCCTATCAGTACTTAATTTCACAAAATTCGATATTTACGCAAGATTAGTCACTAATTAGATCGCAGTGTATCTGTCTGATTTGCCATGGATATCAACGATTCGACACCAGTGGCCATGTCCCGCCCTTCTGTCACCCCGTACAGAATGGATGGCGTGGGTCCAGACTATAGCCTGCCAAAAAAAAAAGTATATCTGTGCAGTAAAAATACATAATCTTTGTAGGAGTATAAATTTAGGTAAAATAAAAACACACATTGAAATATTCGTATTATACATTCAACGTTGTAACTGCCACTTATTTTCATAAAATTCGACCCGAAGCCTCGACCTAAAATAATATTTTATTTCCATTTGCTTAACACACATGGTAGAGATTAGCTAAGTAAATATAGAATACATAATAAAAGTGATTATTTTTTTTTTACGTCAGTGCAGGCTCTTGAAATTAATTAATTGATGCGGTGATTTCTGATCGCTATGGTCTTCAAAGAGAACGATGATAATGACTGCACAGGTGAAGAAGTGGTTAATATACCGATCTACCAAGCCAAATCAATTATTACAGGTTCGATTTCCATGTAGAACATTGTGTGAACCATAAATTTTTGTTCCGAGTCTGGGTGTAATTTGTGTTCCTTAATTAAATGTATGTTTGTGAAGTCCTCTGTAATACAAAGATTATTTCCTTAGAGCAGGATGGTGTCGAAAAAAAATTATGATAATATGATATAATGTTTCCCGATAGCATATCATCATCTTCCTCGTATCTCTATTACTTGGAGTGGATGCAGTATATATTTTATTTTGTCCATCGTAGATATTTTTATGACCAACCGCATGCCTGCCGTCAGTCCTCCTTAGATATGCGATCGTCAACCAAACAGCTTCAAGTGGAGTTGGCGCAGATTGATATGAAATTATTATATGTCAAGAAGATAAAAAAAAATCATAGTCACTAGAACATTTAGATACTTAGGAGTAAGAATACAACCCCTTCCTTTTTCGTGGATAAATTGTAAAAGACAATTGAATGCTGCAAACAGATAACATACATACATACATATCATCACGCCATATCCCTTGCAGGGTAGGCAGAGAGAACAGAGTGCCAGAGAACTCTGTCTCTGCATACTTCACTCGCTTCCTCAACATTCATAATTCTCTTCATACACGCTCGCCGGTTTCGGAGACTCTTGACTCCACCTTCCTTCAGTACATGACCGATCTAGTCTAGGAAGGTTAGTCTCGGTCTCCCCCGGTACTTACATCCTTCCACTTTCGCATTGTATATCTTCTTAACCAGACGTTCGTTCGGCATTCTTTCCACATGTCCGAACCATCGGAGCATTCCCTTTCGCATCTTTACACAGATAACATCATTTCAAGATAATGAAAACTCTTAAATAAAACGCTATACCAAATCATCTGACTAGTTTAGTGAGGCAAATTTCCCATCCAATACGTAGGTTTTTTTTATTGCTTTCGGTGGCAAACAAGTGAGCTGATGGTAAGTGTTACTGCCGCCCATGGACCTTTGCTATACCAGGAGTACAGCTAGGCTGCTGACTACCAATATAAATGAATTACCATATGATTGTTAGTTAATATAAGTTTTTATCTGTATTTTTTTATTGAATACATATTGAGGTATTTACTTATTGTTCGTTATTAGAAGGGAAGTTGACCTTATAAATAGCATGTCAAATATTAATTCAGTTATATTATTCAGTATTATAGGCGAAATTTCATAAAAAAATAACCGTGCAGAAATGATATAGAGAAATTTCCTTAATACTTGACATTTTAACTGTATTACATACATACATACGTACTATCACGCCATGTCCTTTGCAGAGTAGGCAGAGAGAACAGAGTGCCAGAGAACTCTATCCTTGCATACTTCACTCGCTTCCTCAACATTCATAATTCTCTTCATACACGCTCGCAGGTTTCGGAGACTCTTGACTCCACCTTCCTTCAGTACATTACCGGACCAACCAACCTAGACCAGATGTCTAGGTAGGTAATTTATTATTATACTTACATATATATACTTATAATTTATTATTATAATTCATATTATATTATACCGTATTAGAATGATATAATAACAATTACGGTAAAAATAAATTTAAAAGTTTTGTTAATTTTTTCACAAAGCAGCTCTGTTAAATGGTGTCAGTTAATAAAGTATATAATAATCTATAATCCTAACTCTAACGTACTTCAAAAAAATTCAAATACGGCATCGTCACCTGTGCCATCTAACGTGAAAACTTTGTACTTTGTTAAAAAACTAGCACAATTTATATAGACGTGTAACTTTATAAAAGATAAAACAATTTTAACAGTTTCTAACTTTATTAAATTTTACTAACTCGACGATGAGGATAATTTTAATTATTTTTAGCTACGAGACTTAGGTATTTCATGTTCAATTTTTTATATCTGTCCTTACATCAGCCTACTCACGTCCCCTTTGGCTTCGATGGTAATTATAGTATAGTTGGCATTTAAAATGCCAAGAAAAAGATAAAAAAAAGTTATTTATTTAATAATCACTCAGCAACTTTTTTCGACCTCAACGTGAAATTAAGGAGTAGGAATATTTTAAACCACTATTAGTAATTCAGTATGCTGAACTAAATTTTATATAGTAAATGAGAACTAATACAATTCCTTTGCCTTTTATTATTATTAAATTATATTTATTGAAATAACCACGTAAGCTAAAACCTCTATCACTTAAAAAAGGGTTCATTAAATATATTTTAGATAGCACAGGCATATACGGGTATATATCTTTCGGATTTATTATATTTTCGTTAATATATATCCGTCTAGTGACGAAGTAAGAATAAAATAGTATATAATATGTACAATTATCAAATCTGTGCAAGAGAAAGAAAACTCTAAATAAAACTCTGTACCAACCAGTCTAATCAGCGTGTATCGGAGTAGGTCCTAGGTCGTAGGTCTTCTATATATATATATATATATATATATATATATATATGTATATATATATATATGTATATATATATATATATATATATATATATATATATATATATATATATATATATATATATATATATATATACGAGCCTCGGTTTCTTAACCATTACGCCATCTGTGCAGCAAGTGTTGTAAAAGAAAAGGATATGTAATCTTCTCTGCAGGATACATTAATGTTATTGTTTGATCTTCGTCACGCAAAACTATCATAACAACATTTTTTTTGTTTCTTCCTTAATGATTCTCCACTCAAAGGAAAATTCTTCCTCGTAAGTATTTTCTTTTTTATTTAACAGACTATTTGTATCTATATGTAAACTTTAATATGCAAACATTGAATTTAATATTTATATTTTATCTGCCCTCATTACCATAATTATACACCAAAATTGGAGGAAATATACTCTACTATTATTACAAATTGGGCAAAAAATTAGCATATTAGCATAGTACTTATTTATATAAAGTATTCCTTCTATTCATGCATCATATCTCTCTTAGTTGTTTCTTAATATAGACCCAAAAAGTAAGAGAACTTGATAAATATCGTATGCCTGCTTTACAATAAAAGAGAAATAATGAAATGAGAAGAGGGTTTAAAGTATTTATAATATTATTCTTGTATAAAGAGTACCTAACCGCCATAGCTAAATTTATCATAAATCTTATGGTATAAATTCGAAAATAATTATTTGTAATTTTGATTGAATTTTTTTTTATTGCTCTGGGTGGACTGGTCACACCTGGTAAGTGTTACTATTGCCCATGGACCTTTGCTATACCAGGATATAGCTAGGCTGCTGCCTACCAAATAAAATCCCAAACTCACTCAGAAATTTGGGCTGCCGGCTCTCTCGCTCACCGAACGAAGCGCAATAGCACATTGCCATTACTCAGACGTCGATCTTCTACGAGAGTGTGGTACTACCCCGGATGGACCAGCCCGCGGCTGTAGACAGAAAACTGTCATCAACGGCATGGTCCTACCACTATTAGATAGATGATAAAAATTCAGCTATAATTGGATTAGATTAAAATTATAAAAAACAAAAATATGCTTTTATGTTTATTTTATTATTTATTCGTGTTAAAATGGAGTTTTAATACGTAGAATGCTAGATTTTTTGCCTGTAAATTACATATTATTTCTTTTATTAATAAATAGTTACAAGCTTCTGAAGTTATTAAGTATATTCTATCTCTTTCTTGTATTGCGATATTTGTTTGAGGCAGACAGAGATCGGTATGGAGATTTCGATATTTACGTCATTCTTTGTGTATCGTTCTCCTTGTTCAATTAATAAAATAGATATGCTTGTAACTACATTGATATAAATGTAAATATTATGTTGTTTCAACAAATCTGCATAGGTTTCAATCTATTTTTAATTTAATAAATACTCAGCTCATACATGTCCCACTATTGAGCTCGAACTTCGTCCATAATGGGTAGGAAATTGACCTGCTATACCACGCTGATCAGACGTGTTAATATAGGGCTATGTTATATGCATTTTACACCCCTTAGTCGTCTCTTACGATCACCCACGGGTAAGATAGAGGGTGGTGAATTGTATTCTTACTTCGTCACCAAACCATTGTATATAAAATATATCTAATTACAAGTATACTTAACTCTAAGTTAGAAAAGTTGAGGTAATAACTTCTTCAATTCCCTTATAAATATCTGTTGAAATTATATCAAATGAAATCCCTAAAGATTCAAACAACTAACTACCAGGGCATGAATCTACTTCATACACACGCGATGCCCGCATAACTTATAAGTTATGAGACGTCTGTGACAAGTGGCACGTGATTTATATTAAACACTCGTTGCACATAATTAGTGGTTATGTTTAAGTATTTATAGTTTTTAATTCAAATTTATGTCTCAGGTTATTTGAATTAAAATTATCTGATTATGAAAGTTAATATTTGTTGAGATTTCAGGTCAATAGGTGAAAAAATAAGTATTCATCATCATCGTCACAGTCCACATATGCCCCACTGTTGGGCTCGGGCATCCTCCGTAATGAGAGGGGAAATTAACCTACTATACCACGCTGGTCAGACGTGTTGGTATAAGGTTTTGCTTCGAGTTTTTTTCCTCTTACATAGATGTTATATCAAATCAAATCATTTATTGGAAAAGGAAAAAGGAAAAAAGGAAAAAGGAACTTTGGGACATTTTACCGGAGTATGGTATTAACGGTAAACTGCTACAGGCTGTGTAGCCCAGTTACATGGGCTGTAGAGCCTGTGTGCGGCTGGATGATGGAATGTCGCCTTGGTTTGACGTCAATATCGGCGTTAAGCAGGGGTGCGTTCTGTCAGCCAGGCTGTTTATCATATATCTGGATAAATGTCTCCAAAGGTTGAACGATATGAATGTGGGAGTCCAGATGGGCGACTCAGTGGTCACTGCTCTGCTTTATGCAGATTATGCAGTCCTGCTGGCACAGTCAGTGACTGACCTGCAGACCCTAGTCGACACAATGACAGAAGATTGTAAGAATAGGGGTCTACGCGTGAATGTGAACAAAACCAAAATAATGGTCTTTGAAAGAGATGAAGCCAGAACAGATGTAAGAGTAACAATACGTAATGATGTACTAGAGTAAGTGGATGAATTTGTATATCTTGGATGTGGATTTAGCCGAGATGGAAGGTACACCACTGATATAGAGCGAAGAGTGAATGCGGGAAATAGAGTGAACGGAGCGTTGGGGCAACTTCTCTGTAGCCAGCGCCTCAGCCAGAAGGCACGTGTAGCAATACATAACGCAGTGCTTGTCCCAACATTACTGTATGGAAGCGAGAGTTGGGTATGCAGAAAAGAGTATGAAAGTAAAATTAATGCGGTCGAAATGCGATCTCTGCGGAAAATCTGTGGAGTTAGGCTGACCGACCGCATTCGCAATGACGACGTAAGAGAGCGAGTAGGTATGAAAGAGAGTATTGGTGTAAAGATGCGAAAGGGAATGCTCCGATGGTTCAGACATGTGGAAAGAATGCCGAACGAACGTCTGGTTAAGAAGATATACAATGCGAAAGTGGAAGGATGTAGGTACCGAGGGAAACCGAGACTAACACACCTAGACCAGATCGGTCATGTACTGAAGGAAGGTGGAGTCAAGAGTCTCCGAAACCAGCGAGCGTGTATGAAGAGAATTATGAATGTTGAGGAAGCGAGTGAAGTATGCAGAAATAGAGTTCTCTGGAACTCTGTTCTCTCTGCCTACCCTGCAAGGGATATGGCGTGATGATATGTATGTAAATCATTTATTATGCATAAGCCCCATAGGGGCACTTACATATTGTCAATTTTACATCATTGTTTTTTAAATTAAATTAAATTAATCTACCACCGGATCGGAAAGCAGCCACATACTGAGAAGATCCGGCAAGAAACTCAGTGGGCTCGTCATCTTTATTTTTTTTTAACTATATATTTTCACGAAAGAGATACATACATATTTAATTTATGTTAGCTCTAGACATGCCCTTCGAGTAAGGTTTCATTTTTTTTAAATTTTGTATATAATACAAAATTAAACTAAGAATATTTATAAAACAAAAAAGAAACAAAAATGGCTGGACCAGATCCTCAACCACATTGGAGGGAAGGGAGAGAGAGAGAGACCGCAAGCAGAGACCTTTTCAGTGAGCATGACCACACCATAATCTATAAATTTGAAACAGATAGCTTGGATAAATAAATACATAACTCGTTAGGCAAAACACGCAGCACTGTACAATTAAGACAATACAAATAATACAAGAGTATCAGATGACAGTGAGGATCAGCGTCAGAACGCTGTAAGAGATAAACATTAAAAGGGCAATTGCTGAGAGAGGAGCTACTCATAGCCATTCGCGTATATGCGTTTTATATCCCTTAGTCGTCTCTTACGATCACCTACGGGTAAGATAGGGGATAGTGAATTGTATTCTTATTCCGTCACCACACGGATAAATAAGTATTAAGAACTTTAAAACTCGTACATTAGCTAACAGAAAAAGGGAAAGAAACATGGTTGCCAACATAAAAGGCACCAAAAAAAACTTATACAGGCAACTTAAGATTAAAGATTGCGTTTTCAAATTTCAATAATATTAAATATCGATTACATTGTCTGACTCGAGTAGTGGTGGGACCATACTGTTGACAGGTTTCTGACCTTGCGGTACCTCTCGTAAAAAAATCAGTCTGATGATAATAAGGACCGGCACTTGACGCTATAGTGGTGGACTATAGGGTCATGTGCCGTTCAAGTATCTCTCAACGCTGAGTGAGAGTGATGAGGATGAGTCATCGGTACTTGTTTCTTTTCATCTTTGGCTTGAGTCTGTCTATACCTTACACCTTTTCCTCCATCAATCAAGCGAGCCCCGGCATTGTTCCTTGGCTTCGGGTGCCCTCTCATTTTCTCGCGCTCAAAATTTATTTCGTTAAATTAGCATTGATCAAATATTTCATTTAAGATTATAATCTAACATAATAAAATTGGTGTGAAAGATTTGAAGGCAGGTTCAATTGTCATCATTTTTGGTCATGTTGGTACTAAAGTTCAAGTTTACCACAATGAGAGAATATATATATATATATATATATATGGAGATAGGCCTCGTTAGCATTGGTCTGCAATCTATCTAGGAGAAGGAAAACTCCGAAATATAACCCGAGGAGATAGGCCTCGTTAGCATTGGGCTGCAACCTATCTAGGAGAAGGAAAACTCCGAAATATAACCTGGGGAGATGGGCCTCGTAAGCATTGCGCTGCAACTCATCTAGGAGAAGGAAAACTCCGAAATATAACCCCCGATCTAAGGTGTAAACCGACCCGTGCTGAGGGATTCGCGGCCAGAGGGTAAGCTGGTCAAAAACGGAGGGTGCATGTGTTGGTGGTCACAGGGCACAGCGGTGATTCCACCTTGCCTCCACACAAGGGCTCTGTGGGGGTGGATCGTTTAATACCCTACTACTCGTGGGAACGCTATGGATTATATGAAAAGAAATAAAATTCCAAATGACGGCGATGCGGCTCGCAACCCTTCACGTCTCGATCCCAATGAGGGCGAAAAGCGGGCTACGGAGTGCCGCTTTGCCACGCTAAATGTAGGAGGAGGAATGAAAGATAAATTAAATGAGGTATGTCAAATGATGGATGATAAAAAGATTGATATTCTTTGTGTGAATGAGACAAAGCGAAAGGGATGTGAGGTAACTAGTCATGGACCTTACACGGCATACTGGTCTGGAGTATCAATGACTACTAGAGCCTGCCAGGGAGTTGGTCTCCTTCTCTCTGCTCGAATGGCTCAATGTGTTAAAGAGTATGATTGTGTGAATGCTAGATTAGTATGGTTAAGAATGAAAGTGGGTCTGACCCGTATTTTTGTTGTAGGAGTATATGCTCCAGTAAACACGGGTTTGACTAAAAATAAATCTGAACAGGATGCGAGAGAGAAATTTTGGGACGAGCTAAGAGATGTTTTGAGTTTATGTCAGTTGAATGAAAGGTTGATTTTGCTAGGTGATTTTAATGGATGGGTAGGAATAGGTCGAAAAGGATTTGAAAAGGTTTTAGGAAGGTATGGTGATGAAAGTGTGAATGAAAATGGTCAAAGTTTACTAGAGGTGTGCTTGGAATGGAATCTTTGTATTACAAATACTATGTTTGAACACAAAAAGATCCATATGTATACACGTGAAGCAAAGAATGTAAGAAAGAGTATGATTGACTTTATAATAGTAGATGAAAGACTTAGAAGCAAAGTTCTAGACACTAGGGTGTATCGCGGTGTTGGTATCCATACAGACCACTTTCTAGTAATGACTAGAATAAGTGGTCTCGTAAAAATGTGGCGAAACCGGATACATAACCCGACAAGCGTACTAGAAAGAATAAAAGTAGAAAATTTGCAAGATGAGATTGTTAGAGAGAAGTACAAAAGTAAACTGACAGAAAAGTTGTATGATTCGGTTAATGTTAGTGATATGGAAGAATTATGGAAGACTTTTAAAGAAAATGTGATAAATACTGCTATAGAAATATGTGGCGTGACCAGAAGAAGGAAAGTAAATGAGATGAAGAATGTATGGTGGGATAAAGATGTGCAGAGTGCAGTTTGTGAGAAGAAGAAAGCCTGGATAGATTGGCTTGCTAGCAGAGCCAATGAGAGAATGGAAAAGGCAACGAATGATGATATAGATATAGCTAAAGAAGAGTACAAGAGAAGAAAAAGAGTAGTGAAAGAAATTGTCAGAAGAAAGAAAGAGGATCAAAAAGACGAGTATGATAGAAGATTATCGCAGGATTATCAATCCAACTTAAAGATTTTCTGGAAGTCGATAAGATCAGCTCGAGGTAAAGCTCAAAGTACAGAGCTTGCCTCGATCATGGATAAGTATGGAAGGATAGTGAATAGAGAAGAATGTGTACTAAAGAGATGGAAGGAATACTTTGAAAGCTTATTTGAAAGAGAAGAGTCACAAGACCTGTCATCTGAGAGTGAAAGAGATCTTGAGGATGGAGAAGGTATAACTATGGTGGAAATTATGAACGCACTGAAAGGTATGAAAGTGGGTAAATCTGCAGGATACGATAGGATTACAGTTGAAATGCTGATGGCTGGACAAGATATCATAGCTAACATGCTATACCAGCTCTTCAATCTCTGTTGGACTAATGGCCAAGTACCTGACGACTGGTGTAAGGCAGTTATTGTACCTCTGTACAAAGGGAAAGGTTCCCAGCAAGATTGTGCAAACTACAGGGGCATAAGCCTCCTTAGCATTGTCGGCAAACTGTATGCGAAAGTATTGATTGAAAGAGTAGCGAAAGTAACTGACAAGAAAATATGGGATGCACAAGCGGGTTTTCGAAAAGGTATGGGTTGTACGGATCAAGTCTTCTCCTTGACATGCATGACGCAGAAATTTTTGGCTAAAGGTCAGAAAATCTTTTGCGCATTTATTGATTTGGAGAAGGCTTATGACAAAGTGAGGAGGAATGAACTGTGGTCGGTACTGTCTATGTATGGGGTGGACAGCCATCTTATTCACGCTCTGAAATCCATTTATAAGGACTCCAGGGCGTGCGTAAGAATAAACGGATCCTACACGGAATGGTTTAATATTGATAAAGGTGTTAGACAGGGATGTGTAGCATCACCGTGGCTGTTTAACCTATTCATGGATAGTTGTCTGAAAGATCTGAAAGATAATGATTGTGGTTTAAGAATGAATGAGTTACTTATCAAATGTCTTCTTTATGCCGATGATCAGGTATTACTTGCATCGTCGGCTGAGGATTTACAGGCGATGGTAACTACTATGCATGAAGCTTTTGAAAGAAAAGGCATGAAAGTAAATGTACGTAAGACGAAAATAATGGTTTTTGAAAAGGATAAATGTATGACGGAATGTAAAATTAGTATAAATGGTGAGGAATTGGAACAGGTGAAAGAATTTTTGTATTTGGGTGTATTATTTACTCGAGATGGTAAAAATGATAATGATGTTGAAAGAAGAGTAAATGCTGGTAATAGGGTGAATGGGGCACTGTACACCTTTATGAGAAGCAGAAATGTGTCCAAAAAGGCACGTCTAGCTGTGCATAAGGGAGTATTAGTACCTACCCTCATGTATGGTAGTGAAAGTTGGATTTGGCAGAGAAGACAAGAAAGTAGAATAAATGCTGTAGAGATGAGAGCTCTTCGTAGTATGTGTGATGTGAGCCTGAAAGATAAAATTAGGAATAGTGTTATAAGAGAGCGCTGTGGTGTGAATGAAGAAGTAGTGACAAAGATCAAAAAGAGTATGCTGAGGTGGTTTGGACACTTAGAAAGAATGAGTGAAGAGAGGTTGACGAAGAAAATATATAAAGCAAGCGTGAGTGGGACGAATACAAGGGGAAGACCTCGTCATAATTTTCTGGATCAAATTAGCGATGTATTGACGAGAGGTCATATTAAGAGTATGCGTAATCGTAGAGTATGCATGAAGACTGTTATGAGTGTGAATGAAGCGATGGAAGTATGCCAGGATCGTGGTTTGTGGCAATCCGTAGTCTCTGCCTACCCCTCTGGGAAACAGGCGTGAAGCTATGTATGTATGTATGTATATATATATATATATATATATATATATATATATATATATATAACGCATATAACAGCTATGCGAGAGAAGTAAACTCGAAACAAAACCCTATACCAACACGTCTGACCAGCGCGGTATAGTAGGTTAATTGCCCATTACGGAGGAGGCCTGAGCCCAAAAAAGGGACGTTTATGGGCTGTGATGATGATATATATACTGACCTAAGTCCTATGCAGTACAAGTACTATTTTCTAAGTGCGGGGTGGTAATGATATAAAAAAAAAGACAAGAAAGATTTGGCAATAGGATCCTATTTAGATTTTTCTTCTCTTAAAAGTAATTTGCTTAATCTCAGTAATGGACCATCCAATATTTTTATATATCAAAGACATTTTTTTTTTTCAATTTGTATAATAGAATCCTTATAAAAAATATATCTAATTCAATATTTCAAATAGCACAAAGTAATAATACAAATTATATTAGTTTGTTGCCCTTCAAATCTTCAACAAATCCAATTATACTCAACTAATCAGACAAACTCATATATCTTCGACGCCGTCCTATTTACCCAACCACTGTCGGAGGTTCCTGCCCAGTAAACATTGGAAATCAATTAGAACCTTGCGAACTATTTGTACACGAATTGTGAGGTCACCCAAATTTACTCACCGCTATTGATATTTGGTGTTTTGTTTAATTTTAGTAATGATAATGGAACTAAATTCTATACATATAATTAAAATTTAAATGTCTGTTTGTAATTCCAAATTAACAGCTTTTCAATAAATACATATGAAAGTATATACGGTACTTACATAAAAAATCTATTTTAAAATTTTCCCTTTCTGTGTGTTTGTTCCGGCTAATCTCTGAAACGGCTTTACCGATTTTAACAAAGTTTTCACTGGTAGGTAGCTGATGTTATAAGGAGTAACTTACTTATCAGGGCAAGCAAAGCGATTCCTAATACTATGCCACAACCTCAGCATTTTTGTGGTACACTTTACTGAAAAACTATCAAGCCTATAGATTTGTGCTTTAACATAGTAATCTAACTTCATACCTAAATGTGTTATCCGGCAAAAGAAAAATAATATTAGCAATTTCGTATTTATTGGATAGAATGTTATTGTACTACTAACGCCATCTGTTAAAAAAACCAAAAAGTTAACATCACTGCAATAGAACTAAACTTAATACTGAAATACATCATGTCACATAATAAATATATGTACTAACAAATGTTTGATAAATATAAAAATATCTGAAAACGATTAGTCGTATAAATTATTTACCGAAGTCCAAATCAATAATCCTATATAAAAAATTATAATTTCAAAAAAATCGTCTCATTATTATAACCCGTTAGAAAAACTACGCGAGTCCACAAAGCTTAATTTTTTCTAGAGTTAGAATAAAAATAAATGGATTTTCGCAAAAATTAAATTAAAACTATTAAGAGACGTCGGGTGACACTGAGTGCGTTGCTGAAGCTTAGGGAAGGACGCAGGCTGCATTTTTATCAATAAACCATACAGACGAAGCTACGAGCGAAAGCTAGGTCCAGATAAATTCCTGTTATATACTTTCTGACTAATATTAAGACTATAGATATAGGGATGAATTAAATACTGACCAAGTTCAATTTTCACACAAGATAATTCTTTGTGCGATCCATAAATAATAGTTCTGAGTCTGGGTATAATTAATGTCTCTATTTCTACTTTTCCGTATGGTGACAGAGTAAGAATACTATTCACTACCACATATATAACCTGAGTGTGATCGTACGAGACGACTAAGGGATATAAAACGCATATAACATCTATGCGTGAGAAGGAAAACTTGAAACGAAACCCTATACCAACACGTCTGACTAGCGCGGTGTAGTAGGTTAATTTCCTTCCCAGTACGAAGGAGGCCCAAGACCAACAGTGGGACATTTATGGGCTGTGATGATGATAATGATGATTTCTACTAATATTTTATATAAGACTCAAATTAAGTTTTAATTATTATAATTATGATAGTAATGTATGGTAAGTATTTAAGTATAATAAATACAAGTATTTAAATTCCTGAAATTTAGCATTTAATATGCTTAATTTAGCATTTAATATAATAAAACCCGATTACGAAGTGAAAAATGATGTTACAAGCGGGATTCAAACCCGCGCCTATTGGGATTCCGGCCCAATCGTGCTGCCACTACACCACCGTGACTTATTGTAGGACATGCAGATTTGGGACATGCCAATAGGCGCGGGTTCGAATCCCACTTGTGACATCATTTTTCGCTTCGTAATCGGGTTTAAAAAAAAAATTCAAGTATAATATACTATATTACTGCAGCGGCCAGCAAAAGAGGTATTGATGGACGAACGTGTATATGTGGAGCGAGGCGTAGCCGAGGCACACATACGTAAGTCCATCAATTCCTAATTGCGGCCAAAGCTTGTATAGTTCTTTTCTCAAACAATGCGCGGAAATTAAAACTAAGTAGTACTAAGTAGAACTGAATACATGACGAACAACGAACAACATTCTTCACGTGCTAAAGGTTCATTTGTTTTTTTTTCCATTATCAAACAGATTTCTATTTCAAGCCAGTTCGAAATTTAAATAAAACTCTGGTAAGTTGCCTATTTGGTTGCAATGTTTTGAAGTAACAAACCGTTCCATTTTTAAAATTCACGATGGATATGAATTTACCTACATATATATTTATTTGGTCGCTAAAACACGACAGATATGGATTTTCATACATTTTTTGCCGGCCGCTGCTCGCAAGTATTTGGTCAGTACAGCAATTTCGATTTATCTCAAAGAAGGTTGTCAAAATAATGCTCAAATTTCCAAGCATGTTTGAGAAATAGTACATTACTGCAGCAGCCAGCAAAACAGAGATTGATGGACGAACGTGTAAATGTGGGCCTAGGCGTAGCCCAGGCACATGTACGTAAGTCCATCAATTCCTAGTTGCGACCAAGGCTTGTATAGTACATTTCTCAAATAATGCGCGGAAATTAAAATTAAGTGGTACTAAGTAGAACTGTGTACATGACGAACAACGAACAACATTTTTCACGTGCTAAAGGATTCATTTGTTTTTTTTTCATTATCAAATAGCTTTCTTTTTCAAGCCAGTTCGAAATTTAAATAAAACTCTGATAAGTCGTCTCCTCGGTGGTTATTTTTTGAAGTAACAAATCGTTCTATTTTTAAATACACAATAGATATAAATTTACATGTATATTTATTTGGCCGCTAAAACACGACATATAGATTTTCATACATTTTTTGCCGGCTGCTGCTTACATGTATTTGGTCAGTACAGCAATATCTATTTATCTCGAAGAAGCTTGTCAAAATAATGCTTGAAGAAAATAATGTTTGAGAAAAATATATTTAATGCGGGCCTTTGGGTTAGTTGAAGTCAAAGAGCAATAACTAGAAAGAGTGGTGCTGAGGTAAGGCCGCGTTGAGTAAATATATCGGACTGATGGAGTTACGGCGCGTGTGAAGAGGGCCCCATTATCTCGTTGTAAACGGGCGATAGGAACAGCGTCTGGTTTTTAATAAGTAGTGGCGCTGAACCCGGCACTTTCTAGGAGAGATATTGAGAGGTGGACATGCGTACAGAAAGCATTTCCCAATGCAAACTATATTCTGTCAAAGCACATTACATTGGTGACCGGAGTTTTATAAAGAAATATGGTAGTAGATAAGGTTTAAGAAAAGAGAGAAAATTTTAGTAGTTCAAAAGCTGTTGACAGTTTTCTGTCCACAGCTGTGGGTCGATCTGTCCGGGGTAGTACCACACTCTCGCAGAAAATCGACATCTGGATAGTATGTGTTGTTGCCCTTTATTCGGTAAGGAAGAGAGTCAGCAGCCCAACTTTCTGGGTGGATTTTAGTTGGTAAGTAACAGCCTAGCTCGTATCCCTGGAATTGAAAAGGTCTATGAGCGGCAGTAACCATCAAGTGTGATGCTTACTCATTTGCCACCATAAGCAATAAAAAAGATCTTATTGAAATCAAACATGAGATTTATGAAATTGGAGCATTCAAACGAACTCATAAAATTTATTGTAATAATAAAAATTAAGTATTTATACAAAAAATATGATTGTGATGTCATTCGTACATACTAATATTCTAAAATATTATCTACTAGCTGTACCCGCGACTTCGTCCGCGTGGAATTTAACAAAAAAGTTAATTAGTTTATTTAGTTTTCTTTTTTTGGTTTTTGCATTTTTATTTTAATTATGATTTATTTTTAGTTTTTTGTATTAGTTTTATTGAAAAATTTCTTTATATACAATATTTGATGTACGATTCTCTTCGGTTATAACAACAACACTACTGGCATTCCTCGCACGTGAACATGCCACGTATAGTTGCCCATGGGTAAAGCAACCTTTAGTTAAATCTATACCAGCTTTGCTTAACATTTGTCCTTGGGACTTGTTGATTGTCATAGCAAAACTGACATTGATCGGAAATTGCAATCTTTTGAATTCAAATGGCAAATTTGATGATATTATAGGAATCCGTGGTATAAATACTATTTCACCTTTTCCGCATCCAGATATTATACGACCTTCTATAACGTTTCTTTGCAACGACACTACTCGCAACCTAGAGTTTCGGCGGGTTTAAATTACGCAATAGCATGATGGGTACGCAAACCTTAAATTCTAGCTGTACCCGCGACTTCGTCCGCGTGGAATTTAACAAAAAAGTTAATTAATTTATTTAGTTTTTTTTTTTGGTTTTTGCATTTTTATTTTAATTATGATTTATTGTATGAAATTATATGTATTATATAAAAATTAGATGATATTATAGGAATCCGTGGTAAATACTATTTCCCCTTTTCCGAAATAATAAATTTTTATTTTTTTATTTCCGAAATAATTAATTTTTAATTTTCTAAAATAATTATTTTTTTATTTTTTTTTAATAGAGAAATCGATATTGATTTTTTTTAATTAATAATCGGTTTATTATTATTATGTTTTTCAAAAAGAAGATTAAAAGATTAAGTGCTAAATTAATACTAAACAAATTTAATTAATTCAGCATACAATCTATTCATCATAATTAGTGGGATTAGGTTAAGTAAAAACAAAAACTGGATTTGAAAATAGTTATTTATTCAGAATCACTATTATTAGTTGAATTATCATCGTCGCGAACCTTAATAATTATTTCATAATAAAATTGTCGAAATGTAAATCTCTGTCAAAATCTCTATTCGATTAATTATATTATTCTAATATTTTTACCGATTATTTGGATATTCGTGAATTGGAAGATGTCAAGCACTACTGTATAGAACGTGATGTCATGACATTGTAAGATCGTCAATAACAATTATTATTTACCATGTTATTTTTATTTTAAATTAGTTTTACGAGTTTTAGCATTAGATTATTGTACAAGAAAGTCACCCGTAGAGTTAATTATGTAAATAACTTAATAGTTCTTTAAAATTTCAGATTTATTGTTTGCAATCATGTGTATACGTTTAACCAAAGTTATTGTGTATTGAAAAATGAGAAACGTCAAAATGCACTTCTTAGATTAGATGAACTATAATGGGTGTGCATTTAAAAAACGAAAAATCCAAATTAAAAATATTTTTTTAGAAAAAAAACAACTATGTACGTTACTTATTTATAATTACTACTTAAAGGTAGAAAAGGAAAGCAGTAAAAATGTAACAAAATATTTTGAATTAAGTTAAGTTAAGATAAGAATAACGGATCGCTGGAATTATAACAGATACCTATCAATCAAATCAAACTATCAATCAAAAGTATGATATAAGCACTGGAAATCAATTTCTAAATGAAGTTGTTGAAGACACAACCGTCAGCGATAGCCCGTTCGCGTGTTCTGAGCCCGCGCGACAGGCAGCCTTTGTGATATTGATTCATTGGTGGGAGAAGTGGTGGGAGGCGCCCGACGTGACGGCACAGTGGTGGATACGCGTGAGCTGCGCGGGGTACTGGATAGTACTTAGACATTGCAACATTACTTTATTTTTCGAAAATAAAAGATTTTTTCTAAAATAAAATTAGCCTAAGTTACTCTTTAATACATCAGCTACCTGCCAATAAAAGTCCCGTAAAAATCGGTCCAGCCATTTCAGAGATTAGCCGGAACAAACAGACAGACAGACAGACAAAAATTTTAATAATGTTATTTTGGTGTATGTACCGTATATATATTCATATGCATGTAGTAAAAAGCGGTTATTTCAATATTACAAACAAACACTCCAATTTTATTTATATGTATATGTAGTATGTATAGATTATTTAAACATTGTTAAACAAAGTACTACGTTAAACAAAGTAGTATATTGAGTTGAGCATTGCATTACACAGTTTTTGTAATTACTACCTAGTGAAAATCCCCACGGGAGTAATGACTACGTGAGAAAAGTTAAATTAAACCTTCACTGGAATATATTTTAAAATTTCATCTGGAAACTGTAATTGCACAACTTTTTTGGCCATCATGGCGGTCACTTATATGTTAATGAATGGAGTTTTGAAGTTATAAGGCTTATTATGTAACAGAATTTGTTGATTTGGACTTGCTCTGGAGACTACAAGAGAATACCTTGTTTATATGACTCAAAAGTAAAGGTTGGTAATATATTGTATTCTCAACTCGTTACAAAGCAACCCAGGAGAATGCAAGAGAATACTTTGTTTATATAACTGAAAAGTAAAAGTTGGTGACATATTGTATTCTTAACCCGTTACAAATCTTGTTAGGATTTGTTGATTTGGACTTGCCCAGGATAATACAAGAGAATACCTTTTTATACGAATCAAAGGTAACGTTCAAAGAATCAAAGGTAAGGTTCGTGACACATTGTATTCTTACCTGTTACAAATCCTGTTAAGATTAATTTTTCTGGATTTACCCAGAAAATACAAGAGAATACCTTGTAGGAATATACGACTCAAAAGTGAGATTGGAGACCCAATGTATTCTCACCCCGTTACAAACCTTGGTAGGATTTGGACTTGCCCTGGAGGATACAAGAGAATCCTTGTTTATACGACTTAAAAGTAGGGAATGATACCACATTGTATTCCCAACCCGTTACTCTATTAAAAGTTTAGGATATTATAAAGAAAAAATGTATTTAGAAATCAGCACGTCTCGTCTTTTCCCTTTCAAATAAAGATAAGTGCCGGTTCTAAATTATTAACCTGCACGCAATCCGGAGTAACTTGAATAATGTAACGTTTCCACTTGTCTTTGTGTTTCATTTATTCACATTGTTATGTTACCATTGATATTTCAAGCTTTTCATTTTTCATATCTGCGCTATATCACGCTATGTTTAATTGTTTCAGACCGTGTCGCTTGTTCCAGTTTTGTTTAGTCTACATTTTGTTTTGTTTTCAAAAGAAATTTTCGAAGACAATACAGACGAATTAAGTTTTTTTTGGAACGAGTTTTCTTATCTCTCGTTTATTGTAATCAACATATAAAATAGTTTTGACTACGTAAATGGCGTAGTGATCTGATATTCTGACTACATATTTCAAATATCTTGAGGTTCAATGTATACATAAGATACTTTCATGTACAATTCAAAGTATTTATTTTTTAATAGTATATTTCTAGAGCCCAAATAAAACATTAATTACACATTCAATTGCGTTTGTATTTGATTTTTAATTTCGAACATTTAAAGAGTTTATGGTCACAGGTGTACTTTTTAAGTTAGATATTGTAACTCCAGAACATGTTATGCGGTATTTTCTGACAGAAGCCTACGTCTAGGAGAACCTGGTAGATGAACAGTGTTAAGATTGAAGTAACACAGGGTCAAAGAAATCATGATTAAAAAATATCGAATATTTCTTTAAATATATTCAATTATCTTGTATGACAAGTCGAACATTCATCATTATTATCAATTCGGTTCATATACCTCCCAGTGCTCCTAGGCTCGAGCCTTCTCCACAATATGAAGAAAATTGATCTCAATCATCCTAGTCAGATGGGTTGATATAGTGTTTTATTTTGACTTTCTCCATATCTTGCATACGTATACATTACATCCATTAGCTATCTTTTATAATACCCACAACCAAAATTCACCAGCCCCTATGGCTGGTGAATTTTATTCTTACTTTCTCACACACACAAACACACATATCATCACACCATATCCCTTGCAGGGTAGGCAGAGAGAACAGAGTGCCAGAGAACTCTATCTCTGCATACTTCACTCGCTTCCTCAACATTCATAATTCTCTTCATACACGCTCGCCGGTTTCGGAGACTCTTGACTCCACCTTCCTTCAGTACATGACCGATCTGGTCTAGGTAGGTTAGTCTCGGTCTCCCTCGGTACCTACATCCTTCCACTTTCGCATTGTATATCTTCTTAACCAGGCGTTCGTTCGGCATTCTTTCCACATATCCGAACCATCGGAGCATTCCCTTTCGCATCTTTACACCAATACTCTCTTTCATACCTACTCGCTCTCTTACGTCGTCGTTACGAATGCGGTCGGTCAGCCTAACTCCACAGATTTTCCGCAGAGATCGCATTTCGACCGCATTAATTTTACTATCATACTCTTTTCTGCATACCCAACTCTCGCTTCCATACAGTAATGTCGGAACAAGCACTGCGTTATGTATTGCTACACGTGCCTTCTGGCTGAGGTGGTGGCTGCCGAGAAGTTGCCCCAACGCTCCGTTCACTCTATTTCCCGCATTCCCTCTTCGCTCTATATCAGTGGTGTACCTTCCATCTCGGCTAAATCCACATCCAAGATATACAAATTCATCCACTTGCTCTAGTACATCATTACCTATTGTTACTCTTACATCTGTTCTGGTTTTATCTCTTTCAAAGACCATTATTTTGGTTTTGCTCACATTCACGCGTAGACCCCTTTTTTACCCCCTACTTTCTCCGTCATCACACGAAAGTCAATTATTTCAAATAAGTAAAAGAATTTTCTGATAAATATAAAAATATATATCTCGTTCACCCTCGCTCTAAAAAAAAACATTAATTACAACTCATAGTTCGCCTTTGGTTCTCGCGACTCAGAAAAATTGCGCCTTTATTCAAAGTTCATACATATTTGTACATTCATTATGAATTATTTTGCTGTACTAGGGGAAAACAGATACCTATCAATCACCTACCTAGACCAGATTGGTCACGTACTGAAGGAAGGTGAAGTCAAGAGTCTCCGAAACCTGCGAGCGTGTATGAAGAGAATTATGAATGTTGAGGAAGCGAGTGAAATATGCAAGGATAGAGTTCTCTAGCACTCTGCCTACCCTGCAAGGGATATGTCAAAGTTACATCTCTCAATATAAAAACTCTTTAATATATAAAAAAATATATCTTGCGTTTTAATTGAAGTTGCAATACACAGCACTTATATACATTATTAAGCCATTTGTACATTTATAATTATGTCCGGCGCTGGATACTTTATAATACGGACCACCACGACTTCGACTTTAAAAATCATATTCAAACGTGATAGAATCCGTAAAATAGGTTTATATCAAACTAGCTTCCGTCCGAACTTCGTCCGCATGAAAAGTAATTTGTCCAAAGTTGAAATATTATCCGAAGGGAACGCATTACTGGGATAAAAAGTATCATATGTGTTAATCTAGGAAATGGTCTATATATGTACTAATTTTCATCCAAATCTGTTCAACGGTTTACGCGTGATGAGTAACATCCAAACGTCTACACAAACTTTAACTTTTATAATATTAATACAATTAGTACGATGAAATTTTAAAGTTAATATTTTTAATGCGATCTCTACGGAAAATCTGTGGAGTTAGGCTGACCGATCGCTTTCGTAATAACGATGTAAGAGAGCGAGTAGGTATGAAAGAGAGTATTGGTGTAAAGATGCGAAAGGGAATGCTCCGATGGTTCGGACATGTGGAAAGAATGCTGAACGAACGTCTGGTTGAGAAGATATACAATGCGAAAGTGGAAGGATGTAGGTACCGGGGGAGACTAACCTACCTTGACCAGATTGGTTCCGTACTGAAGGAAGATGGAGTCAAGAGTCTCCGAAACCGGCAAGCATGTATGAAGAGAATTATGAATGTTGAGGTAGCGAGTGAAGTATGCAAGGATAGAGTTCTCTGGCACTCTGTTCTCTCTGCCTACCCTGCAAGGGATATGGTATGTATATAAATTTTAAAGTTACATCTCTCAATGTAAAAAACTCTTTAATATATAAAAAAATATGTAAAAAGATTTTGGTCTATATTAGTATAGCCCATAAAATAATAGTCAAGGCTTTGCGGTATTCAGTTACAACAAGTAAATAATTTCCCTCGACACCCATTTAATCTTTAGCTAACAAATTTTAATCAACCTTTTGAACATTCATCAGAGATATAATAATTAAATCCTGAAAGTACTTCCGTCAATTAGTTTACGAGTTTAAAAATATTAAAAATTAATTTGAATGAAATCATAATTAAAATATTTATACTTTCGCCATATGTAAGTTTCACGAGGTTAATTTGTAAAAAAAAATTAATTAATTAGTCATTTTAATTTCACTCTAACTTTATACGTTATTCCAATACGTAAGAACACAATTCACCACCATATCATATCCGTGGGTGATCGTAAGAGAGGTCTAAGATATATAAAACGCATACAACATCTATGCAAGAGAAAGAAAACTCGAAATGATACTATATACCAACACGTATGACCATCATGATCAATTTACATCCTATTTTGGAGTAGAACCGAAATAATATTGAAAAATAATCAGCCTATCGACTTCCATTGTTAGACGGAGATCTTAATTTCTTTTTTGTATGCTATGATATGGACACTCCATTAACCCACCGTGTTCCTTCCCCATCGCCATTGGGCCGGCCAGTGGACCACTTCCTTCATCCGTGGCCAGCCCGGTGAATATCTCCATATTAATGAATAATTTCAGAATAAATATGTTTTCCCCGCGTCGCGATGGGATAACACTAAAATTATCACCAACGCTTACTTGCCAGTAGAAGTTATAAAAATCTACCAAAAGGTATCATAAGAAGAGGGGGCAGCAGTACGCTTCTGATTAAAATATTATACCTCCTACCTCAATAAGAACGCCAAGTGGCAGCATTAGGGTACTACTTAATCATTATGGAACTATGCCCTTATTTCTAGGTACAGAAGTCGATAGTGAAAGATTGAAATGATGAAGGATTCTTATCAAACGATTTGAGGATTATAGTTGCTTTTACGACTCCTTCGGCAAATAAAGAAATGAATTACACATAATTTTTCTTTGCCATTACAGTATAATTAAGCTCTTAATTACTCTAAAATGAAATGTTTAAAAAAAATTAAACTTTAAAATGTTAATAGAGTAATCCCTCTTTAGATACTCAGAGCTCCTTTTAACCTAAAGCTGCCAAGAAAATTTACTAGAATCTTGTACCGTCTAATTAACCGAACGATTAAACCATCCAAACAGATAACAGAAGTCTGTAAATCTGAAGACAATCGCCTGTCGCTCTCAACTTTGGGTCTGACGGCGGCACAATCAATCTTTTTCAAGGATCGGAGGCCTTGAGTAGTCAATGAATTGATGCTGGGTTTTAGAAAGCCATTAGAATTTAGAACTATTTCGTAAATTCTACATTGTATTTGTTAACTTGTTGTATTTATCGGCTGTATAGACTATAGAGTGACCCTTCAAAATTTGAAGATAATAAAATAATTTATATTGAAATAAATAAATATCTAAGATAATGTTAGTTACCAGTAACTTTTTCTTCTACCTGTAATTTCAAATTAAAATTTATATTCATTTATTATATCTAATATTGTCAATATTTACATTTTAAATGAATCCACTAAACTACTAACGGATGGGAACGTGACGAGGTCATCTATATATATATATATATATATATATATACTTCCATTGTTAGACGGAGGTTATAGTTAGTTATATATATATATATATATATATATATATATATATATATACAGGGTGGAAGTGGACAACTCCCGAAAACAAAGACAGTTGACCCTACTAGTCCTACTTGTAATGACAGGCTAGAAAAAAATCGATCAGGATAAAAACAAAAAATTTTTTTTTTCACAAATATTTTTAAGTTTTTTTTTTTCACATTCCATCGTATTAGGACGGTGCCATGTAACGATAACTCGATAAAAAAATACGTAACTATACTCAGATGAGAAAAGACGCAATCTATTCAAAACTCACGATCATACATAAATGTTCAAGAGTTCAACGACCTCGCGGGGTGTGAAAAAATTTTTTGTTTCATCCAAATTGATTTTTTTTCTAGCCTATCATTACAAGTAGGGCTACTAGGGTTACCTGTCTTTGTTTTCCGGAACGGTCCCCTTCCACCCTGTATATAACTAATGACTCGCAATCGCTTCGCTTCGGTTACGTTAGTTCAGTTGTGTAATATACTTTCGCGACATAAGATTCCTTTCGGAGAAGGAATCTAAACACAAATATGTGTACCGAAATTCAAGTCTGTATTCAAGCTATATTTAAAAAAATCTGATTTTTACACCCCAGCACCCCTTGCGGGTGAAATTTCGTAGAATCCGTTCTTAGCTGACCTTTACTCGGCGAAACAAAGATTCCTACCAAATTTAAAGTCTGTAGGCATTATGGTTCCAGAAATATCGTGATGAGTCAATACATAGGTGGAAATCTACTATAAATAAATAAATATTACGATCACTGCAACAAACACACAAGCAGTATCTACTACCATATATACGTTGGTCTTCATATCATAGAGTATGGTAATATTACATATGCTGAAAACGTGCTATTCTGGTGCAACTATCAAGTCACGTAGTGTGACAACCGGTTATCTCCCCTCAACTCGAGGAACAGTCGAAATAAATTATAAATGTTTCTTGTCAGAGAGAATTTATATTGAAATCGAATTTATATCCAGATTTTATTGTACTGCGGTAGTGTAAGATATAAAATATATATGTTTATATGTGTCAACTTGAAGAGAACTGTGTGGTAGCGGCTACGAATACTACCAACCCTTACTTTACTCGTCGTAGAAGACGACTAAGAGCCTTATAACGACCCGGGCCAAATCCATCTGATGCCGTTTGGTCAAAAATTACATACCCAAGGAGGGTTGACGTCTGGCAGGGGTACGATGGCAGAAACCTCCACATGGTGTACCCTGGGTGCGAGCGACAGTCCCCAGATCCTTCTGAAGAATTGTCACTCGCAGCGAATTTCTGGCGCGAGGGGGAGTTCTCCAGCAATGGGTTGAGCCCCATTTCGTTCCTGACCCTCTAGGGTACAGGAGGCGAAATTTCGGACGGGCCCGGTTACTCATTAATTTGAGGGCTGGGCAAGCTTATGCCACCGCCGACATATCGTAAACCTGATATCTTGCTTCAAGACGTGAGGCGTAGTTTCAGGAGCGAGGGTATTGGCTTAACCACCCGGACCGCGAGGAAGACAACCTCTATAAAGAATTCGACCATCGAATTCGGCAATCACCCAGAATCTTAAGTTCTAGCGTGCGGCGAGAAGATGCATGGCAGATGGGCTATTCTGTTCTTAGCACGCTCCAGCCAAGGCACCGGCCGACCCCCTGGTTGGTAAATGTAGGCTGCCCGGGTCGACGGTTTTTCTCCCATTCTCGTAGGAACCATATGGATTTACTTATTTTACCTTCACCAGACGGGAATCCAGAGGATTCCCACATCACGGCCTCGTCAAGGCAATGCAAAACTGGCCAAAACGACGTTTCGTCCTTAGGACTGGAGGCGTCCGCCGAGGGCCCGGCACCGACCCAGAGCACTCAAAGACGAAGAAGTGTCGACCGGCGCGGTTCACATGGGGGAAAGCCGCGAAAGCGAACGCTCGCGAAAAGAAGCGCAGTGCCGAAAACCGCGAGCGTTACGCGCGCGAGCGGGATAAGGACGGTGGCAGATCCACTGCAGAGCCGTCAACGGACGAGGGCGACAATTCTGTCGCAGAGCCGTCCAGAGACGAGGGCAGTGGATCTGCCGATGTGATGGACGAGGGCAATAGTTCCGCAGAGCCGTCCAAAGAGGTCAGCGGGTCAGCCGAGGAAACCGCCGCCGCCAGGTCGTCATCGCGTCCTGCGGCGGCGCCCCTGAACGCGGCCTGGAGTGTAAGGGAGGAGGCCCTCCTCTCGAAGGTGCGGAAGCGCCCCCTGAACAAGGAGGGCAGCTCAGACGCCGATTCTGAGGAGAGCGTTGTCATCATGCCTCCTCCCAAGGTGCCGGCCTCTCGCAAAGGGCGAGGGGCCGCGGTGACAGGCCGAACGACCAACTCCCCGGCCGGCGGAGCACGTGGAGGGGCGAAAGCTCGCAAGCGGGCGGCTAACATGGAGAACCTGCAGGCCGAAAACGCCCGCCTTGGTGGCGAGGTGTCAGGCCTGCGGGCCCAGAATCGCCGCTTAAAGGCGGAGCTGGCCGCGGTACGGAGGGCCAATCATGTCCTCTCCAAAGATGTGGCAGAGCTGAGGGCCCAAATGGTGCGGCTCGTGCCGCCTGCGCCACCTGCGCCGCCGGCCAGTGCTGGCCGCCGAGAAACCGTCGCCGTCGTCGCCGCTCCGAAACCACCTCGAGGCGCTGGCCGTGCAGTGGCTGCCGCCGCACCAAAGAAGCCTCCGATTATGGAGCGTGCGCCGCCGACCAGCGTCAGCCCGCAAATGTTGCCGTCGTGGAGCAGGCCTCGACGAGGCCTTGCGCGCCATTATCGACACGGTCGGTAATCTGGTCAATGCGTGCTTGGCCGTTCTGGAGGCAAGGCTGCCTCCGGAAAAACGTGTTCGGCCGCCTCTCACCGCGGATATGGCCATATGTAGCACCAGCCCCCGCCCCGCTGCCTTGTTAGGGTGGCCGCGTAGGGGGGAGCTACGCAGCGGCCGCGGCTGGGCCCAGGCCCAAGGGGCCCGCTCCGAGGAAGAAGAAGGCGGCACCGGCTCCTGCCAGAACGCAATCGTTGCCCGCAGCAGCGCCGCCGCACGATACGCATTTCGGCGCACTTTACAGGTCTGGCGATTTTGACGCCACCAAAATCCGAGCCCCTGTCCGGGCCTTGCGGGTCCGGGCTTCGACGCCTCCTATGTCGGAGACGTCGAGATCCTGCCGGGCTTTCCTCAGAACGGCCTCATAGCTGAGGCCCCTTTCTGCCGCCTCAGGCAGCACAGTGATCACCACTGCGGCTGTCTTCGGTGGCCGGAGCCCCTTGCGCAGCCTCTTCCTTTGCGTGCCGGGCGCGGAAGGCGCAGTCGCGGCCACGCTAGTCGTTGCTGGCGATGTTGGTACTGGCGGTGTTCTTTTTGGGAGTGGGCACCTTTTGTTTGGGCCCAGTCACGGCTGCGGCGTAGCTCCCCCCCACGCGGCCACCCTGACATGGTAGCGAGGCGGGGGCTGGTACCGCATGTGACCGCTTATCCGCGGCGAGAGGCGGCCGAACACGTGGTTCTGGAGGCAGCCTTGCCTCCAGAACGGCCAAGCACGCATTGACCTCCGACACGCCTTGGCTGGGCCACTGCTGGGGGCCACTCCGCGACGTTTGACGGCTTCGTCGCCGCAGCGGTCGGGCTAGCTCCAGCTGGGGGCGGCGCACGCCCTGCAGTCGTCGGCGTCTTCTTCGGGGCGGCGACCACTCCTTGGCGGCCAGCGCTGGTCGGCAGCGCGGTTGGCGCAGGCTGCATGAGCCGCGCCATTTGGGCCCTCAGGTCAGCCACGTCTTTGGTGAAGAGGCGGTTGGCCCTCCGCACCGCGGCCAGCTCCGACTCCAGCCGGCGGTTCTGGGCACGCAAGCCTGACACCTCGCCACCAAGGCGGGCGTTTCCGGCCTGCAGGGCCTCCATATTCGCGGCTGGGGCGCTCGCGCGGGCACGAGCGGCCGCCACTTCGGTGGAAGGGATGCCGGACAACACCCCCAGCACCCTCGCGGTGGCCGCCTCGTTGTCGGCCCACCTGCCAGTCTCCGCCCCTCCACGCACTCCGCCGGCCGGGAAGTGAGTCGTCCTTCTCGACGCCGTGGCCCCTTGCCCTCTGCGGGAGGCCAGAACTTTGGGAGGAGGTATGATGACCACGCTCCCCTCGGAATCGGCGCCTGAGCTGCCCTCCTTATTTAGAGTTGTTACCGTTGAGGTCCTCCGGCCCATACTGATGGAGTAGATGGAGCAGCGGCACGGAGTCCTCTCCTTCCGGCTGGTGCAGGTATTGTCGGGGCACGGTTGCTTCGGCTTGTACCTGCACACGGTCGCGTGGAGGGAGTGGACTCCGTGCTGCCACCATTGCAGTAGTGACGAGGACACGGCGCAACATACGCTCGAAGTATGTCCAAGCTGGGACGGGCAGCGCCGTGACCTCGTCGCTGGTATCGGTACCGACCTGACTCTGCCGGCTGTCGCGAAAGCGATGGTCGACAGCGTCAGGAACTGGGACGCAGTCGCCGCCTTCTGCGAGGCTGTCATCTCGCAGAAGGAGGTGGCGGAACGAGTCCGGGAAGATTCCCGTCACCCGGGCCGCCATCAGCGGCCGGTGCGGCGCATGCGCGAATATCTGCGTCTGATGCCGCCCTAACCGAGGCTTCGGGTGATCGGACGTGGGGAATTGTCCGGTCACCCGACGTGAGGCCGTCGCGTGAGGGCGACGCCCCGATGGCGAAAGCTATCGGGGCGTCGACATGAGAGGAACCCGCGAGGGTAAAACGCCGGGCGGGCCACCGAAGACAAAGATCGGGTACCGGTGGCCCGCTCGCACGGCGAAGAGAGATGCTTGCAGGGAGGGTCTATGGGGTTGTGCGCCGCCTCTTTCGTCGCCCGATTTGGCGGGGCGCGACCACATACATAGTCCACCGCCAAAAAAAAAAAGGGTTGACGTCTGGCAGGCGGCCGGTCATAAAACTATTGCCAATAACTTTAACAACATTTACTATGAAAGAAGAGTACATATTGTATCGACCCCAAGTAATTGGGATAAGAGTAGGAGAACGAATGATGTGTCAACCTGAAGGAGAAGACTAATTTTTTCCAAGACTAACCTGCTGTGTTAATCAAGCTTTTGGTATACCTAGGAATAGCATCATATTAGATTCTTAATCCGTCATTCAGAGAGAATATTCCAATGTCTTCATTATCATTAATTCGACTTCAATTATTTGCAACAATATGTACCTAACTTTTTTGTAATTTCGCTATTTGCACGCTACAACACGAATCGTTCCCGTATCGTGAATAGCTGTGTACGACGAGCACAGCCTATTGGGCGCCATAGAATATAACAAAAAATATACTCCAACTAAAACAAGCGATAAAGAACTTTATTGTGATAGAAAAAAGGGTAAAGAAACTACACAATAAGTTTGCATTATTCATTGACTCAATTTCTTGAACAAACGAATCGCCAAGATATCTTCGGTCCACAGTAAGGGTGGCTGATTTCTATATTATCAGCCATTGATTTTGTCTAGTTTACTATCCGAATGTATAGTTTCGATATCCGATCATTGATATTGAATTAGAAATTTTATTTAGCTTTGATTTTGTTCAATGTATAATACAATGTACAGTGTCTTATAATACTTCAGATTAAACTAGTTTACAGATTCTGTCATATTTGCATTTGATTTTAATTTCTCTACGTTTCGAATACTTTATAGCGTCTATGATCACGTGAGGAGTAAGGTGTCTCACGTCCAGTAAGTCATCGTTATTACATAGTTTTATACTTACCCGCTACAATATTAGTTACTAAATTTTGGTCCCTATTCTTAGATAAAAATTCTCCTATTATAAAAAGAAAAGTAAACTAAGGGAAAAAGATGACTAAGGGATATAAAATGCATATAGTAGGTATCTTATTTTATTTTTTTTTATTTTTTGCGATGGGCTATTATGGACGTGGTCGCGCCTCGCCAAATCAGTCCGGGGCGACGGAAGAGGCGGCGTGCAACCCCATAGATCTACACTGCAAACACCTCTCTTCGCCGTGCAAGCGCGCCACCGGTACCCGATCTTTGTCTTCGGTGGCCATGCATATAGTATCTGCAGGAGAAGGAAAACTGGAAACAAAACCCTATGCCAATAGGCCTGACCAGCGTGGTAGAGTAGGTTTCAATTTCCCTCTCATTATGGAGGAGGCTCTAGCTCAACAGCAGGACATATATGGACTGAGATGAAGATGATGATGATTGTGGAGAAAGCTTTAGCCCAGCATTGGAAAATATACAATCTGAGATGATGATAAATGATTACAAAATTTAATCAATCAAAAGTAACTAGTACAAATATTATGTTAGTTTAATATTTAGTGTACTACTTAGTTCCGTAGAAAGTTTCATAATGGATCTGGAACGTAGCCAGAAATGGAGTGAGATGACTATTATAACGTTCTCGCTTTAAAACCCAGACGTGTGTTCCATGCAAACATGTTATGATTATCATAATTATTATGATTATTTGAGTGTTAACTTACTGCATATTGGATTGAAATATGTCTTTCTTTTTTTTTAAACTGCAGTTAAGGTTACTCATCTTTGTATTGCAAAAAAAATTAAAAACGTACAGCCAACAAAAAATTACAAAAAAAATTCAGAACAACAGTTTTTGGATCATCATTACAGCCCATAAATGTCCCACTGTTGGGCTCGGGCCTCCTCCGCCGTGGGAGGGAAATTAACCTACTATACCGCGCTGGTCAGACGTGTTGGTATAGGCTTTTGTTTCGAGTTTTCCTTCTTCCGCTATGTTATATGCGTTTTATATCCCTTAGTCGTCTCGTGCGATCACCCACGGGTAAGATATGGGGTGGTGAATAGTATTCTACTCCGTCACCACACGGAGAAGAAATTTTTGGATCACTCAAAATGTAACACTTTGTCGATAACTTTATTCCTCAACAATCACTAGAAAGAAAGAGGTTAGTGAATTATATTCTCACTCCATGACTATACCTACGAAGGAAAAGAAAAGTAAATAAATAAAATAAAAATAATAAACAGAATCTTTATAAAAACACCGATTACGAGCAAAAAATGATTGTCACAAGTGGAATTCCAACCCACACCTATTGGACATCTGTTTTCTATTGTGCTTAGAACATCGTTCCAATCGTGCTTAGAGAACCGGACCGTTTCTGGAACACCGTTCCAATCGTACTTGGAGCACGATTGGAATGGATTTGCAATAACCCACACCGGGTTTGATTCCCACAAAAACCCGATTACGAGCGAAAATAATCTCACAATCACACAATCATTTTTCGCTCCTAATCAAGTTTTTATAAATAATTAAGCATATTAAATGCTAAATTTCAGTAATTTCAATAGAATCTTTTCAAATTGCCTATTGGGAATCCGGCATAACCGTGCTGCGGGTTCGAACCCCGCTTGTGACATCATTTTTCGTTTCGTAATCGGGTATTTATAAATAATTAAGCATATTAAATGCTAAAAAATTCAGTAATTTGAATAATAAGGTTGTGTCATCGTTTAATACAATTCTAACTGTAAAGTTTGAAGTATTAAGTCTATACAATATGTAAACATTGTCCGATAGATGGCATACGTCACCTTGAAGACGTAAGATATAATATGAAGCGAAATTTGCATGTCCTAAAATAGTTCACGATGGTGTAAGTGGCAGCACGGTTGGGCCGGATTCCCAATAGGTGCGGGTTCGTACCCCGCTTGTGACATCATTTGTCGTTTCGTAATCGGGTATTTAGAATCTTTTGTTTAGTCTATCACAAATTAAGCTCTGAAGTTTATAGTAGCTCTGACCTACTCCAGTAGGAAGGAACTTGATTTACTCTGCCGTGCTGGTCAGATGGTTTGGTAGAGAGTTTATGTCCAATTTATTTCCTCATGCATAGATGCTGTATGCATAATATATTCCATAGTCGTCTTTTATGACACCCATAGGCAAGAAAGGGGTGGTGAATTGTATTCTTACTCCATCACCATGCGTAAACATTGACCAGCAAAATATAGTATGTTGATATACCTAATATTATTATGGTCGAGCCCAATATATGTACTTATATGAGCTGAGATAAATATTTAATATACAATCAAATGATATTTCTTACTACGTACCTACAATCTCAGATTAGAGTTGTAATTTTTTTTAAAGACCCTTTCTTTTCTGGTAGGTTATGGTTTCTATGGGCCACCGAAGTTAAAATCGAGTACCGGTGGTCCGCTCGCACGGCGAAGAGAGAAGGTTTTACGGTGGGTCTATGGGGTCACGCGCCGCCTTTCCGTCACCCCGGACCGATTCAGCGGGGCGAGACGCACCCATAGCCCACCAATAAAAAAAAAAAAAAAAAAGGTTATGGTTTCTATAGGTATACTCAGTACATTTCTTTCGGAGCGACAAAATGGCGACGTGTGACTCTACACTCTCTCTATCTTACCCGTGGGTAATCGTAAGAGACGACTAAGAAATATAAAACGCATATAACATCTATACAAGAGAAAGAAAACTCGAAACAAAACCCTATACCAACACGTCAGACCAGCGTCGTATAGTACTTCAATTTCCCTCTCATGGAGGCTCGAGCCCAGCAGTGGGATATATAAAAGCTGAGACGATGAATGCTGTGCTACAATATGGGATCACTAATCGTTTTTTTACGGTATCCACAAGCAAAGTAAGGATTGGTAGTATTCGTAGCCATTAACACACAGCATCGTGTATGTAGGTACGAGTAGATATAGGTATATGTTTTACATATTCATATTTGCAGTGGTAGACATCTGTCTACCGTTTGTTTGCAGTATCGGGATTGCTCAAACATAGATTTGGGTGTATTTTCATAAACAAATATGATGTTCAATCTGTTGCAAACGGCAGTATCGGAATTTTAAAACTCTTTTTGTGAGTATTTTGCATTTAAATTATTGATAGCATTTGATATGTTAGTCTTTTTATAAATATTTATTTGCGAGTGAAAAATTATTAGCATACGTGCGATTTGCACCCACGTCTGTTGAAAATCCGCATCAACCGTCTTAACAATTAAACCTTTTTTATTATTTAGACGTATAGCTAGTTAACTAAAGCCATTTCAAAAGTACAGAATATTCTATTGGGACCAATTCTACCACTGTAACACCTGTAAGCCAGAATCTACAACGGCCTCCGTAAAAAACACCTTTTCTTTTCTTTTTTTTTATTTTCTTTTTTTATGCTGTGGAAACGCATTTACGCGCTAATGCTGGTGTCGAGACGGGGGGAGTGTGGGACTCGCCGGTTGGCTGTTCCACCAGAATACCCTCTAAAACCACAGCGGCCTTCCTCCGCCCTTTTACGGGACGCCGGACACCTAAGTTTGACCCTCAGTCTGGAAAACGCTTTTAATTGTCTTGGAACCCGCAACAAATTTAATTAGAAAAGAAAAACTGGAGTTGGACAAGATCCGCCTCCCTCCTATGCAAAATGGAAGACATGAAACAAAAATTGGCTAATAGGACGATAGATAAGAGGATGTACTAATACGTGAAGCGCAGCACTATAACTCACGGCTATAACAGAAATAAGTACAAAATTTGCCTAAACAATTTTTTGCGTTAATAGATGTAAACTGTGACTACGGTAATCAATACTCTTAAGTTGTGGTCACGCCCCAATCTGATTGTTGATTATTTTGGTTTTATTTCAAATAAAATGCAAAATTGCCAACAGGTACTGTACCATTATGAGGCAGAACTTTTAAAACCTTGATATGAGTACATTGGACATTTTCCTCTTGATCGTTTATTTTATTTAGCATATTTCTGTAAGTATTGGCTACTGCCAAGCTGTGTGGTAGCGGCTTCGAATACTACCAACCCGTGCTTTGCTCGTGAATGTCGTAAAAGACGACTAAGAGCCTTATAACGACCTGAGCCAACTCCATCTGATGCCGCTTGGTCAAAAATTACATTCCCAAGGAGGGCTGACGTCTGGCAGGTGGCTGGTCATAAAACTATTGCCAATAACTTTTACAATATGTACTATGAAAGAAGAGTACATATTGTATCGACCCCAAATAATTGGGATAAGAGTAGGAGAATGATGAATGATTTCCGTAAGTATTGGGTAAAATTTAATCTGTACCTGCAAGTCACGCTTTTTCTCTTTATATATAGTAAATATAAAATACATGTACTAGATAATTTATATTAAAACTATATTAATTCCATAGATCCATGGGGCTTTATGAAGCAAGAAAATAAAAGAGCACATTCCTCTTTTGTAGAAGTTTATTATGGTTTTCTCGAAAATAATAAGCTAACAACAACCAAAAACTTTTTCAAAAGTTTCTCTGTACTTACGCCCTTAAAATTCATTGTTGAGATTTAAATATATCATCATCTGAGCTCATATACGTCCCACTGCTGAGCTCAAGCCTCCTCCACACTAGAAAGGAAAATTACCTACTACACCACGCTGGTCAAACATGTTGATTGTTGGTATTATTTCGAGTTTTCCTTCTGTGATGTTACATGCATATTTCAACTGTCAGTCGTCTTTTACGACCACCCACGGGTAAGACAAAGGGTAGTGTATTATATTCTTACTCCGTCACCACACAGATATAGAGAGAAAAAAAATTGGAACTATTTAAAATATGAAATAATTTTATTTGAAAATAATTAGTATGTAAATTTTTGGTAGATCACTGTTATATCCTAATATAGCGATAGTCTAAAGAGAAATATAAGATATTAAATAAACGTAACATAATTCTAAGTTTCAGGACCTATGAGGGTTATTTGAATATATCTATTAGTATATAGGGGCACTTCGGCGTAAATAATTATACAATAAAGTAATACTTGAAAGTAAATGATCATAATATTTGCATAAAGGTTGAAAAGGTTGGCAAGTATATACCCTTCATTTTTAAGTCCATTAATATATATATATTATTACAATTTTTGGCGTGAAGTTACTAGATAATTTAAAGTCTTACATAAAGATATTTTTAAATAATGTTTTCATATTTATTAAAGTTATAAATTTCTTTGAAATGCCGTATCAACGTTTTTTGTGTCAGCATTAAAATTTAACAATATTTTTTTTTATCCATGTGGTGACGGAGTAAGGTTACAATTCACCACCCCCTATCTTACCTGTGGGTGACCGTAAAAGACGACTAAGGGATATAAAAAGCATATAACATCTATGCAAGAGAAGGAAAACTCGAAACAAAACCCTATACCAACACGTCTGACCAGCGTGGTATAGTAGGTCGGTTTCCCTCCTATTATGGAGGAAGCTCGTGCTCAACAGTAGGACGTATGTGAGCTGTGATGATGACGATGAGATTATCATCTCACCCTTACATACACAATTAAAAAAAAGACTCGAGTCAATGAATACATTAAGAATAAACATAATAATTTCATTGATGACTTTCAATTTATTAAGCCCATGTAAATAAAAATTGATTACTATTGCTCGCCTTTTCCGTTACAAACAAAACGGCTCAATTAATCGCGTCCGGCGCCGGACGCTGGTACCGGACATGGCCGGACTCAAACAACGAGCTGTGGCCATTCACACGTCTCTTTTTACTTCATTTTGTTTCGATTTTTCATGCTTCAATGTATACTGCGATGTATTGTTTTTAAAAATTAATTGCTACTCTTTTATGAAATAAAAACAATGAACTGACTGCATATATGGTGTAGTGGTTAAGATACTAACCTTCCTTGCCAGTGCCATGGGTTCGATGCCTACGCAGGATAATACTTTGTGCCATCCACAAAGCATTGGTCTGAGTCTGGGTGTAATTTGTGTGCGGTAATCGCTTGTTTGTAAATTCCCCCGCAATACAAGAAGTATTTTCTTATCATTATTATCAACAACCCTTACACATCCCAAGCCTTCTCTACAAAAAGAAGACTATTGACCTACTTACCACGTTAGTCTGACGGATAGATATAGAATGTTATTTTAAGTTTTCCTTCTCTGTCATAGATGTTATCCACATATCATATTATATTAAAAGATGATTGAGGAAATCATCTTTTATGACACCTACGAAAATAAAAGAGGGTGTTGCATTGTATTACTACTCTATCACCACAAGTATTAATGTTTAACATACATATATACATACCATCACGCCATGTCCTTTACAGGGTAGACAGAGAGAACAGAGTGCCAGAGAACTCTATCCTTGCATACTTCACTCGCTTCTTCAACATTCATAATTCTCTTCATACACGCTCGCCGGTTTTGGAGACTCTTGACTCCACCTTCCTTTAGTACATGTTTGAAAAGCCATAAAAATCTAAAAGTATTACACAATTTTTTTTTAATACAAAAAGCTACTAACACTTTGCACTTTAGAGGGCCCCCAATAATTTTATCCAAGCACACTTACCGTATTGTCAACGCATTAGTAAAATTTCTAGTGACTTTTATCTGAGTAAGGTTAGCGTGCGGTCGACCCAATGGTAGTTTAAGAGCCAACAAATGTATGTAGAAAGTGGTTTTGGAATGGTCCTTTATATGTTTTCAGTTGTAACATTTATATGGGGAAATTGGATAATTTATGTGTCTACCTAAATGTAACGTAAATATAGACATAATAATTTGTTTCTTTCTTTCTTTCTTTTGAACGCATATAAGTCTCATTGTTGGATTCAGATCTCCATCAAAATTTTATTTATTTTGTTTTTGATTAATATGCTTATTTTAACATGATTTTTATGCAACAAATTCTTTGAACGACATTTTCATCCGTCTTAATCATCGGATAATTTTGAAACTTTAAATATTTTTAAAGTACCGACGATAATACAATAATTTAAATAGTTTGTCCCATTATCTTTGTGAAATAGAGATTTTTTATATCCGTACTGATTTTGGTGTGATTCAATAGATGTCGCTATTCTCATTTTCTGCATCGCATTTTACGTTCAATTATGTTTGTTTTGTGTTTTTTTTTTATTTTGTAAATTACCTACATATTTTATTTTTACTAATACAAAGAAAGTCCCGCACTGAGGAATGAATCCTTATATCGCGGGGCACTTCACAAACTCCATAAAGAATTGTCTTACGTGCCTAGGAAGGCAGAAGAGGTCAATACTTAGACTGCTAAGCTATTTTTAAAGACTATGAGAGGAATATTGCCCTAATACACCATGCTGGTCAGACTGGTTCGTATAGAATTTCATACGAATATATCCGAATATATCTGTATATTATTTACCTTAAGGCTTACGCAGATCGGGATGGCATGGCAAGGGATTTTGCTGCGCACATTAGCCGCTTAGGTACCGCGGCATTCATGAAATTTGCATGTCCTAAAATAGTTCTCGATGGTGTAAGTGGCAGCACGGTTGGGCCGGATTCCCAATAGGTGCGGGTTCGTACCCCGCTTGTGACATCATTTTTCGTTTCGTAATCGGGTATTTAGAATCTTTTGTTTAGTCTATCACCAATTAAGCTCTGAAGTTTATAGTAGCTCTGACCTACTCCAGTAGGAAGGAACTTGATTTACTATGCCGTGCTGGTCAGATGGTTTGGTAGAGAGTTTATGTCCAATTTATTGCCTCATGCATAGATGCTGTATGCATAATATATTCCATAGTCGTATTTTATGACACCCATAGGTAAGAAAGGGGTGGTGAATTGTATTCTTAATCCATCACCACGCGTAAACACTGACCAGCAAAGTATAGTATGTTGATATCCCTAATATTATTATGGTCGAGCCCAATATATGTACGTATATGAGCTGCGATAAATATTTAATATACAATCAATTGATATTTCTTACCACGTACCTACAATCTCAGATTAGGGTTGTAATTTTTTTTAAAGACCCTTTTGTTTTCTGGTAGGTTATGGTTTCTATAGGTATACTCAGTACATTTCATTCGGAGCGACAAAATGGCGACGTGTGACTCTACAACCCATCGTATTACCTTCCTACTACCATAAGAGTGGCCACTGGTACCAATTCCTTGATCTCGGTGGCCAGCCCGACAGGTTACTCTTTCGGCTAAAGACAAATACCCAGCACTAATAAAATAATCCTTATATTGGGGTATATTTTACAAACATAGAATATCATTCACTATTCTGCTCTTATACCAATTATTTGGGGTCTATACAATATGTATTCCTCTTCCATTGCACATATTGCAGAAGTTAATAGACATAGTTTTATGACCGGTCGCTCATTTAATGTCAACACTCCTTGAGAATGTAATTGATAACCAAACAGCATCAAGTGGAGTTGATCCAAGTAGATATAAAGCTCTTAGTCTTCAAATCAAATAATTTATTAAATATGCTTATGTACATAATGGTAAACATTGTTATTGTTTAATGTTTCGTGTGGTGACGGAGTAAGAATACAATTCACTACCCTCTATCTTACCCGTGGGTAATCGTAAGAGACGACTAAGAAATATAAAACGCATACAACATCTATACAAGAGAAAGAAAACTCGAAACAAAAACCTATACCAACACGTCATACCAGCGTCGTATAGTACTTCAATTTCCCTCTCATGGAGGCTCGAGCCCAACAGTTGGATATATAAAAGCTGAGACGATGAATGCTGTGCTACAATATGGGATCACTAATCGTTTTTTACGGTATCCACAAGCAAAGTAAGGATTGGTAGTATTCGTAGCCATTAACACACAGCATCATGCATGTAGGTACGAGTAGATATAGGTATATGTTTTACATATTCATATTTGCAGTGGTAGACATCTGTCTACCGTTTGTTTGCAGTATCGGGATTGCTCAAACATAGATTTGGGTGTATTTTCATAAACAAATATGATGTTCGATCTGTTGCAAACGGCAGTATCGAAATTTTAAAACTCTTTTTGTGAGTATTTTGAATTTAAATATTTGATAGCATTTGATATGTTAGTCTTTTTATAAATATTTATTTGCGAGTGAAAAATGATTAGCATACGTGCGATTTGAACCCACGTCTGTTGAAAATCCGCATCAACCGTCTTAACAATTAAACCTTTTTTATTATTTAGACGTTTAGCTAGTTAACTAAAGCCATTTCAAAAGTACAGAATATTCTATTGGGACCAATTCTACCACTGTAACTCCTGTAAGCCAGAATCTACAACGGCCTCCGTAAAAAACACCTTTTCTTTTCTTTTTTTTTATTTTCTTTTTTTATGCTGTGGAAACGCTTTTACGCGCTAATGCTGGTGTCGAGACGGGGGGAGTATGGGACTCGCTGGTTGGCTGTTCCACCGGAATACCCACTAAAACCACAGCGGGCCCCTTCCGCGCTTTTACGGGACGCCGGCCAGATCGTCTACTGCCATTCGATCCCCGACGCCCCAATCGTAAAAGACACCTAAGTTTGACCCTCAGTCTGGAAAACGCTTTTAATTGTCTTGGAACCCGCACCGAATTTAATTAGAAAAGAAAAACTGGAGTTGGACAAGATCCGCTTCCCTCCTACGCAAAATGGAAGACATGAAACAAAAATTGGCTAATAGGACGATAGATAAGAGGATGTACTAATACGTGAAGCACAGCACTATAACACCACGGCTATAACAGAAATAAGTACAGAATTTGCCTAAACAATTTTTGCGTTAATAGATGTAAACTGTGACTACGGTAATCAATAGTCTTAAGTTGTGGTCACGTCCCAATCTGATTGTTGATTATTTTGGTTTTATTTCAAATAAAATGCAAAATTGCCAACAGATAATGTACCCTTATGAGGCAGAACTTTTAAAACCTTGATATGAGTACATTGGACATTTTCCTCTTGATCGTTTATTTTATTTAGCATATTTCTGTAAGTATTGGCTACTGCCAAGCTGTGTGGTAGCGGCTTCGAATACTACCAACCCGTGCTTTGCTCGTGACTGTCGTAAAAGACGACTAAGAGCCTTATAACGACCTGAGCCAACTCCATCTGATGCCGCTTGGTCAAAAATTACATTCCCAAGGAGGGCTGACGTCTGGCAGGCGGCTGTAGTGGGCATAGTACATATTGTAAAAGTTATTGGCAATAAAACTATTGCCAATAACTTTTACAATATGTACTATGAAAGAAGAGTACATATTGTATCGACCCCAAATAATTGGGATAAGAGTAGGAGAATGATGAATGATTTCCGTAAGTATTGGGTAAAATTTAATCTGTACCTGCAAGTCACACTTTTTCTCTTTATATACACTATATAGTAAATATAAAATATATAGTATATAGTAAATATAAAATACATGTACTAGATAATTTATATTAAAACTATATTAATTCCATAGATCCATGGGGCTTTATGAAGCAAGAAAATAAAAGAGCACATTCCTCTTTTGTAGAAGTTTATTATGGTTTTCTCGAAAATAATAAGCTAACAACAACCAAAAACTTTTTCAAAAGTTTCTCTGTACTTACGCCCTTAAAATTCATTGTTGAGATTTAAATATATCATCATCTGAGCTCATATACGTCCCACTGCTGAGCTCAAGCCTCCTCCACACTAGAAAGGAAAATTACCTACTACACCACGCTGGTCAAACATGTTGATTGTTGGTATTATTTCGAGTTTTCCTTCTGTGATGTTACATGCATATTTCAACTGTCAGTCGTCTTTTACGACCACCCACGGGTAAGACAAAGGGTAGTGTATTATATTCTTACTCCGTCACCACACAGATATAGTGCGAAAAAAAATTGGAACTATTTAAAATATGAAATAATTTTATTTGAAAATAATTAGTATGTAAATTTTTGGTAGATCACTGTTATATACCAATATAGCGATAGTCTAAAGAGAAATATAAGATATTAAATAAACGTAACATAATTCTAAGTTTCAGGACCTATGAGGGTTATTTGAATATACCTATTAGTATATAGGGGCACTTCGGCGTAAATAATTATACAATAAAGTAATACTTGAAAGTAAATGATCATAATATTTGCATAAAGGTTGAAAAGGTTGGCAAGTATATACCCTTCATTTTTAAGTCCATTAATATATATATTATTACAATTTTTGGCGTGAAGTTACTAGATAATTTAAAGTCTTACATAAAGATATTTTTAAATAATGTTTTCATATTTATTAAAGTTATAAATTTCTTTGAAATGCCGTATCAACGTTTTTTGTGTCAGCATTAAAATTTAACAATATTTTTTTTTATCCATGTGGTGACGGAGTAAGGTTACAATTCACCACCCCCTATCTTACCTGTGGGTGACCGTAAAAGACGACTAAGGGATATAAAAAGCATATAACATCTATGCAAGAGAAGGAAAACTCGAAACAAAACCCTATACCAACACGTCTGACCAGCGTGGTATAGTAGGTCGGTTTCCCTCCTATTATGGAGGAAGCTCGTGCTCAACAGTAGGACGTATGTGAGCTGTGATGATGACGATGAGATTATCATCTCACCCTTACATACACAATTAAAAAAAAGACTCGAGTCAATGAATACATTAAGAATAAACATAATAATTTCATTGATGACTTTCAATTTATTAAGCCCATGTAAATAAAAATTGATTACTATTGCTCGCCTTTTCCGTTACAAACAAAACGGCTCAATTAATCGCGTCCGGCGCCGGACGCTGGTACCGGACATGGCCGGACTCAAACAACGAGCTGTGGCCATTCACACGTCTCTTTTTACTTCATTTTGTTTCGATTTTTCATGCTTCAATGTATACTGCGATGTATTGTTTTTAAAAATTAATTGCTACTCTTTTATGAAATAAAAACAATGAACTGACTGCATATATGGTGTAGTGGTTAAGATACTAACCTTCCTTGCCAGTGCCATGGGTTCGATGCCTACGCAGGATAATACTTTGTGCCATCCACAAAGCATTGGTCTGAGTCTGGGTGTAATTTGTGTGCGGTAATCGCTTGTTTGTAAATTCCCCCGCAATACAAGAAGTATTTTCTTATCATTATTATCAACAACCCTTACACATCCCAAGCCTTCTCTACAAAAAGAAGACTATTGACCTACTTACCACGTTAGTCTGACGGATAGATATAGAATGTTATTTTAAGTTTTCCTTCTCTGTCATAGATGTTATCCACATATCATATTATATTAAAAGATGATTGAGGAAATCATCTTTTATGACACCTACGAAAATAAAAGAGGGTGTTGCATTGTATTACTACTCTATCACCACAAGTATTAATGTTTAACATACATATATACATACCATCACGCCATGTCCTTTACAGGGTAGACAGAGAGAACAGAGTGCCAGAGAACTCTATCCTTGCATACTTCACTCGCTTCTTCAACATTCATAATTCTCTTCATACACGCTCGCCGGTTTTGGAGACTCTTGACTCCACCTTCCTTTAGTACATGTTTGAAAAGCCATAAAAATCTAAAAGTATTACACAATTTTTTTTTAATACAAAAAGCTACTAACACTTTGCACTTTAGAGGGCCCCCAATAATTTTATCCAAGCACACTTACCGTATTGTCAACGCATTAGTAAAATTTCTAGTGACTTTTATCTGAGTAAGGTTAGCGTGCGGTCGACCCAATGGTAGTTTAAGAGCCAACAAATGTATGTAGAAAGTGGTTTTGGAATGGTCCTTTATATGTTTTCAGTTGTAACATTTATATGGGGAAATTGGATAATTTATGTGTCTACCTAAATGTAACGTAAATATAGACATAATAATTTGTTTCTTTCTTTCTTTCTTTTGAACGCATATAAGTCTCATTGTTGGATTCAGATCTCCATCAAAATTTTATTTATTTTGTTTTTGATTAATATGCTTATTTTAACATGATTTTTATGCAACAAATTCTTTGAACGACATTTTCATCCGTCTTAATCATCGGATAATTTTGAAACTTTAAATATTTTTAAAGTACCGACGATAATACAATAATTTAAATAGTTTGTCCCATTATCTTTGTGAAATAGAGATTTTTTATATCCGTACTGATTTTGGTGTGATTCAATAGATGTCGCTATTCTCATTTTCTGCATCGCATTTTACGTTCAATTATGTTTGTTTTGTGTTTTTTTTTTATTTTGTAAATTACCTACATATTTTATTTTTACTAATACAAAGAAAGTCCCGCACTGAGGAATGAATCCTTATATCGCGGGGCACTTCACAAACTCCATAAAGAATTGTCTTACGTGCCTAGGAAGGCAGAAGAGGTCAATACTTAGACTGCTAAGCTATTTTTAAAGACTATGAGAGGAATATTGCCCTAATACACCATGCTGGTCAGACTGGTTCGTATAGAATTTCATACGAATATATTCGAATATATCTGTATATTATTTACCTTAAGGCTTACGCAGATCGGGATGGCATGGCAAGGGATTTTGCTGCGCACATTAGCCGCTTAGGTACCGCGGCATTCATGAAATTTGCATGTCCTAAAATAGTTCTCGATGGTGTAAGTGGCAGCACGGTTGGGCCGGATTGCCAGTAGGTGCGGGTTCGTACCCCGCTTGTGACATCATTTTTCGTTTCGTAATCGGGTATTTAGAATCTTTTGTTTAGTCTATCACAAATTAAGCTCTGAAGTTTATAGTAGCTCTGACCTACTCCAGTAGGAAGGAACTTGATTTACTATGCCGTGCTGGTCAGATGGTTTGGTAGAGAGTTTATGTCCAATTTATTTCCTCATGCATAGATGCTGTATGCATAATATATTCCATAGTCGTCTTTTATGACACCCATAGGTAAGAAAGGGGTGGTGAATTGTATTCTTAATCCATCACCACGCGTAAACACTGACCAGCAAAGTATAGTATGTTGATATCCCTAATATTATTATGGTCGAGCCCAATATATGTACTTATATGAGCTGCGATAAATATTTAATATACAATCAATTGATATTTCTTATCACGTACCTACAATCTCAGATTAGGGTTGTAATTTTTTTTAAAGACCCTTTTGTTTTCTGGTAGGTTATGGTTTCTATAGGTATACTCAGTACATTTCGTTCGGAGCGACAAAATGGCGACTTGTGACTCTACAACCCATCGTATTACCTTCCTATTACCATAAGAGTGGCCACTGGTACCAATTCCTTGATCTCGGTGGCCAGCCCGACGGGTTACTCTTTCGGCTAAAGACAAATACCCAGCACTAATAAAATAATCCTTATATTGGGGTATATTTTACAAACATAGAATATCATTCACTATTCTGCTCTTATACCAATTATTTGGGGTCTATACAATATGTATTCCTTTTCCATTGCACATATTGCAGAAGTTAATAGACATAGTTTTATGACCGGTCGCTCATTTAATGTCAACACTCCTTGAGAATGTAATTGATAACCAAACAGCATCAAGTGGAGTTGATCCAAGTAGATATAAAGCTCTTAGTCTTCAAATCAAATAATTTATTAAATATGCTTATGTACATAATGGTAAACATTGTTATAGTTTAATGTTTCGTGTGGTGACGGAGTAAGAATACAATTCACTACCCTCTATCTTACCCGTGGGTAATCGTAAGAGACGACTAAGAAATATAAAACGCATATAACATCTATACAAGAGAAAGAAAACTCGAAACAAAAACCTATACCAACACGTCATACCAGCGTCGTATAGTACTTCAATTTCCCTCTCATGGAGGCTCGAGCCCAACAGTTGGATATATAAAAGCTGAGACGATGAATGCTGTGCTACAATATGGGATCACTAATCGTTTTTTACGGTATCCACAAGCAAAGTAAGTATTGGTAGTATTCGTAGCCATTAACACACAGCATCGTGCATGTAGGTACGAGTAGATATAGGTATATGTTTTACATATTCATATTTGCAGTGGTAGACATCTGTCTACCGTTCGTTTGCAGTATCGGGATTGCTCAAACATAGATTTGGGTGTATTTTCATAAACAAATATGATGTTCAATCTGTTGCAAACGGCAGTATCGAAATTTTAAAACTCTTTTTGTGAGTATTTTGTATTTAAATTATTGATAGCATTTGATATGTTAGTCTTTTTATAAATATTTATTTGCGAGTGAAAAATTATTAGCATACGTGCGATTTGAACCCACGTCTGTTGAAAATCCGCATCAACCGTCTTAACAATTAAACCTTTTTTATTATTTAGACGTATAGCTAGTTAACTAAAGCCATTTCAAAAGTACAGAATATTCTATTGGGACCAATTCTACCACTGTAACTCCTTTAAGCCAGAATCTACAACGGCCTCCGTAAAAAACACCTTTTCTTTTCTTTTTTTTTATTTTCTTTTTTTATGCTGTGGAAACGCTTTTACGCGCTAATGCTGGTGTCGAGACGGGGGGGAGTATGGGACTCGCTGGTTGGCTGTTCCACCGGAATACCCACTAAAACCACAGCGGGCCCCTTCCGCGCTTTTACGGGACGCCGGCCAGATCGTCTACTGCCATTCGATCCCCGACGCCCCAATCGTAAAAGACACCTAAGTTTGACCCTCAGTCTGGAAAACGCTTTTAATTGTCTTGGAACCCGCAACGAATTTAATTAGAAAAGAAAAACTGGAGTTGGACAAGATCCGCTTCCCTCCTACGCAAAATGGAAGACATGAAACAAAAATTGGCTAATAGGACGATAGATAAGAGGATGTACTAATACGTGAAGCACAGCACTATAACACCACGGCTATAACAGAAATAAGTACAGAATTTGCCTAAACAATTTTTTGCGTTAATAGATGTAAACTGTGACTACGGTAATCAATAGTCTTAAGTTGTGGTCACGTCCCAATCTGATTGTTGATTATTTTGGTTTTATTTCAAATAAAATGCAAAATTGCCAACAGATAATGTACCCTTATGAGGCAGAACTTTTAAAACCTTGATATGAGTACATTGGACATTTTCCTCTTGATCGTTTATTTTATTTAGCATATTTCTGTAAGTATTGGCTACTGCCAAGCTGTGTGGTAGCGGCTTCGAATACTACCAACCCGTGCTTTGCTCGTGACTGTCGTAAAAGACGACTAAGAGCCTTATAACGACCTGAGCCAACTCCATCTGATGCCGCTTGGTCAAAAATTACATTCCCAAGGAGGGCTGACGTCTGGCAGGCGGCTGGTCATAAAACTATTGCCAATAACTTTTACAATATGTACTATGAAAGAAGAGTACATATTGTATCGACCCCAAATAATTGGGATAAGAGTAGGAGAATGATGAATGATTTCCGTAAGTATTGGGTAAAATTTAATCTGTACCTGCAAGTCACGCTTTTTCTCTTTATATATAGTAAATATAAAATACATGTACTAGATAATTTATATTAAAACTATATTAATTCCATAGATCCATGGGGCTTTATGAAGCAAGAAAATAAAAGAGCACATTCCTCTTTTGTAGAAGTTTATTATGGTTTTCTCGAAAATAATAAGCTAACAACAACCAAAAACTTTTTCAAAAGTTTCTCTGTACTTACGCCCTTAAAATTCATTGTTGAGATTTAAATATATCATCATCTGAGCTCATATACGTCCCACTGCTGAGCTCAAGCCTCCTCCACACTAGAAAGGAAAATTACCTACTACACCACGCTGGTCAAACATGTTGATTGTTGGTATTATTTCGAGTTTTCCTTCTGTGATGTTACATGCATATTTCAACTGTCAGTCGTCTTTTACGACCACCCACGGGTAAGACAAAGGGTAGTGTATTATATTCTTACTCCGTCACCACACAGATATAGAGAGAAAAAAAATTGGAACTATTTAAAATATGAAATAATTTTATTTGAAAATAATTAGTATGTAAATTTTTGGTAGATCACTGTTATATCCTAATATAGCGATAGTCTAAAGAGAAATATAATATATTAAATAAACGTAACATAATTCTAAGTTTCAGGACCTATGAGGGTTATTTGAATATACCTATTAGTATATAGGGGCACTTCGGCGTAAATAATTATACAATAAAGTAATACTTGAAAGTAAATGATCATAATATTTGCATAAAGGTTGAAAAGGTTGGCAAGTATATACCCGTCATTTTTAAGTCCATTAATATATATATTATTACAATTTTTGGCGTGAAGTTACTAGATAATTTAAAGTCTTACATAAAGATATTTTTAAATAATGTTTTCATATTTATTAAACTTATAAATTTCTTTGTAATGCCGTATCAACGTTTTTTGTGTCAGCATTAAAATTTAACAATATTTTTTTTTATCCATGTGGTGACGGAGTAAGGTTACAATTCACCACCCCCTATCTTACCTGTGGGTGACCGCAAAAGACGACTAAGGGATATAAAAAGCATATAACATCTATGCAAGAGAAGGAAAACTCGAAACAAAACCCTATACCAACACGTCTGACCAGCGTGGTATAGTAGGTCGGTTTCCCTCCTATTATGGAGGAAGCTCGTGCTCAACAGTGGGATGTATGTGAGCTGTGATGATGATGATGACATGATAAACCCTTATATACACAATTAAAGCTTACCTCTTTCAAAAAAGACTCGAGTCAATGAATACATTAAGAATAAACATAAAAACCGGAGGTGTCAAGGGACACCCGGATGGAACGAAGTTCTGATTTCTGATCTGATTTTTTTCTGCCTTAAGCGATTTTTATCGTTATATTTTAGCCAATTTGCAAAATATCTTTATAAATTATAGCCTATGTGTTATTCTGATGTGCAAGCTATATTACTATAAACATCAAAATCCATTCAGTAGTTTTTACGTGAAAGAGCAACAAACATGTTCACATCCATACATTATTACAAACTTTCACGTTTATTATATTAATAATAGGATATACAATTCCACTAGACTACCAAAACTTTTCGGCCCCGAGCTCGAACGCGAGCCGGCCACGCGGCCCGGTCACGGGCGAAAATAATTTCGTTGCGCATTATTTTGATTTTGCTATATCTCTTAAGGTATTGATTTAATTTGCATGGTCTGAAGGAAAAAAAATATCTTCATGAAATGCTCAAGCCAAATAATGTATTTAAAATGATAAGGATTAATACAGTATTTGTGTAAATAGCTTTTCAATTACCGTTTTATAATAGAACATTTTTTAAAGTATTAAAATGGATATAGTATGTTATCCTTAAGAGATAGATATATACCATCGCGGACTTTTTTGTAGGCCTTTTTAAGCTGTATAATACTGTAGTACTTTATTTTGATCTATTTCGTAGGGTTCAGCCAGCGTTTGCAATGTAAGCGCAAAATAATGTGTTTATTTACGACATCACATTAGAAACCTCTAAAATTATCAGTGTTTCTCTAGTACATTATGCATATATTATACATATAAACCTTCCTCTTGAATCACTCTATCTATAAAAAAAATCGTCGCGACACCACACTGTTCAATGCGAAATAGAAATGAAAATATCTGGCTTGCTTTCTATAAGAGAGAGAGAGACAGACAGAGAAACATGCGACGCCGCACAGCTTACAATAGCTTACTATAGCAAAAAGTGTCGTGACAACTTTTCGTAAGAATTTTTTCCGTCTAGCCCCCTTTCACAACGCGCGATAAGGAACTTCGTTCCAATAATTTTATTGATGACTTTCAATTTATTAAGCCCATGTAAATAAAAATTGATTACTATTGCTCGCCTTTTCCGTTACAAGCAAAACGGCTCAATTAATCGCGTCCGGCGGCGGACGCCGGTACCGGACATGGCTGGACTCAAACAACGAGCTGTGGCCATTCACACGTCTCTTTTTACTTCATTTTGTTTCGATTTTTCAAGCTTCAATGTATACTGCGATGTATTGTTTTTAAAAATTAATTGCTACTCTTTTATGAAATAAAAACAATGAACTGACTGCATATATGGTGTAGTGGTTAAGATACTAACCTTCCTTGCCAGTGCCATGGGTTCGATGCCTACGCAGGATAATACTTTGTGCCATCCACAAAGCATTGGTCTGAGTCTGGGTGTAATTTGTGTGCGGTAATCGCATGTTTGTAAATTCCCCCGCAATACAAGAAGTATTTTCTTATCATTATTATCAACAACCCTTACACATCCCAAGCCTTCTCTACAAAAACAAGACTATTGACCTACTTACCATGTTAGTCTGACGGATAGATATAGAATGTTATTTTAAGTTTTCCTTCTCTGTCATAGATGTTATCCACATATCATATTCCTCAATCATCTTTTATGACACCTACGAAAATAAAAGAGGGTGTTGCATTGTATTCCTACTCCATCACCACAAGTATTAATGTTTAACATACATACATACATACCATCACGCCATGTCCTTTACAGGATAGACAGAGAGAACAGAGTGCCAGAGAACTCTATCCTTGCATACTTCACTCGCTTCCTCAACATTCATAATTCTCTTCATACACGCTCGCCGGTTTCGAAGACTCTTGACTTCACCTTCCTTCAGTACATGTTTAAAAAGCCATAAAAATCTAAAAAGTATTACACAATTTTTTTTTAATACAAAAAGCTACTATAACACTTTGCGCTTTAGAGGGCCCCCAATAATTTTATCCAAGCACACTTACCGTATTGTCAACGCATTAGTAAAATTTCTAGTGACTTTTATCTGAGTAAGGTTAGCGTGCGGTCGACCCAGTGGTAGTTTAAGAGCCAACAAATGTATGTAGAAAGTGGTTTTGGAATGGTCCTTTATATGTTTTCAGTTGTAACATTTATATGGGGAAATTGGATAATTTATGTGTCTACCTAAATGTAACGTAAATATAGACATAATAATTTGTTTCTTTCTTTCTTTCTTTCTTTTGAACGCATATAAGTCTCATTGTTGGATTCAGATCTCCATCAAAATTTTATTTATTTTGTTTTTGATTAATATGCTTATTTTAACATGATTTTTATGCAACGAATTCTTTGAACGAAATTTTCATCCGTCTTAATCATCGGATAATTTTGAAACTTTAAATATTTTTAAAGTACCGACGATAATACAATAATTTAAATAGTTTGTCCCATTATCTTTGAGAAATAGAGATTTTTTATATCCGTACTGATTTTGGTGTGATTCAATAGATGTCGCTATTCTTATTTTCTGCATCGCATTATACGTTCAATTGTGTTTGTTTTATGTGTTTTTTTATTATTTTGTAAATTACCTACATATTTTATTTTTACTAATACAAAGAAAGTCCCGCACTGAGGAATGAATCCTTATATCGCGGGGCACTTCACAAACTGCATAGCTATTTTTAAAGACTATGAGAGGAATATTGCCCTACTACACCATGCTGGTCAAACTGGTTCGTATAGAATTTCATACGAATATATCCGAATATATCTGTATATTATTTACCTTAAGGCTTTCGCAGATCGGGATGGCATGGCAAGGGATTTTGCTGCGCACATTAGCCGCTTAGATACCGCGGCATTCCAGTGCCTTACTACAGCGCGACAAAGCACGCCTCAGCAGCTCCTCCTGCCCGATACACTTTTAGTCTTCAGTTGCGTTTGATCGTGTGTCAAAACGAGCTCCAGAGTCCTTGGCATGCCGTTGCCTACCCGCAGTACGCCACGGCATCCAGCCGCGGGAGCCCTTGGCGCGTCTTTCAATGTCGTGCAATGAAATACCTTTCGATGCCACGGCATCATTTTAAAGCATAGCAATTTATGTAGTACTAGCTTCTGCCCGCGGCTTCGCCCGCGTAAAAGGTTACTTTCCTAAAGTTTTTGATCCCCTATTTTTATTTTTGACCGTCGGTAATACAGTGCAACGGTATTACAATACTCAGGGTTGGAACTTCATTACTGGACTGCTAGATGGCGTTGAAGAAGCTAGATTTTGAGATTTTTTGACAAACAATTTTTTTATTTTTCATATAAAAATTTTGATTTTTTTTTAATAAAAAGTATCCTATGTTACTTTTAATACCTCCAAGAATATGTGTACAATGTTTCATGATGATCGGTTGAGTAGTTTTAGCATGAAAGCGTGACAAACAAACTTACATTCACATTTATATATTAGTAGGGATAGGGATTTCTATATCGATACGTTTGAATGTCCATTAGTAAAAAATTAAATCCCTTGCCATGCCGTCCCGGTCTGCGTAGACCCTTAGTCATCTTTTACGCTATCTACGGTAGTGAATTCTATTTCTATTCCGTCTTCATACGGAAGATATTATTTCATAGGATATCAGATTCTTTGTAGCAGACTGTAATTCAAGTCTCCACATTTTGATATGACAAACATTAATAAATCATTTTATCACAGCTCAGCTGACAAAATTATCAAACTAGAATTTCTTGCCAACTGGCTAGTCTCCAAACACCATTATGTTATTCTTACTTTTTTAAGTGTCCCTTTACAAAAATATAAATATTTTACTTAAGCCCAATTTTTACTAAATATACCTAAATTTAACACATTCGCTGTGTAGTAGTGGCTACAAATACTACCAACCCTCACTTTGCTTGTGGATGTCGTAAAATACTACGAAGAGCTCTGGTCAACAATTACATTCCCAAGGAGGGTTGACGTCTGGCAGGCGACCGATCATAAAACTAATGCCAATAACTTTTACAATACGTACTATGAAATAAAAGTACATATTGTATCGACCCCATGTAAATAGGATAAGAGTAGGATGATTACTAAATGTAACATAATATGTAAGACAATTTCAACAAATAATATTATGTGTCATATCTACTGTATAAAAGGGCTAAGTAAAGATATCAACCCAGGTTCGATTCCTATGTGAAATAATACCTTATATAATCCACCCAATTCTTGTTCTAAATCTGGATATAATTATTGTCCGTTAATTCTGTTTGTGAAGTCCCCCGCAATACAGAGATTATTTATCTTACTGCGGGGTTGTTTATAGAAACAAATAGTTTATCTTAGACGTCATCTAAAATTTAGGTGTCATTTTTAAGGCGGATATTCATCATCATCATCATCATCATCACAGCCCATAAAAGTCCCACTGTTGGGCTCGGGCCTCCTCCGTAATGGGAGGGAAATTAATCTACTATACCGCGCTGGTCAGACGTGTTGGTATAGGGTTTTGTTTCGAGTTTTCCTTTTCTCGCTTAAAAGTTATATGGGTTTTATATCCCTTAGTCGTCTCATACGATCACCCACGCTTAAGATATGGGGTGGTGAATAGTATTCTTACACCGTCACCACTCGGATATTAGTTAAGTAATAAATGTATTGTACGCTCTTATATGAGTAAATAAGTAATAATAAATTATTATTGAGCATAAATAAAGACGAGAATTCATTTGGCATGGTGATCAAAGTAGCGACATCCAATACCGAGTATTACGGGATCGATCCCCATTTATTTACAACAGGGTGGGTTGGGAGTTATTGGTAGGCAGCGACCTAGCTATACCTTTGGTATTGCAGAGGTCCACGGGCGGCAGTAACTTACCATCAGGTGTGCTGTATACTCATATGCCACCATAAGCACAAAAAAAAAACAGGCAGTCATGGGGACTCTCGATAAAAGTGAAAACTATTAACTTAAGACTAATTGAAATAATAATTATTTTCTAATTTTTATATAGAAATAAAAACCTATAAGTTTTTCCCCTCCAAAAACGCTCAACGCGCCTAAAGAAGTTTGCACATAGCTATAGATATACTATTAGCATTAGCATGTCGGTGACGCGAACCTATAAGTTTTCCCCCTCCAAAAATGCTCAACGCGCCTAAAGAAGTTTTCACTTCAAAAAAATCGACACAAAGATTTAATACTTTGTGCAGGGAGTTGTACAAAAAAAACCTATTGATATTAAATTTACGACATTTCAAACACTTTTCAGCGTACATGGTCACGAGAGAACTAAGGCTATTCACATTTAAGAAATCGTCGTTTATTACAGAAGTTTTTACCCACTTTAGTATTAGCTATTAAATATTGACCCACACTTTTAATATTAAAAATCGATTTCCAATTAAAAAAAATACTATATTTAAAAAATATAGGTATATATTATCTATTTTTGTGCAAAATACGATCTCTACGGAAAATCTGTGGAGTTAGGTTCGATCCGCATCGTCCGATCGCATTCCTAACGACGACGTAAGAGAGCGAGTAGAAATGAAAGAGAGTATTGGTGTAAAGATGCGAAAGGGAATGCTCCGATGGTTCGGACATGTGGAAAGAATGCCGAACGAACGTCTGGTTAAGAAGATATACAATGCGAAAGTGGAAGGATGTAGGTACCAGGGGACACCGAGACTAACCTACCTAGATCAGATTGGTCACGTACTGAAGGAAAATGGAGTCAAGAGTGGAGTTTCGAAGGAAACCGGCAAGCGTGTAGAAGAAGAAGAATGAAGAGAATTATGAATGTTGACGAAGCGAGTAAAGTATGCAAGGATAGAGTTCTCTGGCACTCTGTTCTCTCTGTCTACCCTGCAAGGGATTTGGCGTGATGATATGTATGTATATATTTTTTTTGTATATAGGTATATATATTTATTATTTGGTCAGTTTAAATTTCAAATTCATATAGACATTAATTATGCATAAGCCCTACGAGGCAGCTGACATATTGTCAATAATATTTTCAATTAATCGAATGAACTACCACCGGATCGTAATACACGCTACAATAACTTTATGTTAAATATAACTATGGAAACTTAATCATTTAAATCTGACAAATCTAATATTCTATTATCAGATTGAATCCCTGCAACACTGAGAAGGAACCGGTAATAAAACTCAACATTTTGCATAAAGGTAAAATTAAAAATCCGTAAAAATAGTTTTGTGTGGGAAAATGTCAGAATAATAATCGCGTAATACTCGCGTAAATATCAGAAATTATTATACACAAATAAATTAATTCAGACACATAACGTAATTACTGTTGGCTGAAGGCTCAATTACTATTCATCATATATAAAGTCATTCCTTCACTATTCGGTGGTACTAAACGCATAATTATTTTATCCAACACAGCACATAATCCGTCCTCAAAGCTTGGACCCTTTGTCCAATGACCCCTTAAAACAAGTTAACGAGATAATCTTGGATTATCGTCACAGTATCTAATAGCAAGAGTTTAAATGTTACTTGATTATAAAACAGTTTTATTATAACATTATGAATTCTAATAAAGATTTTCAATTTAGATTTATTGAAGTAGCTATTGTACGTGACACTGAATTCCTGTGTACTTAAAAAAAAAAATTCAAGTAAAAGATTTTTCATCATCATCACATTTCATAAATGTCCCACTGCTGGGCTCGAGCCTTCTTCATAATAGGAAGCATGTTTTATTTATTTTTAGGGTTACGTACCTCAAAAGGAAAAAACGGCACCCTTATAGGATCACTTTGTTGTCCGTCCGTCCGTCCGTCCGTCTGTCCGTCTGTCCGTCTGTCCGTCTATCTGTCTGTCTGTCAAGACCCTTTTTCTCAGGAACGCGTGAAGGTATCAAGCTAAAATTTATAACAAATACTCAAGTCTACTGTCCCGGCTGTTCTGTACTGTTCGGCTGTAAAAAAATTAAACATCTAAGTCAACGCAATCAAAAGATACAGGCGTTTATGCCGCAAATTTTCGCAAATTTTCGACTCTCGCAGAGGAATCAAAACATACAGGGTACTTCCCGTGAATTCAGAATCTTGAAATTTGGTACAAAGCAACGTCATATAGCACCGATAAAGGAAAAATTGCGAAAACAGTAAATCTTTAATTACATCATATAATAAAAATATTTTTAATAATTTTAAACTTACCACCGGTTATTTTTTTCACATCAAAGGATATGAGAATTTACGGTTTTGTTTAGAACTTCAACCAAATTATTATCAAAAATCAAGTTTTCAATTATCATGTCCCCCTTTATAATATGAAGTCATAATAACGCCGGATATAATATGCTAAACAATTAAAAAGATGTTTTACGTTTGCGCCATTTTTAATGCAGGTATGTATTGTTCTGCATAGTTGCCAGCATTTTAAAACTGTATTTATCGATTTTACGATTTTGGTTGGTTTTACGTTTTTATTTATTGCTACAAATCTATTTTTCTAACCTTAGAATAATGTAATACAGTTACCATATATAGCTTCTAAATAAAATAGATTATAGCTGATGATTAATATAATCATAAACATGTTTTTTAAACATGAAGGTTTTTTTCCAAGCATTATTTTTGGATGCAAAATATATTGTTATTGGAGATACCATTCTATGGCTACAAGATTTTTAAATGATACTGAACAACCAAATAAAAAAAAAGATCAAGTCAGCAAACTGTAAATAATAAGCTAAGGGATTCTCCTGAGATTATGGTTATGGGCATTCGCCCATTGCATTATCAAGTACAGCTTCGCGTTGTGCATTAATCAAAAAGTTACCTTGTTTTGTTGAGCTTTAAATGTATACAATATATACTATTACAATAAAAAAATATAGCCCTACATCGCCGGGCTACTGCACAAAAGGCTTATAAATAAAAAGCTCATTAAATTAGGTTATTTTTTCACATTAAATTAGGTTATTATTTATAGTTTGCCGACTTGGACGTTTTTATTTTGGTTGATCAGTATCATTTAAAAATCTTGTAGCCTTTTTTTTTTTTTTTTTTTTTGGGGTGGGTTATGGTCGGCGCTCTTCTCGCACCACTCCGTCCGGGGCGACAGAGGGGCGTAAGCACGCATACCCGTAACCCACCCACGAACCTCGCCTACGTCGTTGGACCGGCCACTGGAGCAGCGTGAACTTGTCGTCAGTGGCCGGCCCGATGGAATACCCCCTGAGAGGTACCCTCCCCTTGAGCGACGTCCCCCCCCCCCCGGGGCGGACGTCGTTCCCTCCTCGCGCGGTCAGCCTCTCGGCGGGTGACGGACTAATTCCCCGGTCCAGTCACCCGCGGCCTCGGCTAGGGCGGCATCAGGCGCAGGTAATCGCGCCTACGCCGCCCCAGTCGCCGGCGGCGGTTCGCGTCGTCGAGGAGACGCTCCTCGCGCACGCGCTCCGCCGCCTCCTTCCGCGAGACTACTGCCTCGCAGAAGGCTGCGACCGCGTCCCAGTTCCTGACGCTGTCGAGCATCGCCCTGGCGATGGTCGGCAGCGTCAGGTCGGCACCGATGATTGCGACGAGTTCACGGCGCTGCTCTGCCCAAGCGGCACACGCCTCGAGCGTATGCTGCGCCGTATCCTCGTCGCAATCGCAGTGGTGGCAGGACGGTGTACTCTCCCTCCTGACGACCGTGTACAGGTATTTGGCAAAGCATCCATGCCCCGTCAAAACCTGCACCAGTCGGAAGGAGAGCACCCCGTGCCGCCATTCCAACCACTGCATCAGCACCGGCCGGAAGGCCTCCACAGTCCGCACACCGAACCGAGGCCTCTCCAGCCGGACTGCCCAACGAGCAATGACGTCTCGGCGGGCGTCGACACGCCAGGCGGTGAGCTCCCTCAGTGAGACCACACCGCCCCCCGTTCGCACCCCCGACACCCGCCGATACAAATCGGCGAGCATTTCCGCCTCCAGGTCCCACGGGGGAGTCCCGGCCAACAGGCACGCTGCCTCCGTCGCCACCGTGCGGTACCCGCGTACGGCCCTGACCGCCATGGCCCTCTGTGGTCGCCACAGAAGAGCCCTGAGTCGGACGGTCAGGGATCCCGCCCACACCGGTGCGCCGTACAGGGCCATCGACCGGACGACCCCCGAGTACAGCTTTCGGCACGTAGCGCTCGGTCCGCCCACGTTCGGCATAAGCCACGAAAGGGCGGACGCCGCGCCGACGAGCCGCGGAGCGAGCCTGCGGAAATGCTCCCGAAACCACCAATGCCCGTCGAGCACCAGGCCCAAATACCTCATATGGGCCCGGATGCTGATGTCAACCGAATTGACGGTGATCGAGACGCCGATGGGAGGACTCATGCGGGGCCCATGGAACAAGAGGGCCTCCGTCTTGTCCAGGGCCACCCTCAACCCCAGCGCCCCGATCCGCCTGACGATCTCCTCGGTGCCGAGAGTCGCCAGGCTTGCCGCCTCCTCCAGCGTCCCACCGCGGGCTGTGACGAGCGTGTCGTCGGCGTAACAGATTACACCCAGCCCGGGTGGGAGGCTCCCTCTCAACGCCCAGTCGTAGCCGATGTTCCACAGGGTGGGTCCGAGGACCGACCCCTGTGGGACACCGCACGTCATGGGCGTTCGCGCAACGTCCCCTACTCGGTTGGTGTAGAGGACACTGCGCCCCTCCAGATAGTCTGCCACTAGCCGCCTCAGGTAAACTGGCACTCCGTGGTATCGAAGCGCCTCCCTGATGCAGCTAAATGGCAGACTATTGAATGCGTTGGCAATGTCCAGGGACACCACCAACAGCACTCCTCCGCCGGCGACGGCCTCAGTCGCCACGGCCCTCAGGCGCAGCAGAGCCGCGATCGTCGAACGACCCCTCCTGAACCCAAACTGGGCGTCCGACAGATCGGGCCCCGTGCCAACGAGGTGCCGCTCGATGCGGGCAGCCAGCACCCTCTCCAATAGCTTGCCCACATCGTCGAGCAGCACGATAGGCCTGTAGGCCGAGGCCGACTCGGGAGACCGTCCCGGCTTCGGCAGGAGCACCAGCCTCCCCTCCTTCCAGCACCCAGGGAACCGCCCGGACGCTAAACACGCATCGAACAGCCCCCTGAGGCGGGGTCCCAGGTGATCGAGGACCAGAGCCAGTACGCGGTTGGGAATACCGTCGGGCCCGGGAGCGGTGAATTTCCCGCGCATGCGCGCCACCGCCACCTCCATCTCGGTTTCCGTGATGGGCGAAACACTGTCATCGTCGGCCTCCCGGTCAATGTCTGGCGAAATCATGACCGGGGGCGTGTGCTCCGCCCCTCGCGGGAACAGGTCCTCGATGACCCTGGTGAGGAGGCCGGGCTGGAGGGTCTCGGTGAGGGGGGGGGGGGGCACGCGCGGAGCTTATTCAGCGCCGCGCGATAGGGGCGACCCCAGGGGTCACGATCGAGACCGTCCAGCATCTCCTGCCGACTGACGTCCTTGGCGGTACGGACGGCCAGCCTGAAGGCCGACCGCGCATTGCGGTAGCCCTCATAAAGCTGGCCCTCCCGCTCCTCATCGCGATGGTGCCGCCGGCTGCGGGTGTAGGCCCTCCGGGCGCGTATACATGCGGCCCGAAGATCCGCCAGCTCACGGGACCACCAGTGGACAGCCCTTTTCGGGGGCAGACACCGTACACGGGGCATGGCCGCATCGCAGATCTGCGTCAACGCATTGCGGATGCGGCCAGCCTCGGCGTCCACCCCGTCCAACTGGCGGGCAGAAGACAGCCACGAGTGAATGATGGCTGCCTCCGCCAGCAGGTCCCGGTCTAGACGACTCACAGCCCATCGCCGGAACGCGGGACGTCCGTCCGCCTCATGACCCCTGCTGGGCGTCGGAAGGGTCCGGGAGACCTCCATCCGGATATACCGGTGGTCCGATAGGGTCTCAACCTCCTCCGCGACGCACCAGCTCCTCACGCGTGCGGCGACAATGGGGCTAGCGAACGACAAGTCCACTATCGACCCGCCCCGCTGCCGCACGCACGTATGCACTGAGCCCCTGTTCAGCAAACAGAGGCCCAGTGTCGCCGCCCACTCCTCGACCGCCCGTCCTCGGTCGTCCGTCCTGAGGGATCCCCACGCCATGGACTTGGCGTTGAAGTCCCCCATAACGAAGACTTGGCGCGGTGCCAGTCGCCGTAACGAGGCCCCCAAGATGGTGAGGGAGGCCCCGAAATCAGTCACGCTCCTGTTAGGGGAGAGATAGACTCCGAAAAGCGTAATCTCTCCCCAGTCCGCCGCGACGTATCCGATGCCCCTATCCCTAAGAGTCAGGGACGACGAAGGCCACGACGTGGAGGCGACGATTGCCACAGTGCCGTCGGCGCTACCCAGCCAGTTAGGCCGGTCGGGCACCACGTACGGCTCCGCGGCTACGGCTACTCCTATCAACCACTCCGCCATGGCTTGCAGGAAAACGTCCTGCGCACCGGCGGAGTGGTTGAGATTGGCTTGGAGGAGACGGATGGATTCGTGGTCCATTAACGAGCCGTATCCATCGTCTCCTCCTCCGCGCTAACGGGCGATCGAGTCGCGCTCGGAGCGGGAGCGGGCCCGGTCGATGGGCCGCCCCGCCCCTTTGGGGCCGATGCCGGGGGTCTGCAGTCCCCAGAGCCCATGCGGTGCTTAGCAGGCCTATTGCCTGCCACGCACGCGGGGCAGTGGGGCACCGCAGAGCACGATGCCGCCTGGTGTCCAGCCTGACCGCAGCGAAAGCAGAGACCGCCGCAGTCAAAGCAGTTACGACACGTCGGTCGGGTATGCCCGACCGCCATGCATTTGTAACACCTCGCGGGCCGGGGCTCCAGCACGGTAACTCGCGCCGAGCTCCAGCCCACGAGGAGCCTGCCTGAGTCGGCCAATTTCTTGACCGACTCCACCGGACACTGCACCCAGACAGCACCGACGCCGCCCGGACCAGGGCGGATGTTGCCAATCCGGACGGTGTCCGAGGCACATCCGGTACGCACCATAATGGCCTCCCGGACGTCCTCCACCGTCACGGAATCGTCCAGACCCGCGAGGCGCATCTCTGCACACTTGACGGGCCTGGCGATTCGGACTCCATCCTCCGGCCCGAACAGCCCCCTCAGCTTCGAGGCCACACTATCAGCCGCCTTGACGCCCTCAGCCCCAGGGAACTCCAGAATGCGAGCCCCTGTCCGGGCCTTGCGGGTTCTCGCCTCGACGCCCCCGATGTCGGAGACGTCCAGCTCCCGCCGGGCGCGTCTTAGGACAGCCTCATAGTTGAGGCCCCTCTCAGCCGCTTCAGGCAGCACGGTGATGATTACCGCAGCTGTCTTTGGCGACCTGAGGCCCCTGCGCGACCTCTTGCCTCCTTTGCCGGCTCCCGCCTGGGGAGCGGCGGCCGCAGCGGCACTCTTGGCCGCCGCTCTCCGCCTCTGGCCGCGCGTCTTTCTGCTCCGCTCAGCTACCTGCCAGCCCTGTTCGAGCCTGGCAGCAGCGCTGGGCGCAGCAGATGCGGTCGCGGGTGCGCCACCAGGGGCCGGCGGCGCAACCACGGGCACCGGCCGCTGTCCGGTCTTGGTGGGAGCCGGCACCGTGCCGACCTTCTTCTTGGCCCCCTTAGGCCCACCTACGGCAGCGGCATAACTCACCACGCGGCCACCCTGACAGGGCAGCGAGGTGGGAGCCGGCGCCTGCGGTCGCTTCGCCATGTCTGCGGCGAGCGGTGGCCGGAGGGGTGGCTCGGGCGGAAGACGTTCCGCCACGGCCTGGATGCGCGCGTCCATCATCAGCTCGATTTTGGCGAAGATGACGCGCATCGCTTCCTCCGGCACACCGTACACCACCGGGAGCGGCTCCTCTCCTTTTATGGGCCTTCCGCGCTTCCTGGCGGCGCCAACGGTCGGCGCCGGAGGCGCAACTGGCGTGGCAGGCACCACGGGCGCAGGCGGCGCCACCATGAGCGCAGAGGACGGGCTCGCTCTCCCCGGCGCAGCCCGTGTCGGCGGCGCAGCCGACTCTATGAGTGCGAATCGGGACCGCAGGTCAGCCATGTCCTTAGCCAACCCGCGGTTCTCCTTCCGCACCGCCGACAGCTCCGACTCGAGCTTCCGATTGCGCTCCCGCAGGCCGGATACCTCCCTACTGAGGCGGGCGTTTGCGGCCTGCAGGGCCGCCACCTCACCGCCTTGATCGCCCGGACCCGGGACCGATCTCGCCGCCAACGCTGACCCACGACCCCTGCGCCCACGGCGCGCGGTCGGGACCTTGGGAGGAGGCATGACGACACTCCCCTCCGAGTCGGAGCTGCCGCCCTTGTACAGGGGGCGCTTCCGGGCATTCGGGGGAAGGGTCTCCTCCCTCTCCCTGACATTCAGGGCCACCGTCAGAGCCTTCGCCGCAGGGTGCGGCTCAGACTCCTCGGCGGCCTCGGCAGCCGAGCTGCCCTTCTCCATACTGGACGGCTCTGTGGCATTGCCGCCCTCGTCCCGGCTTCGGTCGACCTCCTCGTCGGACGGCTCTGCGGCTTGCCCGCCCTCGTCCGTCAGCTTCTCCAGGGCCGTATCGGCATCGGAGCTTCTGCGGCTCTCCAACGACGGCCCTGCGGCTTTACTGCCGCCCTCCCTCTGCGACGGCTCTGCGGTGGATCCGCCCTCGTCGCTCGACAGATCTGATGAGCTGCCACTCCTCGTCCCCTCCTTGGACGGCTCTGCGACATCGTCGCCCTCGTCCTGGGACACACACCTGCCTGCGGCGCTACCACCATCCGATTGCGACGGCTCTGCGGCATCTGTGCCGCCCTCGTCGCTGAGAACGCTGGTCTCGCGGCGTGCCACGACCTTCAGCGCCTCCCTTTCCTTCTTAAGTCGGTTGGCGCGCCGTTTAACGCGCTCGCCGGCTAGGGTGATCACCTTCCTGCGCTTCTTCTTTTTTATTGGGGCCTCTATGATAGGTGCCGGGCCCTCGGCGGACGCCTCGAGTCCTAGGGACGAGGCGTCGTTTGTGTCAGTTTTACATTGGCTTGACAAGGCCTTGAGGTGGGAATCACTATGATTCCCGTCGGTAGAGTTTTTAAATTTAGAAGCATTCATAGTGAATCCCACGAGTATGGGAGAACTAACGGTCGACCCGGGCAGAGATCCCTGTACCCGGGCAAGCCTACATTTACCAACCAGGGGGTCGGCCGGTACCCTGGCTGGAGCGTGCTAACGACAGAACAACCCATCTGCCATGCATCTTCTCGCCGCACGCCAGAACTTAAGATTCTGAGTGATTTCCGAATTCGAATGTTGATTCGAACTCTTTATAGAGGTTGTCTTCCTCGCGGTCCGGGCGGTTAAGCCAAGACCCTCGTTCCTGATACTACGCCTCACGGCAACTTGTCTTGAAGCAAGATATCAGGTTTACGATATGTCGGCGGTGGCATAAGCCTGTCCAGCCCTCAGATTAATGAGTGACCGGGCCCGTCCGAAATTTCGCCTCCTGTACCCTCTACAAATAGAGAGTCAGGAGCGAATTGGGGCTCAACCCATTGCTGGGGAACCCCCCCTCGCGCCAGAGATTCGCTACGGGCGACAATTCGACAGAGAGATCTGGGGGACTGTCGCCCGCACCCAGGGTACACCACGCGGAGGTTTCTGGCGTCGTACCCCAAAATCTTGTAGCCTAAGAATGGTATCTCCAATAGCAATATATGTGGCATCCAAAAATATTGCTTGAAAAAAAACTTAATGTTTAAAAAAAAGTGTGTGTGTCAGCTCCGACGCACGACTGGCGTTTACCCCTTAAGTACGATTATCAAGACAGGCGCAAAAAAAGCTCATTTGACGAAAAATAATATATATGTATATATATATTTTTATTTACATTTATTAAAACTGTTCAGTGAAGTATTATCTCACGTCAGAAAGTGAAAGGTGCGCAGAATAGGTTGCGCACCAAAAACGTAACGAGGTCATTCGATCACTAGATTTTACTCCTCAATTTTTTCTCATACCGGGCGCCTTATATGAAAATCGATTCTTAAGGAGTAAACTCCAAAAACATGTATATGACTAATATACTTTAATCTATTTTATTTAGAACTTATATATGTTAACTGTATGTCATTAATCTAGATTAGGAAAATAGATTTGAAGCAATACATAAAAACGCAAATCCAACCCAGACCCTAAAATCGATTAATACAGTTTTAAAATACTGGCAACTATACATTAAAAAATGGCGCAAACGTAAAATACTTTTTTATTGTTTAGCATATTATATCCGGTATTATTAAGACTTCATATTGTAAAGGGGGATATGATAATTGAAAACTTGATTTTTGATAATAATTTGGTTGATGTACTAAACGAAACCATAAATGGGCATACCCCTTTGATCGTAGTATTTTGTGTAAAAAACCAATAGATGACCTAAAAGCGGATTTTTCATTAGACAAATGAAACGTCAAATGTTGTCACTACCGTTAATGTATAATTTTTCTGTTTTCTGTTTTATATATTTTAATTAAATGTTTAACCAATGTCTCCGCATATTGCATATATATATATATATATATATATATATATATATATATACTAGCTTCTGCCCGCGACTTCGTCCGCGTGGAATGGTTACTTTGGGCTAACGTTAACTTCAACTCGCGAATTCGTTTACGTAAAAGGTGGAAATATTTTTAAATAATACATACGTTAAAGCTGTTTTAGGTACCTACATGACCCTTTTATTAGTAAGAGTAGAACATTTAACCTTAAGTAAAATAATAATAATAATAATAATCTTTATTGAAAACTAAATACATATGACAGTTGACATAGATGTCTTTGCCTCTTGAATTAGGTAATACCTGTGTTTCAAGAGACAGTTCCTTCCCGAAATACATAAATCTTGAACATCAAATTATTTTACAGTAACATACATTATAAATAATGAATATATATATCTTACGTAATAAAGACTAATGATAAAGAAATCTATAATAAATGAATGAGTGAGAATTAACGTGTTAGTGAGCGCGCCCACGCGTTGTGTGTGTGTGTGTGCGTGTGTGTGTTGTGCGTTTGTTTGTGTGTGTGTGTGTGTGTGTGGTGTGCGTGTGTGCGCGTGTGTATGTGTGTGTTGTGCGTTTGCTTGTGTGTGTGTGTGTGTGTGTGTGTGTGTGTGGTGTGCGTGTGTTTGTGTGTGTGTGTGTGTACGTGTGTGCATGTGTGTATGTGTGTGTGTGGTGTGCGTGTGTTTGTGATGTAGTGTGCGTACATGTATGTGTTTCTTTTTTTTTGTGTGTATTTGTAGTTACGCGAAATAAGTATTTAAAAGTGGTTCAAGTTTGACGTAATCCATATAATGCAATGTAGTACCATATAAAGTAATGCAAGTAAAAGTATTGGGTCTTATCTATACTTTCTATAGATATATACAATGTATGTATATTATACATACATACATACACTTACGCCTATTTACGATTACACATACTTTTAATGTGTATGAAATCGCTGTGTGGTAGCGGCTATGAATACTACCAATCCTCACTTTGCTTGTGGATGTCGTAAAAGACGACTAAGAGCCTTATAACGACTTGGGCCAACTCCATCTGATGCCGTTTGGTCAACAATTACATTCCCAATTAGGGTTGACGTCTGGCAGGCGGCCGGTCATAAAACTATTGCCAATAACTTTTATAATATGTACTATGAATGAAGAGTACTTATTGTATCGACCCCAAGTAATTGGGATAAGAGCAGGAGAATGATGATGATGATGACCTCTCGTGAACAAATCGCCAATTTGGTCCAGAAAAGGTGTTCCCCTTGTATTCGTCCCATTCACGATTGCTTTATATGTTTGCTTCGTCAACCTCTGTCCACTCATTATTCCTTCCACTTCGTGTCCAACCCACCTCAGCATACCAGCGCTCTTTTATAACATTATACCTAATTTTATCTTTCATACTTACATCACACACAGCTTATGAAGAGCTGTCAGCTCTACAGCATTTATTCTATTTTCATATCTTCCCCGCCAAATCTAACTTTCACTGCCATACATGAGGGCAGGCACTAATACTTCCTCTACTTATTATTATTATTTAGGATGTGTAAAGCCGACGGAAGGTCATGAGAAGAAAACAAAACTAAAAATGTAGTGTGTGCAGAAGTACTTTGAAATAACATTAGTTTGAGTTTTTTTTTAAGATAAGATTATAAGATCCAGTATTTTTATCGTAAATGCGCGCCCAGTACTTGATCATTATTTTGCTGCGATGTTATTTTTAAACTGCGATATTTCCTAAGATATTCATTGAAATCAAATAATGTAAAGAGCAATTTTGTTTTAAATTAAATACTTGTGATGAATAACTCATTTATTTGGATAAGGATTAATATTATGTTTATAAAAACACCTTCGAATATATCACATTATTTTAAAACAAATTTGATTAGCATAAAAAAGGTTATAGTGAGCCAATCTTAAAAGATAGACATATGCTGTCGCGGACTTTTATTTAGAACTTTAAAAGGGGAACAATTATGTAGTACATAATTTTTGCGCAACTTTAACCGTTTACGCAGCGGAAGCTCTCAAAAGGAAACATAAACCCGATTTTTACACATTCATCATTGTTGCTCTGCTCCTATTGGTCGCAGCGTAATGTTATATAGCCTAAAGCCTTCCTCTATAAATGGACTATCCAACAAAAAAATATTTTTTCAAATCGGACCAGTAGTTCCTGAGATTAGCGCGTTTAAACAAACAAACAAACAAACAAACAAACAAACAAACAAACAAACTCTTCCGCTTTATAATATTAGTATAGATATATATATATATATATATATATATCTCATAGATAGTATCTCCAAAAGATTTCTGAAATAAATAGTGGCTGCATTAATTATTCGATTTGTGTGTGTGTCTGTATGTATGTATATTTCAGTGTATATTCTTTATCCATTATCTTATAGAGCCTTCTCAATAATACAAATCCGCCGGACTAACGACTTTTCTGCAGAGTTACTGCCATCTGATCTCGAGTAATCCTGAGTTGTATTGACAGAAAAATTCACAACACTAGTTTCTTATAGTGCAGACAATCATACTGTACGTTATTAATGTTCATGGCAGGCATTAACCTCTGGCTGAAGAACGGGGTTTAAGTATAATTACATTCTTTCTTTTCAATTCTTATAGTACTACTGTTGATTACGGGCTTTTTTAATGAAGGAAATTAGTCTAATCCACTTCGCGAGTCAAAGTGATTGGTATAGCGTAATACAAGATTTAATTTGCTTAAGTTTTCTTCATATGTACATTGTATGTTTTCTACATATTTATTTAAGCAAATATGCTTACTTCTTTTTTACTTAATTGCTTTATGGTAATAACATATACCTAATATTGTCATAAAACAGTTCTATATAATTGGTTACTTAACATGCTTCTTTGTCTGTTTAATATACAATGAATAGTAGTGAATATTTACTAATAGATACAAATATGATTTCAGCTGTGATTACATACTGTTGGTTTATCATTAGATTTAAAGCTTTGCCTTCTATTGAAAAGGCTTCAGGCACCACTGTTATTGCTATAGCATGCTCATGCCTGCCTCAATATTTAATCATGAATCACTAAAGCTACTATGAAATTTAAAATATCGCCAGTTTGGTTAGAAATATGCAGTGATCCATTATCCTGTCATAAAGAAAACAAATACACAGATGGATACAATATGGTAAGAGTTGAATGATTTTTATATTTAATACTTTTGGTTGATAATGTTAATTAATTATATAATTGTTATATTAGTAACTTAAATTTTTAATTTTAAATTAAAATTCCATTGTAATAAAATCTTTCATTTATTTTAATTTGTGGGCCCATATATAATCTTTGTAAAGTTATTTTATATGTTTATCTTGTTTTAGGAAAGGCATAATTTTCTACCCTTTGAATACTCTTTGGAATATTATTTTATAATGGATATATGATTTAAATATTATAAATTTATTTACAATAACTTGCATGTGTGGGATATTTTGAAGAGCTTGATATAAGAGGCTGTAAATATTTCACCAAAATTGCTGTTAAAATATTGAATATTGGTAAATAACTACATAATAAGAAAGCAATACAGCACGACTGCAACTTTCACGTTTACTGTTGAGTATTCATATCATTATTTTATACAAATATCAGTAGTGTTAAGATATTATAATATCCCTATACAACAATGAAATATAGAGGCAACATCAACGACAACATTAAAAATATTCAATATACCTGTATTACAATTGTTGACATTTCTTACTTTGTGGTAATGTACATATGTCTGTTCAACCTATAACTTGCAAACAGGTATTATATTATATTTTTGCAATATGGGATTTTCCTCTGACAAGACCATTGCATCCAGACTTGGAGCAACGATTTATGGTTTGCACAAATATTTTCCTGCATAGGAAACCAGCACAAAATAATTGCAATACTAAACTAGCTTAGGTCTTCTGTGTGGTCATATAAATAAAAACATAAAGTTATATTAATAAAAATTTAATTAAACATAATTATTGTTATTTCATATACCGGAGTTTTTAAAATTTTATTACTTAGCCAATATTTTATTACTTAACTATATTCATCCAAGGCATATCATGTTAATGATAAGAAGACAAACACTAATAAGTTACAAAGAAAATAAGAGTGCAATCTACCATGTCTAGTTTGTGTTATTGTAGATTCTGTAATTAATAGATTCAAGCAGAGATGTGTGAAAGATTAAAGGGCAGATATATTACTGTTATAATGGTCTTTGAAAGAGATGAAGCCAGAACAGATGTAAGAGTAACAATAGGTAATGATATACTAGAGCAAGTGGATGAATTTGTATATCTTGGATGTGGATTTAGCCGAGATAGAAGGTACACCACTGATATAGAGTGAAGAGTGATTGCGGGAAATAGAGTGAACGGAGCGTTGGGGCAACTTCTCGGTAATAGATGTTACCGAGAAGTTGCGAGAGAAGGAAAACTCGAAACAAACCCCATACCAACACCTCTGACCAGCGCGGTATAGTAGGTTAATTTCCCTCCCACTACGGAGGAGGCCCGAGCCCAACAGTGAGACATTTATGGACTGTGATGATGATAATGATGATGAATTATAATTACATAAGTTGATACAGAATGCTATGCAATACCTTTTTTTTAGTTTTACGGAACCCTTCGTGCGCGAGTACAACTCGCACTTGGCCGATTTTTTTAAACAAAGACACCTGCACATTTTTTTTGAGGTAACGGAGTAAGAATGCAATTCACTACGCCCTATCTTGCCCGTAAATGATCGTAAGAGACAACTAAAGGATATAAAATGCATATAACATCTATGCAAGAAAAGAAAAACTCTAAAAAAAACCCCATACCACCACGTCTGACCAGCGTGGTATAGTAGGTCAATTTCTCTCCCATTATGATGAAGAATCGAGTCCAACAGTGGGAAATATATGAGCTGAGATGATGAAAGCACTAAGAAAATAATACTTGTATTACGGCGGACTTTACAAATATGTAATTATTTCAGACAAATTAATCTGTTATATCTCTCTGATGAGACGGGTTCGTATATTTATGTCTTGCATAGATGTTACCTGCGTATCCCTGCATAGTTATCTTTTACGCAGACTATGAACATGCTTTTTTGAAGTGAAACTTCTAATGCGACTTCCAACAAGGTTGCGTTAAACGTTTAACGGCCAGCGCGAGCGTTAGCAACGAGAAGCATCCAATATTCCAACGCAAGAGGGAAAGAGAAAGAAATATACACAAAGGTAAAAAGTAGGAGAGAGAAAGAGAGTGAGTTCGAAGCACATGCGTGTGGTATTCTTGCTATGCTGCGAAGTAAACAGTGTGAGCGTCGTGAAATTGCTAAAGCTGAAATACGTACTTGTAGTTCTATTTCAATTTATAATATTCATTGTTTCATTTCGCTTTTTTTAGTTTGAATTGATACACATATTATTTAATAGGGTAGAATGTTAATAAAGTTTGTTTTAAAGAAATAATATGAGTTCACTAAAAATCAATTTCTACCTACTAGTTCCTATTTTCATTTCCATATTATGAAGTTTCACTTCTTCCGCGTGGTGGGACTCCACGAATTTTTTTTAACTACGTGCTATGGTGTGGTCACTCTCCAATGTACCTCTCAACGCCGTGCGAGCGGGCTACCAGTACCCGGTCTTTGTCTTCGGTAGCGCGTCTGGTGGGTTACCCTTGCGGGTATCCTCTCGAGTGGACCTATGAGCAAGCTAAGAAGTTATGATTTGTATTCTGACTAGTTTTACGAAATGTTTTTTAATCTTCGTAGATATTTGTAAATACTAAAAAAGTTAATAAAATGTTATCTGTGAGTTTCTTAAAAAAAATGGGACTTCTGCAGGGATCACTGAAAATGCACGCCATGTTTTTCGTTTCCAATCTTGAGAGAAATTATTTTATAGGTTTTAGTTCATTATAAAAACATCATGGTGGGCGTTGTTTTTTAATTTTCTTCTTTTTATCATTTTCATGCATCCCACTTCTGAGGCATGTTGCAAATTTCAGGTATTTATTTATTCCGGTAAGACAGAATGAAATGTAGTTTTACTTCGAGTTTTCTTTCTTTTGCGTAGATGCTGGTGTCTATGATATATTTTAGTCGTCTTTTACAACACCCATGGGTAAGATAGGGGCTGGTGAACTGTATTCTTACTCCGTCACCACATAGATAACTCTTATTAGACGGTGTTAGGTATAGATAATATTTTATTATAACTCCATCGACATCTCTCTCACCATCACCAAATGGCTAACGATAAAGTAACCGAATAAAAATAAGTATATAATTTTATGAATAACTCTTGAAATAAAGTTGGATATATTTTTCCTAGTGACGTCATCAAAGCCAACAGTGAGAGCGCAGTCTGTTGGCCTTTTGGCTCACTCACATTACTTAGAGACCAAGCACATTGTTTGCTGAACGGGGACAAACACAAAAATAAATTTTGTCCCCCAAACAAAAAGTTGTTATTCTGAGTAATTATATTAAAACGATATCCTTGTTGTAACAGTGTAAAATTACAATGTCCACTAACCTAATACCGAAAGGTATGCAAAATAAAAAGTCATTAAGGAAATTAACGCACGTTAAACGATTAAGGCAATTAAATACCGTGATAAATTCAGAATACATAACTGTAAAAGAAGGCTAAGTTAGGTAAAGATAATTCATTAAGAAAAATGCATTTTTTTATTATTTTTTGTGACGAAATAGTTAAAAACTCTTTATTTAAACCAATGATACATTAAAGTACAACATTCAGAGAATATTATACGTCGTGTACGTCGCAGCCTAGACCGGGATCGTAAGATTTTGTACATCAAGTGATAATCCCTTTAGGCAGAATTTTTTAAATTTTTTGCATGACGTGATGTGATCAATTTGAAGGGAGTCGGAGAAAAATATTTTTTTTTTTTGATGATAGTTTTAGATGAAGGAAATGGATTGTTACTGTAAAGGATGGAGAAGCCTTAAACGGCAGAGTGACTGATCGAAATGAGCCTAGTATGCCCGGTCCACGTTCTTATTGCAGAATGTTGGTCGTAAGGGCTCCATACGCCCGGACCCTGTAGTATTTAGGGAAGGCTGGTCGTAAGGGCTTCATGTGCCCGGTCCACGCCATATTCGGTGAAGGCTGGCCGTAAGGGCTTCATGTGCCCGGTCCACACCGTATTCAGTGAAGGCTGGTCGCAAGGGCTTTATGTGCCCGGTCCACACCGTATTCAGTGAAGGCTGGTCGCAAGGGCTTTATGTGCCCGGTCCACGCCGTATTCAGTGAAGGCTGGTCGCAAGGGCTTTATGTGCCCGGTCCACGCCGTATTCAGTGAAGGCTGGTCGCAAGGGCTTTATGTGCCCGGTCCACGCCGTATTTAGTGAAGGCTGGTCGCATGGGCTTTATATGCCCGGGCCACGCCATGTGGAATTGCTAATAGGTCGAAGGGGCTCCATACGCCCGCAGTACAATTCATATTACAGAACGATCGAGGGGTCCCAGAACCCATATCGTGAGTTGTTGCAATAGTAGTCGGTGGATATCCTCTACTACTATTTCTATGGCTGGTCACTGCGCCTTTACGTTGACTTTTGGAGAGTCTGTATGACGTGTAAGTTGCGGTTTCCACTTTGTGCTCGTGCGATCGGACCCTGCCATGTGAGACCACTGGTTAATCCAGTAGAGGCTCCGTAAACTGATCACCAGCCGGGCACGGGAGGCCGACAGCTTCGCCACTTGTGGTAGTGGTTTTCTTTTCATATGGTTTCTTTTATAAATATTAATTCTCTTCAGTAAGGTTTCATTTTCCTTTTTTCCCTTTCATCTGGTGGTCTGGCATGTAAAGGTGCGATATTCTTAAGAGTCTTGTGATCGTAATCTTCTGTTTTTCCGAACATTAGTAATGAGATGCTTCACGAAAGATTCGATATTGCTATCATGCATATCATTCGCGATAGTGATGTTGCGGACGTATCTTGGGGCTCCAACGATCGTTCGCAGGCATAGATTTCTTTTTTTTTTGTTCGTATTCGACGCGCATGGGTACTAACCCAGAGCTGCATATATGAGGCGGCAGCGTATGATCTGTTATAGAGCCCTAGTTTCGTTCTTACTGACAGTCTTGGTCTTAGGATAAGCGCCAGGGCTGTTCGCGCACTTTTAGCCTTTGCTACAGTGGTATCTGTGTTTTTTTGAATAATGACTTCCTGACTATGTTGACTCCTAGATAAGTTACAGAGCCTATCCAATAACTTACATATCGTTGTTGTACCAGGCGTAACACGTCGGCGAAACGCAACTCCCTTGGGGTACTCCGGATTTTATTTATTTCTCGGTGGATTGGACTTGTTAGAACTCCATGATAAATCTCCTAATTGCGAGGAATGAACAGAGGACGCTGATGATCTTCGTGGGAAGCGTGGTCATCGACAGTTTGTGTAGCAGACCTTCGTACCACACTTTATCGAACGTCTTCTTCTTTTTGTGACTGGTTGCCATTTAATTAGTTAATCTCGTTACTTAAAGGGCTGTAGAGTGTGCTGTTCCAAACCCAAACTGTCCTTCGCAAGGTTTTAAGTGAGGTGCCATCTCGGTAAGCAGAAGCTTTTCGAATACCTTTGACATTGTGCTCAGAAGTGTGTATGGTCTATAATTTTCCGGCTTCTTTGAGTCTTTTCCAAGTTTACGCAAACTAACTATTTGCTCTATTTTCCACTGGGATGGGAAATGTCCTGATCTCATTATGCCATTGAAGATGCGAATGAGCACTACCGTGATTTGTCAGGCGGATCGAGGCGCTGGGGTTGAGGGTGGCCCTGGACAAGACGGAGGCCCTCTTGTTCCATGGGCCCCGCATGGGCCCTCCCATCGGCGTTTCGATCACCGTCAATTCGGTTGACATCAGCATCCGGGCCCATATGAGGTATTTGGGCCTGGTGCTCGACGGGCATTGGTGGTTTCGGGAGCATTTCCGCAGGCTCGCTCCGCGGCTCGTCGCCGCGGCGTCCGCCCTTTCATGGCTAATGCCGAATGTGGGCGGACCGAGCGCTACATGCCGACAGCTGTACACGGGGGTCGTCCGGTCGATGGCCCTGTACGGCGCACCGGTGTGGGCGGGGTCCCTGACCGTCCGACTCAGGGCTCTTCTGTGGCGACCACAGAGGGCCATGGCGGTCAGGGCTGTACGCGGGTACCGCACGGTGGCGACGGAGGCAGCGTGCCTGTTGGCCGGGAGTCCCCCGTGGGACCTAGAGGCGGAAATGCTCGCCGATTTGTATCGGCGGGTGTCGGGGGTGCGCGCGGAGGGCGGTGTGGCCTCTTTGAGGGAACTCACCGCCTGGCGCGTTGACGCCCGCCTAGATGTCATTGCCCGTTGGGCAGTCCGGCTGGAGAGGCCTCGGTTCGGTGTGCGGACCGTAGAGGCCTTCCGGCCGGTGCTGATGCAGTGGTTGGAACGGCGGCACGGGGTGCTCTCCTTCCGACTGGTGCAGGTTTTGACGGGGCATGGATGCTTCGCCAAATACCTGCACAAGGTCGTCAGGAGGGAGAGTACACCGTCCTGCCACCACTGCGATTGCGACGAAGACACGGCGCAGCATACGCTCGAGGTTTGTGCCGCTTGGGCAGAGCAGCGTCGTGAACTCGTCGCAATCATCGGTGCTGACCTGACGCTGCCGACCATCGCCAGGGCGATGCTCGACAGCGTCAGGAACTGGGACGCGGTCGCAACCTTCTGCGAGGCAGTAGTCTCGCGGAAGGAGGCGGCGGAGCGCGTGCGCGAGGAGCGTCTCCTCGACGGCGCGAGCCGCCGCCGGCGACTGGGGCGGCACAGGCGCGATTACCTGCGCCTGATGCCGCCCTAGCCAAGGCCGCGGGTGACTGGATCGGGGAATTAGTCCGTCACCCGCCGAGAGGCCGACCGCGTGAGGAAAGACCGACATCCTATCCGAGGGGGGGATGTCGGTCGAGGAGAGGGTACTCCTCAGGGGTATTCCGTCGGGCCGACCACTGACGTCAAGTCACTCTGCTCCGGTGGTCGGCCCAACGACGAAGGCGACGTCACGGGTGGGTTACGGGTGTGCGCGCTTACGCCCCTCTGTCACCCCGGACGGAGTGGTGCGAGGAGTGCGCCGACCGTAGCCCACCCCCCCCCCCAAAAAAAAAAAAAAAAAAAAACTACCGTGATTTTTGAAGAAAAGTATCTTAGTGTGGCATTTGTAACTCCTTCAAGGCCTGTTACAATAGCATTATGCTACTGATTATTTTACTAAACGACTGAATGTTTCAGTTAATCTAAAGTCAGGTATGGACGAACTAATACTAATGCATTTTTGTTGTTTGTTTTCAGGCAATTTGTACGAGACTAGTAAGCGCACGAGGACGTGCGATAGTCAGGATTGGCCGTAACGGTACTTCCGGTTATCATACGTGTTAAGCGGAAACATGTTAACGAAGTATTCACTAATCGCGCCACCTAGCACAAACTTGTTTAAGAGACGAATAAAACTAAACGAGTGAGGTCCGTTCGGCAGTCTGAGCCCGCGAGTGGCGCGGTTCACTGGTCGTATATCGTACACTCACTTACTTAGTTTTGTGGACCTCTCTCATGTAGTCACTTGTGAGAGAGTGGTGTCATGGTTGCTGCGCTTGGCAGGTGGACTGGCGGTAGCGGTGGATGCTGTACGTTCTCCGGAGAAGAGCTGTTGCTCGTTCTCTTAATGAACCCTTGCGTGATTTGGCTGAGGAATCTACGAGCAGGTAAATGGGTGGCGCTGGTTGTGGTCTTGTCCCGTGGTCGCACGGGCATGACTATCCTGTGTCATCCATCCATACCATATAGTTGTTTGTACAAAGGCGATTGCCTGAGTCTGTCCTGTGAGTTCACTTAAGGTGTGGGTTGTAATTGGTGTATAGGTGTGAAGGTAATTACGATTACTTGCAGTACGGTCAATTGCAACTTTATATCCACATTTATATTCCACGTATCTGATTCCTTCCTCTACATACGAAATTTTCACGAAGAAATAGGTATTATAAAATACGGCAATGCCAACAAATATTCGAACGTGCCTCGGGAAAAAAGTACAAATGCGGTGCCCCTCATAACTTGGTGCTGGATCATTTTAAATCAAAAAATCTAAGCTTTTTCCATCGTTAATAGTATTCACCAGGTAACGCTTTGAGTGTTTTTTGGAAATTTTGATTTCTCACTTTTTTACAACACTGAAGGTGAAAAACGCGATTTTTTGCGAGAAAACTGGCTTATTTTGATATCAAAAAATAAAAATTATTACCAAATTTTAAAAAAAATCTCTCCAGCGTTACCTCGTAAATTATGTACAAAAAAAGTATTCAAAATTTCAAAAGAATTGGTGAAGTACTTTTAAAGTTATGAGGAGCACCGTCTTTGAAAACGGGAGTTGTGTAAAAAACGGTTTAAAGTTTTGAACACTAGAAATTAATGAAACAACATCTATAAGCGAATTTTATCGGCTACCTCTCACTGAATCATTAATGCCAGGTCCATAAAGGATGTTACTATCATCCAAGATGTCTAAACCATACTTTTACGACAAATCCTGCTTTCATTAATTTATTTTTCTACTTCCTGCTCTGCTCCGGTCGGGTAGGTATAAAAATCCGGCAGGTATAAAAATATTCAAAACTTCGTCAATTTCGTTCCAATCGACTTGAAAATTTGATACAATATTCTTGAGATTAGATTAAAAAAAAAAATATGCAAAAAAAAAATACCTTACGAGGGCTTAAGAAAATAAGTACCGTACTAAGTGTAGTGGTTTAAGGTTCTAATTTTAAGAAACACGAAATAATTTAATTCGATAAAAATGATTATCTACAGTCATAAATTCAGTATTAAATCATGAAATTCACTTAATATCAACCTTAAGTTAATGCTTAGCACAATCACATATTAAGACAGTTCCGTTATGAAGTTGCTTTAATCCCTTTACTTACTTCTCTTTCTAATTTACTACTCATAAATAAAATAAACCTTTTTTGATGATGTGGCGTGAGAGTTATGAGAGAAATGTTTGAACATACGATTTTGAGAAGATGAAAGAAAACTCATAACAACAATTGTTATCGCTAACACACCCACCAACCGTGAGAGTTATGCCATTATCCCTTTGTTTAGAGGCCTATGCTCAATAGTGAAAGTGGATAGACTATAACGTATTTCAATATCGTCACCATATCGTCTATATATCATTCCATAATCGTTCCTCGCAGTCTAATTTGAAAAAAGAACAGGAACTCGAGCACAGTGTAAATACGCATAGTAACAATACTCTGTGCAATGTAGCATTAATAAATTAGTAAGTATTCGATTATGAACCTTAACGTTTTAGAAATAAGATAGAAATGGACGTTATGGTTCTAGGTGAAGGGAAAAACATGCAATTTAAAAGATCTTCCTAGAGGTTTTGTTCTTGATATATAATGTGTCCCTAACCCTTCACCACCAGTAATCCTATAAATAGATTAATTTCTGGATGAACGAGCTTAGAGCGATAATATATTGGTTTTAGTGTTTTTTGGGGAATATACATCTTGATTTGAATTAAACTTTTAATAAATTTTAATTTTCATTTGAAATTTATATAGCGTTCATGCCGCCCTCTCGCGACAATGAACGCTGTAAAGTATTCTAAACGTCTTTCGAAATTAAAAATCAAATATAAATGCGATAGAATCCATAAAAATAGTTTTATTTCAAATGTGTTATACTTGGGTAAACAATAAAAAGTATTATAATATATTGCGAAAATTTATTGAGAAAATTAAAAGACGACTCATAGCTTTTACTATGTAAATTTACGACATCTTAAGAGTAGCAGGAAACCGTTGGATGCAAGTAGCGTAGGAGTACCGTTCTGAGTCGTATTCTAGTTGAGAGGCTTATGTCTAACTGCGAAAGTCTACGGGCTGTTGGCTAAAGAGCTTTATATAAACATGGCCTGTCATTTCATTTCATCATTATCATCAGCTCCGCTCATATATATCCCACTGTTGGGCTCGAGCTTCCTCCATAATGAAAGGGAAATTGACCTACTATACCACGCTGGTCAGACGTGTTGGTATAGGGTTTTTGTTGCGAGTTTTTCTTTTCTTTCATATATGTTATATGCGTTTTATATCCCTTAGTCGTCTCTTACGATCACCCACGGGTAAGATAGGGGTGGTAAATTGTATTTTTACGTCACTACACGGAAAGGACTGTCATTTCATCATTTCAGCCTATTGCCGTCCACTGCTGAACGTAGGCCTCCCTCATTTTACGCCACAGAGTGCGGTCCTGTGCCGCCTGTATCCAACTACGCCCAGCAACTTTCACTAGGTCGTCTGTCCACCTAGTGGGGGGGCGTCCCACACTGCGTCGTCCGGTACGTGGTCGCCACTCTAGAACCTTTCTTCCCCAGCGATTGTCGGTTCTTCGAGCGATGTGGCCTGCCCATTACCACTTCAGCGTGCTAATTCTTCGTGCTATGTCGGTTACACCCGTTAGTCTGCGGATTGCCGTATTTCTGATTCTATCTCGCAGAGAAATCCCGAGCATAGCCCGCTCCATAGCACGCTGAGCGACTTTGAGCCTGGTTATGAGGCCTACATTTAGGGACCACGTTTCCGTGCCGTAAATCATTTAACGAAAGTATAAAATAGCTAAGCCACTATTTGTAGTACTTTAATAGGAACACAACATAAAGGAATGGGATATCCCTTAAATTATAATATATTGTATCATTGAGGTTAAAACATTAGTAACGCAGTGTTCACAATACACATGGGTACTATTTTAAATGAGACCTTCTATTAAATACAACTTAGTGTAAGTTACACTAAGTTTTTTAAGTAAATACTAAGTAATCGTTTCAGTTTTTCTGCTGTAAAATTGTTGTCTGTTTAATAATATGAAGAAGTTGACTGTAGATGGCTTGCCAAGATACTAAGCTGAAGTGTCGTGAATTCGATCCCTATGCAGAATAATACTTCGTGCGGTTGATAATTTGTTTTCTGTTATTTGTGTCTGTAAACTCCACCACAATACATGGATTATTTGCTTAGATTTTCTTTTTTTTTTTTTTTTAATAAAACTATGGATATGCATTAATTTAAAAGATTTTTGTTTTTTTTTTTTGAAATAAAACTATTGATATGCATTAATTTATAAGATTTTTTTTTTTTTTGTAAAATAAGAATGGAAGTTGGAAGCTGCATTAATAAAATGATTCTTGTACAACGGGTGACTTTACAAACATATAATTTATGCTGACAAAATACATCCAGACTAAAAACAACAGTTTATGGATTGCACAAAGTATTATCCTGCGTAGGAATCGCACTCATGGCACTGACACAGAAGGTCGGTAGTTTAACCACTACGCCAGCTGTATAATCTGATGAATATCTAATAGAATTTACTGCCTTTCTTAAAGTATATCTGATATAATTAAAAAATTAAGCTGACTTAGTCATGCTAGAATCTATATATTCATTCATTAGCCCATAAACGCCCAATTTTGAACTTAGGCCTCCTCACTAGAATGTCAGTCAATATGATCTTGTGCCACTAGCATCCAGCGGTTCCCTGCAACTTTTAATATAACAGTTTATCTGGTGCAGGGGCGGATATTTTTTGTAGAATACTAACTTTTGCTCGCCACGTAGCAATCAAAAATGGTTCTAATAGGATTTTTAATTGTTTTTTTTTTTTCGTTATTAATTTTGTTATAATATATAAATTACCATGTTTAAACGTTTAAATAATAATAAAATATAACAATTTCTTTTATAGTGTAGGAATTTAAAGGTAACACCTTTGTTAAAGTAACGTAAAGTAAGTACGGTAACGTACTAAATAAACATGAAAATAAAATAAAACTTTGTCAACTTAAAATATTTAACTTTACGTCTCTAGGAGGGCGCGTTCTAAAATTAGATGAACTTTTTAAAGCTTAGAAATCTTCAAACGTCGTACCAATATAGTACGGTGACTTTCGAGACATTCAATTTTCAAAGAGTATTTACATTGCACCAAAACTTTTATGACAGTTCAATCCTTTTTGAATAAAATCGGACTGAATCTTCAAACTTGTGTCAAAATAAAATATAATTTAAATCAAAAGTACTAAGGAGTATTGGTATTAACTTCGAAGCAAATTATCCCCAAAATAAAGTAATTTTCTACCCTTTTTAAACCCCCTTAGGGGATGAATTTCAATAAAATACGAAACATCTCTTTCATCAATTTTAAGTACATTGGGCAATGGAATCATGCTGTTCCGTTCAAACTTTGATCCCTTTTTCATCCCCTTACGGTTAGAATTTTTAAATATATACGTCCAATAAAGAAGAGAAGAATACAGATTCCAAGTTTCATACCTCTACGATCAGCGATTTAGACTATCCGTTGATCCGTCTGTAGCAAATTCTATAAAACACTACCTAAGATAGGTACTTCGTTGTTCTTTTAGTTCTAAAATGTATTCCATAATACACCATATAAGGTAGATCGTTACTTGTATTTTCTTTTGTTTATAAAATGTATTCTATAATAAAGATTTCTATTATAATACAGGTATATATAATACAGATTATATAGAATACAAAATGTTGTTATCTATAATACACCACATAAGATATATAGATTGTTAATTGTATTTTTCTTCATCATCTCAGCCCAAATTTGTCCCACTGTTGGTCTTAAGTCTCCTCCGTAATGGGAGGGAAATTAACCTACTATACCACGCTGGTCAGGCGTGTTGTTATAGGGTTTTGTTTCGAGTTTTCCTTCTCTTTGAATTTATCTTATTCAGAATATAATATGTGATCATCATATTGAATTTAATTAGTAACATTAAGAATTATTATAAAAGAACGATATATTATTCTAGTCTACAGAGCCATTGGTTGATAAATAAATTACTCTGCGCGATTCAATTGAATAAAAAGTATAGTGCACCTATTCTAATATTAATATCCCAATTCTGAGCAAATCAAAGTTACAGCATCCAAGAAAACATAAAACTTGGACTAGACGTTCGCTACTTGCATTATAAATTATAAGATATATATTACAATGGATCCAACTACGAGTATTTATTTATTATATACCTACATACATTACAATATTCGGTTCTAAGGAAATAATTCTTGTATTGCAAGCAAAAGCAGCAATTTAATTTTCAGTCAAAATCTCTAAAGTCAAAGTCTTATCATAACTCTGAGATAGAGTACCTAGCTGATAATAAATACTGCACATCTATCTTTGAAAAGAGACAATCTAATCATTCGGCTTCGTAAAGTGTTGTCCTTGTTGCACGATACCTGTATGACATCGCACGAAGCAATACTAGTCATATCTATTAGGAGCTGTTAAAATAATTATGCCTTTTTGTCATTAAATAAAATACACCTATTCTTCAAGATTTTGTCAATAATTGTCTGCGGTTTTAATAAATATGTACATATATTTTTGATTGGTGGTAACTACACTACCTTGTACATATACAAATTAATAAGACAGGTTGTGTGCGACAGAGACAATGCTCTACGAAGAAGAAATTAGTCGATTTTCTCTTTCTGAGAGTACGTGTGCAATATTTATCATCGAATACTGTACACAGTCGTTTACTACTTCATAAAAATAATTGTATTCTATAATTAATAACTTTTTTAGAGGTATATAGGTCATTTCTAGACGAGGTCGCAGGTGACTGGACCGGGGAATAGTCCGTCACCCACAGACAGGCTGCTGCCAGGGCGTCAACGGGGGTGGAACTCGTAACCCACCGGGCAGGTCACGGATGTCAAGAAAGTGTGTGAAAGTGATCAGCCCAATTGTGATGGGGAGAGAATACGGTGGGTTATGGGATCACGCGTCGCCCCGGATGGAGTACATGACGTGTGTCCAAACCATAACCTGCCAAAAAAAGGTATATAGGTCATGCTTAAATGCGTTGTGTTTAGACTAACTTAATCTATGTAAAAGTTTATAGTATCTACTTAAATCTAATTGATATATTTACCTAGCCGATACAATCAACTATTTTTCTTTCTTTATTAGTGTAAATAAATTGATAAGGTAAGTATGCTCTAAGGTCACGTAAAATAAATAGAAAATAATATACAACCCTACCTTATTACGCTCGATGAATATTTTGTGATATTTTCGTAAAGGTATGTACATTTTATATAATATTACGTATTAAGAATATATCTTTTATAACCCATACGTATTATTTTTTATTTGACTAGCTATGTTCTAGCCATACCCTATATCTAGAATACCCTATATCCTAACCTATTGGCTAACTAGTCAATATTGCTTTCTGTCTCCCGCTTTGCCTGGGAGGGAAGTGGAATCACTCTTTTCCAATTCCTCCTCTTTAACTTTTCTAATTAAATTTGTTGCGGGTTCCAAGACAATTAAAATCATTTCCCGGGACTGCCTGAGGGTCAAACCTCGGTGTCATTTATAGTGACCATTGTGGATCCTGGCTTACAGAAGTTACAATGGTGGGTATGTGTGGTGGGATTAGTCATACCTTAGCCATGTTCTAGCCACACTCCACTCAACCAGTTTAATATGATTACACAGATGGCATATTAGTTAAGATATCGCCCTTTTTTGTCGGTGGATTATGGAGCTAGTCACGCTCCACCAAATCGGTCTGGGGTGACGGAAGCGAGTATACAATTAACTACCCCCTATCTTACACGTGGGTGAACGTAAAAGACGACTAAGAGATAAAATATGCATATAATAGCTATATAATAGATATTTATTTAAGACAAACTTTATACCAACACGTCTGAGCAGCATGGTGTATTCAATTACCCGTGCATTATGGAGGAGGCTCGAGCCCAATAGTGGGACATATGAGCTGAGATGATGATAATGAATGTCTTATTCTCCAATAATTTTTATCACATAAAAAGATTCGATCAGAATTTCAAAATCCTACCATAGAAAAAAACTTGATTACGAGCGAAAAATAATTATCACACAAGGGATTCGAACTCACCCCTATTGGAAATCCCTTCCAATCGTTCTACCACTTACACCAACGTGAAGTGTTGTATGACATTCAACTTTCGTATCGTATTATATTTTCGTCTTTAAGGAGACGTGTGCCATCTACCTGACATTGTTTGAATGTCATACAGGAGTTCATATTAGTATAAGTGGTAGCACGATTGGAATGGATTCCCAATAGGTGTGGGTTCGAATCCCATATGTGACAATCATTTTTCGCTCATAATCAAGTTTTTATAAATAATCAAAAATATTAAATGCTAAATTTCAGTAATTTGCCTACCATTTTTTTTTTCTTTAAAGGTTGACCATGGTGTGGTCGCGCCCCAACAAATCGGTCCGAGGCGACAGAAGAGGCGGCGCGCAACCCCATGGACCCACCCTGCAAACACCTCTCTTCGCCGTGCGAGCGGGCCACCGGTACCCGATCTTTGTATTCGGTGTAATTTGCCTACCATAGAATGCTCCATATCAAAAATTTCTTTAAAGACCCAGACTACACATATGTCAAACTATAGCAAGTACTAGCCAGATAAATTCTCAAATTCATAGAAGACTTACAGTAATACATCACAATAAACCAATATGTCGGAAATATTGTTTTGGCAAACTTAATTTCCTTCTATCGTAATAGAAGTAAAACCAGCTGTACAAATATATGAAGTTAGACCGACACAAATAAAATGGTAAATTGGTAAAAGGGTATTGACGTATAATATAATTATTGTAGTGGGTTCCGTACCTCTTTTATTGTATTGTAACACAGAATTGACGTTAGTAATATACAAGGTGGAAGTAGACCGATCTTTTTTTTTTTTTTGCGGTGGGCCATGGACGTCGCACCCCGCCAAGTCGGTCCGGGGTGACGGAAGAGGCGGCGCGCAACCCCATTGACCCACCCTACAAGCACCTCTTCTTCGCCGTGCGAGCGGGCCACCGGTACCCGATTTTTGTCTTCGGTGGCCCGCTAGGCGGTATGCCCTCTCGGGCTCCTCTCCTGTCGACGCCCCGACAGCTTTCTCCCTCACGCGGTGACCTCACGTCGGGTGACCGGACAATTCCCCGGTCCGATCACCCGAAGCCTCGGTTAGGGCGGCATCAGGCGCAGGTATTCGCGCCTGCGCCGCCCGGCCCGGGTCACGGGAATCCTCCCGGACTCATTCCGCCGTCTCCTTCTGCGAGATGACAGCCTCGCAGAAGGCGGCGACCGCGTCCCAGTTCCTGACGCTGTCGACCATCGCCCTCGCGACAGCCGGCAGCGTCAGGTCAACACCGATAACAGCGACGAGGTTACGGCGCTGCCCGTCCCAACTCGGACACACCTCCAGTGTGTGTCTCGCCGTGTCTTCGTCACTGCTGCAATGGTGGCAGGCCGGAGTCCACTCCCTATACGCGACCGTGTGCAGGTACAAACCGAAACACCCGTGCCCCGACAATACCTGCACCAGCCGAAAGGAGAGGACTCCGTGCCACCGCTCCATCCATTCCATCAGTACGGGCCGGAGGGCCTCGACGGTAACGACACCGTGTCTTGGCCTCTCCAGCCGCGTAACCCAACGGGCGATGACGTCTCGGCGGGCGTCCTCGCGCCAGGTGGCTATCTCGCTCAACGATGGGGAGCCACCTTCGTTGCGCACTAAGGTAACCCGCCGGTAAAGGTCGGAGAGCATCTCCGCCTCTAAAGACAGGTGACCCTACTGGTCCTACTTGTAATGATAGGCTAGAAAAAAAAATCGATTCTGAAGAAAAACAAATTATTTTTTCACAACAAATTTCAAGTTTTTTCACATTCCATCGTATGAGGACAGTGCCATGTAACGATAATAACATAAAAAATATGTAACTTTTCTCAGATGAGAAAAGAGGCAATCTATTCAAAACTCACGATCATATGTTCAAGAGTTCAAAGACCTCGCGTGGTGAAAAAAAATTTTTTTTTTATCCGAATCGATTTTTTTTCTAGCCTATCATTACAAGTAGGACTAGTAGGGTTACCTGTCTTTGTTTTTGGGAGCGGTCCCCTTCCACCCTGTATACTTACTATTAGTGATGTAGGTTCCGTATGATGACAGGAAGAATACAAATCACCAACCTCTCTCATAATGGGAGGGCAATTGACCTACTATACCACGCTGGTCAGACGTATTGGTATAGGGTTATGTTTCGAGTTTTCCTTCTCTCGCATAGATGTTATATGCGTTTTATATCCCTTAGTCGTCTCGTACGATCATCCACAGGAAAGATGACGAGAGAGGGGGTGGTAAATTATATTATTACTCCGTCACCACACGGTAATATATAGTTAAATATGAATAATACATGGAATATGCATGCGATGAAATAAAATTGATACAAGATTAGGAAAAAGTTCATATAAAAGGAACACACTTAACCGGCAGTGTATGGTAGATAAATTTCGCATTACTTAAATACCATAATAATCTTAATTACCATTCTCTAATAGGAAATGATGGATCCACTAAAAATGAGATAGACTTCATCTTGACGGACAAACGGCAAATATTCAATGATGTCTCTGTGATCAGAAGGATTAAAACTGGGAGTGATCACCAGATGGTTCGAGGCACATTGAATCTTCGTACGAAAGTCGAGCGGTCTCGCTTGATGAAGTCTATACTCCGACCTACACCTGTCCAATACCAAAACCCCGATAGCTTTCAACTCGAATTACATAATCGCTTCCAATGCCTGGAAAAGTGCGAATCTTCGAACGATACGAACAACAGGTTCGTGGAAACTGTCCACGCGGTCGGGTCAAAATTCTTCAAGGCCCGTCGCGCAACTAGAATAAAAGAGGCTTTCTGACCCGACTCTCAAACTCATGGAGAGGAGAAAGGAAATGACGTTACAGTCTTCAGCCGATTGGTCCAAACTCAGGCAGCTTAATAGACAAATCTCCAAATCTATGCGACGCGACATTCGCCGATTCAATACATTGCATATTGAAGAGGCGATAGAGCGAAATCGAGACTCCAAAGTGTTCGCACGAGATTTGTCTATTGGGCAGAGCCAAATGACTAAGCTGAAGACCGATAACGGTACTGTTATTTCATCCCGGAGTGAGATATTGGGAGAGGTCGAAAGGTTCTATGGGCAGTTGTACAAATCATCCCTGAGTCCTGTTGTCGGCTTGGTCCAAGACCCCAGATCTAAGCTAACTCGGCACTATACCGAAGAAATCCCGGACGTCAACTTGTACGAGATCAGAATGGCTCTAAAACAATTAAAGAACGGAAAGGCACCGGGAGATGACGGAATTACCACAGAGCTCCTCAGGGCAGGCGGCAAGCCGGTTTTAAAAGCCCTACAGAAGCTGTTTAATTCTGTTCGGGGGCGACGTTCCAGAGTCGTGGACCAGGAGTGTGGTGGTGCTATTTTTCAAGAAGGGCGATAAAACGCTCTTAAAGAATTACAGACCCATCTCACTCCTGAGCCACGTGTACAAGTTGTTTTCAAGAGTCATTACGAACCGACTCGCGCGCAAGCTAGACGACTTCCAGCCGCCCGAACAAGCCGGTTTCCGAAAGTTTATAGTACCATAGACCACATCCATATGCTACGCCAGATTATATAGAAGACCGAGGAGTATAATCGGCCTCTGTGTCTAGCGTTTGTGGACTATGAGAAAGCTTTTGATTCTGTCGAAACTTGGGCAGTGCTGCAGTCCCTTCAGAGATGCCAAATTGACTATCGATATATCGAAGTGCTGTAGTGTTTGTATAAAAACGCTACTATGTCGGTTCGCATCCAGGATAAGAGTACGAAAGCGATTCAGTTGCAGAAAGGCGTGAGACAGGGAGACGTTATATCTCCGAAACTATTCACCACTACGCTGGAAGATGTCTTCAAGCTCTTAGACTGTACCGGACTCGGCATCAACATTAACGGCGAATACATCACTCACCTTCGATTCGCAGATGATATCGTAGTCATGGCAGAATCCCTGGAGGACCTTGGCACCATGCTCAATGACCTCAACAAGGCCTCTCAACTAGTAGGGCTGCAAATGAATATGGACAAGACTAAAATCATGTCTAATGCCCATGTCATTTCTGTACCGGTCCTGGTTGGGAATGCGATTCTCGAAGTTGCCGATCACTATGTTTACCTAAGACAAACAGTCCAATTAGGTAGATCCAATTTCGAGAAAGAGGTCAGCCGACAAATCCAACTCGGCTGGGCAGCGTTCGGGAAACTTAGGAGGATCTTCTTGTCTAATATTCCGCAGTGCCTGAAAACAAAGGTTTATAACCAGTGTGTGTTACCAGCGATGACTTACGGCACTGAAACGTGGTCTCTAAATGTCGGCCTCATAAAAAGGCTCAAAGTCGCTCAGCGTGCTATGGAGAGGGCTATGCTCGGTATTTCTCTACGTGATAAAATCCGGAATACGGAAATCCGTAGAAGAACGGGTGTAAACGACATAGCCCGAAGAATTAGCACGTTGAAGTGGCAATGGGCAGGCCACATCTCTCGACGAACCGACAACCGTTGGGGAAAAAAGGTTCTCGAGTGGCGACCACGAATCGGGCGACGCAGCGTAGGACGACCCCTCACTCGGTGGACTGATGACATTGTCAACCGTTGGATGCAGGTGGCACAGGACCGTTGCGAATGGCATTCTCGTGGGGAGGCCTATGTTCAGCAGTGGACGTTTATGGGCTGATGGATGGAAGGATGGATGGAATAGAAAAGTAGGTATATCATTAGATGTCGATTAGTTTGTGGTTTTAAGTAGCAACGAATTTCATTGATTTGATGTCCACGTAAGACAATTTTTTTATGTCATATAAACCAATTCGCGTGTAATTTTCGTCTGTGTTTAAGTTTTTATGTAACTTTGGCCGTTAATAGTAAGTTTAAAAAAAAAGCCTTCTTTCTACCCGTCAAGGATTTATGCCTTCATACAATCTGTTATCATATAAGTAAAGAATGGAAAAGCAAAAATATCACTACAAGAGTAAATTGCCTCATCTAACATGGACTAAAACCTCCTCCACAATGAAAGAGAAATTGAACCAATACAACATGGGTGTGAGATGCTTGTTAGGCTTTTCCTTTCCTTACATATATGTTACTTGCATATCATATCCTTTAATCTTCCTTTACATTACTCACGAATAAGAAAGAAAATGGAAGAGGTATTCCTACTCAATCACATATCAAAAGATTAATTTCATTATCATCTCAGATTATATATGTCCCACCGTTGGGCTCAAGCCTCCTCCACAATGGGAGGAAAATTGACTTACTATACTACGCTGGTCAAACGTGTTGGTATAGGGTTTTGTTTAGAGATTTTCTTCTCTTGCATATGTGTTCTTCGTCGCTTCTTAGTGTCACTCACGGGTATGATAGTGAGGGGCTGGTGAATTGTATTCTTAGTCCGTCACCACACGGAACTCGTACTTCTTCACCACATAGAATGAAAAAAGAATAAAACGACTTCATGACCGTTTTAATATTTCTTAAAAGAACCCTGAAACAATAAATTGATTCTACAAATACAAGAATAGAGATACCTAAACTAAATATTTACATAGATTATTTACATAAGCTCTGCTCTATGGAAGTTACGAATACTACCAACATTCAGATTATTAGTGGGTGTCATAAAAGACAACGAGCGTTATATTGACCTGGGTCAACTCCACCTTCTAATCAATAATTGTTCCTAAGAAGGATTGACGTCAGGTAGGCGTCTGATCATGAAACTATTGCCAATAGTTTTTACAATATGTGCGATGGAAAAGTATATATTACATTGATCCTAAGTAATTGGGATAAGAGTAGGACTATAGTGAAATTGTCAATAGCTTTTGTAATATGTGCGATTGAAGATATATGACATCGTCTCTCAGTAATGGAGATAAAGGCAAGATAATGATGATTAAAGCTATTGCACGCTTCATAACCGAAGCGTTGAGGTCTTGCTCTACTCTCGATATATGAAAATCAAGGACTTTTCAAACCTAAAAATGATTCTATATTTCTCACATTGTACTTATAGGATAATATTCAAAATTATGCTAAATTCTTTTACATACATATATTCAGTTAAGCTTATAAAATGCGAGGATGATGATATTATAAATTGATATAAATTACGCATTATATTTCATACTGATGTAACCCCCCCCGCTTATAACTTGGGTTACAAATTAAATTCGTGCAATCAAATAAAACTCGCTTGTTCAACAATGCGCAAAATTGTGCAAGCTTATGATTTCCGCAATATAATATTCGTTTTGAAATCTGTTATCGTGTAATTCATAATTGTAATTTGTGTTTGTTTGTTTTATTATTATATTTAAATGTAATTTAATCAATTTTGAATTGAATGAGCTTATAAATATTCCACTGCTGGGTCTCAACAGTGATTGGGGAATTGTTTTACTATACGACGCTGGTCAGACTGTGTTTATATAGAATTTTATATCGAGTTTTTTCTTTCCCACGAAGTTTTTGGAGTTTACTCCTTAAGAATCGATTCTCATATAAGGCGCCCGGTATGAGAAAAATTTGAGGAGTAAAATCTAGTGATCGAATGACCTCGTTACGTTTTTGGTGCGCAACCTATTCCTTTCACTTTCTGACCTGAGATACTACATTAATGAACAGTTTTAATAACTGTAAATAAATAAATATATATTATTTTTAATCAAATGAACTTTTTTTGTGCCTGTTTTGATGATTATCAAATCGTACTTAAGGAGTAAACTCCAGTCGTGCGTCCGAGCTGACACACACACTTTTTTTTTGTTATTTTTTTATTAGACACCACCCTGCACTAAGGAAATAATCCTTGTATTGGGAACTTTATAAACATGCAATTAACACAGACAACTTACACCTAGACTCGGAGCAACATTTTGTGAATCACGCAAAGTACTCTCCTGTGTAGGAATCGAATCCACGGCACTGGCACGGAAGGTCGGTATCATAACCACTACGCCATCTGTGCAGTCAATTCATATTATATTATGACGTCATTTATACGTCTCTTACGATCACCTACAGGTAAAAAGGGGATGGTGAATTGTATTCATACTCGACGGGTATGATGACCAAGCAGTATAATTTTTCGAATTTTAATTTAGATTTTTTACAATTTAGATTATTAGATCCGTGTGGTGACGGAGTAAGAATACTATTCACCACCCCATATCTTACCCGTGGGTGACCGTACGAGACGACTAAGGCATATTAAACCCATATAACATCTATGCGAGAGAAGGAAAACTCGAAACAAAACCCTATACCAACACGTCTGACCAGCGCGGTATAGTGGGTTGATTTCCCCCAGTGGGACATTTATGGGCTGTGATGATGATGATGAAATTATTATATCTAAATGATTACACGAGTATTGCACATCACACATCATCATTGACATCATCATCGTCATTATCATCCTGCTCTTGTCCTCAAGGTTGATACAATATGTACTCTTCTTGTCTTGAGGTCAATGTAATATGTATTTTTCTTCCATGGTACATATTGCAATAGTTGTTGGCAATGGTTTTGTGAGAAATAGTAGACTTGACGTCAATCCTAATTGGGAATTTCTATTAATAGTAGGATCACACTATACACAGTTCTCTGTCTAAAGCCGCGTGCCGGTCCATCCGGGGTAGTACCATGCAATGTGCTATTGCGCTTCGTTCGGTGAGCGCGAGAGCCGAAAGCCCATCTGGGTGGGTTTGGGGTTTGTATTGGTAGGCAGCGGCTTGGCTATGCCCTTAGTATAACGGTTCATAGGCGACAGTAACACTTACCATCAAGTCTGCTTCATTCGTTTGCTATCATAAGCAAAAAAAAAAAACAACAGGCAGTCATGGGGACTGCCGATAGAAGTGAAAACTATTAACTTAAAACTAATTGAAATAATAATAATTTTCTAATTTTTATATAAAAATAAAAAATATTATCGAATATCTAGGAATCGGTTTTACCACGCTGGTAAGATAACCTTTAAACCACAATGATAGTCATTTCATGACATAAAGGTTAAATATTAAAAATACAATTAAAAATAAATAATAAGATACAGCGAAAGAAGTATGTGGAAGTTCAAAGAAGCATAGAAAAACAAATGGTGATGCATGGTGGGATGCGGAAGTGGCAGCTTCCGTAGAGCAAAAGAAGAAAGCGTGGCTGGACTATGTCTCTTCTTTGAATCTGAATGACAGTATGACTGAACAGAAGAAAGAAATATATCGGCAATGTAAGAATGACACCAAGGCCTTAGTGAAAGAGAAACGTGATAGAGCAAGTATGAGTGCAGAAGATAGGCTGACTAAAAACTTCGAGGGTAACACCAAACTCTTTTGGAGGGAGGTGAAGAAGTCTCGGGGTGGTTGGTCAGCCTTCAGAATGAATAAAATAAGGTCTAAAGGTGGAGACATTCTTACACAAACACAAGACGTGTTAAGCCGATGGAGTGAATATTTTGGCGATATGTATGCGGATGCTACGGTTGGCGCCGGTGTTGGATGTGGTTTAGTAGATCAACATTCGACAACGGCGTCCTCCGATGGCATCAGTATGGATGAAGTTGAATGGGCGATAAGAAGTTTGAAAAATGGTAAGGCAGCGGGCATTGATATGGTGTCTGCCGAGATGATCAAGCTTGGTGGCTCTTGTGTCTGGGAGGCGTTCCTGTTGCTCCTCAATTTATGTTGGAGCTCGGGAATGGTTCCCAGGGACTGGAATAGCGCAGTCATCGTGCCTTTGTTTAAAAACAAGGGTTCACGTTATGACTGCGCAAATTACAGAGCCATAAGCTTGACCAGTTTGGCAGCAAAAGTGTATGGAAAAATTATTGAAAGGAGAATGAGGATGGTGTCCGATGGTTTACTGTGTGAGACACAAGGAGGTTTCAGGAGTGGAAGGGGATGCATGGATCAAGTGTTCTCTCTGCGCAACATTGTGGAGAAGCATCTGGCTCTAGGTCAGAGGGTTTTCTGCAGTTTTGTGGATCTGGAGAGAGCATTTGACACGGTTGTACGAAAGGAACTTTGGGACATTTTACCGGAGTATGGTATTAACGGTAAACTGCTACAGGCTGTGCAGTCCAGTTACATGGGCTGTAGAGCCTGTGTGCGGCTGGATGATGGAATGTCACCTTGGTTTGACGTCAATATCGGCGTTAAGCAGGGGTGCGTTCTGTCAGCCAGGCTGTTTATCATATATCTGGATAAATGTCTCCAAAGGTTGAACGATATGAATGTGGGAGTCCAGATGGGCGACTCAGTGGTCACTGCTCTGCTTTATGCAGATGATGCAGTCCTGCTGGCACAGTCAGCGATTGACCTGCAGACCCTAGTCGACACAATGACAGAAGATTGTAAGAAAAGGGGTCTACGCGTGAATGTGAGCAAAACCAAAATAATGGTCTTTGAAAGAGATAAAACCAGAACAGATGTAAGAGTAACAATAGGTAATGATGTACTAGAGCAAGTGGATGAATTTGTATATCTTGGATGTGGATTTAGCCGAGATGGAAGGTACACCACTGATATAGAGCGAAGAGTGAATGCGGGAAATAGAGTGAACGGAGCGTTGGGGCAACTTCTCGGCAGCCACCACCTCAGCCAGAAGGCACGTGTAGCAATACATAACGCAGTGCTTGTCCCAACATTACTGTATGGAAGCGAGAGTTGGGTATGCAGAAAAGAGTATGATAGTAAAATTAATGCGGTCGAAATGCGATCTCTGCGGAAAATCTGTGGAGTTAGGCTGACCGACCGCATTCGTAACGACGACGTAAGAGAGCGAGTAGGTATGAAAGAGAGTATTGGTGTAAAGATGCGAAAGGGAATGCTCCGATGGTTCGGACATGTGGAAAGAATGCCGAACGAACGCCTGGTTAAGAAGATATACAATGCGAAAGTGGAAGGATGTAGGTACCGAGGGAGACCGAGACTAACCTACCTAGACCAGATCGGTCATGTACTGAAGGAAGGTGGAGTCAAGAGTCTCCGAAACCGGCGAGCGTGTATGAAGAGAATTATGAATGTTGAGGAAGCGAGTGAAGTATGCAGAGATAGAGTTCTCTGGCACTCTGTTCTCTCTGCCTACCCTGCAAGGGATATGGCGTGATGATATGTATGTATGTATGTATGTACAATTAAAAATAAATAATGCCATACTTTTAAATGCAAATATTGATATGAATATTGAAAATATTTGAAAATAAATTGTTTATTTTCATTATTCATTTATCTATATAAAACATTAAAATGTTCAATACTTACTTTTATATTGAACAGTATTCCTTTAATTAAACGATTACAATGTTTTCATATAGCTATAGGTATACTATTAGCATTAGCATGCCGGTGACGCGAACTTATAAGTTTTTCCCCTCCAAAAACGCTCAACGCGCCTAAAGAAGTTTTCACTTCAAAAAAATGTAGTTGCTGACTAGACGGCATTAGAATGAGGTGTAGAACTATATTAAGCTCTTAATAATATTTTAGGACACCCATGTAAGTTTTGGTCGTGTACATAGCCGTTACCTCACATCAGTTTTTTTTTCATCCATATCCATTTATAATAAACTCATTTGCAAAAAAAACGGGCGGTTTTGATTTTCATTCATATTTAAAAAGATACAATACCAAAAAGGTTTCAATCGTTTGTACACGTTACTGGCCGGTTTTAAAAATGCTGTGGTATTTAAAAAAGTACGTTCTAAATTAAATTTTTCATTTGATGTTCATTTTTACAGAAAACCCCTTTTTATCCTACATTTTTGGCGCGAAGTTCCAGAAGTTAACATCGACTTTCATAACTTTTATTCAATTTTTATCGATTAATTTCATATCCTTGACTGTCAAAGCTTTATTTAATGCTGTTTGGCTGTATCAAAAATGGTAGATAAAGTGGTAAAAGCTACCAAAATTATCGCGCTGCTTGAAGAGGGTTGCAGCCAATGTTTCGTGGCTAGGAGGCTAAATGTTAGTCGCTCGACAGTCCAAAGGACCTGGCAGCGATATCAGGAGACTGGTTCCGTCGAGAGAAGGCCTGGTTCTGGAAGAAAACCATGTACCCAACCACGGGATGATCGTTTTCTTGTGAGTCGCGCATTGAGAAATCGCAAATCTTCGTATGTGGATCTTAAGAACAACCTCCAAGAAGTAAGAAATGTGCATATTAGTCTATGGACGGTCAGGAGGAGGCTTCTCGCTGCCAATATACGCAGTCACCGCCCGGCCCGCGGCCCCAAATTACTCCGTGAGCACAGAGTTCACAGGCTTAGGTTCGCTAGAAATTGTGAATCATGGACTCAAGACGATTGGAATAGGGTTTTGTTCTCTGATGAAGCCAGGATATCTCTGTTCGGTGAAGATCGACGTCGGCGAGTGCTAAGAAGACAAGGAGAACGCTTTGCAGAGGCATGTTTCGAAGAAATCACACCTTATGGTGGGGGCTCTGTTATGTTTTGGGCAGGAATAAATTCAATGGATCGTACAGAGTTAGTCTTCATTGAAAACGGCTCACTGACTGGGCATCGATACATAACGGAAGTTCTAATTTCTCATGCACAACCCGCATTGGCCGCTCTAGGTGAAGACTCGATTTTTATGGACGACAATGCTCGCGCCCACCGATCCCGCGATGTTAATGCGTATGTGCAAGAGGTCGGCATTCGTCGTTTGGATTGGCCAGCTCGAAGTCCCGACCTCAATCCCATAGAGCATGTCTGGGACGTTCTGAAACGGCGTGTGAGATCAGTACACCCGGCTCCGCAGACCATCAGAGAGCTGAAGAATGTGATTACTGCGGAGTGGGAACGTATTCCGCAAGCAAGTATCCGGGATATACTCGCTAGCATGCCCAGACGAATTCAAGCTGTGATTTTAGCTAGAGGGGGTCACACTCGATACTAAACATTTATCTGCTTTTACTTTATTAAAGAAAAACAAACAAAAAAACTTTTTTATTTTTACTTCATGAGCATATGCACTACTAGCGAATATACACTACTAGCGAGGTTTAGCATTATTTCCCATAAATTGTATCTAAATTTTATGAAATACTGATGAAAACGATTATTTTCTTATTAATTTACCAAATTGTGTGGATAAAACTACCTATAATTATCAAACAAAGAAATATTAACATTTGAAATGGTTCATTGCTTAGGTGCCCGTTTTTTTTGCAAATGAGTGTATTTATACATGGGCCCAATCATAATATCATATTCGCCACCTTTGGCTGGAGGTTTAACGATTGCGTCTCTCACGAATTCAGCATTTTTTAGCTTTACATTTTATTACTTTCAAAAGCGCTATTTAGAAGTACTAAATTTACAAAGCGATATAAATTGGAATCAGTTCGGAATATATTTCCTGTTCTCACATTAATGTAATTGGAATTGCATTTAATACTATAATATTGGAATTGGATTTACCAATAAATTTGTCCGAAATTATGAACTGTATTTTAATTTGGAATTATATTAAACAATTTTTTAGCAGACTAGCTTTTATTTAATGTAATTATGAAAATCATTCTGTGTGGAGACGACGAGTGTCGTAAAAGACGACTAAGGGATGTAATTATTATCGCACCTCGTATATGTTCCAGTGTTGGGCTTGAGTCTCCTCCATAATGGGAGGGGAATAGACTTACTATATCACGCTAGTCAAAACGTGTTGGTATAAGGTTTTGTTGCTCTCGCATAGATGTTATATGCGCCTTAGTCGTCTCTTACGATCATCCACGGATAAGATAAGGGATGGTGAATTGTCTTCTTACTTCGTCACCACACGTAAAAAGGAGAGGGGGTGTAATAAGACTATAATATTTATTCAAGAACAGAATAACTCGAAAGTAAACCCTATATAAACTCATTCGACGTCTTAGAAGTTAACTTAAGATGATGATGAAAATTTCCTTAAGATTTCAACTATCCAAGACATTTATTATTGTGATAATGGCTTAAATTCAGCAGTATCCATATGGATATATATATATATATATATATATATATATATATATATATATATATATATATATATATATATATATATATATATATATATATATATATATATATATATATATATATGAGCTGAGATAAAGATGCTGATGATAGTAAAAAATAGAATATATTTTTCTCTAATTGGATAGAATCTTGGTCTAACATACAAGTATACAAAAATGTAAAGATATTTTTAAATAAAACCCAATGTTATTACTTAAAATTACACTCAAAATATTATTTCTCCAATGCTGCTATATATTTTCAAAAGATTATTTACTCGAAGATCAAAGCGCACTCGCAAAGAAGAGTCCAGCACAAAAGGAAAATATTCTTTTATAAAATATATTATATTTCAGAGTTGTTTATCAAAAAGATGTTTTCGTTCTAGCCACTGCCATTACATCTGATTTTTTATATTGTATCTTTTATATAAATAAGACCTCATTGCATCGTTCATTAAAATTCTGACGCTAAAATTCTTCTTTTCCATATCATCATCATTTCAGCTCCATATATGTCCCACTGTTGGGCTCGAGCCTCATCCATAACGAGAAGGATAATTAATGTAATTATGAAAATCATTTTGTGTGGTGACGGAGTAATAATACAATTTCCCATGAGTGTCGTAAAAGACGATTAAGGGATATAATTATTATCTCAGCTCTTATATGACCCACTCCTGGGCTTGAGCCTCCTCCGTAATGGGAGGGGAATTGACCTACTATACCATACTAGTCAGACGTGTGATTATTGGGTTTAGTTTCCCTTCTCTTGCATAGATGTTATATGCGTTTTATATCCCTTAGTCGTCTCTTACAATCACTCACGAGTAAGATTGTGAATTGTATTCTTACTCAGTCATTACACGGAAAATCTTTCCATTTGATGATGAAGAATACAGCCTTGTCTGTCTTCACTTATTACTTTTTCATGGCAGTCGAAAAAGTATATTAATATGGGTCACCAGCCATTGGTAAACGGCTCTCTTCTGAAAAACTTAGAACACGAATTACAACCACCAAGATCTACCAAGCGTATTATTACCAATACGATCTTTCGTTTTAGACCTGTGATCAATTAATAGGCTGATGGATGGATAATAGAATTAGTCTTAGCTGTAATATAATTTACCTCTGGATTCGCTGTGTGGTAGCGATCACGAATACTACCAACCCTTACTTTGCTCGTGGATATCGTAAAAAACGACTAAGAGCCTTATAACGACCTGAGCCAACTCCATCTGATGCTGTTTGGTCAACAATTACATTCCCAAGGAGTGTCGACGTCTGGCAGACGGCCGGTCATAAAACTATTGCCAATAACTTTTACAATATGTAACTATGAAAGAAAAGTACATATTGTATCGACCCCAAGTAATTTGGGTAAGAGTAGTAGAATGATGATGACCTCTGGATTTGAGTCATCCATTCATAGGGAGGGAAATTCGTCTAATATATTGTTCTGATTATAAAAAATAAAGAGAAAGATAGGTAGTCTTTTTCCAAGGTTTACGCTGACTCTACAGATTTTGATTAAACATTGAAATATGATCGTATATTTTCTAAATATTATCACGTTTTGATATTGGTTAAAGCGGAGTATCAATAAAGAGGTAAAATTGAATTACGCATCGTAAAATATCGCATTATGTAAATATGGAAAAATTGAATATCGGCTATCGATAATGTAGGGTAATGTCTATTAAACAAGCGGCGGCAAATGTAGCCGATATATACATACATATATATAAGGTTTACCAGTATAAGTTGACCTCTACTATCAAAACATGGTATGTTGTACCAAATGGATTAAGAATTTCTAAATGGTGACAGTAGAATACAATTCACCAACCAAATCGTGTCTGTGGGCGTCGTAATCTTCAACATCACAGCCCATATATGTCTCACTGTTGGGCTCGGGCCTCCTCCGTAATGGGAGGGCAATTAACCAACTATATCGCGCTGATCAGACGTGTTGGTATAAGGTTTTGTTTCTAGTTTTCCTTCTTTTGCATAGATGTTATACGCAATTTATATCCCTTAGTCGTCTCTTACGATTACCCACGGGTAATATAGGGGGTGTTGAATTGTATTCTTTCTTCGTCACCACACGGATAATCGGACGTCGTAATATGCTAAGGGATATGGTATACGGATAACATCAATTCAAAGAAAGAAAAAATCAACACAAAACTCAATAGCAATACGTCTGACCATCATATAATAGTGGTCCAATTTCCTTTTCATTGTGCCGGAGGCCAGAGCTCCAATCCGATAGTAGTTACTTACGTCGGCTGAAATGAAAAGGTTGAGAATAAAATATGTGATGGTCACATCGTACTTGCCCATAAAACTCGTAAAAGGGGACTTCAACTGTGGAATAAACAAGAGAATCAGCAGCACTATTCTCCAGGGAAATGTATAATAACAGCGATCGCTAACTCGCCTAATAATACAGTTTCATATGTGAAGATCACCGTTCTCTTTGTGTTGTGGACTGGACGGTCATTGTGTTTCTGTCGTGGTGGAGGATTGGACTGGCATGAATTGATTTGGGTAACCTCCGTGAACGATTAGAATGCCCTACTCTAAACGGTCGCTCTCCAATTGCTTGCCAATTCGTTGATGTTAGAGTTCAGATATTTTTTGACCCAATTATAGGCCTGGTGTGTGGACTAGTTCTGGCTTGCATATGATAAACCCAGGATAACTGCGGACAACGACGGGTATTTTGGTGCTCGGGATGAATAATTTCATACTCATAATAACCATTTCTGTAACGTAGTCCGCATAAACGCCAGGGTCCTCAGAGGCGAAACAAAGACGCTTTTATTAGTACGACGCGTAGAACTCACCAAGTCTTATCCCAATCTGCTGATTTATATTACCACACCCTTTTTTTTTAAGTGTGGGTTATGGTCGGCGCTCTTCTCGCACCACTCCGTCCGGGGTGACAGAGGGGCGTACGCACGCATACCCGCAACCCACCCATGAACCTCGCCTACGTCGTTGGACCGGCCACTGGAGCAGCGTGAACTTGTCGTCAGTGGCCGGCCCGACAGAATACCCCCTGAGGGGTACCCTCTCCATATTACCACACCCTGCGAGTTCTAGTTACTCTATCACGATTAGGCTTCATAATAGGAGCTTTGCTACAGACTAAGTAGTGTTCAAAGGACTCAAAAGGGTCATCCACCACTACCTGGTATCCATACTGGTATGTAGTCAGAGGAAGGTCCAATAAAGAGGAGTTATGACTCTCAATATTCTTTTTTATTTCTTTTGGTGGCAAACTAGCAAGCAGCACATATGATGATAAGTGTTACTGCCACCCATAGACTATTACAACACCAGAGGTGCAGCTAGGCTGCTGTCAAACAGTGAAAACCCCAAGCCCACCAGAAAGTCCGACTCTCTCGCTCACAAATCTTCAAGATCTACCACTTCCACTGATGAACATTGCTCCAATATTTCGCCAAGCCTTTATTGGACGTTCTGAAATAATTGAATTGACAATAAATCAGTGCCATCACATCTGTAAAGGCACGTGTAACTACGGGTATCCCCTTCATAATCTGCACGTAACTATAAAATTGATAGGTATGTTTGAGGTCTCAAACGTGGTGACCACAGATATCGCTCCGAATAGACACACACACCATTATGATAAATAGCATGTGATCAGCTATCATGATCATCAAAATCTTTAATTAAATACTATTTACTTGCATTATGAACGAGCGTTTAAACTCACGGGTACTAAGTTATTAGAGTCAAAAAGGCGTACAATTATAAATATAATTAAAATTACTTGTTTAAAAGATCTAAAAAATAATGATCAACTAGTAATTCAATGTAACTTTGACACAGCAGATGAGAGTAAAACGCAAAAGATTTTCGTACATTTATATAATCATGTCAAACTTTGAAATATTATTGCCTCAACAAGAAAAAATACTTGTCTTAAAGTATCAATGTCTCGTGGTCTAAGAAGTTTTTATTTTTATATCTACCATTGACACTTTATATCTCTTTTTGTTTTGAAAAATTGTAGAATATTTTATTGTATTGATATGGGTTAACAGATTTTATTATTACTTGAAATGTTGTTTGAAAAAAAAATACTTTTCAACTGAAAGATAACTAAATACATTCAAAAAACAAACTAAACTAATTTATTATATATCTGTTTATCTCATCTTATCACTCATAAGCATGTGTGATTTTCTAGGTCAAATTAATTTTGATCGCAACAAATTAGTCTGGTCATGCATATACAGAGGCAGACTAATATTTTTATTGGCCTAAATATAGTGATTATCAATATTAAATATCCTGTAAATGTACCTACACAATGATTTTGGTCATCATTCTCCTGCTCTTATATCAAGTAATTCATTTTCCATAGAACACATTGCAAAAGTTATCGGCAATAGTTTTATGATCTGCCGCCAGCCTAACTTCCAACTCCTTCGGAATTGTTGACCAGACAGCATCAGACGGTGTTATCACCGGACGATATAAAGCTCTTAATCATATTGTACGACACCCAGGAGCAATGCAAAGGATTGGAATTGACTGTATTTGCTTTTGTTAATATTAATTTAAAATCAGATTTTGTAGCAGTTTGGAATAGCGATCGCACTAAGTAATGCAAGTTTCCCAGAAAAGTGCTATCGCTTATTAACCTGCTGATCTCTTAGTCGTGTTTTACGACTCCCATTGGAAAATAAAGGGTTGACGACATAATAAATAATCTTAAATCGTCATCAATGGGAAACTTCTATAATTAAGGAAAGATAAACTATTTTTATCTCAGAAAAAATGCTACAAACCTAATATGCAATACATAAATACGAAAATATTACACCTATGGGTTACTTAAAAAAAATGTCAAAACACTGATTTTTATACAAGAGACTTGAAAGATTAAAAGCTCCTTAATGGAAATATGTCGATAGCAGTCACAAACACCTGTCTTCGAAATTCTGAAGACGTTTCACAAAAAAAAAAAAATAAGTCCAAAAACATTTGGCTATAAGTAAGGACATCACTACGAAACTGCCAAGTTTTATCAGGACCAATCCAAACTTCTTAATTACCAAGCGAAGAACAGGCCTTATCGATTTAGATTTGACGTAAAATAATTGGACTTTTTGTCTTGCTTTACTTATTTCTAAGAGCGTTCTTGATATATTTTTATTGAAATATAGGTTTGTTTATGTTTGTAGATTTTTATGAAATTTATTTAAAAAAAAATGGGATTATTTTTAATGGTTTAGTCAGTTTAGATGCATGCTTATAGCAAGCATACATTTCACTTCGTAATCGAGTTTCATAAAGCATACATGATTTAAACAAATATAGTTATTGGGTTTTTTATTGCTTATGGTAGCAGACGAGCAAACAGCATACCTAACCAAACCCAGCCAGAATGTTGAGCTACCGCCTCTCTCGTTCACCGAGTAAAGCGTAGCAGTACACTGTTTCTACTCAGACGTCGATTTTCTACGATAGTGTGGTACTATTCCAAACGTACCAGACCGTGGCTGTAGCCAAAAAGCTGTCAACAGTATGATCCTACCACTATAAGTTATTTTTTATCAAGGAATTTTTAATACCAATAAGTACTAAGTGAAACTGAAGTTCAAAATTAAATTTTATTCCAACCAATATACAATCTTATATACAGTTTTGCGAATAAAATTATACAGTCATGTACGATTGCCTTTTGTATGTAGCTCCTACTTAATAATAAGCATTAAGTATTAGGTCATTCTCTTCGTAGAAAAAGTAATAATTAATCTTGAAACTTATATGTGAGTTTTATTTCATTGAGATATCAATTCTTATATGCAGGTCTGCTCATAAAAACTATGTCGAAATACCTTTTGTCTACTGCTGATAAGAACTATCCTAGCAAATTGTCCTTCGATTTCTTTAAAAATGTTTTTAAGTAATTTCATAAAAATACTTTTAGAGGCTTTTTACTTTTATTTTCCGTGTGGTGACGGAGTGTTCGTAAAATACGACTAAGGGACATATTGCATATAACATCTTTGCAAAAGAAGGAAAACTCGGAACAAGACTCTATACCAATACGTCTGACCAGCGTGATATTACTATATCACGCTGGTCAGGTATCAATTGACCTACTGGTCAATTTCCCTCCCATTATGGAGGAGGCTCGAGCCCAGTGGGACATAAATATGCTGAATAAATGAGCTGAGATGACTTTTAGCGGCGAATAAAATTAGGTATGCCTATAAGTTAGATATAGGTACTATTTGCAATATCAAATAAAGATGATAATTTGGTTCAAAACACATTTGTGCCATGCGTGGAGAATTTTAATATTCTTTGGATACTTTCCAGATTGTTAAGTATAACTCAAGAGATGTGGCGAGCCAAATTTCGCCTTTTACTATCACAAAAAGACATAAAGTGAAAATTATTAACACTATAGAAAGTGTACGCTTCATATGTTTTTATGTGTAGTATTGAAAAACTTCTATGATAGAATTTCAGTTAATTTTAACCGCTCTTTACTCATCAGCATAATACTTGCTCTTATCTCAATTATTTGGGATTGACGCAATATGTACTCCTTCCTCTGTACATTTTGCAAAAGTTATTGGCATTAGTTTTATGACCAGCCACCTGCCTGACGTCAACTCATCTTGGGAATGTAATTATTGACCAGAAGACATCAGATGGAATTGGCTCAGGTCGATATAAAGCTCTTAGTCATCTTTTACGAGATCTATAAGCAATGTTAGAATTGGTAGTATTCGTAGCAGCTTACATACAGCACTTAGGCAGCTATTGACTATCGACTTAAATATATTTGTTCAGATATTTAGTTTAGTCATAAGATAGCATCAATATAGAATCAGATTTATATTGTATATTTTTTAAAACATTACTATTATTAATAAACTAATGGAGTTTTGCGTTACTGTTTTCTGGATCGAGACAATCCTTAAAAGCAATAAGTTACATCATTTTTCCGTGTGGTGACGGAGTAAGAATACAATTCACCTCCTTTGCTCGTGGGTGTCGCAACAAATGACTAACTGATATGATATGGGGATGAAAACAAGGGAAGAGATAGAAATACAAAATAAAACCATATGCTAACCCGTCTAAGCAGCGTGGTGTTGTCCGTCAAATCCCCTTTTATCTTGGGTAAGGCACGAACTCAGCAGCTCAGCAGTGGCACGTAAATGAACTGAGATAACAATCGTACTTTGATAAATTAGATGATAATAGAATTCCATGTATGATGATTCGCTAAAAATATGACACGCATTATCTTTGATTTTCCGATGATATTAAGACATCTGGTTTCTAAAATCATTTCAAAGATCACCAACAGCTGATATTCTCTTGTGAAACTTTAACTTTACCATCTAACTCACTTGCTTGCTCAGTGTAACAATTCTGTCTTATGGTTAAGGCCCATTTCCAACAGTGGTTTCATAGGCTGATGGATGAATGGACTATAATCTATTAGATTGCCGTTTATTGTTTGACTTGTATTTTTGTAAAAGATATAAGTTTTAGTAATAGTTCATCATGATAATGAAAGAGGTTAGAATACTATAGAAATCCAAACGCGATTGAGTTCTTGTGAATTCTTTAGACCGGAAAGTACCCTGACTTTCTTATTTTTTATTTTTTGTGACAATACCTTTTTTTTTTTTTGCAGTGGTCTACGGTTGTTGTCGCGCCCTGCCAAATCGGTCCGTCAGGTCCGTCAACCAGATCCGTCAGGGTGGCACTGATGACAGTGATGCCGAAGCAACTGATCCCCGACAAGATCTGCACCAACCGGAAAGAGAGGACTCCGTGCCGCCGCTCCATCCATTCTATCAGTACGGGCCGAAGGTCCTCAATGGTAACAACACCGTGGCTAGGCCTCTACAGCCGCTTAACCCAACGGGCGATGACGTCCCGTCGGGCGTCCTCGTGGTAGGTGTCTATCTCGCTGAGCGATAGGGACCCACCCTCGTCGCGTACTAAAGTAACCTACCGGTAGAGATCGGAGAGCATCTCCGCCTCCAGGTCCCACGGGGGTGTTTCAGCCAATGTACATGTTGCCTCGGTCGACACTCTTTTGTGACAATACCTAAGGAATAAATCCTTGTATCATAGAACTTTGTGAACATATAATTATCGCACTCAAATTCCATTCAGGCTTTAAATAATTATTGAAAAAGAAAAAAATAATAATTAAGAAACGAACTCACGATACTTGATAAGATTATTTAACTTTCTTTCTATGGGAAAAAAAAAATAAAATTGACCTACTCCCGATTACTTGCATTTTGAGACTGCTTAAACTTTATAACGATTTATGATGATATTTTATAACAATTTATGGGGATAATATCGATATATTATCCACGATAACCATTATGAACATTGCCTTAAAAGGCATGGCAAAGTAAGAAAAATTTTAACGTTATAATCCCTGAAATTTAATGATCTATATATATTAACTAAGCATGCGATCGAGCAATAGGGTCATCACAGTTTTTAAAGCAATCTTTAAATTTATCAAATTCATGTTTCAAGTCGCTTTAAAATAAGGATACTCTATTAAAACGAAACAACAAACTTTGCAACTATCAAACTACATAATCGCGCAATATATCCTATCCTTATTAATATTTAAGGCCGCAAAACGCATTTTGGACGGCATGATTAGCCCAGTGGCAAACCCTGTTATATTTATGGGTGAAATTACCGTTTTAATGGACACGAACTGGCCACGGTAAATTGAAAGCAACACCCTCTACTATGATACATGATAACACATTCATATCACGAGTTACACGGCCCAAATCGCTGCGATGGGGGCAATTGACTTTTATATCAACATAAATAGCACGTTTCGTGGTACAAGTGCCAGAGCGAATTATGTTATAAAGCTTCTTTACTCTTTTAGTTTATTGTGAAACTTTTTATTAATAACAATATTTTTTATATTTAAAATTTTTGCTAAGAGTTGTTGAGTTGTGGCGTCTTATGATAATGATAGATAAATTAAGATTAGAAAAGAGCGTCAGTGAAATGCTCTTTTTGAATCCTATTTCAGACAAAAAAGTGTTATTGTATTGTACATTGTATCTTTCTCAAAAAGCGAGCAAACTATGACTATGAAAATAATGGATTTGATTTTATCAGAGCGTAATCCAAATTTATTCGGCTAAAAGTAAATAATATACTTTATATTGAGAATAAAAACAAAAAAAGATATATTAAATTAAATGCTTCTAATTCGGGTAAAGGATCAGCATCTTCATGATAAACAGCAAGTAAAATAAATGAGCGATAATTATCATTTACCATCAGGTAGACTGTTTGCTCGTTTACCAATAAACCCAATAAAAAAAATATAAAAAGCAATAGGTCATTGCCATTAATCCAGTAAAAAATACCCATGAAATCCTTAAAAAAATCACAGATGGCGTAGTGGTTAATATGCCGACATACAGTACAAGTCTCGTAGCTGGGGGGGCACACTTAAAACATTACTTATTTTTACTGACCGTCGCGCCGCCTACAGATTGTTTGTACAAACTTAACTGCTGCCATTTTGTCCCGTATGTCAAACGTTTGACAACTGAGAATTATTATTTTTTGTTCCTAGCGTAGGTACTTATTGTCATCAATCTATTTACGGTTATTGATGTACTTTCTGAAAATTATCTCAATTTTCATTGTTAAGCTGATATTATTATTGCTTCGTTATCAGCTGATATGTTTTTTTTTATATTTCAGGGTAGCTTTCATAGTAAAAGAAAATTCTATATAACTACACATACACATGTAGATATGTATATATATATCACTTCAACTTTAGTTCACCGCGTAAACTCTGGGTAGCAGCACCTTCCATACATGCATATTTTATCATGGAGCTGTCACTCTTTTTCAGTTTAATAACTTTACTCTTTGTCTCGTAGGTTTAATATCTACGCAGGACAGAGCAACGCAGAGCTAAAAATTGTTATTCTTAGTCTAAGTGTAATTTATGTGTTTGTAAAATCCTACGCAATACAAAAGTTAGTACCTGCGTGTAAAGTTTTCTCAAAAAGAAAAAGTAATGTGAAAAAGAAAAAGTAATGGGAAAAAGAAAAAGTAATGGGAAAAAGAAAAAGTAATGCACTTTCTCTGACTATATAATTAATGTATTCATTTATCTGTGTTTATATACGTCCCACTATTGGGCTTGGGCCTCTACCAAACGAGAGGAATATTATTTATCCTACTATACCCCGCTAGTCAGGCGTGTCGATATAAGGTTTTGTTTCAAATTTGCCTTCTCTTGCATAGGCGTTATATGTATTTTATATCCCGTAGTCGTTTCTTACGATCACCCACGGGTAAGATAGAGGGTGGAATTGTATTCTTACTCCGTCACCGCACGGTATTATACGTAAATTCAAAATCCGTTAATATTATATTCGTAAATCTCACTAAATGCAAGAACTAGTGCCTTCTTTTTTTGGGTAGGCTTTGGTCCGCATACACGCCGCTCGTTCCGTCCGGGGCGACGGAAGGGCAGCGCGTGGCTCTATACCCACCGTATTCCCTCCCCATCGCCATTGGGTAGGCTACTGGTACCACGTCCTTGCCATCCGTGGCCAAGAATTAATGCCTTAGTGTGAAGTCTTCTTTAAAAATAACAGAAAATTAATTTAATGTAATTTCTTTGAGTAGGTATATTAACTACAACGTAATTTATTTCCAAAAACCACATTCCTAACCACAAACTGATCAGTACTGGAACCGCTGATCGACAAATTTATATCTCTATTAAACAAAATTAATAGCAAATGAGTTGTTAAATTTTAATTTACAATAAACAAATGTATTCTAACCGCATTATTTATATCGAACAATAATTATACAGCTTTAATTGTTTTCATAATTAATAACAAAGGTTTGTTTCATGAAAATGTGTATGTTTGTCTGATATTTTTGTTTAAAAACTGACGTAATCGAGTTGATTCTTGGCTACTATTTATGAATCTATTCAAGTGTTTCAATGTCATCAGCTTTTATTTTTAGCTGACGTATAGAATATGAGTATATAAAAACATATATACGAATTGCGAGGGTTTTTTTTTGTAATTATGAAGTCAGTTGGACTGATTTTAAGAACAGCTAGGTACAGTTGATAGCGATGTTAAGATCTAGTTATTTAATTTCTTGTGGCTAGGACAATAACTTTCACGTTATTGAACCAAAGTTACCAATTAGGTAATCCTCAATGCAAGGATTGCTTAGTGTGCTTCGGTTTTTGAGTCAAAGTTATTATAATTACCAAACTTTAAAGCAACGTTTACCAAAAAAAGATTGTTGTCAAGTTACCATCATTATCGTCTTCCTGCTCTTACCTCCAATTAATTGTGGTCGAGGCAATACTTACTCTTCTTTTTTTATTGCTCTTGGTGGCAGATGAGCATGCAGTACACCTGATCGTAAGTGTTACTGCCGCCCCAGGACCTTTGAAATACCAGAGGTTTAGCTAAGCCACTGCCTACCAATAATCCTAAACCACCTAGAAAGTTGGACTTCCGGTTCTCTCACTCACCCAATAAAGTACAGCAGCATACTGCCACTGCTCAGGCGTTAATTTACTGCGAGAGTGTGGTACTACCCCGGATAGACCGGCCCGCGGCTGTAGATGGAACTGTCAACAGCGTGGTCCTACCACTATTCTTCCATAGTAATTATATATTAAAATAATTCTGGTAATATTTTTAAGAATTTTCACTTGCTAGACGTTAATTCTCCTTAGGAATTTAATTTTGACCTAATGGTATCAGATACAGTTGGCCCAGGTCCATGAAAAGCTCTTAGTTGTCGTTTAAGATACTCACGAGCAATGTAATTGGTAGTGTTTGCAACCACCACTAGTCCTCAAATTGATATTAGGTTACCATTGATCGTAAAACTTGCTAAATTAAAAACTCTTGAGGTATTTATAAAACCCGATTACGAAGTGAAAAATGATGTCACAAGCGGGTTTCGAATCAGCGTCTATTGGGATTTCGGCCCAATCTTGCTGCCACTACACCACCGTGAACTACTGTAGGACATGCAAATCTCGCTTCGTATCATATTTTTATATTATTCGCTATACTTTTCGCTTCGTAACCGGGTTTTATAAATAATTAAGCATGCTATATTTCAGTAATTTGAATAACAAGGTTGTGTCATCGTTCAATACAATTTTAACTGCAAAGTTTGAAGTATTAAGCCTTTAACAATGTGTAAACATTGTCGGGTAGATGTCACCTTAAAGACGTAAATATGATGCGAAGCGAGATTTGCATGTCCTACAATAGTTCACGGTGGTGTAGTGGCAGCATCATTGGGCCGGAATCCCAATAGGCGCGGGTTCGAATCCTGCTTGTAACATCATTTTTCGCTTAGTAATCAGGTTTTATAAATAATTAAGCATATTAAATGCTAAATTTCAGTAATTTGAACTCTTGAGATATTTTTTGCTGTTCTACTATACTGAAACATCAGCTCTTCGACGTCTAATGTTGATTATGGACCTCCCAAAAGTAAAAAAAATGTAAGTAATCGCGGAGTTTGACTAGCATATTGACTGTCCCTGTGGTTGTTAGATGTTCATTATATTTAATTCACCATATTCGTTCAGCTTATATATATCTCACTGCTTGGGTCGGACCTCCTCTATAGTAGAAGGGAATTTTACCACGTTAGTCAGACGTATTGGCATTTTTGAAGTGTAATTTCTTTAGAATCGTTGTGATTTCAAACTCGATGAAACTGAAAAATAAGACCATGGAGACACAAACACATAAATGATTCAGCCGGCGAGACAATGAGATAGAACACATTAGACGTTCTCGGTCTCCTCTTTGTGCGACTCTTCGTAGCATCACCACTATCTGACTCCCCACTATAGAGATAGAGAGAGATATATATATATAGAGAGAGCTAGAGAGGGAGAGAGAGAGAGAGAGAGCTAGTGAGAGAGACAGAGAGTACATGCTATCGGTTTATGTATGTAAAATAGATTTAAAAAATAGTTTGCCAAAGTTTCACTTCTGATATGTGTACTTTGTACACACGCATAATTTTTTTATTTGTTTTGGTTTGCTATGGTCTGGACACACGCCATTCTTACCTTCCGAGGCAATGGAAGGGCAGCGCGTGACCCCATAACCCAACGTATTCCATCCCCATCGCCATTGGGCCGGCCACTGGGACCGCTTCAAATAAACGTATTGGCATGGGGTTTTATTTTGAGTCCTCCTTCTTTTGCTTACAAAATATATATGATATTATTTGTATATAATTTATATCATCCTAGTCGTCTTTTATGACATTTACAGATAATATAGGAAGTGTTTAATAAGTGTTCTTACTCCGTCACCACACTAAAGAATGTCCTAGTATCACATCAACCAGATTTTACGACTTACTTAATGCGCGCTAAATATGCAACAGTAAGGGTGTTGTAATCTATACAGGGTGGAAGTGGACCGCTCCCGAATACAAAGACAGATGATCCTACTAGTCCTACTTGTAATGATAGTCTAGAAAAAAAATTGATTTGGATGAAAAAAAAAATTTTTTTTCACCACGGATTTTAGGTTTTTTTCACATTCTATCGTATTAGGACAGTGCCATGTAACGATAATTCCTTAAAAAATACGTAACTTTACTCAGATGAGGAAAGACGCAATCTATTCAAAACTCACGATCATATGTTCAAGAGTTCAACGACCTCGCGTGGTGAAAAAGATTTTTTTTTTCATCTGAATCGATATTTTTTCTAGCCTATCATTACAAGTAGGACTGGTAGGGTTACCTGTCTTTGTTTTCGGGAGCGGTCCCCTTCCACCCTGTGTATATATATATCTTAATATATATAAATTACGCGTCACGTTGTTTGTCCGCGATGGACTCCTAAAGTACTTAACCGATTTTAATCAAATTTGGACAACTTGTGTAGTTTGATCCAACTTAAAAGATAGGATAGCTTCCATTTCAAATTATAATCGCAATATTATTTTATTGCAAATTATTTGTCTATTATTTGACAGTCACAGTTATCTGTTATTCTCAAAAGATTCTAACAGATAACGGTATCTGTTGACTGGATTAAGTAAGTATTTAATAGATGGCGCTATGTTAAACCTACAAACGTTTCATATAAGCTGCAATTTATTAGCATTACCACCACGTGTTACTGAGGCTATCTTAGCCACAGCAACGTGTGGCCGGGTCATATATACATAAGAGATTTCCACCTATGTATTAACTCATCACGATATCTCTGGAACCATAAAGTCTACAAACTTTGAATTTGGTAGAAATATTCCTTTCGCCGAGTAAAGGTCATTATTATTAGGCCGGATTTTACAAAATTCCATCCGCGAGGCGGGTTGCTGGGGTTATAAAAGTCCCATTTTTTTAAATATAGCTCCTACAGACTTGAATTTCGGTAGGCATATCTGTGTTACGATTCAGAGGTAAACTAAGACCGGCTTTTTATAAAAACTCCACTCCTAAAGGGCATTGTGTAGGTGTTAACCTAAAAAAATGCACATTTTCCAATACTGCCCCTATAGGCTTAGAATTTGGTGTGGACTTTCTTTCTGCCCTGTAAAGAACAGATAAAGCAGGATTTTAAGAAATTCCTTCTACGAAAGGAATTACTATATAACTGAACTGACATAACCGAAGCGAAGCGAGGGCGGGACGCCAGTCTTAAGATATACGCGCAAAGGATATTCTACTTCATACTACATATATTTGATTAATATACCATTTATTGCTATGCAGGCATGATTGAGATTTTTTAAATTATTTTTAAGGACCACGCCCTGCACCAAAGAAATATTTACTTACCTAAATTGTGGGGTACATACTACTGCTATATTCGAGACTCAGAACTAAAAAATGTATAGTATATATCAAAAAAGTATCACGCGTGAAAATTTAACCCATAATACTGAGCAAGTTCATTATCTGTAACCACTATACCACCTGAGAAGTCAAACATGGAAATTATATAAATATTATCTACATTTTATTAATAAAAAGATATACTTGAATTATTTCTAAACGTAATCTCGGCTCAGCGGCAATCGCACTCCACTTCATCGCTTCAAGCCCTTTTCATCAGTTCTTAGTACCCGGGTCCCCTTTCAGGCACTTCAGAGCGTGTGGATGAAAGCTATTGTTCCGACCTTTTCCTAATTATTTTGTGTTGCTCTTGCAAATGTCTTGAGTGCTAATTAATTGTTTTAATTTAATTTATTTGTAAAATTTTGAATATATGTGTATGAATTATGTTATAGAGTTGGGTAATTTGATATCAAGATGATCATGACCTATGAATAGACGATATGCTGGATAGATGTGTACTATAACATAGGGTTTCATTTCGAGTTTTCTCTCTCTTGTATATGTGTAATCCCCGGGCTGGCCACCGAAGACAAAGATAGGGTACCGGTGTCCCACGGGAGGCGCTTTGCAGGGTGGGTCTATGGGGTTGCATGCCGCCTCTTCCGTTGCCCCGGATCGATTTGACAGACGTGAACATTTCATGGCCCACCGCAAAAAAAATAGATGTTATCTGCATATCATGTCTCTTAGTTGTATTATACGTCAACCACGGACAAGATAGGAGGACGTAAATTATATTATTATTCTATCACTACACGCAAACATATCATCATTATTTCAGGTCGTATATGTGCGACTTTTGGGCTTGAACCTCCTCCCTAATGACTGGAAAATTGATCTACTATACCTCGTTAATCCGGCGTATTGGCATAAAGTTCTGTTTTGAGTTTTTCTTCTCTTGTTATATGCGTTTTATATCCCTTAATCGTCTCTTACGGTCTTCCACGGGTAAGATAGGAGGTGGTGAATTTATTCTTACTCCCACTCTGTCACCACATGGAAAGAATGATAAAAAAACGTATATATATACATATATATAATTTATACTTAGTCGTTTAATTAATTTTAAATAAATTGCTGTGTGGTAGAGGCTGCGAATAGTACCAACCCTTATTTTGCTCGTGGATATGGACGACTTTATATAGACCTGAGCCAACTCGACCTAATGCCATTTGGTCAACAACTACATTCTCAAGGAGGGTCAACATCAGAAAACCTTCAATAACTTTTGCAATACGACGATACATATTCTGTCGACCACAAATAATTGTTGATGATGAATTATGTTAATATATTATTTACAAAATATGACTAAAATACTTCTTGAATGATATTTAAAACAATATGCATATAAGTATATACAGTTCAAATATATAAGGACTTACTTCAAATAATGTAGAAATGACTCGGCATCATGCCAGCCTTTTAGCGAAACCGTGGGCTTATTTCAGTGTATGTTAGTGGATTTTAGCTTGACTGGCTAAGTAAATTATACTATTGTATGCAAAACTTTCTTTTTTTACATTTTTTCAGCGGTTATAAGTACTACTTATACTATACGTATTATTAATTTTGGACACAGACCTGCTTTATAATTGAAAAGACACTTATTTACTGCGCTATAAGTATCAAATGAGTATTCCGTGTGGTGACGGAGTAAGAATACAATTCACCAGCCCCTATCTTATCCGTGGGTGATCGTAGAGACGACTAAGCGATATAAAACGCATATAACATTTATGCAAAAGAAGGAAAACTCGAAACAAAACCCTATACCAACACGTCTGACCAGCGTGGTATAGTAGGTTAATTTTCCTCTCATTACGGAAGAGGCCCGAGCCCATCAGTGGGACATATATGGGCTGTGATTATGATGATGAGTACCACACTTGGGAAAAACAGGCATCTGAGTAGTGACAATGTGCTGTTTCGGTTCGTTCGGTGAGCAAAAGAGCCGGAAGTCCAAAATTTTGGTTTAGTTTTACTTAAAAGGCAGCGACTAAACTGTACTCCCTTATAATACCAAAAGTCCATGAAACACTTACCATTTGATGTGTTGTATGCTCGTTTACTATCATAAGCAATAAAAAGAGTTTATACTTTCATAGAGTGTTACTTACAAATATTTTAATTTTAACAATTAGAAAAAAAAGGCAGATAATAAGGTTAGATCAAG